>OX418218.1:21990166-23405004 GCA_948455865.1 Conomelus anceps
AAACTGATTCGTAAATTTTTCAAACGCATTAATCATTATAATCAGCATCCACTGGATAAGCAAGGTTAATAACCTTGTTGAATAAGTACAGATCCAGAATAATAATATCGTGTGACCTGGCTGACTCAGATCTGGTGTCAGAGTTATCAGGTCGCACCGGAGTAAGTTCAGGGCCAACGACTGTTTTCAGGCAGCCATGACCGACAGCTTAACGTGTCCTCCGAAACGCGGGAGTGGCCCTAGGTAAAATCTTCCGGTCAGAACTGGGATAGAACCCGAGACCTTTGGGTTAGCAAACCAGCACTTAACCCACTTGGCTACGTCCACTCCAGATCCAGATTAGTCAGAACATTCTAAAGCTTGTGTTTTTGAAGGTTTGGAATGCATAATAATGGCATTTCGATGATTATGACATTGTGTGATGAACACATTGTGCTTTTAATAAGTAGAATCTCCTAAAATCTCTAAACATCTAAACCTTCCTACTACTTCCTTATGAGTTTCTAACAAAAGCGTTCTGAAGATCATTCAGGTCAAATATAATTTCAATTATCATTTACTCAATTTCTTTCTTTGTTATTAAAGCAAACCATCAGTCACAGATCATTTATGAACAAAAGAAAAGCTTGAAAAAAAGTGTAGTGGAGTCGAATGAGACTGTTTATAGTGGGTGGTAACAGGGGGAATGTCATGGGCTGTGAAACGGCAAGAAAGAATTAAAAAAAATTATTTATGTATATACTTGAAGGGGAGATTTTTTTGAGGCACAAGCAGTTAGGACTGAGTATAGGTATAGTACCCAAAGGATGATTTATTTTAGACGAGGGGTCTTTGGTATGGAAGGGAGAAATTGTAACGAGAGGGGCCTCTGGAATTCTCGCCGAAATAATTGGCCTGCACTTACTCCTGCTGTTCCATCCGACACAGCTTAGCCTACCAGGCTCTAATTGTTCTTGACAATCTTGACAGACCAGGGCTATTATCAGTCGAACGAGTGTTGGTTGTCCCCTCTGTCCCCTGGGGGCGCTGCTTCTTTGCGACCTGGCGCCGCTCCGCTCAGCAAGGCAGCTGCGGAAATTAAAAGAAACAAAGCCAGTAACTCCGGTGATTCGCTACCCCTACCTCCCTCCCACCCATTTCACAACCCTTGAACTTTCCCTTTCTAGAACTCAATTGCTTTTTTGTTAGCTTCCCTCCTCATTTCGTTGTGACTGGCGTTTATTGAGCTTTTTATTCTCGGAAAAACTCCGGTCTGTATTCTCGGAAAATATCGGTCAAGCTGAATTAAACCAAGTCTCTCATTTCCGACTGAACTTGCTGACTGGGAACGGGCTAATAGAAAACCGCCCTAATGATCATGGTGCAATTTTCACTCAACTGTTCACTCACCGTCTCTGGTAGAAAAGAAGTGAGCATGCTAGCAAACACATCAATTAATGAACCGATTCAGCGGAGTATTGAACTACCTAACATAACTTTAAAAGTGATTATTAATGCAATTTTCATTTCGAATGAAAAAATAAAAGCTGAGTGGTAAAAATACGGAATATATAATTTAGAACATAATATAAATTTATTTTGAACTTTTCAAACTGCAAAAAATTAAATCGGGTGGGATTCCGCCCTCTCACCGAGGAATCAGAGCTTCTGTATGACACGTTATGGTGGTACACGGCTATCAGAAGTTGTTAGGTGTTTAGTGCTACCTGAATTGTACTTGCCGTTGTGCTGATCGTGCATCAAACGCTTGCATCCTGAATTTCAGCTATCCTGAAATTACTCAGATATAGTGTAATGTAAATTAAATATGAATCATGCTTTAGTGACAATCTATTATTCATCATGATTTTAAATATAGTAGATGATTGTAGTAGACTTGGAAAGTCCAAATCAAAAAGAAGCAAATCACACAAGAATTTTTTAGACTGAGGGAAAGCTATATAATTTTAAATTTTCCTTTCAAATGATATCGCTTGGACGGATGGAAGAAGAATGAGTGAATAAATAAATTTTTTGTCGTCTAAAAAGTAATAATACAATACATAATCAAATAGCATACTCATAATACATACATGCAAAATAAACCTAAATACTGAACATCTTACTGTAATAATCACTCTAATAATTTATAATAAGAAAAAAATTAAACAAAATAGAGTGAAACGAAATATTGCGATATTATATACGAAAATATATCCATTACGCTAGTGTTTAATGTGGCAAAGCACCAGCAAAAGAAAATATCCTCTGCGCCAGTGCGAGTCTTACTTAGTCTTTATTATCATTCACTTAGTTTACTACAATTCTATTAATTCTAGATAAGTTCAATGACGAGAAACATTTTTATTCTATCCATGGGCCTGCGATTTAAGTTCTAATAAGAGAGATGGAGAGATAGACTGCCAATAAGTTCTTGACACGTTCTTAATAATTGATATTTTGACAAATCTGCTATTTAGTGCAACTTTAACAAGAAACAAGGGATGATGCGCTTATTGTCCAAGCCTTCTCATGACCTACAATGCTATCACATTTCTTATGCTGATAAAATAATATGTTTTTTCAAAGTAGTTCAATTATATTCAGTTCTACTAGATTTGAATTCATTTGATCAGAACCTTGTTGGCCACACAATCGATAAATTAGGCGATGATAAATTGTACGTTGACAGTTTCACAAATATTATTTATATTATATAGTACATTATCATTTTTGACCCACATTTCCTAATATTTGTTGATTTCTTCGTGGTTCTAAGTTCCCATAAAAAACTGTCTATTAAAGTTGGTTGATTCTTAGCGCAGGCGGATTATTGCTTGTTGGTTGAGATAATAAACTATCATCCTTTCCCCCCCCCCTACTCCCCTCCTACCCTTCCGTTCACCCTTCCTTTCAATTTCACTTCACTCTCGAGTTTGTTCCTCGACTGTCAACCTCGTACCGTGTTGCGTTCCGTTCCGTGAAAGTATCAGTTATTAATATACATATATGATTCAAAATTACATACATTCAAGAAATCTACTCATGCCAGAAGACGTCAACTTTACCACCTACTTACAGTCCACATTGAAGTCACCTTTGGTAAGTGATAGTTTTATTACTAATTAACTTGCTGTAGTCTGACTGCGTTGTTTCACTGTTTTCTTAACTGCACCCTGGGTCCTTGTGGCTCAAGGACAGGAAGGGATAACCATATTGTCCTCCGTGTCCGGATCAAAGCCTCATTTCCAGAAATTTGATAACTTTATTAGTTTAAATTTCAATTTGTAAAGTTGACTCATGCACTGAGATTTCATGATCAATCCCGTTTCCTTAATCCTGTTGTTGTATCCCGCAACCTTATCTTATCTGCCGATAGTCTACAATGGCAACTGCAAAACCCGAAGCCTTGCTAAGCATTCGTTTGAAAAAGAAAGAAACTTTATTCACCCGTGTTCAGCAAGCATACGACTTACTGAAAAATATCAATGATTTAAACGTTCAAAAACAATTCTTGATTAGAAGTAGGTTCATTGAAAAAACAGTTAGTGAATTTTCATCATTGTTGGATGAAATAAATGAACTTTCTATTCAAATTAATCCTGATTTTGAACCTGATTATCAATCATTAAATGCTATAGATAACTTAGCTTGTGTCATAATTGATTCTCGTGATAGATTACTGCAGAAACAAGAGATAAAAAATGATTCTTCTCCATCTACTCATTCACCACGTTTAAATATGATATTACCTCCTGCAGAGATAAAATCGTTTGATGGATCTGACATTTCAGACTGGCCTAGGTTCAGAAATATATTTACATCTTTGATTTTAAATGATAAATATTATTCGTCAGTCCACAAGTCTCATATCTTACATAATTTGTTATCTGGTGAAGCAGCTAGAGTAGTAAAATCATTTCAGATTAGTGCTGATTTTGATTTAGCATGGAAAGCCCTTTGTAAACGCTATGAAAATGATAGAGTTTTAGCAAATTATTATATGAATGAGATTTTAAAAACCACTAGTGTCCCAGTGAAACCTTCTTTAAAATCTCTGGAAGATTTTCTCGTGAAAGTTGGTGATAGCTTCACCTCATTAAAATCGTTGAAAATTCCTGACCTAGGAGATTACCTATTGTATTCGTTAGCCATACGACAATTAGATAAACAATCTTGTGAATCTTTTGAAATTGTAGTAGCAGATAAAAGTTTTCCATCATGTCAACAGCTGATTGATTTTGTAAACACAAGAGTTAGGACATTCCAATTGTCGGCGTCTGATGCACCGAATATGAATGTGACTAAACCAGTAGATAAGATTAATAGTAAAATGAAACCGTTTCAAAAGAAAGTTGTGTTATCTACTCAGGTTGACAACTGCTTTCGCAATGCTACAAATAATTCAAAATTCACTGATCGTTCCGAACTAAATTGCCCATTATGTTCAAAAAATCATATGTTGTCGTTATGCCCTGTTTTTTTAAAGAAAGATCCGAAAGATAGAAATGAATATATCAAATCATTGAAAGCGTGTTTCAACTGTTTTTCTAAATTTCATCTTGTCGGCCAGTGTAAGTCCAAACCAAAATGTGTGTGTAATCGTATGCATAATAAGTTATTGCATTACCCACGTAGCAATGATAACAGTAGATCGTGCTCTCCAGTTAGTTATCAGAAGCGATCGGATAACAGCCCTAAGGCCGATTTAAAGTTGAAATCAAGTGATTCAATAACTCAAACCGATCCTATAGCTACACAACATTGCGGTATGACTGAAAACGTTATTAACCCTTCTATTCAGTGTATTCCTAAAACGAGTGTTGTTTTAGGCACAGCTTTAGCTCAAATAAAAAGTTCTTCTGGTTCGTTTGTTAACGTTCGTCTGATTATTGATTCAGGTAGCACTACTAATTTCATAACAAAAGATCTTGTTATAAAACTTGGTTTATCTGTTCAGGATCGCAGACAAAATTTCTCTGGTTTAAATTCCGCAAGTGTCGGAAATTCCTGTGGCGTTGTAAAATGTTTATTAAAACCTAAAGGTTTAAACCATCCTCATGTAGAAGCTGAAGCTTATGTGATTGATAAAATAGTTGGGCCGTTAATCCCCGTGTATCTGGATTCAAAGATTCAAAATGAATTGAAAAAATTCAATTTGGCTGATCCCAGGTTCTATGAACAGCGTTCCGTTGACCTCCTATTAGGTTGTCAGTTATTCAACAAAATATTAAGTCATCATAACCAAATTACATCTGAAGAAGGTGCTTCGTTTTGCGTTATACCTTCCGTGTTTGGTGATATAATTTTGGGTGAATTCCCAAGTTGTTCCGTGACCAATAACCAGACATTACCTTCGTTATTGATACATCCCGATTCTGAGAACTCGTTGAATAGTTTGGTTCATAAGTTTTGGGAAAGTGAGGAAATTTCTAATGTTAAATTTCCTAATCCTGATGACGAATTTTGTGAAAAACATTTTGTTGAAACTCACAAACGTGATCAACAGGGAAGATATGTTGTCAAGCTCCCGTTCAAGGTAGACACTAAAAATCTCGAATTTTATGAGTCTCATGAAATTGCGTTGAATAGATTTCTCTCGTTAGAACGTCGTATGTTGCGTGATGCTCGCTTAAGAGCTGACTGTTTATCGTTTATGAAAGAGTATCGACTTTTAAATCACATGGAAATTGCTAGAAGACCTGGAAAATATTTCATACCCTATTTTTGTGTATTCAACCCTTCATCACCCACCACAAAGGTTCGTGTTGTCTTTGATGGATCAGCAAAGAGGGGTCACGTTTCCTTGAATCAAGTCTTACACTCTGGACCGACGTTGTTAAATGATATTTGTGATATTTTAACTAGGTTCAGATTGCATTCATTCGTTTTTACATGTGATATTACAAAAATGTACAGAGCTATTCTTGTTGATGAAGAAGATTGTTCGTTTCTTCATATATTGTTTCGTGAAGATCCTTCAAAGGATATTGTCGTCTATGAGTTAAAAAGAATTCCATACGGTTTGAAACCCTCGGGATTTCTCGCTCAACGTGTATTGATTCAATTGACAGAAGATGAGGGAGATAAATTTCCTTTAGCGGCGACCGCAATTCGTGATGAAATTTACCATGATGATTTTCTAATAGGTGCTAGCTCGTTGGAGGAAATGTGTGAAATTAAATCACAACTATGCAATCTCCTGAAATGTGCTGATATCAAACTGAACAAGTGGAGTAGTAACTCTCCTGAATTCCTGAAACGGGTTCGTTTAGAAAACAGTCAAGTTCCCTTTCATATCAGTGATGAACCTAATTCTAGTGTTAAGGTGTTAGGTATTATGTGGAATCCGACTACCGATTGTTTTCAAATTAAAGTTTCAGTTCCGGAGTATCATAAGACAAACTCAAAGCGCAGTGTCTTGTCTGTAATTGCTAGACTGTATGATCCACTTGGTTTTATAGCTCCTGTTATTTTCAAAATGAAATGTTTTTTACAAGAGCTATGGAAATTACAAATTTATTGGGATACACCAATTCCTGATGACTATAATGCATGCTGGAATAAGTTCATGGAAGAGCTTCCTGCTCTTAGTTCAATTTCAATTCCTCGTTGCGTTTATGGTGATGCACTTTCGTGTCAAATAGTAGGATTTTGTGATGCATCTCAAAAAGGAATATGTGCTTGTATTTATCTGAGAGTTGTTTTCTCAGACTCTGTTGTTAAATGCTTTCTAATAAAAGCAAAAACTAAAGTGGCACCGTTAAAAACACTTTCAATTCCACGTTTAGAGCTCTTAGCTGCGTTGTTGCTTTCAAAATTGTACGTTTCAGTGCTTCCTAATCTGTCTAAAATTAATCGACAATCAACGTTTCTCTTCTGTGATTCAACTATTGTGTTAGCGTGGTTGCGTATACCACCCTATAAGTTGCAAACGTTCGTTGCAAATCGTGTCGTGAAAATATTAGAATTGACTAATCTAAATGATTGGAATCATATTGGTACTGATTTCAATATTGCTGACGTGGGTTCAAGAGGTATTCCTCCTCAAATGTTGAGTTCGTTAGAAGAGTGGTATAGAGCTCCAACATGGTGTTCAGAGCCGTTATCATGCTGGCCATTGTCTTCCGTAACAATACCCTCTGAAAGTCTACCTGATATTAAAAATAATCAAGGTGAAATTGTTTTGAATCTTACCGAAGATAGTGCCGTTATTCAAATAACTCATTTCTCCTCATATCTAAGAATGTTGCGTTCTTGTGCATATGTTTTCCGATTTGTCAATAATTGTAGAGCAAAAATAAAAGGTGTCTCTCGTGAAAAAGGAGTATTAAGTGTTAAAGAGTTGAAATCCGCACAAGATTTCTGCGTTAAAATCGTTCAAAAGTGTCATTTCAATCGTGAACTTACCCTTCTGAAAGAAGGAAAGCCTTGTGATAAAGCCTTTCAAAAGTTGTCTGTTTTTTTGGATAGTGATGATTTTATTCGCGTTGGTGGCAGACTTGTGAATAGTGATTTGGAATATGAAGCTAAGCATCCTCGCTTGATTCATAAGGACAGTCATTTTACTAAGCTCATTATTGAATATTATCACCGCTCCTATCTCCATGCTGGACCTAGGATTGTGCGTGCTCTCATCCAGCGTTGTTTTTGGATTATTGGAGCCCATAGTGTAATTAGACATGTCATACACAATTGTACTCGTTGTCGTTTATTCAAAGCGAATACTGTTGAACCCGTTATGGGCGACTTGCCCCGCTCTCGTGTCGTTCCCACGGCACCCTTTTTCAAAGTCGCTGTCGATCTCGCAGGTCCCTTCGTAGTTAAGGAGAGTGTTCGGCCTAAGGCTCACACCTACAAGGCATATTTCGCTCTATTTGTTTGTTTAGCGACAAAAGCTTGTCATATTGAAACGTTAACCAGTTTGACGTCTGAGGAATTCATTGTCACTCTTCATCGCTTTGTGTCGAGACGTGGGTTACCTCAAGAAATATTCTGTGACCAAGGGACGAATTTTAAAGGAGCTGCACGACAATTGAAGGAAATTACTGAATTTTTGCGAGTTTCTGAAAATCAGACAAAAATTATTGATGATATGTCCAATAAAAACATCAAATTCCAGTTTAATATCCCACATGCCCCATTTATGAATGGAATTTGCGAATCCAATATAAAAAATGTTAAATATCATTTGTTCCGTGAATTAGGAAACCATACTGTTACAATTGTTGAGTTCACCACTATTCTCACTAAAATTGAGGCGATACTTAACTCAAGGCCGTTGTATGCACTTTCATCGTCACCCGATGATTACGCTGCCTTAACTCCTGGACATTTTCTTATCCATCGCCCCTTGTTGGCTGTTCCCGAAAATGACTATACTGACTCCAATGAACACAGACTATCTCGTTGGGAGAAGGTGAATCGCTTCACACAAAGGTTGTGGAAGAGATGGGAGAGAGAATATCTCCACACTCTTCAGCAGAAAAATAAGTGGTTTGAGCACGACTCTAACTTACAAATTGGGCAATTAGTGTGGATTAAAGAAGATAATTCAACGCCCCTATCATACCCATTAGGACGCATTGCAAGCGTCATTCGCGATTCTAAAGGAGTTGTTCGCTCCGCGTACGTTAAAACCAAATCAGGAGAGTATGTTAGGCCGGTTAGGAAACTAGCCCCAATACTCCCAAACTAGTGTCTCTTTAACCCCACGTTCCCCCCCCCCTTTTTTCCTGTTTTTCCTTTATCTCAGTGCATTGTGTGTTTTAATTTTTTAATCCTTTCGAGTTTTGTTTCTTGGATTGAGGCAATCCAAGGCGGGCGGAGATGGTTGATTCTTAGCGCAGGCGGATTATTGCTTGTTGGTTGAGATAATAAACTATCATCCTTTCCCCCCCCCCTACTCCCCTCCTACCCTTCCGTTCACCCTTCCTTTCAATTTCACTTCACTCTCGAGTTTGTTCCTCGACTGTCAACCTCGTACCGTGTTGCGTTCCGTTCCGTGAAAGTATCAGTTATTAATATACATATATGATTCAAAATTACATACATTCAAGAAATCTACTCATGCCAGAAGACGTCAACTTTACCACCTACTTACAGTCCACATTGAAGTCACCTTTGGTAAGTGATAGTTTTATTACTAATTAACTTGCTGTAGTCTGACTGCGTTGTTTCACTGTTTTCTTAACTGCACCCTGGGTCCTTGTGGCTCAAGGACAGGAAGGGATAACCAAAAGTTGATTATTTACATGTTTTTAATCATTCTCATCAATGCTTTTTGGCCTCATTTTCTGTGGGTTCTCGCATCAGAGGCTGATAATTCCTACGGATTACAATTTATTAATAAACGCTATACCTTTAAAAACACATTGAACCTTTAAGAAACAAAAACATTCACTATCTCATCTCTATTTCCCTTTCTATCGTAAAATGAAATTAGCATATTGCTGACAATATTCCAAGTTTTTTGAATAATTCTCAAACCGCACTGAAAATCTACAATAAAGTTTCAGATAATCAACATTCCTCAGATTACTCTGGCTGCTGAGAAATGTATAATCTGGAGTCGTTCTATTTACAGGATATTTCAATCTGTGCAAACTTGAAACTCGCAGTAAACGATTTTCAAATCAAAAGTTAATGTTTAAAGTATGCTCCATAACTGTAGAGAACGCGTGGCTTTGCTCGCCCTATCAACGCATCTCTGTCGGTTGACAATCTCAAACTTTCTCACTCTCCGCACAGCAACCAAGTAAAACTCATTACTTGGTCCCCTGCCAACTCTCTCAACTCAGCTCCGCCGCGCCATCTTATTTTCCACAGGAAACTACTATCGCAAATATTTCAGTGGTTTTTTCTCCGTTCCTCTTCCTTCTTCAAACCCAAATATTTATTTTGCAGAAAGCAGTTAGTCTCCCTTAGCGTTGTTTTATCATGCGATCTTCCTTGTAAAAGCTTCCCATTATTGTCATCAAAAAGATCTATATATTCAAGGCGACGCATGAAACCATACTCCATTTTGAGCATAATTCTGAATGTGAGAATTTTGTGTAGGAATCAGTCATTGTATTTCATTTATACATGATTCGATAACTATATTAGACCTATCGTTCGACTCAGAGAGACTACATGATAAAGCAGAATACAATTCTTCACTTACACAATAATCCAAAAAGGTCGTACTACGCTAAAAATTTCGATTTTTAAATGTCAATTTCATGCTCTTAAACGTGATTATGAACTCAGGTGGATGTTTTATTGCAAAAATGTGCTGCGTTTTTGTTTATTGCACGCCTGAGGACACAAAAACTAGAGGCATAAACACACAATGAATACTCATGCTAATGGGTCTCAGTTTCATTATACCATCACCTAATGATACACCTAATATAATTTATTTCTAGAATATAGTAGGCTAAAGATTTTATCGTGAATTTCATGATCGTTTTGAAAATCGAATCATATTAAATAATTGCGTATCTCAAACCGTCATATAATAAATTGATTTTCTTGATAGTAGAACAAATAAGAGAAGAAAAAATTAAAATAATCTCGAAATATAGATATAATTAATATTCAAACAAATATACAATATAATATTTTATATAAAGAATACGTATAAATAAACAGCTGTACATCTGTATAAAAAGAGAGAGAGAGATATTTGATATTTGATATTTATTTATAACATCTTACGTTGCCAGGTCTAGTAAGACCTATGGCAAACACTAATAAATATAACCTAAAATATAAAATATTACATTACATTAAGTAATTATAGTTGAAATAAACTAAAAATATTAATTAAAATAAAAAAAATTTGCTAATGATAAAACATAACTCATGAAATGTATGTAGCAAAAAAAAGAAGTAAAAATAAAAATGAATAACTGGGAAACAAATTGTACAATGGACTTATGAAATAGAAAAGAAAAAAAAGAAAAGAGAATGATGATGAAGTTGAGATTGATGAGATTAAAAGCATCAAAGGGCGCAATAGCAAGGAGCAAGTAATTAAATTAGTAGAAAGTGTCCAGATGAATTGAGTAGAAACAAATTGGAAGAAAGAATTAGAAAAGGGAGAAAAACATATGAATAAAGAAAGAACAAGAATACTAATTATTAGAGAAAGAAAATGAATGGGAATCTCAATCAAAGCACAACCAATAGGACAGTCACTTAGTCACCCTCAAGTAGGTACTTGAACAGATTTCTTTTGAAACCAGCTAATGAATGGGATTGTATTAGGCGGTAAGGAAGGGAGTTCCAACAACGGCAGGCAGATGTAAGAAAAGATGAATTGAAAACTGCAGTACGATGAAGTGGTATTTGGAGGGTAAGCTCATGGGACCTAGTTCCTCGATCAGGCTGGACGTCAGTAAGGAGAGTGAAGGAGTTACGAAGATAGTCAGGTCCCTCGTTTTTCACTATCAGTTTGTAGACCAAAACAAGCAGAAAATACTTTCTACGCTCTACCAGCTTAAGCCACTTTAGCTCCTCAAAGAAAGGAGTGATGTGATCATCACGCCTAGCATCAAAAATGAAGCGGATTGCATAATTCAGTGACCTTTGCAACCTTGTATTCTGCTCAGCAGTAATATCAATATAAGCCAAGCAGCAGAAGTCGAGCAGAGGCTGTATTAGTGATCTTACCAATAGAATTCGGATGCTCCTAGGAAGAAAATTTTTGAGCTTTTTGAACTGGTGCATTCCTGCAAAAACACGATTGCATACATGAGTTGTTTGATTTTTCCAGCTAAGAGTCCGGTCAAGAAGAACTCCCAGAACTTTCTGGCACTCAGAATAGGCTATTCGCCTATCACCAATCATGATAGTGGGAAGTGTCTCCAACTCAATACGGTTAAGAAATCTTGAAAAGCCAAAGATAGCACTTTTGGTCTTCAAGGGATTGAGAACCAGCTGATGATCAGAAGCCCATAGGAGAAGAGAAGAGACATTACTATTCATATTCTCTATACAATCAGTAATATTTTCAACAGATGAATGAGAATAGATGATGAGGTCATCAGCAAATAGATGATATGAACAGTTTTGAAAGACTAGTGGGGCATTATTTATGAAAATTGAGAAGAGCAATGGCCCAAGCACAGAGCCCTGTGGTACACCACGCAAAACTGGGGACCATGCTGACATATTTCCCAAGCCATCAACAACTGCTTGAAAGCGACCAGACAAATATGATAGAAACCAAGCAACAACCAAATTAGAGAAGTGACATTGATGCTTCAGTTTCTGCAAGAGAAGGAAATGTGAGACATTGTCAAATGCCTTGCTAAAATCAAATTGCACAAGGACTGTGACCTGTCGTTTGTCCATGGCTGCCCGCAAGTCATCAGTGATGCGCACCAGTGCAGTACCAGTACTATAGTTGGGGCGAAATCCAGATTGGTACTTGGAAAAGAAATTAAAATCACATAAATGAGTATTGACTTGGACATGTACAACTCTCTCCAAGGCTTTAGAAATAGAACACAAAATATGAATTGCTCTCCAGTCGCTAGGTTCAGTAGGGTTGTGAGTTTTAGTGATGGGCCTGACAATAGAATATTTCCACAATTCAGGGAACACGCCGCTCTGTAGAGAAAAATTAAAGATGTGAGTCAGAGAGGGAAGAATAATAGGAAGGAGTTTTTTATAGAAGAGGATAGGAATGCCATCAATGCCCTTGGAATTTTTACAGATTGATAGTATTAAATGAGATATAGTGGAAGGAAGAACATAAGAGAAATAGAACTGATTTTCAGGTGGAACATGGCTGAATTGAAGAATAGACTGATTTAAAGAGAGAGAGAGAGAGAGAGAGAGAGAGAGAGAGAGAGAGAGAGAGAGAGAGAGAGAGAGAGAGAGAGAGAGAGAGAGAGAGAGAGAGAGAGAGAGAGAGAGAGAGAGAGAGAGAGAGAGAGGTGAGAGTGAGAGAGAGAGAGAGTGAGAGAGTGTGAGAGGGAGAGAGAAAATGTATATGTGTGCATATGTCAGTCTTAAGGATTTCACAAAAACGACAACGTTTTAGAACACTAAATTTGGCACAAAGCTTCCTCTAAAATCGTTTCATTGCTCCTCGAAGTCCGATTTTTTATTTTTCTTCCAGACTTTTCAAAATTAATGTTCAAATCACTTTTCAAAATTAATGAAAATCACTTCCCGGTGGTTCGGGACCCACCTAAAACTGTAGGTCCAACTCATAAATCACTATTACCCAAAATCCTCAATCCAACTCATTACCCACGCACAGGTATCAGACCTATGTGGGCTTCATTCTCAAAAAAAAAAAAAAAAATAAATAAATAGGACACTATACTGTTTTAAAATGTGTTTAGATGCAGGAAGCTCGTAGAACATCTGATACATGATTCGTCACTGTGCTACAAAAATGCTTCAATTCACAATAAAAAGCAGCACCTCCGTTCCGTATCAATATTACAGCTCCTAATTCCCTTTTTTGGAATAATTCTATTGGCATTAGAGGTTGAAATTGATATATCACATGCTCAATTTAAACATTCCGTTGCAAAGGACGGGTAAACCAATAATAAATAATATACTTACAATAATAATAATATACTAGACGGTCATATTGAATTCTTCGGCCTCCGGATACCAGTTAATATAAATGAAGGTTTAAATACCTGCGTTTTGGTATTCATTAATTATTGTCCTCTCTTCCGGTTTCAACCCATCAGCAGGTGGTTGTAGACATTATTGTGTCATCGCCGACGTTTTTACTCTCCGACGTTTTATATTACGACGAATCGCCGAATCGGCGATGACACAATAACGTCTACAACCACCTGATGATCACCCCATAGAAGGGTTGAAACCGGTAGTGAATAAAATAATTATTATATACCAATACCCAAGTATTTAAACTTTAATTAAATAATATAAGCTGCGCATACAAAAAATATAAACTTATACAAGACCTCGTACGTTTGAGGCTCAACACGTGTAGGTGATGATTCAATTCAGACTGTCAGCTGCGTCAGTCTGATCACCGACAATTACCATTATAGATGAATTCATTCCAAAAAAAAATTAATATTAAAAAAATTCTGGTATACATATAATACCTCTCCATTTGAAAACCTTGCATACTATGAGTTCTTTTAATCTTTTTCAGTAACACGACAAAAAAGTCGCATCTCACATCCAGATAATATTCCCATGGGGCTGTGGAGTGGGTCCCAAGACATTTAGGGATATAACTCTATAAGGGGGCCCATTCCATCGGAGGCGTGAGCACTTTGATCGGAGGCAGAGTGCTGCTTGCAACAAAGCGGTGGCGGTTTGGCTCCGAAATCGATCCCATCAAACAGAGCAGAGCAAGGCAGAGCAGAGCAGAGCACTCTGAGAGCGAAGTGGATGAGCTCCTTGTATTTTGGTCCTTCTCTAGCTGATCCACATTCAAACACTTATACGGGCAAAGGACATGGTGAGGTCGTTATATAATATTCGAGTGAGGTCAACTAAACTATTATAATGTAAATAATAAATTTAAAAATTTCTTTTGATGCTAAACATATCAAAGATGACTCCTACTGCCGTACTGCGGGTACTGACAACTGCATTAAATAGCTGACGGACTTCGTTGAATGCTACAACAACAAAATATTCTTAAACCACTATATCGTAATGACAACCCCTGTGAAGTATCATTCGTTTGAGATTCAGGCAAATCAACAAGAGTTAGTTTGGAAGATCTTGCAAAACTATTATATTTAACCTAGACATGAAACGACTAAAGAATGATGTATCACTGGGAAGAGGGCGAGCATTAATAACTGCACTGAAAAATGTAAATTTCATGCATTATGAGATTATGACATGACATGATCATAAGAGATAATGAGAGATGATCATAAATGAGAGTTTTGGATATGAAAATTGATGCCAACTTAGTGATACTTATTAGAAGAGTTGAGGGTTTGATATTTCGATTACTCTCAATCAGTCAAGAGACTGCAAATATAAATATATTTTTGTAAATTTTCGATGGTGGAAAACATGTTACTAAAAGAGGATGCGCTTTAATTCTACAGTTTGCTATCAATTTTGTATTTTTATTATTGAAATGTTCGTGAATATTATCGATTGATGAATCAGTCAAGCTATAGCAAGTCAGAATCTCAGAATAACTCTTTGCCAGACAATTTTTTATGAAAGTTTGTTAATGAATCAATCGACGAATATAATTATTATATATTTTTATCTAACTGGAAAGGGCACTGGAGTAATGATGCATTGATGTTCAGCCATGTACTTGAATAACATTCTGGTTACAGCCTCAGAGCTGATCATCTGTAATAAACAAACACAGAACCGTGTTGCGGTTATATATCTTATTATAAGTTGGTATCTTTCACAATGAATGCTCAATATAATCTATATACTTTTTCAATTTTATAAGTATACTATAAAACTGTACACTCATTACAGAATGAGTAAGAAACAAATTAAGATTGATATTAATACGATTCAATGGATTAATGGTTATTTATTCAATAAATGGATGTGATGTACTTGTTAAATGTCTATGTATTCCTCTATCCATTGTAGGAAAATACATATGAAACAAGATAAAGCTGACGTCATTATAGAATGTAAAAGCTAGGCATGTATCTGTAGATTGTACAACCGTATACTAGGCAATGTATCTGTAGATTGTACAACCGTATACTAGGCAATGTATCTGTAGATTGTACAACCATACTGTAGATTGTGACCAACCGCAGATGTGTTGATGGTAGCCGATACGACTCCTTCACTTCATGAAACTTTCTAAGAACTTAAACATCATTTCATTCATTTTTGCTTCTCGCTTTATTGGCAACCTCCTTATAGACTGAACTGGTTATTATGAAGTAATAATTCAACAAAAACCAGTTTAATTTAATAATGTTTCAATTTTATATAATTATGGAGCTATAGTTCTAATTACTAGAATAAGAGCAATTCAGCCAGTCATGTCAATTCATGTTCTGCTATGTGTTGGCATGGATCAGATTCTCTGTTTTTGACAGTTCAAGTCACGGCCATCTTTAGCTTAACGCTTCGAAGCTGAAGGTTAAACTGTTGTTATTATTGAAGCATTCTATTTCTCAATTGGAGGCAGGTTATTTCTCAGGTTGGACAAGTACCAATATTAAATTAATATTGAAATGTAACTTTGAATTACAGTGAAAGGCCTGATAAGAGAAATATCAAGATCAGGTTCACACCAACAATTATTGTAGATTGAGTAAAAATATATATCTATTTGTATTTTTCTATGAAATGCATCACATAGCATGCCAGCGTGATATGAAAATATTAGTTTCTACAGGATATGTATAATATAGATTTTTGCGAGAAGGATTTCAAAAGGAAATGCACCCTTATTCAGGAATATTTCATTCGGGATAACAAGCAATTTTGATAAGCATGCAGAATATTGCATCGAGTCTGATGCGCAATTCCCGTTATACACTTTCATCACAAAATCGTTTTAGTGAGCTGGGTGTCGATAGAAGATTTCTTCATTCGATGCAACTTATATTCTTGGAGCGTTCCGTGTATCAGCATCATAAATGTGTTACTTGATGCGAGAAAAGCAGGTAGCATAATAATGTATTGTTGACAATCGTATGTAAAAGAGGGAACACTTGCACGTGGGAAGATATTGGTGATTTCTAGTTTAAAATGGTTATTTAAATGTTGAAGCTCAAGATGGATACTTGATTTTGCTAACAGGAGAACCTTCATTGGAAATGGAATTTGTCGTGTAACAGTATATTTTTGTAGATAACGTTCTTAATGGCAGAAAGCAATAGTAAAATAGGAGATGATTATTTCATCAACATTCAGCCATATTTATTCTTGAATCCATTTGTTTCTACAAGCCATTGCTCTGTACAATCTATTGGACCACTGGAAACAATTAGTGATCACTCGTTCTTAAGAGGATATAAACAATCGTTACTCATTAGTGTTTGACTTGAACCAATTTTTTTCAATTTGAATACTATCTAGAAAATATCTTAACTGTGCTTTAGTGACATACATTATTTTAGGGTTGTTTGTAAACTTCGTGGAGGGAATACACCAATTTTACCTCATTTCAAATAACAAAAACTATAAACAAATTAGTGCAAAAGATAAATAAATTAAACTCATGTGCAATAAGCCTCAATCTCATGTGACTCGAAAAAATAATTTTTGCCTTTCCCTTTAAACCAAAACCAGAAGTGTTCAGAAATTTCATAAATGATCAAATATAGTAATAAAAAATAAAAAATAAATCAGTTCGAAAATTGATGCAAATTTCTTCTCTGTTAATTGAAACTTTTTCTCGCTCTAAACGAGAAGTGAGGCAGGCATTCTCATATTTTTTGGTCGAAATAATCCAAATTTTCAAATATATTAATATATTAATCCTGAAGATGACTTCCATTCACTAGTACTCCTTTAGAAATGTTCTTTCAATTTGTAGCAACAGATTTGTAGCAACAGATTTGTAGCAAGATTGGGATTGGGAGCTCAACCCCATCGCTGCGATGGATAAAAGTCCTTTGCTTTTGGGAAAGCAAGTTGGTGCTTGAGGCATCGGGTACACGAATGCAGAATGTTAATGAATATTGCGGAAAAAGAGTCTTAATAAAAGGCGTTATCTCTAGTTCTCCTGTGCGGATTTTGTTCCTAACGACCATTCTAATGTCTTTATCCTCTTTCCGCAGCGACCAAAACTTGTTTTGGATTTCTGTTCTAATATTCGCCCAGATAATATTACAGCTTCTCTAATCTTCTTTAAAACTGAACGATAATTACAGTAAGCTAAAAAGACACAGGTCCAATTTTATTATTTCATCCGCGAAATTGCGGCGCTCGGCTTTCCTCAGGCGTGTCAAACCAATTATTTCAAGTGTCTTAAAATAACTACTTCCCCACTTCTTTATTTTAGAATGATTATTGTTATAATTTTGTAATTTACTTCCCGACTTATTTCTGCTGGAATGACTTGTGCTTTGACTTCACATCCTTTTCGCTAATGAATACGTGGATTAAATTATCTTTTATTGTATACTTTTAATTTTTGATTGTTGGCAACTAAAAAACTAACAAGGTTTTGTTATTGTTATACCTCAAAACATCCCACTTTTATATGGTGATCATTTTACAAAGATACAGAAGTCACTTGGTCACCGATAATTTACGAAATCATTATATAAGGATCAGTGTTGTGTGTGCCAAATAAATAGAAGCTGATATCATCAGAATACAAATGACTCAAATACATATTATTTCAACTGTTTTTGTGTTTTTTTTATATACTTATACAAAAATATCAGCACATTCAGTTTCAGATGCAGTTGGTGATTAAGGTTTACTTCTTACGTTCTCAGTTTGGTCTTCTACCAAATTGGATTTTGTGTTTAAGCAGCTCGATTCGGTTTTCTTTCAAGATTCTCATCATTCGTTGATGTGAGATCATGGAACATACAAGCCTATACAATAACATGATCGCTTTTGCTCATTTGTTTTGTTACTAAAAGCGCCAAATACATAAAAGCTCAAGAATAAATAGGAGATGCCGATGTGGTAGGTGAGTTGGTTTTCATCGGTAGGCCTGTAACTTCGTAGGTTCGTAGATTGAAAATATAGATTAGATTAGATTAGATCTTTATTCATCACATATGTTCGCATAAATATAATTTTTTAACAAACCGTGACATGTCAATAATTAAGATACATTAAATTCATTAAAAACAATTAATCATAACACATAGATCACGTCGAAAAGTTTCATGATAGGATTAAAGCTACAGTATTTAACGTTTTTATATAGTTTTGAAGGTGAGCTGGTTTCCATTGGTATGCCAGTAGCTTCGTAGATTCGTTGATTAAAAGTATAGTTATGAAACGCGCAACACCAAGATATGATTGATAATGTTTATAAAAGTTTTAAATTCACTACAAATATTTTGTATGCTGTTCTGAAAAATGAAAATTCTAGAAGTGGAATAGTTTTTTGTCTCACTTAGCCTCACAGAATTGTCCAACCACAGCACATGGTGCTTGAAAGTGCCAAAGAAGTTTGGCTAGTGAAAACGATAAGCACAGAGGAAAAGTCTTGCAGTGGATTGCTTGAGGCAGATATGATGTGAATAAAAATGATTGAAAGCTGGAGAGAATTGGACTGGAGTGCTTGTGCCTTCATACCTATGGAGGTGGAGCCGCCACAGAGTTAGGGGTAGGTTGATGGTGAGGAAGAAAGCTGGACCAGCAATTATTCCACTTCACTTGTCAAAGCAAAGCGCCGTAGAGGGATAAAAATGAGCAAAGACATCACTCAAACACGCACAAAGCGTAATGAAGACCTGTTTGAAGTTGACATAAAGGTTGCTGAAATACCTCTCATCGTTCCCAGTTCCAAATGAAAAAGCAAATTACTTTCACCGTCACCATCATTGTTAAAACTATTATCATTCAAATTCGCAAAGATGACAATATCTTGGCACTATATTAAAAGATAAATACCGGTACTGGTTCTTCCACTAAAATAATGCTGACAACACTTAAAATTAACACGAAATTTATTTACACAAATTACTTACAAAACGCACTAATCAGTTATATCATACAAGATAACCAATAAGTGTATTTATTTGTTTATCATCTATGTACATCATCACATTGCAGTAGAATGGAGAGAAAACAACCGGCTTTACGGCCCAAAACTGCTTTCTCTTCTAAATTTCAATACCGAAATGTCAAAATAAAGGTTATGTCTAGAAGTCACAGTATCACTACTAATTTTCCCTAGAGAAAAAAATACAAAGCTAAAAACGTTTCAACTTATAGGAGAGTTCAATATTTCCAGTTTTTCTAGCGGAAATAGTGATCCATTAGCTCTGCAGCATATTGACCAGCCTCTTACAACTAGGGGTTATCGGTTTTTAAGGGAGGTAGGACAGAGGGGTAGCAAACGAGTTTTAATTCGGAGGACAGCATGTCCAGCTGTGAGGCCGTAATTACTAGCGTAGCTTCCTGCTTCTTGCCGGAGTCTCCAAGTAACTTTAAATTGGATGTTTCGAGCTCTTTGGGCAGCGGCCAATACCATTTCAACCCCAACTCTTGCTCCACTTCAATAACTACCGATAACGCTAGTCACCAATACCCTCCTACGGCAATGTCTGATCTCAAGTCAAGAACGCATTGCAATCTTACGCTCCCTATGCACTTGGCAATTCAGAAACAAACTTATGCCATGTATTGAGGACGATTATTCGTAGAATTCCCTCATAGAACATGAGAATAAGGCGCAGAAAAAGAAGACGTTTGTAACGAGAGCTATTCTCCCGCAAATTTCTGTAGAAATAGACTACTTTCAAATTACACGAGTTTAAATGATAATTTTCATGATAAACACATTCAATTTACAGTTCATTGAATCAGCATCAAGGCAATCGAACTTATTGAAAATCTCCTCCTTTTTTCTTCTTCTTCTTCTTCTTCATATTTTTATTCTTCTTTTCCCTTGAATGTTTTCCAACTCTTCTTCCTGTAATATAGATCTCGTAGAATTATGTAGAATTCTGTATAATATAGAATTATGTCTAATAAGAGATTAATCTTATAATTTATTACTTTCTAATCTTACTCTATAAGCGGTTCGTTCAATCACATTCTTTGAGTTTTCAATAAAATCTTTATTTTAATGAAACCTAGATGGTGAATAACTGAAGTGTCCATGATAAACTTAGAAGATCCTATTTATTTATTGTGACAAATTTACAACGAATGTGAAGGTGCAACAGACTCAAGTACAAAACTGCTCCCTTCACAAATTTTGCATAGTTTACATTGTCCAAAAAGATTGAACACAGACTAAAAGTTTAAGATTTGATAAAAACCTTCACTCTAAAAATAACAAAAGAATCTTCTCACTCAACCACTATTAATTTAAAAGTTGACTTGAAACGAAACACTGATAACAGTTAAAAATAGTTTATAATATTCAATTTTCATAACTTTTGAGCCGAAAAATGTTATCTTGTTGCTATGGATTCTTCTTTATATTCTTTGTAGTCTATTGTTACCAGTCAAGATGTGTTTGTTGAACCAATTATTATTCGTGGAGAATGACGTACGGAGGTGCTAATCAATAAATTATAAGATAGAACATAGGATAAGTGTGATTGACTGAGTGGATAAAATATGAGATCATGTCAAAAACTTCATTTGTGATCTAATGCGTGCTTGCCTGTGGCTTGAGTGAACCACCCGTCCTGTCTTCTTTGGTATCTCAATCTTGGTGAGAGGTGAGAGAGTGTCACTAAACTCCCACTTATAAGACCTGTCTCACCTCTGCAAATGCTCCAAGATCTGCATTTTTAATGCACAACGCTGCTTCCAGAGCCGTATCGCTCTAATTCTCACACGAAAGTTGGCGTTGCCATCAATCAGAAACGTATTTGTGTGAACTTGGTGTGTAGATGTGTTAGTTATGTGCGACACAACTCATCACACTCCATTAACCTTGAGGATTTCGAGGGAAAGTGGCAACCCTCTGCGGTGGCGATTTATTCTGTCTAATCATGAATCCTGTCATCTGCATCTGCTTCTTCCTTGCTGTAAATTAGTGCTACTGCCACTTTACGAGCTCTAAAAATATCAATCAATTTTTCAATCATAGCGATGAGAATACACAATATTGCACCATAAATAACCTGTTCTCCCCCGCAATATTTTATTTTGGTTGAATTGTGCTAATGATTTTGAAAAATATCGTTCTCGTTTTCAAACGAGATTAAATATTAATATTTTTATATTAATATTAGATTTTATATTGAACCTTAATATAAGTGAGTGAAGATACTAAGTGCTGTGTAATAGAGGTTGATATTAACCAATTATAACAACTTATTTGTAGAATTTTGGTTGATGTTGTGGAACTCCATAATAAGAGAATAAAACACTGTTAAATGTTGTCAATTCCACTTCTTTATTAGTAACTTCAATTATACCTATTAATTTACCTTTAACTATACCTTATACTTCAATTAGTTACATTTGATATTGATGCCATAATCGATACCATAAATATCGATTTGAGTGACTATCGACTTTTGAAGATTAGTTAACATTATTTTATAAACAATGTATTAGTACTGTTGAAAATGTGACTGGTGAAGCCACGAAACCGCGGTCCAGTGCTGTAGTAATAAAGAAGTGGAATTGACAACATTTAACAGTGTTTTATTCTCCAGTTATAACAAATTTTATGAATATACTTCTTTGAAATAGTTTTAAGAAAGCGGCTTCTTCAAAATTGCAATTGAAAAAAATCCTCGGAGAAAATGAAAGAACGAGCCATTTCAGGACCTTAGTTCCTATTTTTTCGGTAGTGTGTATTGGTAGGCTTCACAAACACCGTGGAATAAAAACCCATAAGAACTGAAAAATCATACCTTTTAACCTAACACGTGGAAGATATTTAAATGAGAAAGGGTGGAGGTTTCTACTTCACATTGCTTGTAAAGTCTACCAGGAAAAATTTCCAAAAGTATTAAAGAAATCAATTCAATTGAGTATTTACATAAAAAATGAAGATGAGACTATAATAAACTCCCTTCTTCTACTTAACCTTCGTTGTTGGTCACATAATTTCTTGAAATAATTTTTTCCCCAATTTTTTTATTAAACTGAATTCTCAATCATCTTTGGCACTTGAACGCAGGTGAATTGATAAGAATAAGTATAATATGACCGTTATTGGTAAGAAGACTTCCATGGATAGTTCCTGTGAGCCTTGCTGTTATGTTATGTTATGTGAAGCACGGTTGACGTAGTTTAATAAATTCTGATTCACTGGGTGAATGATATAGTGATTTTTGGAGAAAATAGACATCTATATTTTGAATCAAGGCTACTGGCAATAGAGCTAATTCACTGATAACAAGAATGTTGCAGCAAGTTATTTTGATGAAGATAAAAACGGAAAAGAAACATTTTGTGAGAATTTGTAAGCTGTACAAGCCTCCTATTGAATTTTTCTGAGATGGAAGAAAAAGTGTACGAAGCAAAGCGCAGAGAATAGTGATTGGTGGACTCTGTTCTATTTCTAACCTTATTTGAGCCTCCAGCTGAATAATGGCTGTTACCTTTCTCAAACAGTTTCTCTTACAGATTACAAATGGTACTCACTAACCCTCACTGCGACTCCTACTTTTGCTGGCGATTTCTTATTTTCTGTCCTACTACCCACTTCATCCTTTCTTATTTTTATTCTCCACCCGTCTCTTCCTTGTCTGGTATCACGTGCGCTCCCGCTAAGTTTTTGCAGCACATTTTCCAACGGCTGAGATTTCCCACCTCACTTCACCCAATCTATGTGTGTATTCAATCTTCCGGCAGCTAGATCTTATTCAATTCTAGCCCATAGTATTGTTCTATCTAGAAATAAATTCCATTGCAAAACGTTTTACTTACGTAAATCGATAGCATTGGCACAAGTTGATCAATCTATTCCACGGTAGAGTAAAATATAAGGTTGTTGTCAAACAAATATTAATCGCATTCTGAAATCTTTAACGCGAGAACCGAGTGCTCTACAATAATTTTCACTTTGAAAAAGTAAATTTTTTCTCGAAAAGTTTTTTACTGATTCCAATTGAATAATTCATAAAACAAACCTTATTCTATCTTTCCATATAATTTTGTAACTATTCTTCCCCAAAATTAAGCATTGTTTTATATACAATAATATCAGAATACTACTTCATGTGTCTGTAGAATATAAATAGTTGAGAATAGTGCTTTCTAATGAGAAAATATACAACACAGAAGCACATTTCTAATTTTTAGATGTTTTTCAAGTACCTACACATATTTTCCCATCCAGTTAATAAGTTTTCATAAATTAGATTATTTTTCAATGATATAGGCCAACTGCATCTGACATATTCAAATCAAAGCATTCATAGAACAAGCCTTATTCTATTCCTGGATTTCTTGTTCTATGACGAACTGCGTTGTTAATATTAACGTTTCATGTGAAATTTAACGACTTGCAGTCAAATATTTGTTAAGAATAAGTATAATAACTCACTTAATCTGGCCGAGCGCTTTCGGATCTATGAGATCCATCTTCAGAGCTCTGAAGATGGATCTCATAGATTCGAAAGCGCTCGGCCAGATTAAGTGAGTTATTATACTTATTCTTAACAAATATTTGACTGCAAGTCGTTAAATTTCACATGAAAAGATAACCTTATTCTATCTTTCCATTTTATTTTGTAACAATATTATAATTTCAAAAATCTACCATCGTTTTAACCTCTTTTTTATCACTACATTTCCAAAACAAATCTCATACATTGAAAAAATTCAAATGTATGTGATATTCTGGAAATTGAATTGAATTTATTTGTTTCTAGCATAATAATACAGAAACATTATAAATAAAAATACAATGAGAAATAAAATTAAAATACATTATTGAGTACAAATTATAATATTAACGAAACAACACTCACATGGACCTGCTGGTCTGTGAGTTGTTTGAGTTCGTTTTAATTTTTTTATGAGTATTGAAAAAAAATAATAAAATTTATCTATTAATTACAAAATCATGGAAGAAGAACAATTTCCTAACACACTCATGCATCCATACAAAGGGAAGGGAACATACACACATATATTAAGGAAATGATTGACTGAGCACATCAAACCTACTTATTTTGGTTCTCATTCTACATGATGTGTTGATGCCTTTCCCTTTCGCATCTGGGAAATGAAAAGCAAAGGAATGCTTGACGTGAGAAGATCGATGAAATGCAGTAGGTCTGGAAATCAAGTAATTTATTGATATGACTGAGATTATTGCAAATGACAAGGGGAGAACATTAGATGCAGGCACCGCGCGGTATGATAGGTGTAACGAGCCACGGCTGCCAAAGCACAACACCAGTCGGCTTCCCCATGGCCATTCCTCGAAACAACCCTGTACGAATACGACTTGTTCGGTGTGCGGAAGTGCGGAGATGCGGGATGGCGGGAGTGCGCTCCCCTTGGGACGGAGACCAAACTGTTCAAGAGAGCCACTGCACACTAACGCCGATGATGCATGCTTCTGAGATACACCGCGCTCAGTACAAACTCTCTTGAGGTAGGGCTTGCAAAGAGGGGAGACTTGCTTGCTGGTAATCTGTGGAATGGGATGCATCCAGTTGGCAAGTGATAATTTTGAAATATATCTTGGGGTGTTTGGTAGGAATTGCTGTTCAACCGAATCAAAATATCATCATAAAACATAATAGAATTTCGGATCAGAGATTATATACATGGTCAGAATATACCAATGGCATTAAGGCAAGGAAAGTGAAAATACTGTTGCATAAATGTAATCGTTACTGTGATCAGAACACTCAAAATTATATTATAAAAATCCAATAAATTTGTAAAGAAAACTAGAACCTACTAGTAGCTATGCACTTGGATCTATTACCCTTCTGAGAATCCCCATTGTTGAGAAGGATTTTGAGTGAAAACACGTAACTGTGTCTCATATTATTAGGGTGGTGGATGGCTTTGGTTCATCAAGCTCAAGAGATATTTATGGAATGAGTGTAACTTTCCTAAAACAAGTAATTGTTATTTTGGGTCCATTACTTACTCACCTAATCAATGAGTGTTTATGCCAGGGTGTTTTTCCCAATCTACTTAAGGTCTCTAGAACGGTACCTATTCTTAAAAAGGGTGCTCTGGACAGCATATCTAATTACAGGTTTATATCGTTGATTCCAGTACTGTCAAAGGTATTTGAGACTATGTTATTCCATCAGCTCTATGAATATTTTGAGCAAAATAATCTGCTGGTGCCTGTTCAATTCGGTTTTAGGAAAAAGAGATCTACTGTTTCAGCTGTTCAAAAACTTGTCCAGTAAGCTTTTGAAAAGAAAGAGTCAACATCGCTTCTACTTTGTGATTTGACTCATGCCTTTGATTGTGTCTCACATGAGATACTGTTGAAGAAGCTAGAGAGATATGGTTTAAGGCCCAATGCTCTGAAACTAATGGAGTCCTACCTCAGTGATCGACTACAGGTGGTGGACTGGAATGGTGAACTGTCTGCTCCTGTACCTTGGAAACATGGAGCTCCTCAGGGGTCAGTTTTAGGACCTCTTCTGTCTCTGATCTCTGTAAATGACTTGTACTACTCATTAAATAGTGGAGTTCTGCTATTTGCTGATCATATCTCACTCTTCTCTAGTGATAAGAGTCTTCAGTGTGCTAAGTTAGATGTAAGAGAACTATATACCAATGCTTTCCAGTGGTTTGAGATGAATAGGTTGGCCCTTTATGAAGATAAGACACAAGAGTTGAATTCCAGTCTGGCCTCAATCATACATACTGATAACACAAGCTCTGTCAAGCTCTTGGGGTTTACCTTGGATGGGAGACTCACTTGGGATGCTCACATAGATCAGCTATGTATTAAGTTTAGTAGAGTAGTTTTTTTGCTCAGGAAGCTGGTGGATTGTTTTCCTGAGAACATGATACGGCAGGCTTTTCTAGCTTTTTTCCAAAGCCATATGGCTTATGGCACAATTCTATGGGGTCACTCTGCAGGTTTCAACAGAGTGTTGTTGCTACAGAAGCGTGCCATTAGAGTTGTAGCACGGGCTGGCTGGCTCGAGCATTGCTAGCCAATTTTTAGAGAAAAGGGTATATTGACAGTATATATGGTCTTCCCTGTCATGTTTAAGACACGAATAAAGTCATAACAAGTCATGGCTTGTTAAAAATCCATTTTATTCTATTAGAGAATATATGGAATCTGATTTCAATTCCTTATTGTAGTGACTGTTAGTAGGCTATCTTTAGCTACTTTATCATATTGACACATGTTATTTGCTAACATTATTTTAAGCTTGTACTCTCTCCCTACTGTTTTATACTGTGACTTATATGAAAAAGACACTGTTCTCTGCTAAAATCACTTCCCGGTGGTTCGGAACCCACCTAAAACTGTAGGTCCAGTTCATAAATCACAATCGTCCAACTCATTACCCACGCACAGGTCTCAGACCTATGTGGGCTTCATCCTCAAATAAATAAATGAAAAAAAAATAATTTTTTTTTTTTGTAATTTGTGACCTAATTGTGTAGTATTGACTTGGCCAGTTTTACTGTTGTATATTTGGCTGAAATAAATCATTGGATCATTGAATCATTACAATATGCATTTGAACTAGAATAATAATTAATGTCATAATTTATAGATAATTTATCTTTCTATCGGAACCCACCTAAAATTGTAGGTCCACCGTGATCTCGGCTTGAACGACGACTACCAAACGAACTACCCGTAAGATTCTCCCTCCCCCAAATAAATGCCAAACGTTTATTTATGTTTTTTATTATAATAAATCATCAATAAAAACTGAAAATCTAGCGAGATTACATGATTTAATGATGTCCATATTTTAATGGCAAGACAAGCACATTAGATTCAATGAATTTTCCAAGTTAATACCGTTGGAGAATGATAGAACACTGCCACAATGTCAATTAAAATTTTGCAGTGTGACCGTTGTTAATAATGATATTAATAATGTTACATTTGGCGGCTGTGGTGGCGCAATTGGTTGAAGCGCTTGTCTGTTATAAGGCTCTGGCCGGCTTCGTTACCTGCAGTCTTGGGTTCGAATCTTATTCAGCCATGGCTGTTTCTCATCATCCACCCATTTACCTCATTACCCACGAACAAGTCTCCAGACTCATGTGGGCATCATTCGCAATAAAAAAGAATATTCTAAGATTGATATTACATTAATAAGGAAGTTATGTTACACTGCATGTATCACATTTCAAAGTGAAATATCCTTTTCCATTGGAAAGAAACTATACGTTCTACAGAAATTAGTATTCTAGTGCAGTCTTAATGACTGAACATTATTTAATGGCAATCATTCCCAAAGATCAATTATTTAATGTATTGCTTGTTTATCATGATTTATTATTTAGTTTCGAATGAAAAATTGTCTAGCTTTAGACTCATAATACGAAACATCAAACCAAAATGAATAATTATTTAGTTTCCTTATACTGTTAAACTATCAATCATTCATTGGATGACTTCCGTTAGTACAGAGATTGACTGATGGAGTATTATGAAAATAGTAACAGCTTGACAATAGTATTGTAGCTGAGAAATCGATATAATTCCATCATAAATAAATAAATAATAATAAATAACAAAAAATAAATGTTTTATTTCTCTTATAAAAATAAATTACAATTCAAACTAAATGTAATATCAAATTTAATTCATTTCAAACCGCTCTTTGATGTCAATAGTAAAATTGAATAGTATATGATGGATTTTTAAACGTTAATCAAGCCTTATTGTGATTCATTTCCAGCCTCCTTGTTCAAGCTGTTCAGTAGTACTTTTGTGGTAGATACTGCTAACTACATAACTCGATCAAGGAAAGGCAGTTCGACGACTGAATGGGGGGGGGGGGGGGGCGGGCAACGGGATGAAGGGAGGGTATCGGTTCGGAATGCAGATTATTTGGAAGTCTATGTGTTGCAGGAGTTCTGTGGTGATGGGATGAGAATGGTGAGAACACAGAGGCACAGTTCGGCAGGTGCAGGCAGTTTCGGAACTGGAGCCCAGTTAGTGTGGTGGGGGATGATGGTGAGGAGCGGTAGGAGGTACCTGGTTGAGCTCGAAATGAAGCCCTAGTGTTGACTACCGGTGCCGTCAATCTGATTATCTGGGTCCCAATTAAACTTTGTACTCACGTCTGTGTACTTCCCATACAACTCCAACATCAGTCGTCTGTGTTTTCTAAGAAACTGACTCAATACAAAACAAACTCTGATACTTTACCGGATTTCCACTTCAGGAAAAATAGCGGCTGTTATTCAATGTTGATTCATCTAGATCTAGAAGAAGAATACTTAAATTTTTTACTACATTCATTTTGCGATATTCCTTACATTATAAACTGTGTCTGAAAATTCAGTACTCAAACTGACATTTACGGTTTATGAAAAGTTATCAATAAATAACCACATTTTTACCACCTGGAAAATGAGGTCAGAAAGTTGATTTTTATCTCGAAAGAATTGAATTCAAATTCATTTATTTGCCATATGCACAAGAAACATTAACAATGAAACAAAACAAAGAACATACACACTTAAAATTAATATCAAATCCAAAAAAAAAAAACTATCTTTACATTAAATATGGCACTATGAAAACATTCTGGAGTATGTCCATTGTTCATGTTTTTTCTTAGCACTAAGATTGCATCCCTTAATAAATCACACATAGAGTCGCCACAAGTTACATTTTTTAAAAACTAGCACATTATAGATGCTTCATTTAATATTTTTGTAAATCTGACTATGCGTAACTTTCCCACGCTAATTATTATTTGTTGAGAGCTCATATAGAACTTTAACAAGACTTCACTTATCCAAGTAGTCTGTGGATTTCATCGCCTGATTGATCTATTCATCCAGAGAAATGATTCTCATAACTTTACTCTTATACGGAGTGGCCGTAGCCGAGTGGGTTAAGTGCTGATTTGCTAGCCCAAAGGTCCCGGGTTCGATCCCAGTTCTGACCGAAAGTTTTTACCTCGGGCCACTCCCGTGTTTCGGAGGACACGTTAAGCTGTCGGTCCCGGCTGCCTAAAAACAGTCGTTAAGTCACGTCAGAGGCCCTGAACTTATTCAGGTGCGACCTGATAACTCTGACACCAGACTTCAGCCAGCCAGGTCACACGATATTAATATTATTATTATTTATTACTCTTATCTCGTATAACTATGAATTATAACTGACACTAAGGATGTGGATTGAAAGTGTAACATTGAAAATGCGTAATTACTTGAACAATCCTTATACCTACTTATTTTAAATTTTCAAATTTTGATTATTTTAATTTTAATTTCTGTTGTACATCATGTTTTGCTAGAGTGGAAAGTTTCAAGGTATATTCAAGTTCGTAGGGGATCTCACATGAAGTTATATCCAAAACATTATCTTGAATCTCCTCAGATTGATTATCTACTCAAGTATGTGGTATACATTTGTCGAAGGACATTCAGGCGTATTCCTTGAACGTTCAATGGAAGACATACATCGTAAAGGTGACAGTATATATTGATAAATAGTGAAGAGGAAGAATAAATAAATGAGATTACACCTAGTACGATTTATCCAATGTCGCTGCAGATAAGTAGTGGAAAGTGTGTTTTCGTCTGGGGTATGCTGAAGGAGTCAGTAGACAGGATCTGGTAAGGTTCAGGTTGCCAAGCGAAGGGATGGCAATAGGAAGCCAACCATTCTCTCGATAGAAGATCGACCTTTTGCCTGCCGTCGGACCGTCCGGTCAGGTCATATATCGTATTAAATCTATTTCCCAGCGTCATTTCCGGAATTAATCTCCTGCGCTCGGTCACCAAACATTAATCTTTGGTCTCACTCGAAGGGCGGCGGCTGCTGTCCCCCCTTCACGTAGGCCATCTCCCCCTCAACCACGAACCACCCAACATCCCTCCTGCGACGCTTATCCCCATCTCAACGCCTTCTTCGAAAAATCAGAAAATCAGAAGAAGTATGGAATTGGCCAGAAATAATAATTATATGGCATTCCCATTGAAATACTCTTCATCACTGCTATTTCTTCATTTCATGAACTATGCACTTTTGAGCCGACATTCAAGTCGAATATGTGCGAGGCCCTGATTATAACCTCATTATATCGACATGTATCCACTCAAAATTGAAAAATAATCGAATCTTTGTACCTAAGTTTTCTGATTGATAACATCAGTCATTAATCAATATAAATTGAAAATGTTATATCGAAGCCAAGTTGACTTAATTATTGTAACTACAGATATCAAAAATTCAGAAAAGTCAACTGAAATGCCTTTTGACAAAAGATTGCAAATCACGATTATTGATAGAGATCAACGTGACTAATAATTCATTCATCAATTTCTACTTAAAACATTAAAAATATTCAAGTCTGGAAAAAAGGTTTCAGTTTTTTTTTAATGAGGCTCGCCTATTCAGCGCGGAATCCAAATTGGAGGTAGTTATACTTTCTAATTTTTATAATTTCTTACTTTTTATAGTAGCTGTCAGAGCTCTAAAAGCGGCCATCAATTTGCAGATTCCTAGACTCGGAAGAGGCGGCTCACAACCCACCGAAAGCGTAATTTGAGTCTAGTAGCCTGCAAATCTATTATCTTATCCCTTTTCTATTTAGCCATAGCTGCTACTATGGAGCCATACAATTAAAATATAATAAATCGAGTTTATCAAAAAGAATTGTTTTCCAATTGAATATTAAAGTTGATGAATGTTGGTAGCCTACTGCATTAAGCTATAATAGTTTAGTAACCTGTGATTGAAAGTAAACCCCATCATAATGTCGAGATTCATTCATATTAATACATTCAATGCATTGTATCGATAAAAAAGGAATTAATATTCTAGGAGCCTATAGAGCCAACAGTTCAATATTCCAATGTCGTTGTCCAGTGCAGGCATTTAAAGTTAGAATGAACATTGAAATTTTTTTATTGCTGATGATGCCCAGATGAGTCTGAAGACTTGTGATTGGGTAATTAGATGAATGATGAGAAACATCCATGGCTGAATGAGATTCGAACCCAAGGCTGCAGGAAACGAAGCCAGCTAGAACCTTATCTTATCTCAGACAAGCGCTCCAACCAACTGCGCTACCAGAGCCGCATTTATTTGGAACTGAATAAGTACAAACACTATTGTCTTCGTTTGGGATCACAGTAGGTAGTTAACTGTGCCCATGCAAATTGGAAGCTATCGTAGTAAGCGAATGTAATGGCTGGAAGGACACTTGGGAGTATAAAGCAACTTGAATTATTGGAGAATAATTCAGAATGCAGTTTAGCGTCAAACCAAACAAGCCACTGGCTGAGAGTCGAAATAAAAGTGGATGTTCAAGATGACAAATTGAGAGTGTTTGCAGCGCCTGTACGGGGACAGTAAATCACTCTAATGTTACTTCCTTATCTAAACACCCTCACCTCACCTAAATTACTGAGGAGGCAATGCGCGGCGCGAGTGCGTTTGTTTGCGTGTGTGAAAGCTACCGTTGGTTTGCAGCATGTGTGGGTGTAAGTAGTACCGTGCGAAAGTGGTGGCGTGTGAACTCATCCGTGCCGCCGGCCGGTGGTCCGGGCTCTTTCAGTCTAACCTTTTAACCGCCGACGCGGTCGGGTCCTATCCCAAATGACGCGGCAGATATAATTCGCCAACTCACGCTTCTCTCGCACATTACAGTCAACCCCTTGCACCCCCACCCACCACCGTCATTCACTGACTGCCCCCTAATGGACTCAGGTTAATGGATGCCTCCTCCTCCTCCTCCTCCTCCCTCACCAATCTAAAGTCTCGCAGTTTCCACCATAGTGACCCTTCGATTGCACGCACACATTCTCTGCGAATTCAACTTCTAGCAAGGAATCCTAGCCGTTGATTAGCTGCTTTTTCGCTCTATGCTTTATTGTGGGCAATCTCATTGAAATGGGCATTCAGAATGCAGTCGTGTAGTCAGTGGTTTACAATATAGAGGAGTAGAATATACTATAATCCATATTTCTTGGTTCACAATAACCACTGAAGAATGAGCAGACCTTTTACTGTATGCATTATATTTCTAATCATGCTTCAATTGTATTTATTTTTTAATCATGCTTCAATTGTAAGCAAATTGTATTGATTTTTTTTAATCATGCTTCAATTGTAATCAAATTGTTTCTATTTTTCTAAACATGCTTCAATTGTAAGTAAATTGTATAGGGTTGAATAGAAGAGAGAACCAACAAACCGAACTCTGCCCTTAATAAAGGCAATCAATTAATCAATCAATCTCAATGAATATGCATGGAAAATGAATTCATATAAACAGAGTTTTTTAATAAAAGCTAGCCAATTTTAGTGTATTTTTCTCTCAAAAATTTTCCTAGACTATAATAATTGTTCAACATTTTTGGCATTTAAAAGACACACTTCAGACAAATTTTGTTTAAAAGTTTCCATAAAAATTAAAAGTAGTAAAAAAGTTTAGTAACATTTTTGTATTGAATATAGTTTTTTTAGTTGATGACATTGTAACGATTGTCAAGTAGTTTTCGAGGCTGGGGTTGATCTGATGACAAACTGCATAGTTATAAGATATTATAATTTTTATATCTTATTTATATATATTATAATATATATCCATAATGAATGAAAGACGGAATTGTCACAACCACATTTATTGGAACTTGGAGAAACAACTAGTTTCGGTTGTTGCGCCGTTGTCAATCTCAATCAAACTCAATCTCAGAGTTTGATTGAGATTGATAGTGGTGTGGCGGCCGAGACTGGTTTGTCCAAGTTTTGATAAATGTCCGTGTTTCGGAGGACACGTTAAGCCGTCGGTCCCGGTTGCATATAAAAAAAAGCAGTCGTTGAAAAAACGGCGAGGTGGAACTACCCGTAAGGGTCTCCCCACCACGAAAAGCCATACGAATTTACTTTACTTAATGAGTGTGGTTGTGACAATTTCGTCTTTTATTCTTTAAAGTTGAGCATTTCTACATAATTGTTGACAATTGACAATGGTCAATGGCAAAGTCAATTTTATATTATAAAGCAAAATGAAAATCCTTGTTTTACTAATAAAATCAATTATTATTTTTTTGAAATTAAAAAAAAATAACTTTTTTCATTCTCCCTAAACTTTTCATTTGATACGGATGTTTCGACTTCTCTTAGATCGGGGTTCTAGAGATTCTTCAATTTGACATTTCTTCCGGAATACCAAAAAAGCTGTCTGGAACCTCTCAATTCACCATGACAGGCTACGATAAATTGCAGGAAGAAAGGACATTTCATGTCAAGTCTGGGTGAGCAAAGAAATGCTATCTACAGTTTAGTTAAGTCATAGAGTTATTTCAAATTCTTCAGGGTGGCTTTTTAGCTTAGAAATACTTCCTCATATCATCAACTTTAATGTGATTAGTACTTATAGTAATGCTTCTAGTTATTGTTGAGATAGGATAGAACTGAAAGTACCTAAAAAGCTTATAGGAGATACAAAACTTTATTCAAGATATCAATTTCGAACTACGAGTCTTGTGAACCAAGAAAAAGAAAGAAAATTGAGGAGAAAAACGAGATAAAGTTCATTGTTATATCTCTAGATATTCTTTTCAAATGCACATTTTTCTGTGTGAAAGAAGCAATAATACAGACTTGATATACTCAAGTGATAAGCATAACAGAATAGAGTGAGATTGCTCTGATGAAATCGCACTTATAACGAGAAAGTTGCGCATAAATTTCCAAGACAGAAAACATGTTGAAAGCCCTTCTCTGCTTATTGCTGCATGGTTACAATGAAAAAAGGATCAAAATAAGAATAACACGTTCCATCTCTGTGTTGAGAACAGTATTATCAAAGCTGTTTTCTCTGTTCTGCTTCTTATTATTATTCGCTTTCAGATATTTCATTTTGTAAAGGGGAATTCAAGTTCAGTGCAACCTCGCATCTCAACAGCCAAAGCTTCTTTTCATTTGCATTGCTCAGCTACTGTTGCTACTGCTCCACTCTGTATAATATTTATCTAAAATACATTTTCTTCCAGATAATGCTATAATTCACTTGTTTTACAAACTACCAACAGTGTTACCGCTATTGGCACATCTGTTCAACAAACTTCAGACTAGTTTAAACTAGGTATAATTGTTCTGATTTAACGTACCTATTAACGTTTATATATTCTAAATAGCAAAATTTTCTACTTTTATTACGACAAATCTTGACTTGATAAATAATCTGTATTAAAGCTATTGACTTATATAGTGGGAAAAATAAAACAATAATAAAAATGTTAATACTAAGAATTTGCACTGATGTTTTTTCTCAAATAGTCCCAATTCAAATAGACTAATAGAGTGGAAGTTACACAATTAATCGCTAGCTGAGCGCGGGGTCAGGGTTATCCTCATCATCAGTCACGGACATTCGAGACTGTACTTGAAAGGATGTACTTGAAAGGACTGGCTGCGATAAAATGACGTTATCCGCTTTCTTCAGACTTACCTGGGAGTTGAAACTAAAGGTCTCACCTAGAGTTGTAGGTTTACTATTTATAACATCATTCACCATCACTCACGCACAAGTCTCAGACTTTAGCGTATTCGTGTATGAGACAAGTGGGCTTTGACACCGCAATAAAAATTATATTGCCCTCTGATTGTGTTGAAAAGCACTTTCATATTCTAATGATACAAGGAACATTTAGTGCCTTGCTATGTACAGCTTTGTTCTTGAGAATAAAGAAAAAGGTTTATCGACGTTTTAAGTAAGCATTTTTGAGAGACAGAGAGAGTGTGAGTGAGAGCGTACAATGTCAACCCGCTGCCGGCTGTCGTAAAGTTCAGCTTAATACTGCTGATAATATCTCCACTTTGGCTCGTGGATAGTAAAACCTATTCAGCCCTCAATGTTATTCATTATCAAAGATAACATTCACTTTATTTTTATAGCCCCGTAAACGGTGTTCACGACACAACAATGCTCGACAACACAGATTACAACGATCTAGTTAATCAGAGTAATTCGAGAATTTTATAGTCTTCCACCAGCCAGAAGTCATGATTGTGAAGTATAAATCCACTGAACTGAATTTTTTATCCTGGAAATTGAGATTGGGATGAGATGGGAACACGATTTTCAGTGAGAATTTCATGAAAGTGCATAATCAGAATTTTTCAATCATAATAGCGCAATTCTGGTTGTTGATATAGAACTTTGACGATGATTAATATAAAATGGTATCCATTGAGTTATTTATAATTTTATTAGAATAGACATTTAAAAACATACTTGTAAATCTGTAGGGAAATCCGGCATTGCTCAGAGTAAAGTAAATTCGTATGGCTTTTCGTGGTGGGGAGACCCTTACGGGTAGTTCCACCTCGCCGTTTTTTTAACGACTGCTTTTTTATAAGCAACCGGGACCGACGGCTTAACGTGTCCTCCGAAACACGGGAGTGGCTCGAGAAAAATATCTTGTACTCAACTGGGATCGAACCCAGGACCTTTGGCTTATCAGACCAGCGATAAGCCAACTCGGCTACGCCGACTCCATTGCTCAGAGTGAATAACGGTCATGAACTCGTACTTTGCACTGATGAAGTTTTCAATTATTAACAAAACTGCAATATCAAGACTACTCAACTCAGTTCAATTGAATTTAATAATGAGAATATCTCAAAATAATTATTCTAAGATTCTCTTGAACAATTTGCGAAATACTTTTAGAATAATTATTATGAATTGACATTTATTGTTTTTTTTTAAAGATAGCATGCTATTATAGAAGAATCAAGAATGAATTATTATTATTATCTCGTAGATAATATAAGAAATGACACGCCTGTTGTGAAATAAAATTTCCAGCTACTGATCTATAAAAGCTGCTAAGGCAATAATATGACTAGCTCAGGCAGAATGCTTTATTTATCAAGTTAATGCAGTTAATAAAACTCATAACGTTATTACAAATTACAAATCAAGTGTAAATGCTACCTTTATTATCACTCATCCAGATCAGATAGTCCGTCACCGTGACAGCAATAGGTTCTATTGATATACGTTTTATTAATTTCAACGTTTTTATTGTATTATTCTTTCCGTCTATCGTTCACCTCTCAACGTCCATCCAGACTTTATCCATTTATTTATAGTTTTTTTTCTATTTTACCGGAAACTATTTATCACACATGAAATTGGCTTCCACATTCATAGTCTCTCACGCCTCACATTCTAGATTGCATACCAGGAGTGCGACCATTTAATATAAGACTTCAATGCTTAGTGACGGAAATCACTTAACGCTGGAGACTAACTTGAGATAAATTCGAATAACTTGAAAGCCTCAGCAAAACTATGTGGAAAGTAACAGTGAGAAACTCACCATAAAGGGTTGCCTTCACAATGGCCAGAAACCAAGAACAATGTCTATGTCAAAGTACTTTACAAAGGATAAAGGATTTTGGAACGATGATGAAAGTTCGGATGTTCAGTAGACTATTCGCTTCCGGGATATCATACTCGTAGTAGATTTGGGTCATACTAAGAGATTCAATGAAAGACTTATAATAAATCAAGACTAATCGCAAATAAGTCGTAGTATAAATAGTAGCCTAGCCTATAGCCCAGTCAAATTAGATATGATAATGTCGTTTGAGAGAAAAAATCCCGGAGTTTTGAAAATTTGCACAGTTGGTCCTTGGTACACACATGTTTTTAAGGAACTAAAGAATCCTGTTAGTGGGAGGGGGTGAGCTATGGTGAGGGAGGCCCTGTTTACGTAACCTTTTCAGTATTTTTCTCATAGCTCTAAAACTATGAGTTGGAGCTGAAAATTGCTAAATTTGAAAGTTAAAGATGATATAATTTCCTACAAAAATGGCTCCAATCATTTTCTACGTGAGATCAGCCAATTTTTAGTTATAAGGTTAAGAAAAACAGAAAAAAAATGCAACTACATTTTAGTAAGCTCAGGAAATTTTACTGGGCTAGTAGAGAGCAATTTAAATGAATACTTTCGTTGTCAAACCGCTAGCTGTGCAAGTACTTGGTGGCTTCTCACATTTTGAAATGAGTTTGAAGCTGGCCCACATTTTAGTCACGGGTTAAACCCTGGCCGACTCTAGATAAACCAATTTTTTCATAATATGCTTTAGAAATATTCCCATTGTACTTGAAATCGGCTGACGATTATAATCACACCCAAATTTCAATGAATATATTAAAAGTGAATATAGTAGTATAGGTAGAAAAAGTAGGCATGCTACAAATAGGTGGAGAGGTAAATTACTATCTCAATCATTGGTGTAATCCTGGTTATTCCTTAGAGCCTTGGATAAACATAAAGATATAAACCAAGTATAATTTACACATTTCTTTTTTTCTCTTCATTTCTTATCCTATTCTTTTCTTTTCTAATTATTTTCTTTGATAGAATTGTAGTATCGTTTTTCTTTCTATCAGTTCTGTATTTACAGTGTTTATTTTTTACCTTTATCACTACATTCTTTTATAATTTATTTCTTCTTTAATTAATCTCTGGTTTTATTTTTATTAAAATATAAGTGAATCTGTTTCTTTGTTGTAATATTTGTGCAGATTGGCACCTGCTGAAAAACCTACGGGATTAGCAGTATCCTACAACGTTTGAATTTTTTTAAATAAATTTGATTGATTGAGACATAGAACATATATAAACATATATAATGAAACATATGAAGACTATTACCTGTGAGATTCATCTTTGATTTTCGTAGCTACTTATTTATCCTATTAAGTGGGAATAAAATGGTAAAAAAAGTGGCCAGATTTCATTGCAATATGGTTTTATTGTTAAATTACAAATAGTGAAAAAAAATTATAAACAATTTCAGAATAATTTCCCTGCAAATTAACATGCATTGATAAACATGTTTGTGGAAGTGTTGATGAAAAGTAATAGGTTCTTTATCATAAGATTTTGGTGCTACAGAAAGAGAGCAGAAGATATTTCCTACTTTTTTGAAAGAAATGTTTTTTGATATATATCCTTCAATATCTGTATTATATGAACAATTTTATAAATACTTATAGATTTGAAAAAGTATCACTTTGAAATAATCCGTAGTCAGTCAGGTTCCATTACGAGTGCATTACGACGACTTGTCGCAGAAAAAACTGCCTGAAAAATATGAAATGCATGGTCAGCACTATTTTCAGTGAGATATTTCCGTGCTGATGTCCGGTCGGAGAAAGTATGTCGACTGGATTTGGAAAAGGTCGAGTTGACAGCTTTTCTTGAAAGCTGTTATAGATTTCCTTTTTTATCACGCTCCGCCAAACAGTGTTCACTTTTGTCGCAGATATATATGTTTTCCACCAAGAAATGTGGCGCCCGTAAAGTGTTACGTCGAGATTAAATTTTCCGAGACAACCCGTGCCTTTTATAAATATTTTTGAGTCATTTTACTTAATGACAACAACAATATTTTGAGTGAAAAAATATACAAGCAATAACATTTACTCTAACCAACTGACTACCCAAGAAATCTAATGAAATTTCAGTGTCTTAAGAGTGAAAAAATTATAGGAGAAATAAATTTGCATCATTAATATAACTGTCTACTCAAGAAATCAGATGAAATATACATGTATCCAAATAATAAGTGAGTTTGTATTTCTTCATGTAGTTGGATGAGGAGCAAAATGCTCTGGAAATGCATAATTCACACAATAAAGTTGAACCAAACAAACCACACATTTAATTAGTAATTATATTAACTGATAACTTGGTTTTAAAAAAAATCTCTCTTTGCATATTGAGTAACCTGTATTATTGTAATAAGTATAATGATAAATCCAAGGTAAAAATTCATCACCTGCAGGGCCAAAGGTAGTCTTACCCAAAATGTGAGGTCCATAGGATAGAACAGAATAATTAACAAAAAATTGAAAGATTTTCCAATCACAAAGTTTCTTGTATGCTATGGATTGTTTTAGAAAAAAACAGAAGTTTTTTATGTTCTAAACTATTTCAATTTTCCCGATTCAGATACGAAGTAGGCCTAACGTGAGAATACTACTCAGTTTTCCAGTTCATATGAGAAATTTATATACTGTTTCTCTATAGGAAACTTGTATCACACTCTCATCAATTTTCATTCAAGAAGACGTGTACCCCTTCTTCTTGTAATTGGAGACCATCACATTGTTGGGCCAATAACAAGCGAGGTTGAACATATTTGAAAAATAACACATGATCTTTTCTCAAATTTTCCTGACATTGATCTGTTCAACTTGGAGGATCTCTTGTCGTTTCATTGCGGTGTAAAAGAAAACGATATGCTAAAGGAAGACAGTGAAATCATGAGAGAGAAAGAGAGTAAGAGAAACCAGTTATACAATATTATTTTTACAGAAGAATATTTTTTAGAATAAATTTGAAATTAGTCTTGTGTCAGAGTGAAGTATGAACGTCTCTTGAATGAACTCCTCCATTGACTTCACTGTCATGGAGAATGAAGCTCTTTTCAGTTCAGAGTCTGCTTAAGCGAATGTTACCCGTTCGGCATCCCCCATCTGTGTGACCCAATTAACGCTGAGATCATCATAAATATCAAGCATCTTGTTAATGAAATATGTTGATGAGCTGAGGTTTGGTGAATATTGCACCAGTCGACATTATTTATTACTGTGAGATAATGGGCTTGGGAGTTTCGGTTGTACTTGGTGAAGTTTATCAAGTTGACAAAATGAGAAGCATGCCATCGTTCGTGCTGGGACAAATAATAACATCAGTCGAGTGTTGTGTGCTTGTCAACATCGATCTTTAGACACCCACGTTCTACCTCCAGTAAATGAGTTGCTCAGCAAATAAATGATCACAGATAATCAGAGAGCTCATTTCATATGGTAGCAACTCTTCAAAGGGCTTTAAAGTTGAAATCAGATTAATATATAACACTGACACAGCTGCAACACGTTACTGCTTTATCCTCATAACTTTTCCTTGAAAATATATTAGAAGTAAATTGAAAAAGAGACGGCTTTAAAGGAAAAAATCTATGTGAGTGCTGTGACGACCCAAAAAATGAAGGGTTCAAGATTTGAAACATTCGCTTAGACTGTTACGAATCCAAATCTTTGTCAAATAGTTATGTATCCAATATTGTCAGTAAAAAATAATGACTCAGTTTGAGCGTATGTTAGATCCTGGTGTATATTATTTGAGGAAGAATAAAGTTACACTAAATTTCAGAATAATCGTGAACTTGAATTTCATCCAGTGTCAATGATCGCTTAGAAAATAAAATTTTGTTGAAATAAAATCTATGACGCAAAAAATGTTCAGGTGAACATACCTATTATTGTTATAAGATGATGAGATCTCAATAAAAGTATCAAATTATCAAAAAATTGAAATATTGATTGTAAAACTCAATAACTCCTAAGGTTTTTTTTCGCTAATCTCTATCTATAAAAGGATGATATCCTGACTCACTCATCAACGCAGAGCCAAAACTACTAGGCCTATGAACTTGAAATTTCGTATGAACACTTCTTATAGGATTTCACCGTGCAATAAGAAAGGATCTTTCAAAATTCGCAATTTTAGGGGTGTTTTTAGGTGGTTAAAGTTTTGCCTATGCAAAGCACGGGTACATGGCTAGCTAGCTTACTGGGATCTTTTAACCATATGGAAAATAATTTGAAATTTTTCGATCTGCTGTACACGCTGTAGGAAACATATAACTGAGATCATACCCATATACTGGGAAATGAAATTATGCCGGGCTGATGACTTCTGTTAACCAATGCAGCTAGAAATTTGAAACGTAGTCTCAGTAGGAGGTGGTGAATAATAAAATCAAAAACCTAGCTTCTACTCTAATAGACGTAGGAGTTTTAAATTTGCATGTTCATTGAGAGGTGGTGAGTAAGGTCTTACTGTGTAAGAAAACAACGAAGAAGGAGGCCTCTCTGATCATCTGGAAGAGCCATAGGACTAACTTCTTCCCTAATAGTCCTAGAAGGTTGAAATTTGAAATGTAACCTCAGTGGCAGGTGGCAAATAATAAAATCAAGAATTTCTTATGAGAACGCAGCAACGCGCGTCGGGCCAGCTAGTGATTAATAAAATCATGTCTCTTAAATATGAGACTTATGCGTGGTTAATGAGGTTATACAATTTTGTTATGTATGGTCGACCGTCTGTGTTAGGTGATTTTCGACCAGGTAAGTGATAATATGGCAGATAACGTTATGGTATGGCTACCCGTCACCCATCCAAACGTAGCCCAGAGCTTAGCTTTTTCAGGAGCGTAGCTCTGGAACAACATGTGGTTCACTTCAACAAGAGAAAAACAGACCAGAATATAGATTAAATATTATTTACAATAAAATACAAAATATTTACTGCTAAAAACTTTGAAAAAGTGATAAAAACAGTAGGTCGGGGCTAATAGTCGAGTTACTACACTAGATTTGTAGTCATTGTTATTCTAAACAGAGCGCTATTATGAGAGTGCATGATACTTGAAAAAGGTTCAGTATTGATCCAGATGCATGCACATTTTAAACGTACAGAAAAATGTAGGGTCAGATTTTCGGGCATGGTACTAGCCACACTAGCTTGGCACTGAATGAAGAGAGAGACTAAGAGAAAGAGAAAGAGAAAGAGAGAGAGAAAGAGAAAGAGAGAGAGAAAGAGAATGAGAAAGAAAAAGAGAAAGAGAAAGAGAAGAGAAGAGAAAGAGAAAGAGAAAGAGAAAGAGAAAGAGAAAGAGAAAGAGAAAGAGAAAGAGAAAGAGAAAGAGAAAGAGAAAGAGAAAGAGAAAGAGAAAGAGAAAGAGAAAGAGAAAGAGAAAGAGAAAGAGAAACAGAAACAGAAAGAGAAAGAGAAAGAAAAAGAAAAAGAAAAAGAAAAAGAAAAAGAGAAAGAGAAAGAGAAAGAGAAAGAGAAAGAGAAAGAGAAAGAGAAAGAGAAAGAGAAAGAGCAAGAGAAAGAGGAAGAGAAAGAGAAAGAGAAAGAGAAAGAGAAAGAGAAAGAGATGGAGAAAGAGAAAGAGAAAGAGAAAGAAAAAGAGAGAGAGAAAGAGAGAGAGAGAAAGAGAGAGAGAGAGAAAGAGAAAGAGAAAGAGAAAAAGAAAGAGAAACTTTGAGAGAAAGAGAAAGAAAAAGAGAAAGAGAAACTGTGAGAGAAAGAGAAAGAAAAAGAAAAAGAGAAAGAGAAAGAGAAAGAGAAAGAAAAAGAGAAAGAGAAAGAGAGAGACTAAGAGAAAGAGAAAGAGAAAGAGAGAGTATGAGGAAGAGAAAGAGAAAGAGAAAGAGAGAGAGAAAGAGAAAGAGAAAGAGAGAGAGAGAAAGAGAGAGAGAGAAAGAGAAAGAGAAAGAGAAAGAGAAAAAGAAAGAGAAACTGTGAGAGAAAGAGAAAGAAAAAGAGAAAGAGAAACTGTGAGAGAAAGAGAAAGAGAAAGAGAAAGAGAAAGAAAAAGAAAAAGAGAAAGAGAAAGAGAGAGAGAGAAAGAGAGAGAGCTAGGATGAGAAAGAGAAAGAGTGTGAATAAGCCGGTGTTGAGACGAATAATAGAGAATGAGAAGGTTATAGAATGTGCGATACGGGAGTTAGCAAGTGGGAGAGCCTTGTAATGTCTATGAAAGTGAACAGCGAATTCCTTCAGGCAATGGCAGACTTCTTGGAACATCTCTTCCATTATCACTCATCCCTCGGTAGTTGTTCAATACCTTTATTCACGAGCTCTACCTTTCTGCTGGCTGCAAAATACTGTACAGTATTATATTTCATAGTTGTTATTGCTTTAGCAGCGCAGTTAACAATGCATTGCAATTTGAGCTCTAGAAAATGATCTTCATAAATTCGATAAGGGAAGGCTTCACGACGTCTTTGATAATATCCATGTGTTTAGCATTTTTAGATTCTGCCTAATTTGATTTTGAAGGCAAAAGTATAATTTTTCCATCATAGAATATAGTTTTGTTTTCACTAATTTGATTTAATCATAATCGGAAGCATATAGATACTCAAAATTGCCTTTTTGAAACAATTGACATAAATGTAGCTCACGTTATGAATTACAGAGGCTCTTCTATTTTAGAATACATGCTTATGGGCTATAAGTATGAATCCTTAAAAAAATGAGTCTTACAAAAACAAGACAACAAGCAATACAAAGTCATACTTGTTCATTGAAACTTGTTCATAATAAGGTACTATTTCATAATAATAATTATTCAATTTTACGGAAAATTCCAATGTGTTTAAATGAAAATGACGTTTATAATTTTAAGTTTTCCGTTCATAATCTGAATTTATTTAATTTTCCGCAGTTACAAAATTATGCACTTTATGGACATCCACGGGTGAAAGAGAATGTTCACATATTGGTGATAACAACTGTTCCGTTATGATGATTACCGCAACCTATTAATAATTAAAAAATAATATTTTCAGAAAGTTTGCTCTAGATTGCAATAAATAGTCGTGTTTGCTCTCTGATCATAGATTTTAATGAACGTGGGGTTAGTGATGGAATCATGATTTCAATATTGTTTTTCAATGATGGAAATAAGTTAATAAATCTATAACATTCGCGGAGGAATTTAAAAAAGAAAATCCTCTACTCTGGTCATAGACGAATCTATATAAATAAAAATCAATCTTCAAACTATGTAATTCAATAACTTTTTAACGCATGCACCGAATTTGATGATTTTTTTGTAGTGTTCGTTATTGTCAGGACCAGGTTATAGGCCTATCAAATTTTTAATCCGAGTCAGGACCCTGCCCTACAAGCGAGCTGTATTCAATTATAAGTTGGCAATCGACTACAGTTCACTGTCAATTGTTCTATTGGCTCAATGAACATTGTGTGACAGTACTGCAATGCATTTAAGTTTAAAAATGAAGCCCCTGGACTGTGATGCGCCAGTGGTCAAGTCAAATTGTTCCAATTACTCCGCCATCAGAACCTCATTCATTGGTTTCCGGAAATGGAGCAGACTCCAAGTATTTTCCAACAAATATCCAGCAATATAACAATTGCTTTCAAATGAAATCATTTGGGGCAACAAAAGTCATTCAGGATAAATTTATAGGCCATTTATATTACATTCAAAATTCGCGCCAGGAAAGAAAACTAACAATGTTGTGTATAGAAAAGCTTTGGAATAATTATTTTTTTGAAATAACTGTTTTTAAGATTTATCAAGCCGCATCGCGCCTCCTTGGGTGTGCGTTCAGCCTAATGTGTCATGTGATGCATTGACTTTTGGCGGTACGAAGTTCGCCGGGCCAGCTAGTATTACAATAATTATGGACAATTTCAATGTTCTGTGATTAACTGAATTTTGTTCTATTCAAAAAATTCAAAACCATTTTTTGATAATATATTACCATTGTCTTTTAATCGAATAAGTTGTCTTCGAATAAGTTGTATAAGTTCAGGGGAATCGATTTTGGAACGATAGAAGAGGCTTTGAACTAAAGAAAGAGACATCTTTTGGGTCGAGGTTCCGGTTGAGAACGGCGGATTGCGGACTGAGACTGAATAACTAGCAACGGAAGACGAACTCGTATTTCAGCCATCGGAAACGAATAATTCGGTGGCAAGCAAGAAGAAGGGACTGCAAAGCCACAGTCTAGTTTGCATAAATGTGACGAGAGTCTTGTTCCTCGTTCCGGACTTTTATAGGGGTGCACTGCTGACGTAATGAAGTGGCTGAAGGAGCTGCTAGGTCTCTTTCAACGATAACTGGGAATTTCCCTGGCCGGGGAAACCTCCACCTCTTCCAGACCCTCTTCACCAATCACACAGTCACAATGATCGACTTTAGGAGCTGGCTAGCTCCTCTAAATTCTGAAGAGACAGAAACAGCTAGTAAGAGACCGGAAAGTGTCTACCACTTGAATTGAACTCTTACATGACCGGGCTACTTTCAAACTTGTAACGATTACTAACCACTGCCTCATGATGGCACTGGTCTCAAAACATCTTATCTGCTGTATAAAGATACCAGTCGGTACTATTAACTATTATCACCCAGCATATTATCGATTTAGCTTAACACCCCTTGCCCTGTCAAGTGTAATGTTAGTTCTATGTTGTACCAATGTGCATTGAAAACCCTTGTTGGCTATTGTGTTTGAATCACCTTATGCCCATTATAATACTCTTCTTATCAGCAATAAAGTAATATTACAAACTTCACTTTATTTTTGCAGTTTTATAAGGATGCCAAAATATTTGAACGTCCTCTTTAAAACCTTCCACTATGATTTCAATTGCAATCACTAATTCCAAATAATAAATCAATTTTGACGCACAACTCAGCAACTCTCACAACTAGAAAAATAACTTGACAAGTATCATGAAGCATCGATCTCTAAACAGGTCTCTTGTGTCAGTTTGAAGTCTATATTATTGCTAAAATTGGCCAAAATTACACTATTGTTGCTAAATATTGTTAGGTCCCTTGGGGTGAATAAGTCACTTAGATTGGCCGATGAAGAATTTTATGGCAGGTGGCTGGTAAAGATACAGTTTGTAAGAAAATAATAAAATTATTATCAATTATAATAATTAAATTAAAATTTCACTAATGTTGATTTTTCAATCACTTTTAAAAATGCATTGAGAAATAGAGAGCGTGAAAGATGTCAATTTCATTTAGATTCTCTCCATAAAATCGCAATTCTATACTTTAAATTCATTTTTACACGAGTATCTCCAACATTGCTGGTATACCATGATGTCGTGAGAAGAAGCTTCTCGAAACACTACTTTTGTCGTCAAAGCAATCTTTCTCTCAAAAATTCGTAGGCTACGTCCCAAAAGAGAAGTTTGGGATCTGCATCTGAACAAAGATTAAGAACAAGTTGGAAATTGTTCGGGTTGTCTACTGAGCGTAGCTGCTTGAAAGCAAGTAAGCTATCGGTACAGAAAAGTAGGCAAGGCGTATAACTCTATTACCTTTGTTGAGACGAAGTGTACCGGTACCTGGCTAAAAGTTCTGCTCATGTATATTTTAATTGGGTTCATTATGCAAGACCATTATTCATAGCGCTCAAGCCGGCTCACCCTTTTACACTTACAAGGAACTTTTCGAGCCGAACTCACTTCAAAAGTCCTCTGTCTTTCACCTACCTTCAACAATTTCTTCCATCTTTGTTTCTTCTTGCTCATTCATTCTCAAACTCTTGTCTTGACTTTGCCATTATCTTGGAGCACTTCCGTCTCTTAGCTTCTAGCCGTCTTAGTCCAAAAATTCAGTACAGCAAGCGATGGAAACATCCAAGTACATTTTTTGACATGGCTCGAGTGACATAACTGAGTTAAGTCTTCCATATCCGTATTTTATCATTTAAACACTGAGCTGCAACTGCAAATTGCGTTATAGCTTGTTAACATTTCACAATCACAAAGTACTTTTGAACGAGAATTTAATGTTTATTTGTAAAAATGTAGGTGATCAATTTTTCATTCTTGACAGACCTCGGCATAAATTAACATTGCATTATGTCCATAATTAAGCTAAATTACAATAAATAATTGGAGCTAATCAATTTAAAATTCATATGATTTCTCAGAAAACAAGTGTCAAGTCAGACGACAGATGGGAGAGATTCATTTCTTACAAGTTGATAATTTCTCAGGGATAAATTAAATCTGTGAAAGTTTGTATGAGTATTAGAACTTCAATTTTATTTTTGAAATGATGGATTCTATACAAATAGCCTAAAGTACATGAATGAGGGACTCTATACTGTACTACGTGAAGTTTTTGCCTCCATCTAGCCATCTATAATTTTATTAAAAATTTAACTATATTTCAAATTCACAATTTAGTAAATTTGTACGTCAACATGAAAATTGATAGACATATTATTTGCACGTGTAGTAAGAGGAAACTCTTCTACTTCCCGTGCATATATGTCGAAATGAAGAGTTAAGATGAATGGAAATGGTAGGCTATATTAAGATTTTTGGGAATGAGTCTCATGGAATAGGCTTGTACATAACATATTCCGATAGGACTGCACTATGGCCTACACCTACACAATAATTGAGATCAGTAACAGTGTAGTAGTTATTTGTTGAAACCCCAGAGAGAGTTAGTGTAGTATGTAGGGGACCCTTCAGCTAGTGAGGTGACCATTGAGAGGGACTAGAGCTTGTGTACCTTAATGAAAAGGACTCTTAACGTAATGAAGTCTGGTGCTTCGAGCAGATTTATCACTGCAAAGGTTGTCTCGAAATCTTTGTGGTACTTAATTAGGCTGCGAACAGAGTATTGCACCAGAGTTGGAAGCAGATGCAACCTCTCACAGTACCGGATATTCCGTCTTTCATTGCTTGCAATTTTCTTTCCCCCAAATAGAATTCACTTCTTTTCTTTTGAGCGCCCATCTTCCTTATATTTTTTCATCTCACGCTTTCTTCTCTTCTCCCTTTATTTCTCGAGCGATAAACTCTCAACTTCCTTTCTGTTCTAATTTCCGTCGATGATTAACTGTAATTGCTAATTAAAGCGTCCCGCATTCACGCATCCGTCTACAATCAGCCGGAGGTGTTAATTGGAGAACTTTCATTATTTCTCTTGATTAATGCGAGAATTCTATTTCGGTAAGTTTGCTGTGTGATAAGCACTGAGCCGAACAGGAAGAGTTGGCCCCTTCTAAGATTAAACGAAACTTTTGATTGGTTCCACTAATCAGCAGTATTCATTAAGAAGAGGAGGCTCAGATTACAACATTTGAGTGCAACACACAAATTTGTTTTAATTCAGGGTATTGAATTCTCAAATTTATATTATAAGAATGTTCAAGCTAATAATTTCCATCATACATTTATGTATAATATACCTATATTTTCGTAGTTAATATTATATTTCTTATGACCTTTGAAGTTGCCTTTTGTGGAAACTATGAAACTTTCAAACAGTATAATGATGAGCAATATTGAATTCATGTTTTCATTTATTCCAGCTTGCCAAAGTAAATCTCGTACATTAGTCAAGAGTAGTATAAAAAGGTATGTTCTGGGATAACCCCCCCCTCCACTCCCCCCCTCCCCCCCCCAAAAAAAAAAAAAAAAAAAAAATTAAAAAAAAAAATTAAAAAAAAAAAAAAATTAAAAAAAAAAAAAAATTAAAAAAAAAAAAATTAAAAAAAAAAAATTTAAAAAAAAAAAAATTTAGAAAAAAAAAAAAAAAAAAATTAAAAAAAAAAAAAAAAATTAAAAAAAAAAAAAAATTAAAAAATATTAGAAAAAATTAGAAAAAATTCCGAAAAAATTCCGACCGATCGGCCAAGGTCAGGGGACCATGGGTGGGGACCTGGCATGAGTATATATGGGGGATCAGTTGCTGGTAGGGTCATAGTGTCTCAGTGAACGCCGCGACTAGTGCTTATACTACCTACTCGCCCAGATCTTCAGCTTCAGCTTCATATAGGTAAGAAATCACCTTACTTTACTTCAACGAAGGCTGTTTCAACGAAAAAGAGAGGGTAGAGAGAGAGAGAGAGAGAGAGAGAGAGAGAGAGAGAGAGAGAGAGAGAGAGAGATAGCCCCACTTCTACTTCCATCACTGGCCCCGCCCACCAGCCTTGACATTCCAGTTTCAACTAGTTTGTATGACGTCACTGCTACATTCTAATGCTATGAGTCATATCCATGCAGGAAAAACAGGAAAAGAGAAAGTTGGAAGTAGGAAAGTTGAGTTTTTAGAAGCTACAGAGTCCATAAAGAAACAGCATAAACAGCTAGTAGAGTATGAAAATGAAATCAAAGATTTGAGAGAGCAGCTTGAACCATATTTTTATTCACATTGGAAAAATTTTGAACCAAGTGGGGTGTATCATGTGACTGCATTTACTGTGAATAATAAGGAAAAATTTACATATGTTGGGGTTTTAGGGGAAAAAGATGGCTTGAAACAGGTTTACTTTGTAAAAGGGTACCATAAAAATGCTTTTCTCAATGCATACAAAGCAATAGAGGACCTTAAGAAAGTGGGCTATTTTGTAATCCCCTACAATGACGAAAGATGTATATTATGCTTGCCAAGAGGGGAAACCATTTGTGTAATTACTGTTAATGGTATGGCAAGCTATAATGGTAACACATTTACAAGAATAGAATCAATCAAATTTTCGTCAGATGTATGGAAAAACTTGGAAGACACATCTTTTACACAGTTAGAAGTGCAGCAATTCAACAGCATTACAATGCTAGAAATTAAAGGGAAAGTAAAAGTAGGACAGTGCAAACGATTGGAAGAGTTAGCAGAAGGTACAGAGTTGGTCATTGTTGCAATTAAACAAGTATGGGCTAGAAATAAGAATCGGTATATTTTACAGTTTGAGAACCTAGAAGCATTGTATGTCTGGAATTATTGGTTGGAGGAAGAATTTGAGAACTCTAACATAGATTTAAATTATAAAATTAGAATTAGGTTGGATATCCTTAAGCATACCCCCAGTAGAAATAAGGAAAGAGTTGTTTTTTGTATTTAATACATTGCATTGTAAATAGAAAAATGTATTATTATATGTTGTATTAATAAATGGAGAAAGTATTGTGAATTTGTCTTTGGCGTTTTTTTTTTCACAAACTCCTACAATCCTATCCTTATAAATAAGATTAATCTGAGACATATTTCTCTAAGTCACCTGTTGGGTGTTGGCTGCTGGCTTAGGCTACTCCAATTAAGCACCAAGTAAGCCATAAGGGATAAAAGTGGTACACCAAGTTAGCCCAAAGTGGCACTACGTGGTGGATGAGTGTGCACTACTGCAATGAGTGGGGCACGCCACTTTTAAACCCAACTAACCTAACCCTACCTAACGTGATCAAACCTAACATGATCCAACCTAACCTAACCTAACCTAAACTAACCAAACTAACCTAACCTAACATGACCTATCTAACATACCCAACATGACCTAACAACTCAGGGACACCGCCCCAGTGCTCCCTGGTGCGCCCCTAGTGCGCCCCTAGTGCTCCCCTAGTGTGCCCCCTAGTGCGCCCCTAGTGCTCCCTAGTGCGCCTCTAGTGCTCCCCTAGTGTGCCCCTAGTGCGCCCCTAGTGTTTCCCTAGTGCCCCACTTATTGCTCCTAGTGTTTCCCTAGTGCCCCACTTAATGCCCCTAGCGTTTCCCTAGTGCCCCACTTAATGCCCCTAGTGTTTCCCTAGTGCACCCCTTAATTCCCCTAGTGCTCCCCTAGTGTGCCCCTAGTGCGCCCCTAGTGTTTCCCTAGTGCACCCCTTAATTCCCCTAGTGCTCCCCTAGTGTGCCCCTAGTGCGCCCCTAGTGTTTCCCTAGTGCCCCACTTAATGCCCCTAGTGTTTCCCTAGTGCCCCACTTAATGCCCCTAGTGTTTCCCTAGTGCACCCCTTAATTCCCCTAGTGCTCCCCTAGTGTGCCCCTAGTGCGTCCCTAGTGTTTCCCTAGTGCACCCCTTAATTCCCCTAGTGCTCCCCTAGTGTGCCCCTAGTGCGCCCCTAGTGTTTCCCTAGTGCCCCACTTAATGCCCCTATGGTTCCCTAGCGCACCCCTTAATTCCCCTAGTGCTTCCCTAGTGCGTCCCTAGTGCTCCCCTAGTGTACTCCTAGTGCTCCCCTAGTGCGCCCCTAGTGCTCCCCTAGTGTTCCTCTAGTGCTCCTGCTAGTGCTCTAGAAGCTCTAATATGTAAGCACTCAAGCTAATTGCAAAAGCTCACACCCACTGTGAGCTCTTTTACTGTGCCACTGCACCCACTTACTGCACACTCCGTGCTCCACTCATTGCAGTAGTGCACACTCATCCACCACGTAGTGCCACTTTGGGCTAACTTGGTGTACCACTTTTATCCCTTATGGCTTACTTGGTGCTTAATTGGAGTAGCCTAAGCCAGCAGCCAACACCCAACAGGTGACTTAGAGAAATATGTCTCAGATTAATCTTATTTATAAGGATAGGATTGTAGGAGTTTGTGAAAAAAAAAACGCCAAAGACAAATTCACAATACTTTCTCCATTTATTAATACAACATATAATAATACATTTTTCTATTTACAATGCAATGTATTAAATACAAAAAACAACTCTTTCCTTATTTCTACTGGGGGTATGCTTAAGGATATCCAACCTAATTCTAATTTTATAATTTAAATCTATGTTAGAGTTCTCAAATTCTTCCTCCAACCAATAATTCCAGACATACAATGCTTCTAGGTTCTCAAACTGTAAAATATACCGATTCTTATTTCTAGCCCATACTTGTTTAATTGCAACAATGACCAACTCTGTACCTTCTGCTAACTCTTCCAATCGTTTGCACTGTCCTACTTTTACTTTCCCTTTAATTTCTAGCATTGTAATGCTGTTGAATTGCTGCACTTCTAACTGTGTAAAAGATGTGTCTTCCAAGTTTTTCCATACATCTGACGAAAATTTGATTGATTCTATTCTTGTAAATGTGTTACCATTATAGCTTGCCATACCATTAACAGTAATTACACAAATGGTTTCCCCTCTTGGCAAGCATAATATACATCTTTCGTCATTGTAGGGGATTACAAAATAGCCCACTTTCTTAAGGTCCTCTATTGCTTTGTATGCATTGAGAAAAGCATTTTTATGGTACCCTTTTACAAAGTAAACCTGTTTCAAGCCATCTTTTTCCCCTAAAACCCCAACATATGTAAATTTTTCCTTATTATTCACAGTAAATGCAGTCACATGATACACCCCACTTGGTTCAAAATTCTTCCAATGTGAATAAAAATATGGTTCAAGCTGCTCTCTCAAATCTTTGATTTCATTTTCATACTCTACTAGCTGTTTATGCTGTTTCTTTATGGACTCTGTAGCTTCTAAAAACTCAACTTTCCTACTTCCAACTTTCTCTTTTCCTGTTTTTCCTGCATGGATATGACTCATAGCATTAGAATGTAGCAGTGACGTCATACAAACTAGTTGAAACTGGAATGTCAAGGCTGGTGGGCGGGGCCAGTGATGGAAGTAGAAGTGGGGCTATCTCTCTCTCTCTCTCTCTCTCTCTCTCTCTCTCTCTCTCTCTACCCTCTCTTTTTCGTTGAAACAGCCTTCGTTGAAGTAAAGTAAGGTGATTTCTTACCTATATGAAGCTGAAGCTGAAGATCTGGGCGAGTAGGTAGTATAAGCACTAGTCGCGGCGTTCACTGAGACACTATGACCCTACCAGCAACTGATCCCCCATATATACTCATGCCAGGTCCCCACCCATGGTCCCCTGACCTTGGCCGATCGGTCGGAATTTTTTCGGAATTTTTTCTAATTTTTTCTAATATTTTTTTTTTTTTTTTTTAATTTTTTTTTTTTTAATTTTTTTTTTTTTTAAATTTTTTTTTTTTAATTTTTTTTTTTTAATTTTTTTTTTTTATTTTTTTTCAATTTTTTTTTTTTTTTTAATTTTTTTTTTTAATTTTTTTTTTTTTTTTTTTGGGGGGGGAGGGGAGGGGGGGGTTGTCCCAGAACATACCTTTTTATACTACTGTCAAGTTTCTGCTTGTCGTATTCTAATAGACATCTATAAAATACCCTAGTGCAGCGAATCACTCATTTGAAAATAAAATCACGCACAGTAATTTGAAAAATTGACTGGACTGGCGCTAACCATCCAACTATTCGGAGAATTTGGGTATTGGATATTCGATTGGCAGATTTTTGGCCTATCTGGTTCAATAGCTTGAGATCGACCACCCTTTGAACACTTCACTTTTCTTAAAGTCAAGTAATCTGTTATTCTTATTTCCTGAGCAGTATGTAGTATGACTAGAATAACTACAAATACGCTCTGAGTAAAACTTTTATAGATATGAAAGTATTATTGACTTGGAAATAAGAGAAAGTACTGGTAAAAATGCAGCAGTATTATGCAGTAGTATAATGCTGTTGATTCATTAATTACTGACCTCTAGTCTTTAAAAACAGAACCAACAATGCCCAAGTAATTTTAAAAAATTAACACCTTTTTTCGGAGTATAAAGCCCACATAGGGCTAAAACATGTACGTGGGTAATGAGTTGGATGATGGTGATTGAAAAGTTGAACTTACATTTCTAGGTGGGTTCCGTACCACCGGGAAGTTATTTTACAGCAGAAAGCAGAGACTTTTCAGCTATATTTTGAATAACATATAGCGTTAACTCTCTGTGGTAGTAGAAAGCTTCATTCCCATAGTAAGCTTCTATAGTAGCATCCAAGGTGAGAATAGATTTCTCACAAATTTCACAACATATATCTATAAAATTGGACTCAAGTTGAACAAGCCTCTTTTATTGTCACTGAATGAAGCCCCACCTCCATGTCTACATAATGCACAAGAAGAAAAAAGAGAACGGCTAGTCCGGGAGAGAATAGACTTTTCGAAATCCCTGGACACAAATACGATAGGAAAGAAAGCAAAACAAAGTTGTGGTGACCCTTGGCTGTAGGATATGGAGGAAGTGAGGGGGGGGATTTGTGTTGGAGACGCGGACTGTGGAGGAAATTTACAGCTGAGCAGCGGCGAAAAAAACGAGCGTTGCCAAAAACAGGCGGTGAGGTGAAATGTAACCGAAAACACGGTATCTCATCGCCGCCGCCGCCGCCGCTTGAGACTGGACTGAACCAGTGGGTCGGTCGTACGTCGTCTGCGGATAAATTATTCTCACGTCACTTTCTAAGAGCGTTCTATGCTCAGCTTGAGCTAGAGCACGTGCTGCTGCCGGCTACAGGGCACTTACGGCGCTGATATTTTCCACACGACAATACAACGCAACGATATCAGGTCGGGTGGGCAACCTCTTCGTCCATCGCTAACAGCCTGGCAACATTTGGCTGTGTGTTATCAAACGAGCATTGAGCGTCAACCGCCATTAATCAGATATCTTGGATAGAATCGATGATCATTCATTCATTCCACACTATTATTTTATCCAGTCTTGCCCAGGATCCAGTTTGGAGTTTCTCTTCTACAATTGCTGAAAATCACTTCCCGGTGGCTCGGAACCCACCTAAAACTGTAGGTCCAACTCATAAATCACCATCATCCAACTCATTACGCACGCACAGGTCTCAGACCTATGTGGGCTTCATCCTCAGAAAAAAAATTCCAAAATCGGGAGGAGTGAGTAAAATTGTAGTGCTTTTAGCCATATAGTCCAGATATATACCAGAAGATAAGTAACTTAAACCTTGGAAGTCTTGGAAGAATTGTGATGCCAGATAAGTGTTAGGGAAGTGATAGCCGAGTGGCGTAGCAGGTATATGTTCAATCAGAGATAAGCTACGAAACTCCTGGGCGCTCTTTGTAAAGGTGACCGATTGGATTGGCTAGCAAAAAGAATTTTCTCTGCTGTAAAATAATTTACCGGTGGTTTGGAACCCACCTAAAACTGTAGGTCCAACTCATCAATCACCATCATCCAATTAATTACCCACGCACAGGTCTCAGACCTATGTGGGCTTCATCCTCCGAAAAAAAGATAAAATCTGGAAAAAGTGCCAATGCCATTACAGATTCTCAAGTGAAAACATTTATTATCTTGCAACATATAATTCTTATGTTTCTTACCATTAGCCCAATATAGTTTTGCTCTTGCGAGTTTACTTCTTTGTATTAATATTTTACAGAAAAAGATCAATACTCACGAGTAGTAAGTAGAGTACTGGATAATTAACGGATGCAATATTGATACAGAACTAATCTGCTGCTTCGGCTGACGACACATTGGCGTATAATCTAAATTATCATCACAGTGACGTAGACTATCATGTTTCAGCTGCTCTATGAGTAAAATACAAAAATGCTGAAATTTAAACATTAATATAATCACTCATGTCACCCCATATATCACTAACTTACAGCTTTAAATAGTATGATTTACAGAACTTTAACTACTATTCCTATAGCAAACATCACTTTGAAAAAGAGATTGGCACTATTAAACAGATAGCTATTACAAATGAATATGAGAAGGTAATTGTGGATAACGTTTTAAATAAAATAAGTAGGAGACAAGCAATCAGTGCCAGCATTGCTGAAAGTGGTACGGGGAAAAGGCCAAAACGGAAAAAAAGATGATGCCTTATCTTGGTTCAGTATCTGATAAACTACGAAAATAATTGAAAAAGAACGGTTTTGATGTAGCTTTTCAAACAAAACCTATTTTAAAACGTTTGTTTGGGTGTAGTTAAGATGATGAAATTGATATGTGGAATAAAAGTGGAGTTAATAAATTGAATTGCGGTGATTGTAATGCCTGTTATGTGGGTCAGACCGGTAGAAGTTTCAAATGTAGAATAGATGGACATATTAGGGATTGGAAACCCTAAAAAGTAAACTAAAAATTTGCAGAGCATCTCATTTTAATAATGGGCACACGTTCAACACAAATTCAAGAAAGTGTTGAATATCCGCATGTCATTGGCAAAGGCAGACAATTGAACATTTTAGAAGGTTTGGAGATAACTAGGTTGCTAAAAACGATTACAATTCCTTACTAGTTTAAATGATCAAATTTATTTAAACCAATTCAATAAAAATAACATGGCTTACATTTTAATAACGTTACTTTCGTGTTTTTCTCGGTTGACCTTTACTGAATTTCAGTGAGCTTCAATGCGTTAATTCAAATTTATTTAATACTAGCCTATTTGTGCATGGTTCTTGCTTGTTGCTTTCTATGTTGTGTTCGCGGTTTTTTAGTTCTTAATTTTGACTTCTATTTTCGCTTGTTGCTCTTCTCACCAGTAAGTGGGCGGGGCTTATTTGGCCTTCAGCCAATCTCAGTCCATCAATGAAGGTCAGCCTATTAGAGGCACTTTCTCCCTCAGCCAATAGTATCGTTCCCTGTTTAGTATACATTAAGCTACTTTGTACTCTAGTTTTAGTCTGTTTGAGATTGATAATGCCGTAACAACCGAAACTAGTATCTCACTAGTTTCAATAAATGTGATTGTGACAACTTCATGTCTTATTATTCATTAAACAAAGAATTCGTGGATTGTAGCAGATCATGATTCTCAATTTTCAGGTTATATTGTAGTTATACATCTTTTTCATTTCTGACAATAGAGAAATTGAATGGTTCGGTTAATCAGAAATGTGTGCTACTCAATGAGCTATGAGTTTAAAATGAGAAATCGATTTGGTCATTGCTTTTTTTATTTTGCCTCAGCAGCGAACCCCCTAGAAATCAACTAGTATTAACTGTGCTGTCACATCTTTGTTAACGTTGCTAGAGCTGCAATTGTCCCTAAATGTTTTTATTCCTTCATCAAGTATTTAGAGACAATTTTTAAACGTTCTATTCATGTGAATTTAATAATTGTTGATTTATTAATTTACATAAGGTAATTTACATAAAATACGTCCTTTTTGTTATGAAACTTTTATATTATATTCACATACAAGTTAATTTTTTGGTATAGAACTTTTATTAACATACATGTTGATAATATACATGAGGATTGCTTGATACTTTATTTTCATCAACTGCAAATCTACTTCATCCAAATCTGTTGCTAGCAAATAATGAACAGCCGCCTGAAATAGTTAATTTTTTTCAACCTTTCCCCCATCACTTTTCAAAGCTATAACAGACAGAGATCGAAATATATAATATCGATACTATTTCTCTCGATCTTTGTTAGTTTGACGGCTTTGACCAGTAAATGATCTTTCTCAAAGAATAAAAATTGATGTTATTTGTTGCTTTTAAAATGGAAAATAAAGCTGAATGAGTCTAAATCACTGCTCATCAATTTCACTAATAGAAAGATCACCGACCAAATCCACATCAATATAAATGGATGTAACATTCCCTGTGAAAATACTGCAAAATATCTGGGAATGACGTTAGATGTTAAATTGAAATGGAAGGAACACATTAAAATCAAAAGGAAACAACTTGACATCAAGTACAGACAAATGTATTGGTTGCTAGGTCGCCAATCAAATCTCTCCTTGAAAAATAAGATCATCTTGTATAACCAAATTTTGAAACCAATTTGGATGTATGGGATCCAGCTCTGGGGTTGTGCCTGCAAAAGTAATATCGATGTGATTCAGAAATTTCAAAATAAAGTATTGAGGAACATGGTTAATGCGCCTTGGTACATCAGAAACAGTGACCTGCACAGGGATCTACATATTCCATATGTATCGAACGAGATAAGTCGATTTGCTGCCCGTTATGAATCCAGACTTCACCATCATGTCAACGCTGAGGCAACTCAGCTGCTTGATAACCAGGAAGGCTGAAGGCTGAAGAGGATAAAGCCTTTTGAATTAGTGATTAGGGATTAGAAAATTTTATGTGCAATAGGATTTTTTTTATATTAGTAACTCTCTATAAATACTCAAGTCATCAGTGGATGAACTGAAGTTGAATCAATTATTTAAATTTAAGAAGTGAATGAAAAGTTAATGGTTAGTCTTCAAGACTAGTTTTAATGACATTCATCAGCAAAAAAAAAAAAAAAAAAAAATTTGTTGCTTTTGCTATCACACGGGATAAATACGTCCAATTGTATAAGAATTCATTTTATAGAAAAATTCGAATGATTAGACAGTAAGAGAACGTGCCTGTTTCACGTATGTAAGTCGCGATGCACTTCGCCAGCACATAACCATGACTCGTTGTTTGTAGAAAAAATAATTACAGAGGGGTGAGCGTGACTTGCTCTTAAATTTAGCAAGAGCTGCGTTCCTTTTTAGCCATTAGTTATCCTTATCACAGTCTGCGTTCTCATCCCCAGACCCTTTTCACTCAGCTCTGACGCGGGAATATCAATGAATTTATCGGACTTTTCTTGGTGCGTTTCTGCTGTAAACTTGGACACCAAAGTTTTTGATATAATAGGAATTTAGAGAGGAAACTCTAATTTTTTAAAATTTCAGAGCAGGAATTTTGAGAAACTGACAGAGGACATAGATGCAATCTAGATGCTGAGTTCTTGAGGATGAAGCCCACATAGGTCTGAGACCTGTGCGTGGGTAATGAGTTGGATGATGGTGATTGATGAGTTGGACCTACAGTTTTAGGTGGGTTCCGAACCACCGGGAAGTGATTTTACAGCAGAGAACAGTGTCTTTTTTGCTGGCCAATCTAATCGGTCACCGTTAGTTCTATTGAATGTGGTTCATGGTCCACTGTAATCATCATAGTTAACGTGTGAAAATGATAATTCTTTGTGATAAATAATTAAAAAATAAATATAAATTGATTGAGGGTAAAGAATGGTAACTTTTAATTGAAAATAAGTCAGATTAATAAAAAAAATAAACTTTTTGAGATTAGCGGTGAGATTTCTGTAAACTATTTCAGAATTCTAAAGCTATCCGCTCAGAATGATAGACTTTTTAGCTATAAAACCAATATGATATATCTTTTTAGCTACAGCTTCAGGATCACATTAGAATAAGATTACTAGGACGTTCAGATGACATCAATTTATTGTTTTTGTATGCTGAATGCAATATGTAGCCTATTGTCAGAACGTATTTTTACTAGTCTCTTAATCAATCTCAAGTCCTTGCAAATTGGCATATAAATCGTGGAAAATCTAAGAAATTAATAGAATTAGTGATACAGTATTATTAATTCACTTAAATTCAATCTATCCGAAAATTAAAGGAGCCAAGTCTGTGATTGATAACGACAGATAACATTTACCGTTAGCAAACAAAATGAAACTATTTCTAATAAGAAGTTGGAAAAGGAATAGATCAAATAAAATAATAATTAAATAAATAAATCTACCTTTCCACTAATCACTGATTTATTTTGTTTTACGATCATAGTATTTCATGATCCTATAGTATTTCTACTTGTTCACATTTAATTGGAAGGTTATGTATGCCCTAATTGTCGCAACGAGAGTTTCCCGCCAAATTATTTTGTGCTGTGAACTTTGTATTGAAAATTTATTATGTCCCAGATTTAATTTTGTAAAAAGAGAATCGCTCATTTTCGTCCCTGATCCATGACATATCCAGCAGTACATCCGTGATATATCAATTGATTGAGGGTCAAATCAATTATTTGGATTTGAACCTCTTTGTATCACGTGATATCTGATGAGAATGACTGCTTGTCTTCCACTTTTCACTTGCCTAGTAAATGTTTTTGGGGAAGGGGCTCTCGCTTGTGCCCAATAAAGTGTTTTAATTTTTAAAGGCAAATTTAATTATTCTAAAGTTACCATGAATTAAATAGTACCAGATCTATTTTCAACTAAAAAAAAATTTTTAAATGGCGTAAAAAATCATTATCAGCCTAGTCACGACCAATACTAACGCCTACGGTACCAGTACCGTACCTACCGTACCGTACCTACGGTACCAGTACCAGTACCGCCTATTGTACCAGTACAATACTACCGCCTGAAGGGAAAAATTCCAAGGGCTACCTAATCCAAAGACCTAAGGACGAATACATCAGCGAGTGAGTCAAAAAGTGCACTATGATTTGAACAAATTACTTCCAGTACGCAAGATAGAAAAATTGCATAGAAGTTAGCGCCGAAATACAAAGTTACAACCTGTTTTAACACCCTGTCTCAATCTGTCCACACCACATTAGTCTTCCCGCACAACCAGGAAACCCAAAGTTGGTTCTCTCAATTAAATTATCATCAATTTCAAGAACTATTCCAGAATTCAAATTTTATACAGCAAATCAGAAGGATTATTTAAAAATCTTTTCGAACCATATTGTATTACGTTTAATAAGTCAGCGTTACAGCGTTACATGCTTGGAACTTATTTTCTTGGATCCCCTTTATAAAATCCAGTCAGTATTACCATAGACGAACCATAATAGACTTACTGATCCCTGATCTATGGCATCACTACAGTTTTATTTATTGGTAGGCATGCTCGATTGCTGGTCGATTATTTGGGTATAATTCTAAGATTTTGCTCATATTTGAATAATAAACCAGTGGTTCATGCTAATTTGCTCAATCTAGTGCTGGAAATTAGTACCATTTCAAATGGTAATGCTGGAAATCAGTATTGATTTCAAATCATATCAATTTTCATCACCTTTGTATTGAAAATATACAAAAAAATTAAAGTACCAGGCCAGAGAAATAATTACTCGGTTTCATTGAATTTAAGATACTGGCTCGACACGATATTGTGCCCTGTTCCATAGATGGTATTATAAAAGGAATTTACATAATCGACTGGAGTAGGACATGTACATTTTCTTGTGGTGGCTTCTGGAAGGACGGCGGTGAGAACTTCAAGATGCTATGAATCTGACTGAGGCTTATCCGGTAAGAACTGTATTTTAAGGTCGTTGCCCTCCCAGGGGCAGAAATCAACACCACAGTATCAAGAAATATTCAAATTTGTGATTTTGTTCACTAAAACCAACAATTGGTCATGAAAATAAAGCAAAAGCTACAGCAACGTTCGAACTCGATAGTCATGATCCATTAATGAAAATAACATATTATTTGTTATCAACTTTCACAACCGAAATGATGACTTCACTATAAAATATTTAGTCCTTTCTTGCTATGCTCCAAATATAATGTTTTGTCAGTCCTTTTTGTTCTTCATGAGTGAGAATGTATATGCATGAGAACAACTTAATCCTCTCTACATTTCCAATATCCATTTAGAACTGTGCTTTCCTTGTCATCACTGTTCATTGATGAACTCTATGGAATATTTGAGCTCTTGACGTGAAGTTTAAACAGCTAAACCACGCTTGCATTCGACTCCAACTTCATGGAATATTGCAAGGAAGTTGTTCGGTTTTACTGTGACACCTCACCAAACTTATCACTTGGCAGTTGGCATTCAATGTTTTCCTCATCTGCTGAATTGGGGTACAGCATGCTAAGTGTCAGACTACTAATGAAGGCTATTCAGCGAAGTGACCAGTAAAGTGAATGTGAAGCTTGGAGGCTCCAACTTGGATAATAGAGTAGAATACTCGAAAAGTTCATCTGACTACATACAGAATGACTCAAACCCATTGCAAAGATGAGTGAAAAAAGACTTTCGGTAGTGCTTATCGATCAATGATCCTCACTTCAATATTACTGCGATAAAAATTTAATAGTTAACTTCGAGTTTAGTGTCACTTTCAAGCTAAGCTTTCAAGTTATGTATTTGAAAGAAGTTAATTATTTTTAGTAGTAAATTCAATACATGATACAAGACTTCATTGAAAACATTAATGAATGTCAAAGAGACTGATATGTTGTTGCACTACTATTCTTGTTGAATGGTTAAAAGCTGATCAATATATTTTAGTATTTTAACTGAATAGTTTGATTTACTCTCATGTTTCAGAAGCTGCTGCAAGACTGCAACAGTTTCTCATTATGTGTTCCCTTAAAAAATCGTAGCTTTCGAATTATCAACTACCTACTCTCAAAAGTAGAGAAAAGTTTATCCTAATATCAAAGAGACAGACTGTTTCTTGTTGTAATACTACTTACTATTCTTGTTGAATGGACCAAAACTGATAAATATATAATTAGTATCACTATGTAATGCTATTACTTAGTAATACGACATAGTATACAACATACAATAAACATAGTATACAAAACAATACATAGTATTTCAACTAAATAGTCCGATTTAGCCTCATCATATTCAACAATAATTCTCGTAAACCTGCACTATCTGAAGTTACTACCTGCACTACTAGCACTACACAAAGTTATCTGAAGAGCTTTTAATTCTATAGCAAATTAGCAATATGATATAAGATAGTCTAGCTAAATGTGCATACTATTGTATCTGTTGAATATTTTAGCAATAATAAAAAAGAAACTTCAGTAAAATAAATCAATTTTTCCAAATAATAAATAATGGCTCGCTTTGTGACCATCATGGGAGTTCCAACTCGTCTTGTTATGAGGAACATACTATAGATCTATAATTTCAGGAGGTTTCTGAACTGAAAGGTGAGTGAAAATAAAGCTTTTGCATTAAGTCATAGTAGCTCGGTCACTAATCCAAGCAATTTCCTCATAATTTATTCCATTAAATTCTGCCTATACGATAATAGGAACAAGCAATGAACTATTGTTCTCAAGGGATGAGGTTTGAAACCGCACGAGTGTTTAGTAGATTACATCATGTATTTTGTATTTAGTAGATACCAATGAAAAATGCGGGTAAACTGTTTGGATTTGGCGGCAATACAGCATTCAATAAACTAAACTGGTCACTAATAAAACAATCCGAGGATGGTGGCGACAAATTGTGCAGGGCATCACATTATGTATACCATTCAATAACACGATTGGCATTGGCTTATTTTATCAGCCGTCGATAGTCCCATGCATGCAGACTCCACTCCACTACTGGTTAATGGTGTTCAATCCTCCAGTGACCCTCATTTTAACGGCCTACTGATGATGTTGATTAATTGACAGAATCTGCACCTCTGTTGACCAATCGGAGCGGCAACAGTGGCAGCGGTCCCGTCCCCGGTCGTTCGACAGACTGAGCACTGAGTAGGACCAGGGCACACTGAACTCACATGAGCCGAACTCCTGCCCCCTCTGCTCCCAGTGTTCCCCCTGTTCCTCTGTCCCACTTCTGTACCGCCACTGCCCTCTGTGTGCTCACTGCGTCCGATTGTTGGCTCACTTATGCGCCCCCATTAGCGATTCTGTAAACATCAACAAAGTCTCACCTCCTCTGCTCACCGCAACCATGACGCCCGAGCCATGCATGACGGCGTTCGCGACAAACCTTGCCTGGATTAGACCATTGTAAGCATGTCCCGTCTCCCTGCTGAAATCAGATACGGCCATTCCTTTCTATCAATCAATCCCAATCAGTTCTGGTTTTCTCTTTCAAGATTTATTAGTGGTTGATACATTACCTAGTATTGTAAAGTCACAATTGTTTTAGTCTTTCATTTTCTCTTCCTCCTCCTCCTCCTCCTCCTCCTTCTCCTCCTCCTTCTCCTCCTCCTGAGCGAATGAAGATATGAGCACTTGTTCCAATTTTTCAATCATTTAATTGCGTGCCACGACGCTACATCTATGTTTTTCAAGTCTTATCCATTTTCTATTTAATGTCAGGTAACCATAGTCGACAAACTTTTTGGAATCAAGTTTATTGCACAAGGACTTTAACAAACAACCTTTTAAGACTCCCTAAGGCTTACTCAACTTTTTTTCAAAAGACATTCATCTTCTTGAGCCCAACATTTTTCAATCTTGTGCCTGATAATATAAAACTAATAAATAATAGACAGTCTTCTAAGAACGGACTTATAGATGGTTGTTGAGCCTTATGCCTGAAATCATTGAGAATTTTTTCAATGTCCTTGTATGAGACATTGATCCAAAATATCTAAGATATGATCTAAAATATATACATAGATTTGATGTGTGAAAGGTGTGTGAATGGGAGTGTGGATGTTAGCATTATAAAACTTTTTTAATATATACTTTGCTCCTGCTTGCAAGCAAATTGTTACAGCAATTTAGCAAACACTATCTTATTTTGGTATTTTTTTATTGTTAATATAATAATTGAAAGTGCATTATTCCTTTTTATTAGTTTGTATTCTGATACTATTCTTATTAAATGTATATTTCAATCAATTTTTCATGTTTCTTTTGCCAAAATAAAGAATTATTTGATTTGAATAATGAATTGTCTTTAACTCAATCCTGTAAAAACGCAACCTGTAATCATCGGCTATTCACGCTTGATAAATAGTATTGACTTGAGCCTAATACATAAAATGTGTTAACTTTTCATGTGAAATTTAACGACTTGCAGTCAAATACTTTTCACATGAAAAGTTAATATTAACAACGCAGTTCGTCATGGAACAAGAAATCCAGGAATAAAATGTGTGTTGATGGCAATGCAATACCATATTGTATACCATATTGGAAAGTTAAGGATAATCATGAACTCAACACTTGACTGGTCAGAGCAAGTTATAAGTACTTGTAAGAAGGTTTTTTTTCAGCAATACATCCTTTGGAGAAAATGCAAGATATCCTACCTAAAAGTGTGAGATTGTTACCGGCTAAATTTCTTATCTTCCCACATTCCATGTATTGTAATACTGTAATGAATAACTTACCAGTAACTCTGAATGATAGACTGCAGCGCTGTTGTCTACAGTTTGTCTTCTCTCTTCAATGGTATGAACGAATAATTCAATCCCACATTGCAAGCTCAACTCTCAAACTTACTTATCAAAGGTTATTCAGGATAATCAAACTTGTCAAAGATATTCTCAAATATGGTGAACCAAATTACTTCAAAATTGATTTCAAATTTGTGTCTGAAGGCAGGCGGAAAGATGTCTCACATACCAGAGCTGGGGATAATATCCTAAGAATGCCTAATCATCGCACTATACAAAATCATAAATTTTAAGTGCTTGTCGAGCTTGGAATGCTCTTCCAAATTCCACCAGGTGCATTGAGAGTCAAGCGGAATTTATTGCATCATTAATTTCATTAGCAAAAAAATTTATCTCATCATTAATATATGGAAATATCTCATGGAGAACATGACTGCATCTGTCCAACTTTAGAGCAACTGCATGAAACCACAAAAACGTTCAGCTTCTTTGTAAATAATATTTCATCAGTATTGTATAGCTCATTGGAAAATGGTTCATCACTCACCACAATCCACCTAAGAAAACTTGTACAGAATCAACTATCATAAATTATCTCCTCTTTTCATCATCCATCACCATTATCATTATCATGATAATTAATTTTGTACAACTCATCATTTATATTCTATATTTTCATCTTAATTACACACCCACTAATTTTATAATGAGCTCCTTTCATACTAAACCAAAATAAACTACAACTAAATGCAAAAAGAATAACTGTCTCTCAAACTATACTGGTAAAGAGTCAAGAATGGACGAATCTTTGTCCAAACTCCGCCATTTCATGTAATTGCATCACTTCGATTGTCATTACCGTAGTCAATATAATTAACATTAAACAAATGAGATCAATGTACATAATTTCTTGCGCTGTAAAAATAACATTATCTGAGTTTATTAATATTTCAGAGTTTTTTGAATATTGATCCCTCTGGCATTCCATAAGATAATTCATTGCCCCTAGAAAGAAATCCCGACTGAAAAGCAAATTGGCTCCTACCCTTCAAGTATGATTTAATTGCTCCAACAGTATTTGTTATTAATCCATAAAATTATAATTTTCTTATCATTAATTCATGATGAACAGTGTCAAAAGCCTTACTCATATCAAATGATCTACAACTTACAAAAAACCTGCTTTCAAAATCCATAACCACCTAGTTTGTCAATAATTCTTGTACAGCATCACTAATACTGCATTTTTTTATAAAACCGATTTTTTTATCTGAGAACAATCTATTCTTTTCATAGTATTCAGACAACTGCTCTAGCATAATTTTTTCAAACACTAGAAAAAACAGGTACAATTGATATTGGTCTGAAGTTTGATGGATCATCTTTTGAACCGTTTTTGTGAACTAGTATGGCTTATTTTTTTTCAATTCAGAAGGAAAATCAGAACCATTAAACAAATAAGCTAATATTTCACATAAAAATCCAGCAGAAACTTTTAGAATTATTGAGTTCAAAGACATCTGAACACATACTTTGAATTAGTATGGCTTAGTTTTTTTAATTCAGAAGGAAAATCAGAACCATTAAACAAATAAGCTAAAATTTCACATAAAAATCCAGCAGAAACTTTTAGTATTATTGAGTTCAATCCATAGACATCTGAACATAATATTATTACAATTCATTGGTTCAATTTTATTTGTAGTCCTATAAGATCGAGATCCAGAAGCAGATTCAACTATTAAATTGGCTTTGAATAATAAAACTATTTATTATCAATAAATACCAATTTGCTTTTCAGTCGGGATTTCTTTCTGGGGGCAATGAATTATCTTATGGAATGCCAGAGGGATCAATATTAAAAAAACTCTGAAATATTAATAAACATGTTTCACTTTTACTCAGATCTTGAATTGTTGCATATACCTGTTCTACAATTACTTTCCTAAAAGAGAAATTTGTGAGAGACCTCACGCAATTCCTCAAGTAATAAGAGAAATCACACTTACTTTGAGGAATTTTACTACTTAAATCTTTCATATGTCTAGTAAAGAAAACATTAAACTTTTCTGCTGTAATTGGACACTTTTCATTACATTAGGTTTTATTAGTAAAGGTCTGAGTTTATTCCACATAGTTTTACTTTTACTCTGAGGACTACCTCAGTATCATGTTTTCAAAGTAATTCCTTCTTCCATCTCTTACTGATTTTCTATACATCTTCTTAGCATGTTCATATTCTTTTCTTGAATTCTGTGATCGGGAATCTTGACAGAGAGTAGGCTATAAAGATTATCAAATTGCTCTTTAAAGAGTCTTAGCTCTTTTGAATGCCATTTGGTGTCAGGCCTTCTAATCTTTTGTATACAATGTTAAGGGAAAGCTGTATTAACAGCTGCCATATAAAGATCAAGATAGGCATAAATTTATTTTTTCTCTCAACCACATAAACATCGAACCGTATAATAGACCACAGTGGATAATCGGACCCCTATGGACCACTATTCTAGGCTAGGTTAGGTTAGGTTTAGGTAGTAAAAGCGTTTACTGCGTATGCTCTGTGGTCCAAATATCCTCCACGATATTCGGACCCGAGGTCCGATTATCACTGGCCGTAATAGATCGTAGAAGCTGCAGGGAAAACATAATATTATTACAGTTCATTGGTTCAATTTTATTTGTAGTCCTATAAGATCGAGATCCAGAAGCAGATTCAACTATTAAATTGGCTTTGAATAATAAAACTATTTATTATCAATAAAACGACTTGCAGTCAATTTGATTGTGATTTAAAATTCCGTTTTTTATTCACAGTAATTAAAATTGACTGCAAGTTGTTAAATTTACAATAAATAGTTAATGTTATTAACAACGAAGGTCTTTATGGAACAAGAAATCCAGAAATAATAAAGCATTATGATCAGATATTCGATAGCCATCAAATATGGCTAGGGCATCATATTTCAAAGTGATCTAGAAATTCTTCTGTTAAAAGAACTCTTTAAGTGATCCACAGAACTTTGAATAGTAGAATAAAGAATAAAGTAAATAAAATACAGTATTGAATGCGTTCCAAAGGCTTTGTTCAATGATTGCTCTATCGTGAAAAACACAGCTCACAAGAAAATATAATGTCTTCCGTTTGACCAATAAGAGAAAAATGTGACTTGTTGAAGAAGAAATCATGGAGCATTCAACGTCGCTGACATCATTTCAAGGCATCAGAGAACGTGATTCCGAGAGAAAGGAATGAAACTTTTTCTTCCGCCGGTGCCTGACTTAATGCTTCTGGCTATCATGATGGATAGTTCCATGCCTCATCGCCGGAAACGTCCCCCCTCTCCACTACTACTCACACCATCCACCTCAACATCCTTTACCGGAAAATCACCTACAGTTTTCACGCAGTTCAAGGTGCAGTAATGTGAAGGATAATAAGACCGACTTTCCTCCTTCCATACATGTAATTGAATGTTTCCGGAAAGTTATCAATGTATTTTTGAAGAATGAAGTATGAGAGACAAATGCTGTTTCGAAAAGCAGTACATCTTCTAATTATCTTGTACAAGTAAGGGTTTTTTCAACGTTGTAACCTCACAATTCTATTTTGGGATAAAATATTATTAATCTACCAGTTGAGAGGTTAATATTATTAATAACTTTGGCCATAATTCTGGAGTCACATGTTCTGGAGGCGCGTGTGATGAAGCGGCTTCTAAAATGAAGCGATTTAATTTCACCTTTTTCCAATGACATTTGTCATTGGATTAACAAGAAAATCAAACCATGCATTGAAAAACGAACTAAAATTTTAACCCATAATTTAAATTTCGATTTTTCAACTTTATAATGATCATAGAAATTCGACCAACTTTGACATGTGATTAACATGAATAGATAATTATGGTCAAATTTTTCAAGCATCGTCAATTCAATAGAACCATTTCTAACCAAGGCTAACTTGAAAAGTGGTGTTCGGGAGCGTTTACACTATGTGGCAATGCTATAAGTTACAACAATGTTTTATAACAAAGCTGTTTTTTAAAATTGTTATGAAAATGGAGAAATATCAATAAATAAATGCACAAATGTTATGCATAACAAATTTATTATGCAATTTTATTTTGATTTAACTTTAACTTTTTGGTAAACTTTGATTTTGAAAAAAAACATATTTTTATGAAAAGTTGTTTATGAGTGCGGTGTTTTGCTGCATAGTGTGAACGCAGCTTCCGAAACTATGACAAACAAAAAGCGCATTTTTCGTGTTTTTTTTCAAAGTTAATTCAATGTTTAATTCACCTTTATGCCTCTTCAGCGTTATTGAAACCACATCCTTCATAAATATCAATGATTTTCAAACGTTATTGAAAGAAAGTACCTCAAAAAAATTTTGCTGGTTGGTGCAAAAAAAAACATTATTCATTTACATTTATTTAAGAAGCTATTTTATTTCATGTATAAATTTATTAATATTAAGATAATAAAACTTCAATTTGTTTTGTTTGTAAAGTTGTGGCAATAAAGAATTGATTTGAAAAATGAAAAAATTCTCTAGGATCTTATAATATCTGGGAAGGGTGAGAGGTTGATAATTCACAAACTGCAATCTTGTTAAGGACACAGATATATCAAAAGCGGCAGGCCGCTTAGCGCAGTTGGTTGGGGCGTCGCAACTTCAGCTTGCTGTCGTTTAAGCGGTCGTGGGTTCGAATCGCGCTCCCCCGTCTGGCATCTATGTGTTATCATTCACCTCATTACCAACGCACAAGTCTCTAACTCATGTGGGCATCATCGGCAATAAAAAAAAAAACAATGAAAAACCCCGGCCAAGGCCGCTATTGAACGATGGGGGTGAATCGGACTATTTAGCTAAAATCCAATAATATAAATTCATTATTTTGAATCCATTGAACAAGAAAGTGACATTCATTAGTTTTTCAAAGGATGAATGTATTACGTTGGTTAAATTAACTACTCAACCATAACTCCACTTTTAAGGGTGAGGCATTTGATCATTCGCAAACTGCAATTTTGTTAAGGGCACGGATAATGAGAAAGCGGTAAAGAGTATGTATGAATAGAATGGCTAAGACAAGTGCAGCCCTCTGGGACAAACCCGGGAATCGAGGCAAAATATTTACCAAAACGATGTACTGCAAACAGAGAGGGAAAGCAAATAGTTTTCCCTTGAAATCAATGTTTAAACAACTGGGTAGGAAGCAGCAAGGGGCGCTTGCTTCGTGCCTCCGTCTGAGCTGAATAACTAAACTGTCCTCGCTAATTGCGATCAACTCAAGGCTGGCTGCGTTCTTGAAACAGCACCAACATCATCTGCTAATAGACCGTGCTGATAGAAGCACTCCGCTTGCTGATTGTGTGACCCATCATCGGACAGTATCCGCATTCAAACCTTTGGATTTTCAACTGGACATTTTCAGAATCCACTGAAAATGGAATTTCAACTTCAAAACATTGTTTCGAAGCTGTTGATCAAGATCATTATTTAGAACTAATAGAATAGTAGGGAACAATTAGTTCGCAGAGAATTATTCTAAATATGTGTTATTGGCATCATAGTTCATAAGATGTACACGACACAATTGCAGAAAGATAAAAGAGGGGTAGGAATCTGAATGAGATGTGGAGGGGTGATAGAAGAGAGTGGAGGAGGTGTGCCGAGTTGCATTTAAAGGTTTTTAAAGCATAGAAGGCTCGGAGAAATAGCAAAGAAAGAGAAAAGGGAGCATTTACTTCAAAACTACTCAATTTGTATTTGAGAATAATTGTCAACTTCAACTGAACAGTATTTATGTAAGTTAATTGAAATCGCCTAAACCAGATATTAAATTTGTAACTCTAAGCCCTATAACAGGAATAAGTCTCCCTCTCTCTCAGAGTAACTACTGCAATTCACTACTTTCTAGATTACTTTCTAATTCACTACAAGTGATCTATAGAAAAATAAATGCAAAAACCTTTGTTAGCTGGTCAGAATATACTTCCATTCCAGCATAGCACGCGATGTAACGGTAGAAATCTACAATAATTGGATTTGAATTCCTCGGATTTCTTGTTTCATAACTCATAATCACCCTCCACATCAATCACCATCATCCATCATCACCATCATAACTCATTAACAACGCACAGGTCTCAAACCTATGTGGGCTTCATCCTTAAAAAAAAAATAAATAACGATCTGCGTTTTAATATTAAATTTTTATGGTAAACCTAACGACTTGCAGTCAATTTTAATTAAGAATAAATAATACTTTTACTCACTTTTGGCTAAAATCTTTCGAGTCATGGCCTTTGAAGATGAGTCTTCATGACTCGAAAACGTTTGGCCAAAAGTGAGTAACATCATTATTTATTCTCAATTGAAATTGACTGCAAGTCGTTAAATTTACCATAAAAAGTTAATAACTGGATTTGCTCTACTAGCCTACTCCAATCTTAAGTTGTAAGTCCAAAATTAAGTTGATTTCAATTAATTAAGTTGGTGCTCGCTATCATTCAATTTAAGTATTCGTGGATTTGATAAAATTATTATGTTAGCAAATCAATGTAGCAGCTATTTTATCTAAATTTCTGGTAAAATTTGAAAAAAAAAACACAGATAGTGAGCCTTTCACCACCAAGATGTGTTGTAGCCTACTGTGTCATGTGGATTGAAGGTTATGTTATTTGGAAATTCTGACTTTTTAGTCTGTTCAAGAAAAGTATTTACTTGTATTAAATCAATATATGGCACCTCCTGAAATACTTACTGGTTCAGGAGGACTTTTGTTGAAATGATACTGTGAATAAATTGATTGATTTGATTGAAATTGATTTAATCAGTTATAATATTTCAATAGAGATCGACCCGTATAATCGGCTGATGAATAGTGAGACTCGTAAGCCTACATAGTTCTACACTCCATTGGAAACTTCCTCATAGCTCAGTTGTTATTGATGAGATGCATTATAATGGCGTTTACCCGGCTGAGTAAGGTGTTGTTCCGTGTACCAGAATTGACAGAATGGGGTTAGATGGAACGCCAAAGATAAGGATAAGGACTGACAGTGCGGTCTTGTAGAGTCATTATTCTCAATTAGGAACTTGGAAGCTTATCTCAAAGTTAATATCACTGTGTAGAGAGGATAATATGGTGGAAGGCTGTGTCGTTACTATTGAGCTCATCATAAATCTTCACTTTGATCACATCATGCCATCATACTCTTATGAACCGTTATTCCAATGATGATCAACTTTAAGGTCATAAGCTTGAAGTGAACACATATTTTCAATCAGTATTTATTCTCCTAAAATAAAACTTAGTACAATTCCAGTATGAAATTTCAAAACAATTGAAGATTTATACTCAATTTCATATTCCATTTCATTTTTAGATTCATAAAAAATATGTTCTCATGAAGGTCACTTGTGCTCGTATTTATGAACGTCCCTCCTGTGTCTCCTGATTCGAGGGACTCTTGGAATGCCTATATAAATACTTTACATTTCAAGAGTCCCTCGAGTCAAGAAACACTAGAGTAACATTCATAAATACGGCACTCAATCTTTGATCTTTGACCGAAGTGTCATTTTATTGACCAAGTACAATTTAATTTTCTTGTAGTGGCGAAGGTGATATTGTGGAAGGTATCCATAATGGATAATAAGACGAAATTGTAACAACCACATTTATTAAAACTTAGAGATAAGAAGGAAGTATTCTTCTCTAATTTTTAATAAATTTGGTTGTGACAATTTCGTCTTATTATTCATTGCAATTTAATTGCAATTTACAAACAGGAAAATGCAAAACGCATTTGCAATGCAAAGCACAGAGTTTGAACTGTGGAACCAAAATCGAAATCTTCAAAAACTTAACACAGCCGTAATGCCTGCTTGGTGTAATTCTAAATTACTCATCTAGGCTTGTAAGGTATACAATATAGAATGTATGATGTTGATGATCTATCTTGTTTCCACTAGTACAGAATAAAAACTAAAAAAAAAAAAAAAACACTGAGTTTACTGTGGGTCGTCTGACGATGCTCTTAACAACAGAGTGGAACGGCCGTCACGCCATAACGTGAGCCACAAGTTCCAAATTTTTTACAGAAGTTATATTAGAAAAATTATAGAGATATTTCCTGAATATTGTATGTTCACAAAATATAGAGTTGAATTTTATGAGTTCAAAATTACAAAGGTACAAAGATACAAAGTACAGTACTCTTTGTTTTGTATATTTTGGGAAAAAACGTGATTGGCGTGATTTTACGATTGCTCCAATAAGCTTCAAACAATACAGAGAAGATGATTGCATACATACAAGTGTAGAGTGCTGTGTATTTCGTACGTCAGTTTCCCCTCGAAACCGATTTTCACCATTTCCTATCTGGTGATATACTCGCAACTATTCCTACACAAGACATCTTCTTGGAAGTACTTGCCAGAGTTGGCTTTCCGCACAAAAATTCAAAGTGTAGTCGAGAGGGAATGACGAGATGGCAGAAACTAGACGGTGAACAACGTTATTGCTCGGTCTGAATATTGCCTCCATTGAAACTGGAGACTCTCCCTGCCGTGTACATTCCCAGGGCAAACATAAAATTCAAATTACCTCCATATGCACATTCTTTTCTTCGCTCTACCTTCACTTTCCCTTTCCAACCTCTTCCATTCCTATTGCCTTCTCTCCGTTGTTCTTGTCAACTGAGGTGTCTCCCGTACTCCAGCAAGAGATAGACGCTTTGCCATGTAAGAACACAAGACATAGAAACGTTGAAACAAGGTGGTAGTTTGCCGAGAAGTGAGCTCACGATAATTCTCTTCTCTGAATTCATCTCTCTATTCACATGTGACCTTATGTATTGGACTGTTGTAATGTATTCAAATGTAAATTTGTAGCTCATGTGACGATGTCAGCTCTGTTCTCACAGATGAAGATCGATTTCGTTATTTCGATAGCCTACATCAGAAAACTACTTTTCTTTTTTCTCTTTTTGAAGGATCTTATTCATCCCATCAAATATATTTCTTGATCCATCATGAACTATCATGTTGAAATAACATTTTATATGGAAGTAACGACATTATTTATGTGAGGAAATTTTAAATTAACTCATTTCGCTCGAGCATGCTTTCGAATTACCTTGAATCACTTTGATGGTTGAGAATGAATTCAACGTGTAAAAAGCTCTAGTAATTCGAACACCTACTCCAGCCGACTGAGTGAATTGATATTTTTCTCATCTAAATATTGTTTGTAAGCCGTTAGTTGCAATATGAATTATATGTTAATAAAATATATGTAATATTCTCAATTATGATCACCTAATGGATAAAATTCATAAACAAACTACAGCTAACAAAATTTTTAATTTCAAATATTCAACTATTGTTCTGTTGGATGTTTTGTATTTGCTGTATTTGCAAAGGAACAATAAATATTTCAATATTTAAATATTACAAGGGAATAATTAGAGATAAATACAGTAGCTCTGATGAAAAAACAATTAGAGGTGCTACAATGCTAGACACAGCGTAGATCAAATGTGTATTTAAATTGGTAGATAACACGCATACATTGGTATTGCGGAGAATTTTAACATAATATTATACAACTGTTAGGTAAACGGTGAGTGAGGCAGACCAGGAAAAAGGTGTCTTCTCTTGGAGTTGTCTGAATTTATAAAAACCATGAATTGTAAGCTTCTGCATCCTTTATTGAGCTCAATAAACAATTTAAACACCACGCTTGACAGTTTTCTCTCAGGTTATAGAGGCAACGGTAAGTGTGAAATCCTTCCATCCCTTTGTAATAATAGGAATTATATAATTAGCTTTATTTTTATAATTCTCTAGCTCAAAATTCATCATGTATTTGGTAAGAAATGCAGTATTTTATAGTGTATAGTTTTGCAAAAAAAAAAAATTAAAAACAAAAAATTGAAATATAGAAATTTTGTTTAAAATGTAGTGTATTCTGTAAGAGTATAGTGTAAGTATGTAGAGTATATTATTTATTCTCTAGGAATAGAAATAACAAATGAAAATTAAAAAAAAAATTCCATTTATTTACTTTTTTTCCTGTTGAAAATTCATTATAAATATATTGTGAAAAAATATAATTATTGTGTAAATCTTCCTAAATTTGTTTTAACATGATAGTATTCGTTTGAGAAATAACTTAAGCGGTATTTTTGTAAGTCATGGTGCGAATAGAGGGGTAGGAGTCTGAACCGACTTGTCAGATTTTAACAAAGTAAACGACGCCGCACGCACTGAGGGTAGAGACTGGAGATCGAGGACTTCCCCTAATTAGAAATCTTCTTGTGAGACTGTCTCACAGTACAAATTCGAAATGTAAAGTGTTACACTGTGCACACACCCCTTGCAATTGAGCACTTTGGAAACACTGGCTATAAAGTAGGGAGAAATGATAGCGATAAGATGGCCGGCTGGAGGCTTAGAATAAATCATTTCGGGGCATTGTTGTGCTGTGCTACAGGCCTTGTTCGCTGTTCAGGTTAAATGGAGCAAGTGTTAATTTGGGAGTAAGACGGAAAGTTGCATGTTTGTTTTGTGAATTATTCAGGGCGGCTAAGTGTGGGACTTGGGCGGGCAAGGCGAATGGGTGGCGCTGCTGCTGGGTGACAGAAGCACAAGCTCTAGCACGAGCAGAAGGCCATTTTGAGCGCGCAAGGCGCACGTCTGCAGCACGCCACACACCATCTGGCGGCGGAACCCGCAACACGCAACACTCATCACAACTGTGTAGCTGGTCTGCTTGCTGTATTTGTTCTGTAGTTATTATTGCTATTACTAGCAATAATAACGACAGATATTATAATTATAATATTATTATTATTATTAATAAAATTTATTATTAAATTATTAAAATTTTTATTATTATTATTATTATTATTATTATATTATCATTATTTTTTTTTTAATTATTATTTTTCATTATTACCCTTGAGACAGTGTTTTAACTCGAATTCGTCGTGATCATTCATTTTCGTTTCTCATCTTCTCCTCTCAAAACCTCTTCATTCATTGTTCCTGTTTCCGTTGCTCTGTAGATATTTTTCTAGATTTTTTTTAATAAATAATACTATTTATATAAATATTGCATACAATAGTGTATATACTATACTTATAATAATAAATAATAATATAATGTACCGTGTACTATATACGTATCAAATACGTATTTGCAAATTAATGTACATTCATGCACTAAAAATTGAACAAACGTGAAAATAGGAATAATTGTTTGAGCACGTTGAGTAATATTATTAAATACGTATTTGCAAAATAACATTCGTTCATTTGCTAATTTGATAATGATTCACGTTAATTTGACACAATATTAATTTCTACCATATGCGGACAAGCTCTTCGAGCTTTGCATGTTTGTATATTCTTGGTCATTTTGTATTTGCTATGAGTTTGGTTGTATGAATTTCTTGTTTTATTTCGTGACTGACACTAAAATTAATCATTTGTTCTATTTCATTAAATAGACAAAATCAAACAAACGATGTAATTGTTACGGATGTAATGAAAAAACTGATCAACAATTTATTTATCCATGACAGTTTGTTTACCGCACATACTGAGAAGGTTGATCTTTTTAATTTCAATTTTTCATAGTATATGTTGAATACTTAATTCAAAATTGGAATATTTTTTCAACTGATTTATGTAAGATACATTGAAAATTAATAGGTGTATCACCTATTAAAAACCCTATTGAAACCAGTTTATATTTCATTGGATATATTGATAATGGAAGAACCTTAATGGAAAGAACTTAAAACTAATTTACTCTAGTTTTTCACCTCAGCCGATATTGGAATTAGTGGGAATGAATGATGAATAGTAAATTGAAAACTATAAAGTTTTTCCCCTAGATTTATAATTTGAATGATCCAGTAAAATGTGTCACTTCAGCGATTTAAATATATTTATAGCTACCCGTGATGTCTCTCAATCAAATTGATAATTTATTAATGAGTTCATGAATTACCTCAATCAGTAATACTACTTTATTATCAAACTGATCTGTTTTGTAGCAATGTCATTGTAGTTGTCGAAAAAAATGGTTTAAATTGATTGCTTTTCCAGGGGCGTTTGCTGTTTCTTTTACTCGTAATTATCTCTGTGCTAAATATGTGTCAAAGAATATAATTTTTCCCCCAAATTATCTTTCATCTAAATTTCTTGAAAAATAATTATTTATAGAATAAATAATTTTTCATAAAAATTTATTGAAAATAATTCAACCCAGATTGGCAAATTCTCAAAACTACACATGGCAAATGCAACTGTTAGCTCAGTTGATATCTTTTTTCAACACATTCTAGGTAATAAGGAAATTGATCGTGCGCAGTTTGAGATAATGGAAGTGAAGATTATGATGATGATAAATGATACACGTTTATTTGGTACAATATAGGCTGCGTTTTGGAGCCAGAGTGGTATGAGTTTCGCAGAGAAGAGGCGATAGTAGGCTGAGCCGAGTCCCTAGACGACAGGCAAGACACAGGAGTCTCGTGCGAGGGCGCGGAAGATTGCTAGAGCGCCCCAAGGCCATGAATATTTGATGGCCTCTTTCCTTCTGCTGGATAGCAGCAGTTTTGCGCGCCACCAGTGAGTGGAGCGAGAAAGACAGCTACTTCTCAATTTCGTATGGTAACGAGGCTCGAGCAAAATCACTAAAGCCAATTTCGTCTAGCGCTCTTCTTTCATCGGCTAATCCTATCAAAAATCGCCAAAATTCATCTTTTGTCAAAAAGCAGATTTCATGCACTGGCTGGCCGCGGCTATTCAACGATATAAGTGCAAGATTTATTTGCTGCTTCCAATGTTTTGTAGACACGAAAATGAAAGATCTAAATTCAGACCCAGAAACTAGTTCTGATTCTCTCTCAAAAAATCGATTGGTGAAGGATCGTTTCAGCCAAAATACGAAACATCTTTTAAAAAAAAATACGTTTAGAAACTAATTTCATCAATTTCTTTTGTACAATCTTTTGCCATCGTAATGTAGGGATAGCGCATCTGACTGCCACTCCAAGAGTATCAGTTTCGGACAGGAAAGTCCTTACATTTTTGTATCATCACCTACGAGCAAGCTTCATACTTTGGTAAATTTATAGAAATAATTACATATACCACTGAAACAGTCAAGGGCAAAGTACTGGCTACATGAAAGCGAAGTCAAGGTCACGTGAAGAATGAGTTAGCATGCCAACTGTGTAGCAGGTCTGCAGTATTTGTTCTGTAGTTTATTGATTTACAAGTTTATTTTTTAACTTATTTACAAGGTGCTTTGTTGATGTTTAATGTTATTATTTCCAGTGTTCATGCTGATCTTTCAATCCAAGCTTTGCAGCTTAAACTATATTATTTGTGCTATTCAATAGTACCATGCAGTATTATGTTATTAAACTAATTTGTACTAGTACTAGGTATACTAGGCAGTTCAGAGAATTCCGCTGGATACCGTGATATGATATTATAGCCCTGATACAATATTCAAATGCTACTTGCAATTGATATCTCGTCTAGTGTTTCCATTCAGAAATTTAGCAATTATTGATATGATGAGAATTCCAACTTCTCAAAGTGATTTCGTCATTCAGGGATCAATATTTTTTATTATTGTTGTCTTCCACTTAGTTCTGTCATTGAACGGATTCAATATTTTGAATTTCTTATAAAGCCACAAATGCCATCCTCGAATTCAATTTCATAGTTGGATATTCGATTATTTCAAAATAAGAATTCAATGGACGTAACGAAAACTTTCAATGACAAGTGGATGTAAACGTTCTTTTGGGCGGCGAATAAATTCGATTTATTGAAACTGTTCGGAATACTAAGTTGCAATCGGCTGCGCTGTAGAAGTAAGATGAACATTTTGATCACATTCATCACATCAGGCATTTATGAGGGGAATGTGAGTACAGAAAATTGAATTGACGCAAATACCTGAAAAGATTCAGAAAACGTTCGGAAAGTAGAATATTCACGAATGTTGTCAATCGTAACAAATCGAATCTCCTGCGTTTGTTATTCACTGCTCATATCGTATTTGAACGTAAGTGCCTGGCGAATTCTTTCAAAGAGAATGTATAGTTTATTCCAGCTATTTCTGAGTGCATATAGATTTGACTGAATGGTACCTCTTAAATTTCCAATAAATTGATGCATTCCTTTACTGTTCCAAACTTCTTTCTGCTGACAAAATAATATTGGTTGCAAATAAGGTTTCTTCCACGATATTCCGTTCCACTGGTTTTAAAGGTACATGAGAGGATAGAGCTTACATTTCTGATAAGCGCTTTCTAATGTTGTCGACCATCGTCACGTCAGGATTGGGTTTCGTCAAAAGTTTTTAGTGCGACGATGGCGATGGTCATACTAAGCTTGTGACGAAAAACCCTCAAGAAGTAACTTTCCAAATGTAATAAGCCAGTGAAAGTGAAAAATATCGATGTCAACCTCTACCAAAGGGGAGGATCAAATCCATAGCTCTATTTAATCTTTATTTATTAGTTTTTTTTTTTTTTTTTTGTTATTGTAGTTCATAGTGACATGAGGTGAATTCTTTGAATATAGAAATATATTATTGAATTGGATTCAAGCCTCGTAAAATAGCTCTATTTGAAAAAGTTTTGGGATAGAAAATTAAAAACATAAAAACAATAAAACTATTCAATAAAATAAATATAACATAAACACATTCTGTGTTATTGAACATTCCACTACTATGGAACCTCAGTATTGTAACCCCCAAATTTACCCCTCACTGGGCGAGCCCAATTATGTATGATGTATATCGAGATAGTGCCCTTAGATGAGCTATAGCTCGTAGGGTGCTCCTTCAAAAAATATTTGAAATTACTGTGTTGATGCAAATTGCCGGATGCTGCAGTCGGGAGTAATTTCTTATAAAAATCTTGATGTTTGGAGCACCATCCCAATCTACAAACACACTTTTTTACATCTATCTTCGCTAGACGGAATCGTGGGAGAAAATGTAGAATGCTCACAAATGTCGTCCACACGATCCAACCCAGCAAAGAGAGATAAATGGATAACTTATTTTACTCCAAGCTAATTTCCCCTCACGAACGAGAGCCGTATAAAAATGTGTAACACTTCCTTATTACACTCTCCCAACAACTCACGCCAATGAGGTGAAAAAGCCACAAATATGTCCAGTCACATACAATCTAAAACATGAGTAAATGTTGCACCAACACGCATGTCCTCTATCAAGGGCATGCGATGGTTGACAAATGACCAACTCAACTCGGCGGAGCCGGCTGTTGGATATCTGAATTAAATTATTAAACAACCAGAGTCGAGTAGGAAATTAAAATATGAACTTTAGTTGAAATTACTATGTGATTTATTTTAAAATTTGAATGAAATATTTGCACAAAATCGGAAATTACTTGTTGAACAAAAAATGTAAAAATTGAATTATTTTAGAGCAATTAGGCTTTTGTCCTAAGGGCGAAACAATTACGAGAGCTCGTTTCAATCGCATGTACAAGTGATATGTCAATTAATTAAATGCCCTCAACTGAATAGTAAAATTTTCACATACCAAACTTTCTTTTATTTGATTGGGCCCAATTCTCGCGCACTCGAAGAGATAAATTTTTATTGGCACTCAATCGGAATTGGCGTCGTTTCCTCCTCGGACATCTTGGGCCTCGGACAGCATGTCTGGATCGCAAGTTTTTTAATTTTTTGTGAGGTAACCGTTCGTTATTGACAATCTGGATATTAGTACTTTTGAAACGATATGGGAACAAACACATGTAACATTAAAACTGACTAGAATGGTGACTTTAAACTTTTAAAAAACTTTTAGTAGGAGAGGTATAAAAAAAACGAACCTCCTCCTCAGCTTGCCAAAATGGGTCTCTCCTTCTTCAAGCTCTGGTTACAGTACCTGAAGAAGGGCTGCGTCATGCGGTAAATCCGCCAATCGTAGTGCAAGAATTTAATTTACTCCAATGAGGAGCCTACACCCGATTTCAAATACGGTGTACCATATGCAAGAAAATTAATAAAATGAAAATTGAAGGGAGTAATAATTAAATTAAATAAATTAATAATTAGCAGGATGAGCATAAGCAGATTTACCAAGTTGATCGAATAACATAATACAATAAATAAATAACAATACGAATATTTTAGCAAAAAGGAAAGTGACATTATTACCGGTAACAGCTGTTTGATAAGCCGGTTTTATCAAGATAATTGACAAGCTAACCTTTCAAGTAACGTAAACAACTTTTCTTATTTCAGTCCATTGTAGGATGCTGTTTTATAATGAATTTGGCAAATGATTGTGCAACTAAGTAAAATAAGATAATATGATAGATGATTTTGAGTGAGTATTATTTTTATAAATTTATACCTTGTTATTTTTGAGGTGATTATTGGCAAAGTGGGCTGGTGAATTTTGCACCGTGACATAAAGCCCCCAAATTAGGAAGAATTTCCCCATAAAGGCTTTCTAATTTTCACCATCAAAGGTGCATTTCAGAACAATTGGTAACTTTAAACGATTTAGCCTTAACATACAATTCAACATATAACAATAACATCTATATCACAATAACATCACAGTCTAGCTTCAGGATATCCTAACAATGCGATTTCGCAATGGGTTTGCCTTTTGCGGCTTAAACCCCTAAATAAATAACAGACGTGGATCTCTTGTCCAATCGACATTAAAATATAGAGAAAAAGTGCACTAACAGGAATTTATATCTGCTAATACAACTATAGCCCCATTTGGATACTATACAAAAATCTCTAAAAGTCCCTACGGTAGTGGCTGGGTAGACATGCAAGCCCCACAGTCCAGTACAGATCCTAGAAGCGACTAGCAATGATATGGATAACAATGCACCAACTACATGCATGTGTTGTTTGCTGACTTTCATTCAAAATTTGCTCTTTGATTAATAATTTCTTTCCAATTCAGTTTCTTTCATAATTTCGTTCAATTCTTCCTCATTCTATATCATTTTTATCATTCTTCTTTAATTTTATTTTCCTTTGTTTCAGGTGTGTGGGCATGGTGTACACAATCTTTGGCATGTTCATTCTTATTTTTGTTTGCTTGCACTGCTTCAATAAATTTCTTTGTTCTTATTCTTTGGTTGCTTATTCTTGCTTTGGTTTCCTTCCCTTATCCTTTCCTTATTAAAGTTTGCTCTCTTGTTGCTTTATTTCTATTTTTGGTATCATTCCCTTATCATCTCCTTATTTAAGTTTGCTCTTTGTTGCTTCATTTCATCTTTGCCTTTCTAGTCAATTTCCATTTTTCTTTTTACATCTTACATTTAGTTTTACATAGATTACGCTAGTGCACTTATAATAATATATTTAATTTGCATGCTTAATAATAATCTCCTTCTCCAAGAAATATATAATGATATCGTATAGTTAATAAAATCTCAAATAATATAACAGGTAGTAAATAGAGATTTTTCTAAAAGGAGATAACAATACATAAATGACAATAATAACAATAAATAATCATGCTATGCACTATCTTTTAAATTATCACAGACTATTATAATTTTCTTTTTTTTTCTTATTATTTTTTTTTTTTTTTTTTTTTTTTAGAGTTATATATGTTCTCAAGTTTCTTTGGGTTAAGTTACTTAATTAATAAAATTAAGTATTTAATATTTGAATATTTTTTTTTTTTTTAACATATGCTAAATTTAATGAAATAATTATAATAATAAAATATAGTTGAAATAGAATTTACAAATTGCAATCCTTTGGATGCTAATGGAGTATTCAACTCAATGCTAATGCATGAAAAGCGTGCTAAGAAAATGCCAATAAATTAATATAAACCTAATATACACTAATATAGATAATGAATAGCATAAAAATCTACAAATTTTGATCCTTTGGGATGCTGATGCATGAAATGCATGATGCGAATTTAAGGTTGAGCGATCGATAAAAAAAAATTTTTTAATATTTTTTTTCTTCTTCCAAATCATTAGACAGGTTCTTAGGACATAATGTATAGGATTAAATTTTTTTTATCATCTCTCGTTTGTTCAGAATGGGACTTCAAAAGTGGCTTTTTTGAGGATAATGGTACACACACCACATAAAAACTACTAATCAAAAAGTTAAAAAAATATATACACAAGTCTCCTTTTTACTATAGCAAAAAATACGTCAACTTTTTTTTAAGAATCTCAAAAAATAAAAATTTATATGCATTTTAAACAATTTTTTTCATACTAAATGTTTGTTTGATAGGCTTCAAATCTATCCGAACTTGTAGCGCTGTTCATGATGAATACATTGAATGCTCAACACTTTTATCATCACAATAATAACCGTTTGGTGTGTGTACCTTTCAAGCGTGGTTTTACGCCTGCTGAGCTCGCTACGCACACTAACGGATGATATACAGCGCCCGCACTCGCAAGAAGGGCAGGAGCGCCAGGCTAATCGTAGCCACCTTCCCCGTTCCGCATTCAACCTTCCCCACCATTTCCTGTGACTCATGCTAGAGCTGCCTTGTCCGGACTTCGATGGGGAAATGTTGCCCAGCCCGTCAAGCTCTTCGTATTGCAACGCTTCCGTAAATTGTTCATATCTCAGTTACTAATAAAAATATTGGAATGAAATAAATTTCATTGTCTTTCTCATATCATTCTCTACAATTAATGCTATGTCCTTTTATAATTGCTATAATTTGAAAGTTATTCCTGAACGAATCTAAAGAATAAGGTATTTACGATTGCATACGTTTTTATTTTCTTCTATAGCCTTTATTCCCAGCGTTTCACAACAAAATGTTTTAGACAAAACCTTTAGTTCGTTTTCAGATCTTCAAATCGATATATAATAACTAATACTCCATGGCCTTGAAATGACCAACATTTACTAAGAAGTATCACCGTGTCCTTGTTTCTGTTCGCGTAATGTGTAGGCTAGCTACAAGAATGTTATTGCTTAGTTGTAAATTGTTTACCAATATAATCAGTTTGAAGCTTCTAAAATATTCATTAGCAAGAAAAACCAAATTCCACAACCAATTCTTCAATTTTATGATATCTGTTAACGTTTTAATAATGTATAATTTCTTAGTTACATTCACATTGCCTGAAACTAATCAGCACAAAAGGTGTTATGTGCTGCAAAGTGACTAGCGATGTTGACTCTTGGACCAAGTCTCCAAACAAAAATTCTGTGTCCCCATAACTATGCATTTATCACTCTCGCCAGTAGAACTACTTTGTTTCATTAGATGTACGATATACTTGACAATAAATCGTTTTCACAATTTAATCTGCCTTTTATCAAATTGCATGAGGAAATTAACAAACAAAACATCCTGAAAAAACGTTTTTAATTTAAAAAATAACTATGGTACCACACTGTTTTGATTGCTTCATTATATGAAAGTCCTTTCACAAAATTTTCCTTCATTCAGCCATCCCCAAAATAAAATCTCTAAATCTCTACCAATAGAAAAATGAGGAGATTCCACAAAAACGTTCATACTCGAGCAATGAATGAGGAATTTGTCACTATAATATCTGAGGCTGCTTTGTAGTTTCGGCTTTAAAGATATTTTGAAAATTGTTTCACAAATTTTGCAAATCTGATTCACATCTGATGAGGGCAGTACTAAACCTCCACGAGTTTTTATCGATACTAAATTAACACTAAGATTGACAGGGCTGTCATCACAGTTTGAGGTGACAGCTGCTAAACATTCTTCGCATTTGATTTGGAAAATTGGATCCATTGGTTCAGTAGACTATTCCTCTTCATAATTTTCCAACGAAACCTTTGAGGAATTATAAGATATCATGGGTGACAAATACTACTCCATATTTCTTCACAATTCTTCTAAAGAAGAATTAAGAAGAAGTTCCGCATTTCTTCAAGAAGAGAAGAGGAACGAATGGAAATGATAGAAAACAGTGGAGAATTGGAAAAGAGATGACAATAGAAATTTGTAGGAGAGATTAAAATAAAAAAGTCTAAAAAGGGTGAAAATGAGGATAAATTAAAAGTAGAAGAAAATGAAAGAGATTTTTCAAAGTTGTTGACAACAACTCCAATTCACATCTGATTGTTCAGAATGGGCTTCAAAAGTGGCTTTTTTGTGGCAAATGGAACATACATTACATAAAAACTACTAATAAAAAAAAATTATATGCATTTAAAACTCTTTTTTTGAATTAAATGTTTATTCGATAGAACATTATTATAGTTCCAATTTTTTAAAGTAACTACTGTATTTAATTTTTGAAAAACATTAGTCCTAGCTGGGCGTGTATTTATAGTTCCTAGATTTTTAAAACTATTTACTTTTTGAAAAACATTATTATATTTCCAATTTTTTAAAGTAACTATTTACTTTTTTTAAAACATTAGTCCTAGCTGGGCGTGCATTATAGTTCCTAGTTGTTGTAGATGATTCAAACACATTTTTATTTTTGTTGATGTATAAAACAATTTTTAAAAGTAATTTTTTAAAGTAACTATTTACTTTTTGAAAAACATTATTATAGTTCCAATTTTTTAAAGTAACTACTGTATTTACTTTTTGAAAAACATTAGTCCTAGCTGGGCGTGTATTATAGTTCCTAGTTTTTTAAAGTAACTATTTACTTTTTGAAAAACATTATTATAGTTAATATATAATTTAATGTTATAAACATTAAAAATATATAATTCTGATAAATGTACAGACAAAACTCTAATTTTATTTATCTAGATATGTTGCAAAAGAAGAAGGCTTGGTTGCCTTTCTTTTTTTCTTATCCTTCATATGCAACACTATTTTTTATGTATAATGAATGTTTATATAAATATTCAATTTTTTGATGGCTATACACATACACGTGCATTACTAAGAGCAACATTCATGCCAAATTTCAAATAAATCGGTTCACGCGTTCAGCCGTAAATATGTTACAAACAGACAAACGGTTGACTCGATACAGAGACCTCTCTTCGTTCGGTCAATTATTGTGATTGCATATCATATTATTTTTCCAAAGCAGGAGGAACGAATGTGTGTGTGTGTGTGTGTGTGTGTGTGTGTGTGTGTGTGTGTGTGTGTGTGTGTGTGTGTGTGTGTGTGTGTGTGTGTGCGTGTGTCTGTGTTTCAAGTACAGTATCAATAATGTAGACGTACCTTTTAGTACGTTGACTAATGTTGACAATACGGCCATAATTGCGATTACTTCCGTATTGCAGATTAGAGTATTTATTTTTCCCAAGAAAGGTGGAATCTTTCCACACTCCCTCATGCTCTTTCTCTCTCTTATGAGACCTAACAATAATTTATTATATCTTTGACGAATACGAATCTATCTTTCATTCTCACTCCTTTCATTCAGTGTGAATGTATGCTTTTTTATATTTTTGTGCACTAGTGAAAGATGACGTGATTTTTACTCTACAGAATTCTCATTTCCAGTCGTCTAATTTAGTTGACTCACTATGAATAATTATGCTGTTTCCATTTGACCGCTTTTCAAGTGGAATAAGATTTGGTAGAAGAAAGTTTTGAACAATTGGCTTCTTGGGGATGGTGGTGGCTGAATATCAGAAAATGATGCTTCTGAAAATCAACTTTTTTGGTTGAAATTTATTGGTTTCACGATCAGGATCTTGTTTTGAAAAAAATTATGTTTGTTAAAAATAATAGTATCATTGAACTCCCATGACTATTTCTAGCAAACACGTATTAAAAGGAAATATTTAGTGTGCGCATCATGCACAATAATTATTCAACTAAATCTAAAACATTTTTTAAGATCATGTATTTTTATTACAGAGTTTAATACAATGTTTTGATAAGTGTAACGTTGAAACTATTTTCAGTTTTTATATAAGGAGAGTTTTTGCATATCGTTACAATATCAAAATGAAACCCTATGGGCTTAGTACTCATAATTCAGCCTTATTTGCTGAATTATAGAAGACCAATAACGATCAGCTATCATATCGGAGCGATGTGCAGTTTCTGCATTGAAAGTAGAAAAATCCCCTTGTTTGTACAGCAAATTTTAGAAAAATCTGTTAGTCTGAGAAAAAAAATATATATACATAATGTATAAAAAACATACTTTTACTGCCACGTTTTCTCAGCATCGGGGTGAAATTCGAACATTTTTCAAATATAAATCATAAATTTGATGAAAGAAAAAATTCCAGGACGAGCGCAGCTGTGTTCGTAATTAAAAATGAACAAGTTAATCTTGAAAATCCTCCTTTATCTAACATTACAATGCATTATTACTACCCTCCTAATTTTTAATAATTTTTTATATAGCTGCACACGTCATAGCTCAGGGATAGCGAGGGACTCTGGACAGTACTAAAAAAATAAGGATTACGATAGTTCAGGGTAAATCAGAAAATTTCAGATCATTCTCAGGGGGATATTACACAATCGTTTATCTTTATATAACATAGGCGAACATGTTTTTTTGTGATGACAACTCCTCCGTGGTTTCTCGACCGATTTTGTTCGTTTGTTCGTCTCATTTGAAAGATCTCATCGAGTAGATGTTTGATAAGGTTTTACATTTTGAAAAAAAGTCATCAAAGTGGACATGAGCAATGAACGATCAAAGTTTCAATTTTTTCCATTGCTTTAACATAGGGATCGGTGAGCTGAAAATTTTCACATTTCAACATGATTTGGTGATCAGCTGTTTTAAAACAAAAAGTTTATTTTTCATTGTTCAGAGAGAGGGTGGGAGGATAGGATAAAGAGGAAGAGAGAGAGAGGAAAGAGAGAGAAAAGGGGAAGAAGGAAGAGGAGATGAAGAAGACGAAGGAGAAGAAGAAAGAGGAGAAAAAGAAGAAGAAGAAGGAGAAGTCGGAGAAGAAGTACAAGAAGAAAAAGAAGAAGAAGAAGAAGAAGAAGAAAAAGAAGAAGAAGAAGAAGAAAAAGGACAAAAAGAAGAAGAAGAAGAGGAAAAAAAGAAGAAAAAGAAGAGGAAGAAGAAAAAGCAGAATAAGAAGAGGAAGAAGAAAAAGAAGAGGAAGGAGAAAAAGAAGAAGAGGGAGGAGAAAAAAGAGGAAGAAAAAGAATAAGAATAAATAGAAGAGGAAAAAGAAAAAGAAGGAGAAAAAGAAAAAGGAGAAGAAGATAAAAAAAAGAAAAGGAAGAAGCAGAAGAAAAATAAGAAGAGGAAGAAGAAATGGAAGAAGAAGAAGAAAAAGGAGAAAAAGAAGAAGAAGAAAAAGAAGAGGAAGAAGAAAAAGCAGAAAAAGAAGAGGAAGAAGAAAAAGAACTAGAAAAAGAAGAAGAGGGAGAAAAAAGAGGAAGAAAAAGAATAAATAGAAGAGGAAAAAGAAAAAGAAGGAGAAGGAGAAAAAGAAAAAGGAGAAGAAGATAAAAAAAAGAAAAGGAAGAAGCCGAAGAAAAAGAAGAAGAAGAAGAAGAAGAAAAAGGACAAAAAGAAGAAGAAGAAGAGGAAAAAGAAAAAGAAGGAGAAAAAGAAAAAGGAGAAGAAGATAAAAAAAAGAAAAGGAAGAAGCAGAAGAAAAATAAGAAGAGGAAGAAGAAATGGAAGAAGAAGAAGAAGAAGAAAAAGGAGAAAAAGAAGAGGAAGAAAATAAAGAAGATGAAGAAGAAGAAGAAAAAGAAGAGGAAGAAGAAAAAGCAGAAAAAGAAGAGGAAGAAGAAGGAGAAAAAGAAGAAGAAGGAGAAAAAGAAGACGAGGTAGAAAAAAGAGGAAGAAAAAGAATAAGAATAAATAGAAGAGGAAAAAGAAAAAGAAGGAGAAAAAGAAAAAGGAGAAGAAGATAAAAAAGAAAAGGAAGAAGCAGAAGAAACAGAAGAAGAGGAAGAATAAGTGGAAGTGGAAGAAGAAGAAGAAGAAGAAGAAGAAGAAGAAGAAAAAGGAGAAAAAGAAGAGGAAGAAGAAAAGAAGAGGAAGAAGAAAAAGGAGAAAAAAAGAAGAAGAAGAAGAAGAAAAGAAGAAGAAGTATGTAGAAAATCTACATTTGGAAAGTATTTTACAAAGTTTAATGAAGTCGCACATTCGTGCGACCCGGGATAACCTAGTTTTATCAAATTATTTGATCAAATCTAGCCTCAAAATTCAGTTATTTCTTAATTTTTCGCTGAAAAATGTAATGGCGAACTATTAAATTTCATAAAACTAATTACTTTCATTAAATAAAACAGAAATTCTTCCTAAAATATTGCCAAGCGATAAATAAATAAATAAATAAATAAAAGATGAGAACGATCTGTGATAAAGATCTAATAAAGATTGTGTTATTTGACCCGAAGAGAGTTAGAATAGAATCCGTACAAAACCAACAGTTTGTTATAATATAAAAGTGAGGCTCAGGGTCATCATTTCCTAGTTGTGTAGCAGGAAGAAGTTGTATTTGTTTTTGGTGGTGTTGCGAGTGCGAAAGAGTACGTTAGAGAGAGGGGTCTAGAGAATGATTGAGTGGGGGGTTGGCGACGTTATGGTGAGGGGGGTAGTCTACTCACACACATGCAGTCTGTCACAACATCGATACAGTGCCCGACATCTAGTGGCAGACATTCGACATTAATAGTGGTCGCACAGCCTTAACAATGAAATTGCATGAAGAACTTATAACTCGTATCCTTTTTTGGATACTAGGTTGAGCATTTAGCTCAATGCTGGTGCATAAGCAGCATGACCTAATAACACTAAATGTGACATAAACATAATACAAATTTACAAATTGTAACCGTGTTTCGTGTTGTGGTGAGGCTGTAGATGATGATGATCATCAGGTGAAGATAGTCCGGGGCACGCTGGTGCACAGAGAAGAGTCTCAATGCTGTTGGTCCGTGACGATGTGCCGGGTTGATCTCACTGCTGGGCTCCCTGACAATGACGATAACAGACGGTGACAATTACTCCAATCCAAGATCTAGAAGTTGACATATTTCAAAGTTAAGGCTGGGTCTATTGGTCTACTTTGTAGATCCAAATAATGTCGAATATCGGTGTTGGTGCTCAATGTTGAGAGTTGAGTGCACCTCTTTAACTGGCAGTATGTGCGGCATCTTGTTGTGGCAAATCACGACTGTCCAGTGCCCTAGGGGATTTGTGTGACAAATCCCACCGTTGCAGGTAGCATGGTGTACGAATCCCATGGCAGCTAATCTAGTGCTGACCTGACTGGAATGGTGACAATTATTCCAATCCAGGATCTATAAGTTGATGTATCTTGAAGTTTTGTTATCTGGGAATAACTCCAGGTTTGGTTCTATTGTTGGTGGTTTGCATTATTGTTGGTGGTTCGCAGGCAGTACAGTCTTTAACCTACTGTAGCAGAGAAGCTGGCCTGACCTGACTTATATGTGGTTCGCAGGCAGTACAGTCTTTAACCTACTGTAGCAGAGAAGCTGGCCTGACCGGTTTACGCCGCCGACGTTTTATACGACTCGACTGACGGCGCGAGTGGCCCCTTTCATTTTGAATCTGGCGCGTCGCTTGTAGGAGTAGTACAGATTCCGATCGACTGCTAGAGGTACGCTCGGCTTGGCTCTGCAATGAACAGCTGGTATACTCGGCTTCGCCAGGTTGAAAACAGCTGTTGGCCGAGTGGTGACGTCGCGCAAGAACGCAGGCAGAGTATTTATTGACTTGATGTCGACTGTTTCGTTGCAATCAATTAAATATTTTTGAACGAAATCAGTTGCAGTTAGTTGTTGATAGCTCTTATTTCTCCGATGATAATTGCTGTCACGACTATTTTGTAGAAATTTTCTGCTACTCTCTTCTTCAGTTGATGCTGTTGGTACACTCCTTTTGACAATGTTAACGACGGCTGGCGATTTGGAAGGCTGTGGCTGTGAATGATGTTGGCCGTGAATTGGTGGTGAATTACTCCTAACCTCTATTTGGCAATGAGTTTGCTCGTTGTTACTATTTTCCAGATGAATTATATTCTCTTTGTTATTGTTTATTTCCTGGTTATTATCCTTGTTATAGTCATCCTGATCCTTCAGGTTTTGTTTCCTGCTATCCTCAGTTTGTTTGGTACTGTTGCAATAAGTTTGATTAGTAGTAATAATTCTGTGTTCGCCTACTTCAGCTCTACCCAATTGAGTCGTATCATCAGTGTATTTTTTGGTTTCGGTATGATGTATTATTTTAGGTTGTGGATTATCCACACTCTTTTCAAGTGGTACTAAAATAACTTCCTTTAATCGTTCACCTAGTCATACACTGATATTATCAATTTGTAGTCCTAAATCGGTTATGATGTCGTCTGATACTTTATTTATTTCTGATTCTATTTCATGTGACTGTTGTGCTAGATTTGCTTTTAATTCTTGTAATAGTTGTGTTCGTTGTGTCAAGTTATCATTGATTGATTTCAACTCAGATTTGAATTCGGATTTTAATTCCTTTGACTGTTTTTGTGATTGTTGGGTTAAACTATCATTTTCAGATTTTAATTATTTTGACTGTTTTTCTGATTGTTGGGTTAAACTGTCATTTAAAGATTTTAATTCTTTTGACTGTTTTTCTGATTGTTGGGTTAAACGATCACTTACAGATTTGAATTCAGATTTTAATTCAGCTCTTGATTCTTGTGACTGTTTCCGGAATTCTTCTAGTATGATGCTCAGAGTCGAGGGTGGAAAATATTCATTATCGATTGTTGGCTGGTTGATCCGTCTATTCCCATCAGCAATGTCAATGAGTGGGTTTGACTGCATCGATGTAAGCATTAGATGGCTCTCATCTAGCTGTGTTGAGGATAAGCGCTCATGGGCTCCCTGGTTGAAGTCGACCGAGGTGGCACTCTCCAGCGGTCTAGGCGGAAGTTCTGGTGAAGATGGCGTGTCATCAGAAAGTACAGTGACGGCCATGATGACAAGTGAAAAATTTTCAGTGAAAAAAAAATTTTGCAGAGTGTAAAGTGTAGTGCAGGAACAAAATTGGATAGCGAAATCAGGTCAGTCTCTAGTAGTATTCTTGTAGATAAGCCCCCACAACACGAAAAAACGGCGAGACAAATTCCGCGGTTACAATAAACATAAAAAACGAGACGTTGGCGAAGCTGTGCGCGTTATGCGCTGATATTACAATAATTAAATGATTAAAACAATATAGCAGTAATATCATAAAAAGCATAAATCAACTCTAGTCAATTCTAACAGTGATGTTAGTGCTGAATATTGCCACAAATATTTGTGGGCAATACAAGTGTGTCGGTCAACCTGGGAAATCTGCTTATTTCTGGGAAATATTAAATTAATATTGATTCTCCCCCGGTTTCAAAGTCCTAATTGCTCATGTATTACTAGACTCTGGTTGTAAACACTAGTTAAATTATATAGGCAGATAAATTTGATGATAGTCTGGACGTTCTCCGGAGATAATAATATAATTCTGAAATAGAAAAAGGTTAATATTCCGCTTCCAGGTTGCCGCAGGTTTTCCTGTAAAGAAATTGACATGAGTTTATTCCCCTCTCTCTATTGTCCTTTGTTCGGCACGCCAATTATGTAACCCCCAAATTTACCCCTCACTGGGCGAGCCCAATTATGTATGATGTATATCGAGATAGTGCCCTTAGATGAGCTATAGCTCGTAGGGTGCTCCTTCAAAAAATATTTGAAATTACTGTGTTGATGCAAATTGCCGGATGCTGCAGTCGGGAGTAATTTCTTATAAAAATCTTGATGTTTGGAGCACCATCCCAATCTACAAACACACTTTTTTACATCTATCTTCGCTAGACGGAATCGTGGGAGAAAATGTAGAATGCTCACAAATGTCGTCCACACGATCCAACCCAGCAAAGAGAGATAAATGGATAACTTATTTTACTCCAAGCTAATTTCCCCTCACGAACGAGAGCCGTATAAAAATGTGTAACACTTCCTTATTACACTCTCCCAACAACTCACGCCAATGAGGTGAAAAAGCCACAAATATGTCCAGTCACATACAATCTAAAACATGAGTAAATGTTGCACCAACACGCATGTCCTCTATCAAGGGCATGCGATGGTTGACAAATGACCAACTCAACTCGGCGGAGCCGGCTGTTGGATATCTGAATTAAATTATTAAACAACCAGAGTCGAGTAGGAAATTAAAATATGAACTTTAGTTGAAATTACTATGTGATTTATTTTAAAATTTGAATGAAATATTTGCACAAAATCGGAAATTACTTGTTGAACAAAAAATGTATGTGAATAATAGTTGAGCTTTTTATAAAAAATGGAATTTGAAATTGAATTATTTTAGAGCAATTAGGCTTTTGTCCTAAGGGCGAAACAATAATTACGAGAGCTCGTTTCAATCGCATGTACAAGTGATATGTCAATTAATTAAATGCCCTCAACTGAATAGTAAAATTTTCACATACCAAACTTTCTTTTATTTGATTGGGCCCAATTCTCGCGCACTCGAAGAGATAAATTTTTATTGGCACTCAATCGGAATTGGCGTCGTTTCCTCCTCGGACATCTTGGGCCTCGGACAGCATGTCTGGATCGCAAGTTTTTTAATTTTTTGTGAGGTAACCGTTCGTTATTGACAATCTGGATATTAGTACTTTTGAAACGATATGGGAACAAACACATGTAACATTAAAACTGACTAGAATGGTGACTTTAAACTTTTAAAAAACTTTTAGTAGGAGAGGTATAAAAAAAACGAACCTCCTCCTCAGCTTGCCAAAATGGGTCTCTCCTTCTTCAAGCTCTGGTTACAGTACCTGAAGAAGGGCTGCGTCATGCGGTAAATCCGCCAATCGCAGTGCAAGAATTTAATTTACTCCAATGAGGAGCCTACACCCGATTTCAAATACGGTGTACCATATGCAAGAAAATTAATAAAATGAAAATTGAAGGGAGCAATAATTAAATTAAATAAATTAATAATTAGCAGGATGAGCATAAGCAGATTTACCAAGTTGATCGAATAACATAATACAATAAATAAATAACAATACGAATATTTTAGCAAAAAGGAAAGTGACATTATTACCGGTAACAGCTGTTTGATAAGCCGGTTTTATCAAGATAATTGACAAGCTAACCTTTCAAGTAACGTAAACAACTTTTCTTATTTCAGTCCATTGTAGGATGCTGTTTTATAACGAATTTGGCAAATGATTGTGCAACTAAGTAAAATAACATAATATGATAACTTAGATGATTTTGAGTGAGTATTATTTTTATAAATTTATACCTTGTTATTTTTGAGGTGATTATTGGCAAAGTGGGCTGGTGAATTTTGCACCGTGACAGTATGTATGAGGCCTTTAGCCGATTCCGGTTGTTAGTGACTCTTCAGACTTCGAGCAATCTATCCAAATATCGAACAATCTATGTTTGGCTTCTGATTTGGTACTACGCAAATCAGGAATAAGTTGAGTGAAAATGCTTTCCTCGCTGAGGTAAAGGTGTTTTATCATGTTAATCAGGTTTCTTAATTTCTATACTTAATAATCTACACCTACCACTTTTGCACTAGCACTATTATGTAACTGAAAACATACCATTTAAAATTGTTTTCAATAATTCTCTCAAAAGATGACTTTTTGCAGCTGTACTATTAATTGCAGCATACCTTTGCACAAACTACATCGACTGATTTACATTTCATAGTTGAACTGTTTTGTTCATCTACGGGTCTTATTAGACAAAGTGGAAATTGTAAAAACGTTATAAATGAAATAGTTGTTTTATAATCTAAAAAATACTTAAAACCCCAGAAATTCACTTTTTCAAGATTGGTTTTGAATAGATTTCAGAAATGTATTTCTGAAGCAAGACAGCTAAGGGAGTTCCCAGGTAATTGCCAAGCTGAATTAGTAAGGCTGAGTGGTTAGCAGAAGCATTATTGGTTTGAGCGCATACAGAACCATGTTTGAAGTTTATGGGCCGACGCCGTCAACCACAATCACACACCTACGCAAACACGAAAGCCTCTGCTCATACTGTACAATGTGCCGTGCGGTGAGAACAGCACAAATGTGCCCACCCTTCAAACATTGGTGGCGGCTACTCTTACAATATTGCATTGTGGGATTCCAAGCATCAAAATTTTTATTGTAAAAGGCATATGTATTTCCAATTTCATGAATTACAACAATGAACAACGTATTATTGTGCTTAGCTTATGTTCAGTCAATGATTAAAGTGGGAATCTCAGCTTATGGAGGAGACTACAAAACATTGCTAAAACCCTTGGACATTACTCAAATATCTATTATCAAGACAGCATTACGAAAAAGTATACGCAGTCCATCTGATGAAATTTTTAAAGAGTTCGAAGTACTTAGCATCAGACAAATTTTCTTTTAAATATATTAATATATATTAAAAAAATCATAGAGATATTTTTACAAAAATTGAGCACAGCTATCGCACTCGTTCATCAGAAGCAATTGGAATTCAAGCAATTGGAAGCAATTGTAAATCCACGCACCGAGGCTAATTGAAACACATTCCACTACTAACACTTATTATATAGCACTCATTCTCTATATAAACCTGCCAGAATACATACGTAAGTAAGTTTGAGGAAAAATCTAAATATATTTATAAGAAAAATGACAATGTTTGGCTAATGGAGACTGGGAGAGCGAATATAGAAGAAATATTGCATTCAATGTATAGATAGATTGAGTATAGTATTGTATATAGTCCAAGTTTATGTCTAGACATTTGTCAATATTATAATATTATTATATTATGTCAATATTATTCATGTATTTCAGTAGTCCAAGTATGAGAATAAAAGACAAAAAAGACAAAAAGGCCAGCAAAAAAGACACTGTTCTCTGCTGTAAAATCACTTCCGGGTGGTTCGGAACCCACCTAAAACTGTAGGTCCAATTCATCAATCACCATCATCCAACTCATTACCCACGCACAGGTCTCAGACCTATGTGGGCTTCATCCTCCAAAAAAAAAATCAACGTTAGCTGCCTATTCACGCCAAGACTCTTCCACACACTGGCTTCGCCTGATCATTCATGAAGTTTTTTTGAAAATTGCGTTGTAATTCTGTGTAATCATGTTAAACTTCAAGTTATATTTAATTATTATGATAGAATATTTTTCAGTTTCTAGTGTAAGTTTTATATAATATTTTTTGTTTGCATGAAATGCAATGTTATTGTATGACTCAAATTTCTGTTACTTGTGATCATGGAAAATAAAAACCAATTTGATTTTATTTGATCCTGAATTTGTCGAAATAGAGGCCTAAATGAGATTTCCAACAGTGAACAATAAAGTATGTGGTTGTAGCTGCGAATGACGACATACTTTCTATATTTAATTGTCCAATTGCTTGATTGTTTTAATGGGTTTAGCAACTAAACGAATTCACAGCTGAAAGTCATGTTAATTATTGTTTGGAGATGCTAAATACTATCATCTAGTTTAACATTTCAGTCCAAGATGGGATGGAAAAATGGTTGAAAGTATAAACGTTTAGAAGAAAGTACGGTAGTACTGCAAGAAGTAGTATTTGGAGAGATAGTAGGCTACTATCCAAAGTAGGCTACTATCTAAAGTAGGCTAAAACTTCTACTTGAGAATAGCTTGCTTGAGACTTCGAATTCCAGTCACCTCATCAAAGAGTAGAGCAATCAAGTTACTCTATTCCAGTATTATCTATCGAAATATTTGTACTCTATGCAGTGCATTTTCTTCTACTTTTTACCAGCTTCACTCATTTCCCATGTTAAAGGTCAAAATAATTAACTCAGTGTTCAACATCTCCAAGCAATAATAATTATTTATTATTTCCTTCTCAAAAGACTCAAACAGAATAATTCAATATTATCAACTTTGTTCAAACTGTTTTAATGCTTCGTTTCAGGTGAACATACAAATTATATTATTCAACTGGAAAAGCATGAAGTTATACTTTTTCAGGTGAAAGTTTCCTGTAAAATCTAGCTAAAAAACCTACAAAGATTTGGATTCTCCAGCTGGAATTTTATGAAGAAAGCAGTATTGGACTAATATATCTGGCCTATTATATATTTATATATATATTTATTATATATAATGGCCTGCTGTATCTTCACATTTGATTGAATTTTAGTCTTGATGTATTAGTGGCTAAATTAATATAACTAATTATCGTTACATGATTCGGAATTAATTAAAGTTATGATTAATTACGAAAGTCCTAGAGCATGTAGATTCGAATGGCACAGTACAGGATTTTACAACCTTTTTATAATTGATCAGCCCTTTGACAGGAAATTTAGACTCAGCTCCAAGGTCTGAGTACTCTAAGGAACTGGTACTCTGAATAACTGAATAAATAGAATAATTATCGTTACATAGTGTGAAATAAATCGAATTTACGATTAATTATAAAAATCTCAAAGCATGTAGATTTTAATGGAATTTTTTATAATTTTATAGTAACTATTTGATAAATGATCCGCTCTTTGAAAAGAAATTTGAAATGTCTCAAATTATTCAGACTTGGCTTCAAGGTTAATAAGGAATTGATACTCTGGTACAAGGACTTGTGGGAGGACTTGTTATACAGTTAGGCCACTCGAACAACACTCTGGATCTATGTTTGCTGAAATACTGCTAATAGGATTCTCATCCTGTGGGAATCAGAGGAGCGCGTGATAGCAGGAAGCATCCCAAGGTTCTAACTTCTCCTCCACTGATCAAGAAGCTCTCACGTATCTCACATTAATATCAGCTTCTCTGACAATATCTTACACAGCTTTTGCTGAGGGCCAAAAGAGTAGTGTCTAGCAATTTAAATTAAATAGACTCGCAAGAAGGGTTAGTTGATTCATTGCACTAGTAGGAAATTAAACTCCCGTATAATGTTGACGTAGTACACAGTAGGTGCGAACTCTTGGCTAACTTGGAATTAGTTGCTAACTTGCTGAATTTCTCATAGGCTTGGCGACAAGTTCCTGTTTCAGTTGAACACAGTTGCCAGATGATATTCTGCTCTTAACTCCCTGTTGTGCAACACCTTCAGTCTCCACAAAGAAGAAATGTGTCAGCAACCATGTTGATAATTTTGAATATGCAACAACGATAGCTACACAACACCGCATTAATGGCTAGAAATTCACCTGAAAATGAAGCTAAACTTGCTAACCTGTTGGTAACAGATTATCAACTAAACTATAAACTGTCTGCGGCTCGTTTTGCGATTCCATAGGATTACGTTTTTATTCAATTTTCTCAATTTTGTAGTCTATTATTGTTTGCGTTATTGAAGAAAATAATGGGATTATCCTATATGCTTCCGTATTTGTATTTTTAAATGAATAAATAAATAGAGCAAGGAATTAGGAACTAATTTGTCAATTTCAAACTTGATATTTTCTTGCATTAAAACTTATAAGATAGTTTTAACAAAGTTACGCTAACGAAGACGCTTGCTGAATCAACAAAGAGATAGAGATAGTCTTGACTAAACTCAGTTTTGAGCATGCACAGAGTACAGAGTAAATCGGGGAATGTGACATCTTTACGTGATGTTGAGCTATTCAAATATTTTCTTCCTTCTCATTGAAGACCCAATATAATTGAATAAAATTATTTAAAAAATTAACAGGTAACAGAGGAGATGAATTCTCTCAAGTTAAGGTTTCAAATTTATCAATATTCATATCTCATCTGTCCTAATCGTTGATAACCACATCGAAAGCAAGATTTGTACTTTTATAATCAACTACGCGAATTTGAGAAAGTAAGTGGATGATACCTATTTGTGTAACGAGAGTGCAAAGTGGGGTTTTTCTGCACCGAGAGAAACTGTTTTTTTCACGAGCCAAAGGCGGGTGAAAAAAGATTTCGACTGCAGAATCAATACTTTGCGCTCGAATTACACATTAAGTTTTTCCCACAGTAACGTATAAAGTAATTTAAACAGAACAAACAGGACCTACATAACTTGACAATTCCTCACATAACCTATCTTCGAATCAAATCGATTTCAACAACATCAACAGATACTGACTTTTGTAGCTGAAGCAGAGTAGCCAACCTATTTTTGAATGCAGAATACGGAAACTGCGTATTACATGCTCACTATTTTGTGTTGTTATGTTGCAACTCTGGAGTGCGGAAAAGTACTTTCGCGCACTGGAATTTACTTTCCCGCACTGGTGCAGGAATAGACTATTTTGCGTGCTACAGTTACTGCAAAAATAGGCACTTTTTCGGGTCACTGTAGGAAAATTAATATTATTTATTTAAAAATTAGTTATAGGCTATGATAAATACAGTTTGACAGTTCATTAAATGCTTCTTTAGTTTGTGTAAAAACAAGAAGGATACATTTTGCGGAAATTTGCTCAAACTCCATTATTCCACTCATTTAGGTAATGAGGTTGATTGGTATTTGGATAATCAGAGTACACCATTGCATTCTAGTCAGTAAGCAACTGGCACAATTGAACAACATTTTCATAAGAGAACCATTTTGATAAAGTACACAACATGGCTTTTGGAGTTCATTTTGCAAGATAAACATAACGTCCATTTGGTGCGTCCCATTCACTTTTAAATTCCAAGTTCAGGCTAGGCTTTCAATTGAAGGCTTATATCTAGATGCGGCTTTCACTGGTCTGTTTGATGAGAATACGGAATCGGTTTTTGATCAAAGTCGGTTACAGCGTAAATCAAATGCGAAATAATAAAGCCAGAGATATTGTAGAGTGTGGTTCATGCGTGCATTGTGAGTATACATGTGTAGTTGGCTCATAAGTTCGCATATTGCATGTGCCGTATGCTGTTATGCATACTGCCGCACCAGTTCTGCGGTTCAAAGTGAAATAGGCCTTGACCGCCTAAAGCACAGTTTCCATTTAACGTTTATTGGATGTCACTTCTTGTAAATTGCTTTCATAATCACTGTCAGGATGATACATATTTGTGTACACGTGTCAACTACCCACTAGTAACAGTAAATAGATTGTCACGCCAGCGTTGCACTAATCTTTATTAAAGCCATTAAGGTTTATGTAACCATAGGTTATAAGTTATAACCATAATTAAGTTCAATAAAAAAATTGCACAGAAAAACGAACAAAGCTTGGAAATTCATTTTTTCTATTGGATATGGCAAAAAATATAATTTTATTCAGTAACAACTCTCATTGAATGAGGCTTGTACTATCTAAACTATATTACCTACGTATAATCACTTCCCAGTAGTTCGGTACCTACCTAAAACTGTAAAACTGTCCAACTCATCAATCACGATCATCCAACTCATTACCTAAACACAGGTCTCAGACCTATGTGGGCTTCATGATTTTTGTATTGCCTTTGATTGGAGAGTGAAACCCAGAAAAGCATTTAAAGTGATCTAAAAATTAAATTACAATAATTTATTGCATTCCGAGACATTTCTGTGTCTGAAAGCATGCTTTCCAGGATTGTTGAGTTTCTAACAACTTTTTGAAACTTCAAATATAATTAGTTGAATTGAAAAATGCACAAGTTCACGAGAGAAGTTGTTATTTCTTGTTTCATAATTATTTTGAGCCTTATTATATTTTTCTGAAATCTTTATTAAATGCTTATCACCAAAGGCCCCATCAGAGATTCCAATAACGCGTAACGATGCGTATCGTCACAAATCTAGCCCTGCGTGTAGGCCTAATAAGTATATAGGCGTATATATTCTACAACAGTCTTTTTGATTTCAAGTGATCTGTAAACTTGTGAAGAGATCTCATTAGTGTTTATCATGATGAGGCTGAACAAGAATGATTACAACAACGCCAAAGACTTACCTGATCATTCTAGCTGTATTTTGTTTGTGAGCAGAATACTCCTTACTTATGCTAATGGCTTATTGTAAACAGTTTTACGTGTTTACATAGTCCATTCTTACAATAATCCACACTGAAACAAAAGCATAAGATTTGAATAAAGGTGTATGAGCCGTCGGAGCCTCTTGAATATGGAATTGAGTGTAAAAATTTCACTGACATTCTTCTCGTGAAGCTGTTTGAATCAGCTTATAAAGTTTAGGGACCAGAATCGAGCAAGTTGCCGCAGAATGCAGAAACTTTGACTATCAACGCTGTTGTAGGACGGGCGGACCTGGCTGGCAATATCCTTGCCAAGACCCTGAGCAGGCCGGGAGAGCTTGTTTCCAGGATCTGGTATTTGCAGCTGCATTAATATTCCCTCGGGTAGCTGACCAAGGTTTCCCGGTTGAGGAGTCCCGCTAGCCCGCTTCCGTCTCCTGACGAAACCCTCTTGAAGTCTAATCTCAGCTCTTGCATTCCCTCGCTACTCGAAGCCTTCCTTCACACCAACAGCTGGCATTTTGTTGAAGCGAGCAGTTCACTGCAAATAAATTGCCACTTGCGAAGTTGAGACGTTCTCAAGAACTGCGTGTACAAAACATAATGGAATTCTTAATGATGTAATTAGCGGTCTTCATATTTTCCAACAACCACTGTAGTTAACGCTGTTCTACTCATATTGTTTCAATTGAAAGACTAGGTTAACCATTGCAAACTATGAAATAAATAGTAGCCACAATAACCGGGCAAATAATTTTTGAGATTATAATTTGGAATAAGTAATGTAAAAGTGATAATAAATGCTCATTCAAGGTTGTTCTAATACATTTAGACGAGTTCAGATGATATGCAAACCCTGTTAGAAATCTCGTAAAAAATTTGGTATCAGGAAATCCTTTTCAGTTGAATCCTTTACATTGTAAAAGTGTATAAAAGTGAATACTGACAAAACAGTATTAGCGGACATGAATTATATATTTTGACAGTGAGTTAATCAGGAACGCTATTGAGCAAATGGGCATATCATAAGAAGATTCGTATAAACCAGAATCATATTATTATTAGTACTAAAAAAATAGTTTTAAATTCTTGAAGACATAATTAATATAGGAGAGTAAAGTTTTTCACAAATTGAGGATATATAGAATATGTTGTAGAAGGTGATACGATGGGGGAGGGGCTGCGCCCACGGTAGATTGTAATTACAATAACTTTACTCCAGTTTTAGGACAGTTAAGGAAAGAGCGCTGAGAATATTTTCATGATGTATGAACATGATTATTTATAGCAAGGGATTAAGGTTTCTATGTTCAATATTGAACACACAAATACGAATGAGTTATTCAAATTGATGAGGGATCTTTTGAATTACAAGTTATTTTCGCGTTGGAAGCATGAGAGAAAGATCGGGGTCGCGAATCTTGTGGATCGGGTCACCAGCCCTAGAATAAGACTGGCATAAGGATAATGGAAAAGTAGACTTTTGAAAGAAGGAGCAATTAAAAGGATCTTGAGATCCATGTAATATGAGGCATTGATTCGTATTTATTTCAATCTGCAGGAATTCAAATTGTCTTCTTGCAATTGGAATGCAGAAAGCGTGAAGAAATATGAAAGGAAGGAATATTGTGAAGCCTTTGTGCGAGGGTATTCGGGAAGATATTGTTTCCAGCAAGATTTATATCTTGGAGCCCCTCAAGATGAAGGGTGAGTCCAAAGTGATTCAAGCCAATAATAATAGGACCTAAGGATCCACCATTATATCAAACAAGATGTAATTGTGGCCTATTCATCAAATATGAAATGAAACAGAAGGCGGAGAAACCGAATTGCGGTGGCGCTCGAGAGCTTTCTCCGATTTCCACGTTCCTTACCTCCTCCTCTCACCCGTGGATTGCCTTCACCCCTAATCAGCAACATCCATTCCAAAAGCATCCTCCCCTCCTTGCTGAAGTTGTCCAAGGACAACCATTGTCTGTGGTTTGTCCTGAGAAAATACGTTCAACTTCAGAATTTCGAAAGCACGGAGACTCTTCCTTCAATTTATAATTAGTGCTCAACTCTTGAGAAAAATCAAGTACCGTACCTAATAAATCTGAATAAAAAATCAGCCACTTATCCACTGTAATGATTGAAATTATTGAACTGCATTATTAAGATTTTATATATCTGACAAAAAGAATTTCTCGGTAGAGTATTATAAGACATTTTTTATTTACTTGAAAACTTTTAATTATTATTAGCCTTGTGTAAGCTCAAAATATTATAGACCAGACAATTAAAGAGTACAATCTTTACATAAGTTATTAGGATCATGCCACTCACGCCTACAAATTTTCAGACTATTGTGAAGCTTTCATCAAGTTAAACCCATTGTTAGTTATAATAGAGAAGCGTTGTAAGTTATAAGAAAATACGTTCATGCGATGCAAATATGATATGCATAATAGTATGCAATATCTAGGGTTAATTGACAGGGATATGGAGTTATCGACTAGTATCTCTGCAAATAGTATTTCAATGTTATCTCATAATGAATTCAGTTAACTTGATTTGTATATTTCTACTATATTCCAATAGATTTCTTATTTATAGACCAATAGATCTAAATTCAAAACACTTATTCCACTATTGTTTCATTAATAGCGAAAGTTTGATTCCAAATTCAATAAGACTATTCAATAATATAAATTGTACCGAGACTTTCCTCATTTTTTTACAATAGATCACTCTTGCATATTAAGAAGGATATTTACTAGAAGGAATTCGTTTCACTATTGATGTACAAATGTTCGTCTTGAAATTCGTATTGAAAGTTCATGATGATTGGTAACAACGTTCTTTATAAACAGATTTGAAGCAGAACGTTGAGACAGGTCCCAACTGTAGCTAGTCTCGAAGGCCTTTTTTATAAGTATATGAACTTATTCTGGAAGTCCCTAGGCTGCTCTAGCCTAGCTACACAGTCCTACATGAAGAATTGTCATTGATTTGAATTGAAACTTAAGTATACCAAAGAATTATTACACATTGCTACAAAAATCATTATGTTCATTAAGTTGTTGAACACTCTTTCTTCCAAATACTGAAATTAATCAAATACTAATGCTTCTCACCTTCTTAGTCACATTTCTCTTTTAGACAACCCTATTTCATTCTCATCCTCTCAAACACTTTTTCTCTCTTTAAAAGACGGAGTATGCCGATTTTTATGGATAGGAGTGGCATTCTGTTCGGCTTTGGTCGTTCGTTCGCCTCTACCGCCGCCGCATCGCACAGCTGCTTGCATAACCGAATTATTTGTCTCTTTTCGTTGCGCCGCGTTTTGTTTCGCGTGTAGTCGTTTTAGCATAAATGCTGCCAGCGCATCACAGATCAATGTGCGCACTCAAAAATAATGTCTTCCACTTCCATTCCTCCCATTTCGATTTCCACATTCAAAAACCAAACACACATGCATGAATAAAATTCTCGCTACAACTGAACGACTGTGAAAGCGTAGAAAATATTTTAACTCCATTCATTTGAAATTTAAAAAGTCGAGACCATCGAGTATTTTTGTCGTGATTTATATTGCTTCCAACTGTGAGTGCTTCCTGAAAATAAGGAATAACTGATGCGAATCATTCGATAGTGATGTTTGCAACGTTGCATAGATAAATATTGATAACTTGTCCAGCGAATACAAGAAAAATTAGTTGGTTTGGTTTTTAAACATTTGTATTTTGTCAATTTTTATAAATATAAGTGAAATCAAGTGAAATCAAGCTTAGCCTACACGCTGGATAACAACAATAAATTGACGCCTTATTAGAAATAAATATAAATTTTGATCATACAATCCAATATTTTATCAAATAACTCTTAGACAGAATATGAAATTGTGTTTTGAAAACTTATGACTATTACCAGACTTGTGTGTGGGTGATGAGGTAATGATGATGATATGACTGATGTTAAAACTGTTTGTTGGCAAATAATAATCATTCTTTTGAGAAAAATATGGAGCTTTTCGGTACTTCACCAAATAATTTTGAGGGAGTTAATTCTATATCCCGTCACATTTTGAGTGAACATATTATTTTTTTACTATAGAAGCGAAGCTATGCTCTCGATCTCTAGAAGATAAATACTGTTAGTATTGGTTCGCCAAGGTTCACCAATTACTACTACAGTGTATTACTATGTCACTATAACAATAGCAAGATGCGTTTTTTCTGCTTGAAGCTATTTTTGATGAACAATGTCAATTACAGATGCCTTGAGGCATCTAAGAATTGAAAGGGTACATCACTCACTTCTTTTTGTGATCTTGAAGTAAGCACGACGTATCCCATTAAGATATTGCTGCAAGGGGATTTGAGACAAGCTACATTCACTCCATCCAGCCTTGCTCCAAAAACACCGTGACATTTTCCCAGCCTTGGACTAAGGCTGAGAAATTTTCATTGGAAATTGAAGTGGCACGTTCATCTGTAGTAAATATTGATGTAGATCGTGTGTTGGTTGATTCATCTACAATGGAAACCGTCGATAAGCGAGTAAACCGCATTTTTTAAAACCTTCCTCACCATTAATAAAAGACACGAGAATTTTCTGAATTTTCAGCATAAAAATTTCTCACCAAGGTTCCATCTTCAGAACACGGGTGTTCTGGCAATGTCCATGCAGAGATCCTTTACTCAAACAAATTCATATTATATATCACATGTCCTATATCGTAACTTAACTTGCCGCTTTCCACATCAAATAGAATTCCACAACATCTCAAAATCCGCTTTCAAATTAAAACTTAAGAAATTTCTAGGTCAATTAGGAATAGATAATTCAGAAAGTATAATTACCACAAACTACAACACCCATCTTGTCCATTAAAGCCATCATAATACATTGGTATGGAGTTATTATACAACTACCATACCTCATAAATAATGTTCTACTTTACTTTAATCCACTAAGTAGCTACCACTAAATTTGAATAGGAATCGTAAAATTTTTGACTTATCTCTGAATGCATCAACTTGGAAGGGGGGGGAAACTCTTCTTTCGTTAAATTATAAAATTATAATAAATCAGTAACTCTGGTCTGCGCACAGGCACTAGCCCATGCAGACCATTTTCATATAATTTCTCATTGTACTCATACTCTTCATTATCTATCATCACACCTTTGTTTTTCCATTTTATAGCTACTTTCCATATAGCCTACTTTCAATTGTGTACATTATAAGTTATTATGTTCCATGAATGTGGCATGTAAAGATGATGGTTGATGAAATTGTTGTATTTTCTTTCGATGTCTTGAGTACAATACGTTTATTTTGTATCCTGTATAATTTTGAAATAAAGAAGTTTTGTCATTGTCATTGTCATATCTCTTACACTATTTTTCAGTTCTCACTTTCCTCTTTTGTCAGGAATGATTTTGCTTGAGGAATGTACTCATGTCTCAGAAGATTATTAAAACCTTCAAGTATTAATTTTAATAATGATTAATTCATTAGAAACTGAAAAATAGTGAGTAGGGGGGAACTGGAAGACTTAATTCAATTTTAATTTATTCTTATTTCTCATTACATACTTTAACACAACAGACAGTGGCGTAACGTACACCCCGCAGACCCCATGGCGCGGGGGGGGGGGGGTCCGGGCTGAAAATATAATTTTTCAAGAAATGGCCCGTGCCTAGACTGATTTATATATAAATTTTTTCAAAAGAAATAAAGCTAAAACTGAAACACTGAAGAGAGAAAGAAAGCATGAGTAGGCTAAATAATGTCAGGTCATTGTTTATTGTTTACTTTATCAATTCGTAAATAGCTAGTGGAGCTATTAGTGGAGGAATTCAGAAGCAGGATGTTGTGACTTTAGGAAATTAAATGAAGAGATACCGAGGACAAAACACTCTTCAAACAAACGTATCTAGACTGTTATAAATCATGAATATGTCACCAGAGTGCAAATATTGGAGAAAATTAATTATTTTCCCATTGAATTCCTTAATGTTTATTAGCATACGAAGAAATGGGAAGTGGGGGTTGTGTAGAAATCAGTAAACATTTTTCTTCATATAGTACAGTATATTAAATTCAGTCTCTTTTGAATCGTCCAGCTAGATGCATGCACACGTCCGGTAAATTGGCCTAGAGCCCTAGAGTAAAACGTATCAAGTGAATTCATGAGTGTGATCGAGATCGTGATATTTATTATTTGGAGTGCCATTTATTTCATTTCTGTTCTATTTTTCAACATGTGCGATGTCATACTTTTATTTTTTAGTTGTTTCTATTTTTTATCGACTTGCACATTTTTAAACAATATTTAGAAGAAGTATTTAAACTCTTGATATATCGGATCAATTACGTGGCTATTGTATAAGTATATAAAATAATAGTTTTGGATCAATTGTGACAGTTCTCCCAATGCAGTAGATTTTTTCTTATATTGTGATAGTATCAAGTATAAGTAGTTTCCGTTTTCTCTCTGCCGCCAGGAAATTTCTTCTCTTTTCCTGACTTAGCAATTTCACCGTAAAAGTGCCTTCTTATTAAAATTTAACCTGTGTCCGTATGCGCGAACGAGGCGAATTCTGAGAGAATACCACTTCTAGGAAAAGGAGTGGAGGTGCTAGCAAAGAGAATGTGAATGTGGATCCTATGGAAAACCTCAATTTCAAAGTTTCTATGAAGTTAATTATTTATAATAAAATCAACTCAACTATTTCCATCTTTCAGAAACCCGTAGGCTAGAGCCAAAATCATTAGACTAGTCCACCCCTTGAAGCATTATTGAATTTTAAAATTTAATAGAGGAAAAGGCATTTAGTACTTACATAATTATGATAACTGCCCACAAAATATGCAAGTTTTTTAAGGGAGAGGGTGGTAAGGGTGAGGGAGGATATTTATATGATTTTGAAGAGAGGGGCCCGGAAAATCGGTTGCGGGGGGGCCCAATTGGAAAACGTTACGCCACTGACAACAGAACAAAATGTATAAAGAATATCGCTAATAAAATGTATAAGAATAACGCTAATAAAATACATTGAAAAAACCCCTAACATAGGCTAAAGCCTGTGTGTAAGAGAAGCATAGTGAATAAATAATTTAGTTTTCGAGAACATAGAGTAAAATGTATGGTTAGTCCAGGTGACTTCATAGTGAGTTTCATAAATTAATAAGAAAAAACAAAGTTACTTGGAAAGTGAAAAGCCACTTATTCACTTTATTCCTATTCAATCTCTCTCTGAGGAAACAAGAACCAGTTTTCTTCATCTTTGAGCCATCACTTGTTTGAAATTACTTTTGTCGGGTCGCAAGTGCTGGATGCAAATGTTGTCTGCGATAGAAGTTGATGTAGCAAAGCCATCGACCATAAAATTAATGTTACTTCTCAAATGTTACGAAGGTGGTTATAGATCTAGGTGGCTGTGGAGCCGACGGCGGTTATGGTAAGGATGAGAGGATGTGGAGGTGGTGGAATAGAAGCAGGAGGAAGTTGAGGAGCAGGATGATGAAGATGAGAAGGGGTGGAGGGGAGGCTGTAGAGGAGGAAGAGGAGCTACAATAAAATAGCGCCGAGCTATAATAAAATACATATGGCTGGAGGCGGAGAAGTGATGAAAATTTGCGTTAAGGCAGGCTAAGGAATATAGCCGGTAGGTTTACATACTCATTCCCTTGAGAAGGAAACACGAAGAAGGGCAGAATTTCTTCCTGGATGAAAATCTTCTTATAACGACCGTTCTACGCACACAAGGCCCTAAAGAAAATATGGATGCTTGCTAGTTTTGTTCGCTCGCTGCAAGAGATAACTTTTCCTTCTTTTCACTCGGCGGTTGGTGACACAGAAATCACCCTCTACCTGAGAAAATAAATAAATTCGCATGTGTATCAAGTAACGAGAAAGAAAATAAAAAGAGTATCGAAGAATGAGAATAGGGAAGGAAGTGGGTACAAAAATAATACAAAAAAGAAATGAAGATCATGTCGTATTTTTCTTCTGAATAAACTGATATTGTTACAAATACAGTAAAGTGAAAACTATTCCACCTACTACAATTTTATTATGAACTCAGCTCTTAACAATCTTCGTAACTGATCACCACACACTCCATTGACTTGTGTATTTTAAGGTTCAGTAAATCCATATCTCCCTACGTCCATAAACTCGTATTAATTTGTAGGATTTACTTTTTGCAATGAGATTTGTGCTTTGTTAAGTAGTGCAGTAAGAATTTCAGTATTTAATAGATGAGTTATGCGAACAGTCTTGAAGATCAGGCCACAGTTCATAATTAGTTATCATATAAGTTCAAATAGGTTGTTTTTATTTCTATCAAATTTATTTTATCGGTTGTACAACTTGATATTTAAATAGTTTGTAATTTTGCTTTACTTTAATGATTTTTTAATAATTTTCTTGTTCCCATACATCGGGCTTCATACATAGCTAACCAACAATTACAATGCTACGACATGCTATTGCAAATAACATCAAATAGCATTTTAAGGATTATGAACAGACACGTGTATTGCACCTCCAAGACGGAATGAAGCTATTTTATCCCTAGAAAAGAGATGATTAAATTTCCTCAAATGCGTACTCAAAGTCATGCCTCATGTGCTCAAAGCTGTGTGCTCAACAATCAAGCAGGAAAACTGACGCGTATTTAGAACTCTAGTTAACACTGTTTCAAAGTTAAAACTGACGCGACGCCACACGTGGGGTTTACTCAGAAATGCAAGCGATACTTAAGCAACAAGAATCCTTTACTCACAATAAGAACTTCATTACTTCTCTCATCGCCCCTTACCCACCCAGCAACCCTCTCAGCATTTTTCTCTCTCTTACAGGAGTAGCGTTCTCTTGTTAACATGAACTTGTCCTGATTGTTGGTCACCACACCTTGGGACCAGACGCTCTGCAAATCTAATCAAGAGTTTTGTCTCATTAACAAGATCCAGTTAGGGTAACGATGATGCATCATTTGTAGCGCTGCGGGTTTTAAGTGGACCACGAGTCTATGAATGATTGTCAGCTTTTCCAGCTTTACCTAAAAACTTCATCAGCTTCATTCTGAAATTCCATTAATAAAAAAAGTTCATAGTATTCTTCCATAGGTTTTAAGATGTAGGAAACTGTAAAAAGCGAATTCAATAAATGTTTGTAAAAAAGGTATGTTCAAGAAATTTGAATGAGTTCAAAGAAGAGGACAGAATTAAATTGATTGTGTGAATATTGTAGATGTATTTCTCTATTGATAAAAAATAACTCATAACATGAATGTACCAGTCTACCTTTTTGGAGTGCTACTTATGGGAAAAGCTCTCTGAATCACTATCAATCCTCTTAATACTTTTGGTAAATTCTGATAAACGAAAATATTGAACCTTGGTTGATAGCATTTCATCAACTACCACCATAATAATAGTCCTATAACACTAAAAGTGAAACAGTGATAACGAGAAGGAATTCCAAATTATTTCAAGATATAAATGAGTTGGAAATAAGTGGTACGTCGTGAATCTGTTATTCATCAATTGGCAGCCGTCGTAGAGTAGTAGTTGCAACACCGGTTCTACTCTGACGGTCGCGGATTCGATTCCCGCTCAGGCATTCTCAAGTGGTTAGGCATTGAGCATTCTCAAGTGGTTAACAAACTCGAAATATATAACTTTTCAATGGCTTTCAACTTTGAAGGCAAGCATAGATATTATTTTTAGCGAATCGATATAGTTCAGTAATATATCTATATATTATGGTATATGGATATGGTATAATAAATGGCACTACGTGATTTCTATTTGCTAATCATCAGCAAAGAACTTAGAATCCATGACTTGTCTAATAATGCTTCCAGCTTTAAGGACAACTCCAGCCAAGCAGTTTGAAGACAACCAAAAATTGGTATAGTTTTATAAAGGAATTTTTCAACTTTTGTTGATTCTGTCTATATTTAAGTTATTCCCATGATGCATCTATCAAATCAAATATAAAAACTGTCATGTTTTTTATTCGGTGATATCAAATCAGCTCCTGTGGTAGTTGTGAATGGAGAGTACGGAGCTACTTAAAAGTTGTATTGCATTGATGAAGGTCATGAAAAACATAACAGAAATTAATGAATATTCATGGAGTAAAGAGTTGTGTTATAATGAAATCTCATCATTCGTTCATAGCAAGGGTAGTTGGCTGTAGTGGAGGAGTTGGTTGGGGGGGGGGGGGGTTGGTCCTATCTCTATCCTGTGGGATTAGAATCGGTTTCGGTCGCAAATAATGCGTATCCCGAATTAGCTTTCGAGATTAAGCTGCGAAGTTTGGTTAAGGGGCGGAGGTTGGGAAATTTTGAGCAATGTTGTGATGAGGGACTTGAGCCGTGTCGAGGCGAATGGTTGCCCCGCGCACAGCGAGGGTCTCTCGCCCAACTTGTAATTTACATCAAACTCCTTCTGTTCAATTACAATGCACTGGCGAAGATGAGTGTTGAGGGGAAATAGATCTACCGACAAAATAAATTATGGGGCTTGATATACATAGTTCTAAGAACCAGAAGGCCTACCTTCAAACTCTCATGGACAGCTAACAATAAGAACAGTTGTTTCTGTAGTCTCAATAGTTCTTGTGATAATAGTCTGCAGCTATTCTGATCGCTAACATTATAACGAATGGTTTTCTCAGTAGCCTTATGGTGCGGTAACTGCAGTTATACCCATTGCGAATTCGCTTCGCTCAAATTATAGACAGTGGTTTTAATGGTAGCGAAGTTTCTATTACCCTAAAATGCCAAACATGTAACAAAAAAATAGTCATGAATAAAAACCATGGTGCAGAAAAAAAATCAAAATAAGTAATAATTATCACAGAAAGAACTAAAATTAAGCAGAGAATTCAAAATAGGTTATTCGCAGCTGAATATTTATCTGTTTGATAAATATTTTTCAACCTAGAGCATAGAAATTAGATTTTAAAAAACAATTGTTTATATAATTAATACCCATTGCCATACGTGAAGTTGAACATTTTATGACCATTATGAATACTATTATTCTTCATCTATTATTTTTCTAAATCGTAGAACTTTTTTACGTATTTTTTCAACTAAAAAAGGTGGATTATTATTTTTTCAAGTCATAATTTTTCTAAATCGTAAAATATTTTTACGTATTTTTTCAACTACAAAGGTGGATTATTATTTTTTCAATATGGTAGATTTGGCACTTAATATAAGAGCCAACCCTTCCACCGTCCGCTCAAATAAAGCTGCTCAAGTGCGAAATTCTCAATTGAGTATCTACATTAATTTGTCTAATTTTTCAATAATAGGCTACGCATCTATAAAATTTCAGTTGTATATCTCTGTCAAGCACGATACATCTCTTGCATCTCCCCACAATCTGCATTATCACTGTACTGTTTTAGCTAAGTGTTGCAAAGTCACGGTACTAAAACAAAATCAATAGGAGTTGCGTTTGGATGGGTGACAGGAAGCTATAACTTGGTGATATCTGCATTATTATCACTTAACCAAGTTTTCAATCCTCCAAAAATTGTAGGTCTACCATCCTAATAGATAATTAGGCTATGGTTTCCAATAGCATAACTTAAACGGCGAGAAGAAGCTACCCGTAAGGTCTCACTACCAATAATAGCCATGCGCTCTTTATTTAACAGGAGTAATAGGAAAGAAGGGAAAATAATAGTAATAGTAATAAATAATAATAATATATAATATAATATATAATAGTAATAAATAATAATAATAGGAAAGCAAAAGTTAAAGAAAAGAAGGAAAAAAGAAAGTAGTAATAGAAAGAGCGAGTCTGAATAAAGAAACCCCAAAAAACTTTAATCAACAGCAAAAACATTTTTCTGGTTAGAGAAAAGAAACAGGTTGGTTAGATTGAAATCTAGAAACAGCAGTAAAATAATTATTGATATTAACTTTTCATGTGAAATTTAAAGAAATCCAGGAATATAATTATTGAATTATGACGATGAAATTGGTTGCCTTTGCAGTAATCCAATTGAGTCAGGAACAGCTGGCTGGCCAATTAGGCGATTGAAATTGGAGAGGGAAGACGCGAATCATATTTGCTGACATATTCTTTGCTTTCCGGAGCGCAGGCAGATTCGTCTGCTGGCTTTCAGCACAATCGTATCGCCGCCTCTAATAGCAGCTTTTGTCTGCCAACTGAGAGACAAAGGGTTCGCTCGTTCCTGCTCACAAAGCATATTGTCTGCAGTCTAGGGCTGCTGGGGCTGCGGGGGCTGCAGGGGACACGACTTTTGTCATCACACCCTAAGACCTGGAGGGCGCAAATACTGCCACTGTAGCTTTACAATCAATTAATAGCCGAAACGAGCGCACTTCCATCTTGCATTTCCTGGCTGGAGAACATTTATGATATTTCGTTTTGTTGAATGGAGGGTGCTTTTTGGAATTTTACAGAAATGAGGAGCTTTTAATGACCCAACAGTTTATTCTTTGTTCTAATCACTTCACCACATCGTTCATTCATAAATGAGTTCAGTTTTATTACTTCTTATATAATTACTTATTACTATTTACTACCTCTTTGAACAATACTCACGATGCTACAATTCATATTACATTGAGCTGTAATATAGATACTTATGCCATTGTTTCTGAGCGTTTATTATTTAGTTGTATACATTAGAGTATTTTCAAAAATGGAATTAGAAATAATAATTTTTGAATTTGTTTTCAGAATCAAGTCAAGCTGATGCTTTTAGATTATTACGTGGACATACAATTCACGTAGACCTTATATGACTTTCAACATAATAATTATTGTAAACTATCTTTTCAGCAAAACTGATAATAAAAAAATACCCATGAGTAAGACAGACTAAATTGTGAAGAATTGAAGGAACTTTCTGGAACTTTTTAGAACGACTACAAAAGAGCATTTTCATTCATCAATCCCAGTATAATAAGACAATAGACTAATTTTGATAGACATTTATTCCTTGAAACGTAGTTTTCTGTAAGCAATGTAATTCTCTTTAATAAAAAATAGGAACTTTCATGAGTGCACCGTACAGTCATTATTTTGCATTGATTAAACCTCTTTTCAACCATTTCTATTGAATAAACATAAAATATTTTGACAGAATTTATTATAATTGTCATGATTCCATAGTAGCAATGATATTGATGACTTAAGTGAATGCACAATAGAGAATACAACACAGAAATCTTCCTAGGTTGTGGTAGCAATGTGCCGACCGGTCGCCTTCAATCTGTGACTAAATGATGAGCGAATTGCAGCACGTTAGAATCCAGGCGTTCATTCTCCAGAATTGGAGTGGAGTTTTTTACAGCAAGAATAAAAGGCACGCTTGTGGCAAACTATATGTGTTTAATTGCATGAATGAATCTAATAATATTCATTAATTTTTTCTCTAAAAGGAACTATACTACTAATTTCAAATATTCAAACTGTTTTTTGAGAAGAAAATGCTGATACTTGAATACATCTTTAGTGTCGCCGATTTAGTTGTCTTGAGTCTAAATCTAAAGGAAGGCGTTATTCGCAAAATGTTCAATTCTCACTGGGAGAAGTTTGCTTGTGTAATAAATTATGATAATCGTCATTGAAGACGAACGATGTTGTAAATTACAGAGCGAGAGTTGAGGCAACTGCATTCGAAGACACCAAATTTATGCAAATTCCTTCAAACACTGAGGAAACGCAGAGGATACTGTTCGAATGAAATTGTACGCTGAAGGAAGTGATACATTATCGTAGAGTTTCCTTCTACTGATATCATTTGTTCCCCCCTAACCATCACTCAGCCAATGTGTGCTCGCAATACTTCAATAAATGAAGGAATCCATTTGAATTCTACACAACAAGGTTCCAAGGCGCAATAGCTGCTAAATATGCTGCTAAATTGTACTTGAACATTACTTGTTCTCTTTACTTGTCAATATTTGTATTTATGGCTTAATAATACATTAATTTAATTTCCATTCTCAACTACACAGCACAACTTCAATTTCAATATTCATAAGAATGACAAAAAAACTCTTCTAAATACTATAGCATTCATTATTGTGAAGATAGTCTAGAAATTAGAAAAACTATATGATGTCCATTGTATTTTGAAATTGTGACATAGTTTTTGGCGTTCTTCTACTTGACATTAGAGTAAGTTAGAAAGCATCACAGTTTGAGGCAAATAGAGTTAGTTCATAGACCAACCCGTCTATGCTCATTGAAACATTGTAAACTATATGTGCTTTTAAATTATTTCTAGATGATAATTATTATTATTTTTTTTTTTTGAGGATGAAGCCTACATAGGTCTGAGACCTGTGCGTGGGTAATGAAATGGATGATGGTGATTGATGAGTTGGACCTACAGTTTTAGGTGGGTTCCGAACCACCGGGAAGTGATTTTACAGCAGAGAACAGTGTCTTTTTTGCTGGCCAATCTAATCGGTCACCGTTACGAACAGGACCTATGACAACGCAGCTTATCTCTCTGATTGAACAGATACCTGCTACGGCTCGCGGCTATCACTTCCCTTAAATTTAAATACGTAAAAGTAACGCAGACATGTACATGTAACTGTAACTTTACAAGATGTAATTTACAAGACTGTAACTTTTCATGTAATAGAAAAACAAATGGGGTGCTGGGAGGAAATCGAAAAGAGCATTGGAAAGTATCTATAGCTGTTATGACGAATAAAAATTTAGAGCATATTCTCAATATTCTCAATAGCCGCGAGCCGTAGCAGGTATCTGTTCAATCAGATAGATAAGCTGCGTTCTCGTAGGTCCTGTTTGTAACGGTGACCGATTAGATTGGCCAGCAAAAAAGACACTGTTCTCTGCTGAAAATCACTTCCCGGTGGTTCGGAACCCACCTACAACTGTAGGTTCAACTCATAAATCACAATCATCCAACTCATTACCCACGCAAAGGTCTCAGACCTATGTGGGCTTCATCCTCAAATAAAAAATAAAAATATACATTGCGGATGGGCAATACAAATATGTACTAAGATGATAAATTACATGATTATTATCGATAATTCATATGCTAATCAGTTTCCTTCAATGACAGGAGGGCATGACGGAGACACAACATTAAAACAGGTTTTTAAAGATTTTATTCAATTTGAAGCTATCAAGGCTTTTGAGGTAGAGTGATGGAGAAGACTCAACAATCTCAACTCCACCAAATAAAGAATTTTTCATTCCATTTTAAATCATTAACCACGACAAAAATGCATAAATGTTCCATAGCATATAATTACCCGGAAACTTTCGGCTCTACGTGCAAAACTGAGAAATAAATCCAGTCATGGAAATAAGAATTTGCGGGTGTAGCATTTCTTGTTCTTTATTCAATTTGATGATAAAAACTTATAAATCAGACAATAAATCAATCAATCAGAATTCGAACATCACTTGTCGCACTTTTTTGTATATTATGCAGTTTTATTACCGAGTGAGAAATGTGAGTGGTTCTATTCAAAAAGGGCAGTAGCAGAACGGAAAGCATTTCTGGTAATGTGTTTATAAAGGAGCCTTGCCAACGAAGATAGAGGGCGCTTGTTTGTTCTCAACTCTTCCATTTTTGATATTCTGAAAATAGAAAAACCCCTTGTCAGTTTCATCGTATTGAAACTGGAAGAATGGAGAGCATCTCTAGTTTTTTGTTGTTTTCGTTCAGAGGCTTTGGAGACGTGCTTCTAGAGCTTCGCTTTCTATTCAAGATTCAGACACAGTTTACAATACGATATAAAAATAATACACAGTATGATTGATGTACTTTTCTTTGTATGGCTAAAATGAAAGCAAAAACCATGACGATTCTTTTCCAAAAATAACTCATTTGCATATGCTGCCATTAAATCGAATATCGAGACCTTCCAGAAGTACTAGAAATCAAAACTATCTCATTTTTCTCAGTAAAAAACAATTTCCAAATAGTTTTAATCACTGTACTGCAGTCAAAAACCAGACCGATTTGACTCAAGAAATCCGATCAAATTTGAACACGAATCAACATCTCATTTTCCTTTGTGAAGTTTCATTATAATATAATAATAAAGCTTTATTTAACATTCATAATGAACAAGAGCCTCTCTATATGAGGTAATTAAATAATAAGAGGTTGGCTGTCGCTTAACTATATTAAAGTTCATGGAAATAATATGCTTGAAACCCCAGGGTTGTATTTTGTCTCCAATCTTGTTCCTATTATATATAAATGATCTGAAATGTGAGAATGTGCAAACTAAAATGTAAATGTATGCTGATGATGTTTCCTTGTTGGTAAAAGGCAATACACGCCAATCTCTCCATTTAAATTTGTCCAATGCTTTGAAAGACTGCTATACTTGGTTTGAGGCTAATGGACTCATATTGAATTCATCAAAAACGACCGCAGTTAATTTTCGGTTGTCCTCACGTTCCTTAAGAGCTTAGGATGGAGCTGAAATAGATGGTCCAGATTCTAGGATTTCAGTAGAAACAGACACCAAATTTCTCGGCATTGTTGTTGATGGGACACTGTCATGGAGTTGTCATACAGAACAATTATTGAAAAAGCTGAGTTCAGCCTCATATGTCTTGAAGGATACGTGTAGCCTGAAGGTCCTAATGGATGTATATAGGGGCTATTTCGAGAGTTTGTTGAGATATGGAATAGCGTTTTGGGGCGCCTCATCTCAGTTGGATAGAGTTTTTAAAGCACAAAAAAATATTGTAAGGCGTATTTTTGGTCTGGGATGGTCGCATCCCTGCAGAGACACCTTCTTAAGTGAAAAAATATTGACTGTCCCTTCAATTTATATCAGCTCACTTCTAATAATAACCTTCAAGAACTTCAACTTACTTAAAAAATCCAATGAATCACTTAGGGAAACAAGAGCGCAATATCTATTATTCCATCCTATTCACAAGTCAACAAAATTTGAGAGAGGTGCATTGTACAGAGCAGTAAAGTTTTTTAACAGATTACCGGATGAATTCAAAAAGCCCCAAACAATAACACAATTTAAAAATAAAGTTAAAAATTATCTTTTGGACAAAGCTATTTACTCAGTTAAAGAGTATCTGGACAAGACATAGAAGCTGCCATAGAATTAAAAAATAGTCTCATTGTGTTAATCTCTATCATGGTGCCTTCATGGGATTTATTTTAAAATTAACTTGATAATATCATTTTTATTGTCACAATTATTTATTTATTTTATTTTGTAATATTTATAATGACGATGCAGATATTTGTTGCAATGTGATCTTGTATACAGATGAATATGCAAATAAAGAATTTGAATTTGAAATGCCAATGCATTATCACAGTCTTTTCACTATTCTGCTTCACAAATTTCGGTCTCTAGCCGTAGTAGCCCATGCATCGCCAACTCGCTGGATAAACTCATCCCTCCATCTCGTAGGTGGTCGTCCCCTTCTCCTGACCAGGTCTCTTGGAATCCACTCTGTACATATCTTGGTCCAGCGGTCGTCTGGCATTCTGGCCACATGTCCTGCCCAATTCCATTTCAAGATGTGAGCCTCCTTTTGCATATATTTCATTTGAGCAATACATCTTGAGCAATACATCTCTGTTTCTTACTCGTTGACTAAGTCTGATTCCAAGGATGCTCCGTATCATTCTTCTTTGGGTTGTCTCCAGCCTCTGGTCCAACCTTTCCGTTAGCGCCCATGTTTGCGACCCATAAAGAATTGTCGGATACGCGCACATTGTCACAGTAGTTTTGATTTCAGCTGATTGGAGAAGTTGCCCTTGAATATATTTTTTAATGCCCAGTACTTTCTCCAGCCCTTCTTAATTCTGGCGTTCACTTCACTAACAGCTCTAGTTTCATTATATGAAAAAGTAAAAATGAAAACCTCTTTTCCAAAATAATTTATCGCTTGACTTTGTGAAATCAAGAAAAGAAAATGAGCTGATTTGCAATGAAAAATGTTTGTTTTTTGTTGAAATTGGAAAAAAATTGGGTAAATGTGTATAGGTAACCTACCTTTTAGTAGGAAAGTATAGAATTGCGAAGATTTGGCAGAATTTATGATTGATGCAACTGAATAATATGCATGACATTTTAAATGAAATTCATTCAGTCTTATGACAGTCTCAAACTGGATATGGCTTCAGGCTTTTCAAGAATTGAAGTGCTTTGAACCAACTAAACAGTTCGTCTATTCACGATGCAATTTTTTTCGAAGGATGAAGCCCACATAGGTCTCAGACCTGTGCGTGCGTAATGAATAATGGATGATAGTGATTGATGAACCTACAGTTATAGGTGGGTTGCGAACCACCGGGAAGTGATTTTACAGCAGAGAACAGAGTATTTTTTGTTGGTTAATCCAATAGTTCACCCTTACAAAGAGCGCCCAGGAGTTTCGTAGCTTATCTCTGATTGAACAGATACCTGCTACAGCACTCGGCTATCACTTCCCTGTGAAATGACAGTAAAATGTTGTAGTTACATGAGTGTGCGCTCTTTCAGACCCCAGATTATAATCTAAGTGTATATTGAGTGTATGCTTTCTCAGTATTGTTTAAAATATAATGATAATCCAATTCAATAGACTGCTATCGAGGACGCTGTGCTCATAAAGCCTGGATTCCCTAAGGCAGAAAGCGTAGATTCGCAAAAAGGATGGTTATAGAAGGTTAAAGAGAACACTCAATATTCACGTTATTATATAACAATTTTTCCATTAATGTTTCTCACTATTTACTCATCATGGCTAGCGGTGGGATAAATCCAACCACCTTTCCCTCTCCACCAAAAAGGCCTTAACTGACACTAAAAAAGTTGTTCTGGTGTCTTTTATGGGGTTAAGGACCCCTTTTTCAGGTGATATTCCTCAAAATATTTCCCTAGCTGATAAAATGTGTATTTATTCCCCCTTGAACATTTTTCGATTCACCCCTGATCGTACATAGACTGAAAACACTGATAATTGATTCTCAGCATGATCACTTTGAGTCTTTACACATGACGAAATAGTGTACTTTATTGCTTCTTTTGTAAATGGAAAAGCCAAGCTTTTTGTTTTTCTGCAGCAGCTTAGTGGGAAAGTGAAAGTGGACCCATTGACTATTATCGTTGGCCCGCCGAAGTCCTCCATCATAAAGTTTGCAAGCACTGAGCAAGCGGAGAGAGAAGTCAAAGGGTAGGAGAAAGTTCAGCACTTAGTCCTCCTGAAGCGTGACCGTGATCCTTGGTCCGTGTGACCCTCTCCCAGTTGGAGGGGGTTAAAAAGAGGGGGGGGGGCGCTTCTGTAAGTTCTCGGTCGTTACTCGAACCGAGCTGAGCTGCAGGGATCGACCCCATCAAATATGGCTGTTAAACAATGCGTTACAAATCACACAATGCTTTGTTCCAGCTTTGGACATTTCATAGACTTGCTGAATATGATAGAAATCACCCAGGACGGAAAATGACCTGCTTGAAATTTTGAGCCAGTTGTATTACCATGGTTTTAGATTCATTGCCTAAATGAAACATCTAATGAAACATCTAATGAAACATTAGAGATATTAAACAATGATTATTAATAACCATCAAAGTTTATCAATGATTTTTAATATAAAAAGATTAATCGATATCAATGGATAAGAGATTGATATTCCCATCATTGCCTGCAGATAGTTCTCGAAGCTCATGAGGTTACCAGTGAGAAATATGAATTCTTGCTTTGCCTAAATTATTCACAATTAATTTTTCCACATTATTCATTATTTTATAAGCTAGGCAAATGTTCTGCTAGCTCTGCAAATGTTCATTTTAAGAGCGATAAACTAAATTCATAATATTATCAATATTGAAACCAGTCATCAATTATTTAGCATATATTATTTTGAATATCCGAATTAATATCAATGTAGATATTAATTATCATATAAGATTATATGAAATATTACAGAATGAATAACATCAACCTAAATGGGCATAAGATTTATTGTGATAATACTGCAAAATATCTGGGGATGACGTTGGATGTTGAATTGAAATGGAAGGAGCACATCAAAATCAAGAGGAAATAACTTGACATCAAATACAGTCAATGTATTGGTTGCTGGGTCACTAATCAAATATCTCCTTTTGAAAAAAAATAAGATCATCCTGAACAACCAGATTTTAAAACCAATTTGGATGAACGGGATTCAGCTCTGGAGATGTGCCTTTACACCTTTGAAAGGTGAGAGTGTGTTAATGGAGAGTGTGTTGAGAGGATTGTCTTGGGACTGTTTAGTTTACTTGAATGACATAATTCGTTTGGGAAAGTCCTTCAGTCATCATCTACACAACCTGGAGCAAGTATTCCGGAAGCTGGGACAAATCTGAAACTGAATCCAAGGAAATACAATCTGTTCAGAAGACAAGCCAACTATCTTGGACATGTGTCTGATGCTGGAGTTACTCCAGACCCAGAGAAAATAGAAGTTCTGACCGAGTAGCCAGTTTCATGTGAAAAGCGTGAGGTAAGAAGCTTTCTTGGTCTTTGCACATATTATAGGCGGTTTGCAAAGGGTTTCTCTAACATTGCTAAGCCTCTAACTAAGGACTTCATTTGGGATGAAAATTGCCAGAAGGGATTTGATGAGCTGAGGCAAGCACTGGTTGATGCCCCATCCTTGGTTACCCTAAGGCAAAAAGAAAATTCATCCTGGATAGGATGCTAGTAATGTGGCCACTGAAGGAGTACTTTTTGAGACAGCAAAGCCCTGTCAAAACTTGAGCACAACTACTGTGTCACCCGCCGGGAGCTTTTAGCAGTGGTTAAGGCTGTTGACACTTCCACAAATACCTTTATGAGAGACATTTTCTCCTGAGGACAGACCATGCAGCACTAAAGTTGCTACACTAGTTCAAAACACCTGAAGGACAAGTGGTACATTGGATTGAACAACTTTGAATCAGTTCAACGAGCAGGAATCAGTCATGGAAATGCAGATTCTCTTTCAAATGGCTCATCAATTGTACTTCAAGAAAAAGCAAGAGCAAAGACCCACGTGGACTTTAAAATATCGACTTTATATTTTTTCGCCATATCACATCATTCATTGTGTATTTTAAATGTCATACTTCTATTTACAATATATTTGTATTCCAAGGATTCTGGTTCTTTTTCCCATAATGTTTGAATTTATCTCCAACCCATAGTATCAGTATTATAATTTTTCAATTAATTTTCTTCTGTTTATTTCCACAAACCTGGGTTGGACTTGACGTATTTGGCTAAACATCTCTTAAATTTTTGTGGAGGGAGAAAAGTTAACGAGCTCGTAAGCTCAACTCTTCCACTTGCATTTCCGCTTTGGAACTGAAAGGACTCTGCTGTCCGTTTCTGTTAAATGTTTAACTGTTTTAAAGTAATTATTGTAATTTTGAACCGGAAACCCTCTGCAATTCGGAATTTAAGTAGGCCAGTTATTCAAAAAAATAATATCAAATCAATTTCCAAAACAAGAGTCCATATTCGGAACTATATTACTGTATTCAAATTCGACAACGTGGAGAAGGCTACCATGCTACGACCAAGGAAATGCTTATCTAATATCAAGTAAGTCGCGCCTATTCTATTTGAAAAAGGGGCTCCCACCTTGTAAAAAAGAGCAACGAGTGATTAAGATTTTTTAGGCCATTAAAAGGAGAAAATGTCTAAATAGTAGGTTGTGCCAAGCTGTAAAACATTCTGTCTTGCCTCAAGCCAATCCCACCTAATGTTCTACTGTTTTACTTTTTGTGTCATTCTAGTTACCGGCATTCAACAGAACTATATCTTGGACTAAATCAATCAATCTCTTACCTTTTGAACTTTTTAAATTCTATCTTATTGATTTATCAATTTTGAAATCATCCAATCCTTTGTCAGAACGTTTCTTCTCTGTCAATATATGTCATTATCGGATTTTCTAAAGTTTCTGTATTTTATTAGTCCTTTCTGTTTGGTGTGCTCTGAAGGTTTGAGCCAATGTATGGTGTTTAGTTGTAAAATTTCGCTTTACACGTGCACTCCTATATTTAAAGGTTTGCCTATTTTATTGGCAAGAGCCTAAAAATAATATTTTATGGAGTGATTTCTCATCCTGTGCTGTAGTACCGCTGCAGTTCATTACTGCCAGGCCATCGTAGGGGGAAATTATTAAGGGGCTTTCTGTAGCCTGGCATATTATTGAGATTGGGGGATGAATTTATTTTCTCTGTTGTTCGGTGTGGTCATTTTATGGCATATTCTGCGCCGAGAAATATCTCAATCGATTCCATCTGATAATTATTCGTTGTGGACAGTGCTGTGATATCCTCAGGCCTTAATTGTAAGCCATTATTTTTAGTAGGATCATTGTATCGCTTCCACAGTAATGTGTAATTGTTGGACGTTCACCTAGAGCTACCGGACCCAAGACTTGCGAATCAGGTAAAATTTTGGTTGAAAGCAAGGACTTGGAAGGAATTAATTGTAAAGTTGTGGCAATAAACAAAATTGAATTGAATTAATTATTTTCAATATCTTTTTAGTATGTCCACAGCAAAACATGTTACAATATATATTCCTGATATGGAAACAAAAAATCAAAGAAAAATATGACTGAATCATTAAAATAATTTGTAAATTATGAATTAAAGATATAGGTATAATTGTGCTCTATTCAATAATCTTTATGACACAGTAATTGTCATATTCTGCCATAGCCTACTGTCAGTTCACCATTATTAAATAATACGATGATCATATCTGATTTCTATTAACGCAATCAACTTTTACAAGTATGAGACTCTGATAATTCGTTGACCTCCGACGGTTTCACTTCTAGAAGGCAGAATCAAACATAAATGAAGCTAGCTGTGACGGAGGCTGATAGGGATCAATTGATTTGTGATAACGGTCGGAAGGTGGAATCACTTTCTTGGCACACTCGCGCACGCGTGAATCTGCTCATGCCTTTTTCATGAGCGTGTGCATGACGCTGTGGTTGAAGGCTGTCAGAGAACACTGGTCCACAGATAGCTCGTTCCTTGTCAGAGTGGAGCCAACCGACCCCCACCCCGATATCTTATCCAAATAAAAAAAGAAAATATAGCCACCCTCGTGCCTCCTCCCCAGGGAGTCATCCCTTGACTTCGGCCACAAACACTCCCCCGTATAAATTATTCAGACGGGTGCTGGCGGCTGGTTGCTACGGACGGTGCATACACCATTCTACCGTCTAGATTGCATTCGTCTCGTCCTCGGCTCAGCTCTATCCGATACGGCGCTAGATTAAAATTTTGAGCGCATCTCAGCACCGTTGAAGAGATGAGGCGGAAAACCTTCTACATCGCTCCTAAAATGGATTAAGAGATCTCTTTGGCAAACCTGTCGAATGATCAAGCAAGAGTTATTGACATACACACTCACTTCTACGATATTTTCCACCAGCTGAAATCAGCAGAATCTATAATAAATTGACATGTACTCTCGAGTCTGACTCTTCATCGAAGCATAGGCCAAGATAGAAAATATAAAATTTACAGACTACATACACCTTGAGCAGTGAACAAAATTTTGGTTTTGTCTATGTAAAATATCGTCTGCCTAGTGATGATTTTACTGGATCTTTGAATATGTATGACGTAAAATTATTCTTTTATCATTAAATTATATTATGAATTAACATAGTCCATTTCTAACTTTTTACAAGTCTATTGATATCTTAGTTAAACTACTTGACTTTCTCCTATGAGACAGAGTCATGCAAGAAAACCTTTCAAGCGGATTTAATGATGAAGTTATTTCTGAAAATGTTATTCACTCCAAAACCATCATATAGTGTACTCAATTGGACATGTAGCATGTGAGGAATTATAGAATACAGGCAAAAACATAGTATTTGTTGAATAGATATTTCTAAATTTCTTTGTAGTGGCGATATTTCTACTTCGTCGACATTCAGAACTGTTTTAAATGGATAAGAATACATCAGGCACTCATCTACCGACAATTGATAAACTCAGAGTTTGTATTTTACTACCGTTTAATTATAATGCACACTTTTCACTCTTTGTAGAGATGGTCAAGGGGTTTTGAACCAATATGAATAATACAAAGAAGTATCTTTGACAGAGCCCAAATCTACCACAAAGTAGATAGATAAAAGTATACATTCAATTTTTATTGGAAATCACATGGGATTTTTATAGGAGTCTCCTATAAGATATTGTTTTAATTGATAATTGAACTAAGTTCAACATATAAAAAATGTACTTTTCACATTTCAATTACGTTTCCTAATTTTGTGTCCCAATGCTGACTTCTAGTTATTGATCTCACGATTATACAAAATTTAGTAGCCATATCACTGGATCTTTGAAAAGGTTTCTACTATTTGCATACAACATAGAAAATCAAACTGATTGCCCTTGCAATTTTAGCACTCATGCACACTCTTATCAACATGCAGATTATTTGGAATGGAACTGCAGTTGATTTGTTTGTTTAAGTTTTTTTTCTGAATTAGTGCGGCAAAGGTTTAAGCGGAACAAATGGATAGGATAGGCGGCAGGCAGGAAGCATAGAGGAGCATCAACACCCTGTATCGTGCCATTAGCGAGCGTTATGCCATCCGCTGTTAAAAGCTTTCCAGATGCAGCCAATTTGTTTAATTAGCATAACATCAATTTCGGATGCAAATTGGGTGTCGCCGGTTCTATCTAGGTGGCGCGACTCCATCACCAGCGTAGCGCCACCAAAGCGCCTCCATCGCTTCCACTTAAACATATGTCGGCGCTGCCACTGCCACCCCAACAATCCATCACAGCGACGAGCCCATTGAGGAAGGATGCATTCTTTTGAAACTCCAATTTTCAACTTCATAAAGTACCGTAATCATTATATTGTAATGATCTACATTGATTAATCTTCATTAGCAGGGTTTAAACCCGGCTACTTATCTTGTAACAGATTTTAAAATGATACATTGTTATGAGACTAGCATAATCATAATAGCATGTGCGTGAGAATAATTATAGCAACTCTTAGGGGTGAAGTTAGGATGCGTAATGGGACAAATAGAATTTTGTTTCTGCGCGCTGCCAAGAGTGAGTTGAGAGATATCCATTGACTAACCAGTTATCCAATGCTACCCCCATTTTTAGGGAGACCAAACGGTAAAATATGAAAGCGGCCTACCAGATTCCACTGTTTTTTTTTCTAGTAGCAATTCATTTGTTTATTGTGCTTATTGGTGATAAACCTTTTTCTAGTTGATATGTTCATGCGCCCTCAATCGGTTATCACAATGATAGAACTTGTAATTATCTATTACAGTGTTGTTGTTGATGGATTCCATTAGAAACTGGAAACAACTCAATTATAAACTAAAAATTGTTTCTTTTGAGACTCCAGTTATTCTTTCCAAGCATGATTTGGTTATTTCAGTTGAGTATTTGAGCACCAACTAATTTATTCGTCTTTAAACTAAAGAGTTCTAGACAAATCTTTAACTTTACAAGGCACAGATCGATCAAATATCCTCAAATTAAAAAGATAAGTTCAATAAATTCATTAGGTATAGGACTACACTATCTTTTCTAACAAGAGCGTTTCGTATTGTTTGTTAATTTGTTGAAATAATGTGTCTGAAAACAGTAAAAGGTAATTCATTCATCTATGTATTAATGTATTCAACTATGCATTGAGCTTATAGAGAGGGGGGTGGAATTTGCTATTTCCAAATAGTATTCTTGTAAATTTAGCGTTGTATCAGAAACATAAACTATACGAATTATTATTCACCATTTTTGACACATAAATATGCTGTCTATCATGAGCGATCGTTTCAACTACGATTTTTTATTATTGCGGAAGATACGCCCACATGGTTCTGGAGACTTGTGTGTAGGTGAATGATTGAATGATGAGAAACATCTATGGCTGATTGAGATTCGAACCCAAGGCTGCAGGAAACGAAGCCAGCCAGACCCCTATCTTATCACAGACAAGCGACAGACAAACGTTTGAATTATTATAATATTCAATAACACAATATATTATCATTAAACTTAAAAACTTTCTTTTTTTACCTATAATTTGGCAGTGAGTAATTTTTTATCGCATTAGAATAGCTGAATAGATGCAGCATACGTGAAATGCTTCTTATAATCTATCACAGTTGAGTCTGAGAGATGAAAAGATGTAAATTATATAAGTTTTAGTTGTATTTGAATTTTTATTTAAAATTATTCCTGAATTAATTAGGTCTTTATTTCACTCATCGTGGGAACCAAGCAATATAATGAATGATCAACTTTTACTATTAAATCATAACATCCATATGAATCAACAATAGAAGATCATCAATTTATCTTGAAAATCTGCTTTCCATCGCGGGGTGAAATTTCAAATTTTTTGCAGTTATGATGTTCACTTTCCTGTGCGGGACTGATGCTTCATGTTCGATGTAGACAATGGAGAGCACCGTGTATTAGCGATGATATATATTGTCCTCCATTTATGGATATGAATGACTGCGTCTGATGGAGTACACCCTCCTGATACAAGTAACATGAAATATGTGAGCTTTTATGCAGAACATAGATTTCAGTTTGGCTGTGCTGCGGGAAAAATATTTCACGTAGAAAACGTGTTTGCTTTCCCTTAACACCCAACATGTAAAAAGTGCAGTGTGAAGATATTATCGTGCAATGGATGTTTCTTAATTTGCGACATTTTTTTGACATGTGTAGCGTAAAACTGAAGTACAACAAATATTACACTGCTTCATATCCACTGCTTGAATGTGGGTAACATAGAGCTCATCCACAGACAAAGTGAGGCGGATATTTTTGCATTTTAAATGCGACATCACTTCTTCTCACTTCTGTTGTATTCACAACACAGCACAGCACACAGCACAGACAGGTGTGGCCTCAAGGGAGCTTGACCGGTTACTGAACTCAGCTGTGGAACAACATTGTGCTAAGTCAGTTTTAAGAGTATCTCTGGCCGAAGTATCACCGGCTTCATACATTTTATAGTGTTGAATAATGTATTGAATTTTGCAAATAGAAATAAAGTTTCTCAACGTATAAGAGTTTTATTAAATAATAACACTCGTTAAAATAAATACAGTTCGCAAGGACTCACAAAATTACAATAGTGAATATTATATTACTAAAAATCTCTAATAAGCATTTTAAGCTCTATAAGCATGTTATGCAAGTCCACTTGTGAAGATTTACAGTATTTGATGTTTCAATCAACCATCGGCTTTGAATGGGCATACTAAATATGCTACGTTTCGCAACCTATTTTGAAATTTTACAATGGACATTTGAAAAAATTGTTAGAATTGCTAACAATTTACAAACAAACTTCATATCAGGCTTTATAAACTTTGAACCAGTAAAGTGACAAACGAGCAATTATTGAATTTTATTAATAAAGCAATGGAATAGAAATAATTATTCACGATCCCATCAATCCAATTAATATTTATTATCATTGCTTATTATTAGTCTAATTCCACAACAACTACAATTTGGACTACACTACATTCATATTTTTAAAGCAGTGAGCCCAACGAGCTGGAAGACACGCTTGCAAACAACTAATTTTGGAAAGGGAAACTCATTTGGGAAGCTTATCGTAGGTGAAGGTGGTGACGAAAAACAGCTGTTTTGAAGATACTGATTAGATAAAATTTTTATTAAATTCGCAAGACATTTATCACTTGAAGTTCAAGTTCATCGTTGCTCTGATACACAGATTTATTTTCCACAATAAAGACCTACCGTACTCATATACCTATATATCAGGGCAATGGAATTAGTGCATCTATAGAGTTGATATATTTACCACATAAAAACATCTGTTTATATGTTCATATTACAGGATAATGAAATACGACCCGTTAATACTCAAATTAGTAGGGAATAGAGCGCATGCGCGATCTGTTTGCTTGCATAAAACAACAAAAAACCTAACCAACTAACCTTTCTATATTTAAGATGGATACTGTATTTGAAAAGTATATATTAATTTTGTAGAAAGGTTTTATGCAGACAAACAGTGGCTTTGCTACACAGTTCGCGCATGCGCTCTATTCCCTACCAATTGGTGAATTAACGGGTCGTACTGAAATTAGTATATCAGCTGATAGAGATTCTATGAAAAGCCTAATCGCATTTATTCACCTACAGCCTGCTGATGATAACTCAAAATATATTTTGAAATCTATTGCGATCTCCATATGGTGAAAACAACTACTTTCTATTTTTTTTTTTTTTTTTTTTTTTTTTGTATAGGCCTACTATGGACCGCATTTATTTACCATTCAATTCATGTTGGTCTCTTTCTTCCTTTTCCAATACTTTTTCATCATGAAACTCTAAGCAATTTGTCTTTCTTGAGAACAAGTTTAAATTTTTGGCTCCTCTGGAAAATCATTAAATTTTAACTTCTTTCTTAGGCCTGCCCTATCACAAAAATCAGTTACTGTTATATCTTTTTTAGATTATATAAACCAACTGAATTTCGATTTTCTATTGCTTATTTTATTTCTATATTATATAGTAATATATAGATATATATTAATGAAGGGCTGAGAACCTATCCTTTTGTTTCGCCTCAAAAAGGATGAAGGAGTGGGTCAATTTCATTAGCATACGAATTTGATCTATATTAAGGTTCCAAGAATATGTGTTTAAAATTTGAAGTTAATTGGTCAAAGCGTTCAAAATTTATCGTCGAACATAGAAACAAATCAAATCAAATCATAATCATTTTTATTTTGCATGTCAAAAAGAAAAAATACATCACTTGTTACAGCTTCCTTCTCAAAAGAAAGGATACAAACTATAAAAAAAATATATATATATAAAAAAGCTTCCTATTATTATAATGCGAAACAAAATTTCCACTTACAAAAAAGAACAAGTCTTTTTGTCTGTAAGTAGGAGCGCAACAAATTTCAATTTTTATCAGTATTACACTCACGCACACACCCACGCACACATTTTCACCTGCAAATGGGAATCATTCTAGGCTAAATCAGTAAAATTCTTCTAAGTTTGAATCTCATCAAAATCACTACACCTTTCACAAATTGGTTCATTACTTGGGCATAAGTCACAATGTAGAGATTGATCAAGTATGGATAACATTTAGTATAATATACTATATATAATAATATTCCCATATATGAGTAATAAATTGATCAACCTCCTACCTGAACATTTTATCATAAATAACTTCACGAAATCAAATATTAAAAAGATAATAGAATGGATTAGATCGACAAATGTTTTCCACCTAATACATAATTGATTTTGAACTTTAATATTGCCATCGTAATCATAAATATTTTGTATTTATAATGTGAAAGGGCAGTTATATTATATGTTCACCTCGACTCAAATTGCCTAGTACCTAGTTGCCTAGTTGCCATTGATGTAGTACCTATTTGATATGATGTAATATTTTAATTTTGAGATGTAATAACTATCGTTTTCTGTTTTGTTACTCGTCGCCAGCACACAAACCGCAAGGTTTTGCTTGTAACGCCTAATAATTAATATTAAAGGATTTAATTTTCTACTTTGTAATTTTATGTTCTAATTTTAAGTACAGTATGTACTGTTTTTTTGTATCTATATTGTTTTTCTGATGGCAATAAACTTTGATTTGATTTGACATTTGACATATATAATATATTATATTATATAGATAACTTACATAATAGATTTACAATAGTATAGTACAATAATAAATAACAGTAAATTGATACAGTGGTGTCAGTGTAGATAGAATAGTAGATTTTTACAGTATGAATGTCAACTCAAAATTTTCAGAGCCTATCAAACATCTCCAAGTCTTCAAGTGTCAGACTTGACAGCCATTTCTTCAGTTTCAATTTGAACAGCTTTAAAGAAGTAATTCTCCTGATACTAATGGGAAGCAAATTATAATATTTGTATCCTAAAAATACAAAGCACTTTTTATACCTTGAACAAACACACAAATAGACAGAAAAAGTCGCGAGCAAGGCCACACTATATGTTCATCTTGTGTGGGCTTGCCGCGAGCCTCCAGTCACAAGTCAAAACTAAGAACTCGCTACGCTCGTACGCTTCTTCTCCTCTACATAGTAGTTAAAAACCAAAATAGACATCCTGATAAAATGAGGGGGACAATATTGACAACGAAAATATGTTTTTTTTTTCTAGAATCAGCAATTAATATATATTAGTTCAGTGTTGTAATTATCGGTGGATAGTGGTGTGTTGTTGAGTCTATGTAGAATTGACCTGAATGCTGAGTGTTTGTGTTGTGTTGGATGGGTGATTGGAGGTGCTGTGTATTAGGGTATCTGTACAATACAATAAAATACCTGGCACCAGAAAACGGCTATAAACACAACCTAATTAACAAACTCAATCATAAAATAACAACCAAAAAACAAAACACCAACACCACTGACAAAAAAAATACATCACAATGACATACATTAATCCAAAATCAAACAGACTAGCAAAAATCTTCAAAAAAGCCGGCCACACCATCTCATTCAGAACAAAAAGCAAAATAAAAAATGCACTTGCACTCAAAACCACACTGAACACAAACAAATACCATCTCCCAGGGATTTACAAACTAAACTGCTCTGATTGTAACAAATTCTACATAGGACAAACAGGCCGCACATTCAAACAACGTTACAAGCAACATTTTCATGCCTTAAAATCAAAAGCTGAATCGAATTTCGCCGACGAAACTTTCTAACTGGACACACTTTTACTGACATCACTACCAACCTACACATTCTACATATAAAATCTAAATTATACGAACTCAACACCTTGGAATAATTTGAAATATACAAACACACCACACACAATAAACAAAATATCATCAAAGAACAACTAAATATCAAATCACACAAACATTTTGATCACATTCTACAAAAACCACAATTCTTATAACCGAAAAAACTGATATCAATGATCAAGAAGGACGCCTCTGAAAATGGATCTCCAAGATTCGAAAACGTTCGGCCTAAAGAGTAGGTAGTAAATTCTATAAAAATTTTACTGCAAGTCGTTGAATTCACTTAAAAAGTTAGTATATTTTAGCTTGAATGTAATGTGTAAATTTGTTAAATAAAATAATTATTATTTCTTTAATAATTTAAACTAATGAGAATTCGGTTAATAGAAATTAATTTAAGGAAAAAGATAAGTTTCCTGGAAGTCAGCGGAAGGTTATGAGAATCACAGAGTAAGAAAGTGTAGTACGAATGATATGGAGGAATCGGGGACTCGTGGGTCGTATTTGTTCGTCTGGAGACTGTGAGTGTTATGGATGAGGGGCGGGGTGGAAGGGTTGATGGGAAGGGGAATTCTGATGGGCACCGTAATAGGTTCGCAAGAAAGGAAAAGCAAAAGGCGAGTAGCAGTTTGACAAGCCATATGAGTCGAGTCCTTGACGAATAGGCAGTTCTCCGCTGCCCATTTCCAGCTAGGTAACAAATCGGTCTCCTTATAGATCCGCGTAAACGTCGGCCTGATGTATGGAGACGCCAGTTCTAAGCAGCTGAACCCTCCACTAGCAACGATCTCCTTCCGATTTCTGTTATTGAACTGAGAAAAATCGCCGTATTTAGTCGGCAACTTACCTTGCAGCCGTTTTCAAAACTGAAAGACTTGTTTCGCCCTCTTTCCTTCAACTGAGCTGATGCATCATGGCTGATGATCGCCTATCAGCGGCGACGATCGACAACATAAATCAGCTCAGCCCCTGCACTGACATTCGAGATCGGTCCGGAAAATCATGTCTCTCTGTCACTCTCACTCTGACAAACATTCATTTCAAAATCTTACTACTGATATGGATTATAAAAAATAAAAAAATAAAAACAGAAGGATGAGATTTGTGCATTTGTTATTGAAATTTCAACCATAATGCCTACTAATTTGAATTGAAAGGTTATTTGGAACGCTTAATTATCAGTTTATTAAACTTGTTTATTTCAGTTCAGAAGTGGATCTTAAATTACTGCAGTTGCAAAAGTCTTCGTTGAATAATCTGTGACGTGAGCCAGATATGCTTTATTGTAAATGAAAAACTTTGTGAAATTTTCACAGATCACAAATATTATTGATGAAATTTGCAAATTGAAATTTTCAAAATGTCAAATAAATTAATGGATGTATTCGTTTATATTCATTGATATTTGATCCTTTTAATTAATTTGATTAGACTAGTTTGATAGTAGCCAAATAGTGCTCCATATGAATTGAGAATGTCTGAATGAAGCCGCTTCATCGTGATGCATCGTCCAAAATTGAAAACAAGATATAATTATGAACAAAGTTTTGATCTATGTCACAGAGCACATGTTATTGTCAATCTTTTTTGTGAAGAATCTTTAATTTTGAATCTGAGCACATGTTATTGTCAATCTTTTTTGTGAAGAATCTTTAATTTTGAATCTGAGCACATGTTATTGTCAATCTTTTTTGTGAAGAATCTTTAATTTTGAATCTGAGCACATGTTATTGTCAATCTTTTTTGTGAAGAATCTTTAATTTTGAATCTGAGCACATGTTATTGTCAATCTTTTTTGTGAAGAATCTTTAATTTTGAATCTGAGCACATGTTATTGTCAATCTTTTTTGTGAAGAATCTTTAATTTTGAATCTGAGCACATGTTATTGTCAATCTTTTTTGTGAAGAATCTTTAATTTTGAATCTGAGCACATGTTATTGTCAATCTTTTTTGTGAAGAATCTTTAATCTTTAATCTTTTTTGTCAATCTTTATTGAATTATCACTTTTTATGCCTAATCAGGTACGGTAAGCATATTAGTTTCAAATTATTATAAGCTCTATGATATGACCAGGTGAGAACTTGGTTTAATGTGAAATTATAATCACACATTTTCCCCTCTTCGCCTCTTGGGTGTGATAGATTTTCCCAAAAAATCAATGGAATGGTAGGTGATGGAAATAAACCGAGCAAGAATCCATAAATGTTTGAAAAAATTAATATCATCAAATTCAAAATTTGCTTGATAGAAATCCTAATATTAATTAATAAGTAGTGATGCATCGTCCAAAATTGCAAATAAAATATATCATTGAATAAATTTTTGTTCTTTGTCACAGAGCACATGAAGTTTTGATAAGGTTTTAGTATAATTAGGTTTTTGAAGTGAAGTATCAAATTTCCTGGGGGTTACTCCTAAGGTAAATAATGTTATCATGGAAAATAGATTGAGACAAAGTTCTTCTTGCTTCCAATGATTGGGCAATTGCCTGCTCCAAGTCACAATAGTTTATATACATTTTTTTTATATCATTTTTGCACTAGGGATAATGACAAAAGTGCGCCTTCCAGCATCTCTTTTTCCGTGTGGTTTGTACAAGAGAAGCGAAGTTTCAAGATTATATTAGTAATTCTTTACTTTTTAGTTTATTTTTTTCTTTCTTTCTCAGTTCTGTATTTACAGTGTTTATTTTTTACTTTACTTTTATCACTACATTCTTTTGTAATGTATGTCTTCATTAACTAATCTCTTTTTTTTCTTTATAATATTAAAATATAATTAAATTTGTTTCTTTGTTGCAATAATTGTGAAGATTGGCACCTGCTGAAAAACCTACGGGTTTAGCAGAACCCTACAATGTTTGTAAATTTTGAAAATAAATTTGATTGATTGATTGAATTATTTTAATTCTGGAAAAGTAATTGGTACAATTAAAAATGACGTATAAGATCAATCACATTGGATGTTAGAACTGCAAAACATTTAAAATTACTTTTTTCCTGGAATTTTCTTTTATTTCTAGAACGTCTAGTTTATCCCATCACTAAGAGAATCACTCAGGGAAAAAACTTTCTAAAATTTCGCTTTTTTTACGCTGTAAGATATCACACACTGTTCATTTCTACAGTCTGATGGAGCATGCTTCATTTTGACAGCCGGAGGGGTCTTGTCCTCCCTCCTGCCTACATTGTCTGAGCAGGAAATCAAATAAAAACTTGAAATTAAAAAGTTTCTCTCCGCTTGCTTAGAGGGGAGAGTAAACAGTGCATTGTGCAAGAGTGCAGTCTCAAGCGTCAGAAGAGATTCCAATGTTTTCGCTTTATTTTATACGGGCCATCAGCTGCCGTTTCCTTTGCTATTTCCCCATCATTCAATTTCGAGCTGGGAAGCAGAGAGAGCTACTCAAATATGAAAGCTTCCAACATCATTTTCAATTAGGTTAGCAAGAGTGCCAAGCTACTGAAAGTGTTTTCAGATGGATGTGAACGAGCTTTACTTAAAATTAGCCGATTTCAAGTGCAATGAACGGGCTTCATTGTAGTTCCTCGTATTCTTTAAAACAATACTTGAGAAGAAGAATACAGTTCCTGTATTATATTACAGTTCCTGTGTGAGCTAATCTCACTATCTAGGTCTAAGAAGTAAATAAATAACTACAAGAATAAAAACTTGGAACTATATTATGTCATTCGAAGTTTTCATCATGACTTATTATTATTTATATTACAATTTCAATTTTCATCATCATCTATCATAATATTATTATAGTATTTATATAGATAGTATTAGAATAGATATTAACAAAGTGAGTGTGGAATCCGCCACTTCATACATCTGGTCATCGAAAGTTTCAGAGATCAAATAACTTTATTTAGGTAAAAGTCTTGATATATATGATGATCTGGGATCTACTAAATGTATTGGAGTAGCATAATAAAAAAAATAAAAATATGGACTCAAGTGTTAAGGAAGAGCTAAAAATAAAATGGCCAATCGGCGAGGTGGAACTGCCTGTAAAGGGTCTCTCATCAATGAAAAACCATACGCTAATAATAATAATAATAAATTATAAAATAAGAAAAACCGTACCATAAGCTTATTTCCCAGTTGACATTGGTAATAAAGGTTGATAGATCCATCCAAAACTGGTATCCAAGTACATGATGGGAAATCATGATGCACATGATTGGTATACTTTGATAGGAACATCTCAAAGAAATCGATCATGTTTGACTGTCTAAATGCTTGAGTTGTTTGTTCAAGTGTTTGACTCTCATGTTTAAGACTGTCTAAATAAGGCGAGGAACATTTGACTAAATAAACCAGTGAATAACTACTTTGAATATTAGCTGCAATTCTTAGACCAGGCCTTTAGATTTACTGTGGTTTACTAGGCTGATATTATTCTGATCCAGTTAAAATAATTTCACGCACGAATAGCGCGTCCTATAAAGACGGAGTAAAGTTGAAATTGCAGAAAACTTCACAGATGGCTGTGACTTGGGGACTTTGAACTCGGCGTTATATGAGTTTTGGACGGTCGCCGTTCGTGCTTTATGGACCCTTCAGTTCCCTGTGACGACGTTCTTGAGCTCGGCTGCCGGGCTCGGCCGAGCGCAATTCAAGTTGGAGCAAAGAGTGTAATAACGCAATAAATTCAGCGCCAGCCATGCTGCTCAGCCAATGATGCTAATTTCTCCTCGGGGACATATGCATAGGCTGGTAGGGATACGTCCCACTTTTGAACGTGAGGAGATTTGAAACTTCATATTCAATAGCTCTCGTATGCTCTAGGACTCTAAATGATAAACAGGCACATTCTCATATGAGATTGAATATGAGTTGTTAGAAGATTCCATCGGCAATAGTTTTAATTATGGAGATTCTTGAATACAATTCCACTCTCTACAAGTCTCATGCTTACGCTTTTTGTAGAATTTCATCAATATTCTTACACTAACAATGAACAACATGAGTGTGTATAGTTATTCACTAAACAGCATGAGTGTGTTGAAAACCAATTGTTTTAATCACATGTTTACTCTTCACTAATTGAAAAGAAATGAAATTTTCATACTAAGCTACATGAGTTGGATTGTTGGAATGAAACTGACTTCCAATTTCAATTTTTTGTCAATAAATAATATAGACAAATTAAGTTTCTTGGACATGTAAAGGGATGTACTAGAGCAGATCGTTTCAGGAACGATGTGATATGGGAGGAATATGGAGCTCAGCCGCTTACTGAAACAATTGAAACTCACAAAGGAAAGTGGTCATATCATCTGTTGAGAATATCACAAGACCGCCTCCCTCTGAACGCATGGCTTCATATTCCACGAGGAAACGAAGTGTTGGGAAACCAAGTAAGAAATGGACGCCGGAACAGGCTTAGCTCATTGCTTAAACAGCCTAAACCGCAAAGACGACGACGACGATGACGATAATAGGCGATAGAAGAACACTTCAAAACTAAACTTGATCACATCAAGTACCAGAAAATTCAAAGAGAACCTGAAACTGATCAGATTCATACAAATCCTACTATTTCAATTACTTGTAATATTTAATGAATGGCACTTAATCATAGATTGTACGGTGTACGAAAAAAAGATAAATATTTTTCACGATATAATGACAAGAATGGAATTAAAACTTTTTTCTTGCTGATGATATCCACTTGTGTCTGGCACGTGCTTGGGTAATGAGGTAAATAATGGCTCATTGGTGTTATGATTGGTTGGCCTACAGTTTTAAAGGCATTCCACTGGGTAGATGTCAATGAAGCAGATAAATTCATTTACAGCTACTGGTCACCCATCCAAGCATGTGACCAGGATCACCTGCGCTCACCGAGCGACCAATTAATACTGAATACACTCAAGCTTATTACTAGCTTATTATTGGCAATTAAAGAAAATTTGACGGAGATGCAAGTAAGATTTAAAGTCAGATAGACTTTAAATACAGACTTGAAGTATCAAGAAATTCTCCAGTACTCTCCTTGATGATTGTGGGAGGAGATACGGGCCAACAAAACTTATCAGTACAAGGCATACTCATAATACTGCTGTTCTGCTCCGTGACAATACGCATCAATGCATTTCCATCTATCGTACTGAAGTTGATCACGGCACTGACGGTGGGCTGTCTGTCGCGTTGGGAGACTGAGCTAATGAATGGGCGTTTTCACACACACCGACACGGCGCCGGCACGACACCGGCACCGGGCGCCGATATCGTCACGACATCGTTGAAGCATTTCACACTTACCGACATGGCATCTGGCTGTCGGTGAAGAACTAACCTTATTTTGCAGTGGGCGGCACAGTTCAAAACGGTACGATGGCTGATTACAACCAGAGAGTATAGTAAAAGAATTACTTCTATTCTCTCTGATTACAACAGGAGGTTGCATTTGTTATATTTATTATATCTACGACGTAAAAGGCACAGTCGTAATAGACAACTTTGAATTGACCCAATAATAAAAGTTCGCTATTTGGATGGCTTGTATTACTACACCTTACAAACCCAACAAAATTTTTTAATTTTTTTTTGTATGGGTACTGTAAGGAAACTTTCGACTATATATTAGTGAATTTAAGTGATGAAATCAAAAAACAAGACTAAGATCTTGTTCTTATTTTCTTCTATAGTTTTGTCCCATAAACAGGGCTCGGATTCGACTAATTCAATTAGGGTGACAACATCATACCTATCAGCCATCGTACTGTACCAGACGTTTTTTTTTCAGTACCTAACCTCAAACTGTTGACAAAATGACCAAATTCTGTTCAAAACTATGGACGACACACAAGTGTCGGTGCCGGCACCGGCGGGAGCTATGCTGCCAACGACATGCCGGCGCCGGCAGCCGGCTGCCGGTGCCGTGTCGGTGAATGTGAAAGCTGTTCCATTTGGCAGCATTGTATCTCAACCCCCACGACACCGGGACGACATCTTGCCGGTGTCGTGCCGGCGCCGTGTCGGTGTGTGTGAAAACGGCCAATGTCGTCTGTCTCTTCCATTATGCCGTTCAGCTCCAGCTATTTTGCTAAGTTCTGAGGGCAAAGCAAGTCAGTGTTGAGAAGGCGGCCGCCTTGTGTTCTCTGCAGAATTGGTAATACTATAGATTACAGCCCCTACATCCGTCGCTCATGTCGCAATCTGCCGATAGACGTCTAATAGCAATCGCTTTTCAAACGTTTGCTCTGTCTGCGTATGAGTTTTATCGCCGGAAAGTGACGCTGAGTGCGGCTAAATAATCAACTGTCTCCCCTAGGAGACGGGGACTTCCTAGTATTCCCCCTACTCAACAGAATCAAACCCAAGTGAGGGTGCTGTGCTGACTAATACCCATCTGCTCCCCTCCGATGTCTTTGTTAATAAAAGGCGTCGATTATAATAGTTTTCTTTGAACGACAGCTAGAATGTATCTCCTGACAACTTGTTTGATGGTCCTTTGTAGCGTGAAAGAGTCAATTGAAAGAGGAATGAAGAGCTTAACGTATATTCTCAATTTGCTTGCAATCTCCCCAGAACAACTAGATCTTCGCTCCATGAAATTAATTTTCGCACAGCAAGGGGCGAGATAATGCACCGCATCAAGAAGATTGTATGAATTCATGCCTTGTAATCAGTAGACTGAAACTGGAAAAATATTTTTATCTCTCCTCTTGGTTATAGTACCTTAACTCTAAAAGTGTTGCTAAGGGATCGATTTGATTCGATAGACTTTTTTCTGATCGATTATAGAAAGAAATTGAGTGGAATCAATTAAATGTAGGCTACAATTTTTTTTTTAAGATTACGTCTTGGAGACTCCAGTTAAAGAGTATAAGACAAGTCAGATTAGCAATTGTACTATCTTATACACTAGTTACCATTATTACTATATTAATTGATTAGGTGAGGCTTAAATTTTATTTGAAAGGAACTCTTGTACACTATAAAAAGCATTATCAACTAAACATTTTTTTTATTGTTTTTTAAATATATTTATATTTTCAAGACTCTTTAAAAACTGCGGTAGCTTGTTGTAGAGCTTCCTACTAATATAACTAGGTTTTTGTTTGAATAAGCTACTATTGTGACTCACCAAGTGATAATCTCCTCGGCTTCTTGTATTATGAACGTGTACGTCAAGATTTTGGTTAATATCATTTGTTTTTACATATAAAGTAGCTTCACACACACAATTGAAGATGCTGCCTACCAAACCAGCGATAGAGCTAAACTTCTACGATAGAAAATTCAAATAAAAAAAAAACCTGATACTGACACATATTCAACAAAAATAAAAAATAAGGAAAAAAGAAAATACTTGTGAAAGTACAATATTAATTTAATAGAATATCGCTGGACATTAGAATTTTTTGGAATTACATGGACAACAGAAACAAAAAAGAGCACTGCGCAAAAGAAATCGATTTATCAAACAAAAATTATAATTATGAGTGTAAAAAGTATCATAGATATCCCGATCTGGAACACGAATTTTGTACTGCTGACAAAGATTTCGTTTTATATCTTAAACCAGATCGAGTTATCCATAATTTATATTCCGTTAAACCAGATTCAGTTAATCTCACCAGATTTGAACTCTCGTTTGTTGTATTTGAATGATAAATGTCTACTTTCAAACTAGAACGTATAACCGAGCTCCAGAGGGGAATCTAATTGAGAAAATTCCATATTCCAAAAATTATTTCCTATGGAATCTGTGGGATATCACTTTCTTCCAAGTCAGATCTTCTGTTGCCGACAAACTCATCATGAGCGAGGGGCTTATTCGAATGCGGTTCTCATTATAAACATTACTTTAGTGGCAGCCTTTTCGTATTAGCATTTAATAAGAGCCGGGCTCTTCCCTAGGTGTGTCTCCCACTGGAAAAGCTTTATTTCAGTTGTCACGGCTTGAGAGTTTCATCTTGCGGCACGCCAGAAACGTGGTCTCTCTCAGCGGAAGCATAAAGTTTTTAAGTTTTGAGATTCGCTGCCGCAACAAGGTAGCAAGCGAGAAGAGACTCCAACTAAATTCTTAGTGGCAATGAGGTGGTTGCCGTATGAATAGATGGAGTTTCGGAAGACGCCCAACTCAGAAGTAAGCAAGCTGTGCGTGTCCAAGACAGATATGAATGTGACGAGGCCACTCAACAGTTGCCCGTTTCTATTTCAATTTCTTCTACTTCTTCGCCGCTCCTCATCTCCTCAAACTTCATCCACGGTGTCACACCGACTGTTACTCGCAAATAACGCTGTATAGAAACTTCGCCTGTCGCAGTCTTTCCACTTGTCACTTAACACTTTACTTTTGTCTTAATTTGCATAGAGCCAGAAGATGGTTGTTCTATTTGTTGCTTATTTGCAATGACGTTAACTAATTCTAACTCTCACGACTAGAATGTGACACTTGGGCTACAGCTTCATATTCATGTCATGGTTGCCATGAATGAAGGAGGTGTAACAGAGGCTAGTAAAAGACAAAGAATTTCAAACTTATTCGTCCATTTTCAGTGGGTAGGTGCAACAGATTCGAAGCTGTTTTACAGGATATTTTACATAAACTGTCAAGTTCGCACAATTCCAAGCTACGGATATGAACCTGCCTGCACATTTTTTTTCATCCTTCATGAATTTTATTGTAATATTGTCATACCTACAAATTATTAGTGAAGATACGGACATTCTACATAAAAGAGGATGATATTGTAATACCAACTAGCGAAAAGCAGGAATAAATAGCCTCAGGTAGAAAAAACAATAGAGTGCTCAAGAATTTTTCTAAATAATTGTGTCAAATACAGATAATATTGAAAATAATGTTCGAAAATATGTTAGTTTGATAATTGATCAATAGATTCAGCATTTTTATCACAGTAATATTTACAGAAAAAATGCCTTTGTCCTTTAGAAAAAATGCTTCTTTTAAATAGCTCAAAAAGATTCAGGAAGTAATTTCTAATACAAACTTTCTAATGATCCATAGAACTATAACTACTAAAAAAACTCTCAATATGGATTTTTTTTAAACATTTTCATTCCTTTAGAGCTCTTGTGTAAGAGGCTCACCAATGAGCATCAAATAATGAGAGGTGAGTGATGCAATAACTTTCCGTTACATTGAATGAGGTAGTTGTGCATTGTATTCATCTATTTGTGGTAAATTAACATTGATCTATTCGGTGGAACTGTTTCGATGTATGAGAATATAATGTTTTTTCTTTAAAACGTCTATAAATCCAAATATCTTCATTGATGTACTTATGCATATATAGTCATAGAAAATAATTATCTTTGATATTGATGAGAATTTACGACCATTTACTTACAGGTCTGCATGCCATACTCTTCTGCTCCATCTTGTGGTGCCGTCATTCTGATAATACATTTTCCAATTTGAAAACTGGAAGGTTTTAAAATCACGTTTCCAAAAAAGACTTCTCATGACTCTGAGTGAAAGTAATTTAAGCCTCCTGCTCAGCTCCACTTGATAGGAGAAGCTCATTTATTTCAATTCATTGCTCTAGGTGTCTCACCATTCAACTACACAAGCCATTAAACCCGATCTCTTTCCTGAAGCACACTCACGAATAGTCATTACAAAGTAGCTATCGTGACCCATTAATTGTTAGCAATAAATTTTTCCCAAACCATTACCCAGAATAGCCAATTTAGCTTTATCCTTTATACTTCAACTTGAACTGATTATTAATTGGTGAGTCATGGAATGGAATGACAGATAGCAAGCAAGTAGCTGGAGTAAATACTATTTTAGAAGTGATCAATCAATTCTGAACATATTATAAACCTTTTAATCAATTTAATATGCAAATTCACGCAAATGTTTCATATCACTTTATATAGAAGTAATATTTCTCTTCTATTACTGTTGCAAACTAACCTAATTTGAGTTATAGATAGGTATTTTGTATTTTTAAGAATCATCAATTTTCAATCCGTTTTACCTATGTAGAGATGAAAGAGACTGATTAACCTATGCTTAGTGATGATAATTATTGTGGTGCATTCTTAGATATGAGGAGTTTTTGGGATAGGGCCTTCATAAAGTTTTATAAAAATAATTTTAATATGTAAAATGACTATGAGTGAAACTGCAGCCATGGTGAAAATTGGTAATAAAAAAAGCAGTATATTTGAATTCAACACAGGAGTCAAACAAGGTAATGGACTGTCGGCACTATACTGTTTAACATTGCATTACATAGTGCCATTGAAGTGATAGACAAGGGAGGTAACATATTCCACAGAATGCATCAGGTGCTTATGCTGACGACATAGCAATAAATGCCAGAAGAAAAGATCTGCTCCAGGATGTCTTTCAATTGTTTGAAAAGGAAGCAGAAAAGGTTGGGATGCTAGTTAATGAAAACAAAACAAAATATATGAAAATATCTAGGAGCCAGGCAAGAAGAGTACCACAGAATCTTAGGGTCGACCAAAAATTATTTAAAAGAGTGAAAAATTTTAGTTATTTAGGTGTTGAACTGAATAATGAGAGCAAGACGAGTTTCAGCATAAAAAAAGAATAATGTCAGGAAATAGAGCGTACTTCAGCAGCATAAAACTTCTAAAAAGCAGGCTCATTTGTAGAGACACTAAATTGAAAATATACGAGAGCCTGATACGGCCAGTGGTGACATATGGCTCTGAATCTTGAACATTAACCAAAGAAGACAAGAATAATGTGGGTGTATTTGAAAGAAAAATTCTTAGAAAGATTTATGGTCCTGTTAAAGAGGGAGAAGAATGGAGAAGAAGGACAAATTCAGAGCTGGAATCATTGATACACGGCCGTAATATTATAAATTTCATAAAGGCGCAGAGACTCAGGTGGTTTGGGCATATCTGCAGAATGAGTGAAACCAGAATGCCCAAAATAGTCTACAAAGAAAAACTTCACTCAAGAAGGAAGAAAGGCAGACCAAGGATAAGATGGGAGGATGAAATCAGAGAGGATATCTTAAAGATGGGATATATAGGATGGAGAGGGATGTTTGGTGATAGAGATGCTTGGAGGGCTGTAGTGGAGGAAGCCAATGCCCATATTGGGCTGTAGTCAAAAAAAAATTTAATGTGTAGCATTGAATATATAGGATGGACAACATCAAAAATATAGCTAATCAAGAATGTTTTTCCAAACCTGAACCTGATGGTTTCGAAACTCTTAACAGTATTCAATATTAAAAGTCAATTGTTGAAAATTTGCATTCAATAGTCTATTAAATTATATTTTTTTCATGTTTCTTCTTTCGTCTCTAATGATTGTTTGATATTGTTGTAAAATAAAATTCAACATTCTTTTATGAAACACTTTCTGTTTCAATACAATACAAATGACTTTTATTCATTAGTGAATCAACGTAAAAAATCATTGGAAAACGCCTTCCTAAATCGAAAACAGAAAGCAACGTTGAAAGACGTTGAAAGGGTTCTTCGGCTCCTGAAATTCAAGAAAGATAACAGAACTGGAACTGCATTAAAGAATGTTCAATTTTGGGATCACATCCTTGGGTGAACTAATGTCAGTCAGTCAGTCACAGCACAGGCACAGCCATCTGGCGGAGACATGCTACGTTCGATGAAGCGAACTGGAGACGCGCTCCTTTTCGTTCAGACAGGCAGAAAATGAAGATCACCAGATCGAAATTCTCTACCCGAACCCGCTCTGTACTACACTTGCGATCACCAAATTCCAATTTTTCCTATCAAAAACAAACTTTCCAATCAGCCTGTGATTCCATCTCCATTGCACTGAAATTTTGGGATGGTATTGCTTTGCCTGTGTATGAAGGAGAACATTCATGTAATGACAGCAAGTGAGTACTTATTTTCTAAAAAAAAATAAGGGAACAGCTGATGACAGTTGTTAACCGAAAACAAGCCGGTTTTAAAGTTTGTAAATGAAATGATAGACTTCATACATCGACCTGGGATAGCTTACGCAGTTGACAACATTTATTGTCATGCATGTTAATCCAGCCGCTGAAAGGGGCTTTTCTAGGCTTTGATTTTTCAGTCTAGAATAATAATTTCTACTTTATAAAAGTATCAAATTCTTCGTTATCAACGTTCTTGAAATTATAAGAGCTTGATTAACATCTGAAGAAGTTGAACATTCATCTATTGCTAAACGACAAGAATAATAGAAAAACTTAATTTAAAAATAAATGAATGAAACAGAATTTATAAGTAGAAATAAATACAGAAACTATAATTTAGGCGGGCCGCTTAGCGCAGTTGGTTGGGGCGTCGCAACTTCAACTTGCTGTCGTCTAAGCGGTCGTGGGTTCGAATCCCGCTCCACCGTAAGGCATTTATGTGTAATCAACTCACCTCATTACCCACGCACAAGTCTCTGACTCATGTGGGCATCATTAGCAATAAAAAAAGGTGGTACTGTCAGCAAAAGTGAAATCTCGTTGAAATTTTTTACCAGCAAAAGTGAAAACTTGTGGAATTCTTTCATCAGCACGTGAAAACTCACTCGCTGCTTGAAGTCAGTCATTCCGCACACAGAGCGTTTGCCAAGCATGAAGTCCAGCCCATACTTAAAATAAATGGCTGTTATCGACTGAGCCCTCGCAGTCAATGACACTCAGCCAATGGCAGCCATCTATTTGAAGCGTGAATACGTCTCCACGTTTGGCAAACGCTCTGTGTGCTGACTGCCTAACAGCATTATTCGCAGTTAAGCTAGTTTGATGCAATGAGACTACTTCTATTTGCAGATGTCTCCCAGAATGCATAAATTTTCTTAGAAATATACAAATGCATTATCCAAGTACTCCTTTGTGGCAATAGATTTGTTCTATGTTGATAAATAACGTTTTACGTTGCGTAAAGTGTTCTAGGCTGTAGTACTACGTAATGTCATGCGTTGTAATGTACTTTGTAATACAACAAACTTGTAACTCTACTACGTTGAGATAGTGTTCTACGTAGATTAGATAAAAGACTACCAGCGTGGGTAGAGTAGCCTAGGTACTCTGCAGCATGATGCACCAGCTTCTTGTGTATCCTGAGAGACATCTGTAAATGGAAGGAGTCTCATTGCATTACTTGATGGTGTTTGAAACCGGCTGATAAAGGAGACGATAGGCTACTGATGGATGGTGCTGATTCAAAGAGCGAGAGAGAGGGAGCGATCCGATCCGATGACGTCACGGCTACGATCAAAGTGGATGGACGTTATGGCTTGTTACATCCTCTTCAAACTAGTTCCATTATTCATATTGCGCTGAAAGGTTCAGAACCACTAAATTATTCATAAACCAAGGATAGCCACCTCCTTTCTGGCGGCCGATCCGAGGAGCCGCTTCCTTCTCGCAGCTCGATCATCCACTCACCCACTCGTCATCTTTCTTCTGAGCTCTTGCCGGTAACGTCATTAATTACCATGGTCTTTGTTGCAAACTGTGCCGCCTCCCTGCCATAAACAGTGCACGGTAATTACCAGGGCGGTGTCGACGCCGACAATCCCTCGTGCACTTAGCGCCGCCACCGATCACAGGTAGTGCACTTCTTCTCATGCAATGGATTCGATTGAGCAAGAGTTCCGTCCACACTCATATAGATAGGAAAAGGATGGTTTCGGCACACAAATGGGCGGGCATTCATTTCAGCAGAACTGGATGTTGTGTACTTGAACTACTTGTCCATAGAGATAAAAGGAGGATGATTCCGACTTGAACAATCATACACAAATGAGTGTACATTTCAACTAGAGTCCAACAAATTGACAGTATGACTAAAAAATTTTATTGATCATCTAGAATAGTTAGAGCATGCATAGTAATGATTATTGTATGATTTTTTCTTACTATGAAATCACAATTTATTCCAGTTTGTAGTACAGTATAGTGAATACAGTAATATTGGTATGATTCAACATCGAACATTGGTATGATTAAAAAGATCCATTGTTATTTTTCTGGTGAAACCACAGTAATGCAGTTTATTTAGGTAAGTCTGGAGCTCAGCTCCGAGTCAGTTTGAAGCTCCCAAATGGTAGGATATGCTCGAAAGAATAGATTTTATCGTGGAAAAGATCTGGTCGTTTCAGCTGAAATAAATTCAGAGCTGGTAACTACCTAGTAAACCCAGATCTACCGGCCAAACAAATTATCCAATTTCAAAACGCAATTATTGTTCCAGAGTGAATATTTTTTTCAAAGTTATATTCTCGTATAAGTAGTTCTGACTTGCAAAAAGGTTAAAGAAAATTTGCGAACTTTGTAAGTTAGAGTCTACTGGTAGTAATTACACATTGAATAGTTGACTATTCCAAAATAGAAATAAATCTTGAAGAGTAATAATTATATTTTTAAGTAGGAAATAATTTGGATAGGAGTCAGTTTATTACAAGCTTATTATTATGGTTTATTAATATATTTTTTTTTTATAATTATTATAGTCTGTCATTATAGTATTAAAGTTCATAGACATTTTATTATAAATCAGTAGTTTATTATAATATTTACCATATTATTTTATTATAATATTTTGTTTACTGATTATTTTTCACTTAATTTTTTTACATGGAAAATGTTCATCTATTATTTGGAAGCTTTTCGATCCAGAAAAGTGAAGCTTAGGCGATAGTTCAGATCGATGAATTTTGAATTTTGTGTCATGTTGAATTTTCCAAAATCTGAATAATCTGTCAATGAATTGTTTTTTCGATATTAGCCAATAAAACAAAATTTAAACTCGCAATACATCATTTGGTTACAAATCATGGCTGCAAACAAATTCATATTCTTATTGGAAAAATAATATTAAAATAAAAAATGTATGTTTTGCATACTCCAAAGCATTAGGACCAGGCTATCATGTGAGATCCGGTTGTAAGCTTGCACAAAATGAATGCAGCTCCAGATTCACATCGATTAGGCGTTGTGTAATCATTAGCCTTGATGTCAGTATGATAACATACAGATTCTGTAGCAGCAATAAACAATAGCTGTAATAGGATGGAGAGGAGTTAGCCAGCTGAGTGGGATAAAGCACTGGATGTGTGAAAAGGTCGGTGAACTCTGGAGCACCAACCGGTGATACGAAACGAACCGAACCGGTTGTTGATAACAACCGGATTGTTCATTGCGTTTTGCATAAATTCTCTCTCTTTCTTCCATTCAAGCACTCTATCGCTTGATCTATCTGATTTCTGTGTGTGCGTTTCATATTATTCGAATTAATTTTATAGATGATTTTGCATGCTAAAACTTAATATGCTTGAACCAAATAGCAAAAAACATAAATTATAGGCAATTTAGTGATATCACATCTATATAGGTTATAGGTGATGGTAATATGGCGATAATTATTTTAGGTGATAAAAATAGCCTACAGCTTGAAACACAATTAGAAAACCTATTTTGAAATATGCTCTACCAATATTTAAACTCCAAGTAGCAGTCAGAGGCAGCCCAAGCTGTAAGTTTGAGATAGTCACAAATTGGGGCTTTGCTGATCTTTTTTAGATTTTGCGGGAGTTTTGCCCCCCATGATTATCTCAGGGACTGCCCTGATTGCAGTGTATTTGTTTTTTTTTTAAGAAAAAAACATCTTATGAAAATATGCCATTATCCTTTATAATGCACTAAAGAAACATTCAATATATGAAAACATTCACAACCTGGGTTCCAATAACAGTGATTTCTGTCATATTTTATTAATTTTTCCCGTTTAAAAATTGTGTATAAAGACTTGAATTCTGATCTTAATTAATATGCTCTTGAAAAATTCCATTCAAGTTTGATCATTTTAGGGAATAAATACATCTATTTATATTATAACTATAACCTCATGCCTGGCAGTGGCACAACTGCCTTGAGCAAGCATGGTGGTCAAGACTTGTCTTATATTCATATTGTCACATAACCGGTATTCAAGACGTAATCTTCAAAAAGGCCTAGGAATACTAGCTAGATATTTGTTTGGATAAGATATTAGATGAAATTATTACTTCTCAATAAGAAAATAAAATCAGTGTTTGATTGCAATAATATTGGAACAAACTTTATCACAATCGAATAAAACTTATTAAGAATGTACTATTCATTGTGAGTTATTGCTCCATGTATCCAAGAAAAATGAAGTAGAACAGATTGATAGAGTAAATTATTACAGGAATGTATTGTAAGTTTAAATGATAGAGTGAGTGAGTACGCTATTGAAAACGACCTCGAAAGCCCCTTTTTTATTATTGAAATGTACTACGGTGTCATGGTATTGCAGAAAAACTCATGGGAGTTATCCAAACTCTTCTCAAATTCTTGCATAAAAATTTAAAAAATCAAAGAATGATTTTTTAATCTTTATTATTGATTAAATTCATCTTTATTATTGACTATAGCTAAATTATTTTATGGAATTTCAATATAGCCTACATCATAATAATTCTAGCGATGGGCAATATAAAATAGAATAAGAATATTAATAGTAAATTATAAATCATCAAATTGATTTTTTGTACTGTTAATATACAGTACTAATAATTATATTATTTATGGGATATTTTGAAAATGATTAATATTCATCCATATTATCATGAAAGATTCTTTGCAAGTTCGTTCTTTTTTACTTTCAAATACTCTGGATAGATCAATTTTGTAGAATGTAATAAATTGTTTCAGTTAGTATTTGTATAGTTTTGGCATGAGGAAATTTCGAGTCTAGGCTACTTTCCCATTCCTTAATTTTTGTTTCAAGTAAACACTGAATTTGATTTTGCTTTTCTTCAATGAGAATCCATCGACCCCATAAATGCATGCAGTTTCCTGTTTGCAACATAATTAAATTATGGATAATTGGTTCTACCGCTGTTGACTTTTATTAGTGAGGTAACTTATGAGAGTGATTGGTTTCCCGCACTTGCTTATTTTCACAATATCATCTACCTCTATATTTCACAGAAGCTAGCATTGAAAGGAGAGTGTTAGTTTCATGGTACAGTGTTAGTTTCATTGTACTATCGGTTACATTCCCCCTCCCCCCCATTAATGATGGTGAGATGGAATTCCTAGATTAATATTAGTTTAAGAAAAAAGTTTATAAAAAGAGAAAATTAATTTTTTTTTCTCTTCTTCAATTTTGTTCCAACTAATACTAACTTTCATTCTTTGATTTTGGTACTCATTGATCAGTAATGAGTGTGTAGTAATGAGGATACTTCCAGTTAGGCTACATTTTGAACTGAATGCAATATTCATAATAAATCTTTCAAAAAATTGATTAATCAGAGCAGTAAAATATGCTTTTAATTATATCGATAACATGAATAACTAGAAATAATACCCACAAGCCTTTTTAATGGTATCTGAATAGTTGAATGCAGCTTTTTCATTTGACCAGACAGTTTTTATTCAATTGCTTGTTTGATAATTGTTTTTTTATGAAATTAATTCATTTTCCAAGTGGTTTTCTTAATTTTTGTCAAAAATCTAGAGCAAGACGATATGATTAATTTAGTAATGCAGGTTAGAAAAAAGTTGCTCATTAGTCTTAAGACTAGATAGTAATAGTAAATATCACAAAAAATGAAATTAATAGAATTTAGAGAAATAATTGTAACATTATGTAAATATTTGAGTAATTCAGATAGGTTTTCTAGTATGAATACTCTTCAAAAACTGTACAACTCTTTTCTGATTTTCAATCGCGCCTCCCAAGTAAATAAAGCAAACATATACAGTACCGTAATGACATTTCTCCTCAACTGCTACTGAGCGACTACTAAATTTTTTCCCTAGTATCAATTCTCGGGTATATTTCAGTAGATTATTCGAATACTAAATTCTGAAAATTTACAAATTTTAAACACTTTAATGCTATCAAAATCAGCGGTGTAAATCAATATGCTCGAGATAGCAACTTAATTGGCACCAATTCAAAGTTCTCAAAGTTGAAAGTGTACCTCGTACAAACTGATCTCAGTTGTGATGGGGCAACTCGACGGGGATAATGTACAGGATCATCGCACCCTACAAGAAGGAAGTACTGTTGTAGTGTTGTAGAGGTCCTTCCTCCCGACCTAAGAAACCGGTCCACGTGCAATCGTGTGCCGTGTGCTATCAGAGGCTGTTGCGAACTTGGCCATCATCATTGGAGCAAGGTTATATATAAAACCGGCATGCTGATGGTCAAAGCACGCAGTGCTCTTCGTGGATACGAGCTGAACACCCGCATCCAGCATCATGATCGCATCCGGACTCATGCAGACGACGGTGATTGCCGCTTGCCTCTTGCTGGTCACTGTATACGCCTACGATTTCAGTGATCCCTACTTCAGTGAGTACCTGAAATTATTTTGATTACTTATTAATATAAAAAGGTTTTAGCAAAAACAACAAAAATAAAAAATAAAATTTCACCTGAGCAAGAATCCTCTGAGCTCTTCTAAATGAAAGTTCTTATATCCTAATAAACAATATAATTTATAATACACATATAAATTATTTTCCATATTTCTATATAGTTTATTAGAATATGAGAACTTATATTTATTTAAAAGGACTCAAAGGGTCCTTACCCTGGTGAAAAGTTTTTGGATGTTGGTTATTTTTTCTAAAACCTCTTCAATTATTTGTGTAATTTCAAGATTTTTAGAAAATGAGAAGGATTATATAAGATTTTTTAAAAATTGATACACATTGTAAAAACTACTAAATTTTAATAATTTTGATGCAACTTTTAATATTTACCAATATTGCTTTGTAGTAAATTTTTGGTGTAAACGTTATGTGCTAAATCATTTATAATTTCAATAACACTCAAGAAACGAGAATATTTTCATATATTTAAAAGTCTTATCAATAAAGGAAAAACGATTAATATTGAATTTGTCAGTTCCTCGTATTTTGTGGAAAAATACCGGGAATTGACAAATATTAACCATTTTACTTTTATAATGGAATTACACAACATCAATCAAAAATCTACTGATAAGTTCAAAAAAATCTATGCTATGAGCTAGAGCTATGCAGCTCTTGTTTGATAATTTGAGCATTGAAAATCAGGGACATTTCACCTGCTTTGCTTAACACTTGGCACTATCAAAAAATATATTCATCTAATAGATTAGTAATTGGCGAAAGCAGGTAAATTTATGGAAAAATTGTGAAAATTCAACAACAAACTAGGCTATGTATAGAATAAAATAATCATAATAATAGTACTTATAAAATAAATGCTTCCTACAGGAAAATATAATGGGAGTGAATACTCTCATAGATTAATTCTCTACAGGGTTTTTTTTTTTTTAAGATTACGTCTTGCAGACTCCAGTTAAGGAGTACAAGACAAGTCAGATAAACTAGATATCATAATAAGGTATTAGTGCAATATAGCAATAAGCTTTACTGTCTTATTGCAATAAACATGACTATTACATCTCAATTTCTATAAGCATAAGCATAACCATTTCTATTTGTTTACAAAAATTAATCAGAAGTTACATTGAATGCATTTGCGTTTACGCAGCTGTACTAGGTTTGAATTCCAATACTGTCAAAAAAATCTTATTCACAGAAGTCAAATCTTCCGAATAAGTTTCAAAACAAGTATGTCTGAAATGATCCGCTCACATCATTTTTTCCTATAATTTGATCTGAAGTTTGTTTTACAAGATAAACTGTTATTTCTAATTAAATTAAATCAGTGTAACAAATAAATCTGTAGAGTTACTAATAATAGAAATGTATGATTCAACTCAATTTGAAGTCGTTCGGGTTCGAACAGGGATTTTGGAAATTATTTTTATTTCCTCTATTAATGTTGATGAAAATCATTTAAAAAAAACAGTATTGAGTTACTTGAATTATAAAATTGAAGGATCTGATAAATTGAATACGAAATTCAACTTAATTCAGGATAATTTGGTCCTGAACGGGGATTTTCCAGAAATGATTTTATTTATTGCATTATTTTATTTATTTATTGTATATCCCCGATAATTTATTTATATAAATAAAAATGAGTGCTTTTGAGTACGTCATTTATGCCCCGCTAAACCAAACATTCAATTGTGATAGAACATTTGGATGCATGCCCACAAGAATCTCTGAGTTGGTAAAATCCTCGGGGAAAAGGAGGGCTCAGGGGTGCTAATAAAAACAATTTCGGGTATTGAGTCCTAATATAGAGAATTATTGATAATATTAAACTAGCTAAAGCATCATAACCTGTTATTCAAATCCAAAACAACAAGAAACATAAGACACCCAAAAATATATTTTTTTATATAAAATTTTACTTTTTTCATTTTAAAATAGGTGAGGGGGGAAATTCCACAAGAATAAGAAGAGGAATTAGAGAAAAATTAATTATCAAATTTAATTTGTAATAGATAGGTTAAGTTACGTTCTAGAAATCCCGATTTAATTCAATCCAGCCTGGTAGTTGTTTAATAAAAATAATAAATGTAATGAACTGTGGTATTAAACAAGTTCCTGATATTGGACAATTATTGAAAATGTCGCTGTTATTTTTATGTGGGAAAAATATTGTTGGGGAGAAGGAGGTTATTCTTTTATAAACTGCAGTGAGGCGTGCGGTTTTTTATACCAATGTGTTCGCCTTTCTCAATTGTTCCGTATGTAGATTTTATATAAAGCTGATATTGAAGTAGAATAGCTCGAAACATTTGCTAAGCCAAGGCTTTTTTGTAGTTATTGTCAGGGGTTGCGGAATGGAACTTGGTTATTTCTCACATTTGAGGTATGAGCTTTATTTTGTAAGGTTTATGTAAATTTTGGGGTGGATCTTGGCGCTGGAAGTTTTCTAATCACAGAAAACAATACAGTTGAGTTGTGGGCATGATCTTCATTCGTATGCTGGTGCTGGGTCCCCTGCATTATTACAATAATATACGTGTGCGGTGGTAAGTATTAAATTTCGTATCACGAAATGAGAAAGGCTCCCTCTGCTCGGCAAACTTACGAACGTTCCTTTTCCACCAGATTAGGTCGCATTTTCTTCTTCCTCCTTGTTGACCTTTGTGGCTTTCTCATCGTCGAAAAATGTCGGCGAAATTGCCGAGATGAGAAAACTTGCTCAAAGGCCAGTGATTGAAGTCCAAGTCAAAATTATCAGATCAGGTGTGATGAGCTGGATAAAATATTGCAGAAATGTATTGCATTTGAAATTGAAAGTGGATTCAGTAATATATTATGAAATACGAAGCAAAGAAAGTTTCAGATGTATTTATTAAGAAGCTATAAATTTAGTGACTATTATATTTGGAGTAAAATTTGAAATTTCAGAATGATGTTAATTGTGATGAAGTTGAAAGATATAATTAGAAATATTTGAAAATTTCAAGAATGAAACGCCCCTGTAGTTTTGAAGAATGTAATGTTAATCAACTTGAACTTCATTTTACTATTAGACTCGTTTCACAAATAACCGGTTATCGAGGAGCCAGTGTCGTTTACCCAGCCGTAGGGACATTGTATCATACATAATATATAAGTATATATATCATATTGTATCGTCATCATTGTGTTATACATATATATTAAGTGATATATGACATTGAATCATATCGTATAATTTGTAGCGCTTCACACTCAATTATGCCGGGGAAACGACATCAGTTACCCGACTGCCGGATATGTGTGAAACAAGCCTTATTAAGAGTACTATCGGTCTTATTACTAGTCCTATCAGCTTTATTCAGCCACCAGTTTTATTAAGGGAACCACCGGGGAAGGTGGTTCCACCTCTAGGTGGAACGCACCTAGGTCTGCCATGCTTCCAACAACATGGCTCAAACGACAAGGTGGGACTCCCCAATAATAGAAAATCCATACGCTTATATAACTTTTATTAAGGGGCAAGCCAATACAATTCAACACAACGTTACAATTTTTATTATAGATTTGCACGTAGATAAATGTATGGTTTTACAAAACAGACAACTAAACCTCTTTTAGCATTTTTTTGAAAAATAGTCCAAAATAGTGGAAATCATAATCATTTTCTGATTTTTTTCTTTTTTCGCTGATGCCGCTCATAGATATGAGTCTGAGACTTAAGTGGATGAATTAAAGATTCTATTCTGAAGTAGGTTGATGCTTGTTGAAGTTTCGTCATCCCCTAGGCCCCACTAATTTCCTTTTTATAAAGTAAGGTTTCACAAAGTGGATGAAGTTTCGGAAATAAGCTGAGCAAACGAAATAGAGTAAAACTAAGAGCAACTTAGAAGAAACGAGTAGAGAGTAGAACTCGTGACATTTGGAGGACTTTGGGTTTGACCGTGTCCGTGTGTCTTTCAGTTGGATCAGCAGAATCAGAACTCCGATTGCCTTCGTATAGCTTTTTCACATTCTTCCACTGGCCGTGTCCTTTTTTAGGGAACGATATTATTTTCAAACAAGGCTGAGCAGAGCATAAATGCACGGCTCTCTTGCAGTTTCTTTGTTTGAACATGGAGGAGCAATCTTTTTCAGTAGAGACTATGTCTCATATCAAAACTGACACCACATTTCTATTTAAATTATGATTTTTACTCACTCTTACTGGAAGAAAGAATTTCGCTTTTGAGGAGAAGCTTCATCAGCATCACCAGTCTGATGAAGCTTCTCCTGAGAAGCGAAAATCATTCCTTCAGTATATGTAAGTAAAAATCATGATTAAAATAGAAATACAGTGTCAAATTGATATTAGATAGTTCAACAAGAATTTCGTCATGGAAAACATCACAGAGTCTGTCCTAAAATGAAGCTACTCTTCTCATTTGCAAAATCAAATTATTGTTCATTAATAGATTTTTCAATGATGTTGTGAAAATCCATAAAGAAAGTATTTATCTTTTCTTGCAGTTGTATCGAAGTTTAAATGTAATTTGGTTTATCTAAAATTATTTTAGATGCTGAAATTCTTTTTCCAGATATAAGTACAGTATATTACCATACTACCACTATTTTATTGACTGAAACCTTTCAATTATTGACTGACTGATTGACTTATTTATTGACTGATTACTTCTTCTGTTCAATTTGTTTGCACTTTTAATAGAACCATACGGTTTCTAATTATTGTACTGTAATAATAAAATAATACAAGTTCTGCTTTTCATGTATTTTTAAAATATCCTGCATTTTTGTTATCCTGCACTACTGTAGCCTAATATCAGTAGATCAGTTTGATTCTATTCATCAATCTTCTGAAAATTCCCATATTTTTCCAGATGAACATCTCCAGAGTGCAATGGAGGAGATAATGGAAGAAGAAATGCTATATAATAGCAGAACACAAAGAGATGCTGATCAAAGCCAAGAAGTTGCTGACGAATATTTCAAATGTAAACACAGAAACCTCAAGGTGAGTCTCTGATCAAGTTTCTTACGAGTGGGGAGAAAGTAATTTTAGCAATAGTAAAAAAGTGAGAAAATAGGGAACACTGAATCCATTACTTATTTGCAGATTTAATTAATAACTGAAATAGTTTCCTTTTCATTAACTATGAAAAGTGAATCGTTCAAACACGAAATAGAACACTATAGAAAATGTTTTTTCATCAGAGTATTCAAAATAGTCGGCAACTTTTAATTCTATTATAATTATATTTATCACTATACTATTTCCAATCAATGGAGTCAAATTAAAAATCTTTGAGTTAGTTAGTTTGAAGTAACTGACAATTTAATGATCTGACAAATATACAGAAACAGAATTTATTAATTTCGAATTCCTTTTAAGTGCTATTAAATAAAGTCTTCATTGTGTTGCAATTCAAATAATGAACTCTGTTACAACACTAAAATAGTATGTTACAATACTAAATAGTATATACTAATAGTAATGTCGATGCTCTGCTAGTAGTAATCTAGTTACGAGCTGTTATTTTATACTCTTATTTTATTTTTTATAGACATGTTGCGGTAAAATAAACCTGATGAAAAACTATGGTGACAAAGGAAAGACCTACGGCAAGCAATGCTATGAGGAAGTGGTCAGCGCATTCAAATCCAACTCTTCATCAACTGCAGATGATGGTAATAAATTTATTTATTGCATATTTATTGCATTGGAATGAGAAGCATTTGTGTTACTAATATTAATCTTGGTTTGAAATTCGATTGCATGTGTGGAGAGCATAAAGATGAATTTATAAAACAAGAAGTACTGAAGAGCTTGAACAAGCAAAAAGAAGCAATATCATACAGTAATTATTTGAAGTATGATTTGTAAAAAAACTATTAGAAGTCTCAACACATTCATTGAGATTTGAGATTGAGCCTAATGAGATTTGAAAAAAATATTTAGCCGATTTCATCCCCCAACATTCAAATTGTTACACCTGTATTGATTTTTTTTAATGACTAGGTCTATTCCTACAGTTTAATCAATCAACATCAAGAGGCCTACAAAAAGCAGTAGGTGTCCATGATACATTATGAACAGTACAACAATTTTCAATTGCTAGAAAAGAATAAGAAGATAATAAATAAATAGACAAAATTAAAATTGAAAATTATCGGAATAATACAAGAAAATAAAGAGATAATATGTTTTCTAGACAAGACTCTGAACGTCAATGGCATTGATTACCGTTCAATTGGTGAAATAAAACCAATCTAATCCAACTTCATTGAATATCCCAATGATTGTCGATGAAACCAGGAAAATTGCCAGACCAATAATTAATGATAGCGAATTACAGTAGCGAGATTCCAACTATTTCACCTCAAATAATCATATTCCAGTCATTAGGTAATCCCAAATGAAATACAACGTGCAGAGTAATATTTCAGTGATAATTAATTTGATTTGTATGCATTTAGAGAGACGCTAAACTCTATCTTCATCTAGACTACACCTGCAGTATAAAATTATGACTACATTTTAATTCTAAGCTCTCACCAACTCATAGTGATTCAGTAAACTTCAACTGAATCACCAAGTTCCTGAGCTTTAATAACACTCAGTCTCACAGACCTTCAAATGTTTATATTTTAGAAATTAATAATATGCTTTATTTTTCTTTCAAACGAACATTATGCATGATACAATAAGTAACATATATTACTAGGGACACAAGCCTTTGGCTCATGAAGAGTTTGAATCTATTGTAAATTGAGCGATTCTTGCAAACAAGTGAAGAAATAAACACGAAGCGAAAGAAAGGCTGAGTCAGAAAAAAGACAAATGACAGATTTAAAAAAAAATACTTATGCAATAATATTGAGTTTTTTCGCCCACCTATATTGCGACCACCAGCTATTGTTTCTAAGCTCAAACGCTCACTTTAAAGCATCATCGGATGATATAAATAAATAAAATTAATTAGAATAAAAATCCTATACATTTTACTAAAATAAATTAGGCCCTCTAATCCTTTTTAGTAGTGCTCCCAAGCCTACTACTGCCTACTACAACATGCATTCTATTCATCCCACTATAAGCACTATGATGATGCTACAAAATGTAAAACGTACAGTATAAACAGGGTGCATTAACTAGAAACCGTTTGTTTCAAATCGGTAAAATCTTGACAGAGGCGAGATAATTGGACGCTGGTCAAACCGCGTGGCGTGGCGTCGCGGCGCGGAGAGCGTCCACAACGACGCTAGAGTGAATCATGACGCCGACTCGGTTACTGTGCAGTACACAGTATCATCTACAAAGCTCGTTAGAGGCTACGCATTAAATTTCGCATGCTAATTGCATTGTAGCGTATGCATTATCGCTGCTACTGCTACCTCTCTGGTGCCAACCACCACCAGCACAACTGCATGCAAAGAGCCGCACATTTAGTTTAGTGCAACCACCAGCCATGGTTTTGTCGGTTTCCTAGCCGCCTCCGCCCTCCGCCTCCGCCCTCGACACAACTGCTAACGGCAATCACTCATTTAATGCTGCAAATATCCACTGAGTTCCAGATAAAACATTAAGTTCACCCACCGCTCTCATGGCAATATTGTGCTGTTGTTTTTGAGCTAAAACAATTTAGCTTGAATCAAACTGATTGCTTGATGTTGTTTTTAGAACTCAATTTGAAACATGATTGGATTTCTATTTATTTTTTTAAATAAATAGTAGCTAGTAGAAAATTGAAAACAGACCTACGGAAAATGATTGAAACAAATGGAAAAATGGATAGGATTCAATTCAATTTCAATTCAATTCAATTTATTCAGGAAATAAATACAATACAGTAAATAGTTACAATATAATATGAATAGACACCCTACTTGGATGATTAGTCCGTGTGCAGGGAGGAGTCAGTATTGAACAGAATAAGTTACATAAGGAAAAATCAGTAGAATAAAATAAATGAGAATAAATAATGCTAGTTATGTTAAATCATTTAAATAGTACAAATGTAAAAAGAAATGAATTTTTTTTTTTTATTATTTTTCCCTCTTTTACTCAACGGCGTTCATGGAGCTCATTCAATAATAACAGCTTGATGAGTCCTGATAGGATGATAGGATTACTAATATAGGAATCAAATCAGTTGAAGAAAATATTTATCTGTATGGTGATATAAGCAGAGCCTCTGCAGCATCTGCACCGATAGAAAGCAGCCATCTGCTCACTCTCCGCTTGTAGACAGCAATGCTACACCCCTCATAATTTGTTGAAATTTCTGCAGGAATATTGCGGTATAACCAGTGTGCTAAATAGAAAGAATTTCCCAATTAAATAGTATTGTTCAGTAGAGGGAATTGGATATTAGTGTATAGTCTGTTCCTAGTAAGGTGATTATGCTGAATTTCTGTAAAAATAAAGTTACTTCTTTTAATAAAGGTCAAAAGGTTTTTAATGTACAATTGTTTTATATTTAAGACCGGGAATTCCTGAAAAAGTAAGTGTGTTAGATATCTGTGATTTCTGACCAATAACGTTTTGATAAGCGCCCTCTGGGAGACAGCAAGATGCCGCAGGATATTAGATGAGGCACCACCCCATGCCAAGATGCCATACTCAAGCAATGTCTGCACATAAGCGTAATACACAGTCCTGCAGTGACCAGCACTCAGGACATGCCCCAGCTGCCCAAAAGCATAATTCAGTTCGCAGCCTCTGCTTGAGATACTGCACATGAGCCACCCATTCAGTTTATGATCGAAAATAATTCCTAGATATTTATACTGTTTAACTTGGTCAATGGATGGACAGTGACAGCCACCAGACAATGGGTCGCCACATGAGTGCATCCTAAGCACCCTGGGTCCAGGGCCGTCTCGAAGAAAAACTGACAGACACTTTGTTTTTCCAATGTTAATCGACAAAATGTTATTGTCAAACCAGATCTTCAACTTGGCCAGGTCAGCAGATGCCTCATTGAATGTTTCGGTCCATGTAGGACCAGCCGACACCAGGGCCTTGTCATCAGCAAAGAGAGACAGCTGGCCATTTAGGTTTAACCTTGTAATATTGTTTATGTAAATAATAAACAGTAATGGACCCAGTGTGCTCCCTGGACAACCCCATAGTCAACCGCCAAAGGATAACTGTCCATACCATTCAGACAAATTCTTTGTTTTCTGTCATTGAAGTAACTAAGGAATGAATGGGATGAAAAAAATTCTTGCAGAGCTGAGTTAATAAGAAAGAACATTGAGTAATACACTTATTTATTTATTTTTGAAGAATTAGGGTTTGGTAGAGTAGTGGAGTTGTAAGAAATTAAATTAATAATGCTCATGTAAACAAAATTCATAAGGCAAAAGTCATATTCTTTAATGCAAAAGCTTCTGAGTATTTCAACAGAATTGCAAAAGTGAATTTTCTTAAAACTATTATTGTTTAACATGTTTGGCTAAAATACAAGAGTGTAAACATACTTCTTATAATAATATAAGTTTATAGGTAATATAGCAGAAAATAGCAGACTCACAATTTCATGAAATTCACTTAATCCACAACCACTAGAATATTAGATGCGATCTTACAAAGTACAATATATTGATACTCAAAGTTTAATAAATGGAATTTGAAGTGAGAATTTGTATTATTTATTTAGAAACTTCATTAAACAACGTAGTTTCGACAATAAGTAGTTTGGAACATGGCTTGAAAAATAAGATATTTGGCTAATATGTCATGGTATAAGAATGGAAATTTGAATGAAACAATTATTCTACCAATAATTCTCTAATTTACAAACTGTGTGCTATTAATTTTTCAGATGACAGTATGATGGACATGTTCTCATGCGAGAAAGTGAAACTGATAAAGTTGAAGCATATTGTGAGTGTCCATATTAGTCAAAATCAAGATTAGTTGATTGTATCTTTATTATAATGTAAAAACTTATCTTTGAATAATGATTTAGAGTTATTGTTTTACTTGCGAGTTGAACTTTTCAGAGCTAATGATCGGAAGTCTAATTTTCAAAAAGATTGAAAATTCTAAACATTGTACCTACTTGAATAATAAATGAAATTTTATTATTATGAATAATTGCATGAATTAATTATTAGTATTATTATTATTATTATCATTATTATTTATTTATTTTTCATTTTTTATTATTACGTAATTAATTATTGATAAATATATTAAATGATAAATGAAGTATTATTAGTAGACTATGAATAAGATTTCATCGATTACATCATTTAATTTTATTGCTTAGCCTATCAGTTATAATTCAAAAACTACTTTAAAATAATGTGATATGAATGAAATTCATAATTATTCAAAATTCTTAACCAATTTTTGAAGTTCCATCCTTAACTATCATAAAAATCTTCAGAATCATAATATTTTCATTATTAAACATTTTATACTTATTTATCATAATTATAATCAATATAATTAGAAGCACTTGCCTAGAAAAGTTTAACAGGGTCAAGCCCAAAATAAACTGCGTGTTATAACCCTGGCATTTTTTTTTTTCATAAAATATCGTAACTGAAAAATGTTTCATTCTTTTATTTCAAGATTGTGAATAGCCTATTGTTAAGCTCATAATCTCAAACATTTTATTTATGTTCATTCATACCGATGTTAGCGGGCAAATAAGGCTCAACCAGATTATTTTTTTTTTCAGTGTGTACATGAATGCATTGGGAAGAAAACTAAAATAGTGAGTATATCTTGATAGTCAAAATCTCTTATGGTATTGAATTTTTAGGAGAGAGAAGTTAATAGTTTAATAAAGTATCATGATTCACTATTTTCACATGTACAAACCTGCAATTATTGAAGTAATAATTCCATTCTTTATCATTTTTGTCAATCATGTTGAGAAAAAGGAAGCATGTTATATTCTAAAATTTAAATAAATTCAGCTTGGAATTGCTAAGCCTTTGAAGCATTCAAATGTTCTAAAAATATTCGGTACAAACCGAAATACAGTGATTTAGAAAAACAGTTATTGTTATTTCAGTTGTCAAATAAATAACATAAAATTGTAGAATCATCAATTTTCTCAAGCACTCCATTATCATAATATTGATAAAACTAGTTAGATTGAAAGATTCAGGTCTCTTTCAGACTTTTATTGAATATTAAAAAGAACCAATTAGTGTAAAAGTTCCACAATAGAGTACTGAATGCAATTTTAAGATCATTTTTAGTACCTCCATCACAGTGAAAATGTAAATTTTACATACTGTAATTTATTTTAACCTTTTTATTCAACAATAATAAAGAATTTGAAAGTTTTACTGTAAATTTAACGACTTGCAGTCAATTTTAATTGTGAATAAATATTTCTACTCACTTTTGGCCAAACGTTTTTGAGTCATGGAGACTCATCTTCAAAGGCTACAATGAAGATGATACTCCATGACTCGAAAACGTTTGGCCAAAAGTGAGTAGAAATATTATTTATTCAGAATTAAATTCGTTGAACTTGCAATAAAAAGTTAATATTAACAATGCAGATCGTTATGGAAGAAGAAATCAAAGGAAGAATTTGACTTACTTGACTTGTACAATGCATGATTTTTTGAAAATTGTGAAAATAAATAAATTTGGTCAGAATATGTTACTAGTAGTAGAGGAAAAATAATTAATAAGAAAGAGTGTACTGTGGGTCGTCTGACAATGCTCTTGACAACAGAGATAAACGGCCGTCACGCCATAACGTGAGTTATAATTTCCACTTGAAAGTGTTTTTTCAAGTTATTATTATATATTAGTGGAAACAAGATGGATCTTCAACATCATAGAAAAATTGTTAATAAATTTTCACTCACCATATCTGGTCACCCACCATTTTTTTGATGGTAGCCAAATTTCTTTCGCTCCTAAAGGAGCTTAGGGCATCCGAAAGTGTTCGCCATCTATTCTTGTTGACTGAAAGCCTCTTGAACCCTGCTTAGTCTTTCCCTGCTGCCTGCAAGTTCGTCTCCTTGTCTGCGTGAGCCCTGCGGGTTCCAGTCAAACACAGCCTTCTTTATCACGCCGTTCTCTTTTCATAATGTATCGCCATTTCCTTCGTTTCAATTCCTATTGTATTGGACGTTGATTTGTTATCTGTTAGAGGTGTTCGTTACTGATCACCTCTGGCCAATACATTTGCATTATACGATGCAGACATCTGTTAAAGATGGTCTGCACGCCTAGATATTTTCCGTGTCTCACATTCCATGTCTCACGATTTCAAATTTGTCTCTGAAAGCAGACAGAATAATGTCTCTCATACTAGAACCGGGGATAATACCCTTAGGATACCGAACCACCGTACTACAATCTATAGTAAATCATTTGTTGTTAGTGCTTGTCGGGCTTGGAACGCACTTCCTAATTCCATTAGGTGATCCATCGATTCCTAATTCCATTGAGAGTCGAGCGGGCTTCACCTCGTCATTGAAGAGGTATCTCCTGGAGGGAATAGCTGCATCTTTTCAACCATAGAGCACATGCATGACAAACAACATCTTTCATTCTGTAAATCATATCCCATCTGTATTGTTCAGAAAATAGTTTTTTAAAAACACACAATTTCAATGTGTATTTTATACCACATTATGTGAGCATAAGGTTAACACTTACTTTTCTTAATGATTGCAGCTAAAAGAAGACGGCTCCTTGAATCCAGAAGAAATCAAGCAGTACGCAAGAGAGTACATGTTCAATGAAGAATGGTCCAAGGAATTGGGAGAAAGAGCGCTTGACAAATGTCTATCTCAAACATACAGTAAGCTTAAACCTCACATCCTTTTTTCTATCTCTTCATATAAATCAATCAATCAATCAATTGTACTTGAGAGCAAAAGGCTTTCACAAGCAATTCAATAGGTAAGGGGTGTGTCTGGGGAAGAGAGCAGCATGATCTCACACCCACAAAGGAATTCCAAACCATACTTCTAGTAAAGAACATATTACTATAGTGAACAGAGCTATATTTTGTTCTATCTTTCAAAATCATTTTTTCCTGATAAAACATTTTTCTTATGAAAAATGAGAATGTATTTTTTATAATATCCACAAATGATTGTTGTTTTTCTGATAGAAATACAGTTTTGCAGGATTTCAAAATAATGATTTTCGTTTTGTTCACTTTTATAACCAATCGCTCTGACATACTCACAAGTGATTTTTTTTCAATTTCAGCAATGAAACATTCTCCTGAAAAACTTGAGAAATCAAGTTTGAATTAAAATCATAAAAATTTAAATCTATAACTTAGATTTTAGATTTGAAAAACTTGAGTTTAGATTAAAGTCATGAAAATTATATTTAAAAAAATATGTTTTATAGATTATTTTAGATTTACCATCACTAATCACCCACACTTTATCCTTCTGTTACAGACAGCGCAACGAAAATGCTGGACGAATACGAGATTAAATGCAACCCCACTTCGGTACAGTTCCACCACTGTCTCTGGAAAGAAATTGAAATGGTAAGTTGTATTTTTTAAATAGACGATTTCATGATTTGATAAATTAAAAATATATTCCAATAAGGCATTATATATTAATGTGTTGAATCAAAATCCTTGGATTAAAGTATGCAATGAATTAGACTGAGGCGCAGGTTTGCAAAATTAATGAAATAGTTTTATTCTATATAGTAGCAAACATTATACGAGCGTGTTCCACTATAATATATTACACAGAACTGTGTTACACCGATATTCTGTACCATACCGATTTGTAACCAATTGTTGGAATTTTTCTCAAAAATGTAATAAGTACATGACCAACAAATAATTTGCTTATAGTTATTTTTTATCTAATATTTTAAAAAATATGGATTTGAATGAACTCAGACCAGTTCCTCATTAGAAGACTAATGCCCGGTTTCTGAGTTGTTCATTAAGTTTAATGGATCATTAACCCATTGCTTCAGCATTGAGCTAATGGTCCATTAAGTTAATGAACAACTCAGAAACCGGGCATTAAAGTTCATGATACTTTTTGTTTGCCATGAGTTAGGACTAGAGAATTAAGACTATTCATTGCTAACATTAATGAGATTATCAAACAGAAATCAGTAGGTTTAATGATAGAGAATTGAGAGCTAGAGTTAGTAAACCAGTATTGACTTAAAAAATAAAAATAATATTCATAACAATAGATAATGAAATGTATGAAATACACTGATAGGTTACAGAAGCCCATTTCAGAATTTAAATAACAAAATAAAATGCATATCGAAGTATTAAAGTAATTTTTCAATCACTCAGACTATAGAATCTGGTTTACAGTAAATTCAAATCCAGCACTGCAGTTTTTAAATTAATATTAATGAACAACAGGTATGGAGAAACTCCAACAAGTTTAATTATTGGAATTATTATAGAAGCGATATTATTTAATTACCTATCAATCTAATGGACTACTGTTCGTTTTGTTCCTGATTATGTCATGACTATGTAATATTCTTTCTGTAAGTTTTGTACATCTTCTTCATTTGAAACGTCCAAAGAATATCCATCTCCACATACAAATGTACTCTACTAATATTATTTTTTTTACAGACTTGTCCAGAATCGAAGGTTGACCTGAGTAAGTTGATTGCTTATTTTAATTTTCATTTCAGTTTAGTTGTTAAACAGATATTTTGTCGTTTGGCTACATTTGAATTTTACAAGCAAATTGATAGAAATATAGATCGCTATTGGATTTAAGTTGGAATCTAATAACAATACATCACAAATCAGCAACTTTACTTGTAAAAAAATTAGGGGATGTTGATCTTTTGATCAATATGAATAAGCCTACATTGATTTATTGTTCATTGCTTTCTTTCCGGTAATCAGTAGAAAAGAGTAATTTAATCAACAAATCTACTAATAAATAAACCAATTCAATGGAGTATCTAAGGACCCGAGTAATTTACATAAGATGATTATTATCATTTGTACTGATAGGCGCATAAACTTCTATGATTTTTATAAACATACTTGCCCAACTAGATTGATGCTTTGGTGACTAACTGATTTCTATTATAATTATTTTTATATTCGACTTTAAACTCCAAAATCAATAGGGACCTCACTTTGATTACAAGGAAGCTGTATTCAAAGTTTCAAGAGTTTTTCCAAAGATAGACATCGACGGACAGACAACAGCAGGATTTCAGGTCGATTTCCCTGTCGGGTCCTTATTAATAAAGACTTCAATAGTTCTGTCCATCTTTCCTAATACATTCGATCCATCTACAGTTGATTTTTACGGTTTTCTCTTATTGTATACGAGTTCAAAACTCGTTAAATCGTTAACTCTTAAATGTTTTTTTTATTAAATTGATTAATTTGATTTATTCTCTAAAATTATGTTCACAAAATGATTTCAGTTTTTTCAAGTTTCCATTATGAAGTATTGTTGGAATAATACAATTTTTTTTCTTACAGAGGCGAAATGTGTGAGACTACGGGAACGCCTCCGCAAACAGCAAGCTGCTGGAATGTGAAGTACTCTTATAAGATTTGTGATATTATAAAGATTTAATTTTTCTTAATTGACTGATAAATAGGAATTTGCAATTTCTAGCTGAAATCAAAACGCAGGTAATAGTATTATGTAGAGGTGATACTATGTTTGCACTTGAGATTTATTTATTAAAATAATTTAAAACAACGTAATTAAATTTCATTATTTGTGACCAGTTGGCAAAACCCATTGTTCATTCAAGTACTGATTCAGTAGGATGTAAAAAAGTAGACTTCTTATGAACGTCATATTGTTTTCATATTTAATAAAAAATACTCATATTATATCCTTAAGATTGCCTTGAATGTTAAAATATCTATTCAAAAAATTTCAAGTGATTGAAAGTTGATACTTTTAGCTGATTGTTAAATATTTCTTTCGAAATCACATTTTATAACTAATAGAATACTAAAAGTTATGGATGGTCTTCTTTGACTTACAGGACATTGAGACAAAAAATCATAAGCTACATTAATAATTAAAAAAGTCCATATCATTTTTTATTTATAGTTATAACATTTTACATTCGAGGTGGCTCCTTCACTAACTATTTGAAGTTCAACCTAATTGTTTTCATATTCATGTCTTTAAACATTAACTATACAAAGCTAAAAATGTCTCTGTAGCACAAAATCTTACTCATTCTAATTATTTTATGACATTTGATTAGGCTATGTGGGCTCTCTTCTATTTTATATTTTTAAATGTGGAGAAGGAATACGAGTTGCAAGCCATAACTCCAGTTTTTCAATAGAGTTACAACTAACCTCAATATTTAGCCATCATTCTTTACATTATCCCATACATAGTGGACCCCAGTGGGTCGATGGGGATTGAATCCCATTTGGAATTGACAATGTTTTTTTTACGGCCAGATGCCCTTTGTGACGCCAATACTCGACCTCTAGGCTCAAATGGGTGTAGTAGCAAGTTTAATGTCAATATTAATCAGATATTTAGTGCATCCAATTTTTTAAAAACGATATCTGAAAGCTAATATGTAAATTAACTCAATCATCAAAATTTTTCATTATATCTAATCTGAATAAATCCAGATAATTAAATGAAGTGCGAAACACACCTAAAGGGGTTTTATAGGTGAAGTTCACGACGGTAGAAGATTTAGAGAAAATTTTGAAAAAGAAGAGAAATCACGAACAGCCATGAAGGCCGGGAGCAAGTTGGTGTGACGTGATTTCATTAGTCAGCTTTGTATTTGTGAATGTCTCGATGATCGAGCACCATATCTGGACAATAAGAAGTCAGCTTATTGGGTTGGGCTGGCCGGCTGCCATCTTGTTCCGGTTCCTGATTCGGTTTGTTGCACAGTTCACTTGTACTTCCGGTCTGCTGGACAGTGTTCCGCTTTCCCAGAACGTGCGCCTTCCGCTATTCTCTCATCAACCCTAAAGCAAGAGAATTCTCCCTTAACAAATCTTCACATTCACGTTATCTTCTATAGACCGGAAAATAATTTTTTCCACCTCTGAATCTTTTCAGAACCGTATTACAGAAATATTTCTCAGTACTGGTATAAATAGTTGAGAATCATCATTATAAATTTCTCACTAGTCATATGTGCTTCTTATATTACTTATTATTTGTGTTCAGTGAAAGTTCTACGATAATAACTTTTCATCAGGATAACAATATCATTCTAATAATAGGTTGTAGCAGTTTTGACTAGTATGCCAAAAACTAGTGGAATTATTATGTAAGATTTGATTAATGTAAATTTAGAAGTTTGTTAAGAAAAATTATTATTACCATCGAATAGATGACGTGACAGAACTGTACATATTTATGTCATCAGAAATATGCTACAATCAGAGAACAGTAACCCAATGTTGTATATTATTCTAATAAAACATAAATTTCTCATTTTTACGATGACAGATAACAGAAAGTGGTGGTTAAAAAAGTGCCGGTTAATCAAGGTTTCACTGTATTACCTTTTAAATTGAAGAAGGTTAATGTAAAGAATTTCACAAATTCAAAATTTTATTTGCACTTTTATATGATTGTGACCAGCGACCAACGGTTTTCTTAATCAGACGGTTTTTTAATGAATTCATACTCATTTAAAGGTGGGTACAGTATTATGCTTATTTAAATGCATATCTACATCTCCTGTTTGAATAATATTAATTAAATTGCAAAGTAGAGTTTGGGATATATTTATAATGTATACTTTATTAAAGATAAATTATTTTTTTTATGATTTAAACATCTCCATACAGATAAGCCATTTCCATAAGAGTACAGAGAGATTATCATTGGAAAATCAATAGGGATGGGAGCGACAGTTCGGAATGGTAGAGGAAGAAATACGAAGTTTCTTTTTCTGGAGACATCCCTTGTTTGTAATCTTTTTATCAATGTCTCTTCCGCTAGATTTCGTCTGAGCGTTGGTTAAAGAGAATATATCTTGATAATTATCATGAAAGAACATCCCATCTCAAAGTATCGAATAGTATTTTATTTGATTAAGGTGAAAATTTTCAGTGAAGAGCTGAAGATGAAGGGAAGCAGCTTACTTGATATATGAGATTACTTTATACGAGTATAGTCATAATATAACGATGTCTAGAAGGGCTCTGATCAATCATGTTTCTCGTTTTCCGCTTGAAGCAGTGTTGTCTCACATAAAAATTGTATAGGCATTTTCATTACCTAACAAAGTAAAAAATTAGTACATCTTATTAATTGATACTCTCAACAAACCTTTCTATAATGCTTTGTGCAAACTCAACAACCAAAGTACATGAATTATTTTTCGAATATTGTTCCAGCACTAGAATATTTTGGCACCTTTTATTTGGAGGATGAAGCCCACATAGGTCTGAGACCTGTGCGTGGGTAATGAATTGGATGATGGTGATTGATGAGTTGGAGGTTTTAGGTGGGTTCTGAACCACCGGGAAGTGATTGTACAGCAGAGAACAGTCTTTTTTGCTGGCCAATCCAATCGGTCACCCTTACAAAGAGCGCCCAGGAGCTTCGTAGCTTATCTCTGATTGAACAGATACCTGCTGCGGCACTTCCCTTCCATCTGAGAGCCAATTGGGCTTTATATAGTACAATGACTTTATATAAAGTATCTATTGTGACTATATAATGTCTCTGAATTAAGTGTACAGTGACTTCATATAAAGCATCTATAGTGACTCTGTATAAAGTCACTGTAATAAGTGGAGTTAGTGCTGCCATATTGTAGAGAAAAACAGTATTTACTTAATAATAAAACAAGTTTGGTTTTAGACCGCATTGTTGAATTACAAAAAATTGCAAAACATGAAAGTTGCAGAATTTAAGACCCGCATTTTGAGGTCACTTTTTTCATCTTGTGCTCCTTTATGCATAAAGTGGTCCATTGTATTGAGTACCTTACATCTGCAACTGTAATCATAATCAAACTGCATCAAAACACATTACTCTTGAATACTAAAGCAATTTTACTGTTTTGTGTTAACAATAATTTAAATTCTATAATTCCAATCTCGAGCTTGATGAAGTTTGATGCAGATTTGAAAGAGCGGAGTTAAAATTCAGTGAGCTTTGAATATTTACCACGGAATTGAATTTATGTTGCATAGAGTACATTACCAACTTTTATGAAAAGGGATTACATTAGTGATCGACTCACAAGAACAGCTTCTAGATAAGCTGACATCAAATGACCATTTATTTGCATGTTTCAGCTCTTTGCTTCGCCATGTATTAGGGCTTCGCGTTGGAGGGGTAGGGACTGTATCTGTATGACCTCACAAAGTGATAGCGTAATAACCGGACACGGTGGTCAAAAAGCGTGCACGCAAAAGCTGTCTAATTTAGCCTTATCAAGTATGATGCATCCCTCAATCGCATGCTACAGAGCTACAGGCATTTAATTATTAGCTTCAGTTCGGCGAAACTGCCAACCGACTGTATAACTGTCTCTTCAGCCTTTATTAAATTCGCGTTCGCATTTGATTCTGCATAATAACTTTTGCGTGATACGATAATCATGTAAGTAAACTAATGTGCGTGGGACATTATTTGTTGGGAATTGAAATTTCCAACTGTCACAAAATAATGGCGGAAATCAGTTCGATACACAGTTTACGAATAATCGTACAAAAGAGGGATGTGATTAGCTATGTCTATAACAGCTTCAAACAACTTTTACAACAGATTACCGAGTTCAAAGGTCATTCTAGGAATATTAATGAGTTGAAATGCAGTTGGGCCAATAAATGAAACAATCGATTCCAACAGTGTTTTGACAGTTGAATAAACATGTTTGTACACATAGTGAAAAGATTCCTGGAATTACGTACGGTACCTAAAATTAGTTTTCAACAATAAAATCATTGAAGATTCTCTGATGATGATAAACAATTCGTTTATTTTTATCATTCAGTATTGCATAAAACTAATAACTAATGGAATTAGTTTGGGGTAAAATTTACAACTAAATTTTAAGAGGAGTTCAGTGAAGGAATTGTTACTCTCAATAGCACAGATATGGAAAAATATAAATTATATTTCATAATCTGTGCCAATAGGGTCGGTCCAATGAAAACAATTATTTTGTGTAATTTTTTTTTTGATGATCTAGACCAGAGATTCCCAAACTGGGCGAATTCGCCCAGCAGTGGGCGATTTTAGCACGCCAGTAGGCAAAACTGACAGAATGTGAATTCGATGGGCGATTTGAAAAATTCATGGGTAAATAATTAACTTTTGTATATGCTGTACAATTTGACCAAGAAGTTTTTGTCTATAAAAGCAAGGAATAAAATAAAATTACACTATTTATTTTTATAAATAAACTTAGTTAATAGATTCGCTATCTCATCAGTCACCAATAATTGTATGAGATATATAACAATACACCTCCCTTTGGTGTTACTAAGAAGAATTGACAAGATGTCGGCGAACATCGAAGAGACACTACATGAACACTTCAAACATTTTGGCTTCAAAATATCCTTGATTGCGATGCATCACAGAAAAGTTGTCTGTAGTATTTCCTTCTTTTTGTATGGTTGAGAGAGGGTTTAGTGCAGTAAATAATCTTGCCATGAAGTCTAGAGATAGGTTAGAAATTGAAAAGCAAGGAGATCTTAGAATTTTTCCAACAAAAATGTTTCCTGAGATCAACATAATTGATTGAAACTCATCAAACCCCTCACATTAATTAGACATAGGTTTTCATGTTGATAAATTAATTAGATATAAAAATTCTTGTAGCCTAGTTTTAATTTCAATTTTTTCTTCAATTCGTTCCATTTATTGTTATTTCTTTTTTAGACCTATTATTTTTAATTTTTAATGTACATAATTATATCTAAATAAACATAATGTACCTATTAAGAGAAAAATGTTTGTACAAGTACTCATTTCTCAACTTATATTTAGGTGTTTGAATGTGTGTTTGTAATTTTAAGATTTGTGCGTTTTTTTAAATGAGGTTGGGCGAAAAAAATTATAAATTTCGATATTGGGCGATGGTCAGGGAAAGTTTGGAAAACCCTGATCTAGAAAAATGAATGAATTTAATTTTTTTTAAACAAGGCGAACCTAGAAGAATAATCGTATTTAATATTTTTTCCCGTTAGCGTATCATCTTTCATAATTCGTATTGATTATTGTCAAGGTATGTTTACAATGGTGTAAACCGAAGGATTATTTAGAATAATAATGTTTTGCTCTCAGCTTCACAAAATATGTTCATTGTAGAATGTTCTCTTTGTGTGAAAAATATTGGATCTGAGCACAATTTCAATCTAGGGATCACCATAATTGAATAATAATTTTGCCTCGATCATTGAAGATTGATAATAAATCATCAACTCTATTTAAAGAGGGTTTTCTATAAATTTAACAAATAATATTCGCAATTATTCTGAGGGAGTGAAATTATGTAAAGACATGTTCTTAGTGTTGAACAATTTTCTATAAATAATGTTCAAAGTATCTCCAAGTTCTGAAATACAGTGTAATGTATCTCTATTAAATTGTGCAATATGAGTAGTGTAGTAGATTTTTTCTATACAAGTTCAATGATCGCAGGAACATGTATGAGCAAAGGGTGTCATATGTGAAACATGTATGAGCGAAGTGTGTCATATGTGAACTTACGTGTTTTTTACGGAGCTAGGCTACTATTATATAGAACACGGCAGCAAATGGGTCACCAATACGCCACTGGGTTTCCTGGTTTTAGCAGGCGACAATAAAATCCTCTTTTCTCTTCCTATCCTTACTCAGAGATTTTATTGTCTTCTTGCTCTCCTATCGATTTCGGAATCCCCTCTGAGAACCACTAGACTTTTCTTCCACCCATTCTACTAGTCTATCAGTGAAATATTATGGGCTTGAGACAGTGGACTTACATTTACTCTCTACACGGTCCTTCATTCTTTCGCTACTTTTCTTAAGAAATGCCAACGTGAGATACTGTATATAAAACCTTGAACAGTTGTACGCTCATATGATCATACATGTGAGCGAAATTATTTCATATCGGTATGTGCTGAATTTATTCGAGAAGATTTTTTTTCAACACTGTTTGCTATTAAGTGTTTGAAACACTTATTCAAACTATTAATGTCTTGTTTACAATATTTTCATGATGATTGGCCACATTACTAGAATTCAATATCCGGAATGTAAAAAACTGCTCTATTTGAATGCATCAGAGCAGCCTCACTCAGGTCATAACATTTTGCCTCCCAGCGCTACGCTCTGTTTCACCGTGCTGCGAAAGAAGAGTTTATTATGTTTTCAAACAGAGGTACCGCACACTGATGGAAACATTGAATAGCAACGCTGCGCAGCGCTAAAGCTTCGGTTTCGGATTTGGACTAAATGGACAGCAGACAGGGCCACATACACTGCAATATATAAACTCGATTTTCTTTCAAAATATATAAGTTAGTTTATGAGATAAGATGATAATATATTCGATAAATTAAGAACCTGCTATTATATTCATATATATGCCATTATACATAACCTGCTCATAATAATAAATATTGTAAGTTAGCTATTATTTCCAATAACGAGCCATCTTGATTCTTGATCTGTCCCACGAGACATCAGGCTCCATTACAAAAGTGGAAACACGCTGGAGATGAAGCTTTTCATATTGAGGGTGTGTTTATCATATTGAGGTTGTACGTAGGTTATCATCCTACAGATCATGATGGCGCGTTGTTGGAAATTATGTGTTAACTTCCAACTTATTATTGAAAACAGATTATTTATGGAAGAATATTTAAGAATATAATAGCAGGTCTTGCCCAGGTGAAATGTTGGTCAAAAATAATAACACCTCAGTGTTAAAAAATGAAAATCGTAAATCATAAGGCTTAAAATAATTCTTGGATTTCTTGTTCCATGGCGATCTGCATTGTGAATATTAGCTTTTTGTTGTAAATTTAACGACTTGCAGTCATTTTTATATTGTTAATATATAATAAATGTGAAATTACCACTACGACAAATTATCAGTAATGAGGATGTGAGGTACCAGGCTGTGCAAAGAGAAACCACTCGAAGACACACTGAACATTGGAAGAAGGACGCCTCAGACAGAATGAATGAGTATTGGGCTGAGAGGAGGGAAAAAGCTAAGGAAGCCAGAAGAAAGTAGTAACTGATCTTGCGTGTTCCAAAGATGAACCAAACGAGAAAAAAAAATAAATGTGAAGATGAGATTGAGGCTTGAAGATGTGATTCAATACCTCGAAAACGTTCGGCCGAATGTGAGTACATTTATTATATATTCACAATATAAAAACGGCTGCAAGTTGTTAAATTTACAACAAAAAGCTTAAAATAAGAAACAAAACCCAACAATACATCACGCTTTTATTTTGAGTTCTGATAATTTTACATGCATGCGGCGTGGTTAAAAACAAATAAAAATATTGAACAATGTATTCCAGTTTGGGTATTGATCACATGAATGCAAGTAGATGCTTCCATATAAGTTAATAATTTCGTATAGTTGGCTGGCATTTGGTTTATGACTTGGAGAGAGAGGTTGTACGTGCGATTTTCATATCGTGCCGCTCAGCACGGCATACAAACTGAGCGTAAAGAATTGCCGTTCTGCAGTCGTTTATCCTCTCGCTGGCTTCCGATCCATTTGCCAAGAAATATGTTGTGGAACCGATAAACGATTCCACGCCACTTTCAACTTTCAATAGCCAAGAGGGTGGTTAGTGCCAGTGAAGAGTGGCGGGGCTGAAGGGGTCTGAGTGAACCTTATCAAGAAATATACACTCTGTTTTCTTGACAGAATCACAGGGATGATTTCAATTCAATGTGCAGCTAATCTCAGACTGTAGTAGTGGTTTAACTACAGTAGTAGTATCTATGTCATGTGAATAGTGCTTTGGTGGCTTTATATTTACATATTTTTTTGAAGATTAAGTAGAAGATTAATGCCCGGTTTCTGAGTTGATCATTAATCCATTGCTCCAGCATTGAGTTAATGGTTCATTAAGTTAATGAACAACTTAGAAAACGGGCATAAGTATTGATGAGTCAAATTCATGAATAACATAAATTCCTGTATTTCTTATTCCATAACGATCTGCGTTGTTAATATTAACTTTCAATGGTAAATTCAACGACAAACAGGCCGCGCATTCAAACAACGATACAAAGAAACAATCCTTGAATACAAAAACCTAGTCGACTTTTGCAGACTCTATCATTCAAACTGGACTCACTTTTACTGACATCACTACCAACCTACACATTGTGCATATAAAATTGAAAGGTTCGATTTCAATACCTTGGAACAATTTGAAATATACAAACACACCACACATAATAAACAAAACATCCTCAATGAACAATTAAATTTTAAATCACACAAACGTTTTGATCACATTATACAAAAACCACAACTCTTCTAAACAAAAAACCGACATGCCGATCTAGGACGCCTGTGAAGATGAGTCTTCATGAATCAAAAACGTTTGGCCTGAAGTGAGTAAAAATATCATTTATTCTCAATTGAGATCGACTGCAAGTCGTTGAATTTACCATAAAAAGTGAATAAGATAAGTTGAAAACATTGAGTGAATAAAGGAAGATATCAAAATAATAAGACTCCAGGCATAAGCCCTTTCAAATAGTATTGTGAACATTGTGACATTGTGTAATATATCACCAATTCCCAATAATATACACATTAACATAATTACAATACTTGATACTTAATTTTAATCTGGTTGAAATTGATAAATATTTTTGGAAATTAATTTCAATTCTGAATTATAAAAGACTATATTAGGCTATAGAACTGCTCAATAGAATAGAATAGATAGGCATCCACGTTATTTCTAAATTATATAAAAGTTAAATTATGACTCAAATTTTACAAATGCCTCAAAATGGGATTTCCGTACATCATGATGAAACTATTCTAATGAAATCATATTATTGTTTTTTTGTTAAATCATATTATTGTTTAATTATACATGATGTTCCCCCTTTATGAAATACTTGATGAACAATCAAATATCAAAACTGACGCTGTATTATTAAATAGAAATAGTGTCAGTTTCGATATTAGAAGTATTGTGATGGTCTGATAGCGATGTTATGTTGGATAACCATTGATGCGTCACAGCCAGATTAATATTTATTATGGCAACACAAGATAATATAGTTTCAGCAAACAGGGTGTCATTCTTAATCTCAACCAAATAAACCTAAAATACAGAGCAGGTAGATTGGAATCATGCATTCCAACAAAAATATTCAGCAAGTTGAAGATTTCATTGTTTTTTTTTTCAATAAACTAAGTTGTGGTTAGCTGGAGCCCTGTCATTCGAGATCCAGCGTTGTATAGTATGTTTAGGCCTTACTCCTCACCCTGCTCAGTTGATCGATATGGTTTGGTTCCAAGTTTGTCACGCTTCATTGTGGATTGATGGTGCAATTTATGGCGACTTTCATGGCGGTTATTGGAATTCAGTCAGGGAAGAGGGAAAAAGGAATTCGATCGTGGAAGAAGGCACAACACGTGTATGAAGCCATCAACATAAGACTCCAAAAATATATGGTGCTCGAAGGTGTGAAGAGTATAAGTGTCAGACCATTAATAAAGTTGGAGCATGAATTGGTGAGAACGTGCGGAAAAGAAAACTTTTCAATCAGATTTTGAAATAATTTTTTGAGGAACTTGAAACAAAGGCTTTCCAATAATTATACTGGAAAATCCTTTTTAAAGATCCTGCAACAAAATTTTGTTGAAAAATAATATTCCAACTATGCTCTAGTCTTAATCAACAGTGGAGAAGAAACTACTGAACGGACAAAGTCCATCATTCATCTCACATGATAGTTTATTATTATTCTCATGTTTGAAAATACTGCAGTTGATTGGAATTGTGTTGGTCACACGAAGCTCAAATAAAGCACATACAGTTTTTCTAGCTCATCTTTGTGACAACAATGTAATAATGAATATTTGAAAATTGATCTCATTGAAAGGAAATTGCAATTACTGGCTGATTAAAAAGAGCCACATCGATATGGAATTAATACTTCCGTAGTGTGTACATATTAAGAGATGTGGGTTTGCAATAAAGAGAATAGTGAATACCGTACCTCATTATTGAAGACTGGATATCATAATAATGAGGCTGAGTGGGCACTATCGATCTAGTGATAATGTAGTCTAGTCTAGTGATTTATGAATGTATTGGGGAATTATTTTGAGTTTTAAAACCCTGATTTATTGCATGTTGCCAACTCAAATAATAAGCTTTGTGTCTTTGATATATGTATGCTTTTTCTCTCACCCAAATTTCGTGATGAATTTTAATTTCGTGCGATTCGTTGGCTTTGCTATTGATCTTACAATAACTGTCAAGGAAAATTAAATAAATCAAAATCTATAAATTGAGAAATGTAGAGGAATGGGTCAAAAGTAACATATATTTTAAGTTATAGTAACGTTTAGGTTGAGTAATAGTTGCCTATTTATTGTATTTGATAAGTTTTCTTTTTCGTTCTACTGTTGTTTTGCTAAAGATAGTGATGATAGATTTTATTTTTTGTTCTACTGTTTTTTTTTGTTTTGGACTATTTTTTTGATTGGTTGGATGCTTGATTTAGTGAATTATTGATGAACATTCCAGGGTAATTTTGGGTAGTAAAGAGGAAAAATTTTCATTTGTAATAAAGGAGAACTCGTCGTTAGCGAACAAGCTATGCTTTTCTGATGGCGCCAAAAAAAAAATGTATTAATTGTGTGTGATTGATTGTTATTTACAAGAGTTTGGCAATAAAGAATTTTGAATTTTTTTTAAATTTGAATTTCAGGCAGTATCCCAGGCAAATTAAACCAGAAAAAGGCCGCGGTGGACAAAAGTTGATGCAAAGATGAATTTTTTTATTCCACTTTAGGCATCTCAGAGAAGAGACCCCTTTAGGCACCCCATTAAATTGCGGAAAAATTTTGCTTGTGCATAACTTTTGGGTGGTAATAAACCCCTAATTTGGCACTTTTTTAGTTTTTCGCCTGAAACTCGAAAACTATCTACCACGTTGAAAACATTGTTCAATTCGCAATTAAAGCATATGAAATATGAGAATATTTCCGATCGCTTTTCCTGATATCACTTACTTATGAAACTTGGTTTCTAGCCTAATAGCATGACCTATACAGTGGTCATGTTCTTTTTGCATATCTCAGAAAAAATTGGCAAAATTTTCAAATAAATTGAGGACTGTTCTGGAAGTAAATTCAATGATCTCAAACTTCTTACCTATAACTTTTACGTGTTGGAGTGAGCATTCACAAGATAAATGCATCGAAACGTGGGGGTTACTCATTTTTCACAAAGAGGGTTAAAAATACATGATTTTTGAAAAATTATTGTGAAATAACAACTGAACCGATTTGGTATTGTTCAATCGACGTAGAATTTCATATTCTTTAATTTGGTAGATAGTTTTCGAGCTTTAAGAAAAAAAGAGCCAAATTTGGGAAGTTTTTTGCCCCCCTAAAGCTATGCACAAGCCAGATTTTTTCGCAAACTTGGGGGAATCTTTTCTGGAATGCCTTGAGTGGATTAAAACAAAATCCAGCTTTGTATCAATTTTTTTCTATTAAAAGTCTTATTTGTCTGTGCTAAAATACTTGATAGACAGAGCATTCTTTGCCAATGCTTGCTGGTTGGTGTAGGATGTCAGGTGTAGGATGTTCCTCAGATTAATATATAATAGTAATAATAATTATATTCCTTTTAAAAAAAAATTCTCCAAAAAAATTTTTTATTAAAAAATTGAATATTTTAGTTTTTCTTGCGGAGGATGAGTGTTAATGAATATGGTTCAATATTGTAAAAAATTCGGATGAGTAAAACGTCTTTTACTTTTTCTGCGAGAGGGGATGAACAGAGTGAAAAAGAAGAAGTTGGTTTAGGAGGTGGTTTGTCGGTGCTTGTAAATGGCGTCTGCATGATGGACGGTGTTTCATCTCATCTGGCTGTCCTGCGTGCGCTAGCTGCTATGGATAAAGGAGCTGCTCCCTTCCCGGCCGTAATAACCAAGTCTTAATAACTACGCTACCATGAAAAATGACCCGGTGATCTTAGCCACCGGCGTTATTAGATTAACACCATGATTAATACGGGGAACACCTTCCTGTTTTCTTCATAATATTCAAAGAAATGGAACCATCTCGTTGATGATATCCTTCAGTGGAAAAATTTTAATGACAATTAATTACCCTCACAACTCTAGCCTAAATTGCGCTGTAAGGAGGAGGTTAATCTTGAGAATTTCATAATGTGAAAAAGGCGAAGCTTGGAAACAGGCTTGATATTATTTAGACTTGTGACTAATGATTATCTTAATCAGTTGTTTTTTATTTGTATAATGCTTGTCTTATTACTTAATATTGTCTTAGAATACTTAATTGAAAAAAAAAATATATATGGTTCAATATTGTAAAAAATTCGGATGAGTAAAACGTCATGCTTGTAAGATAATATATTCAAAATATGAACAACAAAAATATGAACAAAATTTGAACAACACCGACTGAATCATCGACGTTTTTCTAAAAACACGTGACCAAGAAAGTTAAAATTTGGTAGTTGAAGCTTGGACGTGTGATGAGAAAGGTTTTTAAAATTTCCCAAAAATGCGGCCGGAATTGCGGATTAAAGAAAAATGAGATAGAAGTTAATTATGAGTCATAAACATGAAGACGTGATCAACGAGCGTGAAGCTCGATATTAACTATTTCGGAAACGTTCTGCCTTCTGGGTGTTTAGGAGGTGGAGCACCCTGGCTAGTCGGTCTAGCAAGGAAAGCAAAGCGAGGCTGCCGACTAATAAAATATATAAGCTGCTATATATGTTATTTTCGGTTGGCATCCCAACACATATTTACATAGTAGTCACCACTTGAAAAAATTGAATTATTTTAATTTCAAATGTTATGTAGGCCTATGTAATACCTGAATTTGTTGGAGAAATATTATTTGATATTATATGCAAACTATGCACTCCCCCAAGCTTGACTATTAGGTGAAGTTATTAGGCTATTGTGCAGAACAGCTTTTGAATTATCTTTCGTTGATGTCAGCAACTGCATCTACTGTATCATTCATAAAAAAATACATAATTAGCCCTTTGTACTCTTCTGGTCTGCATAGCTGGATGAATTGATAACCCAAAATGGGTGATGACTTCCATTCGAGTAAGTTTAAATCATTGATCAAACGCAAGCAGCTTATACTTGAACGTATTTGAACGATCAATTGAGAGACCAAGGTAAACAGATGTAATCAAGCTCAAACAAGTGATCGTGGCTATAGATGGATCATGGATGACAGGTTTGTTTGGCTAATATCCATTGAGACCGCCAACAACGGAGTTTGATAATTGACAACAGTTTGTGATTGGAGAATAGTAGGCCTACTGTAGTTAGATGGGAAGGCAGCAACCAAGACACCATTCCGCAACTGTCAACAATGAAACTTGACAATCTGTAATCGAGAACGGTTTATTGGTCGAGTTGATTTGATGACCGTTTACCCAAGATAAGAGAACCAATATCCACTCACGACTTCTCATGATTACAGTTACCGTATTTACATCATGCCTGGCGTATTAAATGTATCAATCAATTGGAAACAAACTTCGTTTGGTTTGTGAACATTTAAAAACTTGTAGTTCTGTGAACAGTAGACCTCACGCACAAGAATAAGAATAAAATTTCTATTTTCCATACAACTGGTAGTTCAAACAGATGAGATTTCTCGTGTCTGCTGATTGCACATGATGGAAAATCTCATGTTGAAAGTAATAATTTCCTATAGAAGTAGGCCTAATAGCCTTAATTTCCCCCCTTTAAGGAACATGCAAAGTTTCATTGAATTTGGTACTCACGTTTAGCTGTAAATACATTACAAACAGACTAAGCTAGGAAGCACGGTTAAAAAGATGAAGAACCTGAAAGTTGAATTGGGACTTTAAAAAAATTATCGAATTCCAAAGATTTCAAAATTTTGAATATGTGATATATGAAATACTATCGCCTTGGAGAGTAGAGAAGAATGAGCACAATTTCATTTTGATCTGATCAAGTGTTAAAAAGTTAGGTGGTTTCAAGGGTAAAATTTACGAATAGAGGGCCGCCATCTTGAAACGGGAACGAATTTCAAAGTTCTATATATATATATACGTCGCTCGGCTATTGAACAAAGAATCTTCTTACCAAATTTCAAGAAAATCGGTCGATCCGTTCGGCTTAAACTGTGGTACACACCCACACACAAACCAAATGTCGATCGCTCGAGTTGAATCAGAGACCTTTCTTCGTTCGGTCAAAAATTATTTCCACACAGTTGAGAGATAAAATAAGAGAACTCAAAATTTGGTCAAAAATTCTCGAGAATTTTAATAGACTTCAATATTTTCGAGGAGTTCAAATTTGGAAATTGCGATAAACCGTTATAAAAAAACTGTCATTCTGTTGTGGAAAAACACATTTTACAGCACAATGTTGATTTAAGAAAGCAAATGTGAAGTTATCCAATACTATTCAAAATGTAGTAATTATCAAATGAGACATATTATAATAAGACATTGTATCACCATTCACTTAATCAATCATGCACAAGTCTAAGACTCATGTGAGCATCTCACAAATATGGTGAAATTCATGTCCAAGAGAAATGATATGAAGGAATCTCTAATTTGATAACCATGGTCAAATTATGTATGATCTACGGTATTGAGAACAATGAATGTATGTTTCTACAATCTATTTTTTTTTTAACTACTTTTGTTCGTGTTATTGTAGCAATAATAATAGTATTCGCAGTTGAGCAACACTCTGTACTCTGAAGGCACTTTTGTGTTTTGCATATAGGCTAATCTTTGAAGATAATGTACATAACACCTGTATTGTGGTTAAGACGTCACATAATGGCAATGATAATAATTGCTCAAGGCTTGTATACATAGTTGAAGCCTATAGAAGGCCCACATACTATGGAAGGAAATCGCAAAGTTTTGAGTGAACTCTTGGCACGCCAGGCTAAGTTTGTAGAGCGTCGAACAGTATTTTGTTCGATTGGAATTAGTGAGCGGTTTGTTGAAGGTAAATATTTTGCCAAGCAACTTTGTCGCAGCTGAAGTGGCCGACTGCGTTGTTCAAAACAACCTCGCACCTCGTCCAGGCGAACGGGAAAACGAAGGCGATGGCAAGGGGTGCTCATGAATAAAACCCAGTCTTGAGTCTAGAGCTGCTTGCTCCATCACGCTGTATCCAAAATAAAATTAGTGGGCTACTCACGACTTTTTCGTATCAAACTAAAAGTTCTAGTCAGCAGCTCATTTGTTTTTATCACAGAGATCTTATTATTGGGCTGCCTTGTGCCACAGTACAGTGACAAAAACTCATCTTATTAAAAATTGAATTAAATTTTTTTAAATTAAATTGAATTGTTCTTTATTTCCTCTTTAGAAAACAAGTACATAGGTAATAACAATAAGTTAGAGAAAAAATACAATGCCTGTGTGCGAAGAAGAGTCTGAATCGGTAGAATTTTAAATAGAAGAAAAAAGACAAATTTGAAAAAAAGAAAAAGAAAAAAATTACAGCCAAAAAAAAAGAAAAAAAGGTTTAATTATTTGTGGAGGATCACCTGTATATTTGCCACCTGTATATTTTTCAGTAATAATGATGTTAATCAAGGACAATTTTTTACAGTAATATATATCTACAAAAAATGGAAAGTTGCTCCCCTAAGCAATGAGCTACTTTCAGTATTTTAATTATTGTTAATTCTTGTAATTATTCAGAAAATTATGATAAATCAAAGTTTTCAATAATGAGAAATAATTTGTTCTAATTTTCATTACATTGTCTTATTATGATATTTTATTTTTATAGTTACCAACTTTACCCTACTACCCCACACATTGCATTTACAAACACTTGGAACTCTTTTGTGGTGGAATCAAGTAGGGCTACCCAGATTGAGAAAATTGTTCTGAAAATTTCTTCAATGATAATAAATAGCCGACATAAATTCACCATAAAAAATTCTTATGTAGAATATCTGATTAATTGAAAGCGTATTATACAGGAGTTTCACTGCTATTATTTAGTCAAAAACACAAATCAGCCTCCCATTGATTTTCTCCATTGCCTCATAAACTTACATCTCACTACGGAATCGATTAAAGGAAATAATATTTTGATAAAGGCTGTGTAATGTACTGTGCTTTCAATTCCTTGTGTTGGTACTACAATAATTGTCTATTGGAATGTCATAAAAAATGAATGGAATTAGGTACTGTACTGCCACATGTACCCTCCAATTTTGTTCCTCCCCCCCCCCCCCACAATAGAAACAGCCATGTTTCCTCCAATAAAAAAAACCTCTTTACTGATTTCTTTATAGGTTACCTCATTTACTCGTATTAATGACAATCGCCACCTGTATATTTTTCAGTAATAATGATGTTAATCAAGGACAAATTTCTTCAATAATATATATCTACAAAAAATGGAAAGTCGCTCCCCCAAGCAATGAGCTACTTTCAGTATTTTAATTATTGTTAATTCTTGTTATTATTCAGAAAATTAAGATACATCAGAGTTCCTAGTGAGCTACGGTTGAGGTTTTACAGCGAAAAATGAATGTAATACTTTATAGACAACTATAAAAAATTGTTCTTGAAATTCTTGTTCCATAACAATCTGCGTTGTTAATATTAATTTTTTAATTGTAAATTTAACGACTCGCAGTCAATTTTAATTGTGAATAAATAATATTTGCACTCGCTTTTGGCCAAAAGTTTTCGAGTCATGGAGACTCGTCTTCAAGGCCTTGAAGAGCCTCGAGCCTTGAAGATGAGTCTCCATGACTCGAAAACGTTTGGATAAAAGCGATCACAAATATTATTTATTCGCAATTAAAATTGACTGTAAGTCGTTAAATTTACAAAAAAATAGTTTACTGAATTTTACATTTCACTTAATATTTCATACATCTGAACTAAGTGTTCATAAACTATTCACAGTTCACAGTAGTTGAGGTTGGGCTGACAACAGCTTGCAAACGCAACAATGCGTTACTATGTTGTAACAAATGACGCTAGCTTAACATGATAACAAGATGGAGAATCAACTCTTCCGCCAATGTCGTTTGTGTGTAATATTATGTGAACTGGAGTGAGAGAACAACTGGGAGAAGATCTAACTAATGAGTTTTCATTAGGGAGAGATGTTCTGCTGATAGGAGCACAAGTGAGTCTGAATGTTGGGTGCACATCAGTCAACACTGGAATCAGCAAACCACCCTACGTACGGTTACGGTAGGTATCCTTTCAACCAGAACAAAGCTTTCCTGCATATAGCAGTTTACTGTCAGCAGGTTGACTCCTGCTGACTCACTCATCATTTATCATCTAATGTGGCACCTATAACATAGAAATATTGTATTGTTTCACGATATAATGGGGAACGAGTATTACAAACTTTACAAACTTCTATCATATATGAAGTTCTGATATCATAGTATTTTGTGTTGGGAAATATAGCATGAATATTGACATCGTTTTGATCCGATGCTACAGTTCTAGTATGTAATTAATTTCAAACTCTGCTTTCATCAACTGAGTTTGAACATTTCATCTACGCTATTTTGAAATAAAACGGAAAAACTTGACTAGTAATAAAATCTTAAAAAACACTTTCAAGTGGAAATTGTTATGGCGTTACACTCACAGACGACCCGTGTGGATCGTCTGTCGATGCTCTTAACATCAGAATGTAACGCCCGTCACGCCATAACGTGAGTCACAATTTCCACTTAGAAGTTTTTTTAAAGTTTTAATTATATATTGGTGTAAACAAGATGGATCTTCAACATCATAACTTTACTAGGCTACTTTAAGATTTTTTGCTGATCATATACACATTAGCTTGTGACTTCTGCTTGGATAATGAGGTGACTGATGACGAAAAATCTACCAGGCTGAACGGGAATCCAACCATTGACCGGAGGAGTAGCAGTCATAAACAGATATGCGTCCTAACTGATTAAACCTCTGCGGCTACCAAGATTTATAAATTAATGTTGAAAAAGAATTCGTTTACCAGTTAACGCTGGACGCAGAGTTGAAATATTTTAAAAACAATTAAAAAATATTTAGTTTATGATTTTTATAGTGTACAAGAATTCATTTAAAAATTAAGCCTCACCTAAACTAATTGTTATAGTAATTATGGTAACGTATAAATTGTATAATAATTGTTGATCTGACTTGCCTTATACTCCTCAACTGGGGTCTCCAAGAAGTATGCAAAAGTAGCTTACTGCCATTTTCTGCCCTTTCGTATTTTTCAAAAAACAAATTTTCTGTAAATTAGAAAATCATAACACCACTGGATTGATAAATTTATCGTATTATAATATGATCCTATGTAATAGAGATGAGACTTGCTCTATCAAATTTGTTTGAGTAAGCTGAATTTGTGCAACTGAGTGCTTGTTTGGGCAAGCTGGGGATACGCGATGCGACTGTTTGTGTGGTGTGCATACATAAATTCAGAACTGAGTTGATGAAGACGATTACTACTGATATCCCACTCGTAATCAAGGCATATAGCCTGCGCTTGTAAGCTGGCAAGATGGTAGATGGGACTGGGACTAAACAAGCTGTAATTAGCATTGACTTGGTACCCGTTGCACCACTATATGCAGATATTTAGTAATCTACTTTAGTCCAATTTCTGTAGACGTGGAAACTGAGCTCACTAATTATTTCCTTATCAGCTATCATCCTCAATATAATATGATCGGTCTAGACATAATTTATACAATTTCTCTATATCTTTTAAATATGTACAGTACAGTCTATCCATTATCTTTCTTTGTAGTGGTGAAGGTGATATTATGGAAGATATCCATAATGAATAATAAGACGAAATTGTCACAACCACATTTATTAAAAATATATAGTGATACTTGTTTCGGATGTTACTCCATTATCAATCTCAGACAAACATGTTTGAAACATGTTTGTCTGACATTGATAATGGAATAACATCCGAAACAAGTATCTATATTTTTAATAAATGTGGTTGTGATAATTTCGTCTTATTATTCATTCTATCTATTATAATTTTCTACTTTTGTTTTTTTCTATTGGGGCTAATATTTCTTAGTCTTGTATTTCTACAATATAATATAATAGAGATATTACTGTTACATAGAATTTAAGGCAAAAGTTTCTTCTCAAGTCTCATTTCATTTTTAATTTTCAAACAGAGATCAAGGATTTGAAACAAAACTACTGAACCTGAAGATTGGGCTTCATATAGAATCTGATAGCTAACGCCATCATGTGAACCTAAGGGTGCTTACAGAGTGGAGCATCCAATGCTCGATGATATTCACTATTGCAAAACAAACACATGCTGTGGAACTAGACCAGTGTGAATCCCAACATTCCATGTAATTGTCTGTTCAATATTCATCCTAAATGCATTAGAACGAATTTATTCATTAAAATCTAATTATACAATTAATCTAAATTTAGAATTATCTGCTTGATACTGACAGTTCAGTGGCGGTCCCAGGATTTCATATCGGGGGGGATGACCACCGGGGTCCAACCCCCCCCCCCCCCGGAAAAAATTTGGAATTTAAAGCCTAAAAACGTATTTCTATACGTATTTGAGCTCTAAAATATGCTCAAGCTAGTATTTATGTTAGCTAATAAAATAGTTTTTCATTTAAAGTTTATTGTACTTGGGTGAAATAGGACCCAACCTTAGTTTGTGTTTTTGTTTGATTTCCTTTAGCTACACAAAGAAAATTGATTAAAAGTCAATGTGGTTATTTAATGAGCTAATGAGCATGATGACAAAGTTCAGTTAAATAAACGAATGAAATCAAAAATAAATCAAGTGTTCACTGCGATTTTTTTCTTTATGGTTAGGCCCTATTTTTAACATGTTACGAAGGAATAGCCAAAAAATTCTCAGATTGTTAGACAACAAAGTAATGGATGTAAGGATGTACACATCCTTCTTGTTTATTCTTCTAGCTAACAAGTAACAATGACTCAGATTAAATTTATTTCTCGCAAAAACTACACATACATAATTATGAATAAATTCTTTTTTAGGGGGGGGGGGATCCATCTTGATATTTCGGGGGGATATATCCCTCCTATCCCATCCCCCCCCCCCTGGGACCACCACTGTGACAGTTTTTTTGGAGAAATGGAAAATTCTCAATAGCTTGATCTGAAGTGACTGAGTATGTGAGTAATGTAATGACATGTAATTAAAATTCTGTTAGTTAAATTTATTATTTCATTTTATAAACCCTCTAAGCATGTGTGGCATGAATGGAATCATAGAATAACTAACTATGTGGAGGGTGGGAGCACGTGACCACATGCTAAAGCATTGGAGAGTACAATTTGCGGTATGGGCTACAAAGTTGATTTTGAAGCGAATGCGGCCGACATTTTTGCAGGCAAATTGAAAATACATGTGAAGTGAAGGTGCATTTGTATTTTCGGTTGCGCAATACAGCACTTTGCAATGCTGTAAGACCAGATGGGGTGACGACGACCACTTTCAGCTCTATAGTCAGACGATCGTTGAGTGCTTTTTTCCCTCAGTCCAGAATAATTAAGCCTATTTTTTCATGCATCGGAGTTGCTTTTCACCATTAAATTAAATTTCCCTGTTCCAACACACTACCAGCTCTTTTCTTCTTTTTTGGAAAGTTTCAAATATTTACATGTGATGTGTCAGGTCCTGCAAAACTTCCTCCAAAATCTACTCAACGAACACCGTTCTGCTTTTAGTCGCCATCTTGGTAAATTTCAACGGAGTATTCGAAGGGGATGTTTAAGTATTCTATACTTCATGTTTTCGAAGCAAATTATTAGGTATTTTCCTGGAATATAGTAGGAAAATATTCATAAAAATAATAATACTATGAATGTTTTGGAATGTTTTCCAAATTCATGGATTTCTGAAAATAATTATCTAAAATGTGAAAACGTATTAATTATTCCTTCTAAACAAGAAAAATGAGGAAAATTTTGAGTGAAAACCTGTCATTATCTGAATGAACAGTAAGCATTTTAGAGCTTATGTTTAGAATGTCTAACATGGATTGTGAACTCGAAAATGTATTCTTTCGAGTATTCTTTTGTTATTCTTTTTTCTGATGATGCCCACAACAGTCTAAGACTTGCGTGTGAGTAATAAGGTGAATGATGACACAGAATAAGCCAGGCTCAACCGGAATCGTGCTCGTGAACGCAGGCGTAGCAGTCAGACAGTCCGACTCTTATCAGAGTCTATTACCTCTACGACTACCGATTACTCCACTGCGGCTGCCAAATTATCTTTTGACATCTTTAATTTTCTTTGGAGCCATCCATACGAGACTGTATGTTTTTAATTATCTGTATGTTTTTCATTCCTAATAAGTTTAATTTCAACCTACTCACCAAACCAAAATGAAGAAATAATTTCCTACTTGAAATATAAGTTGCCTTTTCACGAAATCTGTCCTATAGGTTTGCAGACCTTGTTAATTACATTCTTGCTACTAAGGTGGAAGAAGGGAAAAGGGAAAATAAAAATGTAGACTCCTCCACTCAAAGAGAAGTTGATACATTTTTCTTAGAAGAGAATGAAGAAAATCTATGGTGCCATATACTAAGATCGAAAAGAGCGATTTAAAATAGAAGAGTGCCGAAGATTGAAAGGGTGACAACTTAAAAGTATAAATGGATTTGCAGTGTAGCTCGGTGCCGGGGATAAATATTGGAAACTGCTAAAAGCATCTTCGTCCCGTTAGAAAAAGAGGAGAGGAGAGGCACACCAGTCTTGCCGCAATAATCCTGCAATTTCTAGCTCACCAAAAGACTCTTCTCGCTCCATTAGACTAAATTATCATCTGCTCTCCTATTCCCGCAAATACGCCATTGAGGTCAAGTATCCCTGACGTATAATTTCAATGAATGAACAATAAAGATCAAATTTGTTTTTTGAGGATGGAGCCTTCATAGGCTTGAGACTTGTGCGGGAGTAATGAATTGGATGATGGTGATTGATGAGTTGTACCTACAGTTTTAGGTGGGTTCTGAACCACTGGGAAGTGATTTTACAGCAGAGAAAACAGTCTTTATTGCTGATCAGTCCAATCAGTCACCTTTACAAAGAGACCTAGGCCCGTATTTATGAACGTCACTTACGTTGATCTAAGCACGACTTAACTAAGTTTGACTTGGAAAAGCCCTCTATTACATTGAACGTGATCCTAAAATTGTGTCGTATTATCAGGCACTAATAAAAATAAAATAACATGCATGAAAATATAAAGATACTGCACTGCATGTCAACTTACAGTTACTGTTACATAATAATTACCATTCCAACATCTTTCAAATCATTATTTTCTGTTTTCCAAATTTTAAAAATGAGCATTCGAGGCAGTGTAGTGAACGATACCTGCCAGCAGACCTAAGAGCTTCATCCATTCTATTTTGTAAAAAGAGAATTCTATCTTAGTGCCAAAAAATGTATAGGTTAGAACTAGATTTATATAAAATAAGTAGGAATAATTTCAATAAGTCAAATATGCAGTGAATTACATTGCAATGGTGCAAAAATTGAATATGGTGATTTTATGTTATTATTATGAGCCGATGCCTTACTAAAAAATGAAGCCAAAATATGATGCAACACAACAATCTAAGAACGGCTTCAAGTCAGCTCTGTACCTAGCTTGGCTAAGAACGGATTTGAGACTCCAATTATAAGCACGACTTGACTTTTAAGTTAAGAAGATGCTTAAGTGAGGCTCATGAATACGAACTTTAGTTGAAGCATGACTTAAACTGAGTGAGTTTAGGAGCTGAAAAGTGAGGTTATAAGCCAACATTTATGTAGTGTAAATTAGAGATGTTTAATGTAAATTATTAATGTTAGATTATTTATCAGGAGTCAGATCTTTGTTATGGGAGCTGGGTTGGCACCTTGTTGCTCGCTGGCTTTCACGTCATGAACTTGTAAGTGTACGTACGACTTATTGCCGCTAAGTCTGACTTATACAAGTCGATCTTTGATAAGTTTCGTTCATAAATACGGGCCCTAGAAGTTCGTAGCTTATATGATTCAATCTACTACGACTCACGGCTATAATCTTTCGTCATTAGAGTTCTCTAATATTGAACGTATCAAACAAGTAAATGAATATTGAATAAAAAAATAGCTTTCCATGTAGTGCTAACCTTCATAATTGTTCAGAACTCTGAAAATTAATTGAAATGATCGTTTTCAAGTGGAATGACTTCAAAATCATTCATTTCAGTCAATGATCCTAATTCACAAATGAAATACCGAAGTTATTCAAACCATAGTAAATAGTCTGCGTCAGAAACTTTAAGCCTAGAGTTAATAATGAATGCTTGACATATACTTGGATACCAGATAATACATCAAGGCTAAAATTTGATCATTGGGATGAACTCAACACCCCTGATTATACAGATTATACTATTATACGGAGACCATGATTCAACTATTTTTATTATTTTCCCTACCGAAATATATTATTATTTGACGCGAAAGCAACAGATCTAAAATCTGCTATGCAAAATGCTAAAATCTCCTATGCTAAATTTTTTTTTCTGAGGATGAAGCCCACATAGGTCTGAGACCTGTGCGTGGGTTGGATGATGAGTTGGATAATGGTGATTTATGAGTTGGACCTACAGTTTTAGGTGGGTTCCGAACCACCGGGAAGTGATTTTCAGCAGAGAACAGTGTCTTTTTTGCTGGCCAATGTAATCGGTCACCGTTACAAACAGGACCTACGAGAACGCCAAGATTTTGAACATTGTAACGCAGCTTATCTATCTGATTGAACAGATACCTGCTACGGCTCGCGGCTATCACTTCCCTTAATACTAAAATCTCCTGCGCTAAACGCTAAAATCTCCTATGCTAGATGGTAAAATATCCTATACTAAATACTAAAATCTTCTATGCTGTTTCGGTAGTCAATGGGAACGGTCGCGTTATCTCGCTAGCGATAGCGATAGGCCGGCTCGTTCCGGACTTGTATTTTAACTTCACTTATTGTACTGTAATTACAGTTTTGCTAATTCGTTTCGTTAAAGTCATTTCAATCGAAAATTATAATTTAATAGTGAGTCCATATCTCCGTGAAGTTTGAATAACTCCATATAAGCTGTACGATTGTGCCACGTTTCACGATGTTGTGCGGTAAGTGCAAAACGGACTGCATTCAAGTCTCGATCAAGTGTTCTGTCTGCGAGATTCTTTTCCATCCCCTTTGCAGCCGTATTAAAACTATTGAAAACTTCAAAAAAATGAGCGCTAATGTTAAAAAGTCATGGAAGTGCGATAAGTGTGTGACTGGGCGCAAAGCATCGTCGTCCGAAAGCCCGGCATCTCAAATGGAGGAATCAGCGATTCTAAAAGCGATCGAAAGTTCCAAATCAGAATATCGCGAGGGAATGAGCAGCTTGAACACTAGATTAAACTCTATGGACGAAAAGTTAGAGGTATTGTTGGACCTGAAAAACAACCAATCGCGTAGTGATGAGAAATTTAAGGCTCTTGAGGCTGGGAATGTTGAACTCAGTTCCGTGATATTTAAATTGACCAGCAGAATTAACGAGCTCGAACAGTATTCTCGTGTAAGCAATCTGATCATAGAGGGCATTCCAGCTACTACGGGTGAGGATATCCCTTTCATACTTGGTCGTCTGTGCGAGTCAATTGGTTTAAATTGGGACCGAGGTTCGGTGTCAGCTGCACACCGGCTGCCGAGGAGGCGCGGCGACCTCCGTCCGCCGTCAATCGTCGTGCAGTTCGTGAGTCGCGCCACCAAGGAGGCCTGGATGGCGGCCAAGAGGCGCAAGGGTCGCCTGTCTTCCACCGAGCTGAACCCTGGCCTGCCCGGACACCCTATATATCTCAACGAGCACCTCACACCCTTCACTAGGAGTCTGTTCAACGGCGCTCGTCAGAATGTCCAAAAGAAGACACTCCATTCTGCTTGGATCCGCGATGGTAGGGTGTTCGTCCGACGTAAGGAGGGTGAACGTGGCTTACTTATACACAGCTTGCAGGATTTCCATGTCAGTGAATGATGTTAGAGGGCAGAACGCATAAATCATATTTATTGGTGCTCCGTTGTGAACTTATTCATTTGATTATCTTTAATTTTTCCCTATGGTAATATCATATCTGGAACTATTTTTATTAGTTTTTCTGATTTGATCTTTATTTTATTTGGACTTTCGTTGCAATTATTATTTTTATTATTGCCCACTGGTTGAAATTTTAATTTGAATTGTGTCATTGTGTCTATAATATTGTAATTCTTATTATTACAGTTATTGAATTTGATTCTTAGCTGCTCGTTGGCGGAGTTGGATTGTACACTTGTTGCGTTCATAAAATCATGTATTACTTGATAACATTATAGTTTAATACACTTTACATAAATATTAATAATAAAACGTATAATATAACTATTATTTAGCATTATATTTTAATATACTATACTTTATATTATACCTTAATACCATCAGAATGCATTCAAATCGTATTATTTAATAACATTATTGTTCATGAAAGTGACCCAATAGTGTCTTATCAATTATTCCAACGATCGGCTGCCGAAAATAAGTAAGCTATTTTTAGCTTTCATTGATCACCCAATGGCTCACTGATCACTTTCTACTGTTGCTGAAATCAATCATCTATCTGCTTATTCAATCTAACACTGATAATATTCTGTAGGAACTGCTAGTTTCAATGATAGATTACCGTAGACGGTGTCTGTTTTTAAATGCTGAAGATAAAGTCCTATTCAATGAGTCTTAATTTTAGTGATTTATTCATACTTCAATTATTTTTATAATTATAGTTATTAATTTTTTTTAATCCCCGCTATTTGGGAATGATGGATTGACAAACCTTTTTTCTTCCTTCCTTCCCTCCTACAATCGAATCACTTAATATCACTATTATTGTCACTATCGGTATATGGGACTACACTTGGACTTTTGTGATTCTGTATGCATTTTTATTGTATGCATTTTTAATTCCTACTTCTTATTTTTCTTTCTGCTCATCACTGCCTATCTCTGGCGGCACGGCATACCCGTTTATCCATTTATCCGTTGTAATACTCTGATTTGTCGTCTCCCGCTTATATTATATTGCTTATTAAGGATCATAAAATTTATGTGATTTTTTTGTTGTCTTTCTGTAAAGCAGTACGATTTATCTTCCACTATTCTTTATTTATTTTTTTTTTTTTTTTAAATCTGCTCGGAGCGGGTTGGCTTGGGCGATTTGATTTCTGAGACTGGCTGAAGAAGCATTGCATAGCTTGAACGTCTTTAGGAATGTTGAATGTGTTGAATGGGGTAACATATCTGATGTTAGGGCTGTTCGTGAGGACAGTTTGAAAATACTACATATGAATATAAGAAGCTATCGTAAAAATTTCGATGAATTATTGGTTGTACTGGAGGATTGTAGTGTAGTTTGACATAGTTGTTTTGACTGAGACTTGGCTTGAGATTGGGAGCTGCTTGACCCATCTACAGGGTTATACTTATTTTTCTAATGAGACTAAAAGGAACCAAAATGACGGTGTGGTATGTTATGTTTCCAACAAATTTAATTTTTCCTCCATAGAGGTCAAATTGCATGGTGCAACTGGTCTGAATATTTCTCTTGCTGGAAATAGCTTGAAATTCACTGTCCTGGCTCTCTACCGAAGCCCATCTAGTGATAGGGATTTCTCAATTTTTGTTGATGAACTTTAAGATTTCTGTAGTGAACAATCCAAAGAGCAAATAAATTTGATTGTGGGTGATCTGAATTGCTGCATTTTGGAGGACAGCAGAACAATTTTTGCTGAGCAATATCTAGACGTGTTGTATGGAGCAGGTTATGTGTCCTGTATTGATAAACCTACTCGCGTTACTATCAATACTAGTAGCTGCCTGGATCACATATTTGTTGATGCAAAGTCGGTCGATGGGTTCAGGGCAGGTGTGATTGAGTCTGATATAACTGATCATTACATGACCATGGTCGAGTGGGGAGGTTCCAATAATAAAGAGTCAACTTCACCCAAGGTTTCTCGTGCAATGATTAATAGTGACCAACTTGTGAACTTAATTATGGAGCAAGATTGGAGTATAGTTACTGGAATTCCTTCTGCTTGTGGATCTGCTAATTTGTTAATTAATAAATTGACGGAATTGATTGACATTTCTTCCACAAGGGCTAGTTATAGTCATAATAATGTTAAGATTAAACCCTGGATAAGCCAAGGCCTGATTAACTCAATAAGACACAGGGATAAACTGAGTAAAAGAGTAAAGTTGCAGCCCTTCAATTTGGATTTGATCAATGAGTTCAAAAGGTACAGAAATTATCTATCTACTACTATGAAATTGGCCAAAAAAAATTATTACAGGAGTAAAATATTAGAATCTGCTGGTAAGCCTAGGTTGCTTTGGCAGCATATAAATGAACTATCTGGCGCAAAGAGTGGGAGAGAGACCATACAGGTGAACTTGTTTTTGAATGATAATAATATATCTGACCCTCATTCTGTGAACAATAATAATATAAATAATAATAATAATATAAATAATAATAATAATAATAATAATAATGATAATGATAATAATAATAATAGTAATACTGAGGATCCATCTAAGATCCATCTAAGGTGGTGGCTGATTTCTTTAATGATTATTATTGTAATTTAGGGCCTGATCTAGCTAGTCGTGTTCCTGTTGCCAATTGCGAAATTGACGACTCCCATTACAGGGCATGGTCTCAGTTCCATCTGGAGACTGTTACCGAGCAACATCTTGTGCACTGTGTTAATGAGCTTAGAGGGAGGTCTGCGCCTGGGTGTTATGGTATCACTGCCGACATAATCAAGGATGGCATAGACTATCTGACAATTCCCCTCTTACATAATTATAGTCAATGCAAGCATCTCACAAGGATTGTTTCCCAGGATCTTTAAGCTTGCCAAGGTTATCCCCATATATAAGGGAGGCAAAAAAGGTGAGTGTAGTAGTTATAGGCCTATTTCTCTGTTGAGTGTCATTGCCAAGATCTTGGAGAGATGTGTGAGGGAGGAGCTAAGCAGATATCTTCCCATAAATAACCTGATCATTCCTAATCAGTTTGGCTTTAGGAGTGGCCTTACTGTGGATGATGCCCTATTTGGACTAACCAATCAGGTTCATCAACTCATTGATAGTAATAAGCGAGCTCTCTTGATCTTCATTGATCTGGCCAAGGCATTTGATTCTTTGGACAGAGGTCTTCTCTTGAATAAGTTAAAGTGTCTTGGCATATGTGGCAATGCTCTGAGTTGGTTCCACAGTTATCTCACAGACAGATACCAGCTGGTTTCAGTGAATGGGGTCAACAGTGAGGTTAGACGAATAGATTATGGCGTTATTCAGGGAAGTACCTTGGGTCCTCTTCTCTTCTTGGTGTACCTAAACAATTTGGGCAAGGTCAATCTTCAAAATGGTATCATGTACTTGTATGCTGATGACACAGCCTTGCTTTTTGAGGGCAATACATGGGCTGAGGCATACCAAAGCACTGCCCGTGGGCTAAGGGATGTCAAGCAGTGGTTTGACCACAATAAGTTGTCTGTGAATGTGGACAAGACAAAGTGCATGGAGCTGGCATTGCATGTGACTGGAGACGTCCATGACCAGGTGTTGCATCTGCATGCTTGTGATGGTTTGAGGGTCTGTCAATGTCCGGTCATTGGATTGGTTGACAGCTACAAGTATCTTGGTGTTGTGTTTGACAGCAGGCTGTCTTGGTCAGCACATACAAAATCAACAAATGCCAGGTTGAGAAAATTTATCTACATATTTTCAGTTTTGTCTAAAGTTCTCGAACACAGCCAATTAAAAATGGTATATTATGCTTATGTACAATCCATCCTTCAAAATGGTATTGCTGTATGGGGTGGATCAACAAACACGGTGATTAGAGGTCTGGAAATCACACAGAGGGCTATTATCAAGGGGCAGCTCTCTGTGTTCCTGTCCGCTTTCCAACTGCAAGCTTGTTCAACCTTTTCAAAGTTCTTAATATTAGGCAGTTATTTATAAAAACCCTACTTTTGTATGGCTACAAAAGAAATTTTAGCATGTTAGCAATTAATAACCACAATTATCTGACTCGACATAGAATCAATATTGGCATCACCACTCCTCGCATCAATAGATCATCAACTGCCTCTAATCTGTACCACTCAATCCACTTATTGTATCTAAAACTTCCACCTGCACTGCGCACTGGTTTATACAGCATTTACACTTATAAAAAAAAATTAGTATTTTGGCTCCTGGAAGCTGGTAGAGAGGCTGCCAATAGTTTCCTAAGACCCATGTATCACACATAGCATCAGCATGTCTCAGGCTTGTTCAGTTCTTTGATATATTTCCGAATTATTTGCCTCCCTTGTTTTCCTCTTGTTTCCTTCAATTCTTGATTTTTCAACATTTCTACACATATTTCTTTTACTGTCGTTTTCCTCCTTCAACTTACACAGTAGTTTACAGAACTCGGCCCCCGCGCACAGGCTTGACCCATGCGGGGACCTTCCTCATATTCCAGTTTTGACAACTTTTTCTCTACTTTTTGTATTAAGTTTCCTTTTGTTTCTACTAGTTTTATCTATTCTAGTTAGTTAATAACAGGAGTTAGTTGTATTTTTTATTTTATTTATTAAGTTAAGTAACACTTCTTTTTTTTCTGTATTTTCTTGTGCATAATGTTGAGGAATAAAATTGAATTGAATTGATGCTGAATACTAAAATTTCCTATTAACGCTATAAATGTTAAATCTCCTATTGCATGATAGAATTCCCAGTGCTCAAAAGTACAGAACTTGGTGACTGAAAGAACGGATGTACAATTGTCGGAGGAAGGCTTAGGGGTTAAGGGGATAAATAATGTAGCTAGACAAAGGATTAAACAACAGACGACGATTCTAATGGCGCTATTTTTATTTATTCGCAGTTGGTGATGGTCGCTTGACTTGTTCGGTGAAGGGGCGAGGTAGGGGAGCAGGGGTACTAGTACTGCCATTAGCACGAAGTGAAGGAGGAGATTCTGCTGCTGCGACCCTGTGGACCGGCCGCCACCGCCTAGCCTGCTGCTAATTAGTTGTGGTCCGTAAATCTCCATTGTAAAGGGTCGTTCTCTCAGTCGCTACTCGGGGTTAACATTCCTTAACGCATAATTATTCAGTATTAGCCGACGCCACCTTTGTTTCGGACGCCTCCGCACTGCTAGGGCCGTCCGCCGTCCCTGTTTACATAACCGTCCCGTCCGCTGCCACCGATTGCCTTGCCGCCGCCGCCGTTGTGCAGATGTACTTGGCAAATTAGAGCGACCGGCCCTTCCTCGCAACCAGACCAATTTTAATAACAATCGCCGCCTCCACCGCCCCCACCTTCACCGCCACCACCTAACTTCGCCCGCTCAGTGTCCGGATGTTCCCGAGTCCGGCACAAACTCTAAACAAGCACGTGCAAAACAGTCTCAAGACCATTCTTCAGTCGATTCAGCAGATAGTGTTACGCTAATAGCGGTCATTTCTCACCCCTGACCTCTTGAACAATACTGAAAACAGTCTTGAATATCCCCATTCCACACCCCTTTATTAAGTCAAGTAAATAACCTTGCGAAGCAAGTCGGTAATTTCAGTCTCTGTAGAATTCAAGCAAGTTGGAGAAGTTTTGAGTAAGAATAATAATTTGCGAGATATTCCTCAAATCCATGAATTTCCTTGAGAGTTACTGTATATTGTACATGTACAGGCTAGAAGTATGAAAGATGAAGAAAATTCTTCATTCACCATTGTGACGTTTTTGAGTTTTCTGCACCATCGTTGTGACGGTTTAGATCTTGATGTGAGCAAACAAATGAATTAATTGATCCCCAGATTACTCAAATAGTTCGGTATTGATTAATTCATTCCACGCCTCCACCAGTGTTTTTATACAGAGAAAAACACATTCTATAATTTACATGGATTATATTTATCTTTTACATGGATTAAATGTTTTTTTCTATCAAAATATAGTTTTTCTCGTTTTTTAGCTTTTTTTATTGAAGTATAAATATTATATAGAAAATCTAAGATATTTTGCAGTTATTACAGTTATCTCAAGATAATTGGACATCTTGTATCCGGACCGGACTTCCCAAGTGTTGGTGACATAATTTGTCAGCCTTTGTCAGACTTTGTCAGCCACTCGGAAACTAATATACACAGAATACTAATTCAATATTGGATTCAAACTGATTTTAGTATAATATTACATTATTTTATAGGCTCCGAATAGTTTATCAGGTTATCATATAGTTTATCATCCCTATAAACTAACTCAAAATAACAAAATTGGTTTTTTCTTCAACAGATTTTCACACATAATATTGCCACAATTAATTAATCCTTCTCATCATTGAAATAAACAAGAATGGGAATTTTGTTGGGTTCTTTTCTATACATTCAGCTGTAACCATAGAATTTTATGTCTAAAAAGCTGGCATTGGACTTTTCAGACTATCCAACGAACAAACGACTTTCTAGCGGTTCAGAGTCGGTCCAATCAACGTTTTATGAGCGTCGCGGTGCCGATCATAAAGCTATTCTGTCCCTGCTTGTGATATGACGAATCACAGAGCTCCCCTGGGCGTCATTGGTACTGAAGTGCAGTGCAGCATAACACACACCTTCCTTCCTTTTAACAAACCCTTTCGACCCTCCTAACAGTAGTCATCCTTTTTTGAGCACTCGAGGTAAACAGATAAAAGCTACTGTCATTCAGCTCAGACTTTGATTCTATAAACTCGATTTGGCATCCCAAACAATGACAGGGAATAATAAACTGATGTATTTATTTCTATTATTGATCTAGATTTATGAACAAGATATCCTTCACACGATAGGATACCTCAAATATATTCATTTTAATACCTAGAAAAACTCTTCTAGTATCTCCAGTTTGATCTTGATACAAAGAATAGAAATTGAGCCTAAAATTAACAGTCAAAAACAAGAATGAGAAGTTATCAAAATATCGTCAAAAACAATAATGAGAAGTTACTTTTTGTGATTATTTCATGATTCAACCTGACGCAATATTACACACTTAAGGAATACTGATAATGGAATAAAAATCAATATTAAAGTGAGAGCACAATGGTTTTTCATCACTGCAAAATTACAGGTTGAGAATTAAAAATACAATAAGGAAATTTATTAATAATTCAAGCAAGAAAACTTGTTGGACTTTTTTCAATTCTATTAAATTCTATATCAGTCTCAGGCTTGTGCATAGATGATGGAGTGGAATAATGACACACACACCAAAAACGAAAAAATACCTAATATTCTTTCAATAGAACATGTATCTTTAAATTTACTAACATCACCAAATTGAAATATTTTTGATGCTTAAAACAGAAATACGCCGAAAATATAAGGCGGATCAAAATTCAACAAGGATAGCTTACAGTACACCTACAATATTTTCAACTTTGAAGAGCAATCGCTGAGCTGGTAGGTAGAAACCAAATGCGACTGCTATAGAGTTTGCTGGAATCCATTAAAGGAGTTTGTTCAGGATGTGATCAATTCAACTCCATTTAGAGTTTAATGGGGAAAAATCCAAACTGAAAGAACCGCAGACCTCTTTACTGCGGCTTAATTGAACAATGCAAATGTTCAATTGGAAAACTCTTGCATTTGCCAGCTGAATTATTCGTTTGCAATTTAAAGTGTGCCAAATCAATGGCAGGGAATTCGATCAGGACTTTTTATGTGGGTTACTGATGTTTTAGCCAGTGACTTGGTACTGAATACTGCTATTTAAAGTTGATGAATTTATTGGACAACCTCACACTCCAATAATTTATTGGAATATTTTGAACTCCCACTTTAAATTGTATTCTGAAATCAATAAACTCATTACAACATTATTGGAGCTCTAATAATTTATTCTAGCGTTGAACTCAATTGTTGTAAGTGAAGAAAGCTTTTTCGTAGTAGTCCATTGATATATATCACTGTAAACTTTGCGCATGCCGCATGCTATTAAATCAGAAGATATGCTTCAATACTGCATTCAGTATTGAAGTAGTGAACTGCATCACCTTTATTGAATTTTATTTTACTACTCCCATACAGTATACTCTATACAGATGAGTAATAAGATTGTGTAATAAGTTAAAAATAAAAGATGGAATGATTTTTTTAGATTTGATTTTTCAGTACTTGTAAATAAATATTATCTTGCAGATAAATCTGTTTTTTATTCAATTTTTCAAGAAATCACTTTTTTATTTTTTTTGGCAGTTGTTGTTGATTATCTACTTATGTTTTCCCATCGACATCACTCATCAAGAAATTCCATCAAAAAACTGTCACACAAGGTTTTTCCATATCACATATTACCTGGTGTGTGGGAACATCTCTCCCTAAAAGCCCTCCGAAAAGGTTGAAGTTCTTTGGAGACTTGTTAACTAACATACAACTGACCAGTAATATCATAACTGACCTATAGGACATTTTAGAATTATTTTCATATTTAAAACTAAGAGCATAGATTTAGATAATGCAACTTCAGTAAATTTATAGATGAAGCGTAAATAGTGAGTAATATTGATTGCAAATAGGAATGCTATCCTCCCAAATCATTACCTTCAACTAATTTGTACGTGCTTATTGGAATTGAATATTTTTTTCAATCTATTTCCTTAAAAAGTTGTATATTTAATCTTTCTTAGTACTTAAAAAAAAGTGGAAGTGAGTTTTATGACAAAATGAATTGAATACCCGAGATGTACTATCCTCGAGGTGTATATGCTCTAACATTATCGAGTATTTTGATAATTGTATGATCGTATCGAAAATGCCATACATTAACAGTTAAATAAGCCATGAACCATAGGAGAGGTCCAAGTTTTTTGAAAAGTATATATATTTTTAGAAAAAGACTCATAAATTCATGCAATTTAACATGTAAAAGGGGGAATCGTGAAAAGAGACCCGAATGATGTCACTGCATCAGCTGACTGTAGCTTGCTACTGCGCATCATGCTGTTGAACACTACCTTGTCTTCTAATAATATTAGTAGTAATCTAATGAAAATGTAGAATAATAAATTTGTTTCGTCAGTTGTGGAATGTAGGTTAATGAGATATTTTGCAGCTGATCACTCTCATGTCCCCTGTTGATTGTCACAGATCACTTCACAGATTTGCAACAATTTTCAATTTGATCCAGAATATGAAAAAAAGTATCGCTTCTGTTATAAATAGATGGAGTAACGTCGGGAAATTCCGCTACTAATTTTATTTGCTCGACCGAGGTTATAGTGACCAGATACACACCATTCCACTAGGAAATTACCTCGTACTGTCCGTTACCAAATTTTATCGACTCCGCTAATGGAAACGTCAGCGCTGCAGGGCCTTGAAGCAATAATGAAATTACATTACACTCGACTGTAGTTGTAGTAACGGTGGTGCATTGACTGTGAGCGCATACGCGTTAGTATGTGTGTTTTCTATGTGTTTTGACGTGGTTGTTGCTATATGTCCGCTATTTGAATAATTTGTAACGTCATTTAGCTGTGAATAAATCAACTGCTTTGTTTATTAAAGCAATGCAGCGATCGACCATATCCTGCAGCTGATGAAGCATTCATTCAATTTTACTTGATCAACAAGCAAACAAAAACTGAAAAAACGAAACTCACTTTGTTGATCTGCAATTATTATTACTCAACCCTACGCACGATACGTAGCTACTTTCAAGTGGAGAAGATTGAAATCTTCAATTTGGAGAACTGGAAACCATTAACCATGAACTGAGGCATTTTCATTCATAAATGCCTGTGGAAAGTTCAGTAGAACCTCGATTAACCGAGGTAATGTGAACCGAGTGTATCTCGGGTAACACGGACTCTGCCATGGTAAAATGGCAAAATGGAATACCAGGGGAATGAATGACGAAGTTGAAGTCAGATAGAAAATAAAACGTTGAGAGCCTGTCTCTCAAGTGTTAACTTCATATTTTAATTTTGTGTTGCAATATTATTTATTGTCTTCGACATTCCATAGTATGGGGGTGATTCTGGAAGTTTCATTTTTCCTATAATTCAGCTTGACATGCCGAGCTGCTGTAGCACGGTCAGTTTGTAACGTTTCTATTCGCTACTCGCTTAGCTACTAACTCGCCCAATGTAATCGAACCTTGAGACTGTCTGAAATATGGTTTTATTCACATTCCTTTAATCAACTGACAAAATCAGAAAAGTACTGTAATTAGTGCTTTGTTTACGTTAACGAAACATAAAATTTCATTAGCTCGATTAATCCGGAACTGTACTGTACGAAATATCTGGGAGTATGTTGTATGTTGGATAATAAGATACTTTTTATCATAGTTGTAAGCATTTTAAAGCTGGAGTTTGTGTGCGTTTGAGTTTTCATTCCGTTTGTACGCAATTGAGGTCTTTTTTATTTCTTCGCTTTTAATATTAATATATTGTCAGCTCACATTACTCGCGAAGTTTTCTGTCTTATAAGGAGATTTCAGTTAGGTTTCAGAGAAAATTGAGGTGCTGTTAATTAGGCGATGAGATGCTGAGTACACTTGTTTCGGTGTTAACAAGTTGAGGTAAACCGTTAAGATGATGGAGAATGGAAAGAGCTTCTACAGCTAAGAACCCTTCAAAGCGAACCAACAGCTCTCGGGCTATGTAAAGCTACCTTCCATCACTCAGGGCCCTCTTTATAATTAGGCTGAGAACAGGAATCTATTCCTCTCTATCTCGAAATTTCTGTTTTTTTCTTGTGAGCTATTAGGCTTGATTACATAACTGTATTTAGAAATCAAGAGTAAATTCTCTAACAACTTATATTTAAAACTATCAATTTCAAATCAAACCTTTAGGAGGAATGGATCATACTTCACAAGCTAATTCCTCTCATAAAAATAGAAAACGATCATATAACTAGCTCCGGAAACGCTCCGTTATAGAAACAGAGACGGCTGAGGGTGACAGCGATCTCTATCAATTACTCATTCAGAAATCTCTAGGTGCTTCTTCCAGGTGTGAAATTTAACAGATTTCACGTAAAAGCAGCTGAAAATCGAATAAAATATGTTACATAAATTTGTAACTATCATTATTATTCAGTTATTTTCCAATTACGCCAAAATAGCCTTGAAACACGCTTTTCTAAGTTTGAATTGGATTACATAACTTGACAATATTTTCCTTACTCAGCCAAACTGTTCAAAGTTCCACTGTTCATAGTTTCCATGTTTGGAGGAAAAGCAAATGGTTGCATTGCACTGAAATAGTGTGAAACCTCAGTAACTCTTTGCTATTCGGGACATATGTATTAACTTCCCCCACAAAAAAGCTAGTCCTTACTAGGAAAAAGAAATCAATTAAAATAACCCAACGTAACCAATACCACGTAGCAAGTCAAGTCTGAGAAGAGAAACACATAGAAGCATTAATATATATTTATATTTCCTTAAGAAACTGTGAACGACTATATTATTACATCAGAACATCAGTGGTGTGCGCGTCTAGAGGCATTTCTTTAAAATTTTCTCAATTTAATAATAATAGTGCATAATGCATTTTAAATTAATTTCACATACAAATTAAACCACTCACAAATGTATACTAAAAGAGAAGTCTGATTAAGAGGAAGGATAAGTCTGGTTGAGAAGAACGATAAGTCTGGTTGAGGAAGCCTATTGAGGAATGCACTTAACATTTTTATTGTATTCTATGTTTTTAATATTTTTTTAAGTGAATAAAGTATTTGAAGTATTTGATTAATAAGAACGATTTTCGCAGAAAGGCCTTGTTTAAATACATTTGGGAGAAGGATAAACAGTGAAAAATGTATGAGTTCCACAAAAATTTGTGACATGTTTTCCTCTAGGCTTTCAGCAGACTAATTTGAAATAGTGTAGCTCGTGAACAGGATGCATAGAATTTATTTTATTTTGTCAGTCTGGTGAGAAGTGTAGTAGTGTGAGTGCCCAGCCAGACTGGCTCCGTGGTGCTTTGTATGGAGAATACGTATGTTCACAGGAAATGATTAATTACATTTTCATTACAACGGACAGTGTCGTTAATAATATTCAGACCGCGTTGTCGACCTGAGTTGCTCTCGCCGTCCAGGCGGCCAGTGGCTGTGAAACGATGAAGAGAGGGCACTAGATTAGTGTGCCGTCTCTATGAGCAAGCCGATGGGTGAAAGAGGAATACCGACTGTACCCTGTCTCTCAGTGCTGAGTGCCGAGGAAAACAACCTTTGGCCGAATTAGATAGAGTGAGAATACTGTTTCTGTTGTTGTTGGTGAAGGAGCGGGGGTGCCGGGAATACAGAGTTAATCAGTAGCGACTGCCAACTGAGGGTTTCTTTGTATTCCGGCTGGCAAATCCTATAACTTGTTCCCAGGCGCTTCGTTATTATGGATTTTGTTGATAACGAGAAACAAGAAAAGGACCATCGGCATCCGAAACAATATCTGACCTAGTTCGGTTCATCAATTCAATAACAATAATTATTCACCCCTGAAGCTCTCTCGCAAAGTAATATTGTTAATGTTGCCGGCATCTCGGCTGATAATTTATTTACATTCAAAAGGCCCAACCTGAATGATACTCTAACAAATCTGTATTCCCCAGCTGGACTCTGATTAGAGAGACGTTGTGCACTTGTCTCACGTAATATTCAAATGAGTATGAATACAGGGGAAAGTCCCTATATTTCTCAGTAAGCGCGAAGGAATCCATTCTTTTGCCAGACTTAAGTAGTATATGAGGAGTCTCCACAGACATGTGGTACAATTCAATTGGGTATTCTATAATAGAATGTATAATAACATGAAGGAATATATGAGGCTGAAGAAATAAACATGTATATAATATATTCGACGTTGAAATACTCTTCAACTACAGTATACCGAGTGTTTCAAAAAGAATGAGCCGATTTTAAACAGTTATATTTTTTACAGGCAATAACTAAAATAATACAAACTGTATATAAAAATACTCACAAAAGTATAAAGTTTTTGGACAATTTATCACAAATGTTCCATTTGCCCTCCACCAGCAACACGGATAACATCTAAAAGGTAGCCGAATTCATCCCAAATTAACTGCTCTCAAGTTTTCTTCTTCAACTGAAGAAGCTACTGCCGCTCTTATTCTGTTTTTAAGTTCATCGACGTCACGAGGTAAAGGGGGAACATTAACAAGTATCATTAGTCTTCTTCTTCTCCTTCTTTCAAATATTTTTTGTCTCCGCATCCTTTATTTTTTTTCATAATTTCACGAGCTTTTTATGTTTACTAGTAATATTATTGAATGAACTCACAGCCAGCGCTCAAGTATTTACTTTGCTGACTGTGCCAAAAATGTGTTATACACTTTATATTGTGAATTTTCTTATATTTGTATTTTGGCGAAATAAAAATATTATTATTATTATTATTAAAGCCCTTTGATGTATCCCCATAGGAAAAAATCACATGTTGTAATGTCAGGCGACCTTGGAGGCCAAGAGAGTAGAGCGTCGTCATGCGGTCCCGTGCGCCCTATCAAACGTTGAGGTAAAATGTTATTGAGGAATGCGCGCACATTATGCCAGTGTGACATAATGCCATAACGCCGTACAGTTGTATGAGGTACTGCAAGTTCTTTGCTAGCACGTCGCAAAGAATTTCCCAGGCTATGCTGAAACGCGTCTCGGATTTGTTCATCAGAGGTATGTGGTCGGCCACGACTTTTCCCTTTGCACAAACACCCTGTTTCTAAGAACTGTTTATACCAACGTCGAATGTTCTTCGGTAGTGGTGGTTAAGTAACAAAACGAATACGATTTGCACGTTGCACTGTAATAATAGATTCACAATTCGAGAACAGAAAATGTTTTCTGCTATGGAGACGTCATGTCGCAGACTACCCATTGTTGTACACTGAAGATCCGCACTACAGACATCTGGCGGTGATTTTTTGAAACTTTTAACCTTGCGAATTAAAGAGATTGTTGTTGTAATCATTCAATTTGATTAGCTTGAATAATATAGTACATTCAAATTGGGTCATTCTTTTTGAAACACCCGGTATAATGAAGACGTTATATAATGAATGACACAACGTGTCCTTCAAACTCAGAAATTGTGTGAATAAAAATATTAGAACTGGTAATAATGGACCAAAATCAGTTATGCTACAAAAATTTAACACATTTCAACAAAAGCAATAACATTAGCATATTGAAAATATTTCTTATGTGAACCATGTGGGAGAAAAAAAATAAAGGATGGGGAGACAAAAAATATTTGAAAGAAGGAGAAGAAGAAGAGTTAGAAAAAGAAGACTAATGATACAGTAACATTTATATATACACTAGCTGGCTCGACGCGCGTTGCTGCGTTCTCATAAAAAATTCTCCTTGATTTTATTATTCGCCACCTCCCACTGAGATCTGAGATTACATTTCAAATTTCAACCTTCTAGGACTATTAGGGAATAAGTTAGTCCTAGGGCTCTTCCAGCTGATCAGAGAAGCCTCTTTCGTTGCTTTCTTACTCACCACCTCTGAATGAACATTTCAAATTTAAACCATCTACAACTATCAGGGCGGAAGCTGAGTTTTTAATTTTATGATTCGCCACCTCCCACTATGGTTACATTTGGAATTTTAACCTTCTATAACAATTAGGGAAGAATTTAGTCCTAGGGCTCTTCCAGCCGATCATAGTTTCCTTCAGTTTTCCGGTCCTTCGTTGTTTTCTTAATCACAACCTCTGAATGAAGAAACATTTTAAATTTAAACCTACGACTATAAGGATAGAAGCTAGGTATTTGATTTTATTATTCACCACCTCCCTCTGAGGCTTCATAAAATATTTCTAGCTGCATTGGTTAACAGATGTCATCAACCTGGAATAATTACATTCCATCATAACCAATCATATGTTTCCCACATACTGCAAGGCTCCGACTACACGGTACATGCAAAGTCTTTGCGTTTCAGACAGCGTAAATAACGCCACTAAGGGGGTGCCATATGATTAAAAACTGTTGACTTCTATCAGCTGTTCCTTTAAGGATATATTTCTCCTTTTTATGTCCTTCAGCGAGGACTTTTTAACTCACAAACTTCACAGGAACCATCTCGGTACTATTCTACATTGTGCCTGAAAATTTCATAAAAATCGGTTCAGCGGTTCCAGAGTCTATAGGGAACATACATACATACATACAGACAGACATTCATTTTTATATCTATATATATATATATATTATATAATCGAAATACCACTGACTGACTCATTCATCACAGTTTCTCAGGAACCACTCGACCAAAAACGATAAAATTTGGTACACGTATTCAGTAGGGGGACTAGACGCGTGCTAAGAAAGGGTTTAAAAATTTACCCCAAAATGGGCCCAAAATTGAAGATTTTTGAAAATTTAGGTGACAGCAATTTCTAGAGAACCATAAGGTCAAATCAGATAAAATTTGGTATTCATGTTAAGTATCGGCGTTAGATGTACCTTGGAAAAAAGTTTCAAAATTAGCCCCAAAATGGGCCCAAAATCGACGATTTTTGAAAAGTTTGGTTGAGGCCCTAGACGTGTACTTAACAGAAGTAATCAACCTGGCATAATTACATTTCATCATACCCAGTCATATGTTTCCCACATATTGCAAGGCTCCGACTGTATGGTAGCCTACATGGGTGACATAATTACATTTCATCATACCCAGTCATATTATGTTTCCCACATATTGCAAGGCTCCGACTGTATGGTAGCCTACATGCAAAGTGCAAAGTCTTTTGCTGTTCAAAGACAGTGTAAATAACGCTGCTAAGGGGTCTGCCATATGATAAAAACGGTTGACTTCTATCAGCTGTTCCTTTAAGCTGTTTGGCTGGCAAGTTCAGTAGGTTAGGTCTATTAATGAAATAATAATTTTTTTTAAGAATCACAAGCCCAAAAAAGTTCAAATTTTCAGCTGGGGTGCTAAACACGTGAAAAATAGGGTTACATGATTCATCTCAAAATTTAGGATTTTTGGAATTCAGTTGATCACAATTTCTCAAGAACCTCAAGGCCACATGGAGTGAAATATGATATAATGTATATGTTTGATTAAGACCCTAGATGCATACTAAGTAATGGTATCAAAATTCTTCCCAAAATCACCTATTTCTGTAAATTTATCTAATCACAATGGAAATTAGTTGGACCCCCCGGTGGTCCAGGGGGCAGAGCCCCCTGGCTAGACGGTTAAGGCGAACGAAGCGAGTCTGCCGGCTAGTATTTATATAGATTAGCAGCCATGTTGCCGCATTCAAATGGAGCGCATCTCTCTTATAACACTGGCTGGCTGCTATTCCTGCGGTCTTGAGTTCGAATCTCGTTCAGCCTTAAATGTGCTCTGTCATCACTCACCTCATTACCCACGCACCACCCTTCACCCCATTACTTTTTTTCATTAATTTTAAATTTTGGTCTCAATAATAATTATTATTAAATCCCTAGTTCGGTTTTCGCCTCTGACGAAGCTGAATTTCACAGAGCCAGTAAATGTTATTGGGCTGCACCCCAAAGAAGATGAATCAAAAGTCAATGCATTGCTAAAAAAATCTCTACACCATTATTGACAAAGCAACTACTATCGATTACTTGTAAACTAAATAAAATTTGACAAGTGAAGTATAAAAGGTCCATCATTTATTCATTGAGAGAATCGGTAGCAAGCCATCAGCCAGCCTCATCCACGTTAGTATATTGTCTAAGTGGGCGCCTCTTTCAGCGTGTTCGGTGAGGCGTGTAGCTTTGGCTATCATGATTGATGGCAAGGCTGCATTCTGGTGGTAGTGATGGTCCAGCGTACAAAGAGAGTGCAGTTACTCCATTAGATTGTGGTGGGTAAGGTGAGCGTGATGGTGAGGGGCGGGGTGGATGAGGAGACGAGAAAGTGTCCCGGTGCAAAGCCGGTGTCGACCGGGGATTTGGCCGGGCCTCCTTATCTCCAGATAACGCTGTGATTTAGTGGGATTCGTCGCTGATGCTTCTGCTGCTGCTGCTGTTTTCCGCAACGGAGACTCGCCGATGAGGAAAAAATACTTTGGAAATCTCGTGAGGCCGGATTTCCTTTGGACGGGGTGGCGGCTGTACTGCCTTTAGTCGCACGATTCATCTTGATTTAGCCACCGCCGCCGTGCCTCAGCCTCAGCCTCAGCCTTAGCGTTCGTCTTACCACATTCTCTTGTCGTTCATCAACGCGCCCACGTCCGAACTGCCACACTAATAATTAAACGTGGCTCACCATTAGACAAGCCGTTCTGACACTCGCTATAAATGAGCTTGATATTTCAAATTATTTCCCAAACATAAATGTATATAATGCAAATCAAATCAAACTTTATTGCCAATAAAGTTCGGTGATGCAAATGCAAATAATTATTTTTCCTTCTCTTTTTAGTCTCTGCAATATAAAAAAACATAAAAATTTATAAAATACATTATTTTCCAAAATAGAACATAAAATATTTCGATGTGAAGAAAAACCATAATATATTTCAGGCACCGCCAGCAGAAGCCGAATATAATATAATTGAGCGCTAGCAGCGAGTCAATAAATAGAAAATCAATTATGTAATAAGCTTTAGTAGCTCGCAAGCGAAAAAAGGAATTTATAATTTAATAAAAAGGAAGATGTAGAAGAAGAAAAGGAAAATTAACGTACCTTTTTTAGATTTAGAGAATGAAGATAACTTCCTTGCAATATAATAATATTCTAAATGTAGTCGTAGTCAATGAAAAAATACAGAGAACTGATTTTGTCACAATCACAAAAAAAAAACTAAGACATAGAAAGTACAAGATTAATTTCAAATTACAGTCAATTTTTTGGAATCCATTTTAGATATCTGTGTGTGGAAACATATTTTAATTTTTATTTTCAAATTTCAATTCTTAGAGAGGTTTTACGGTGTCAACAATGACCAATTAAAAATAAAATATAAGCGATTTATTAACACAAGGTTCTCATTTTTTCAATATCAATTTAAATCCAATGACATTGAAAACACTTAATGCAAACTATCTTATTTTCCATTAAAATTTGACTAATTCTTGGTACAAAACTTGAAGTTTCGAGGTTTATAGCTTACTCCTCATTCCCATATCCAATTCTTTAAATCGATCAACGTTACTTCCAGAATGAATCAGATTATCAACAACAATTCGGTCAGTTTCGTTTCCAAGTCCTGGATACGGCTTCAGGAAGTTAGTTTCAGCTGGAGTACGACTAAGAATAGGTGCTGGATTGGGTGAAAAGTCTCCAGCACCATTTCTTGAAAAGATCTTGTTATCTATGTTGTGCTGATGTACCGTAGCTTCTTCAAGACTGAGAATTGGTGTGACACATGCATCTCTTTCACTGAATACCTGAGAGAAATAAAGATTTTTATCTTATTCTTATTTCTCTTTTAAGGAAAAATAAAATTACAATATATTAATTTTTTAATAAGCAAGATATAAACAATAATAAACAAGAATTCGTTCAATCAAAAATAAAAGAAAAAGAGTTCGTTTTCCTTGCCTTTCATGTTATCATGATATTCACAATAATCTATCCCCATATGACCATCTAATGGACAATACTTTGATCATTATATCAGAAACAGCACAAAAACTTATTCCCTCCAGATTTTACAGGAGCAAGCTTGAAAAAGTGAACAGCCCTGAAAAAGTAAACTACTCCGCTGTTTCTAAAAGTGTTAATAGAGTATACTAAATGCTATTTATGAAAAACCAAACTAGGAGGAAAAATCTATTCCTATTTCCCAAGTCGAATTTTTAAAGTAATTTGACTAATGTTTTTGTAGCGCATTTCAACAATTTAATAACATTAGAAAAGGTTTGTTTGAATTTTAGTCGACTCAGTAGAAAAATCTGTACGTAATTTTATTTTTTATTAACTCCCAAGTTGTGTAGTGGCAAAAATTACGGAAATTGCCTACTGTGTTTGTATTTGAACAATTTATTTACGATGAAGCAAGGGTTGTTTGAATTTCAAAAAAGCATGCGATCATATTATTAACTTACTTCATAAGATAAGATCACTTCAAGCATGGCTACAAAGCAAAATTGCAATAGGTACTGGAGTTAACTTTTGTTTGGAAATCTTAATGCTTATGTTTCCGCTTATTGCTCATTTAGGGAAATTTGATACTCAACGATAAATATTGAAACATATTATTAAAAACCCATATAGTAGTTGTGGTAGCATTATCTCAGTGATGAATCTCAATTGTTCAATCACTTCATTACTCAAATCCAAATTCTTTATTTGCAAATTTATTTGTGTTCATATGAAAGATATTTGCATCATAAAAAACTTATAAAGGAACTATGTTGTATGCCAAAATCCAATAGTTGAGTCTAATTAAAATATTCAAGTCCATTAGCTAAGAAATAAATTTCGATGATTGACTTCAACACTAGCTGACAGATAGTAATAAACCGTCAAACTTAACGCTTTGTAACTCATTTATTATTTATCTACTCTTATCTATGATATCGTATCTGTATTACAATATTTATTTACTGTCATACATACTTCACACCATTTGGCTCTTGTCTTGGTCTTGAAAATCTGTGCAAACAGATTTCTGAATTTGTCAGCCTCTTCAGCTGAACAAAACTGAGGCACTTCGTCATCATCCAAGCCAAGTCCATCCAACAGCTGACTGTAGAACTGGGGCTCCACAGCACCCACTGCAATCCACTTCCCATCCTTGGTCTCATATGTATCATAGAAGAAAGCACCGCCATCAAAACTACCAAAATATTAAAAACCAATAAATATTGCTTCAAATTCACTTATTCACACATGAAAGACATATTAATTTAATTACTCAAATTCGTTTCTGATAAGTATTATAGGCTGTAAAGTTTATAGTAATAGTAGGCGATGCAGTATACATAATATAATAGTGTAGCGAATATAAAATTGGAGAGAATAGAAAGAAAGAAGAAACAGTGGTTCTCGGTGTTATCTGCTATGTAAATGTTTACTTTTAAGCAATTAATTACTCTGCTTTTGACACTTTTCTGGTGTTTACTTGGTAATTTGTAGAATGTTCTAGTTGTTTGATTAGAAATTAATGGAGTCTTATCGAATATTGTGGAAAGTTCGAGTTTCCTTGATTGTTTATTTTATAAATCAGTGGAAGTTGGTAGAGAAATCTAGAGATATCTCAATTAATTATGAAAAAGTATATAAATAGAGGTGGACTTTTGTAAATTAGTTCAGTCTTGTTTGAGATTCGTCGTGATAAGCAGGAAGTGACTGTTCTATCTATATATAGTGCCTCTATAGTGATAATTCTTTCTCAGTGACAGTTCCTGCTAATACAGACAGTGAAATCCCGTTGGCGCTATTACAAACCATGCAATGAACTTTCGTTGTCTGTAGTGATAATTCTCTTGACAGTTCTATAGTGATAATTCTTCTATCTATTACTAAATTACGGACTTGTGCTACGTGAGTTAATTGTTCTTTCTCGACGTTTCTTTTTGAATATTATTGGACAGTTTATTGTACAGTTGTTGTTTAATATTAGATCGGCCTTTTGACATTTAGTGATTGATTTTTGTTCAGTTTATTGGAAACTCATTATCAGTTGAACAATATCGTTTTATCTGTTTCCGATTGCTTATTTTTGGGTAAGAAATTACTGAACAGTGTGAGTTGTGAATTATTTGTGTTAATAAAGTGCGAGTGATAAATTTAAGTGTTGCCAGCGTTATTTTAGATATAGAACCCGTAACAATAGTATTATTTTTTATGAATTTAAGGCCACGTAGGACCACTTCAGTCAATATTTCAGTCTCTTTTGCCTCTTCTTAGATTTCAACTTCTTTCTCCAATGGCATCTTCATCCATTGCTTGATCGTTGCTTTCTGATCTCATCTGTAACCTCCATAATAATAATAATAGTAATAGTATTTATTATAATGTATTAATTTATTTTAATACTGAAAAATAATACCGTATGCTTAGTGTAATAATTTTTGCTTTCTGTTAACAGAGTAGTCATTTCCCAGAAAAAGTGTTAGATGATCCAGCCAACTCTCGAGCTTATACAGGAAGTTATTTACATTCACACAGCAACTTGACTTATATATAACTTTAATTAATTCTTTACTATTCGAATTATTGCTTATTTAAAATGAGACGAATTTTACTGATTCAACTATCAAACGTTGAAATTTCTGAAATAGGTAAATTCATCTTGAATACCGGTAGGTGTTTAAAACTTAAAGTTAAGTTTAACTTGAGCTGTTTCCTCTCTGTGATACTTTCCATGACGAAATACTTAATGAGAAATCTAATATTAAAACTGACACTGTATTTCACTTTTATGTATAGGATGATGAAGCTTCTTTTCAGAAGTGAAATGTATCCCTCTAGCATCTCCAATATAAGTGAGTAAAACAGTATATAAAAGTGAAATACAGTGTCAGTTTTAATATTAGACTATGTTTCCTCATTAATTCATGTATCTACAGATTGGGAATTGTGTTTTTCAATACTATGTTGTCAAGTTCATTTTTTCATTCATTATGATTATCATTTGTTTTTGTAATGCAAAGAGCACGTAAAGATCACGTATGATGTAACTGGTTTTCTGACACCTATGGTGTTGACTCTTATGTTTATTTAGTTCAATAATGGTTAAACCAAAGCCGATAAAAGCTTGGAGTAACATAAGTTATATTATGATGTTGAAAATCCATCTTGTTTCCAGTAATATGTAATAAAAAATTAAAAAACACTTTTAAGTGGAAATTAACTCACGTTATGGCGTGACGGCCGTTTCACTCTGTTGTCAAGAGCATTGTCAGACGACCCACAGTACACTCCACAGTACAGATGACGGCCGTCACACCATAACGTGAGATAATTTCCACTTAAAAGTGTTTTTTTTTTAAGTTTTTATTAAGTTATGTTACTAATTTTTATGTTTCTTGCGTGATGAAAAATAAAGTTTACAGTACTCAGTTCTTTATCTAACTTACAAATTCTTTCCTCTTGGTTTCGACCACATTCCCGAGCCCTGGGTACGGAAAATCCATGAAGCTACATAAGCGTTGCCTGCCAAAATGGAGCAGTCAACAACCTGGCCCTGGCCTGAACGAGTCCTCTCCACCAGAGCCATCACTATGCCAAGCGCACACATCAGAGATCCACCAGCAAACGCTGACAAGTTGATCGCAGGAGAAGGACGCTTGTCTGACTCCCAGCCAAGCATTGATAGAAGACCTTGAATGGAGAGAATATTTAAGTGTAATTTGTAACAGAATATTTTAAGAAGGCCAGTCATGCCCACTAATAAATTGCGCAATAAGATAGTTGAAGATATTAGTTGAGTTCATGGGAGCCGCACCGCTTACCGGTACAGTAGAAACAATTAGTCTGGGCGCGTGGCTCTGGTTTCACTACTAGCCGTCCTGTAAAAGTTGACTAGTTGACCTTGAAGAAATCTGCAGCCTCGCATGGGCCACATGTTTTTAGAAATGAGTGATAAACACTCCCCTCGCCATGGCTGACTACCAAACGGCCATGCACCCAGACTAATTGTTTCTACTGTACATAGGAAGCCAAGGCGTATGATTGGTCTATTCGAATTCATAAACATTATTGACCGGTAAGTGGTGAGGCTCCTCTGAACGCATACATTGATAGCATTGACAGTAAATTTTCGTAAAAACGCATAGCCTAAATAATGATCTTTTTATAAACTTATAAAAATTTTACAGAGTATAATTATTGAATAGTTCAATAAATTTATATGTTTATCTCAAATTATTATATCAAATTCATAAATACTTTTTTTAATAGAAAATTACAGTTAATAGTTTTCCAATGATAAAACTAATTCCTGTAACTAGTGAAATTTATATATAGTGCAGATAGATCTGCAGTGCTACAAGATGAACAGTCTGCTTTAAAATATAGGCTTATTATGTTTCAAAATGTAGTGTTAGGAAACACAAAGGAAGAGGGGAATGTCAACAGTGCCAACATTATGTCAACATTGCTTCCGGTTACATTGATAGCAGGCACTTGTTTATTGTTTATTGTCTTTCTCTTCTGTTAATCTCTCTTACTCTCATGGTCATGTGTCAAGAACAGAGAGAATAGAGGTAAAATAGTTCTTCTTCTATACTCTCTGGTCTAGAATGGACAAATCTTTGTCCAAACTTCACCACTTCAAGTAATTGCATCACTAGATTGTCATCACCGTAGTTTTATACCATTAAGATCATACAAATATCATTGTACATAGTTAATTTCTAGCTCTATAAAAATAGCATCATCTGAGTTTACTATAGTATCTATGTGATGTTGACAATTTAGTTTTTAACTACTCATACGTAAAATTTGTAAATTTACATGAACAAAGAAAGACAATCTAATGTAATCTCATAAATGTCAAATGCGTATCTAGGATGCTCGAGCATTATGAGAGACTGTTCGAGATAACTTTATCTGTTTTGATAGAAAGATCAAGAACTTCCTAGAATGGTAAAAAGTTATATGAAGGACTGTCATTGTGAGCAGTTAATCAATTGTTATTTGGACGTTCAAATGTGATAATCGACATAGTGACAGTTTACACCGTGCTGTAATTGTGATAGATAAAAGCTGTGACAGACCTTGTGCTTTGTAAGTGTTCAGTTTATTCTCTAGTGTTTAAACTGTTTAACAGACATTTCTTTTCAAGTCATTGAACAGTCATCATTAAATGATTGATGGGCCTATTGACAGTTACTAATCAGTTTTTGTACAGTGATAGTCTTGTAATAGAAATATTTATTATTAGTTGATCGTTTAATCTGTTTGTTTCTTTATTAATTTTCTTGTCTAATAATAACTTATTAGTGTGTATTTTGATTTAATTGTGTAAATAAAGTTCGAGCATTACTTTCAAGTGTTGTAAGCATTTTTTTAGTGATAGAACCCGTAACAATAGCTATATTATAGCTTTATCTATAACAATGATCACGAATATGGATATGAATGATCACTATAATTATGGTAAAGTAGTAATAGGTGGAGCACAATCACTGATGAAATACAAAAAAAAATACAAGACCTAGAAACATAACAATATATTCCTGCTATTAGTTACTAGGAAAAAATAGTTACAATTACTAATATTTCAAAATTTGAAATGCCAATTTCAAAGAGATCTAATGGTTATGACAACTTCAAGTCTTATTATTCATTAGGATTATCTTCCACAATATCACGTTCGCCACTACAAAGAATCATCTAATGTTACTTCCAACCATTAGCATCTTCATTCCAAGAAGAAGGTGATGTTTCAACCACGGAAGTATAAGAAAGATGCTCTCTAGTAAATCCATGGTTTAAACTAACAGAGTTTTAGTTGCTGTATTTGAAAATTAGTCACATGTATAAGAACTTATGTAAGAAATGAGCTTTTGTGTCGTAAAATATACACTAATGCTCATTTTTCGTTTTTAACAGCAGATTTTCTTTGTAGAGGAGGTGATATTGTGGAAGATATCCATAATGAATAATAAAAAGTTGAAGTTGTCACAACCATATTTATAAATGTGGTTGTGACAACTTCGTCTTATTATTCATTAACAAGAGATATCAGTTCAGTATTTAAGTTATATCTACAGTATTTACCTGACATGGCGAGAAAATTTATGTCATGGCCAGCTTTCTGGGAGTACATGCCTTCCTGTCCAAAACCAGTTAGTCGGGCATAAATGAGCCTTTTATAATCGGATAAAAGGTCTTTTGGTCCCAGACCTATTTTTTCCATCACTCCTTCAGAAAAAAGTAATCTGATTAACAGTATTAGGAAAATATCATTATTACTTTCAATTTCTGAATACAGTATATCCTATGAACGCGAACTTGAGAGTTATCAATAATTTGAGTCTAAAATGAAGTATGAATGAAGAACTCTGTTCAAAGAGAGGAAAAATTTACATTCATTCGGCAATGTAAATGAAATAATATGCCTTTCGAATATAATATGATGCATTATTTATTTGAATGTCTCCTCCCGCTGAAGAGGTTTCCAAACCCCTGGGGGTCCCCAGGATGTAATTAAAAAATCAAAAGAATTATTACTTGGCTGCTACTTGTACTGCTCATACTCAATGCCTGGAGTCTTCAAGACACAATTTAAAAGAAAGAAAACATAATCGCTGGCTATTCATTAACTTTCGTAAAAAATTGACACAAATTACTAGATCTAAAATTTGATAAGTTGTTTGGTATTTAATATTTGAGAATTTGGGGGACATAACAATTCCTAGGTTCCCGTAAGGGTTCGAACTGTATAAACCGATGATTTTCTAGAAGCTGTATTGATAAATTGGAGGAATTTTGGTAGAGCCATTACCTATTCGGATATTTTGAATTGAACTATAACTATAATACTATGAACATGAGAGAACGGAAAACGCTTGAAACAAACAGAAAATTTCATTACAGTATAATTCTCATATATCAACATAAAAGCACATCAAGCTTTGAAACACTTCAAGCTCAATCGATCCGTTAGTACACACGTCAAAGAAAATATTCAAAACCTTCTATTTATAAAAATAAAAACAAAATTAAATTGAAGTTAACATCTTGATGAGATTCCATCAAAACTGTGAATAGCTGCAATAGATCTCAATACAGTTGCACATAAATTGTTACAGTATCTGGCTCTGCGAATGATACTTTTCCCCCATAATAGTACTTTGTAAGAAGAGGAATTGGGGTATTCTCAGGTGTGTCATCGAAGTTAAGCATTAATTCAAATTTAGTATTTTCTTTTTTGTCGCATTTATTCATTCATGAATCTGATAATATGACAAGTTTGTACCTTTACGAAATGGCTCTATTAGAATGTCGGAGTTTTTGCACAGCGTACGAAAAAGTTCAACTCCTTTGTCACTCTTCAAGTCAATGGCTATGGATTTCTTACCATGGCCAAGAAAGTCAGGTACAAGACTCTGCTCCGTCTATAAAGATAAAATTAACCTCGTTGATTTATTTAAACTATTGTAAAATAAACAAGTCTAAAAATCTAAGCTTACATTTTTTTTCATTTTTATTTCTTCAAAATATTTTGAATTGTAAGAATGCTTTTGAATTGTTATATGATTACTCGTTTTATCCATAATGAAAATTTCCTCTAAATCACATTGCACTAATAACTTGAGAATCGATATTTAAATGTTTATAATAAATATTACTCAGCAATAGAATATGATACTCAACTTATCCACCCGAATGACAGTGGCGCCAAAATCAGCAAGAATAGCACCACACAGATTTGCAGGGGGCAACCCTGCCAGCTCAATCACTGTGATGTCTCTTAGAGCCATTCTCACGCCGACTTCTGGAAAAAGAAAACCTATCAGATCTAATAGAGTAGTTCTATCTTTCTATAACACCTACCTACTTCTACAAAATTTCGAAAAACTTCACTCAATGCCAGCGAAAATGCATATTATGCAAATCATACCCCTTTAAAGAACTGTTTAATTGGCAACCCACAAAGCTGTTCTTATCTACAATTACTTTCTTCATTCCATATCCTTTTATTTTATCTTATTTATCTGAATAGATACGATCATAATAAATTTAAAATTTTCATTGAATGTTTGATCTAGACTTTTACTCTGCTGATGGTGTTTTCCTACCATGGCAGAATAATCATTTTAATATCAATATGAATGCACATAAAAATAATGTAATAATTCATTTGTTGAATTGAATGTGTAGAGAAGCAATAAGCTAATAGAGTCAGCAATGCTGTAAACATGGTGTCATGGTTTGAACACAATGTCATTCGGTACTATAATTTTTGAAGATCAATTAAATCTGTGATGTTTTCCATGATGAAGTATTTGATGAGCAATCTAATATCGAAACTGGCACTGTATTTCTATTTAATATATGATTTTCACTCACTTATACTGGAGATACTGGAGAGATGCATTTCACATCTAAAGAGAAGCTCCATCAGCCTCTGATGAAGCTGATGAAGCTTCTCTTTAGAAGTGAAATGCATCCCTCCAGTATCTCCAGTATAAGTGAGTGAAAATCATATATTAAATAGAAATACAGTGTCAGTTTTGGTAGGCTATTAGATAAATGAAATTCTTGAGACATATTGTTTATTATTTTTTTACTACTTCATATTATAAAAAATTAACATGTTTCATTACAATTCGAAAGCTTCAACTGCAAAAGTTGATTACTTTTGAGTGCTTTATGTAACTTTACACATGTAGAGTTGTTCATTGAATACTGTATGACATTTTTTGACAATTATTGTTTAATCATACTAAAAAATATACGGATTTTTGAAACAATGAATAATTGTTGATTTGAATTATATTTTGGCACTAGTGAATAAAAAATTATTAAAGATATAAAAAAAGACATTAAAAATAATTTTAGTAGAAAATTATTAAAATTAAATTAATTTAAATTAAATTATTAAAATTAAATTAATTTAAATTAAATTATTAAAATTAAATTAATTTCAATTGTGTAACAATATAATAGAAGAAGGAGAATAGAAAGAAGCAAGACTAGAGGCTATATTCAATTAAACTATGTTTACCACATACATATACATATTAAGATCAAGCGATTCGTTAGAACATAATAGCAAAGACTAGATGTAAGAAGAGTAGATCTAACCATGTAAATTTAGCTAGAAGTTCAGCTAGCTTATAAAAGATCTGTGTGAACAGCTCTATCGTTTGGTTGAGCCTTTGGTAATGATGTTTCTGTTACAGTACCCTTATACGAAATAAATCATGCATATCTACTGCAGTAGATGTTGATGAACTTACCATGTTAGGGAATTTATAAGCTAATATTAACTGCATAATGGTGTATGTTCATACTCTAAGCCATTTAGAATTGGAAAATCCAACTATTTAACAAAAGTTGCACTGGATTTATCACATATCATTTACTGTCAATTTACAAGATTAGAATAGTATCTTAGATTAGTATCTTTTCTCAATAATTATCAATAGATAGTTGAGTAATTAATTTCTACAATAAAATACTAGGTCTTCGTCAATCATTCTTTGTCATAGAATAAGAAAATAACAACTGGATACTTTCCATACTCTACTTATTGTAAAACTTCTGGAAGTAAAGTTTTCATTAGAGTGTTCATTACGCTTTAGTACCAATTATGTTGTGATAATAGATTGACACATTGGAAATAAGTTTTTTCATACTAGAGGTAGCCTACAACATAATATCCAAGTATTGATGATGAAAGAATTAATTATGAAAAGCATGATTTGTGTATTGAAATTTGAAAAAAACTTTGAATATGACTTTCATAATGTTACAACTGATAGCTTAAACATTAATTAAATATACAAATGAATTGCATCGATGATGTGGAAAATATACTCACAAATAATTTGGTGAAATGCAGGTCTAGTGTGGACTGGAAATCTGAAACCACATGCCACATTCTACATAGAAAGACCTTTAAAATATCCAGTTTTGCTGAGCTGCTTGGAAGATATTTTCAAGATTACATTGAAACGCAACTTTTTGACCAATAAAAAGGCGAGACTATAACTTGTATGAATGTTTAGTAATAAACCTGAATAATAGCTGAGTTGATATTCTTCTGAATATGAGTAAATCAAGGTAGAACTACATTATCTCTTGTCTAGTTTTTTATGTCCTACAAGCTTTGTAAAATGTTTCATTTAACAATTTATTGTAATATACTTGTTTTGTCAAACGTGAATAAATATTTCTGTTATTATTTTTATAAAACCCAGAGTGTTGTTTCAATATATACGATAGAGAAAGACCGCTGCTATTACGGCTTAATAAATTGATTCTGTTTTCAATAATGTTGTGAGCTACAGTATTTGATAATTAACTTATGCTAGACCACATTTAATAGTTGAGTCATTTGCATCCAACAAAAACTGTGTTAATGATATTAACTTTTTATGGTAAATTTTATGGCCTTTGAAGATAAGTCTCTATGACTCGAAAACGTTTGGCCTGAAGTGAGTAAAAATATTTTTTATTCTAAATAATTAAAATTGACTGCAAGTCGTTGATGTACCATAAAAATTTAATATTAACAACGCAGATCGTTATGGAACAAGAAATTCAGGAAATTATGTTAATGATATTAAGTAGAAAAACTTGAAGGTGTCAAGTAAAAAGCTTGAAGTTGTGTCTCAGAACGAAATCGCCATTTATATCTTATCAATTTATTTCTCTAAATAAAAGGAATTCACTCTACAGAGAATCATTAATTTCTAATCATCCAAGAATTCCGCGACCTGATCAAAATGACCTCTCGGTTTCAATAGGAATGCGGAAACCTTGCGCAACATGGACGACAAGTTCGTTCGGCTATGGTGGAGTTGAATTTGTATAATATACCTAAATATGAATTGAACAAAATTGTATGTTTTTTTTTTCAACAAACCAGATCTCCCAAATTGAATTATTAACAGCATCCTGGAATCTGCTCGCTGTTAATTGAATTCAATTAGACTATTATCTAGATCGTCTTCTTCTACTGATACTAATAACAACTGAGGGATAACAGCAAAAATTTAACTAGGACTAAAATTGAAAAAAATGAAAACTTATACAGGGAATACAGTTTTATTTCATTGTGAGGAATTTGAAATTAATAAATTCTGTTTCTGTATATCTGTCAGTTTGTTAAATTGTCATTTCTTCAAACGAACTTGTTTACTATCATCTTATGAGTGATTAACATTTGAAAATATTTTTCAAAATTAATATACCAAATCCTGTTTAATTATAATTTTTGGCAAGAAATTGAAGCAAATTCCATAGGTTATAACTATGTAATAGTTGCTAGGTTATAACTATGGTTACTTTATTGTTATTTTACAACAATGGTTACTAATTCTGGCAAAATTCGATTTTAATGGTGACATTGGGAAGTCTGGCGGAGAGATCAAGTTGACATTTGTCTGACTAAAGTTCCAGTGAAATCATTTAATTATGAAAGCGGCATGCTTGCACAGTGACAGCTCTAATACTTGATTACAATTACCATCGCAAAATCAATTACATGCTGTCGAATGGTCAACATATTGATCAGTGTGAAAACCACCATTTTACAGCATGAGTTTGATTTTGTGATGGTGATTAGCATCGAGTATTGGATACCTATTGTGCAAGCACATCTTTAGAAAATTTTACTTTGGGAACGGTCAAATTGGAAATGCGAAATCCAGTCCATTATAAGGACAATAAGCACAATAAGGTCAAAGCTGGGGCTTCCGTTGAGCTTTTCCATTGCACCAAAGTGTAAAACAAGTCATTGCGAATTCTTGCGCACGTTCACATTGGGAAGGTGATCGTCTACGCTGCAGACTGTGGCAGTAGAAAATATTGTTGTTGTTGTTGTTGAGTGGCAGAAAGGGAGGATCCAAGAGTCTATAAATCGGTCGCACGGCAGCCTCGCTCTGCTCTGCTCTGCCACTTCATGTCAAGTCCATGTCGCTGTCTGTGGATCATAAAACGCGAAACGCGCCTTGTTCAGTCTCAGCCTACATCCTTCACGCGCCTCTGCCTTGTAGCACTAAAATACAGCGCACAGTATTATTCATCTGTGCATTACCGGTGGGCCTACTTTTGCAGTCCACATCGATCTGCCTAAAATTTTATAGCAGCCCAATTTTATAGATGCCCAATTCGCTTATTATTTACACTTATTTCAGGCTGGAAATATTTAATGAACCCTTAAGAATAACTCCGGCCTTTAATATAATACTGATTTCTGGATTTCTTGTTCCATGACGAACTGCGTTGTTAATATTAACTTTTCAAACGTTTGGCCTACAGTGAAATACTACTTATTTTTAATGAAATTTGACTGCAAGTCGTTTAAATCACTTGAAAAGTTAATAATATTGATATTTAATGTTGTGCGGTCTTAATAAGCGTGTATGCAACATGAAATATTGCATAGCAGTAGAATAATAAGATCAATAGATACACTTTTTTACAAGAAATCCCATCTAATCAACTCACAGTTAAAAGTGGATAGCCATATTCATCATTTAATTTTCACTTTTCTACAAGAAGTTTAATTTTTCTTACATTAGACAGAACAAGTTCTCGGGCTGGAGCCCATCATCAGTGCCTGCTGGAAAACAACATCTTATTGATTTTAAGCTGTTCTGCATTTTTGTGAATTGTAAAACAGGTTTACTCAAATACTTTCTGATGCAAACGGAGTAAACCAATATTGTTCCTATTTGATAATTTACTTTCAACGAAGACTAGCAACTGACATCGTATGTTATCAAGGAGACCATATTTGATGGGGTGGAAAATTTAATAAAGTGCTTGGTGGGAGACAACTGACTGCTGGTATTAGCTCTGATGCCAAGAGTACATATTATCAGCGCGGAGTGCCAGTCGGGAGTAGAGATAGGGTTTGGTCAGAGAAAAATATCTGCAAAGAAAGGAAGAGATGAAAGAGTTGAGAGAAAAAAGAGTCGTCGCAGTTGAGAGGAGAGTCAGAACTCAGAACTTGAGAGGAGGTAGAAATAGATAAGCACGTGTGTTTGTCATCCACGATTACTTACAGCTTCCAGCCGAACAACCAGCCAAAGAGCCAATACTTAGGTGAGGAGATTTTTGCCGCCATCCCCTCCTTTTTTTCTCCATAACGGGTCAACTTTCCTCTCTAAACTATGATTTTCTTTATTATTGATAGATTTCTATTTTCCATAAGAGTGTGATTCATTTTAGTAAGAATTGTGATGAACTTAATATGATTTCATATTTTCATTGAATCAGGTTGCGAAAAATATTAATTTTTAAGTTTCAGGAATGAGATTATTCATTACATAAATTATTATAACAATAATAATACAATACAATATATAAAATTGTATTGAACTCAATATAATATATGATTATGATTATGTAATTTCCTTAATAAACTATAGACTATTATTTTTCTTCCCTAGTACTGTGCAAATGAGTAGCTTGTTATCTAATCCTTCTAGGTGAAGGCCCTACAGCAGCTCAAATTGGTGGTGAATCAATCATTTTAATGAACGTTAAACTTTCTTCAGAGTTGTAGATTTTTCCATTATGTGATAGATGAAATTATTTTCAAACTCTACTACACTTTTATATTATCAGAACTTGTGTTTTAATGCTCGTGGCATCATCGCCAGTTTGAAGTTCAGATCAACTACCAATTATTGCCAATAATTTCATGAACATTGAAACTCAAGTAGCCTACTAATAAAATTAATGATGTTTAGTAGAATTCGACAAAATATCGTTTCATTTATCACAATGAAATAATATAAGACTCCTAGCCTCAACAACTAGCTTTATAGTGGAGTTGAGTTTCTATTTTCAAGAGAACTTTCAAAAGTAAATATTTTGTACTGATTTTGCTATAAATATTGTTATAATTATTGTATTTTGAATTAATAAATTTCATTAATTTATCAATTAATAGATTTAGTCTGAACAAGAATTACAATCCTTTTGTTAGCTGTATCCAAATCAAGTTATCTGTTACAAAAATTGCTCGCATAAGCAATTGCAATGCTCTGGGACCTGTTGACTATAATAATTTACCACTAATAATCTGAAAGAGAAAACTTCCATTAGATTTTGCAGTAACGATCGTCAAATGCAAGTAATCAAGTATCAAGTAAGTAATGATAAAAAAAGTTTTTTTTATTTTTATGCAAGTATCAAGTAAGTAATAATAAAACAAGTTTTTTTTAATTTTTATGCAACAGGCCCCTGGATATATAATCGACCCTGCCCAAGGGAAACTCTGTACTTATACCATTGTACAACACACATAGGTATACCATAAATGCATAGGTAGTCACCTATCTACAAAGGAACACCTCTATGGTCATTGGTCATTGGCCTAGTTTATATATATTTGAAACAGTCAATTCAATAAAGAAAAATGAATCAATGTTTAATAGGGGTTCCATGGTTCATTCTCATAACACTAGGTACAGGGATGAACTTAGAAATGAAACTCATCGCACTGCTCTCTATGCAAATGGTGTTAGAAATTCAGGAGTTCAACATTTTAATGTTTTAACGGCCTGGCTTAAGAGACTTCTTCTCAAAAAATTTAAAGAGGCATTCAAGAGAGAGCTAGAGGACTGTGGTTTCTATTCAAGCCAAGAATATAGAGAGTATTATAAAAATCCTCAATTTATATAGCCTGAATGGAAATAACAAATTTAAATTTAACATTGGACAAATCCAGATGCCATGATGGGAGGCCAGTGGATGCTTAAATATCGAACAAAATCTATCTATCAAGTTAGTACATTACATTTTTCAAAAACGAGTGCTAAACGCTATAAATCAGTTGAGTAAAGAGGAGCCTGTGGAATCCTAGTTCATTCCAGGACTGGAGACGTGAAAGTGAATCACGAAATGCTGGCACTAAGAGAGGAATAAATTATTATACGGATCTTGAGAGATTAGAGTAGGCGCTTTTGGAGAGGCGTCCCATGTGTTTGCTGTGCAATAAAGTATAGCGATGCCGTGTCTCGGCTCCTCATAAACTTTTGTTTATTGTCGGCGGTTTTCTGCCAACCGCAACTAATGCCTGTTGTTCTCAACCCCCGCCCCCGCCGCTTACAATGATGTTTGTTCTGTTGACACTAATGTTACACATATATTTCTAGCATCAAATTTCCATCATTCTTGTTTTCTGGAGGATGAACGTCTAAAGTAGTTGTGTAAAATATAGGTAGTTTAATTTATGTTGTAAAAGTATTGCGAGAAAAATCACTGGTTGCCTTTGAGTCACATAAAATTTAGTTCAGAGCAGTTTCGATGAGTTTTCTGAATTTAGAAACAGAGTAGGCCAATTCTATTATAAAAAATAATAAGTAAGCATACCAGTATAATAGGACCTTAAAACACTTCAAATAATTTATTACTTTCAAGTTCAATTATTTTCAGGGTGATTGAACGTTATTGTATAATTGTATTATACTGAAAGTTATATTGAACGTTATTGTATAATTGTATTATACTAAACGTTATTGTATAATTGTATTATACTGAACGTTATAGAACGTTATTTTTGTATTATAATTGAAAGTATATTTGTATTACACGTATATTTATAGTTAAAGTATAATTGTATTATTCAATTTAGTGAATAATACAATACTGTATACTTTGAGTAAACATTTTTGGAAACAAATTTTAAAAATTCTCTATTTTATGTGCTATTAACTGTAAGTTTAAAAAGTTGCATTGTGTGGAAAATAGCATATTATGTATGTACTTTTTGACGAAACATTTTTTGAAACAAATTGAAAAAAAATTCTTTAATTGTGTGATAAAAAGTTCTTTAATTTGTAAAATCAGCAGTAATTTTCAAAAGTTGTATAGTGTGGAAAAATAGCATATTATGTGATATTCAAGCCTGTTCAGACCACGTAATGAGTTGATTCATTTTCCTATTCTACTATACACACATTCAAATACCATTTGTCATATACCGCGCAGTAGTTGCAGAGATATTAAATGAAAAATAAGATGAAAAATATATATCCCTGAAGAATGGTACCGTGAATCATTTTGTATTTTTATTTAAATTAATTTGGGTGAAATACGTACATTTTTCACAAAGTCCACTGTTATGAAAATCGGAAAGACGTTTTCATTCAATCTCAACTAAACTACGTTTTTGTCATTGAAAAAACTAGGTTTAATCATTTTATAACATTGGTTAAAAATAAATTCTATCGCGTTCTTGGCAACATTTTTATAACCTCCAATGTTCGTATTCATTTGGTCCAACCAATTCACATGCTTATTCAACTTCAAGAATTAGAGACAAAATTTTGGATCATTATTGAAACATGTATTAGAAAATCCATTAAAACTAATAAAGTCATTTTTCATTTTGTTCTCTCGTACATTGGATAATGATATACATTGAGTTGAGTCCTATTACATAAATGTAATGAACAAATTTATAGTGTTAATTTAATGTTTTTCTACGTTGGTGTAGCTTTTACTTAGATCATAACAGTAAATTTCGATTCCTTGTACCTGTATGAAAAAACTAATGAAAGTACGAGTATAGGGCCTACTCCATAACCAAACAAAATTGGAAAAAGTGTTCAAAATGGACCTCTCATGATGCGTTTCTTTTGTACTCATTGTTCGTGCTAATTGATTGAGTCCCTAACACAGATATATGTTGAAATGAATTTACACGACCATTCTCCATTATTCATTGTGTTTGCAGACAGTTCTATCATAAATCAAAAGTCTGCAATGAAACAGTTTCGCTATACGCAGTTGTTTAGTCATGAAGAACGCCAGTCTTCATTAGTGCTAAAGGGATTAATACCTCTGAACTGTTGTAAGACTCACAATAACTGTTGAAATGAGAGTGTAAAAACATTTGGACTGCAAACAGATATAAATTGAGAATAATTAATTAAATACTAGGCTACTAGTAGTTTACTACTGTAGTTCTAGTTCTAGTACTACCTTGTAGTGGTTCTGTCATTGGACCTATCGATTTAGAAACTTACCAACATAAACAATTATTGAAAATAAGCTCTACTAGTAAATTCATCACTCACTCATTCTTGAGATGGTCATTTCGCATTTTGGAATGTTTGCTCAAGAGTGAGTAGGCCTCCAGCCGTGTTTAAGGAAGCATTCCGAGCAGTGGCGTAGCCAGGGGGGGGCCCGGGCCCCCTCCAAATTTCAGAAATAAAAAATTCTCAAATAACTAATAGATAAGGACTTATTAAAGTCGAAGGTTTCTATCTGTTTTGTTGTATTATAACGAACAGATTACAGAAACCCTGTTTGTGTAATGGAATATAGCTACAGTTATAGTCACATTAATGCATTTTTCAAATTTTTCCTCAATATTTACTCATATAGAAACTTGTTAGGTGCTCAAATGGATATTTTGATTTAAAATGAGCTACGAAATCGAATAAAACATGTTAGAAAACTGTGACTACCATAATTATTTATTTATTACATTAAATAAAATGCAATTTTCAAGTTTGAAGTGGATTAACTTTGCTAATTATTAATAAATCACCTTTTTGAATAAACTCATCTTGTAGAAAATTTAGTTTTGAAGTTAAAATTCAGTATAACCCACTAGCCTGAACGCACCCAAAGTTCATAAAATCGGGATTTTATAAATGAAAACACACAAATAAATGCAAGTTCTATGCAAGCGTGTAAAATCAGTGTGCTATGATAAAAAAAAATCCGATTTCATGAACTTTGGGTTGGGTGCGTTTTAGGCTAATGACATAAATGATATGAAACTTATAATAATTAGTATTAATTTTTAGATTCAATACATAAGTTAAGTATGATTAGTTCCAATTCAAGGGGTTTAACTCAAAATAGTCACAGATATCGGTATATCAAACTTTATCATTTCAAACCTGGCCACCTAGGTTCTTGGGTAGTAATTTTTCAAAACTTCCTTTTGAACTTTAGAGCCTAACAAGTTGTCTAGATTAGCTTTTCACACCACTAAATTAAAAAAAAATCCGGACCCTCCTATACCCCAGACCCCCCCTTGGTGAGCCCCCCCCCCCCCCCCCCCCGGTAATTTGATCCTGGCTAAACCACGGCAAATTGATATCTGGGAGCCAGTATTTTTTGATAATTTATTAAACTTGCAGTAATTTACTTCATTTTTATAGTATCCAATGTGTTATAAGAATGATAAAAAGTATAATATGTTAAAGTTAAAACATGGAAGTATAGCCTATATTTATTTATTCTTTCAAGCATTTCCATTAAGATAATCTGATAAGCATTTTGATAGCCAGCATTACTAAACTTTGCTAAAGAGAAATTTATTGATGCTCCAATTCATCTATATTATTTGTACATGTTTTTATAAAGCTTATGGCTCATATTAAGGTAAATTTTATTATTGCTGGTATTCATTGTGTATTGATAAATTGTTGCAAGTTTCGCTCAAGAAGAAAATAATGATCAAACCAAGAAACACTGAACTTTCATACATGTTCATCTGCAATTTAATAAGCAAAATAATTTTTCATTGATAGCTGGCAGAAACTTCTAAAAGAGTTCCAAGAAACCCGATGTATTCAATAACCATTCTATGAATAAAAAGAGTTTGGTGATATCGAACTGCTTAATTATTATTATCATTTTGTTACAGTACCATTGTTTCACGACATTGACTTTCCGCATTCTCAGCTGTACGTGGAGCCTATTTTATAACTTGTTGAAATCATCTTTTCATTCATTATAAGTACAAATGCTTGATTTGTAAAAAAGAGGTTCAGGTACTATTGACTACCGTTGGTGAGTGATGTGGGTATGGAATATTGAAACATAGACTATAGTTTTTCTCAACGTACCCTATTCTTTGAATAATGAAATTCATTTGAATTGAAAATACATACAGAATCAACAAAAATTTCACCTCATATAGTTAGTTAACTTTTCCTCCAATCAGAGGTTCCGGTACGCCATACCATTCACAAATCTAGCATTATCTCTTCTAGCTTCTCATTGATTCTTCAAAAGTAGTTGGGAGTATTATGGTGTGCATTACTACCTGTTCTTTTATTATATAGATACACCAATGTCAATTCAACACAAAAAAATTCTTAACTGCTATTTATTCAAGTCCTATCCAGCTCAACTTCACAATAATTATTATAATTAGACTCAAGTTTTCAAAAGTGACCAATCTCTCCTCTTCAAATGTATGAATTCCCTGGATGAACATCCATCTGAGCTTGGAAGAAAGATTGTTGGCTTGCAAAAGTCTTTACCGAACATCAAAAGGAATTATAAATCGTAATTCGAAGGAGAGAGTTAAGTGGAAAGAAGTTTACCGATGGAAAGGATTGAGGAGGGATGGGGATAATTGGTGGCGCTCCCTCCCCACCACAACCCACCCCCTCCACCCCCTCACACCAACAGCAATTGCTGTTTCTTCCAATCACATCAATTCCCTCATCCAGGGTAATCGCATTACTCTCGTTTACTGCCAAGAGATGCTTGTTTCTCAATCTCACTCTTCAGCTCCACAGTCTCAGCCTCAGCCTCTTACTACCGACCAATTCACCAGACGAACGTTTTAAGAGACAGTGAACCAAGTCTCTGCTTGAAGAGGCTTCTACACGAAATGCTCTAACATCGTTATCCCATGTTTAAAAACGCCAGTCGTTCCGGGTTTCTTCTCATCACTATTCCAATAGAAGCGCATCGATTAATTCAATTAATTATTCAGCAAGACGGCGAAAAATTATGTTTCAAATAAATCTAAATGTAGTTTCAAGCAAAATCTCATTTCTAATCTCTTATTCCAAGAAGAAACAGTTCGATTTTTTCCTGAAGTGAATAAGCTTTGAAGATTGATTGCTAAATACTATCAAACTTTTTCATTTAATTAATATTTCTAATCTGCTATATACAGGTGTTTATATGTATACCAATGTAAGTTTTTTATACAATTTTTGTAAACTAGAGAAAATTAGTTGAAAGATGCTTGAAATCCAACAATTATAGATGATAATCTTTGGTAAATTTTTTAAATTCACCAGTAGAAAGTAGCTCCAAGCCGCTCCGAGTTTGAATTTTATTAATTGGGGATGAGAATCTTAATCTAATAAGCATTATTATAATTTTTACATTCATTCATTGTAATATTGATCATATTGAAGACACTCAAAACAACAAGTTATTGGTAGTAGCATAAATTATTGAAAATAGTCATAATAATCCTTACAGCTATTATTAAAGTAAGAAAAAGATACATCAGCAACTTTTTCAGGTTCATATCAGAATAAGATTTTCCTCTCTATAATGCAAGTTAGAAGGAATCAACTACTCACAGTCATGTGACTTCTTTTCTAATTTGAGGTTGCAGGCGAGAAGATATTACTTTTTCAAGAAATACTTCATATTGTTCCGCTTGAATAGACGTTTCCTAAGAGTTTCACGAAGAAAGAGACCTATCTGGAGTGGGAAAAGTGGGTGGCAAAATAAGAAAGACGAAAGGGAAATATGAAAGTCAGCTACCAGTTGACAGTCAGTCGACCACATACAGCCAGCCGACTAGCTCTTTGTTGTGCCAGGGTCAGCGAAATATGAAGTTCGCATCTTCGCATCCTTTCTTTTGTTGCCCTTTACACAACCCACATACTCCTCCACCCCCCCCCCCACCACCAACGCATTCGGTCGCGTGCGAAGAGGAATCCCCGAGCAAGAGATTGAATCCCACGGGGAAATTGTTCTGTCAGCCTGTGATGAATGGGCACCACCCAAAACTACTCTGATGAGAAAACCGTCACTCTCCGTATGGAAAACAGTTTCTTGCTGCCTACAAAGTCTTAGAAGGCTTGTTAAACTATTGAGGAATTCTATCAATACAATCTCTGATTTCCACTAGAGGTAAAAATTTTCAAATAAAGTATTATAAGCATATTTTTACAGACAGCCCACTCTGGAAGCCACTCTGAAAGCAGACACTAGAGTAGATGAAGCGATCTCGTAAAGCTACATTGAAATACAGTAATGTGTTCACCATGTTCATCTTAACATGGTTTGAACGGTAAGGTGGATGTACACGTCCATAAAGGGTCTCCTCATAAATATAATCATTTTCAATTTTCATTAAAACGGGAGAGAGATATCATTGATAAGTCAAAATGTTGTTGAAAAACACATTCCTTTCAATTTATAGAAAACAGAGTGGTATTATGTTCTCTTTTTCTCCTTCTTATTTTTCTTTTTTTAAGAACCCTTCTGTCGGGTGTTCAAGGATTACTCAGCTCAACGTCTCCACACGTCTCGATCCGTTGTTTCCATCCTCTTGATCGGATGCCAGTTTTTTGCTCAGGTTTTCACTCCAATGGCTCTCATCTCCCTTTGACCTTTCTCTCTGTTGGCGTCCTTGTTAGATGACCAAACCAAACCACTTCAATTATCTTTCCAGCATTTTTCCAGTGAGGGGTTTCATCTTCACTTCCTGTCTAATAACCTCATCCCCTACCTTTTCTTGAATTCCATTGGTACAGCCTAACTATTGCTTTCAAATACACATTTCTGGAGCACTTATTTCGGCTTACAAAATAAGTACAGTGAAACAGTTCAAGAATTTGTTAGGCCTGTGTAGAAGTCTCATCAATCAATCTGCAGTTGGCAGAATATTACTGAGCAACCGTTTATTCCCGCGAATATTTTTCCCGCCGAAACAAAACAAGAGGAAAGTATTGCGAGTTTAACAGCCCGTAAATTTCAAGGGGCATTGAGGCTGTGTGGCAGTGGCACAGTATAGTGATGGAGAAAAGAATGGGCCAAGCTGGGCTGGCTGGCTAGCTAATGGAGTGCTCAATTCTTTATAGGCGAATTTGAAACAGCTTAGAAGCGGCAGAATGCCGTCAGTGTGCTGGTGGTTTACACTGCGGATGAGACAATGAGTTGTTGGTTGGCGGGGGGAAGGGGTTAGATGGGGAAGGGGTAGAAGAAGCGCAAGCCAGACAGCCGGCGGGTCGTTTATAATGCAGCCGCTCATTTAACTAATATTTGCAAGGAATAGATGGCTTGTTTGCGATTTTGGGGGATGAAGGGTTGAGGGGGGGTCGGCCGGGGGCAATACATCCGCAGATCAGTCAGTCCACTCGACGAGTACGAGTTCGAGGACGAGGACGAGACTGGAGGTCGAAGAACATTTGTAAACCTCTTGACTTGTTTAAACATGAATTATTCCAGGCTTTGTTCGGAGCCTCTTTTGTTCTAATCCTCATTTCTCGTTGGCCCGGGTTAATTGCTTTCTTTCATTTATCACCCGTTGCGCTACGCTACGTGGCTGCTGAATGCGCCACTCAGGATTAGCTTCGACGTCATCAACAAGTCCACCCCCTCCCCATCCAACGATGGTATAGTGGTTGGTGAATGAGTTCAATAAACAAAAAGATATATAAGTCTATTATAAGTAATCAATCACCAAATTGATCTATTTATTCAATTGGTTAACTTAATTTAATTTACTATAATCACAAAAAACGGAGAGAGAGATTGCAGTTTTTAGAGTATTTATTTTGTTTATTAATTATTACTTATAATTGCTATATTGTTCCATTGTTGGCTGAGTTGTACTGTACTTTACGTACATCATTATGTGAACTCAACTCATTTGTATGGTTAACCCGAATACAAATAAAATTATTGTTATCATTATTATTATAAAAAAATAATAATAATAATAATAATTATTATTATTATTTATTATTTATTTAGGCGATGAAACTCCTATGAAGGAAGACGCTAAGCAATGCTAACTCGCTATTCTTTTTCCCTTTTTTTCTTGCCAGTGTTGCCTCATTATTTTGCTGAATGCTTGTTTCCTTTCATCAGAACATTTGGGTCGGTATTGTTTTGGTTTGTCTGGCTCTGCTTCGACCTCCCATTAATTTGTTTACCTTATTGTTTCTGAAAATGTTTCTATTTAGGATTTCTTCTTGTTTTATGTCTGCTTTTTTGGAGATCTTTCTGTGTTTGTATTATCCAATTAGTTGTGCTTTTTAGTGCTGTTGTTATGTTGTGTATCTTTTTTGTCAGTCTTGCTGGTAATCTTTGAATGTGCCCATAGAACTTTAGCCTTCTTCTCTTTATGTCTGTTTCAATGTTTGAGTGTTTTTCTGTTGTCTTTCTCGTTTGTAGTCTGTATCCTTCTTCTGTTTTTCTCGGGCCTAGTATCTTACGAATGATTTTCCTTTCTTCTTTCTTTAGTTCCTGTAACTGTCCCTTCATGTTGAGTGCTAGTGTTTCACTTGCATATAATGCCATTGCTTCAATTACTGTCTTGTAGTGTCGGATTTTTGTGTTGATTGATATTGATTTCTTGTTGTAGATGTTTTGTGTTATTGCTAGTGCTCTTTTGACTTTTTGTATTCTTGCATTCTGTGCTTGCCTTTCCAATCCTGTTGGCTCCATTATTTCTCCTAGGTATTTAAAATGGTTGACTCTATTTATATTCCCATATTTTGTTTTCAATTCTGTTGTGTTCGTTTTTGTTGCAAGAAATTGTGTTTTTTCAAAGGAAAACTGTAGTCCCACTTTCTCTGCACATTTCTTGAGTGTTTCTATCTGTTCAATTGCTTTATTTGGGCTTGTTGTTATAATTGCTTGATCGTCTGCAAAGGCCAGTTAGGGTATGTCAACTGTTTTCCCCCAATTATTATAATTATTATTATTATTTTTATTATTATTATTATTATTATTATTATTATTATTATTATTATTATTATTATTATTATTATTATTATTATTATTATTATTATTGTTATTGTTATTATTATTATTATTATTATTATTATTATTATTATTATTATTATTATTATTATTATTATTATTATTATTATTATTATTATTATTATTATTATTATTATTATTATTTAGCTTGTACCGTATTATTTTAGTTGATTTGGTCCATTGAACACTGCTTTCTTATTATTTGTTTTTTCTCATTATTTCTAATAGCTGCCTCAAGACATTGTATAATTGTTATTTTCATTGTCTCACAGATCATTTTACAACGTAGATTCTTAAGAAATGAATATGTACTAATTTTCAGTATATTTAATACTCCAACACAGAACATTTGGCGTAAGTCAAGACAGAGGATGAGTCAACTTATAGTACGTAACATGAAATTATACGCATACAACAATACATAACAAAAAATACAAAATAACCACAATATTATAAGTAATAACCTAATAACACACAATCCCTGTAGAAATTCGGCAGCTAAGTAATATTCCCTTTCAATCAACAATTTTTTCAAAAATATTCAAAATTTCTTTAAGTTTTCTAATTTTTTCATACCTTGTGGAAATACCTAAGCTAAAGATTTATGGCCCTACATACTGTTAGGATTTCTGCAGCTGCAGATAATAGTGCTGCCCTATAAGCAACTGCAAATAGATAGATAGTTTATTCTCAAATAAATAAATTCACAACAACAGAAGATTTCAATGTCTTACATTTATTAGTAGTCAAAAGAAACAAATTTAATGCAAACTCAAAAAAAAATCATTTATTTATCCTTTTCACAAAAAAGAAACATAAGAATATATATGAAATACATCTGAATATACAATTTAAATATAAAAAGCACTAAATTAAAAATATAATAAGGAAGGTCCCTGCAAGGTTAAAACCTGTGCGCAGGGGCCGAGTGTTATACAATTATAATTTCTGAAAAGAATTTAAGGAAACGTTTAAACTAAGGTAAAGTTTGATATATATTTAGCCATTAGGCCTACAATTAATTATAGGACAGAAGGATTGAAAAACCTGAAGCAATAAAAAAAACTAAGGAAACAGGGAAGGGGAAAGGGAGTAAGTAAAAGAAAGGAATATGGAAAGGCGAGACAAAAATGTAAAGAGACAAAAATATAAACTATACAGAAACTAAATAAAAATTATATTATTTACTGAAAGAATTTTTGATAAAGGCATACTTGTGGACCGCTGGAGGGATTCGAATGCAAAATGCGAAAAAATGCCGATAAAAAACAAGGTAAAGGATAGATTGAATTTTAAATTATAGATTGAAAAATCTATATAGATTTTAATTTTAAGGATCAAGCAATAAAGATGGTAAAATATATGGGAAACTTGAAAGACTGTATGAACTGGAATATTCAAAACATCAATAAATATGGAACTCATAGAGTCATAGCGTGTGAAGTTACTTATATGTGTCTAGGTACAGTTTCAGAATGTAGAGCGATGCTAAGGTGAGTATATAATCCTGATAAGAAATAACAAATAATGTAATGAATATTGACATATTCATATTGATATATTGATATCTGTTGACTCTACCAGTCTGGAAGATGTTCATGTTCCGTGACCCGAATAACTTATTGCCAGATGCTCACTGCGCTAGAGTAGGCTGTCCAAGACATAAACGTCATGATTTTGACAAGATTAATTCCATACAAGTCCGAATTCTAGGGCCAGGAGAGTGAGAAATAATACTGAAACTGGCGCTGACAGCGAGTTAAGAGGAGTCAGGAACACTTTGTGAAGTTGCATTTCCAGTCAGTCGTCCGTCCTCTCACTGCTCCGTACACGCGGCTGTTATGAGAGCGTGACAGTCAAGTTACAAGTTAATTTAATGATGATCTGAACGACGATAGATCTGTGTGTGAAAGAGACAACCTACAAAACGAACAAATTAATTAATTGTATCTAAGTAAACATGTTCAATAGAATCATTAAAGACAACTAGGGCTAGTTTCATAACAATGTACTAACTAGTATCACAAATCCTTGTTCTTAGTTCACTTTTCTTTAGTTTAGCTGTTTTCTCTGTTCATCCTTTCGCCTGTACTTTTTCATTGACATTCTTTTCCATACGGTACTCATCATTTCACGTATCTTTCTGTCAAATCGTTTGCATTATCATTATATAGGGCCTAAGTTATATAATATATATATATTTTTTTTTTTTGAGGATGAAGCCCACATAGGTCTTAGACCTGTGCGTGGGTAATGAGTTGGATGATGGTGATTGATGAGTTGGACCTACAGTTTTAGGTGGGTTCCGAACCACCGGGAAGTGATTTTACAGCAGAGAACAGTGTCTTTTTTTCTGGCCAATCTAATCGGTCACCGTTACAAACAGGTCCTACGAGAACGCAGCTTATCTCTATCTGATTGAACAGATACCTGCTACGGCTCGCGGCTATCACTTCCCTATATATATATATATATATATATATTGTTGTTTTTTTTGTTGAACTCCCGCTCTTGAATAATTATAAGGTAGAATTGCTGTCTTTTTTTGGGTGTGTAGCCTATATTCCTTGCATTTTTCTTGGCTGCTATCACTTGCATTTCTTTTTTCAGCATCAGTAATACAGTATCTTATAAATTTATATTTCTGAATGTTATGTTGTTATTATTTTCAATTTCAAGTTATATTCATAGAGCAGAATTTTTATCCTCTTATTTATTTCTTGGTTATTTTTCATGTCACGAACTCTTTTAAAAATTGTATGATGATTTGAAATGTGAAGTGTGTAAATTTTGTCAATTTCGAGGAATATATCATTTATATTATATTGAATTTGTAGTTGTAGCCAAATATACTGTTTCAAACAAGATCAATTATTAAATGTATTAATTATTGAGTGATATATATGTGTTACATATTTTTAAAATGTACTCTTTAAATTGTCATACAACAGGCCCCAGCTCTTCTAAAAATTTTCGACTCCTAAAATTGACAGTTCTAAAATGTATTATTTAATTAAAATTTGTATTCATTTTAGTTTATTATTCTCAATATTATAAAAAATGTATCACACTTATAACTTGGAAATTATGGACTGATGTAACCCAAAACAATACTGTTTCGTAATCCTCTCTCCCCTCTTTCCACTAGCAAAATGTGGACATCCAACAGTACAGTTTTTTTGTTGTGAGAGTGAATGAACCTGATCATTCTACAATCTATGTAACCCGTGCAATACAACTTGAATGAATTCATGTGAGTTCATGACATGAATTTTGATTTTCAAGCTTGAAAAATAGTTTACTAAACCGTAATAAGAGTGAGTTTCTTCAAATATTTGACTTACACTTTTATTAAAATAAATAGGCTTACAAATGAATTGGCGTCATGCCTTATTTATTTCAAATTTCAGCAGCTTTATGCTTAGGCATATTACGTTTTATTAGTCAATTTAGGAATTTCTGCAAGAAGAGTTCCCTTTTCAAGTTATCTACGAATTGAAACAGTACTTTTATACAACTAAACATGCTTCAGTACTAATTTAAATAGTAGAAGAGATCTGGTCGCAATAATTTCAAACTTTTGAGCTTACAGTTTCCTTTTCAAAATATTTCTTGGACCTGAAACGGCAAGTAAAAGGTACTTTAAAATGAAATGAAAACGTACGAATAAAATTATTTTCCTACAACTGCTCGTAAAGTAGTTCTTTAAGTACTGAAAACTAATTGTAAAATGCCTCTTTACTGCTCAGCAAGCGGTAAAGTACTTTACGCTCGCCAGCTGTTTTCTTTACGCTTCTGTTTTGATTTTGATGCCTTCTCATTGGTGGATCACGGAATCCGTGAAATTCACATAACCTCAAAAATAGCGTACGCTAACCAAATCCGCGCACGGTCTGTGATGTTACAAACTACAAGCTTTTATTGTGTTGGAATCCAGAACTGCAGTTTTAGGAAAAATATTGTATGCAATTCGCGCGTGAAGCTTCTTTATCGCTCTCGCAAAATTACTGCGCTCCGCTACGCGTCGCGCAGTAAATGTTTTGGCTCGAGCGATAAAGTCGCGCTTCACGCTCTTAATACATAAATAACTATTAACACTTTCAAGCACATTTCTTTTCTCATATAACTTACTGTATTAGCCTATGTATTATGATTAGTCAGTTGATAACAAAATCTATAGTTTCAAGCAACCTGTACATTATACCTGTAATATACCTGTAGATTATTTTACTAATTATAAAAGTAACCATAACTATAATTGATTTATCATTAAAATCGTATAAATCGTAAATTATCATCACCAAATAATATGATAGATACCAGTAGTTTACTAAAGGTATCAGTGAGTACTCAGGTATCAAAAAATATAGGAGTCAGCTCACGCATATTCGTTGTCTGAGGTAACAATAATTGATGCAAACCCTACATTACATTACATTTTGTACATGCAATGCACTCAAGTGAATCTTTAGCGACTAAAAATCATAAATACCGGTACAGAGCAAGCAAAAAATATATCATTAATAAAAAATTATTAATGCGATAATACTGATTGATGAGTTGAGTGATGAGTTTAATATTAAATTCATATTATCCAAAAAAATGAAAGTAAAAGTTCAGGATAAAATGTCATACAGAGCTATTACTTTTGCTTGGTTTTGTATTTAATTGTTTCATTAACAGATAGCCAATAATCAGTCAATAATTGACTATTGTAATAGAAGTAAACTTTTTTTAAAAAAAAGATATTCACTGTCAATAAGTGTATACATTTGTTAATCCCCTCTGTATAATTTAGTTCATTATTATTATTATTATTATTATTATTATTATTATTGCAAAAATAACAAAATACAACTTATTGTAAAGAAACAACAGGCTTTCAGCCCAAAACTGTCTTTGGCACTTTAATTGATTCTATTTAATACTCTCCAAGATATTGCTGATTTTTTTTTATTGAATCACTCTGAAGTTCAATTGAATCAATTATTGTTAAAGTTCAGTTACAGGCTATTGTGGGCATTAATTTGAATAGATTTCGGGAGTTGCCGTTTTGCAATTGCCGTTTTGAGTAGATTTTTAATTCGAAAATAGAAATAAATCTCACAACTTTAAAGTGTCTGCAATGTTTTTCAAGCTTTACAACAAACATTTTCATCATATCAGTGCAAGCCGTATTATTTTTTATTTTGAGTATAATGTCATCTTGTCATAATTTATTGCAAACGTAATTGCAAGTAAGGGAGGAATGGTTAAAAATAAGAGCAGCTTTTTTCAAACTTTCTATATGTATCAATCGCTTTATTTTTGTCGCTCTAACAAACTGTGGCTTCTAATTGTCAGTGAATTATTTATTTACAATAGCCTTGAGCCTAATTAATATTTTTCATTTGCTTATAAAAATTAGGAACAAAGACTAGTTCTTAAAAACTAAAATTTATTTGCTAATGTTTGAGTCTTCCAATGTTGAACCTAACTGTGATAACTTATAAAAGTTAACTAATATCAAAATACTGAAATATGAATGAATAAAGAAGGTTTTTTTATATTTTTTTATAAAATATTCGAAGAGATTGTGAATTACAGAAAAACTGCATTTGATATAATTTTTATTAACTTCATTAAACAGATTATGATCGGAAAATTCCAGCAAAAAAGTACCGACCGTGACAGGACTCGAACCTGCAATCTTCGGATCCGAAGTCCGACGCCTTATCCATTAGGCCACACGGTCTTATGAGGCAACAGGAAAATTACAGCTCTTCAATGTGAGCCTTCTTTACATGACGAAACTGTACTTATAATGTTTAATGCTTAAAAATGTATAAAAGTTAACTAACGAAATAAATAAATTAAAGCAATAATTATTTATTGACAATAAAATTGTTGCTGACCATCGAGCAACTTTTTATCGTTCACAAACTGGGCGGTATGATAGCAAACAACAAACCACACCAACCTTTATAATATAAAATAATATAAAATCGCTTCTCGGTCTGTTGGATCTAAAATCAAAGTGTACGGTAGTAATGTAAGTGCTGGGAACTGTATTTAAATTCATAAAAATGTATATTTGGTTTCTAGAAATTACAATTTGTTGTTTTCTGAGTAGATACAGTTATTTTAATAAATTTACAGTACAGTATAAAAATATGTCATGCTAAAATAAGCCATTGTTTAAAAAAATCCCATGCAAAATCAATAAAAACCAGTCAAATCTCATCATTTCTTTATACTAGAAAGCCAAATCCTACAACTTATGTTATTGTTATTTAGGGATTTCTTGCCAATATGTTTCGTATACATACACTCATGGACCTAAATAAATAGGTATACTGATGTACTGATGTTCAAGTATAGACTACTACTTACGGTTTCATAACGTATAAATATTTTTTTATTCTCATCAGTGTTGAGCTTATTTTCAGTGTTAAAATTGTTTGCACTTAATTTTTTTACAATTTTTTAAATTATTTCTTGGAAAGAATTGTGTCTGGTTTGAAGATGAAAAAGATTCAAACTTATTAGAATAAAATTTAAAATATAAAACGATTAATTAAGTGCTAGTAAGTTAACTTTGAGTTAGTATGCAATTGTATTTTATAGCATCAAAATGAATTATTGATTTATTATAAAAATGATGGCGCTCTGAAGAATTCGAAATTAATAAACTTTGATATGTTCTAAATGAATATCAAAAATTAATATCTTGTAAATAAATGAGACTGGATTCAAAATAAAATTTACAATACAAAAAAATTGTTTTTGTGCAAGGAATAACTGCGCTATAGACTTACTTTTCCATCCATTTTACAGACCATTCTTCTCCACGACGTTACCTTTACTCGATTATTTGTACAGCTTAGAAGCTGAAATGTAATAATTTTTAAAACAGTCCCTGACATACTTTTTTGGTGGACTGTATCTCAGCAAAGGAAATTTTCTATCTCATTTTCTTGTCAATATCACAGACTAGGGATATCGTACGGTACATATTTATCTACAGTATTTAAACTAATAATGATTGAAGTTTCTGTTCATTGAAGTAACTAAAGTTTATTATTGATGTTTCTATTTATTTATTAGTGAATATGGTATATGTATGCCATACCCACTCGCCCTGACATCTAGAAATTTTACAACTCTCAATTTTTTAATTTATTGTAAATGAATAATTCTTAATTTACTTTTCGTCTCTAGTGTACAGTAAATTAATTTTATCATTGCAAAATGTACACCACGTTTCAGACCATATAGCCTACATACCGGTACTGGAGAGCTTTAGCAATGGCTAGTTTAGTTACAGTGACTACATAAAGTCACTGTTTTCTCTATATAGTCACTGTAATACGTTAGGCTATAAAGCATGGTCTCATTTGTCAATATGAAAATTTCCAAAATAATTGTTTTGAGTGGCTTAAGATGAATTAAATTTTGTTGATCTCAGATAAAAAAATGCCACATGAATTGTGTTGCTTTCCTGTCAAGTGGCATGGATGCAGGAAGTAGCTCAGAGGTGTATACACCCAACTCTGCAGCCAGAACCTCTGTGTAGTTGAACATTTAAAAAAGTAATACTTGTTTCGGTGGACTTGGCATACTGATATGTGTGTATGGCATACCATGCACTCGGTGAGAAAAGCAATCGCAGCCTATCTGACTCCTAATAAAGGCAATCAATCAATCAATCCTCATGCGAAGTATGGTCTTTCACAAAAACATTATGTTATTGAGGCTTACACAATTACCCACTAGAAATCGGCTAATAGGACATGTATGAACTAATACATATCGAGGTTTTATTCACTACAACCTCAATAACCGAAGTTTTAATAATTACTAATTTAAGTAATGATTACTCATTTACAGGAATTCGTTTTGATGGTCGAGCCCTGGAAGACTAATAAGTGAGGAAAAAAGCATGTTGCGTCTACATTTCTACAATGTCTACATACAAAACTCTACAAATGTGCTAAGCTGCATAGTTCTATGATACTACATGTTTGTAATGGTCATCACAAAAAAATTACATTGCCAGCTTATTAATATAGGTAGCCTAATAAATAAATAAAGTCTACATCTCATGATTAATTTAGCCTGATCAAGTTTAAATGGTTAGGATATATTATTCTGGTACTGTAAATTATCAACGAGAGGAAAGCGTGTTTGAATGCCTCTCTCTAACATAAATAAATATTAAATTTTTGAAATGTAGAATTGTTTATGGAAATGTTATATAAAGCTCAGTAAAAATCTAAAATTTTCAGGAGAGGATCCCTAACGGAGTAGCTATATCACAACTCCGCTATTTCACAGCAACTTTTTATCACATTAATTCTTAATGTATTTTTGTCAGATAACTTCACAGTGCCATTTGAGATCAAAACAAAGCATGAATGTTGGTATGTTCTGAGGAGTTACTGTTACTGCAAGTTTTAGCAGTCTTACTCTGGAGTTGTGCACAGTGGAACATTCAACACTCGATTATAATCACTATCGCGAGATCAAATACATGCTGTGGAATGGTGGTATTCACACTTCTCCAATCCGTCATGCACTATTCCACAGTAGCCTATGTATTTGATTTTGCGATGATTATTATCATCGAGTATTGAATGCTCCACTGTGCAAGCACCCTTATAGTCTAGTCTCCAGAGGTTTTCAGTGAACATTAAATCAGGTAGTACTGATTTTTATCTTAAAGTTCAGTTTTTACCATAACAAATCTCTAAATTTGATACTAACCTATTTAATAGACCAGCCAGAGAAATAAAATGTTATCTTGTCTGTGATGTTTTCTATGACGAAATACTCAAAGAACAATCTAATATTAAAACTGACACTATATTTCACTTTTATATGTTGTTTTACTCACTTATATTGGAGATGCTTGAGGGATGCATTTCACTTCTGAAAAGAAGGCTGACGAAGCTTCTTTTCAGAAGTGAAATGCATCCCTGAAGCATCTCCAATATGAGTGAATAAAACAACATATAAAAGTGAAATATAGTGTCAGTTTTAATATTAGATTGTTATCTTGTCATAGAAAAAATTTACTCATATTAATCTGTGTATTACTTCGCACAATCTTGTGTACATAAATATTAGAACCTAGTTCACTACACAGTTTATTCATGAAGAAAAGCAATCCAGACGACACTCATTTCTAGAACAGGTTTCATAACCGTAATTAGATCTGATTGTAGACCAATTCAAAAATGAATAGAAATACCGTTTTTGGCGTTCAGCTTCAGTTCTAAAATCTCGAATGAACAAGCTTGAACAAACACCCCTGAAGATTTTATAACATTTATAATCAGGGATAAGAAATCTCAACATTATGATAATTATAAGGAACACTGTTTATTTAATAAAAGTTCTCATTTCCTATTTTAACAATCTCAATTCAAATAAGCTAAAATTATTCCAATTACAATGGAAATCTCACATCTTACATCATTTTAAATTATCTTTAATTCTTCATAGTGTAGTTTATAGATTGTTGAAAGCAAGATGAATGGATAGACAGCTGGAATGGCTGAGAATTACATTACATGGATAACAATAAATAGTTGAAATGCTCTAACACTAACCTTATCAAACTAAATTCAATTTCTAATCATATAGCTTGTAAAATGTTCTATTTCATGGCATTGAGGACAATAAATATTATAACTATTAAAATGATGACAGTTAACGTTGTGATTGCAATGCCATGAAATAAGGATTTATAAAAGCTTTTACAAAAATTATAACAAATTACAACAAAACTATTCAAAATCACATTTTACATTCAATAAAGATAGATTTTCTAATTTAAAAATTACGCGATAAAAAAGGATTAAAATATGTAAACATTAATTTTGTAAGACTACATTAATAAGTTAAAATAAATATATTCTATACTATAAGGATTCTGTTGCCAGGAACTAGGAGTACTAGTCTGCCTCTTCAAATCATTTATTCCCAACTCAGGTTCGACGTGACACTGAAACAGAAATATTTAAAATTTTTACAAGTGGGTTCAAAAGTTATTAAGAAACTTGCCAAGAAAAATTCAAAACTAAAGCATTAGCAGGAAAAGTCATGTTAACAGAATTTTAGACATTAAAGATGGATTATATAGCAATAATTATTTTAGAGAACAGCAAATAATGAGCCCCCAATAATACTCATAATATGCTTTAGTTCTATAAATATTGTGAAGCTAGCTATGAGAGAAACGTCGTGGATCTCCAGTTTGATTCTCCAGCAAGACACCGTTGCCAAATTGACCAGTGAACCCATTGATAAAATGGGCTGGGATGAGGTTCTTCTTTCTTCTTATAGCTTTGATTTAGGGCCCTCATTGCATTTCTGTTTGGTTCATTGAAAAAGGCATTACATGGGAAGAAATTTCAGGTAATGAGGATGTCGAGAAATTTTTGGAAAATTGTCTCTGAAACCAAGACAAAAAGTTCTTTGCAGTCGGTGTAGAAAATTGTAAATAATGACGGTTAATTGCTTAATGGCGTAATATTTCTATGTCACAATGTCAACAGTTTGTCAATCGACATTAGTTTGACTTGTTTTGACAGGTTTGTACCACGATTACAGATTATACATCTGGTGTTAATTCACAAAAAAAAAACAATATTATTCACCCTGTTATTATTTAAAAAAAATATTAGTAAAACATTTCGACCAAACTATGATTAATTTTATTTGATATTATCTCAGAAATATTGACAATAAGAAAAAACTTCAAAGGAAACAAAGAAACTAGGTAGGAAAGTATCGATTCCGAGATAAGAGGTTTTTAGTAATAAAACTGAATTACACCTGTGACTTCATGTAGTTTGAAAAACGAATTGAAATTGCATAAAATAATCACGGTTCTCTACTTGGCTGCTTTTAAAAGGCAGTCCGCACACGAAGCGTTTACCAAGCATAGGGTCGACTCCATATGTTTCAAGTGAATGGCTGTCACTGGCTAAGCCGTCATTGTCAATGACAGCCATTATTCGAAGCGTGGAGTCAACTCAACGCTTGGAAAACGCTCCGTGTGCGGCCTGTCCAAGTCTGATAACTTACGTTGGTACTTTTGAATGTTCAGAGCTAGCCGCCTTTGACGCCGTCTTCTAAGACGGTCTATCCTGCCTAAACAGAAGATTTTTAGATTTTATTGATTTTAAATATTTGAGAGACAGCCAAAAACAGAGAGAGACTTTAAACCAATATTCTACTATTGTTACTTAGCTCCACTAATCTATAGTAGAACTCCAATTATTCGAACTCCAATCATCCGAGACGTTGATTATCCGAATCGCTTTGAGGAAAAAAAATTACGTATTGCTAACAAAATAGATTCTGTCCTTCTGCGCTATTGTCCTTCCCTACAACACCTGTAAGAACATATATACTGAATAACTTGTAAAAGGGCCGCCTTTTCATTTAATTGATAAAAATGCTTTGTAGTGCCAAAAATAAGCTCTTTTTCTTTAAAATATCCTTTTTTATTATCCGAATGGGGAATAATTTGAGTTCTACTGTACTGAGAGAAGCACATTGAACTTTAGGCACCTGACTGAAGCCGGTTGCGCTAAGCTTAATAATGAGCTTTAGAAAATTCAAGACTGCTAACAAAATAGGGGTTTCTTTAATACCAGTAATGTCCAGTAAATTAATAACAATTCAAAACTGATACAGAGAATCGTCTATTCATAACGAATTCCAGACTCGAAAAATAAATTCGCAAAAATAGATTGAAGAACGATTTTAAAAAGACATGAAATCACAAATGATCGAGAATGGCATGTGTTAATAGCATCTGTAGTTAATTCGTAGTGACCTTCAGAAGATAGCTGCAGCCAACAAATAAGATGACGAAATTTTAAATTAGTGAATTGTCGATGTAATAAAGGTTGATTGTAATTCTGCTTGGAAATTTGATTCAATACAACTTCATTCAAGCAAGAACTACAATATTGCAAAATAAACATTGTACGATAAATATTAACCGCTGAATATTGATGACTATTATTCAGGCACACAATGAACAGAAGCATGTGCTAAGAACAAAGCTTGAAATTGAACTGATAACTTACAAATGTTTTCAAATTATTGCCTATGCAAAGAGACTAAATCGGAATAGCTGGTTTTAAAAAAACAAGTTTAATTATTCGTTCACATCTTGAAATTTGACTATTCAACAGTAGCGGAGGAATTAAATAATAATATGAAATGAAATTTCTTCTAACAAAGGTAAAATAGAATATTGTAACTACATTCAACCACAAAATGACAGTTAAAATAATATTGTAGTTTTGATTATAATATTATATAATTATATGATTCAATTTACAGATTTAAATTTATGCATATTATACTATTTCAATTCAATATTTTAGCTCATATGAAATTATAAATGGTTGAGGATACATAAATTAGATCATTCAATAAGTTTATTAAATTATTGTTTGTAGTAGATGAAGGCGAATAGTAGTGGGAAAGGTAGTAAGAAAATATGTAGGACAAGTTAGTTTGAAGTGACTGACAATAATTGAATAAACTGACAAATATACATAAACAGAATTTATTAATTTCGAATTCGATTCCCGGTGGTGACTGATATTTTTGTACAGTAGCATTCATCGATTTCCATCAGCTATTCAATACTGTTGTCAATATCCGCCATTGCGGAAGTCTTCAGTATAAACTAATAGCAATTAAAGGAATTCGAAATTAATAAATTCTGTTTAAACATGTAGGCTATAGGTGAGTAACATTCATTGGAAGCCTTAGCTGCAGCATTCTCAAAAATGATTTTCATTTGTATTCAGAGTATTTTGAGCAAATGATAGTTAGCGTGCATGAAAAGCAAGTTTGTAAACAATGTGAAAGAAGTGACTAAATAAGAGGAATTATTCATTAAGATGAGTTGAGCTTTCGTTTTTTTTCTCAATTAAATGCACTAGACTATACTGAAGCTAAAAACTAATAGTGGGGAAATTATATTAAAGCCAGTTTCCAACCATTAAAATGTTGATTGGATATCCACAATTATCTACTAAATCTCTAAGATTTTAAATAGCTTGAACCAGTCTAGATATTATCTAAGATAGTTATTTGATAGATGCTTATAAAAAACAAGACAATACGAGCACTGACCATTTCTTACTGCACGGTCTTCAGAACGCTTGCAAAGCACCAGATCTATCAATTTGTCGACTATATCCAGACCTGCTGTCCCTGTTTTATAGACGCAATCCAATGCACAGCGTCCCGTGCACACATATCTAATCATCTGGAAAAAATAAATTTCTCACATAAAATATTGCTTTATAAAAAAATTAATTTGAAAAAATATTGAATTCCTAGACATGGTTATTATTGGGTAATTCAGTAAGCTTATCAGCAATAACGGACAGCAACAGAACTTATCAACTCATTCTTGGCAGTGCGCAGAACACCTAAGATGTTGTTCCACAATGCAAAAGGAATGGAAGTGGCAAACAGAGTTGCAGACAGAGTGGGAGGGAGTTAGAGAGAACCGAGGGAGATAGGACCTATCCACTGGATATGTAAATTAATTTATGAAATTAATTTTTGGCAAGGTTATTTTGTTCAATAGTAAAAACCATTATAATTATCTGGAAGCTTGCTTTTTTAGACAAAACAAAATTATACAAGTGAGTACTAGCTCACCTATTTTGCCAATAAATAAAAGGAATCGAATAAAAAAATCAAATCAAAACTGCAACTTTACATCAGCTTTCTATCAATGATAAATTTCAGCAATACAGCCAAATTTCAAGTAGGAGATTATTTTTAAAAAGTTGGATAATTACATTTTTAACTATTTTTAAGTCAGTTATTTAGACAACAATAGCATTATTATACGACCCTACGAAGTTGATTGTGTAAATTGAATCTTAGACAATAATTAAAAATCATTTTACTTTACAAGTGAGAGTTTTATGATGAGTCTAGTTTTCATGTAACAAGTATAATGTCATGAAGAAGAGTATTATGGCGCATTTTTTGGTATGATGAGTCAACGAGTTTAAACATTCTCGGATTGTTGAAGTTCACTAGTCAAATCGTATTTTGATTCCATGCCATATTTTCCATTATAGCTATACTTATATCTGAATTAAGCAATATACTTATCAATCACTTCCCATAAAATAACACAAGCATTGTCCATCAAACAATGAGACAATTGGTAGGTCTAAATCATTTCAACTTGGGCAAACTTACAATAATGAAAGAATGGTTTTCTACACACAAATTGATAGAGCCCTGTATCAATATGCCACGATAAAAGACACTATTGCATTTGAGACTTCGGAATTTGAGAATCAGATTGTGATTTATTAGTATGATTATTCGTGTGATTGTACATTATAATTATAGATGAGGAAATATCGATTCAAAAATCTTTTTCATCTGTTACCAGAGATAGTGTAAGCTATTTCAAAAATTGGAATAGAGCTAGAACTCACCTCAGTTGGAGTTAATTTGATAACAGGAGCTTTATATTCCACCCACTTGAGCCCATTGCGCAGATGAATATCAATTTTCAACAAACCACTCTTGTATTTGTCCACTATTGGATTGGTGCAATTCTTCACTGTTTCCTCGGCTGTTTGCAGCATGCCATATGTAATACAATTTGAGCGCTGTAAAATAAAGAGTTCTTATTTAATTCATGAGTATGAATTAAACAGTTGCTTTACATTAAATTGGAGATATCTTTAGAGGAAATATAACTAAAAGTCAAACCACATTTATTTAAAATAATGAGAGACTTTAGTTTCAGCACATACACATTACCAATCTCTATAACGCTAATGATTATAGATCTCATAATTTTATAAATTGTGATAAACAAATGCGGTTGAAGCAACATTTATTTTATAAGTGTTCATTATAGTGATCTATACAGCTTTACAGTCACTTTAGAGTGAGAATAAACCAAGTGTTCAGCGAAGTTGGCCAGAGAAATATGCTCCTAGTTAGAATCTTCAGTTTCTACAAAAAAAAAAAAAAAAATAGCTGGATCCTATTATAACAAACATCTTCAAATCCAAGCAACATTTTTTCGGTAAACCATTTTTTTAATGTGTTTTTATATTTATCTTCTAATATTTTGTTCAAATTTACTTTTTTAAAAATAAAACAAGTATAGAGCACTATTAATTTTAAGTTAGTTTTGTAGGGGAGGGTTAAATGGAAGAGAGGGCCGGCTGCGCCTTAACTTCGTCCTCCCAGGAAATAAAGGCAGCAAATCAAAACAAACAATTTCATAAATTTTTAAACCCCATCTTGACATAAAAATATCACACGTAGGCTTCGCTTACAATGACGACTATATTCTCAAATGTTTAATAGTAATTGAATCTTAAAGTAATTCAAAATTTAAATCGTTGATACCTGCTTTCAAAATCTTTAAATCTTCCTATGCAAATTTTATAGTTAAGGTGCATGCGAAATACTTATGTACAAAAATACCATGCAATAAAATCTGTACATGAATACAATCATAAAAGATAAATAAGCTTACCCTCTACCCAGAAAACATTGATAACAAAATAACAACTTTGCATGTTGTCACACGATACCACAATCTACGTCGTTTTTTTAGAATAAAAAATCTTCACTTTTTCTCCAATACTGTACGCGCTGTGGGTGCTTGTTCAGTGAAGCATCCAATACTCGAGGATAATCACCATCGCAAAATCCAACACATGCTCTGTATGCGAAGGTGATTGTCATCAAGACTTTAGTAATGGATTCTTCACTGAGCAAGGACGATAAGAAAACGGTAAATATCAGGCCTTTAAATCAATTTTCTCTTCCCCAACTTATGATATTTTTATGAAATATATCATCAAATTACTATAGTTATTGTTATGAACATTTTTCCATTATGAATATACGGTATTGTAAAAATATAATATAAATAAATGTGCGATAAACTCACCCTGACACATTTATAAATCTTGCAGGTCAAATTTAGAGGGCTTGAAATGATGGGCAAATCTTCGTAGAGATGGAGGAAAAATTTAAATTCATCTTCCTTTTCTTTAATTATATGTACTGGTACAGTAGGTGGTGGCGGTGAAGCAGCCACTGCAGCAGCTACAGCTCCTGATGCAGCAGCTGGTACATTCTGCGGACTGTTGCTTGACGAAGGACTGTGGGAAAGTGCACTGCCCAAGGACATCATTGCTCTAATTTCAGGATCATCAGGAATTTGCCCCACGGTTGGTTTAATTTGATTATGAGGATAGTCTCCACCGTTCATTTTTAATAGCTTTCAAATCGTTTCGAATAAAAACCTGAAATTTGAAATCATAGTACTTTAACAACTGAAAAAATGTTAAAAAATTATTACTTCAAAACATAACGAAAACAAACATTGTAAAAAAATTCATTCAAACAACAACATTACTTCAATAACAGAAAAAATTTAGAAACCTGTTACGGTATTTAAAGTTTAAGAAAGGCCACCATGATATTTAATATTTATGATTATTCTAAAAATTCTATTCTAGTTCTATTCATCAGATTCTTATGTTCAATATCAGATTTATGACATAATTTTCGGAAAGTCCACCATGAAATATCACATTTATGTTTAATAAAGTTTTTTTGTAGATGGTGCCCACATGAGTCTGAGACTTACATGGGTAAAGACATGAATGTTGGCACAAAATATGCCACGAATTAATTAATTAATTGGAAGATTCTATTAAAACAAAAAGGCAAACAAGAAATATTAGATTTACATTTGATAAACTTTTTTTGCTGATGAGTCTGAGACTTGCAGAGATGAATGATGACACAAAATCTGCCAAGCTGAATGGGAATTGAACCTGTGACCACAGATGTAGTTATTAGTTAGAGCAGGGTTCTCCAAACTTTTTAGCCTCCGGGCCAAAATAGCTACTCCAGTAATAACCCAGGATATGAATGCCAGAAAATAGCCATTGTCGTAACAAATTACGGAAAAGCTGAATTTTTGCAGGATGTTATTGTACAAAGTACTCACTCGAAAAAACAACAGTCCCGACCACCACCCCGCTTGCTTTCCCCTCCGCCCCCTCATCAACATTGCATGATCAGTACTTCAGTTAAAGCCTTATATCTCGGAAACTAATCAAGTTATCGTTGTGATTATCATCCTATTTGATGCTAAAAAGTATTCTTAAAAAACATGCTATATATATTTTCTATGTAGATAGCCTAGTTTTTCAGTAATAATTAAATTTATACAAAAAAAATGTCACCACAAACCACAAAAATCAACTTCAACTGATCATATCTATTTTATCATTGCGTTATAGGTTGTGGTATTTCCTACAAAACTTATAGATAATTTAATTAGCTTCAAAATGATGTGTCTATTGATTAGTATCGTCCAAGTTATGGCGTCTTAGTAAGTGATGAAATAGTAGCGGACACCGCGTCGCTGAACCCTACAGCACTGTGTATTGCATGGCGCTTGGCTATCCAGTCCAATAGAGAATTATTATCAGGACAAATTAGAGAAAGGCAAGAATATATGTCAATTCATAGTACACGTTTAGAAGTACATTTTCCGAAAAGTCCCCAAAAATCCCCCCTTTGGCTTTTCCCCCAGCCCCATCAAAGTACAAAATTCCTCTAATTATTAGAAATTCTATATCTCTGTAACTAACCATCGAACAGAGTTGATTCTTCTTTTATATCAGTCATATAATAAATATATCAGCCTGTAATAAATGGTCTGTTCATTTTCCCGGTAAACCTGATAGTTTCTCTTATAAAAATTGAAATATTTCGAAAAGAGAATTCTATCAACTAGGTTTTTTTATTATCTAGGGGGACATTTTTGTATGTAATTTTACAGAAAATAGCTTTAAATTAAAGTTGTGGAATTTCTTTTTCTGAATCCAACGATTGTATGCCAGTGTATTAACGACGAGAAATGATGATTGTGATGATGAGGGGTGTAGAAAGAGATGCTAACATTGCTAACTTTGCTAACATTGTTGAACCCCCTCTCTCAAGAACGGCCTTTCGCATTCATCTTGTCAGCTCTTTGAGGCGATTCCAATTCATATGGAAAATGATCCATTTGACCGATAATTTGGATTTCTACTTGAAATGGCGGTATAGGCTTCTCCTATACTATTTTTAAAATTATGTTTTTTCATTATAGATAGTTACTAGTGAAGAACAAATTGCAAAATTTGTCTCAAATTGTAGGTACGGTACAATCTTTTTCCTTCATATCTGCAGTAAGAGAACAGCTGGAAACAAATTTTAAATCAAACTAAATAATTTTATAAGTAGTAAACATTTCACGGGTTTCGGTAATTTTTCATTGTTTTCAGATATTTATTACAGACATAGGCCTACTATGTGTCGGACAAGAAATATACAAAATACCTTTCTTGTGGGCAATACAATTCCCTAAAACTTAGTACCAGAGGCAGTTTTGTAGCATGAATAGATCCTAATTTATAATCATTCATAAAGTTGAAATTCTCATTTTTTTCATAATTTTCGAAAATTTTGAATTGCAATTACTCAAAATTCATGCATAATACAAAGATGCCATTGTTACCATGCTCCAGGGAATTTCATTGTCTAAAATGACAATTGTGCATTTCTTGTCTGACACGTTTTAAGGCTGTAATATCGAAAAAACCTGGCAAATTACCAAAACCCGTGAAATTTTGGCTACATATAAATTTGTTTACTTTGATTTAAAATGTGTTTTCAGCGGTTCTCATACTTAGGATATGACAGAAAAAATGTTACCTACAAATTTGAGACAAATTTTACAATTTTTTATTAAGTAGTTTACGAGTTATAAACTATTTCCGTGTTTCGGAGGACACGTTAAGCCGTCGGTCCCGGTTGCATATAAAAAAAGCAGACGTTAAAAAAACGGCGAGGTGGAACTACCCGTAATGGTCTCCCCACCACGAAAAGCCATACGAATTTACTTTTACTATTTATAATAAAAAATCGACATTTTCCAAGTAGTCTACAGTATTATAGGGCAGTGATGAGCAAACTACGGCTCGCGAGCTAGTTTGATCCGGCCCGGAACATGATTTTGAGTGAAAACTAAATTCACGCATGTGAATTAAATATTGTAAGAAATATACGAAATAATGAAATTAGGCCAATGCCAAAATGCTTTGCCAAATATTCAATGCCAAAAGGTCCATAAATTATGGCATATGTGGCATATGGCACAAAGGTGCATAATTGAACGCCAAATGAGCTGGCAACTACGGGGGTAAAACATGTAAAAGTTCGTTGAAGGATAAACATAATCGTTCGTTAATAAACATCTATCGACAAGGATAAGAGAAGGTATTTTTTCAAAAGCTGAAAAAATTGTAAATTTAAAAATTGATATTTAAAAAGTGGCCTATTTTCCCAAAAAAAGTATCTAGAAAGAATAACTTTTCAATTTGTAAGGATTTTAGTTACAAACTATTTACTTTGTAATCATTCAATTCAAAGGGGAAGTGACAGCTGCGAGCCGTAGCAGGTATCTGTTCAATCAGATAGATAAGCTGCGTTCTCGTAGGTCGTGTTTGTAACGGTGACCGATTAGATTGGCCAGCAAAAAAGACACTGTTCTCTGCTGAAAATCACTTCCCGGTGGTTCGGAACCCACCTAAAACTGTAGGTCCAACTCATAAATCATCATCATCCAACTCATTACCCACGCACAGGTCTCAGACCTATGTGGGATTCATCCTCAAAAAAAAAAAAAAAAAAAAAAAAAAAAAAAAATGATCTCCTAAAATGCTTAGAAATATAGAAGATTTAAATTTTGAACAAACACGTTTTCAATTGTTAGCTTTTTTGAAAACATGTTTTTGCCTCTAATGTAGATTTCTCTTCTTTTAATGCTTCAAAGTACCATGACAAATAAAAAAAAAACAGAAAGTGAATATCTAGTATTAACTTCTTATTGTAAATTTAACGATTTGCAGTCAATTCTAATTGTGAATACAGTGAGCTAGTACAAATATTATTTATTCACAATTAAAATTGACTGCAAGTCTTTAAATTTGCAATAAAAAGTTAATATTATCAACGCACATCGTTATGGAACAAGAACTTAAATATTTAGCTCATTTACATTAGTAAATTTGGCAATTTATTAGATTATTAGACTAGAATAGAAAAAATAGTTTGTACTCACAAGTTTAAAGTGCACCAAATCGCAGCAAGGTAGCAGCAAGAATGAAGTAAAATCAGTGGTTCGCTCCTACAATCCTGTTATGCCTTCTTGAACAAGAAACAGAGATAAAGTTGTGAATAGAATAGGATTGGGTGAAAAACAAATGATAAGATTAATTTATCTTTCTTAATTCTCAGTAGGAACCTTTCAGGTTTCTGCATAGTTTGCAGCTGCGTTTAAACAATCGAAAACACAGATAATTACTAGGCTTGTTATTCTCTGTGGGAAACTTTATTCATGATTAACAAATAAAAATGTTGTAGGCTAAATAAATAATTTGATATCAAAGAAGTCAATCTCATGCGATACTGCACTAATATGAGCTTTTTTAACTTAAATATGAATAACAAAAATGAAGAATTGAACAGGCAGCTTAATCGAACTGATGGCTTGGTTTGATATCAATAGGAATTATCTAACAAACTCAGACCACTTCTTCGAGGTTCCATTGGGATTAGAATTCATTATCTAAATTCAAATTTGTGAATCTGTTTCTCATAAAATGAAATATTAACGAACTGATCATTCAAAACTTTTGCTTATAATGGTAGCTTTCAATTTGCTTACAAGAAATACTTTTATAAATGATTTAAGTCCAATAGATGATTAACTGGTTGATAAATTATTATTAAGTAGTTAGTATAAGCTATTACTAATGATTAAGTTAATCGATTATTACTTGATTAAACTCACATGCCAATTATTAAATTTAAGTTGTTTGTTAACAGAAATGTTTCATTTTAAATAAAACGTGCCGGTTGTTTCTAATTAATTGTTGTAATAAGACACTCAAATTGATCATTTATGAATGAATGAGTTGATTGCTTTTTCCTCTCAATAAATTACAACATAAGGATATAGAAAATATGACAAAAATTAATATTTTACTATCTTATAACAAGGATAGCCGCGAGGCGTAGCAGGTATCTGTTCAATCAGATAGAGATAAGCTGCGTTCTCGTAGGTCCTGTTTGTAACGGTGACCGATTAGATTGGCCAGCAAAAAAGACACTGTTCTCTGCTGTAAAATAACTTCCCGGAGGTTCGGAACCCACCTAAAACTGTAGGTCCAACTCATCAATCACCATCATCCAACACATTACCCACGCACAGGTCTCAGACCTACGTGGGCTTCATCCTCAGAAAAAAAGGAAAAATAAAAAAATATGAGCTAAATAAAAATAAGTAATCAACAAAATAGCAGCCCAAGTAGAATCCTGCAAGTGCCATGTACTGTGCGCTAGCTAGAAATGTAAAAATAAAGAGTTTTGGGCGTTATAAAGTAATTCGATTTGTTTAAAAAGAATTAAATGTGAATAGATTGATAGCATACGGTACAAAATATGTATAACAATAATGCAATAAATATTTGTCAAGAGTGGAATATTTTATCAACAATAGACAGGTGGACGAGAGTTTCTCCTACATACAGGATCCAGCTTGAATTTTCCAGTATTCAATTTTGTAGCTTTCAATTAATTGTCTGTTGACAGAGAAAGGCTAGAAAGAACTTGCAACTAGCGTAAAACCGAATCGTAAATAATAAATGTAACTTTCCATTACAATCAATTGGGATGGCCAGCTCTGTCATAGCAATACACAAACTTTTACCTTATCTTTAGTTGATTCTTTGATAACAATTCCATTATCAAGAAGCTCGTTTCGCTTCTCTGTAATAGAAAATGTGAATAGTTGCTTAATTTTAAAGAAGTTACAAGCAAGGAAAAGGCTTGTGCTCGTACATCATTGGTGAAACAATTTTCAGCCAAAGTTCAAGAGTATTCTACAGTTATAGTCCAATCATACAGATAATTGGGAAATGCGAGACATATTCAAAATTTTACATTTGAAACTGACAGCTTGCCAACTCCTTTTTTCAAATAACTATCATCCTACATTTTGTATTTTCAAAATTTCACTCTGAAATTTATTATATTCCCTTAATCTCTTAATCTTTTTTATGGACATAAAAAGTTTTTAAAATCCTTGGCTTTCTCTTGGGTAAAAATAAATAATGAGTAATGAAAAAATAAATATTATAAATTTTTAAAAATAATCCTACCTGCTGATTATTCGCCTGCTGCTACTTGCCATTTATTCAGAATAAAGGAATTGTGGGTAGTCATACAACATTCATGAAGAATTAACAAAAAATGAACCACAAACAGCCAATTTTCCTGTCCTTAAGGACATGATTCCCCTTTTAAATTTGACTGAATCAAGTAATGAATTGATGTTACCATAGTCAATAAGTGAATTCAACTTCAAAGTTAACATTTTAAACAGCAATAGCCTAGAGAAATTTAAAGTTCAATTGCAGCCATCAGTTGGTGGAATTTTGCAAACCCGTTTTCAAATTTGAAAAACGTTGTTTCTTATTTCATAGTCTATTTGAGAGAAAATACTGTATATTAATAAAATCTATAATGTATAATAATCTAATATAATACAATCTATCATCACAACACGATGGTACCTTGTTAATATTTCAGCAAGTGGAATGCATGGACTAGGAGTAAAATTAAAAAAGAAGTATTCCATTGATATTTTAATAAATATATAATTCACAACAAATATGAAACAGAGTATTCTTGCAGGTACATTAATTACAACTTCTAAAGTAGGTACTAGTATTAAAGTAAGAATGTTCTCATGAATGAGCACATAACACAAAGTTTTTAATATCAGACAAACCTGTGTAATAAGAGTACGCTGATAGAAAGTACAAGTGCACCGAATCATTCATCGATTATTATTACCAAAACTAGTCCATTCCAGAATAGCTTCAATCAGAAATCAGAATAGTTTAGCTCTAACAATATAAAATAATATCAATTACTTATCACATCAAGTGTTCTTTACTTTTTTAACAGCTCAATTGATTTTTATAGTTTATAAAATAATATCAATTAATTTTTCAATTCCTCAATTGTTTTTTGATAGTCTTTTAGCTCTAAGAATATCAAAATTTCAATTACTTATCACATCAAGTGTTCTTTACTTTTTTAACAGCTCAATTAATTTTTATATAGTGGATAAAATAATATCATTTTTTTGCAATCCAATTGGTTTTTTATAGTCTTATAGCTCCAATAATATCAAATAATATCGATTATTACTTTTTCAATTATTTGATTGCTTTTTATAGCTATAGAATATTAAATAATTGCAATTATTTATCACATCTTGTTTTCTCTTGTGTTGGAATTCACAATATGTTGAGACAAATGAGAAAATACATGTACATGGTAACTTACTTAATATATTAAAAGTCTCTGAAATTTTTCTTCAGATCGGCCACCACATAAGAAAAAGATGCCCACAATGCCAGACACTTATCAAGTGCGTCGGGATCTTCAACTGTCATTGTATCAGCATCTGTATGATGGTAGTAGAAGTACTTATCGTTTTGATTGAGTAAACTAGCGCCAGGAACGCCAAGTCTGGTGAGTTCGCTTATATCAGAACCAATTCCCATTTTGTCACCCTTCTGAAACTGCGTAGCATTTATTGAATCCATCAATCTGAAAAATAAGAAAATGGTTAATGGCACATTGATTAGATATCAATAAAATTCTAGACTGATATCCTATCTTGTATAAGCCGTTTGCAAATAACTTCGATGCAATACATTAAGTAGCGTCTATATGAGACATGTACTTATTCCATATGGGTTGAAAATTTTTAAATCTCAAGAATAATGTTGCAAGCAATTCACGAATGACAATTGCAATCTACAAACAAAAACTACATCATAGTAGCTACAAATAGAACTAGGCTACTAGTAAAACTAATATAGAAGCAAAAATGCTTGAATAGACACTATTCGCTTCTAGAATAAATTAGTACAATCTACTTACTTTTAAAAGCACTGATTTTAAAAGTGTATGTGTAAGAAAACAATTTTAAAGTGCATGAAGCAAAATTTCACGTACGCTTTATTACGATCTTGTACTTATCCCTATCGGAAAGTCTGGTAAACTATAAGGTCAGGAGACCGAGGCGGCCAAATAATAATTAAATATAATTGGCCAAATAATAATTAAATATAATTGGCCAAATAATAATTAAATATAATTGGCCAAAACGAGAAATAACAACCCAAACAATTGAAGAATCTATAGCAAGTAGTGAACTAACATTAGATTAACATTAAGATTTTGAATAGCAATGAGAAATGCCATCCTCTGCTCTGCAACTCCTATTCATGTCAATAACGATTAACAATCACGTCGTTGTTGTGCTATTTAAATTTGAAATGAGTCAGCCGATTGTGCGCCAACTTATTTATACATAACTTATCCTTTTTCAATCAAAAATAATTATGATGATTATTCCTTAACAAATTTGTTCAAATTAAAATGATTGGAATGATAGTTAATCTACAAAGTCAATTCATAGCGATCCTGGAAAAAATGATTGGAAGAAAAATCTCAATTTACTAAGATCTTCATTGTGGTTGGAACCACTGCCGTCTGACGTTCACGGGTTTAACTCCCCGTTCCAGCCAGGAATTTTTATATCATCATTCATCTCACACGTCTATGAAACTCCCAAGTCTCAAACTAATTTGGGCAACACCAGAAAAAATTCTATTCACTGAGAGTCAGACAGAGCAACGCTTCAACTTGCCACTTAATTTCATTTTTTACGTTGCTCAAATTTATTTCCTTCAACATTTGTTACGTATAAGCAATATAGTAAAACTTAATATTATCAAGAATAATAACTTGCACCTATTAGAATAGAATGAATAGAATGACTTTTTTATTTGTTGAATATCTATTACACGATCATTGAACTTGATATTTTTTAGATTAGGGACATTTATTTTTCTGGTTTTGTGGAAATAAGATATTATTTATCATGGCAATAGTAGAGGCCACACCTAGCAAAAATGAATTTCAAAGCAAAATACTACTACAATTAATACTAGTCAATAAGGTGAAAGTTTTCTGAATTCACTTACTTCAAAATTTCTTTCACGACGCATTGAGCATAGTCTGATCCCGCAAACTCGATTCCCAATGGTGTGAAAGTTCCTTCATCAGACTCCATTACCAAATCAAATTTATCCAAATCCTTGAAGTGATTTTTCACGTATTGTTTTGCACCAATTAGGCCAAGCTCCTCTACTGTCCAAAGCACTGCTCTGAAAAGAAAAGAAAAATTGAACTGAGAAATTCTAGTATTGTTAAAAAACATTTTCGGTTTCATCAAGTTTACGAGGGTATAGAAGTTATAATAGTTCCATATCCATAGCTACAAGTGCTATTAATGGGGAAAAGTTTATAAACAAATAGTTTATATAGAATTAACAAAATTTATAAACTTCTAAGGTACTTTCACCTTTCACCTGTGTCTAGCATATTGATGATCATGTAAATATGTGTGATGAGTACCTCATCGAAAATACATCAATCAGCCTAAAACAAATAGGTGATTAAAATATAAAAAAATATATTGTTATTATAGACAGGACCTTATTGAAAGCGTGCTATTGTCCATCCGTCCCTCCGATCATGCAATATTGCAAACGGAAAATTGTATGTAGCTTCTTCTTATTCCAAGTAAGAACCCTTCTGATTTTTCTAACAGTTACCGTAGTTGCTGATTATAAATTTAATAATTAATTACACATAAACTCTGTAAAACTGAGAATAATGTAGTTGGCTCGTTCCAATACTGGGTTGCAATACAAGGTTGCAAGAGGAATTTTCATGTTGAGGAAATTAAAAGAAATAGTGTCTCTAAAAATATTAGTATATAATTATAGTTATGTGCACTCACATATTTTATATGGAGCGCTATTATGGGCTAATTGCAGTCATTCTCATTCTCTTTTTGTCCTTCAAAAGAGAGCAATTAGAATTACTCATTACTCTTACGCATTGCAAACCTCTTTTTATCAGATTAGGAATCATGAGTTCACCGTGAATTTTTATTTTTCAATGCTTGTTGTTTGTGAGTTCAAATCTGCATTTATTTTCTATTCATTCTCACAATACACGTAATAAGCTGAACATTAGAAATGAACATTGTAGTTACAAATCGAGCCATGTAAGTTTTAGGTCTTGTGCAATAAGATTTTTTAATCAGTTACCACTATATATAAGAAGTTTATCTGTTAGGGAGTACAAAATTAGAATCAAGGTTTTTCCAATAAGAAACTGTTTTTATAATTACAATGAATATTTAAGCTTTAATATGGAGAATTTTATATGTAATATTTATGTAACATTATGTTTTTTTTTCGGACGTGGCCTATACATATTGTAAATTATTTGTCTTCGGCAATAAATGAATTTTGATTTGATTTTGGAATAGAAGTGGATAGGACATTGCTTTCCGATGCCTTCCAAATTTCTGTATGTTGTGAATAATGGAAAGTATTGTCTGAATGTGGAACAAAGGTCATGGTTGAAGAGACATTACTTTTTTAATATCAGTAACTTAGAGTAATTATTAATAGTGCTGAACGGTTGAATCTGCAAGGGACAGTTTTGAAATAAAATAATTAATCTTGACTGAACTGAAGTACTCCCACCAGGGAACAAGGTTTCTATCCTTCTGCTGGTTGATGCCAATTCAATCCATATTTTTTCTATTGCAATAAATTGGTGATGATCATTGCGAGCAAGTTTTTTTATAATTATCATTGTTTACATTTTAATATAATTTTTTTCATAGTATTTCCTTTATGGCAATAAATCAATTCAATTCAAAATCAACAAAACTACCATTAATAGCGTTGTGTAAAAAAGTGGTGTGGCTGAAAAAAGCCTATTGATTCAACAAGTACATCTCGACAATTTCATTGAAAAATTTTATTTTAGTTTTCAATCATTTCTACTCAAAAACTTACCTTCTAACAATCATTAAATGATAAAATAAGTGCTGAATTATCTGCACAAATATTGAACTTTTAGTTAAATTTATATCGACTCACCTAATAGTGCGTTTCGGACGCAGGCCTAGTTGATTGAGAATAGAGAGACTGTACCAAGATATAAAAGCACCCGCTCCATCATCCATTGCTCCCTGACCGACGTCCCAGCTGTCTAAATGGCCAGAAACAAGCACTACTCTGTCTTCCAACGTCTCACCTCGCAGCTCTGCAACTGAGTTCCTCGATTTTAAGCCCATTTCTACGGAATTAGCCATTAAAAGCTTGATCTCTATTGTAGTCCCTGAAAAAAATGATGGAAATAGAATATTCAACTTAATGCATTTTTACAAGAATCAATAAAACCTTGATAATAATATAATTTCATCGGAGAGAGAATCCAATCAATGTTCAATAACAATGTTCAAGATTTACCTTGCTTTTTAACAAAAATAAATAACTTGAAAGTAATATTACTGTTTTATCTAACTATATCGCAGAGGGAATACAATCAATGTTTAAATTAATGCACATGTGTATCGCGAAGTTTTCTTTTGACGTGGATCAGTTAGTGAAGCTTGCCAGCTTTCCTCCTGTTAGGTTATGAAGACAGGAGGTAAAAGAGTTTGGTACTCTATTATGAATGCTTTATAATTGGTTGATATGATTTCATCTTCTTCCCACAAATAAATTCAATCAAGAAAAACACTTCGATATGGAAATGAACAATCAAATTTCTATGTGAGACAATTGTTTCATACTGTTTTATAGCATTATCACACACTGCTGGTACCTGACAGTAAACTGAGTGAAGTGGGACAGTTCACTGTCAAGTACCAGCAGTTTCTGATGATGCTGTAAGAACAGAGTGAAGCTATTTCCTCACATAGAAATGTGATTGTTCATTTCAACATCAAACTGTTTTTTTTTCTTGAATTGACTCATTTTCACTGATGTGAAAAGCATAAAAATCCCGGAAATTTCTGATAAAATACCAGCACTGCCCACCAGACAAAGGTTGACAAAATGTTCAGAATAGTTTCTCAATAAAAACTATTAATTCTACGATAGTCGAGGCTCATGGATGGACGTAGTTGGTCGACAAGTGAGCACAGCGCTCACTTGAGGCTTTTATACAAATATTATGAGTTTTTCATTAACATACAGAAAACAATTTTCTCAATTAAACGACAATCATTCACAAAATCATCGATAAAACAGAAGGGTTTCACATTAATAGGAGGGAAGAATAAAATAGTTATTAATGTATTAAGAGCGTGAAGAGCGACTTTATCACCCGAGCTAAAAAAACAGTTACCGCACGACGGATAGCGGAGTCGGTAATTTTGCGAGAGCGATAAAGAAACTTCTAACTCGAAATATTCACAGACAACAAAATTTTTCCTATAGTCTGTTCAGCGAGCCTACGGAGTGACCCAAACAAACTTTGCATGTGTGTGAGTGAGGAATTCCGAGAATTGTTCTGAAAAGGGCCTGACATCGGTCGGTCAACCTATTCACACTCATTACCAACTACAGTTCGTTCTTAACAGCTGTTGTCGCACTTCCAGTTTGACATCGAGCTTATACGAAAATCCTAAATTGTGATTAACAATTCGTTGTTTGTGTTTGTACAATAGCTTGCAGACAGCATTGAGGTAGCAGTGATACTGTGCATACGTTGTCAGAACAGGCTCTGCGAATTTTGAAGAATAGAATATTAATACGAACGGATAAGAATTATTAGTATTTATAATATCTTAATAATTTCCATTGTTAATTTGTCTATTATAAATTAAATTATCTTAATAAAAAGTCAAATTCTCGTTTCGAGGTTAGATGTACCGATATTGATAAATTTTCTTGTAATTAAATAGTCTTAAGTTGACAATTATAATAAATTAAGTAATATTTGATTGAACACTTAACTTAAATTAATTGAAAACAATTTTTTGCTAGGAAAATGAGTCCAAACAAGTCATCTAAATCTAATTGTTTAACTAAAACGCAGGTAACTACGCGTTCTCAAGTTTTAATAAAAAATAAATCTCCATCAGCTCTTAAAGCTACTGTAGATGTAGAATAAAAGGTTGCTAAACTATTGAGAGATCACATCGAATTAAAATCAAAATTAGAATCATCACTAAAAAATTCTGAGGAAGAACGAATAGGGTTGGTGGATCACATAAAATCTCTGGAAGTTATTGTAAAATTGCAGCAGGAAGACCATAAAACTGAAATACTAAATCTCACGAGTCAATGTAGTTCTATGTCAGAGGAAATTGAAATATTAAAATCAAAAATAAACTTAGCTAATGTAAGATCTCAACCTCTGATCAATACAAAAAATTAGAACCTAAAAGAAATGGGGAAATCATGAAAATTGGTAAAATTAAAACGTATAGTCAGGTTTTGCAAACAGCAACTAAAACTAAAGTGAGGGGAAATAACGATAGGAAAGGTACAGTACTGCTCTTGACATCCAGTCATGGACGAGACTGCAGTGACCTACTAAATAAAAGATTAAAAAATAAGTATGAAGTTCAGAGCTTTGTCAAGTCAAGTGCCCCTATAAACGCAATCGTAGAGTCAGCACAGGAACAAACTAAAGATTTTGGTAAAAACGATTTTCTAATAGTACTGGGTGGCTCAAACAATATAAATGAACCTAATCTAAAACATCTTCCTGAAATAAATGGAAGAATTGAAGAGATTGCGCCACTCAGCCAAAAAAGCTAATGTAATAATAAGTACAATTCCGTATAGGTTTGATAGGCCAGAGCTAAATGAAACCATTAAGTCAACAAATAAATCAATTCATAATACAATCAACAGCCTAAAAAATAAGAATTCTAAGCAATTGGGGATTTGTTTTCTAAATGAAAGGCTGAAAAAACAAAATTTCACTAATCGCGGTCTACATCTAAATCAATCTGGCAAAGTAATATTTTGTAATAGGCTGGCAGGGCTGATTGAAAGTCGTTTGCAATCTACTGTCAATAATTCTCCTAAACAATCTTCTAACGAACCTTTTATAGTAAAGTGGCTCAAAACCGGGAAGGGAAACTAGTTTCAAATGATAAATTCATATCGTCAATTGTATTAAAAGACGTTAATCGATCAAAAAATCAGGATATCATTAGTGGAAGGAACTCTTGTAACAATCTGATAGGCTCCAAAAATTCTAAGAGATTAAGTAGATCTACTTCAATATGCAAAAGCAACGATAAAGTAATAAGGGATGATAGGGAAGTACCGGTACTCACTGTGTTCCATCAGAATATTCAATACATTCGTAACAAAATAGATAGAATCGGAGTATTTTTGAAAGAAGATGCTCCTGATATAGTTTTTTTTCACAGAGCATGGTTTAAAAGAAGATGAATTGTCACAACTTAATATTCCAAACTATTCATTGAAAGCGTCGTATTGCAGGACATCTCATCGAAGTGGGGGAGTAGCTATCTTCACTAAAAATGCTAAGAATATGCAAACATTTAATTTAGAATAAGTGGAGAAATTTTCTGTGGAAATGGATTTAGAAGTTATTGGTTTGAGAGTAAAAATCGACAATAATTTCGAAGTAGCGGTGTTAGGTATTTACAGGTCACCAAATGGGGAACGGAACAATTTTTGTGAACTATCCAAAAGGTTTTTAGAGATTACTACTACTCGTTTTACAAACGTTATTGTAGCGGGAGATTTAATACAGACTTTGCAACACAAAATAAAATGACAGAAGATTTAAGGGATATTATATACATGAATAACTTGGAAATAAAAGTTCATGAATATACCAGAGTCACAAGAGCATCACAAACAATAATTGATAACATCCTTACTAATATAGATTACTCTAAAAAATGATTAGGCGGCTCGGAACTATCTGATCATGACTATCAAATCATAGAGGTGGGGTTGCAAGGTCATAAATCAATTAAAAAGAGTAGAGTGATGAAAGAAATTCAACAATGTGAACAGGGGAATATCGATTGTTTGAAGCAGAATCTGCTACAAGAAAACTGGAGTAGCGTTTACAATAGCAATAGTTTAAATAACAAATATGATAGTTTCATTAATATTTTAAGGTTTCATATTACTATGAGTTGTCCAGTTAAAAACGTCCCTGTAAAAAACAAATTAGACAAAATTAAAGAGTGGATAACTGGTGATATCCTTGCAGAAAGAAATAGGATTAAAGATGCATATGATGAATTTACCACAGATTTTTGCATGCGCGGATTTCGAAGCGTGCGCCATTGTTAAGGTTATGATAATTTCACGGATTTTGTAATCCACCAATGAGAAGACGTCAAAATCAAAACAGAAGCGTAAAGAAAACAGTTGGCGAGTGTAAAATGTTTTATCGCTCGCCAAGCAGAAGAGATATTTTAGAATCACTATTTAGTCCCTACCTAAAGAACTACTTTACAAGCAGATGTAGGATAAAATCAGTTTTCAGTATGAAAAGAACTACTTTACGAGCAGTTGTAAGAAAAAATATTTATAAAGGAGAAATTGGTTTTGACTTGAGTCTGTTGCGTCTTAACATTCTTTATAATTTTGTCACAATTATGAAAAGGTTTTAATTTTAATAGAAGGAAAAATGACCTAATAGTTGATGAAGAGCAAAAACATACCTCTGTCACTCATTCTCCTCAGCATTTCGGCGTCCTCAATGGTAATTGCCGCAAATGGTATCTTTGGTACATTTTGGTCATAAACCATCATTCCTGTATGGAGGGAATAAATGGAGTAAGGCGTAATAGAGCGTACGAGAGCCGCCACTGCCCCATGCTTAGCCGCCTCAATGGCACCAATCGATCTGTACTTCACAGTTTGTCCATACGTTACGAATTTTTCATTGTAAACAACTATTTTACCTTCAGCCTGCGAAACAGAATCAAAATTATAATATAGATCAGCAGTTCCTAATATTTTTTCTTTTGAGTACCCCTTGAATCATATTTTACAGACAAAGCACCCCCAAAGTCCTAACTACTTTTTACTGTAGCATAATAGTATTATAGAGGGTTTAATACCCATTTATTTAAATATTTGAACAACAGATCCACACCTATGAATGGGAATTTAGCTAAGGAAATAAAAAAGTAGCATATTTTTATTAATTTCAAATTCCTCAAATTGCTATTAATTTTTTTTTTTTTGAGCATGGTCTTAGACCTGTGCGTGGGTAATGAGTTGGATGATGGTGATTGATGATTAATTATACTGTCAACTTCCGCAATGGCGAATATTGACAGCAGCATTAAAATAGATGATGGAAATCAATGAACGCTACTGCATAAAAATATCAGTCACCGCCGGGAATCGAACCGTGGACCTCCCAATTGCCGTTTGGGCGCCTTAACCACTAAACTACAGTGACCCTTCTGTATAACAACACTCATTTTAGACTTGGCCATATCGGCTTGTATATCACAAGTTGGTTTTGAAGGAACTGACAATTTTTCAAACTGAAAAATATACAGAACACAATTTTATGAATTTCGAATTTTTTGTGTAGTAGCGTTCATCGATCTCCATCAGCTATTCAATGTTGTTGTCAATATCCGCCATTACGAAAGTCTTCAATATAATTTTTTGCACCTTGAGGAATTCGAAATTAATAAAATTATGTTCTGTATATTTGTCAGATTGAAAAATTGTTAGTTCCTTCAAAACCAACTTGTAAAATGGTAACACAATAATTTCTGCTAAACACCGATTTCTTTTATTGCGGACATCGAATGTAGTATGTTTAGATATAAATTTTATAATTTAAATTTCAAATTGTTATTACAATACACATATAAAACTGTCAGAATAGAATACATATATAGATAAAGTTGTCGGGCACAGCCCGACTCACCACTTGAGCACTAGACAATCAACATCCACCATTGTGGATTATTTTTTATTTACCTCCAACTAGAACACTATCCCTAAGGGGTACGCATACCCCAGGTTGAGAACCGCTGTATAGATTATTTAAAAAGATTATAAATTAAAAAGCAATGCTACCACATTCTCAGCCTTGAAAAAGTAAATGATATTTTTAATTAATTATTAATATTATTCAAAATAAAAATCACTTGCTTGTACAAAATTGTTTATGAAAGACCTCAGACTGAGGTCAAAATCAAGAATGTGTGCTCGTAAATGAAGATTCAATCAGTAGTTTGTTTATTTTTCACTAGACGATATGGCTAATACTACTAAAAAATGAAAAGCTACTTCTGCGCAATGTTTTGCTTAATTAAATTTCATTAAATACTACAAATAAAGATTGCTGCTTCATCATACGAGAGCTCAATCAGATAATTGATTATTATATAAAAAAATGGAATTACTCGAAAAATATATTCTTCAAAAAGAAGTTTCTAGAAAATATTGTAGTAAAAATCAGTGGCGTAGCAACGGGGGGGCGGAGGGGGCGGACCGCCCCGGGTGACAGCCCAAGGGGGGTGACATAAACAGATCCAATCAGGCTTCAAAAGGACTGGTATTAAATGGGTTTTTTTCAATATTTTTTAATAGATAATTTTTTCTAATAAATAATAGAGAAAAAATATTCTGGTTAGGGGTGACATAACAGGCGACTGAGTTGCGTGCGATTGAGTTGAGAGAGAGGTTGCTTATCAGCAAAATTTATTTTCATTATTTGAATAAATCTGTTCTTTTCTACACCTGCCACTGCCAATCACCCTTAGAGAATCAATGGATTTGTTGATGCAGGTGTCAGGAGAGTAGCCAAGGAGCGTCCTCGGGTACGGAAACCCTCCATTAGCGATGACTCAAGCAATTCATACAATTTGATTCATAATGTGGGTTGAAATATTGAAATACAGCGTTTACATAAATGGTATATAGTTTTTTGGGTGAGAGCTAATACTTTTTGGGTCGGCTAATACAAAGATATGTATGGGTTAAAATAATGTGGGAGGATTTATGTACAGAAACGCTCAAAATGCAATTTTAGAGGAGTTATTTTTAATTTTTCCGCACACCCTCCCCCCTTCAAACAAGAGAGTCATATATTTTGTCAACATCGCGAAAAGACACCTTTATTTATTCTGAGTTATCGGCCTACTGTGAAGGTGTGAAGGTAGATGATAGAGTTTAGTTGGGAAAGTTATAAAAATTATTAGTTTGATTCGTAAAAAGCAAGTCATAAAGTAATGTAATTAAATTTCAAGGCATAATATTATTTCAGTAGAACAATTATTAAGTAAAAAATTTTTTAGTATAAATTTCATTGGTAGGTCTTGTTACTAACTGGACTATACAGTTTACGGTGAGTCTATAGTCGAGAAAGTGAGGTGCTCCCAGGGTTGGACCCAAACATTTGTCATGGCTCAAATTGAGTCACTCAATTCTCAAACACAAAAAATCATTTGAATTTTTACCAAATATTAAGATGGATGAGTTTGTGTCTAAAAGCGCTTGAGAGGATTATTTTATATTTTTCTCCGGGGGTAAACCCCCGCACCACCATTCTACCATCTATGAAAGAGGTAGTTGTTTCATCAAATTTCACATCAAAATTAAGCCTCACCTCAACTAATTGATATAGTAATTATGGTATCTAGTGTATAATTGTTGATCTGACTTGTCTTATACTCCTTAACTGGAGTCTCCAAGACGTAATCCACAAAAAAAAAATTCTCAAGTGTTACAGGGCTCCTCCAAGCTAATTCATAATTCACATTTTTTCCTCAAAATTCCAATAATAGAGTCCTAAGTACTATTCCCAAAGTGAACCAGCTAATGATCTAATGGAATACTCAACTGAATCACATGCTGTTCAAGCAAGCTATTTCAATATTTTCAATTAGCCTGCCCAAATTCTGAAGAGTTGCGATATGCAGGCCTAAGCTAATCAATTGTGCGGAGCCCAATATGAAGACAAACATCATCAAAATAGCCTAAAATTGCTTTCAAAAGACCTAAAAATCAAAATTTTTCTGACGCCCGCCCCCGGAGTCCCAAATTTTGAATATCTACATAAAAAAGTATAACTCTACCATGGTTGATATAAAATAAGAATCAGCTATGAATAAGGTGTCGTTTATTAACTGTGTGTAATGTGAAGGGGGGGGGGGTTGGCAAGTTGAAACACCGCCCCGGGTGCCACAAGACCTCGCTACGCCACTGGTAAAAATGTATAACACATAATTTGTAGTTGATAATTATTGTATTTCAAACTTGAAACTTGCCAACTATTTGATAATTAGAAGACACTCTTGTGAGGTATGTTCCTAAGCGTCCAAGTCAAAAACTTAACTTATATAATATAAACTTAAAAAAACCACTTTTAAATGGAAATTAACTCACGTTATGGCGTGACGGCCGTTTCGCTCTGTTGTCTAGAGCATCGTCAGACGACCCACAGTACACTGACTTAAGGTATGAGTTTGAGGGTTTGAGGGTACCCTCAAACTCATACCTTACGTCAGTGTACTGTGGGTCGTCTGACGATGCTCTAGACAACAGAGCGAAACGGCCGTCACGCCATAACGTGAGTTAATTTCCATTTAAGTGTTTTTTTTTTTAAGTTTATATTACATATTAGTGGAAACAAGATGGATCTTCAACATCACTTAACTTATTATTCTTAAACCAAAAATAAATAGGGGGGATTAGTGTATTAGAGTAGACAATTTATATTATTCTGATAGTGTGGGAAGCGAATCTAAGGTCTTCCAAAAAGCATTCTGCTTACCTGATCTGACTTCGCCTCAAGCTCCTCAAATGAGTCAACAACTAGGACTTCTGCAACAATTCCACTGCCGGGGGTACCAACAGAGCCCCCTAGTCCCAATATTTTCATTTCATGTAGACGTGGTTTGATGAGAGTGGCATATTCTTCACCTCTGCAAAACGCACATTTTTTTAAATTACGGTAAGATCTGAATGCAAATGACAAATATCTAAATAACAGAGATCACAAGAAATTTAATTGGTAAATATTTTGAAATTTCGTGTTTTTATTTGCACTTTCAGCTTTCATTGCTGCTAGTATATTTGCTATTCAATATTTGTTTTCTTTTCATGACTTCAACAAAAAAATAAAATATATATTGCCGTTGCTTATTCATCTTACATTATGCATAGTACAGTAATAGAGCTGCCTAACAATAAAAAACATTTTAATAAAATGTAAATTGCCTTTTTTCAGTTAGGTGATGCAATGTTATTGGCGATACTAAAGGCCTACTTTCAAATTGTCTATTCACAAGTTACAGACATAAAATTAGAATATAAATGAAATATAGCGATTCAGGTTTAGACGATTATAAGAAGAAATATGCTCCAATTCAATTTTTTTCAATAAATAAAATTTTTACTATGTTTTCCAATAGCGATTCAATATGAACAATCTCTTTATGTATAAATTTTATATTTTAAATGCATGAAGGGAAGTAATCGAAATGAAGCTTAGTTATCTAATCATTGTTTACAACTTTAAGCGTTTCATAACTGTAACTTTAAAGTTATGGTATGATAACAATGAATATTGTAGAATTCCATTGCACAAACAAGCAAGATATTGTTCGATCAAAATGAATTGATTTATTAGTTCAAAATGAATGAATGATTTTAATAATGTGTAGCAGCACAAAAACATCATCTAACAATGAAAATATTAAAAAATTTAAAATCTTACATTTCAACGTTTTTAAGTTTTTTTAGAGGAACTACTAACCTGAACCATCCGTCAAAGGTTACTGTCTCTGTGTGAACGTTGTCCAATTTATGATAATCGAGAACTGTCTGCATAAAATCTATAGCATCTTCCAAATTTTTAGTTCCTGAATAGCGAGAGCCAAATTTGTCAACAAAAAATGCTAATTCGTCGTACATTTTTCCTTTGAAGGCACCTTTGGTAACAGCTTCAACAATCTTATCAACAACAGCCTTATAGCTACGAATTTCTCGCTTGAGTTCTTCATCGATTCTACATTCCAGTGGTTTCTCTTCATATTTATCTCGTGGAATTTCATTTGTTGCTAATGCTTCGTCAGTCATACACAAACAGTATCTGCTATGAGAATATAATGAAACAAGCAAGAGGGTGAGTAACTTCATGTTGATGAATGGAATATCAATCTATAAATGGCACTGTATTTCTTCGTAAACTATACCTACTCACAGCCTTCACAAATCTATGTCAGTCATCAACTACTGATGAGTTCTTTTTCCTGTAAAAAAGAAGAAATGACAAGAACAGTCGCATTGCTCTAATAATAAATTATCGTGACAACAAAAACTAGGTCAAGAGAGGTATAAGACAATAGATGACTGACAATAATTTCAATTAATGAGAATTATATCAACTTGATACAGTTATCAAACGGAAATTCTGACTGAATATTTTGTTGTAGAGCACTATAAAAAGCTCTTATCAAAAAAAATCAGATGAAGAATTCATCTTGAACAAGCAAAATGCATAAGATACGAAAGAGCTAAAGAACAGTTGACAGTTTAAGACCAAATCTTTTTAAAATTCTTATAATGGTAAGACAATATGTATACATTTCATTTATTCCATTCTTTTCTTCTTCAAACACTTTCTCTTTTTTGTAATATAATAAAATAAATTCGATAATATAATACTTTCTTACTGAATATAACACAAAGTGCGCGTGATGGGCATTTAGTGTTTCCTCATACAGTCTGATTTGACCTGTGTGTCTAAAGAAGCACTACAACAGTGCGGAATGGCCATCTAATACATTAAGAAAGTGTTGGTATGCACTAAGAGAGTATAATATTATCTAATTATTGTTTAAATCGATCAGTGAAAGAGATTAATGGATTCCGAGCAAAATATTTAAAAGAATATATATTTTGTACTGTTAGATTATATCAAATGTAACTATCAAAGTTAAAACTATTCAGAGAATTGAAAATATTCAGGGCTGATAAACAGTGACAGTTGTAGAATTTTCAAGTTAATATACTGATCAGAAATTACGACCATTAAAAAAGAGATTACGGTAATAAATATCATTCTAAAACCGAATATAAAATTATTTCTCTAATCTCTGCCTGACAAAGTGTAAAAAAACGAGGGTTATCATATTACGATAATAAAGTAATTTTCATTTCATAATATGCTTGAGTACACATAGTCGATGACATGTTGAGCCAGATAAATTAACTAGTCAATTTGAAATTTCATTGATTTTATGTTTTCATTCATACTCCATCAATCTTTAGATCTTGAATTTTGAAAGCTCTGATCTATACACTCTTATTTAAATACTTGATCAACATCAAAAACTTTTTTATGTATTACATTATGCTTGTAAGAAAAGTTGCTTGGTAAAAGCGCGATGATTCAAGAAAAATAAAACGCGGTAAAGCAGACGAAAATAATTATTCTTACATCACAGTAAAATTATGATCGAAAGATGAAGATGAATTTGTGGGGGGGGGGGGGGAATGAATAACCTATTCCAAATTATTCCGCAGAAACTACAAAATGAATAAGCTACCGATCACCAAGGATACTATTGAGTCAAATGCATTTTCACTGAGAAATAAGTAACTACTGATAATTTAATAGCGTACTGTTTTTCTATCAATAAAATTTAGGCATGCTGTGGATTGAGTGAATAAATTGTCAAGAGTTGATCCATCTTTACAGCACCTTGCATACGGCTTTAAAAAAAGTTTATTACCTCTACTGAAGTTCTACAATTCTGTAGTTCTGCCGCTATACATTTCACTAACATTCGAAACTAGGATGGTAACTCAAAGGTCTAAATAGTCTTAGTAGCGAGGAGTGACTTATATAAGAGTTGGAAAAATCACCCCAGAATATTACAGTATAATATATAACTTATCAAATTTTTATTGTAAATTTAACGACTTTCAATAAATTGACTGCAATAAAATTAAAATTAGTAAAAAGTTAAATTTACAATAAAAAGTTAATTAATATTATCAACGCAGATCGTTATGGAACAAGAAATCCAAGAATATAACTTATCCTTATTTCACGCTTCATTTCATTATGAATCAAGGGCGGTCCCAGGGGGGGTCATGAAGCCCCCCCCCCCCAAAATCTGAGCCTTACTGGAATAAATAAAATTAATCTACCTACGAGTTAAATAGTATTCAATTTTTATTGTATGAAGTGTGCTCAACGCTCATATTAATAAACTATGTTGAAATCAAATTTGCTCGGAAATTGCAAAATTTCTATACAATATACAGCCTACACTACCAAGATAACTTGAGACTTGGAGTACCATATATCACTCCAAAAACTGACCGATCCGATAGCCTTCTGTTCAACTGCCAAGAGTTCAAAAGCTCTCTGTTAGGAAGCTGAATTCACATTAATTTGTAAAGATACGAGTCATTTTTTCTGGGAAGTAAGTACTGTGAATGTGACTTCAATTTTGTTGCAATGCACATTTATGTAGTTGTCAGTTGCTTCTAGTTCTTCTCACTCCAGTTTCAATACAGTTTTTAGCATAAATAATTAATTTATTGCTGATTGGTTCTCCATATAATTCTGATAGTATCTTGTTTTGGTTTTGAACAAAATAATAGTATTTTTTAGTTATAGATTTTCGTCTCATCCCAAACAATTAGGCTATTACGTTTTCATTTGAATTGGAATAACTCTTGTTTTCGTTCCAGTCTAGCGTCCAGATTACTCTTAACAATTATTCGATTGTTTGATTGCTCGGCAGATCTCCACCTCGATTTGTCCAGTCCTAGTTTGAGATCTACAATTTTCTATCATTCAACTAACCGGCAGGCTCGGTTTGCTCACCTTAACAATTCAACTGGACCCAGTGAAAGGAGAGGGAATTTTATACAATATTCGAAAAGTTATAAATTTTTGAGATTCCTAAGGGACTATTTTAAAAATCTAGTTGTAACTCATTTTGTCTTAAATGATACCAAATTTTCATGGCCTTCGTCACGTGTTTCTTGAGGAACGGTGTAAAAAGGTAAAGAATCGTTAATTTTGGGCCCAAGCGCCAAAAACGGTGAAATTAAAAATTATCACTACCGGGTAGTCAACAATCCAGGAGAAAAGAAACAGAAATTTCAATATCCTGTGAAATGATTGTCGACAAAAAAAATTTCATTTTTATAGATGGCATTGAATTACCTGTATTGATCACCCAATCCAAAAATATTGGATACAGTAAAACTTTTAATCTTAGGTGAATAGAAGAATGGTCAACAATGTCAACATCAATTCAAAACTAGTCTCGCCAACCTGAGCAAGGGCAGTCCCAGAAGGGGGTATTCAATTGGTACGTTGCTGGAAGAGGCAAGGGTGAAGCTAAGGGGGCCCCCGGTAGGAGACGCTCAAAATGTGGTTGTAGAGGTTATTTTTCAATTTTTTCCGATAAATTTCGTCAACGTTGTGAGAATCCAGCTTAATACTTTGAGGGATGGACCTTCATCTGTAAAGATAGACTAAAGAGTTCGTTTGTCACAACGAAGGGTAGGCTTATTGGAACCAGTAATGGTAAGCTTAGTTATAGTAAAGTACTGTATTACAATTTGCTTCATTTCTCTTTCGTGAAATAGATCCACATTATATGAATTTACATCATATTCTTAATTTACATCATATTCTTAATTTACATTCTTGATATTGTTTCAGAAAAAACATTATAATTTATCAAGTAACTTAACAGTTTTTTCAGAATGAATTTCAATTGTAGGTATTGAAATTGTGTCAAAGAAAGTACACTACCAAAGTGGTGGGGGGGAACGGGTTTGCTGAGAAATTCCTGGTCACGCTGTTGTGGTAAGGGGTAGGGAGGAGTGAAATCTCACAAAAATAGGTCTGCAAAAACCAACCCCCCCTCCCCCCAATTTTGAGCTGGAGCCGCCCTTATCATGAATCAAGAAGTTAATTGCTGTAGCCTGAAAATTGAAATAGCTACCACTTGTATTTCATGTTTTATTGGCTACGTAAGCTGTGTTATATCGATACAGAGTGCCAGCACAAAAAATTTCATCGCTAAGATTTTCTAATACTTTTATTCTTATAGTTAATAAGTTACTCGAGCCTTCGAATTAAATTTGGCAGTGTTCAGATGCCAACCGAGGGGCTGAATCCCCCAAGAAATTTTCAAGCAAGAATAAAAAACTCTTACAAGGTAGATAAGGACCTTTTTCAAGGTGGTCCCAAACAGTTTCTTGCTTGCTATAACACCCCAAAATAAATATTTCGGAGCTCGCTCCTGGCAGTGATCATTAGGTACGTAAGGATGCTATAAAATAGAAGCCAATATTAACCCCTTAGTGTCAGTTGGCTGATAATTCCTCCTTTATGCACTCAGTTTACACCAAGTTGAGGGTAGAAAGACATCCCAGATATTCAATCATTGTTTCAGCGTTAATGTACACCATACATATGAATAGAATATACTATAATAATAAACTAGAATCTCCTTTTTGTTCAGCAATGTGTTACAGATTATATAACGAATGACATCATCATGAGTAATATCTAGTCATATTCAAGTCGCCTCTTCAAGGGGTGAAATCCAAAAAAATTCATAATAATTACCGTACCAAGATACTACAAAATTACTTAAGATTTCTGTTATCGTATACTGGAGTACCTATTTACCATGAAAATCTTCATTGCTGGGAAACATTACAAGTTTTGAATATGACAAATTAGAAATTATACAAAAATGTCAAAAATAAGATCGAAAAACTAAACAACATAACCTATATGTTTCTAGCACCGCATCGTCCGCTACGCTATACGCTACTCACTTACTCAGGACATCAGGAGCATTGATATATTTTATACAACTATATGAGTAGCTCCGAAATCCGCTGTAAAGCCACAGCGCTAGTGTCGCCCGCTTCTCAATCGAGAAAATGTGTGTAGCGGCAATGGAAAAAAACCCATATTTATCAGTGAGAAAATATTATTTATTGGGATGTGAAATGATTTTTAACATGATTGCTTCATGTACTGATTATGGATGTTCCAGTCAGTGCAAATCTGGAGGAAATATTTCTTCTCAAACAAGTAATTTTATCCTCCTGGATTTCTTGTTCCATGACGAGCTGCGTTGTTAATATTAACGTTAGGCCAAGAGAGTGATAAGGCCTAGAATATTACTTATTCTTAATTAAAAATTGACTGCAAAACGTTAAATTCACCGAAAAAGTAAATAATTTTATCCTTTTATTATCTATGTGTAATAAAATCTATGTGTATAGTGTATATGTGTGTATATCTATGTGTAAGTAGTTTTGAAGTCTATAGGGAACATACATACATATATACATACATACATACATACATACATACATACATACAGACAGACATTCATTTTTATATATATAGATTTTATAGTTTCAATCATGAGTTGGAGTGAAAAATGTTATTGAGATTGTTAATTACAAAAAACATAATTGAACAATATTTCTCTAAGTTATTAATTTTTCAGTGTAGACTATAGCCTATTCTGAAAGGGACTGCATTAAAATGACAAATCAAAAGCCATTTCACTCTTAAGAAACCTTTTGCTATTTTCCTAAATAAAATATTCCACATTTTCTTATAGGTAGATTTTTAGTAACTTTAGTTTGGATGTTATATTGGCTTGATAATTTGTAAACATTTCATAATGTAGAGGCAATAAAAAATTTCTCATGTTTTCAAAGTTTGAAAATTCAACTTAAAAGCTTAAATAAAACAAATTTTAAAACAAAAAAGAAAAAGACTAAGGAAATGATACTCAACAATGAAATTAGGTCCAACTCATCAATCACCATCATCCAACTCATTACCCACGTACAGGTCTAAGACCTATGTGGGCTTCATCATAGAAAAAAGAAATGCACACTAAAAAGTTTAAAATTAAGTATTTACTTTAAACTGTGAAAATTTTAAATTTTGGGTACGGGTAATTTTACAATATTGTTTTTATTGCCTTATTGTTTTTTTTTTTAATTAAAGATAATGTAAATACCATATTCATCACTTCAGTCCCTTCTTATGAGCATTAATTACTCATGATATACCATACAGTAATATTATTAAATAACTGTTAATTGTGCGATTTCACTTGATTTGCTTCATTAATGAACTGCAGTGGAAGTGGTGAGCATTCTTGGGCTTTTCAATATGAATTTATAGGTGCTTACTGTATTTTGAAGCATATGGTACCTGAAAAAAAAATATATATATATATATAGAATATAAATATAATACCGTATTATATTCTTTGATGTTGCAGTTTCATATTACTTTTTCACTTGATATAAACGTTAATAACAGCCCATTTGAAAATTCTTCACTAGCGAATTTAACACTTACATATTCCTGTGATATCCATTTCGTATTGTTGTAATGCTACCTTAAACATGGCTGGAGGCCTAATTCAGGCTTATAATCTGTTTCCATAACCTGATTCAGTTTGCTTGCTCCACAAGATAGCAAATTATTATAATTTTATTCAAAATTAATGTGAAAAAGCTGGACTTTTATGTTCACTTTATTGAAAATATTTCTTAATCCTTGATGGACTAATAGTTTGCAGTCAGTCTTATTTGTAATAAAATCTAATTCAATTATGGATAAGCTATTCTAAATTTGTTTAAGAATAAATTCCAGTCATTTTTTCCCACCAAAGCAGTTTGGGCGCTCTACGCACTGGTGTCTCAGACATGTCTTTAGTCATTGAGGCATGTCTTTTCATACCAACCTGTGTTATTGAAAGGTTGTTTACATACAGCTGGCGACATCGGTGCTACACAACATCTATGTTAAATTCGGTACAAAACAACATACATAAAGACATGATGGCTTAAGACACTATAGTGTGTGAAGGAATTTTAACCTTATGGTTTGTGACAACAAATAAAACAAAAAGAGAATCTGACTCCAATGAAATGATACTCAAAAATAAACGTGTACTAGAAAGTTTAAAATAAAGTATTTACTTTATACTGAGAAAATGTTAAATTTCATACAAGTAATCTTTTGAAGTTGGCGCCAAATACTTTATGAAAATTATAAGAAATTCTATCTAATATCAAAACTAACACTGATGGCTTCAGATAGAATAAATAATATTGTATTTCAGTTAATTAAAAACATGATTTTCAATCACTTCTACGGAAATACAGTGTCAGTTTTGATAGTAAATTGTTCATCAAGTATTTCATCATGGAAAACATCACAGATAAATTCTGTTATATTTTAGAAGTTTATGGGAAATTTGGTGCCAACTTCAAAAGATGACTTGTTTGAAATTTAAAATTTTCACAGTTTAAAGTAAATACTTAATTTTAAACTTTTTAGTGCGCATTTTTTTTCTATGATGAAGCCCACATAGGTCTTAGACCTGTACGTGGGTAATGAGTTGGATGATGGTGATTGATGAGTTGGACCTAATTTCATTGTTGAGTATCATTTCCTTAGTCTTTTTCTTTTTTGTTTTAAAATTTGTTTTATTTAAGCTTTTAAGTTGAATTTTCAAACTTTGAAAACATGAGAAATTTTTTATTGCCTCTACATTATGAAATGTTTATCAAATTAGCAAGCCAATATAACATCTAAACTAAAGTTACTAAAAATCTACCTATAAGAAAATAGCAAAAGGTTTCTTAAAAGTGAAATGGCTTTTGATTTGTCATTTTAATGCAGTCCCTTTCAGAATAGGCTATAGTCTACACTGAAAAATTAATAAATTAGAGAAATATTGTTCAATTATGTTTTTTGTAATTAACAATCTCAATAACATTTTTCACTCCAACTCATGATTGAAACTATAAAATCTATATATATAAAAATGAATGTCTGTCTGTATGTATGTATGTATGTATGTATGTATGTATGTATATATGTATGTATGTTCCCTATAGACTTCAAAACTACTTGACAGATCGGCATGAAACTTTGGGAATATGTTGTGTAAATATTGGGGATGGTTTCTGATCATAAATTTTAATAGGGGGGGCTAATAGTTATTATCAATTAATCCATTTTACAGACCTAACCTCCTGAACTTTCCAGCCAAACAGCTCAAAGGAACAGCTGATAGAAGTCAACAGTTTTTAATCATATGGCAGGCCCCTTAGCGGCGTTATTTATGCTGTCTGGACCGCAAAGACTTTGCATGTAGGTTATCGTGCAGTCAGACCCTTGCAGTATGTAGGAAACATATGACTGGGTATGATGAAATGTAATTATGCCGGGTTGATCCAATGCAGCTAGAAATTTGAAATGTAGTCTCAGTAGGAGGTGGCGAATAATACAATAAAAAACCTAGCTACTACCCTAATAGTCGTAGGCTTAAATTTGAAATGAGAGGTAGTGAGTAAGGTCTTACTGTGTAAGAAAACAACGAAGGAGGCCTCTTTGATCAGCTGGAACAGCCCTAGGACTAACTTCTTCCCTAATAGTCCTAGAAGGTTGAAATTTGAAATGTAACTTCAGTGGGAGGTAGCAAATAATAAAATCAAGAATTCTTTATGAGAACACAGAAACACGCATCGAGCCAGCTAGTAGTTTATATTATAACCTTATTCCTACAACTCCATAACATCAACTATAGTTATTCATGTATTAAGACCATAAAGCACAACTTTATTGCTTTATGTGTGAATTACATACAACATTTTTCCTACAATTGCAGCTTTGAATTGCAGTCAGACCCTTGCAGTATGTAGGAAACATATGACTGGGTATGATGAAATGTAATTATGCTGGGTTGATGACATCTGTTAACCAATGCAGCTAGAAATTTGAAATGTAGTCTCAGTAGGAGGTGGCGAATAATACGATAAAAAACCTAGCTACTACCCTAATAGTCGTAGGCTTAAATTTTAAATGAGAGGTAGTGAGTAAGGTCTTACTGTGTAAGAAAACAATGAAGGAGGCCTCTTTGATCAGCTGGAACAGCCCTAGGACTAACTTCTTCCCTAATAGTCCTAGAAGGTTGAAATTTGAAATGTAACTTCAGTGGGAGGTGGCAAATAATAAAATCAAGAATTTTTTATGAGAACACAGAAACATGCGTCGGGCCAGCTAGTAGTTTATATTATAACCTTATTCCTACAACTATATAACATCAACTATAGTTATTTATGTATTAAGAGCATAAAGTGCAACTTTATTGCTTTATGTGTGAATTACATACAACATTTTTCCTACAATTGCAGCTTTGAATTTCAATAAAAGCTTGTAGTTTGTAACATCACAGATTTTAGTGTGTGCAGATTTGGTTAGCGTGCGCCATTTTTATGAGAATGAGGTTTTGAGAATTTCACGGATTTTGTGATCCACCAATGAGAAGACATCAAAGACAGCTGGCAAGTGGTAATAGTATATTACGTTACTAGGCTGGAAAGAAATGTTTTGCCGGTTGAGCATATAGTTTATGCATGAGGCACAGCCGAGTGCAGAAACGTAAATATGCAAGAACCAGCAAAAGTTTACAGCCGTGTAATGTACGATATTTTTTGTTACACTTTCTAGGCATGATACAATCAGCTGGATAATAATTATGCGAGACATTCACATTAGTATTCAAGACAATAATTAATGAATCAGCTGCTTTATTCAGTTTCAGAATTTGATGGGCGAGTTCCTATAATATAAACCACTAGCTGGCCCAACGCGCGTTGCTGCATTCTCATAAAAATTCTCCTTGATTTTATTATTCGCCACCTCCCACTGAGGTTACATTTAAAATTAGGAAAGAAGTTGGTCCTAGGGCTCTTCCAGCTGATCATAGAGGCTTCGTTGTTTTCTTAATCACCACCTCTGAATGAAGAAACATTTCAAATTTAAACCTCCTATGACTATAAGGGTAGAAGCTAGGTTTTTTTATTTTATTATTCGCTACCTCCCGCTGAGGCTGCATTTCAAATTTCTAGCTGCATTGGTTAACAGATGTCATCAACCTAGCATAATTACATTTCATCATACCCAGTCGTATGTTTCCTACATATTGCAAGGCTCCAACTGCAAGGTAGCCTACATGCAAAGTCTTTTGCTGTTCAAAGATAGTGTAAATAGCGCCGCTAAGGGGCCTGCCATATGATTAAAAACTGTTGACTTATATCAGCTGTTCCTTTAAGCTGTTTGGCTGGCAAGTTCAGTAGGTTAGGTCTATAAAATGGTTTAATTAATAATAATTATTAGCTCCCCTATTGAAATTTATGGTCAGAAACCATCCCCAATATTCACACAACATATTCCCAAAGTTTCATGCCGATCTGTCAAGTAGTTTTGGAGTCTATAGGGAACACACATACATACATACAGACAGACATTCATTTTTATATATAGAGATAATGATGATAGCCTAGTGCAATCAGCTGGTGGGGAACGAATTTGGAGCACATGCCAAACTGTCAAGTTCTGTCAAGCTGTCAGAGAGGAAAATCAGTGGGGTACGAAGATGGAGCACACTGAAAGTCATGCTCCACCTTTGTACCCCTACAATTCGAGTTTAACATGGGTTTGACAAGGGTTCAAAATTCAGGCTGAGTATATATAGCTTGAAACATAAGTCTCCACATTTACTTGTAGCCTAATTAATAATAATTATGTATATTGAGATGTAATGAAATGTTTTGGACAACTTTCCCCAATGGTTTGAATTTACTAATAATAATAACAACGCAATAAAGGTACGAGGTGGTTCAGTCACACTAGCCAGGTTAGGTTAGGTTTGGTTAGGTGATTGTGAAAACTTTTGAAACACATTCATCCATAATTGCTATTCTTGGTAACACAGATTTGTTTTGAGGTTATTCAACTTCTCAGTTGAAATAAATCAAAGTTCACTGGAATTCATAACAATAAATTCGGCTAAAATCTAATCACTTCAACACACCTGGAGAACACTAACAAAAATCTACAATACTATTACAACTTTCAATATTCACCATTTGGTCCTCAACATGTCAATTTTCGTTGAAGGAGTTTATTGAAGAACACTACAAAATAAGTGACATGTATATTTATATAATTATATTATCATAATTTCACCAGATCAGGTAAGTAACTGGTAGAAAAAGTTGTGGCCAGAACCAAGTACATGTAGAGGTGAGAAGGTGGAGTGCGCTCCAACTTCATACCCCTACAAAAATTATTTATGACCAACCTTCAGCCAGGTAGAATGTGCTCCACCTTTGTAGATTCATCAGCTGGATAATATTTGAGACAGGTATTGAGTAATGTAATGAGTTGACTATATCTATACATATAATATTTTATATATATGAGTCAACAGAAAATGTTTTACTTTTTGTTAAGTTACACTTGATAGAAAGTAGCTACTTTCCATGGATTTGTCATGTATGGAAAGTGCCTCTTTTCCATTCTAGATCAGAAAAATCAGCTGACAAATAGGATCTTATAGCCATACAAGATAGGAAAAAGCATATGGAGTGTGGCAAATTTTTTTCCATTGACACACACATATATATATATATATATATAATATGTATAGATATAGTCTACTCATTACCTATGACTCAATCAATACTTGTCTCGAATTTTATCCAGCTGATTGCACTAGGCTATCATTATTTTTGATTTATGGAAATTTTCCCATCAAATTATGAATCTAAATAAAGCAGCTGATTAAATTGTATTGCATACTTTTGAATGTCTTGCATATTATCCAGCTGATTCGAGCACGCCTTTCTATCAAGTGTAATAAAAAATATCATACATTACATGGCTGTAAACTTTTGCCGGTTCTCGCATATTCATGTTTCTGCACTTTGCTTTTGCCTTGTGAACTATCATATGCTCGACCGGCAAAACGTTTCTTTCCAGCCTAGTAATGTAATATACTATTTTACACTCGCCAGCTGACTTTACCACTCTCTGAGCAGTAAAGAGGTATTTTACAATCAGTTTTCAGTATGTGAAGAACTACTTTAAGAGCAGTTGTAGGAAAAATTATTTACAATGTTCATATGAATACAAATATTATATTCTTCTTATTCTCGATTCAAATTGAGTTCACTGGATTGCTGATTGGTCAAAACAGGACATTACAGAATTGCTTCACACTGAACCAGCTTTGGGTAACCGATGATGTTTACTTGGCATAATTGCATTGCATCGTATGATTTTGAAAATCGTCTAGATGTGAAGCGCTCCATATTTATTTATTTATTTATTTGATGAAATTATTACAATCAAGTAAAAAACTACAGGCATTTGCCCAAAACAGTTCAAATTACAAATTTGTCACATAAATAGTCCAAATTAGGTTATGTCCATAGGTTGTGTTCAAATTTCTGTTTCCATCAAATATTTCCACTAAAAAAAGTAGTCCGACAGTACCGGTAAATGATCAATTTGAATGGTTGATCTTCTTCTTCTTCTAGTTGCATTCTTCTAACGAAGATTAGCAATCATCAAGGCTATCTGGACTTTGGAGACAGCTGCTCTGAAAAGTTCACTTGTTCTCTTTCCATACCATTCACGGAGGTTCTTGAGCCATGACGTCCTTCTTCGGCCTGCATGTCTTCTTCCTTCTATTTTCCCCTGCATCACAAGTTGGAGGATTCTATATTTCTCGTTTCGCATCACATGAGCAAATAAGTACTGTAGCTTGCGGGTCTTTATCTTCAGTAAGATCTCTGTTTGTTTATCAAGTCTTTCTAACACGACGGTATTTCTTACTTTTTCTCTCCAAGATATTCTTAATATCCGTCTGTATACCCACATTTCAAAAGCCTCCAACTTGCTACTTAGCTTCTTTGTCAATGTCCAACCCTCCAAACCATACAGAAGAACAGAGAATACATAACACTGCGCCATTCGAACTCTAAGTTTAAGGTTTATATTGCGGTTGCTCAGCACTGGTCTCATTCTGCAAAATGCACTGCAAGCGGTCTCTATTCTGACTCGGATCTCTTGTGTCAAATCCCATTTATCGTTCAACCAGCACCCAAGGTATTTGTATTGCTGCACTCTCTCTACAGTAGCATTCTCAAGCTGAATTTGAACATTGTTAATGGCTGGTGCTTTAGAAACGATCATGTATTTGGTCTTTGAAATATTCATGTTGAGACCCATGTCCTTACTGGCATTGTATACTTTGGACAAGAGGATTTGTAGACTTTCTACAGAGTCTGCCAACAAGGCAGTATCATCTGCATAGCGAATATTGTTGACTGTCTCGCCATTAATTACAATTCCTTCTTGGCTCTCATTCAGAGCTTCTGCCAAAATCTCCTCAGAATATATGTTGAAGAGTAGTGGTGAGAGCACACAACCCTGTCTTACTCCCCTTTTGATCTCCATATCTTCAGTAGTATGGCTATCCACTCTGACGTTGGCTGTTTGGTGCCAATAAAGGTTTGCAATAATCCTAATGTCCTTGTCATAAAGTCCAATTTTCCACAGAATATGTATAAGCTTTTGATGTTTTATTCGATCGAACGCCTTCTCATAATCAATATAAGCTATGTATACATCTTTGTTCATATCGATGCATCTTTGAACAAGAACTTGTATGCAGAATAAGGCATCTCTAGTGCCTAGACCATTTCTGAAACCAAACTGCGTCTCACTGATATATTCTTCACATTTTCTATATATCCTTTTATGTATTATCTTCAAAAATAGTTTCAGTACATTACTCATTAAACTTATTGTCCTATGCTCTCTACATAGTTTAGCATTAGGCTTTTTTGGAAGAGTAACAAATGTTGACTTCAACCATTCTTTGGGTATATGTCCTGTGGAATATATAATATTAAACAGCGCTGTTATTGTAACTAGATTTTCTTCATTTATAAGTTTCAAAATTTCAGTATGGATATCATCTGGCCCAGGTGCTTTACCCATCTTAGCTTCTTCTATTACCTTTATCACTTCCTCTTTCAATATTTCAGGACCAGTGTCAACTGTTCTATGCTCCTCATATAAAGGCCTCTCCTCATCCTCAAATAGCTGTTTGATATATTCCTCCCAAAGCTTCACCTTATCTCCAGTTTCAAAATGGTTGATAAAACCGAAAAACACTACATAACACAAATATTTCAAGAATATTGAAATTAAATGATACAATGATCAGCCTGGTAAACGACACCGTTTATCCAACTGGCGGTTATATGTGAAACTATCCTATTTGATCAAAATTGAAATGAAGACATCGATGAATGCTCCTTTTTTTAATATTCGGCTAAGTATTGGGCCGATCCTTGTGAAACTTGGATGGGACCACCGCTGAATGATGCTCTTTCATTAATCATCGAAATATAATATACGCTGCCGAGTATAGGGTTAATCATCGAAATCGGTTCAATAGTGTTCGAATAGTTGTGTGCAAACATAAAAAATTGGTCGAATTAAGAACCTCCTTCTGCTTTGGAAGTCGGTTAAAAATATTTAGAATAAATAGTAATTCTGAGAACAGTAGACCTCATGTCTAAGAATAAGGGTACTTGCACAGAGTAATACTTGATGTACTTGATAATAATTATGATATCTCAAAATTGAACGCAGTCAACACAATCAAAGAAATCTTCCAGATCTAAAAAAGTTTATTTGACACCCTTGCCGAGGCGAACCCATTAGGAATTTTGGAGGAATTAAACTTGAAAATATGTAAGGGAGGGAGTAAACATGTAAAAAGCATTTCATTTACATTGAAACTGGCACCATAGAAATGGATATCTTCAGCTATTATTTCTAGTATTCTAGAAATTTCTTGTAGGCCACTTGAACAATATTATTTAGACTTCTACTTTCTGCAGCAGGTTGGGGTGGCACATAAATATGAGTTGCATGTGTGGCAAAAATTATATTGAATTGATATCGATTATAATTATGTATGAATATGATATCGAAATACATGCGATTTATTCTACAATGCTGTGATGCAGGATGAATTTTTGTGAAGCATAGAGATGAACTAGCCCAAAACCATGATTCAATTTACGTAGTCTATTTCATGTCTGTATTACACAAAAAGTTACTCTGTATCACATCACCACGGCTGCCCCAGCCCAATCATCCGTACTCATGTTTTTTCAGACAGCTGATTGCCAAAATCACATTTCACATGTATGATGAATGAATTTATAGAACAATATTAATAAATCTTGCATAATTATCATTTACGTAGTAATCACTTTTTATTATACTTAATTGGGATATTCGAAATGATTTTTCTCCCGAACAAATATGTTACTCAACCCATATTAACCAGATTAGCAAGAAGGCCCGAGGGCTATCCTTTAATCTGATTCCAAATGCATATGATGGAGAAGCTCAATTTAAAAATCATGTTTTCTATAGAAGAAGGCCGGAGTTTCTCTCTTTTTTCCTTTTAAATATACTTTAAATGCAAGCAAATTTTCAAAATCCTCACACGTTCATAGCTGGACATTCCTCAAAGAAAGATCCATGTAAAATTTCATAGAATTAGGTTGCTTGCGTTCAGCTGTAAATACAGCCAGACAGACAAATGCAGAGAGGTTGACTTGAAACAGAGACCTCTCTTCGTTCAGTCAATAAAGGTTAGTTTAATGTATGTTCAATATAAGGACTTTGGTAACAATAGATAAAATGAAACAGAATAAATCAACCTCTTCATCGGGATTAACTAATTGACAATAACCAGATAAGGTACAAGAAGCTTAATGATAAAACTGAATAGCCATCACTCTTTTATACCCTTTGCACTTTAGCTAATAGAGATCATTTTCAATAGAGATTTATAATTATCTTGCATATAAAACTGTGCTCCGCTATACGAGTCTTCACTAGGCGCAGTGAAAATCAATTTACTGTTTAACAACCCTTTCTCTTATCATTATGTGAAATCCGAATGAGTCAGATAAAATCCTTACAAAATCAATTACTTTTATTTCTACCGGAAATCATTGAGTTATATGCAAGGAAGAAAAAAGAAATTCAATAGAATTCAAGGAAGAAAAAAGAAATTCAATAGAATTCAAGGAAGAAAAAAAAATTAACCATTTATGAATTGAATTTTTAAAAAAAACTATTCCTCAACTAGATTGCTAGGATTAATTTTGCAGGAGCTCAAGGCTTCTTTATGCTGGCTTCAAGCATAAATATTTTCAAGCTATCTTTGACAATAATAAAATAATTATTATGATTTAGTAGGGTATATGCAGCACGGCTCCGTCAACACAACAACGTTGAGGCAATCAAGTTTAGTGCTTGTTTCAAGGGTACCAAGTGATTAAGAAGAGCGAGAATTAGTGAAACCTGACGAGTTGTAGAATCATTAGTGTGTAAATAAATAATATCAAATGATCCTAAGAGGATTTCTTAGATTTAAGTTGTATTCCAGTACAGTAAAGAAAACGTTGCTCATTAGTCTTAAAATTGAAACAATGTAAAGAAAGCACACTTATAAAAAAATGGCAATAGCTTAAAAGTGAAATCTTAAGAGAATCTAAATTCTATGATACTTAAAAAAGGAACCAGTGATGTTTTCCATGATAAAATACTAAGACAGCTCCACCATTTTTGATGGCTACACCGTTCGTGGCGTTTAGCCTCCACATATGACGGTTAGGATCTAAATGTGAGCAAACAAATGAATTGATCCCCAGATTTATTTAAACGTTCGGTATTGATCAATTCATTCAATTACCACATGAAACGCCTCCACCAGTGTTTTTTTTTAGAGGGAAATAACACTAAACTCAAATTTGGAAAATAAACTTATAACACAAGGTGTCCGAGTTTTCCGTGGAAAGATGAAATGAAAAGTCAAATCGTTGAAAATGTAAATTTTGTTTTTATTATATTTAGCTATGATTAAATTCCTCTCTTTCTAATTTTAATACGATAAAAATTCATAGAATACATAAAAAAGGTAAAACCTACAATTGATGAAATGAAAAACAATGCAGTTATAAAAAAAATTATATCAAAATAAATAATGCAATAATTATAACTAAAAAAATCGGGAAAATAGGATAACGTTCTCTTGATAATTATTGTTGTTGTTGTTGTTATTATTATTCTTATTAACTACTGTGAATTTTGTGAGAGGAAAATATGGATATAGAATCTGAAACTGACTGTAAACGGACTTCTGTCGGGTTAGACCAAGACCAGTTGTCGCAACCACTGCATAAATGCTGAGTGTTAAATTTTGGTAATTTCATGGTTTGAACGCCTTTCAAACAATTTTTATAAAGGAGAACGTTTTCCTCTTCTTGCTTTGCACTTTGGAAAATCACAAACTAAATATAATAATTATTAATATTAAATGTTGAGTGGGCTTTGTCACTATTGTGACATGGCCCCTCCCTAGGGGGGAGAGCCGACCCTGGCTCAACAAGTCCAAAGCAAGAGAAAATTTAAGAATTCAATAATATATAATAGACTGATATAATATAATAATACACTGATTGTTCAGTAGCTTTTGTTGATAACAGCATTCTAGCGAATATATATTTTTTATACATAACATTTCCAATAATATTTCAAATATTAATATTGATTATAAGGTAAATACTAAAAACTAGTAAATATGATAAGATGTTAATTAATTGTATATGGTATTTATTTATCGTGGAAAAATTACAATGAATGTAAAGGAGCAACAGACAAGTCCAAGACTGCTCTCTTCACAAATTTTGAATATTTTACATTGTCCAAAACATTGAGGTTAATATTATACAGTATATTATTCTCTTTTATTTAAATTCTCACAAAGTTATTTAGTATGAATGAATTTTACAGAAAATAAATTTTTATAATTAATATGCATTTCGATAGTTTGATTCTTTTTCCATTTCCATTCAACAATTCATTCTGATAGTATGCATTTAAATAATTAATAAATGAATTACTTTGATAAAAATCCAAAATTACCCATTTTAATAAGTAATAAATCCCATAGGCTAACTAGTAAAATTAAAAAATAATCATTTTCACAAATATTTACTTAATACAGCATTATACTCAACTGAAAATACAAATTATTATATTAGACAATGAAAAATAATAATCGATAAATAATCTTGAATAATAATATAACAATTCGCAAACAATTAATGGATAAATTAATTAGTTCTTAGATTTCAACATGTTTATGAAAAAGAATAATTTTTTTTTTAGTGTGTTGATATCGGTGTGTTGTTGGAAAACCCTTGTTTATTTGAAAGGTCCTTCTGCTGCTGGATGAAATCGGAATAAGATATCTGTGTGCTTTTCAACGACAAGTTTTCAGCTCCTGAAGTAGCTGCACCTTGGTTGTAGTTGTACTGGTCACCTCGACGATGTAGTCATCTCTGGAGTGGTTTAGTTGTAGTTGTCTTGGAACCCCTTCTCGATGAAACAGTCATCTTTGTTGTTGTCAACTGGAATAGTCAGCCACCACTTGAAGTCGTCATCTTCTTATTTGAGATTGTCAAGTTCAAATCTGAATTTTTAATTCTCAGATTTCAATTTCATTTGAATATTATCAATTATAGTTTCGAATTGTTGTTGTTCCTGGTCATCGTCTTCTTCTTCTTCTTCTTGAGATTATGCGATTGATTTGTAGTATTCGATTCATCCTTCAACCACAATGTCATTTGCTTGACATTAGGATGAGATTTATCATTTCTTCTTTTCATGGTGAAATTCCTTTGTAGTTCATTATTAATTCCACAATATCTTTTTGCTTGACATTGGTAATGAAGTTTAATTTTTTTCTTCTTTTTATTCGTTCTTCTCACTCTATTTGCACGTTGTAGAAATTTCTGCATAAGTCTGATTCCAGTTCTCATCTCTTCTCAATCATGCTTTTTTCCTTATTTCTTCTCATTTTTTGTTTTTGTTGATTTCCAATATTCAGGGATGGTGTTTGGAAAAGATAGGATAATTTTGCTTTAAAGGATGAGTTTGCAGTTTTTGTTGATAAGGAATGATTTTTTTGGGTTATTCAATGTTTAGGAGATGGGAAATGGTATTTTGAATAGCTTAGTCAAGTTCATTGTCGTTCTTCCAATGCATTGCTTGTTTTCGGATTGTCTCTGAAAGATCTGAGAAGTGGTAGGGTATAGTAAGTAGAAGGTCTGCGTAATCATCTGGCCTCAATGGAATGGACATCTGATGAAATGGTATCTGCATCTGGAAAATCAGTGTAGTGACAGAGAATTGACTAAGGCGGCTGATTTCATCTCTGGTTGAAGTGGAATGGATGTCGACCATGAACTTGATAGATGTAAAGCACACAGAACATATTCATCCGATGTATTGCAGAGTATGGTGATGATTTTCATGCTGCATTTGATTTCCAGTTACACTTTCCATTTTCACTTGACTATATATTTTTTTTCTAAACACTTCCACTTTGCATTTTTTCACTTTTTGCTTTTCGCATTTTTCACTGACAGAGAATACAATAGAGAATACACAGTACAAACATAACTTATTCAATAAATAAACATATGGTGCATTCAGTAATTATTATTAAATTGGTCCACTTATAGAAAGAAAACAGCTCATTATTATTAATTCTTTTTTTAGGCTATCCTTTGTTAATTAAATTTATATTCAATTAATTTTTATTATTGAATCATTATTTTACACTTATGATTCAATTCTTGTAATATATGAGCTTACACAAGCTCATATAATTCATAAGCTTTTGTAATTCATTTGATTAGAAGTGCATACAAAACGACAATTGCAGTAATACTGTCTCCTTAAATAATAATTGATTACACATGAATTTTTTTCCAATAATATAGGAGCTAAAGCATTAATATATAACAAATCAACATGAACAAATAATTTAACAATCAATTCAGAGTGCATTAAATTTACATTCAATTAATTTTTATTATTGAATCATAATTTACACTTATGATTCACTTCTTGTAATATATGAACTTACACAAAATCATATAATTCCTAAGCTATTATAATTCATTTGATTAGAAGTGCATACCAAACGATAATTAATGCAGTAATACCGTCTCTTTAAATAATAATTGATTACACAAAAACATTTTTTTTTTTTTAAATTATGTAGGATTAATATACAACAAATCAACATGAACAAATAATTTAACAACCAATTCAAATAATTTAATGTGCTGTAGAGTAGCAACAAATAAGTGTTAATATTCTGTCAATTAATCATTTCAATTCTGAGTTTTGAAGTAATTTTCATAAAATTATGATAGAAAGCGTTTGACAATGGATTTTATATGTATGAAGAATAATATAATTTGCTTTTATAAGTGCTGCAATTATTGGAAAAATAAATAAAAAATAATAAAAGAAAAAATCTGCTTCATTTCAAACTAAAGGTATTAATAACTACTGTGAGTTTTGTGAGAGGAATATATGGATATAAAATCTGAAACTTGCGTTACTCTGAACGAAATTCTGTCCGGTTAGACCAAGACTAGTTGTCGCAACCACTGCTGCACAAGAAGTGAGCGTTTTCGGCTGGTTGAAAAAAAATCAGTCAGCATAAATGCTGTGTTAAATTTCTGTAATTGCATATGTCTTGGACGTCTTACCAACAATTTTTAACTAGTAGCTCTGTGAACAGTAGACCTCACTTGTGAAAAAATGACAAACCATAGCATAGAGCACCATAGCCGGTCAAACTGTTTGCACAAACACCGAATTTGCGCAAATTGTTCGCACGTGTATGGGGGGCTTTACAGGATAGACCTCACTCCGTTCGGTCAAAAAGGAGAACGTTTTCCTCTTCTTGCGTTGCACTTTGGAAAATCACAAACTAAATATATTAATTATTAATATTAAATGTTGAGTGAGCTTTGTCACTATTGTGACTTACTTTATGAACAATCTAATATCAAAACTGACAATGTATTTCTATTTAAATTATTGTTGCCAAACGATTTATTTTATAATAATATAATTAGCTTTGTCACTATTGTGACTTACTTTATGAACAATCTAATATCAAAACTGACAATGTATTTCTATTTAAATTATTGTTGCCAAACGATTTATTTTATAATAATATAATTTATGAAACAAAAGTAGAATGTCCATTTCAATTCATTAGTATCAAATAAAATACTACAAAAGCATGGTCGTATTTGACATAAATCACGATTTTTCAAATCATCCACATTCATTGGCGAAACTGTGGGGGGAGATCATCAGAGGGATAGATACTCTCAAACAAACCTTTTTGGAGATTTCAAAAAGCCTAGAGATACAATTTATTTCTTACAGTTATAATAGATTGAATTTATTCAGTATTCTTTTTAAAATTGAATTTAAAAAATCAGATTGACAAAATGAGAATTTTTAAAAGACAAATGACTTATCTAAATGTCGTGGCTCAAAATCTTCCAAGAAATGCTTTTTATACTATTCGTCAATTTTCAACCCTATTTCAAAATGTTTTTTTTTTTCGAACCAATTTCATTTCAATTTTACTTTCAAATTTGATGTATTCAAAACCCAGTTCTATTTGGTTTTCTTGAAAATGAAGCTGAATTAAACGAGTTAATTGGATTTCATGCTGAAAATACAAATTCTGATCTGAAGGAAATATATTTTTATTGAATTGAAATGTTCGGAATCGCTCAAACTATGGTGCTGGAAGCGTTCAAGTTCAAATCTCCTACAGACATTTTTTTTTTTTTTTGTTTACAAAAATCGACTAGTCAATATCATCAAGATTATTGTTATTATTATTATTACTTTCTTCTTCTAGCCTTCTAGTGGCATCCACCGTTGCTCCGGGAAATATTTTATTATTATTATTATTATTATTATTATTATTAACAATACCTATTTCACAATGAGCATTGCACATTCTGAACGAGAAAACCCTGTGAACGTGCTTACACAAATCACGAACATCACAAGAGCACTTGGAAAGGTGGGAGCATAGACTTTTACAAGACAAATTGCTACACTTGTAATTACAATAGTCAGGTAGAATACATATTTGGGAAAGTATTGTGATATTATATTTTATTTCCTTCCTCATATCGCATCCAATCTCCCAAACATTATCTGAAATCTTATTGATGGCTTCCAGAGAAATTCGTACAACTGTCTGTATCGTTGTTCTGTTTTATTTTGAAAGTCATCATGTAGACGTCCATCAGACTTCGTTGACACAGTGCTTCTCTCATCTTCCATCTCATACAAAAGTTCAATCAAATCATGTCCTCTTGCATTACTTCTCCGATTGAGATTACGCTTCAATTTATTATGATTCGATTCTATATACATATTCGTATCTCTATTTGAGTGATAGAAGTTCATTTGTGAGGCCTCATCATATTTAGCTCCAAAAAAATTAATGAAGGTTGAAAATTATTTTATTCTTGGATTTCTTGTTCCATAACGATCTGCATTAATATTAATTTTTTATTGAAAATTTAACGACTTACAGTCAATTTTAATTGTGAATAAGTAATATTCCTACTCACTTTTGAACGAACGTTTTCGAGTCATGGAGACTCATCTTCAAGGTGTCCTAGATCGGCGATGTTGGTTTTTTGTTAGAAGATTTGTGGTTCTTGTATAATGCGATCAAAAAGTTTGTATGATTTAAAATTTAACTGTTCATTGAGGATGTTTTGTTTATTGTGTGTCATGTGTTTGTGAATTTAAAATTGCTCCAAGGTGTTGAGCTAGTGCCCTTTAGATTTTATATGTACAGTGTGTAGGTTGGAAGTGATATCAGTAAAAGTGTGTCCAGTTTGAATGATATGGCCTGCAAAAGTCGATTCGGTTTTTGTATTTAAGGCTTGTAAATTTTCTTTGTAACATTGTTTGAATGCGCGGCCTGTTTGTCCTATGTAGAATTTGTTACAATCAGAGCAGTTCAGTTTTTAGATCCCTGGGAGATCGTATTTGTTCATGTTCATTGTGATTTTAGGTGAAAGTGCATTTTTTATTTTGTTTTTTGTTCTGAATGCGAAAGGTGTGGCCGGCTTTTTTGAAGATTTTTGCTTCTCTGTTTGGTTGTGGATTAGTGTATTTCACTGTGATGTATTTTTTGTCAGTGGTGTTGATTTTTTGTTTTTTAGTTATTTTATAATTGAGTTTTTTCAATTAGGTCATGTTTGTAGCCGTTATCTTGTGCTAGGTTTTTATTTTATTTTGTTATACTTTGAGAAGAAAGAAGAACGTGCTTTCATAAATTCTCAGTGCTCTTTATCTCCATCAATGACATCAAAGTTTTGAAAAGTTTGTCTCAGTATGAAATTCTTGATTCTGTGAATGCTATTGCCTGAATTTTTTGCTACTCCCTACTCGCTACATTCCACTTGCAAAGTAATTACTATACTTGAGGTATATGTTGCAGTCTGTTTTTGGGATCATCGTATAAAAATACGGCTTTGAAGGCACGCCATATTGTTTTATCATCATCAGTCATCACAACATTCACCCTCAAATTAGGACTTCTCTCTTTTATGCTTTTGAAAAATAATATCATCACAACTTTAGACAAGTTATTTGTTATGAATTTAACCACAATGAATCTATTGTGGTTAAATTCATAACCATACTCGACAGGTACTAGTAGGTTGAAAATGAAAAGACAAAACCCATATCGGTTTGTGTTACGTGTGGAATCAATGCATAATACACGCGAGGCCCCTTCTTCCATCAATTTCAATTGCCGTTCTGTTTGAAACACAAAAATGAATAAATCTTGACTGCAAAGCAAGAGATCGAATCCGTATTCACCTATTTGTGTGCAACATTCATGTGCCTTATATGGCAAGATGCATCGTTTTCTTCTCAGGGCTCAAATTATTAATATGATTCCGAGGGTTGTTGCATCATCACATAATCCTATTTCTTCTGTAATGTAATATGGTATTTATATTGCAAAATCTGTTTTGTCATAATAGAGTTTTCTTTCTGAACATATATCTCCCATCAGTATCAATAGTTGAAGTAAACGAAACTTTTTCCTTAAAATATTTGGATTGATTCTATCGTATAATAATTTTTTCACAGCCATTCGGTTTCAGTCATCCAGCTATTGTAGATTATAATTTTCAGTTCACATAAGTGCAGGGTTGCCAACCGTCCCGATTTTTGCTAGTTTGTCCCATGTTCCAACTCATTGTGTGTTGGGACGCCAAATGTCCCGATTTATTGTAAAGCCAAAACTTGTCATGTTGTTTGGTTTAAATTTGCGTGATTGACAAATTACGACTTCAGTGCAACTATTATGAAACAAGCAGCGAAGCAGGTTGACTGCTGAAGAGGGGCAGCACAAGCACTGGTCTATACAAATACTGTATAGTATAGACCGTAGACGACACCACCCTAACCTCTGCAGTCTGCACGTGTTTTGTTGTTTGAACTTCGTTCATTAGTGCAATTGCACAAATTGGCCACGATTTAAAATTCGTGTGTTTATAAAGTGTCGTAAGTCTCAGTTTGCAGGTTTGTGATACTTTTTCAACTATATATGAAGGGTGAATCAGTATCTGTTAGTATGGACAACAGTTCTGACGAGTCGCACGGTGACGGTGACAGACCTAGCACTTTTACTTCCAAGGCTAAATTAATATGAAATGGTTTTATAAGTTTCGAGATGATTGGAGAAAAATCATATCAATGGCTAGATAAAGGTAACTCAGAGTTCAGTGCAAGATGCAAACTGTTCAATAAATATTTCTCAATTATAGTCATGGAGGTTTCAGTGACATAGAAAATCATGATAAAGGATCAGAACACAAAAGAAGGGTAACAGCTGAATTAATTCACAGGTAATGAGTAATTTTTTGTTTACTAAACATAATACTCTTGAGAAGAAATATGTGTGGAAGCGCTAGCGGAAGCAAAAAAGAATATCTCTTTTCATTGAACAATAAAAAATCCAATAAAAAATTTCAAATTCAATAGCTATTGAGTTTATTTTTTACTTTATTGTACGGGTTTTAATTAAAAATAACTTATTTAGTTGGTCAAAATTGCTCCCAAAAAGGCCTTAAAATGTCACCATTGATCATCTAGTATTCAACCATTTCCGAGGGAGGACCCTTGGACACCCCCCAGACCCCAAGAAAAGTTGACAACCCTGCAGGAGTGTGAATGTCTTGAATCATACTTTACTTTCACCTTTTCATTATCATTTTCCTGCACATACATTCCAGAAGTGCATAACATATTATATGGTATATTGCCATACCAACATCTACAAACTGACTGTTTTGTTTTTAAGAAGATTCTACTGTTGAAAAATAGACTTCTATAATAATAATACATTTTCGTATCCTTCTCTTCTCTACTGGTAGAGTGCCACATATTCTTACAAAAGGAGAGAATCTGATTCTCATCTCATTGCTCATCCATTTAATGAATTCCAACATAGAATCAAAATGCAATATTTCTATACCTCTAGTACACTTCTTGCAAAATATTATTTATATACATGCATGCTATTATACATGCATACTTTATCAAAGTATCTAGCACAACCATCAATAAGGAGGATGGAAAAGATCCGGAACTCTCTAAGATTCTTTGTGAGCTTCTCAATACTTATACTAATTCATAATTTACCTTGCATGATGGAATTATCTTCCATGGAGACCAAACATACCTTTCTTAAATATGTTTTTCATTATCATGAACCTTTGTTCTAAGATCCTACATAAGCTTCATGAAACACATCTTGGGTTACCAAGATGAAACAGCTTGCCTGCCATTACGTCTATTGGCCAATCATAGACAAGGATAAAGAGCATGAGCCATCGACACATGTGCAGATCCACGTTTCCCCAGAAATCAATAAAGGGCCAGTTAATCAGGCCCGCCGAGAGGGGGGGGGGCAGCGGGGGCATTGCCCAGGGGCCCGGGCCGGGTCTGGTCTAGAATGAAGTATGTAGTTATAACTTTATAATATAATAGAGAATATTACTGAACGTACTTTTTCAATAATTTCACAATCCATGTTGTATTTTAAATAAAATATTTTTAACACCTTTATTACAAAAGTGAGGGATCTTTAAATAACAGATCTCTTTTGAAAAAAGAAAGAAAACAAAAGTCCTTTATGGCCTAAAAAATGTATTTAAAATCTGAGATGATGTTATAAGTGCTATTAATAAGTTTAAGACCATCAACCGCCGCGCCGGCGCCGGTGCGTTGTGGGGGGGGGGGGGGTGGAGTGGGCCCGCGGCAACGATTGCCCAGGGGCCTGAGATTTATTTTTCTCTGCGGGCCTGCAGTTACTTCTAAAATTAAAAATAAAGAGGGTCTGGGAATTTTAAGGAGAATATATTTGTTGAACGTCTTCTGACCAGACAGATTTGAAAAAACGATTTCATGCGCCCTTGCACTTGTGTTGAGGCACTATTGTTGTGATGAGGGACTGGCATTAAAATAACTTCTTCCTGATAATTCTGATCCACCTGTGACTTAACTAGTGGTTGAGAATAATCGATAGTACTATTGATAACTATCAATACTTACGGCTATTGGTAAATATCGATAGTCTTTTTATAACATTCTCATTCTCAACTTCTCATTCTGTATTCATGTTCAGTTCATTCTACATTCATCATTCTTCATTCAGTGGTTCTTCATTCTTCTAGTTTTTTTAGTGTTGTTTAATTAGCAATATGCCAAAACAAAAACTTTCAGACATGTGGAGCTTTTTCAGTCGTTATAAAGACAAAAAATTAGCCAAATGTAATGTGTGCTTCAGGGAGTACAAAACCAGTGGGAACACATCTAACTTATTGGATCACATGAAACGTTTCCATGCAGATGCTCTCAAAAGAAAAGATGAAAGTTCTGGTTCTGAATCAACAGATTTACCTAGTGTTGCCAATTTTCCCTCAACATCAACTGCCTCTAGATCAAGCTCTTCATATTTCAAAAAAAGAAAATTTGTATGGTAGGGACAGTGAAAGGGAAAAAAATTGGACAGTGCCCTTGTAAATATGATTGCAGTAGATTTTCAGCCATTCAGTATTGTGGAAGAAAAAGGATTCAAAGCTTTTGTGGAAATTTTGGATGAGCGATATAAACTCCCTAGTAAAACAACATTAAGAGATACTTACTTACAAATAAACTTCTATACAGATTGCAAGACCCAGTTGATGAATTTATTGGAAGAAGTTAATTTTGTTAATCTAACAACAGATTTGTGGTCATCAAGAGCCAATGAAAGTTTTTTAACAGTAACATGTCATTTTATTGATGACCAATTCAGTATTAGGAGTGCTGTATTATCAACTAATGTGTTAAATAATAACCACACTGCAGATAACATCGCTGCAGAAATAACCAAAATTATAACAGAGTGGAGACTTAAAAAGAAAGTTATTTGTATTGTGACAGACAATGCCTCAACTATGGTAAAAACATGCCAAATTTTAAAAGTAAGCCACCATCCTTGTTTTGCTCACACTGTAAACCTGGTAGTTCAAGATGTGCTCAAAACTAAAGAAATCCAAACTATTCTTGTGAAGTGTAGAGAACAAGTTACTTATTTTAAGAGTAGTAACATTGCAACAAAGGTGCTTACCACAGAACAAACAATTTTAAACAAAGTACTGTTAAAGCTAATTCAAGAAGTTCCAACAAGATGGAATAGTGCTTTCAACATGATGAAAAGAATAATTGAAATTTACGACTTCATTGCAATAACATTATCAAAACTGCCAAATGCTCCTGCAGGTCTTACACAAGAGGATAAAATGATTTTAAATGGCATGATTTCAATATTGAGTGTATTTGAAGTGACAAAAAAATATCAGGTGATTCTGTCACAATATCACTAATAATACCATTAGTATGTGGTATATATAATAATATATCTTCATTGAAACCTGCTACAAGTGAAGGGCAAGTACTTTTGATGAAAGTGATACAAGGTGTAAAGGAAAGATTATTTCCTTATGAGGAACGCACCTTACCACACCTAGCAACATTGTTGGACCCAAGAATAAAGAAAGAAGGATTTTGGTCTCAAGAAAATGCTAAAGCTTCAGTGTCAATTCTTCAAACTGAAATGTCTTGTCACCTATGCTTCTGTCACTGAAAGCCCAAATGCAGAAAATAAAAGTCCATCAACTGATCAATCATCTGGGTCATCAGAGCTCAATCACACTTCAACATCAGAAAAGAAATTTCTCTTCCAATTTATGGAGGAATACGTAGCAGAAAAGAAGAAAAGTCGTTCAGATAATGTGGATAACATTATCATTTTGTGCCAATATCTTGAACGCACTAATGCTGTTGCTGACACAGATCCACTTTTGTATTGGAAGGTAAGAAATAAATGAATTTCTTTATTCAAACAGTCCTTAGAGCAGTTAAAATTGACAATATTTAAAGTTAACATAGAGAACATTTCAAAATTAATACAATTCACAAATAATTACTAAATTACTCAATATTGAAATCATGGCGGCTCACCCTCATCACTTCACCCAAGTTCAAGCGCCCTATGCCAACTTGAGGCCTGCCTGGCAACCCTCAGGTATGCTTGCAGCCAACTCCAACTCTGGTTGCCTCCTGCTAGCAACTCTAGCATACCAGCAACTCAATACCAAATGGCCCTTTTCAGGGCCACATCAACTTTCTGCTTCCAACCCCAGAATGACAACTTGGCTTCCCTGGTGGACACCCCACCACCCAACTGGCTTCATTCAGGAACACGGGCCTCCCGCTGCCAACACTGAGTCAAGACTTGGACACCCAAGCTCTATGGCACAGCCTGAAATATTGAAAATAAACACCCAGCATCAAACTGCTAGGTAACATGCTACACCATGATGAATGCATATGGCCATCACCTTCCACTTGCCTGTCAAGACCATCAGCTGAGGTGCCATACACATCAACAACTCATTCCTCTTCTTCATCAATTTTCTTGCTAGTTCCATCTCCTGGATCAATTTCTCTTCAAGCTCTGCAATTTGTTGTCATTATAGAGATTCTCTCTTGAGACAGCCACAAGTTGTCAAACCAAAACCTGCTTTCTGCATCCCAGTGCAAAAATCAATCAATAACCTTTAGATCTAAGCTTTGATACCCATATGTTTCTGTTCCTCCCAAATCCAATCCTTTTGGGTGGTATGTGATGTCTGGCAAAAAGAGAAGCCTTGCATGTGCTTAATCTCAGCATGATGCCATCCTCACTGATGAAATCAATAACAACAGTTTGACTAAGCTTTAAGCCAATTGCTTTTCTTCAATGAATAATGCTCATCATTTTCTCAGTGAATATGATGTTCCTTCTGTAAATCTTATTGATGCTGTAAACAGTGATTTGTCAATCCCTCTGTCATCAGAGAGGAAGGGGAAGAACAAGTTGAGGAATCATAAGAAAAAAAAGGTAATTACTTCAATGAATGAGTATTATTATTACTTTATAATATTTTAGAGTGGAATGCTCATGCAAGTGTGGCAATTGTGACAAATGAAGAAAGTGAGAATAGGGTGCTTGCTGAGAGAGAGGAAAGGCATGACAAATATCTTAGGAGGCCTAGAAGTGTGGCCATTAGGAATGGACTGATGTCTAGGAGAATGTTGATGGAGAGAAGGAAGGAATGTGATGCTGTGGCTAGTATCAGAAGTTGGAGTAAGGTAGGACTAGGTGTTGATGCTTCCAATAGCTGTCAAAAAACCTTGACCAGACAATTCCACTGTGTTGTGTCTGGAGGCATAGCTCAAAATAATGAACTAATTGATCATTTTTTCAATAATAAGCAATGTGTACCTATTTCAATTTCAAATTGTCTTTTTATTCAGAATGTTTCAAGGAACACTTTTATAAATGAGCCAATATACAAGGTGACAGGTACTGGTATGTTAGGTGACAGTCATTAAAGAAAAATAAAAGAAAATCAAGGGTTAGCTCATTGTAAAAATTATTTGACCATTGAAGAAGTGAATGGAGTAGTAGAATTTCAGGTTAATAAATATGAGGTCAATTCCCAATGGGTAAACTATGGCATCTACCCCAAAAATATAAATATGTTGGAAAAGTTAATACAAAAATTGAAAAAGAAACTTGATAAAGCTTTTGCTGTAGATAGTTTGTCAACTTTTGTTTTTATGGGCCTGAATTCAGCTGTCTCTTTCTGTAAAGATAATAAAAATTATTATTTATTCAACTCCCATTTAGTTGACATGAAAAATACTTATCATCCTTCAGGAGTATATTCAAATGTGCCAAATGAGTTAGTGTGGTTGCTTTTGGGGAATTGCCCATTCAATAGAACTGCTAGACATAATTATATTGAAAAATAACAATAAGTCTTCATAACAAACCTATCAAAAGAAATGGTTCTGGTAGACCTGGCTTTGTTGAAACATTTAACTCTTTAAATGAAGGAAAAACTTCTCAACTCTGTGAAGTTTGCCTGCATACTACAAGTCAAGGCAGTCTTTCAATAATCATAAAAAAAACGTTGCTCTACAGTCATTTATATTTGCATCATATGTAAAACGTATTTTAGTCTAACTTAGCTCTCTCTAATCATAAGAGAACTTGTGGGGTTCCCTCTTTTTCCACTCTATACTTGGAAAGGAGTATAGAAAACAAAGCATGCATTTGGTACACATAAATAATTTAAAGAAAATCAAAAAATTTATTGGTTGTGCCAGAGACTTTGGTAACATATACATGTATAATAGACACAAAACCTTTTGCAAGAAGTGCACTAGAGGTATATAAATATTGCATTTTGATTCCATGTTGGAAGGAGGAAAAACTTATCAACTCTGTGGAGTTTGCCTGCATACTACAAGCCAAGGCAGTCTTTCAATAATCATAAAAAAACGTTGCTCTACAGTCATTTCTGTTTGCAGCATATGTAAAAAGTCCTTTAGTTCTAACTTAGCTCTCTCAAATCATAAGAGAACTTGTGGGGTTCCCTCTTTTTCCCCTCTAGCTTGTAAGGATTGGGAAATAGTATAGAAAACAAAGTGTGCATTTGGTACACATAAATAATTTAAAGAAAATCAAAAAAATTATTGGTTGTGCTAGAGACTTTGGTTACAAATACATGTATAATAGACACAAACCCTTTTGCAAGAAGTGCACTAGAGGTATAGAAATATTGCATTTTGATTCCATGTTGGAATTCACCAAATGGATGAGCAATGAGAAGAGAATCAGATTCTCTTCTTTTGTAAGAATATGTGGAACTCAAATACCAGTAGCAGAGAAGGACACAAAAAAGTATTATTATAATAGAACTCTATTTTACAACAGAAGAATCTCCCTAAAAACAAAACAGTTGGTTTGTAAAATTTGTTACCCTCACTTTTACAGAGAAAAGTGGATGGCAAATGTCAGGGGTCACAAACAGTAAAACTGAATTGGCAAAACTGATGTCCTTCAGATTGCTAAGGACCAGGTCAAGAACACTGTCATCGTTCAAAATACAAAATACAGACAAATATTTGTAGAAATCATATTTGCAATTTTTGCAAAACTTACCAAAAATTTTATTAAAATTAGTGTACTGTGAGAAAAAAATGTAGAGATCATAATTATTTAATTTGATAAAAAATGGTTGGATAACTATTTGTTGCCTTGTGCTTTGTTTTGTCTCAATTTAAAAAAAAAAATCAGTAACAGCATCAGAATTATTCTGTCAACTTCCAGACAGGAAAGTCTCCTTTTTCTAGATAATATGATAATTATCTTGAATTTGATGCTAATAATTGCCATCCTCTAATCCATTAAGTTCCACAACTAAAACTTACTAAAATTTTTGAAAAAATAAAATGTGGATTTTTATTAGATTATTTTTCAAAGAAGGAATGAGAAAAATTACAACAGAATTGAATAAGAACATGATTGTATTTTCAGCTATCGGTTGTGAGGATGGGAGATACTGTTGAACAGTAGCTATATAGTGACCCAAAAATGACCCCTCTTTCCCCCACCATTGATTAAACTTGTAACAGTTTTACTAATAACTAGTAAGTTAACAATTTGTGATGAGAAAGAGCTGTCAAGTGTGAAATATTGCTTGTAAGATAATTGAAGAAACATAAGCCTAGTTGCATACAACTTCACATTTCATTATTTTAACAATTTATTGTTTCAACCAATCCACAGCTGATGAATTTCTTATTAAAATTCATTTGTTACTTATTTTTTCTAAGCCATGTGTAGGTATCTTTGAAACAGCTTGCAATTCCCTGCCATTAAGGAATTGCATTCCAACAGGAACCTTCTTTCCCACCAATCCTTGTTTCAACACCCTTGTCTCCCTCCCCCACTGTCAACGCACTATGGATTTTGCCAATCAAGTGTATTTTATTGTTTTATTTAGGTTAAGTCATGATGATTTTTAGTCTTCATCTCATGTTCATGCTTTGCTCTGTGTTTGGATGGATGTCAGTCGGCGATTTCACTGATGCCCTCCACTGATGACTCTGCTCACTCGGCCTCACCCCATAATAACCGCGACAATGGTGCTATACTTTCTAACAAGCTTCCACCCTATAAGACGTACTTTAAGGCTGCACACCTTAATGCACAATCTCTTAACTATCACATTGATGAGCTCAGAGCAATTTTCCGTTTCCAAGACTTCAATATTATTGGAATTTCTGAATCTTTTCTGAAACCAAGTATCTCATCCACTCAAGTTTCACTGCCTGGCTATACCCTATTCCGAAATGACAGATTAAATAAAGCATGTGGGGGTGTTGCAGTATATGTTCAGGACGGAATAAAGACTAAAATATTAGCCACATCAGAACAAGAATATTCTGCCAGACCCGAGTTTATGTTACTAGAATTAGCTCTATCCAGTTCAGATAAATTACTTGTTGGTATTTGTTATTGCCCTCCAAAAATAGGCCATTTCACGGATTTTGAGAACACTTTGCTTTCTTTTATGCCTAATTATAGCCGCATTCTAGTAATGGGAGACATGAATACCAACCTTAACATAACAAACCATAATTTTGACTATCACCAACTTACTACAATCTTTGAATGCCTTAATCTGACTATTGTGCCACTTGAACCAACTCACCATACAAACAAATCTGACACATTAATAGACCTTCTAATAGTTAGCAATCCCGATGAGGTAGTTTACTCAGGTCAGACCTCAGTCCCAGCTATTTCTGCACATGACTTGATCTACTGTGTACTTTCGTACAAACCACCAAAACCAGCTCAAAAATTTATTACATTCAGGGACTTTAAACAATTTGATGAAGCTGCTTTTACCACCAATGTAGCTCAGACTCCATGGCATGAGATTAAGAATTTATCCTCAGTTGATGAAACGGTAGAGACTCTTGAAGACTGGATTCTGAAGATCTATGATAAGCATTCACCCACTGTGACAAGAAGAATTAGTAGTAAACAACATGTACCTTGGATGACTAATGATATATTACAGTTAATGGGAAAAAGGGATTCAGCTCACAGAAAAGCTAAGAGAACAGGCGACCTGGGTACTTTGAATGAATACTGACAACTAAGAAATAAAGTTAAACAAGAGTTACGTAACTCGAAAATCAGGTACTTGAACTCATTCATGACAGACAATAGACAAAACTCTGCATCACTATGGCGTGGAATTAAAGAATTTGGTTTTGGTAAACAGAAATCAAACACCCCTATTGACCTACCACTAGATGACATTAATGAACATTTTGTTTCACATTCGGCTCAACGTGATGAGACAGCCATTCAAAATCACATCCATAACCTGAACAATCAGTTTATCAACTCAAATATTCCTCAAGCTTCTCAATTTCATTTTCATCCAATCTCTGAATATGATGCTCTTAAATCATTCCAACATATACATAGTAATGCAACTGGGGCAGACAAAATTCCTATGAAATTCATCAAGAAAATTTTATTTGCAGTTTTACCTACCATCGTTTCCATTTTTAATGCATCTCTGCAAAGTGAAAGTTTCCCCAAAAATTGGAAGTTTGCATTGGTTCGTCCATTAAATAAAGTTGCCTCTCCAAATAAAGTTGAAGACTTTAGACCTATTAGCATTCTACCAGCACTATCTAACGTTCTTGAAAGACTTGTCCATTCTCAGATAGTTGAGTTCCTTGACAGTCAAATACATTGTATAATAGACACAAACCCTTTTGCAAGAAGTGCACTAGAGGTATAGAAATATTGCATTTTGATTCCATGTTGGAATTCACCAAATGGATGAGCAATGAGAAGAGAATCAGATTCTCTTCTTTTGTAAGAATATGTGGAACTCAAATACCAGTAGCAGAGAAGGATACAAAAAAGTATTATTATAATAGAACTCTATTTTACAACAGAAGAATCTCCCTAAAAACAAAACAGTTGGTTTGTAAAATTTGTTACCCTCACTTTTACAGAGAAAAGTGGATGGCAAATGTCAGGGGTCACAAACAGTAAAACTGAATTGGCAAAACTGATGTCCTACAGATTGCTAAGGACCAGGTCAAGAACACTGTCATCGTTCAAAATACAAAATACAGACAAATACTTGTATAAATCATAATTTGCAATTTTTGCAAAATTTACCAGAATTAGGGTACTGTAAGAAAAAACGTAGAAATCATAATTATTTAATTTGATAAAAAATGGTCAGATAACTATTTGTTGCCTTGTGCTTTGTTTAGTCTCAATTAAAAAAAAAAAACAGTAACAGCATCAGAAATATTCTGTCAACTTCCAGACAGGGAAGTCTCCTTTTTCTAGATAATATGATAATTATCTAGAATTTGATGCTAACAATTGCCATCCTCTAATCCATTAAGTTCCACAGCTAAAAAATTTTTTTTATTAGATTATTAGATTTTTTTAGATTATTTTCAAAGAAGGAATGAGAAAAATTACAACAGAATTGGATAAAAACATGATTGTATTTTTAGCTATTGGTTGTGAGGATGGGAGATACTGTTGAATAGTAGCTATATAGTGACCCAAAAATTACCCCTCTTTCCCCCACCATTGATTAAACTTGTAACAATTTTACTAGTAACAAGTAAATTAACAATTTGTGACTTGAAAGGGCTGCCAAGTGTGAAATATTGCTTGTAAGATAATTGAAGAAACGTAAGACTAGTTGCCTAGTTGCATTCTGAGCGCAGCATGGCAGGTAGCATATAATATTTTTGTTATGCATTAGACATCAACTTGTTTTTGAGTAGTTGTGAGTTGTTTAGACAGTGTGAAAATAAAGCTACAAGTTTTCTTCCATTGCAAGCTCCATATTCATGGTAAGTATTTATTAAAGTAAATAATTTAGAATAATTATTTCATTAATTTTAAAATTAGGTAGATAATTTATCAGCAGAACTGATCTGATCAAGAATGTTTTAGAATGTACAATGTATAATAAATATATCTGTATAATGTACAATCAATGAATTACTATTTTGAATAGTAATTAATAGAATTAGTATTATATATTTATTTAATAGAATTACTATTTTAAATTGATGAATTACTATTTTTAAAGGAATGACCGAGTTCCATGAAAATTTCCAACTACAACCATCACAGAAAATCCTTGGGATCAGGGAAGGCAGCGCTGTCTATGGTGATGGTAGTGGATACTACTATCATAAGAACCAAGGTAATGGCAAAAGAAGGTCATTTTCAGTTTTGCTCAACTAAGATTATTGATAATAACTTTTTGAAAAGGGATGTCTTGAAAACTGAAATTTTGACAATAGTAGCAATGTGATTACACAATTTGGGGTTGCAAATCAGTGAATATTTTTTAGATTACTATGGTCATACCTCGATTTGTATATGTGATAGAATAATTATCTGATTATCACATTCTTTAGAGGAGGAACGATTTTCCAAGAGTTTCATGGTAACCTGATTTTAAAATTCTGATTTATAGCTCTAATTAGCCATATATGCTATAAGAGGCTGATTAACAATATTGAATGATACATGATATTGATCCTTTGCCTGCTATTTCTCTCACTACTAGAAATTTGATTTGCATGCGGAAACGGGAAGGCTGTAGGGCGAGAGCAACTATGGGTCTTGGGAATGATGATCCAATCACTCCAACCAGAAGCAGCCCCCTTCACAATCACCTAAGGGATAATGTAAGGGGGCCTTGGAACACGTTGCTTTCTGTACCGGTACTCAAGCAGAGGGCTACTGAAGAGAGCATCAGGACTTCAGAAATGTTTGAAGACAAAGCCATCAGGTATGAAAAGTTTTAGTTACTAAGTGTATGAGTAGGATTAGTGGTGTAGCATTGGTGGTGGGAGGGGGTCGTTTGAGGGGGTGGACCACCCTGGGTGACAGCCCAAGGGCTAAATTTTACTATACCTGTCCAGTTAGTTGGCTTCAAATTTCTGATTACAAACGATTTGGCATGTTATTCTGAGCACAAATACAGAGCAGAAATATTGAACTATAATGATTATGTTTACCATTCCTTTTATGAAAAAACAATGATTATACATATAGGCCATGTCTACTACAATCTCACTATCACTCATATAAGTTATAACTACTAACTTTCTTTGTAGTGGTGAAAGTGATATTGTGGAAGATAGGCCTATCCATTATGAATAACAAGTTGAAGTTGTCACAACCACATTTATAAAAAATAGTGAGATACTAGTTTCGGTCGTCACACCATTAACAATCTCAAACAAACGAGTTTGTGTGAGATTGATAATGGTGTAACAAGCGAAATTAGTATCTCACTATCTTTTCATAAATGTGGTTGTGACAACTTCGTCTTATTATTTATTATAACTAATAAACTGTGCCTTTTATAAGCCAAATCTATATAGCCTATACAGGAGTGCCCAGCCCCCCTAACCTCATGACACACACCCCTAAATGTAGCATCAGCTCCCCCATAGATTAGGGACCCCCCAAAAAATAAGCCCCCTGATCATGCAAGGCGCTAAAGGGTTCTAAACACATAGACTTTCTATGTTCAAGCAGTATAGTAATAGATTGGGAATATTTATCAAAAGTAGTTGTAGATATCAATTTCAGGAACCTTGCAGAAGGGTTGAATATCCCTAGTCCTAGGTTTTAAAATTCGAAAGTGTTGGCATTCCCATTATTAAAGTGTGGAGCTTCAACATCTATTGCAATGCAGAGCTAATTAACCTTGTTGAAGTCACGGTCAGACACCTGTGCCCAAGCATAAAAAATGAGTGATGCATAAGCTCGAAAGTCACCCTAACTAACCTCCAGCAAAACATTTTTTTAGCACTTTATTAGTCCTATTTTAGCATGATAATCATATGATACCTGTAACAATAAACATTAAAATATGATACTCAATTCATCTGACCCCCAAAATAATATATTACTTGATTGTTTTACTAAACTTTTTTCTTGTGAAAATTTATTTTACTTCTTGATATGTTATTTGAATCAGGAATATTCCTCTTGATAATATATCAATGTGGGATTTATTTTCCTAGCAGCCCACCAGGGCCAGTTTCATAACTAGATAAAATATCTACCAGGTATATTTATTGGAATTATTATTTTAAGATTTTATTTGATGAACTCATTCATAACAAATGGAACAAAATTATTGTCTGCATCCAATTGAAGCATTCATCATTTTGAGTAGAGCTATTGTACAAATTGTACCAGAGAGACCAATCTAAATTTTGGCTGTTTTCTTCAGTATTTTATCAACCAATCACTTTGCTTTCTGTAATCAATATGTTATTTGCTTGTAGCCTAATTCAAGTAATTTGTGTAACTCATTTATTTGTTTCAGGTGTTCTGCGTGCGACTCAGAAAAGTTTCACACAAAAGATATTGGAAACAAGTGTGTGGGAGTGGTTCAGGCAAGCAGGGACAAGAATTTTTAATAAATGCTTTCTGCCAGGTCAGTTCAGTTGTAGTTAGCTCCATAAAAATTTTGAGTTTTATAAGTTTTTAAAGTAGATTTCTTCATTTTCTTTGTGATCGAGATCAGTATTAGTGTGTGATACAATCAGACAAACGATATTGTGTCAGTTGGAATTAACAGAATTCTTACCAGTGTTCATTATTCGTAGTCTAAACTTCAATTTGACTCGTTCTACAGTGGATTTTATCTCTATTTGCGATCAACTCACGACATGTTTCTGTAGTGATAATTTTATTTCGAACAATTTTTCGACTTGTAACCTGACTGTCATTTGCAAGTTGCCGGTAGCCGGTGCTTTCTAACCTCATAACTAGCTTTGAGCGGGAACCCAAGTCAGCTGGAGTTAAAGTCAGCTGTTTCTCTGTTCAATCAACCCAGTGACCCACTGAGTGATCAATGCAGCTCTATTTTGCATTATCTTCTTTATGCTGCTCTGTGATGACGTACACTCCCACTTGTTTTACGCGCTAGTTTTTTAATTTAAAACGACGACTATGAAGCCAACGATGACACGCAGCAGGTGTGAGTTGTTAAGGCTGTGCGCCAGCTATCATGACTCTGATCAAGTCTCGAGTCCCGACTCAAGGCAACAAACAAACGAGTCTACAATAGAGTCGAATCGAGTTTGGTCCGGTTTTGAATCACTCTGGTGGATTAGTTTGTAACTAGCTTTCCATATCCCTGAAACGTTGCCAGATCTCTCGGCTCACGTCTACTCCCCTCTTCGCCTGGTCTGACTGGGCCTTCTTGGGGGGACCCCGACAAACCATCCCAACGACAAAGCATACCAACGACAACCTGGTCCAGATTTTCTGGACCAGGTTGTCGTGTGCACGCACCGACAACCTGTACCACTCTGGAATGTGGACCAGTTTGTCGGTGGGACAGGTTGTCGTTCGTTGACCAAAACTGATTTGGACCAGTTTGTCGTCTACGCGCAGCGTCAACCTGTACCACTCTGGAATGTGGATCAGTTTGTCGGTGGGATAGGTTGTCGTTCGTTGACCAAAACTGATTTGGACCAGTTTTTCGTCTACGCGCAGCGTCAACCTGTACCACTCTGGAATGTGGACCAGTTTGTCGGTGGGAAAGTTTGTCGTTCACTGAAGAAATGTTCAATATATTTATCTGGCCAAGCTATCGATATACCAACATATCGAACTACCTATTCTTTAATAATTGGTATGTTGGAGATATCGATTCTTCAATAATTGATGTATTGGGGAAATCGATATTACAAGGAGTATTCATAAAATAAGTTTCCCTATCCAATAAAAAACTTAAAACAAATCTGAACACCTTCAAAACTATTGATTATAATTCTGTATATCATTTTTCAACATAGTTACCATCCCTTTTCAAGCACTCTTCATATCTATTCGGTAGCTTTTTTAGCCCAGCTGCATACGATTTTGCCGCCATTGGTTTAAACCAAGTAGTGTTAACGATTTTCGCTGCTCCTTATGCACGTCATTCAGTAAGCGAGACATCTACCTCGCACAAACCTTTGACAGCTGAAGCTCTTCATAATGCTGTACACAGATGTACGGCTTAATTCAATGTTTGGTGGCAATTGATGCATGATTTCGAATGTGATACTGTGATGCGCTTGTCGGATTCAACAATGGCTTGCACAGCAGCAATGCAGTAGGTCGTCGAGGTCGGCCACTTTGCTCATCATCGTGCACATTATCCCTTCCTTCCAAAAAAATTACTCGCCAAAGATCAACCATTTGTAGGCTACAGACAATCAGACATGACATTTTCACCATATACATCACAAATTCACAAATCTGACTGTAAATTGCAGTGGCAGTCAAATTTCTTGCAGTCAAGAAACTCGTAAAACCTAAAACATTCTCAAACATCATAGAATTTTTTTTTAATTCAAAACTACTCATGTATGCTCACTCTAAGGCCGCTGTTATACGATCACTTATAGGTTCAGAGAATTAGGATCATAGATAGGTCTAATCTTTAATTTATTTACTTTTTAGAAGTTAGTTCGAAGTTACTGACAATTGAACAAACTAACAAATTTACTTAAACAGAATTTATTAATTTCGAATTCCTTTAATTGCTATCAGTTTATACTGAAGACTTCCGCAATGGCGGATATTGACAACAGTATTTAATAGCTGATGGAAATCGATAAATGCTACTGTACAAAAATATCAGTCACCACCGGGAATCGAACCACGGACCTCCCAATTGCCGGTCGGGCGCCTTAACCACTAGACCATGGAGACCTTTCTGCATATGTTGTCAATATCCGCCATTGCGGAAGTCTTCAGTATAAACTGATAGCAATTAAAGGAATTCGAAATTAATAAATTCTGTTTAAGTAAATTTGTCAGTTTGTTCAATTGTCAGTAACTTCGAACTAACTTGTGAGATACGAGCCGATATGGCCAAGTTAAAAATGAATGCTGCTATGCAGAAAGGTCTCCATGGTCTAGTGGTTAAGGCGCCCAACCGGCAATTGGGAGGTCCGTGGTTCGATTCCCGGTGGTGACTGATATTTTTGTACAGTAGCATTCATCGATTTCCATCAGCTATTATAATACTGTTGTCAATATCCGCCATTGCGGAAGTCTTCAGTATAAACTGATTACTTTTTAGCTCGCAATATTTTATGAAGCATTTCTATTTTATTCAATAATAGTGAACAAAAAATTTAGTTACTTACTGAAAGATCACAGTGATTTAACACGTGAAATATTTCATCTCAACACATACTAAGCAAGGAGCTTTCGCACATAATTATGAAATTGGTTATTATAGGAACTATAGGAAGTTGTGTATTGAAAAATATAGCTTATTGTAGACTCTACTGTAATATAATTGTCCAGTTAGGCCTAGTTTTATTGTGTGCGATGTGCACTGAATAATGAGAGTATCCTATGGCCGGTATTCAACCATAAAATATCTTATAAAGGTTCTTTTAGTTCTTTGACTGTAAATTGCCATATTTAAAAGGCCATACACATAAACTTATAAAGTGTAAAATGCCATATTTTATAAAGTACGTATTTACTTCTTCAAAGTATTCTAATCCATGACATTTAATAGTTTGGCATTACATGAAGTATACTGAAGAACTTTGAGGTTAGATATGTTTATATATTTTATCAAATTTTTTATAGTGGAATATAATCCCAAGGTCACCATCACACAATAATTATAAAAGGGTCTAGTATTATAAATTGGTCTCGTCTTATATTTATTGTTCTGCAATTTTTTTTGAGTATTTTATTTATTCAATACAAGTAATTCATTTTATGAAATTTAATAATTTGTCATTATATTTTATAAAATAAATTGAAAAATTACTGAATATGGGGTTAGATCTGGGAAGACCTACGATCCCTGGCCCCTATGGGGTTAGATTTCGCTGTGATGGCGACCTTTGGCTTATTACTGTCAAAGATATTCTTGTAAGAGCCTTTATAATGGAAGATATTTTACAACATAATTTACTATGTTATAGTGGAATACCGGCCTTGTACACAAAAGTTTAGAATTATCATTCTGATAGAAATAGCTTCCGGGCTTCTCTGACAAAAATGATGACCAAGAAAAAAATGTTCCTCTAAGTGCCGCATTATTATCCAGAAAGGAGTGGTCTACTTACAATATTGTATCAAAACTTGAATTATATTAATGTAATGAATGTTATAATCTCGTGCATCAAGTTCTATCATGCTGCATTTACGTACGCAAGAAAAGTTTCAACACATAATATGTGTTTGTGTTCTTTGTAAGGCTGTTCTAATTAATTGATAGAGAGTTTTGCATAGCGCTCAGAAGGCTTTACAGTATCACAACGTTACTGGTGATTTAAGCCGTTCTTCGCATGCTCTACTCTCTAATAGCTTGTGGTATACTTTGCCATTGCCGTACAAGATCACACGGTAAAGGGTAGTCACAAATAAAAAACAAAATAAATGTATTTAACAGATTTTTAATCATAATATGATAACATACATTAATAAATAAATGAGAAATAATGAAAGATCCCTTCAATATTCAACTTAAAAATAACTACAAAACCCATTGTAACATTGGACTAACTAAGGTAACTAACATCACTTTAACTAAGGTAAACCAGTTCAAATCAACAAATTGGTTGAAATAAATTTAGTAAAAGTTATAATACAAAAAATGAAAATATGGCAATACAGTTGAACATAGACTAAATGCTTTATTCTATAAATAGTCCATTAATAAAATTGATATTAAATACCAGTACTAGTTTTTCCGGTTTTATAATTACGAATTTTGTGTCAGAGAGAATAAATAATATATTATGGCAAGAAGTATTTGTGTCTGACACCACCAATGAGTTTATTATAATCATTCAAGTCTCCTCTATAGAATACATATTAATATTATACATTTAAGTCAGCAAAAAATTGATTTATATGTTACCGGCTATAGAATGCCTAAACATTTTAGGCAAAGTATGAAATAAAATGAGTTTGCTAGTTCTTCACATGCACAGTGTAGGACGTCTAGACATTGAATATAATGCCTAGGCATTCTATAGACGAGTACTCACAGTTCTGCGGCAAAGTATACAGAGTGAACAGCATTGCTTGGTAACAGGAGCGTATTTAAGGTGGGGGAGTGGTCTTTGAGTCCGGCGCCCGAGTCCCAAGAAATAACTTCAAAATCTACCCCAAAATTAACATGTTTTGAAAATTTAGTTGGATCACAATTTCTTAAGTCTAGAATCACAACACCAAAAAATAAGACCAAGTGAAATTCGGTATTCAGGTTTGATAAAACCCTAGATGCGTGATAAGCAAGAATTTCAAAATTTTCCATTAAAAGTTTATTTTAAAAAGTTAAATTTGCTATCTTGACCTTTTGAGGCCCTAGACGCGTAGGTGCTCCGAAAGGGTTTCAAAACACCACGAAATAGGTCCAAAGGTAACGATTTTTCTTTGCATGCGGAAGTCGCATTTTTATTTATCTTAAGACAATCATTATAACAACGCAGTAAAGCCTGGTTCACATTTTTTGCAAGTAGACCTTGCAAGTACAGGTCGGGTGCAGGTCAATGATGACAAGTCAATTTACTTATTATCAAATTCTTAACAGTATGTACCCCTTTGCAAGTAGAGTAGTTTGCAAGTACACTAGCAAAGTCTAGCAAGTAATAATATTGGCAAAGCAAAACTATAAACGCAAACTATGGAATCATATCAATGAAACTAAAGGCCTACACATGACGATAAAAATAATCTGAATAAATAAAAAATAAATAATAATATAAAAAATAGTCTGAAAGTGTAGTTTTTCTCGTATTCTTTTTGGTCAAGGCAAAACTAATATGGTTTGAACCTTGCTTGAAAATGACGACTTGTTACGAAATTAAAAAATATCGATATAATTAAATATGGTCGATATATCGAAATGTCGACCTTGGATGATGGAATATCGATGTATTGAAGGCAACTTTCAACAATCGATATTTAGGATATATCGATGATCAATTTTGTCGTTTACGCGACGCGTCAAACTGAACCACTCAGGTGGACCAGCTTGTCGGTGGGACAGGTTGTCGTTCGTTGACCAAAACTCATTTGGACCAGTTTGTCGTTTGCATGCAGCGTCAAACTTAACCACTCAGATGGAATGTGGACCAGCTTGTCGGTGGGACAGTTTGTCGTTCGTTGACCAAAACTAATTTGGACCAGTTTGTCGTTTGCATGCAGCGTCAAACTGTACCACTCAGATGGAATGTGGACCAGCTTGTCGGTGGGATTGTTTGTCGTTGGGACAGTTTGTCGGCAGTGTGCAAATTGAAATGGACCAGTTTGTCGGTGGGACAGTTTGTTATCGTCCCTTCTTGGGAGGGAGGCAGAGTCGTTCTACTACTCATAATCTAGTAAAGCAAATATAGTTTCCAAGCCACAGTTATTCTAATACCTGAGCTTTCATTCACAAAAATAATCTGATATGTCTGACGGCTAGATAGCCTGGTCAGTTTGAGACCTCTGTTCACTTCGGGTGGCATGAGTAGTTTGTACATTGTTTTGTGCAGTTTTTTATTTTTAACCTAATGTACAGAATTCTACAATAATAAAACTAATTTTTGTTTTATGACATTAATGTAAGGAGTTTTTTTTTGTGTTGATAATGGCAAAGCAAAGCATTAGTTGGGTCATGACTTTCAATATTTTGTTTTTTATTTTTCAATTCACCCAGGGTTACTCCTAATTCAGTCATATCCTTTCTAATTTCCTTTTTGTCTCATACAACATTGCTAGAACGTTGAAACAGATAAAAACACAAAATCACATTCAAAATTAGCCTACCTATCTATAGCAGTGTGTCATTTAAAGCTGTCTATAAATTGTCTACAAAGTCTTGGCCCTTTCATAAAAATCCTCAAACCTATATAATAATGGATTATTCATCAAAAGAAGTTTCAGTATATGCTTAAAAATTGGATATGGCAGATTTTTGAAGCTCTCTGGAATGGCATTGAACAGTTTTACACTTATAAAAAGAAAAGTCTTTTGTGTGTTTGAATAATTGTAACGGTGAGTAATCAAGTTATTTCTTGTGTTGTGAGTATGTATCACCCCCTATATAGTGAAGTTTTCCAAATTATTTTTCACATAGATCAAACATTGTAAAACAAAGAGGGAAGGTAGGGTCAAAATTTGAAGCAGTCCATGTGGAAATATAATAATTTCCCCGGGTCCCTGGACCCACTATTCGATTATGGTTGGGGGGGGGGGGGGGGGGGGTTTTACTATTCCTTACTTGAAAACCACCAACATTTAATGTGGACAATGCAACATTAAAAATATTTTTCCTACAACTGCTCGTAAAGTAGTTCTTAACGTACTGAAAACTAATTGTAAAATACCTCTTTACTGCTCCGCAAGCGGTAAAGTACTTTATGCTCGCCAGCTGTTTTCTTTACGCTTCTATTTTGATTTTGATGCCTTATTCTGGTGGATCACGGAATCCATGAAATTCACATAACTTCAACAATGGCGAACGCTAACCTAATCCGCGCATGGTCTGTGATGTTGCAAACTACAAGCTTTTATTGTGTTGGAATCCAGAACTGCAGTTTTAGGAGAAATATTGTATGCAATTCGCGCGTGAAGCTTCTTTATCGCTCTCGCAATAGTTTCTCGCCAATGTTTTGGCTCGAGCGATAAAGTCGCGCTTCACGCTCTTAATACAAAAAAAAACTATTCGCTCATTAGTCAGTTAAAATTAGCTGACTATATAGCCAATTTTTTGTTAACCGATTTATTTTGAAAATTTATTATTTTTTGCCTATTAAATTTAATTGTGTTGTAAGTATAACGTTATTATTCTGTAGCTTTCGACACTCAATGTATACATGCTTTTCTTAGATTTTTATGATTTTTTAGCCAACCAAAATAAGTGTTCATATTAAGAGTAAAATTGTAAAGGTATGTAATGCTAGGATAAGTTGATTGATGAGTTGTAAGATAAACAAAAATTGGTACAAAGCTGGAAGTTTTTTCTTTGTGGGAATTAAATAAAAGCAACACAGAGTATTTCTATCAAGAAATGCCAAACAATTAAAAATTGTCAACTTTGGTTGTATTTTAAGGGAACTTTTGACACTCTTGGCATGCGTGCTAAGTTATCGACCAAGCATGCGGTTATCAAATTTCAACTTTTTTGTCACATAGTACCTACTTGAGACAAGCTGAAAGAATCGCTTTACTCAAAAAAGTCTATATTGAGCATAATATAGCGAAATGTTCAAAAGTCTCACTTAGTGGGTGTTCATGCACTAAACCGAACATGTTATGTATGGTACAAAACCTCAACTTTTCGGCCTGGTTGTTCAAGAGAGCCTGAATTCATTTTAAAAGCTCAAGACAAACGTAGAGTAGGTAATGCAAATAAAAAGTAAAATAATATTAAAAGTGCATATATGTGCAATATGTGTCTTTCAAAGTGCACTAAGATTAAAAAAATCTTAATTATTTGATGGATTTATTATGATAATTATTATTATTTTGCTTTTACGGCCGCATTGGACCATTTCAGTCAATCATGTCTTGTTTTCCTCTGTAATTATTCTTTCAGAGCCACATTCGTTCTGATCTCCTTTGTTGTTCCTCGTCTGTAAATATATTTTGTATGGTTTGTTGTTTGCATGGTGGCGGGGAGTCTTCCGATGCTGGTCGTTTGTCTATTTACGGATTGAATCTTACTTATAAATAATTCTATATTTTGTTTTATTTTTCAAATCGCCCAGGGTTACTACTACTAGCTCATTGATATCCTATCTAATTTCCTTAATCCATCAGTTAAATTTGAGTTACATATGAAAAAAAAATTGAATGTACCTTTTATAATAGAGAAATTTCATCAAGTCATTATGATTAGATTTTCAATGTAATCATCTTTTCAAGTTAGAATAATTTTTGTAATGATATTATACTTTCATTTCCAAAGAATCACGTATGATAGATAGTCTATCAATTTTTTGAACAAACATACCTGTACAGTAGAGATACACCCAGTAACGTAATGGTTATAGAAAAAAGTTTCTGATTCAGTAAAAGTTTGCTACTTTATTTAAAAAAATATAAATATCACATTGAGCGAAAGCATTATTATTCTGTAACTCTCGAAATTTAAAATGTTTTTGAACAAATACACAATATAGTACATTAAATAAAAAGTAGACTAATTTATTTTCAAATTTGAATAATTTGAATATGATTAGCATAATTGAGTTATAACGTTATTATTGAGTAGTAAATTTAGATATATATTTATTAGGTTTACTGTATTTCTTAGGTATTTATGATGTGTATAGCCAACCAAAATAGTTGTTAAAATTATACTTATTTTGTGACACATATCGGCACTTCCAAATTGTGTTTCTGCACATTGCCAAGAATGAGTTCTCACTCTTATCAGCGAACAAGTGTGAAGTGATAGGTTCATTGTGAATATCAGAATTTTTTCTCATTTTCATTTCATACTTTTTACTAAGATTATTTCGTTATGAAATTGTATTTTATTTCATAGTACGGTGAATGTTCACATATTTATTTATTGAAACTGTTTAAAATGTGAAGTATGTATGTGCTAGGATAAGTTGATTGATGAGTTGTATAATAATCACAGAGTAATACCGAAGACGATGACATTGCATGTTCATCTGTGGCAATAGGTAATTAATATTTCCACGTTATTTCAAGATGTGAAGTTGAAATCCGCTATGGTTACACCACTCAGATACAGGTAAAACAGCTTAGGTTTGCTAATAAAATTTTGCATCTAGGATTGGAATGAAAAATGTTTTTTATTTATTGCCTAATTTTTGTGTTAATATAGGTACTCAATTGAAATATTTATATATTTTTTTCGTATTTCATCTCATCATTTGTAGTAAATTTCTGTTCGTAGAGCAACTTTTTCAATTACAGTTCAACAACAGTTTTCATTCAAAACCTCTTTATTATCTATCAAAGAAGTCCTACAATAATTATAATCCCATTATTCATGATGTAAATTATCCAATAAGCCATCATGTAATCACAAGAGTAAGGTACAGTATGTATGGAACAATCACAAAAATCTTAGAAATAAAGAAAAATTCGTTTCCTTCCACGATTTGGTATGCCAGTATTCATTGTTTATTTGAGAGTAAAAGAGTGAGGGTGAAAGAGAGGGAGTGAGCAGAAAGGAAATGTGAGAGTGTGGTGTAGTAGATACTGTAATATTTTTCAGCTACAAGCTACGTAGCCTACTGGAGACATGTCATTCACAGCAATTATTATCCATCGCATATTTGAGAAATGTAAACAAAATAATGCATCTGGTAGACAGAGCGAGTGACGGTGTTGGTGTTGCGCGTGAGGGAGCATTGATAAGGGCAAGTCAGTGATGAACGAATATGGTTCAAACCGGCAACGTAGCACCATCCTTGCATATGTGTGAGTGAATGTGCTTGCACATTTGCATGCGGAAGTTGACTCTGTAAAACTAAAGAGAATCCAAGAAAACTTTGGGGCAATGTAGCTACTCAACGATTTAATTTGGATTTACAATAATCTCTCTATTACTAGAAGGCATATCAGAGATTTCAATGACATATTTTGTATTTCAATCGGAAATCTAGTTTTTCTGTAATTAAGGTTTCAAAAAAATGATTTTTTTTTTAAATGAAAATTTTGAAAAATGAAATACCTCATTACAAAAACAATACTTTGTTCCATTGATCCTGAAAATTACACTTTTCTATTCACAACCGTTCATGCTACTGGTTGCTCCCAAAAATTAACTTTAAGTGCTCATATCTCAGAAAATAATTGATGAATTTTTTATTTATTTATTGCAAAAGACTACATTTCAGTAGCCTAATAATCTCCAGTCGAAGAGACTTTGAAAAAAAAATATGACCAAAACCCTATTGCACAGCCTTAATACGTGAAGCTGAGTTAGAACTAAATAATATGAACAGTGATCTTGTTAATGATATGGTTATAGACCTAGCCATAAACATTAGAGGAACTCTATCAGTAACCGCAGAAAAATACTCAAACAATTCTATTATTGATCTAATTCCGGATATTGTTGGAATATTAAATAAATTGGACACTGCAATCTCTTACAATAATGAACTGTTGAATGAAAGGATGGATCTTTTAAATGATAATACAGAACTAACCAAGCTCTTAGAAAATGAAAAAAGCAGACATGAGAAAAATTTTGAAGACTCTTTATACAACAAAGAGATAGCTGAGGAGGAAATATCGGTGTTGAGGGAGCGCATTGATAGACTTGAAGCATCTAACATTTGTTTAAATGAAGAATTATTGAAAAGTAAAAACGAAATAATAAAAATTATCCAAGCTGAAAACAATAGTTTACTTTTGAATAAAAGCATTATAACATCAAATAACATGCCTGCTTCCCACAAACAACAAGTCAAAGCTTCCCACAACAAGTCAAAGTTCATAGACCCGCTGCCGAGAAAAGGGACCCAAAAACTCTTTACTTCAAATGTAGTGACTCTATTCACACTAAAAAGAAGAAGAGGAGGATGACAGTTTTAGCAGATAGCCAAGGAAAACAACTGAGCAAATACCTGAATCATCTTTATGACAACTTTGAAATCTTTGTCTATACCAAGCCTGGCACTAAATTGAAACACATTATTCATGAGGGGAGTGTTTTTGTTAAAGACTTTACCAAAGATGATGTCATTGTTGTATTTGCTGGTACAAATGATTTCCATGTGAATGAACCTCACCAGTTAACTGTTTTCCAAGGAATAAGCTCTCTCCTTGAGCTCAAGCTGGAGTCCAGCATCGTCGTATGCAGTGTGCCCTACCGACATGATGAACCAAGCCTAAATGAAAACATACTTCACTCTAACTCATACCACAGACAAACCTTTCTTTAATCTGTGCTCATACGTATCTAGAGTGGTACACAACTATGAGGGTGGACTGTGGCTCTCCTTCATGGACGTCAACGACTTCCTACAGAGATCCCACTTCACTAGGCATGGGCTTCATCTTAATCGTCATGGGAAACAATTACTTTCCAAACAATTGGGAAAATTAGTGAGGAAGACTGATGAGTTGCAGATCACAAAATTGCCTGAAATAAACGTTACCATATTAGTTATTTTATCAATAGCAGTTTAATTTATTTGTTTCTCACAACAAATATCTTGGTAAATTTTGGGTTGAAAGAAATATTTTAAAAAAATTTTAATTGAGAAACGAATAGGCCAAGTCATTGACTAAATATAATCGATTATCCCATATTTTCATGTGTGTTCCTTGTCATTTATTTGTGATGAATAGCTGAGAATATGATTGATGCTGATGACTGATGGGGTATCTCCGAAGAGCCAAGGGATAAATAAATTATTTATAGGATATATCAAAAATATATTTACGAATAAACATGATTTATATTAATATGCCTATCAAGCAGAAAATATCAATATATAAACATTTTCAGATGTATGCTGTATGCAAACTCCCAGATGAAGAGGATTGGTGATTGTGAATGGTGGCTAGTGGACAGCAATACAGCAACATTCTACCCACCTAAGCCACAAAGCATAAATATAATAGCATTGTTGAAAAAATTTATGGAGCCCAATATTATGACCAGGGAGACATGTATCCAGTGGCAGTCATGGAGTTATAGGGTGAATTTGCTTATTTTTAAATATCAGTACAGTCAAACATGCAAAATGTTTGGGAACTTCCATTTGTAGCAGACCGTCTCCCTCCACTCTCATCTATCACCATATATGCCACCTAAAAGTCAGTGAATTTGATGTCAACTTTTATCTCAACCTAATTTTATATTTTATCAATGTATTCAGCTAATGAATGCTGAAAATTTATCAAGTTGGATATTCTGTTATTGGTGGGAGGTGTTATTGGAGATTTTGGGGCCCTTCCGGGGGGGGGGGGGGGGGAATGGAATGGGGTCCGGGAGTCCTTTCTCAGGAAAGTTTCAATAAATAGTCCCTCTAAAATTATTTTAACAGACTCATGACTAGAAAAGCTTAAATTGATTCATTTTAGTTCAGATTGGGATTTTTTATTTTTGATGCTGAAAACTTGATTTGAGGCTCAAAAACAGTCATTTTCATAAGTATCTATTAAAATGAAGTTTATAAATCAGGTAATGTGGAAGCTTAAATTTAATAAATAATTGCTTTCATGAATCGCTTAAGAACTTGAACCCACTTTTTGTATAAGCTTAGTTCATGTTAGAAATATAAAATATACTACTTTTATAGTGCTAATTTAACAAGTTATAGTGGTTTCGAATTATTATTACAATCAGGGCCACACAGAGACCTTTTGTGGTACGAGGCAGAGGCTGGAGGCTCCCTTACCCCTTCATCCTAAATACCAATTTTCTGTCAGTGACACAATTTTTCAAACAGCATTAATTAAGTATTTCAGCTATGCCTAGTTGCCTTCTGTAATCAAAAGTATTTTTGTAACTAATTTGAATTGTCTTTTCAATTTGAAGAAGAAATTCGAGTGTAGGCCAACTAAACCATTCAATGAACAACTTGTAGAAGCTGGGGGAAATGACATGAGAGAGAGCTTTGAAAAATCTGATAAACGTCTTTTCTATTTTGGTGTAATCTCTTGAATTTTCATATAGCTATTCACTAATACTGGAATATATAAATTATGTAAAATATAAAAAATTTTATGACTGGATAGAACTTGCTGCAACTGGCAACTAGAGAATGTACAAAAAACAATCAACATTTTCAACTATTAATTAATAAAACATCCAATTCCAAATTTTAACTTTAAGTAATTTTGTAATAACATGTGGATGGTGACGAAACCCTAAAAAAAATTATTGGGGAGGGCCTGACTGGTTGGGCACCTGGTTGACTGCAGTTTCCAGGTATGTGAAACACTTTGAAGGATTCAAAACAGTGAAAGAACTGGACAATGGCTCTGTTGCTGTGGAAAATGCAAAAAACCTCATTGACAATTCAGCTCTTACAGCAAACTAGTTCTCTTGGAGGCCAATTATAAAACAATTCCAACAACCATTGAGCAGCTTCAGGGTCAAGATGTTCTTTTTACAGCATTTTTACAACATCTTTATTAGGAACGATGTGGCTCATGTAATTAAGCTAATGACAACATGGAGTTGCTTCAAAAATTGCTTCAAAATCACTAAACACTTTTTTATTAGAAGTTTATGTCAAGTATTGCAGTGCTGCAATATTGAAGATTTATATTCTATATTGGAGCACATCATCACTGTAGCTACTTCTCCTACTGAGGGCGTTGATGATAATGGACAACCAACACCATGTGAGGTAAGCAAAGCTTATCTGGTACAAAAAATTGAATGCCTGGTTTCGGAAAATGATAAGTCAGCAGTTCATTTAGACCAGTGGTTCCCAAACTTTTTTGCCTCATGGACCCCTTGCCATGATTTTTGGTTTTAGGTGGACCCCCTGCATAAATGTCATTAATTATTTTTAAACTATAAGTTGAAATGTGTATTTAAAGCTGACGAAGTAGGTCTACTACTGCTCACAGTAACCAATTCAAATTGTGGTGAAGAAAACATTAAAAAGCACATAAACTTAGTAAATTTTTGTAATATAGTCTAATTTGAATTTAAACAATCAAATAGGATGGCATATTGTTTTTGGTTATAATGAAATAGTATTAATGGAACCTAAGAAGTATAATGGCTGTATTTTTAGCGGTATTTTATTATCAGCATTGTGTCCTTTGTAGTAATTGCAACATTCGCATCTATTAAAATCAGCAAGGCTGCTCAATGTGGGCAAACACGACACTCATTTTAATGAAATGTGATAGAGAGAGAATTGAAGAGAGGAGGTGGAAAATAATAACAGTGAATATAATTAATTTTTTTTAGAATATTGCATCAAATTTGTGACGAAAGAGCGATACAGATACAGTAATCAGTAGCGTAGCGAAAATATTTTAATAGGAGATTTGAGGGCCCCCGGGGGTCTTAGGGTGAGGGGGGCCCGGGGATCCTCCCCCGGAAAAATTTTAATAAGTAGTTCCACTAACATCGTATCCCAAGAGATTCTACTCATGTCTAGAAAAGCATTAATCCATTTATTTTAGTGCACATTATGGGAAAATTTTTGAATTTTCGTTGCTGAGAGCTTGATTTGAGACTCAAAATCAGTAATTTTATACGAGTATTTATTAAAATGGAGTTTATAAATTGGGTAAAGTGAAAGCTTAAATTCGATAAATCACTGCTTTTATGAATCGTTTGCCTAAGAACTTGAACCCACTTTTCGTTTATTGTTACCATAGTTAATTGATTAGTTGTGAACAAATTTCAATGCATAAAAACTGAAAAAATACCACTTTTATAAAGCCAATTTAACAAGTTATAGTGGTTTCAAATTATTATTACAATCAGGGCCACCCAGAGACATCTTAGTGGCCCGGGACAGAGTTGAGGCTGGAGGCTCCCTTACACCTTCACCCTAAACACCAATTTTCAATTAATGACTCGATTTCCCAACTAGCATTGCTTAAGTCTTTAAGCTATGCCTAGTTGCCTTCTGTAAAAAAATCTGTGTAACTAATTTGAATTTTTTCTTCAATTTAAAGATAAAATTCGAATGTGAGCCAACTGATAACCATTCGTCGAAAAAGCTGTGGAAGCTAGGGAAAAGGGTACTGAGTGGCACCAGAGAGAGCAATAAACTTCTCTTCTATTTTTGTGTAATCTTTTGAACTACCGGTACTCACTAATATTGGAATACCGTTATTTAAAATGTGTAAAATTATAAAAATTATTATGACTTTGAATGGAACTTGGTTCAACTTGCAAAGAGCGAATGAATTAATACCACATCCAATTCCAAACTTTAACTTATAGTCATTTTGTAATTACATAAATAGATGGTGACAGAGCCTCAAAACATTGGGTATTCTGAAAAAAATTGTTCTCAAGTTCTTGAAAGTGCAACTTTTAGCTTTTTTATGGCTATCAACCCTCATAATTATTATTTGTTGATTTATTCATGGCGTGACAAATTTCACTATCACAATAAAAGTCTTTGGGGTATCAGATCTGAACAGTAACAGAAATCAGCATTTGAAGCCCGTCTGCAAAAATATTAAGAGACCTTTTCTCCTTTCAAGCCTACTGTGACAACTTCATTCAAGTGGTCTGGGGAAATTCAAACCCATGTTTGGGAGCTCCAAAAGTACTGGGACCCACCAGCATTGTGGGGTCTTTGAAGGCCCAAAGCCGAGGCAATTAGGGGACACTAATGTAGAAACGTTGAAATTTGAAAATATTCTAGATGCAGCCTATTTGAATCTCTACTTCGCATGACTATACTGGCAATAAAAACGGGCCCGTAGGGCCCGCGGCCTCTAGGATGTTAGGCTTCTAAGGGGCCTCTAGAGGTCCAAACTGGAAAAAAGAGGCCCTGGAGGCCCCTAGCTGTACAATTTTGGGCCCCTTATTTTAATTTTGTTCTATCACTTGCTTACATTTGTAAAATGATGTGGCCCATTGACGTTAAGGCCCAAGGAAACTTGCCTTGTTCGCCTCATCCCCTCTATAGCTTTAATTAGAGTATTATTTTAAATTCCTGGATTTCTTGTTCCATGACGAACTGCGTTGTTAATATTAACTTTTCATGTGAAATTTAACGACTTGCAGTCAAATATTTGTTAAGAATAAGTATAATAACTCACTTAATCCATAGATTCGAAAGTACTCGGCCAGATTAAGTGAGTTATTATACTTATTCTTAAAAAATATTTGACTGCAAGTCGTTAAATTTCACATGAAAAGTTAATATTATTGTAAGTTAATTAAAGTATTAAAATTATAGTTTTCTCTAGCTGTAACATTATTTAAGCTACTCTTCACATACGAAAACATTTTTCACCTCTAGTAACCGATAATATCGTATTTTTATTGATGCCTCCCTACTCATTTTTGGAGCCTCTTTCACAGTCTAAAGGGGGGGTTCTAACCTGGTACCCCCCCCCTCCCCCCTGCTACGCAAATGACAGTAATGGAGTGCTCTAACAAGAATATTAAAAATTGATTCCAAAAAAGTTAATCAAAAGATAAGAACAAATTTACTAGAATTGAATAGACTGCTAAGATTCCTAGAAGTTCTTGTAAACGTGGAAAATAAAAACTAAACACCAATACTATAGCTAGAATTCATTTTTGAAATAAATGTAATTTATTGGGCACAGATTTGTTTTCCACCAGAATAATTTTGAACAATTATTAATTGAATAACAAGAGCTTGCTAGAATGTTAAAGAAAGACGGTATGGTTTGTTAATTTTAAGACATTAGGTTCCTTTTCCTCAGAATAATAAACCTGAAATAACTTGAATAGTTTGGTACCTACCTAAGTTGTTGAGTGACCTACCAATAAACGCTCCTTTTTGAAATATGAATACAAGGCTCCTTTTGTTTATAACTTTAAAATATATGAGGCGACTTTTGCTTATAACAACATTGCTGAAAATAGCTTGAAATTTAAAGTACCTGACTTGTTTAGTCACCTACCAGTAAATGCTAATAGTTTTAAAATATAATAGAAAATAATTGAAGGATATGGGGCTTGACTTTTCTCATGATAATACAACTAAAAACGGAAATTTATATCTGGTAAACCTGAGCTGTTTAGTCACCTACCAGTGAAGGCTTATAATTTTCAAATATAAGAAAACTAAGTATGGATGATTCTCTGATTTAAAAATGTTTTCAAATAGATATAATGCTTGCTTGCATGTACGTATAACAGTAACAGTATTATACAAGTACATAAGTAGCCTACTGGTACTCTGTGATGTTTTCCATTACGAAAAACATGACGAACAATCTAACATAAAAAATGACACTGTATTCCTATTCAAATTATGATCTTTACTCACGTATACTCAAGATATTAGAGGGTTGCATTTCACTTCTAGGCTGATGAAGATTCTGTTTAGAAGTGAAATGCATACCTCCAGTATAAGTGAGTAAAAATCCTAATTTACTTAGAAATATACAGTGTCCGTTTTGATATTAGTTTGTACATAGCATATACCACGCCCCGATCCAAAGACATTCACTATGGTGGACCCCCATTAACATATCATGGACCCCCAATTTTATTTTTCACTGACATGGACCCCCTGGCAGGTCCCCGTGGACCCCAGGGGGTCCACATGGACCACTTTGGGAACCACTGATTTAGACTGTACATGTGACGAAGTTGATGAAGTGCAATTTAACAAAATCTCATAGGAGAAACTCTTTTTACACTATGGTTAAAAACATAGTAGAAAGGGTAGAGAGCCAAAAGGTGGGGACCCCGCCAAACTGGGCGACAGTAAAGTGTGCTGGCGACAAGCTGGGCTGGTTTTCCATCCCATGGTGACGTTGCATGCACCGCCAACCTGGCACACTTTGGAATGCAGCCCACTGTGTTGGCATGCAAGTTTGACACCAGCTGACAAAATCAAAATAGTGCCAGTTTGTCATTGCATGCACCGCCAAACTTGCACATTTGGAATTCAGCCCACTGTGAAGGCATGCAGCTTTGGTGCAGAGTGACAAATTTGGATAGTGCCAGTTTGTCATTGCATGCACCGCCAACCTGGCTCACTTGGGAATTCAGCCCATGGTGATGGCGTGCAACTTTGGCGCCGGGTGACAGAATAAAACAGTGCCAGCTTGATGCTGCATGCACATGCCAACCTGGCACTCTTAAGAATGGTTGTCTACCATCGATTATTGGAAATATCTTGATAGAATCAGATACTCACTCATATACCTGTAATCTTACACTATCAAATCAATAAATTATTTGATATTATATTGAATTGACATTTTTTCAAGTGTATTATTTTTATTGATAAGGTTGCGCAGACAAGGTTGTGCACGACTACTGTTGCCAACTCAAATTACAAGGGAGGACACAATTTGTATGACTGTCATTTTGACTGACCTAGTAAACAAAGGTGGTTCAGTCACATCTAGCCAGGTTAGGTTAGGTTATAGGCTACAGGCTGCACTAGCAGTAGGTCAATCAAACTGTTAGGATGTCCTAAAGGATACCACCCAAATTGCAAATGAGTTGACTCATGTGTGAAGGACATAAAAGTAGCCCATCGTGATGGCATGCAGCTTCAGTGTGCAGCTTTGGCACCAGCTGACAAAATCGAACTAGTGCCAGTTTGTCATTGCATGCACAGTCAACCTGGCACACTTTGGAATTCAGCCCATGGTGACGGCGTGCAACTTTGGTGCTGGGTGACAAAATGGAATGAGTGCCATTTTGTCATTGCATGCACCGCCAACCTGGCACACTTAGGTATTCAGCCCATGGTGACGGCATGCAACTTTGACGTTAGCCCAGCTTGTCATCAGCCCACCTTGACGGTGTGCAACTTTGACATCGTCCCGAAAAGTGACTGAAAACAGGGGAAATCAACAATTTCTGCCAGAGGTAGTCAAATTTATTCTACAAATTTCTCCACTTATCTCTATGTGGACAGCCATAATGGTGCCAGTATTTGGGTATGTGGTATAACTGCAACTTCATCATCTGTTGAAACGTATTTTCAAATTTTGAAGAATGTAACATTTAGGCACATGACACTGCCTATGAGAGTGGATGACTTTGTTTTTCACCACATCCCGGCCATTGAAGGGGCAATGAAGGTTGCCACTGCCAAAATGATGGGGAAGCATATTGAAGACAAATTTGAAGATGATGTCAAAATATTACTACATGAAGAAGAACCTGACAATGACACTGAAAGGGTGAGAACAAACAGTTTCAAGAAGAATACCAATGAAGAAGTTGCAATAATTATTGATAAAAAAGATTGTTTTCTTGAAAGAGTGGAAGAATCAAAAGAGGTTGAGAACTGTAGATGTTTAGCCATAGATAATGACTGTATGAAAAGAAAGCCTTTGTTGTACTTAGCACCAAAAACAGAGTACAGTACAACCACAAAAAAACATGCTCTGTAGAAAGCATAGGAAATTTGAAAAATGAAAATTTGTTTCAACTGAAACCTTTATTGGTTGAAGGGGAGAGAATTATTCTGTCAAACACTTGTGCTTTTGATAGCCTAACTCAACTGTATTGCACTGCCTTTTCAGACAGCCCAAATTTCAGATCCACATTAATCCATTCATCTTCATCATTTTTTGGTTTTGTCAGCGATATTGTTTAGAAGGGAATTTCTAGAAAAACTTATATAGAAAGAGGAAAAATTCTGATGAATATTTTTGAGACAGTATGTTTATTGGAGGGCATGAAAAAAGTGTCATGTGAAACAGGTGGGTCTCCACTTGCATCTTGGCTCCTATGGTTGCAGCCAACGCTAACAGAAGAAAATAAATGCACTTCAGAAAAATGCCCTGAAAAAATAGAAGTTATGGGAGAGTCCCTTTATTGGTTTATATAAACTCACCAACAGATCTTCATTTATTGAACCAAATGGTCGATCAAGAGCTGTGTTCAAAGAAAGCAAAATGTGCGCAGATATTAAGAATAACAGAATGATACTCATTTAATTGCAGAGGTGAAAGGAGAATATCAAAAACTCTTAATGAATATTTACTTTTGGAGCCTATTCAACTAGAAGGTAATGAAAGCAGACTACTACAATGTTATCTATGGGTTTGAGAACTTCCTACCAATCTGCTAATAAATGGAAAGCAATTCTACCTACGTGGTTGTGTTGGATTTATTGGGACAATCTAAATGATATCAGTCATTATGTTGCCTACACTCTGAGAACTGATGGGTCTTGGGAGACATATGACAATCTAGTTGGTAAGAAGTTACCATATGCCACAAAAGAAAATGTTAAATGCCATGTAATTTTGTACACCATTTAGATTTAAATTGTGATACAGTAAAGCATTGATAAGCCAAACTTCAATATTCTGAAACATCAATAATCTGAATGATTTGTTTTGTACTGCACTGTATTTTGTGCAATGTCACTCACAAAACAAAAATACATACTGTATTGAAATCTACAATACTGATATGTACAGTATCATGGGGTGTCCACAATACAAACGTGATCCTTATTAAGTATCTATGATAGGATTACCTACTACAACAGTGCAGCAAAACTACTGTAGTTATAATTTCTTAAAACAGCCATATAAACAACCAAATAAATATGTAAGCATTGTACAGTAGACATTTATCAAATTCACATAAAATATAGAACTAAAAAGAAATTAGCTCTATTTCAACTGACCATAAGTAGTAAGCCTGAAAGGCATTTAAATGAATTTCTCTTCAATAATCCAAATGAATCACTGATCTAAACTGTAAACTACTCATGATATATTATCACAATTACTTTAGATTACCAATGCTTTACTGTAGAAAACTACAAACAACAACTTTATATAAGAAGTTCATTTAAAAAAATACAAGACTGAAGACTATCTCAATTATTTATTATGCAATTGCAATAATATAATAGCAAAGCAATGTGTGTCATTTTCCAATGTACAAAGGAAAGGACAGATTGTTCTATATTGTATATTTAGAATATATTTTATAGTGCTTCTTATTTATTTTCTAATACCATAAACAGAGAAAATGATAGTTCTATATTTAGAGGATATTTATTTATTGGTGAATATCTTATTTGTGTATAATATAATTAATATGATTCTTATTATTATTAGAATTCAATTTTTGTCTGTCAATGATTTTGATGTATTCTTGAGAAATTTGTTGAAGTTTAGTTCTTTGTTATCTCAAATACAAACTATTTTTTGCCACAATTGTTGTGTTTGTGTTTTAACTTCAATTAATAAGAAATGAAAATTTTAGTTGGGGTGGTATATGTTGTGGTGGAGTGGTCAAGAAGTTTTCTTCAAAAGAAAAAGAGCAGCAGAATTCTAGTTTTAGTTCAACACTTATGAGAGAACCAACTACTTAATGGCAACACCCTCAGCCCTCAGCGCAGAGCAAGAATACTTTGACTCTTTGACAAAGGTAGGCTACTTTTACAATATTTCATAATTTTACATATTCATATTTATTATTAGTCAAAAATGCAATTATGTAGAATCCACTGTATGATATTATGACACTAGTTGGGTTCAGGCACTGAGTGTTATGATTAGGTTATTGTTATAGGTTAAGTTATTGTTATACCATAGGTTAAGTTTGGAGAAGTTTAGTCCTTTGTTATCACAAATCCAAACTTTTTTTGCCTCAATTGTTGTGTTTGTGTTTTAACTTCAATTAATAATATGGGTAATAATCTATATCATCACATTGAATAAGATTTTCAGGGAGCCTGCTTTTAACACCCTGAGCTATGTGTATGTCATATTTCCATTAAAACAGTTTTTCTATTATTGTCTACTACAGTCATCAAAGCCCAGACAACAAACTGCACTTGCGTGTTGCTGCTCAAAAGTGACCCTTTGAAAATTGACACATCATTAACATAAGCAAATGCATTGTCAAAAAAGGAGTGAGAGGACATTTACTGAACAAGAAGAAGAATTTCAAGGGAAAAGGAAATTGCTGATAGAGGCGTGATCTACTTTCAATAGGGAACAAATAGGGCTGGTAACCCATCCTGGTCATCAGTAGTTGTTTCAAATAAAAATAAAATAGCTAACACATACTGTAATTGGGGGAAGGAGATCCACCACCAGGTTTTCAATGTAGGATAGAGGTGGGAAATAAATTTTCTTTGAGAGCAAAGATACAGTAAAACCGCATTTTTAGTTGACCAGTTGTAAGAGAAGCTTCAACAACTTCAGCAACACTTAAAGCTTAGTGCAGTGCACCTCCTATAGCAGTGTGGGCAGCTCTACCAGAAGTCACTTTAGCATTACTATCAGCACAGGTCAAGAAACCCTGAAAAAAGGTAGTCTACTTGAACAATTTTTCCATAGTGTCTAATTATTGTAATATTATGTGTTAACATTGAATCCATCCTGTGCTCACAATAGACTAGTTGGCTGCCAAAAAAGATCACAAGAGGCTAGGATTTGAACTTGACTTTTAATTCATCAACTGAAAAATACTTTTACATACATACTTTCATTTTTTTTTAAATCAAATAGCATAGGAATTTCCTGTAAAACTCCTCTAAATTGACAGATACATTCAGGCACACCGTTTGAATTAGGGATCCAACTGTACTTTAATTTGATTCTTTGTAGTAAATGACTTATTTTTAATTCCTTCAACTTGTTACTTTCCAATCTTCCTCATTGCCAAAACATATACTTTTTCTCAAATGAAATAGTTATGTTCTAATAGAGCTGCTAGGCATTATTATATCAAAAAAATAACAATAAGTCATCATAACAAACATATCAGAAGAAATGGTTCTGGTAGACCTGGTTTTGTTGAAACATTTCAATTTTTAAATGAAGAAGGAAAAACTTATCAGCTCTGTGAAGTTTGCCTGCATACTACAAGTCAAGGCAGTCTTTCAATAATCATAAAAAAACGTTGCTCTGCAGTCATTTATGTTGGCAGCATATGTTAAAAGTACTTTAGTTTCAACTTAGCTCTCTCTAATCATAAGAGAACTTGTGGGGTTCCCTCTTTTTTCCCTCTAGCTTGTAAGGATTGGGAAGTAGTATAGAAAACAAAATGTGCATTTGGTACACATAAATAATTTGAAGAAAATCAAAAAATTTATTGGTTGTGCTAGAGACTTTGGTAACATATACATGTATAATAAACACAAACCCTTTTGCAAGAAGTGCACTAGAGGTATAGAAATATTGCATTTTGATTCAATGTTGGAATTCACCAAATGGATGAGCAACGAGATGAGAATCAGATTCTCTTCTTTTGTAAGAATACGTGAAACTCAAATACCAGTAGCAGAGAAGGATACAAAAAAGTATTATTATAATAGAACTCTATTTTACAACAGAAGAATCTCCCTAAAAACAAAACAGTTGGTTTGTAAAATTTGTTACCCTCACTTTTACAGAGAAAAGTGGATGGCAAATGTCAGGGGTGACAAACAGTAAAACTGAATTGGCAAAACTGATGTTCTTCAGATTGCTAAGGACCAGGTCAAGAACACTGTCATCGTTCAAAATACAAAATACAGACAAATACTTGTAGAAATCATAATTTGCAATTTTTGCAAAACTTACCAAAATTAGGGTACTGTAAGAAAAAACGTAGAGATCATAATTATTTAATTTTATAAAAAATGGTCAGATAACTATTTGTTGCCTTGTGCTTTGTTGTCTCAATTTAAAAAAAAAAAATCAGTAACAGCATCAGAAATATTCTGTCAACTTCCAGACAGGAAAGTCTCCTTTTTCTAGATAATATGATAATTATCTTGAATTTGATGCTAACAATTGCCATCCTCTAATCCATTAAGTTCCACAGCTAAAACTTACTAAAAATTTTGAAAAAATAAAATGTGGATTTTTATTAGATTATTTTTCAAAGAAGGAATGAGAAAAATTACAACAGAATTGGATAAAAGCACGATTGTATTTTTAGCTATTGGTTGTGAGGATGGGAGAGACTGTTGAATAGTAGCTATAAAGGGACCCAAAAATGACACCTCTTTCCCCCACCATTGATTAAACTTGTAACAATTTTACTAGTAACAAGTAAGTTAACAATTTATCACTTGAAAGGGCTGTCAAGTGTGAAATATTTCTTGTAAGATAATTGAAGAAACATAAGCCTAGTTGCATACAACTTCACATTTCATTATTTTAACAATTTATTGTTTTAGCCAATCCAGCTGATGAATTTCTTATTAAAATTCATTTGTTACTTATTTTTTCTAAGCTATGCGTTGGTATCTTTGAAACAGCTTGCAATTCCCTACCATTGAGGAATTGCATTCTAACAGGAACCTTCTTTCCCACCAATCCTTGTTTCAACACCCTTGTCACCCTCCCCATGCTAGGAGTTCAACCCTGTTCGGAGGGGATTGATTTTGTGTTGGCATCTGAGCGCAGCATGACATGTAGCATATAATATTTTTGTCATGCATTAGACATCAACTCGTTTGTGAGTAGTCGTGAGTTGTTTAGACAGTGTGAAAATAAAGCTGCAAGTTTTCTTTCATTGCAAGCTCCATATTCATGGTAAGTACTTATTAAAGTGAATAATTTAGAATATATATTTTATTAATTTTAAAATTTAGTTGATAATTTATTGTGGACCAGTTTAACAGAACTGATCTGATCAAGAATGTTTTAGAATGTACAATGTATAATATATCTGTATAATGTACAATCAATGAATTACTATTTTGAATAGTAATTAATAGAATTAGTATTATATATTTATTTAATAGAATTACTATTTTAAATTGATGAATTACTATTTTTAAAGGAATGACCGAGTTCCATGAAAATTTCCAACTAAGTAATGGCAAAAGAAGGTCATTTTCAGTTTTGCTCAACTAAGATTATTGATAATAACTTTTTGAAAAGGGATGTCTTGAAAACTGAAATTTTGACAATAGTAGCAATGTGATTACACAATTTGGGGTTGCAAATCAGTGAATATTTTTTAGATTACTATGGTCATACCTCGATTTGTATATGTGATAGAATAATTATCTGGTTATCACATTCTTTAGAGGAGGAACGATTTTCCAAGAGTTTCATGGTAACATGATTTTAAAATTCTGATTTATAGCTCTAATTAGCCATATTATATGCTATAAGAGGCTGATGAACAATATTGAATGATACATGATATTGATCCTTTGCCTGCTATTTCTCTCACTACTAGAAATTTGATTTGCATGTGGAAACGGAAAGGCTGTAGGGCGAGAGCAACTATGGGTCTTGGGATTGATGATCCAATCACTCCAACCAGAAGCAGCCCCCTTCACAATCACCTAAGGGATAATGTAAGGGGGCCTTGGAACACGTTGCTTTCTGTACTCAAGCAGAGGGCTACTGAAGAGAGCATCAGGACTTCAGAAATGTTTGAAGACAAAGCCATCAGGTATGAAAAGTTTTAGTTACTAAGTGTATGAGTAGGATTAGTGGCGTAGCATTGGTGGTGGGGGGGGGAGAGTCGTTTGGGGGGGCAGGAGGAATATTCCTATTGTATATGATAACATATGGAATTACCCATCTTAATAGAGGAGTTGGAATTGTTGTACAAACACATAAATTGAGACACTATCAACAGTTTCATTAATATATACAAAGCTGCACATTGACATTGGAGAGATGCATCACATCAGCTAATAGGTTGACTAGCAGAATAAATTTCTTTGAAGCCTAAAAATTTTCAGGGAGAGAGTGAAATTACAAAAAGAATTTGAATAAGGGAGTAAATATGAGAGATAGAAGCATAAATTGGAATTTTTAACACTTGACAGTTGCAATATACAAAGGATAAGAGCTGTTCTATTGCACAAAAAGGCCTAAGCATACTCACTTGGTGCCATGTGGTGGAATGGATTGACTACAAGGGGTGATGTGGAGGCCAACTATTATTATCATTATCATTATTATTATTTGCCACTTTCCCTTATCTCGTCAGGTACCATGCATTTACTGCAGGTTCATCAACAATAATGGGGGTTTCTTGAATGGCAGCCATATGAAAAGAGAATTGCTGTCAAGAGATGGTGTCCATCTTTCTCCAAATGGAATTTCTTCATCAATTTTCTTGCTAGTTCCATCTCCTGGATCAATTTCTCTTCAAGCTCTGCCATTTGTTGTCATTATAGAGATTCTCTCTTGAGACAGCCACAAGTTGTCAAACCAAAACCTGCTTCCTGCTTCCCAGTGCAAAAAGCAATCAAAACCTTTGAGACCTAAGCTTCAATGCCCATATGTTTCTGTTCCTCCCAAATCCAATCCTTTCATGTGATGTCTGGCAAAAAGAGAAGTCATGTGTGTTCTCATCTCAGCTTGATGCTTGATTATGAATAAACTATGTATTTCGAAAAAATGTATGAAGCCCAGTTATGGCCAGTGGTAAAAGTATCCAGTGGCAGTCATGGAGTTGTATGGTAATTTGCTTATTTTTTAAAACAGATTGATGCATAGTTAGATTTAATTTCCCATAAAGCATTCTATGTGATGTACATAACAGTGGCTACAGTTTCCTAATTTAATGAAGTGTATGCTTATGGGTAGTATTTATCTTGCGCACCTTTTCCCAACAGATATGCATATACAAATATGCTATTATATAATATATACTAATAGATAGATATGATAATATGCTAATAGATATACCTGATTCAGTAGACCTTCAACCATGTTAGGGTCACTGTGCCATTTGCAGGAGAAGGAAACCACCCTCTACACAACTTTTAATAATTTCTTCTGGACTGACCTCTCAACCTTATCTTGTCTGGGTGCTGAAACACCCTCTCCTTGCTTCCTTTCTAGAGACATTTCCAGACTATTTCTAGACATTTCTAGATTAGTTCCAACAAGTAGTTTCTGTTTTTTGTATAATACTACACCAACAAGAACGAATTGCACATTAAATACAGTAAGTAAAACTTATTTGTAGCCTGGATAATGACTAATTATTAGTAATTATATAACTAATAATATATAAGTTAGTGAAGTCAACATACGTTTATAAATAAACTAATTTATTCATCTAATTTTATCAAATTTGTTTGCTTTTGGGAGAGTAAGGGTTTGATGTGTTAATTATAGAGAAAATATACAAAACCGAGTGTGTAGGTCTCAAAATACAATCCAGTACAGTCTAATACTCCTTTGGTTAAATTCTTATTAACGCATCCTGTATACTGCAAGTTGCATGTAGAATATACAGTACCATATTTAAAAATTAGAGTCTTCATCTATGATTGGCTATTTCATGGAACATTTATCCAATAAGAAATAGTATTTTATTTCATGTAGCACACAAATTAATTGTACAGTAGATTGAAAAATTACTAAGAAAAGATAGCATCAACCAGTTAAATACATTTTTTTACAATCTAATATTAAAACTGACACTGTATTTCACTTTTAAATAATGTTTTACTCACATATATTGTAGATGCTTGAGGAGTGCATTTCACTTCTGAAAACAAGCTTTGTCAGCCTGCCGCCAGGGGTCATGCTTTGTTGAGGTTAGGATGAACAGCCATTATGTAGTTGAAAATTGCGTTTGATTTGAATTGTGATTGGTCATTGAGTATGTTGGGTCTATCTTGTTCATGGTGTTTGAATATTTCATATTGCTCCAGTGTTTTTAGTTTGTGACTTTTTTGGAATGTGTGTAGAATTTCCAAGTCAGTTTGGATGTTATTGTGTGAGTGTCCAGTGTTCATTGAATGATCTGCAAATGTTGAGTCCGTGTTGGAATGTAGAGCTTTGATGTGTTCTTTGTATCTTGTGTTGAATGATCTGTCTCTTTGTCCTATGTAGCACTTGAGCATGTGTTGCATTTGAGATTATATATTCCTGGTTTGTTGAATTTGTGAATTGTGCTGTTTGTTACAGGCGAGCTGGTTTTTGTTGGATCTGGTGTTTCAGGTTGTTTGATGTTCTGAATGCTGTGTTAAATCCGGATTTTTGGAAGAGGTTAGCTATTTTGTGTGATTTTTTGTTGAAATATGTGAGTGTGATAAATCTGTTTTGGTTTGCAGGTTTTGGATTTTTATTTTTCATTTTATTCAGGATTTTGTCTACTAGATTGGTGTTGTATCCGTTTTGTTGTGCTAAATATTTGATTGCATTGATTTTTTCTTGGTGGTCAGCTTGTGATAGTGGAACATTTAGGAGTCTATGGATCATGGAGTTAAAAGCAGCAAGTTTGTGTTGATTTGGATGGTTGGATGAGTTGTAAATGTGTGTGGCTGTGAGAGTTGGTTTTCTGTAGATTTTGAATTTGTGCATTCCACTATCACAAGCTGATTTTTATTTTTAACTGAAATTATCTACAGTTATTGGTACAGATATTTAGATGATATTATTTGTTTGTGGAAGGGTAGTAATAGACAATTAGATAATTTCCTTAGCTATTTGAATAGTTTATACCATAAGATTAAATTCACCATAGAGTTAGAAGACAATAGTGTTTTAAATTTCTAGATTTAAGAATAGACCATAGCACAGAAACCCACAATTTCTCTATTTTCAGAAAAGTAACTCATACCAATGTAATCATACCTCATCACTCATGTCACCCTATATCGCACAAACTTGCAGCTTTCAAGAGTATGATTTATAGAGCTTTAACTATTCCAATGAGCAATCATCACTTTGAAAAAGAGATTAGTATGATAAAACAGATAGCTATTACAAATGGATGAGGAAATCATTGTCAATAAAATAAGTAGGAGACCAGCAATCAGTGCTAGCATTGCTGTAACTGATAATGCAGTGATTGTAATGCTTGTTATGTGGGTCAGACTGGTAGAAGTTTCAAGTTTGAGTTGAATAAATTTATTTCTGTCACTCAACTTTCATGGATTGAATAGTGCGAGAAAAGCTGACAGTGACCTGCAATTTAATCTACTAATAAAAGTTACCATATTAGTTATTTTATCAATAGCAGTTTAATTTATTTGTTCCTCACAACAAACATCTTGGTAAATTTTGGGTTGAAAGAAATATTTTTAAAAAAATTGAATTGAGAAATGAATAGGACAAGTCATTGACTAAATATAATCGATTATCCCATATTTTCATGTGTGTTCCTTGTCATTTATTTGTGATGAGTAGCTGAGAATATGATTGATGTTGATGACTGATGGGGTATCTCCGAAGAGCCAAGGGATAAATAAATTATTTATAGGATATATCAAAAAATATATATTTACGAATAAACTTGATTTATATTAATCTGCCTATCAAGCAGAAAATATCAATATATAAACATTTTCAGATGTATGCTGTATGCAAACTCCCAGATGAAGAGGATTGGTGATTGTGAATGGTGGCTAGTGGACAGCAATACAGCAACATTCTACCCACCTAAGCCACAAAGCATAAATATAATAGCATTGTTGAAAAAATTTATGGAGCCCAATATTATGACCAGGGAGACATGTATCCAGTGTCAGTCATGGAGTTAAGGTGAATTTGCTTATTTTTAAATACCAGTAAACTTTTATCACAACCTAATTTTATATGTATTCAGCTAATGAATGCTGAAAATTTATCAAGTTGGATATTCTATTATTGGTGGGGGTGTTATTGGAGATTTTGGGTCCCGGGGGGGTATGGAATACCCCCCAGCGAGGTTTCGGGGGTCCTTCCCTGGGAAAGTTTTGATAAATAGTCCCTCTAAAATTATTTTAACAGACTCATGACTAGAAAAGTTTAAATTCATTAATTTTAGTTCAGATTATTGGAATTTTTCAATTTTTGATGCTCAGAACTTGATTTGAGGCTCAAAAACAGTAATTTTCACGAGTATCTATTGAAATGAAGTTTATAAATCGGGTAATGTGGAAGCTTAAATTTAATAAATAATTGCTTTTATGAATCGCTTGTTTAAGAACTTGAACAATAGTCATTAACTATAATAGTTAATAATTAGACTATAATGGTTAATTTTACGTCTAGTTATAGAGATTTTAGGCAATTAGTCAAATCATATAATTTGTATTTAATCTACGGTAAAGTCTAGAGTATTTATAGATAGATAGTAGTGTTTTAGTACAGTGATTGGTAGTTAGTGATATTAGTTTAGATAGTTTAGTGTCATTTAACTTATCAGACAGAACAGTTTTTCTATTATTGTCTACTACAGTCATCATAGCCCAGACAACAAACTAGTTCCGTGGTGCTGCTCAAAAGTGACCCTTTGGAAATTGACACATCATTTACATAAGCAAATGTATTGTCAAAAAAAAGAATAAGATGACATTTACTGAACAAGAAGAAGAATTTCAAGGAAAAAAGTTAACAATATTCATTGGATTATTATTGATAATGATAGGATAGTTATTAGAATTAGATTGGATTGTTATTATAGATGATGATTCGATCACTATAAATATTGAATCCCCCCTCCATGGAACACTGATGCTCCGCTTAGCCGTTAGTCACCCTCCCCCCACCCCCCACCTTAGAAACAGTTGAGCCGCCTATGGGCATAGCTCAAAATAATGGTTTGTTGGGGGGTGTTACCCACTATAAGCTTGTTGTCTCACAAACAATATGAGATTTATTTGAGTATATGGACTAAATCTTCGGTGACGTGTGGTATGTTATTACCCAAGGTCAGAGAAAGCAATTGACGAAAAAATCATTTCTCTATCAATTATTGTTTCTCTCGATTTGTCTAATTTGACTAGGCTAAAAGAGTATTTACGAATGTATCCTAGATGTATCCAGATTTACTAAAACTAAAATAAAAGTATTTTACCATGTTTTTTCGTTCATAGTTTGATTAAGATTGAAACTTAGTATATCGTGTGCTAATATTCAAAGTGATTGTGACATCAGACTTTTCAATATTGACATCTACCACAATAGCATCATTAATAATACCAGGAAGAAGAATATGCTTTTGAGACAATTCTTTTCAGAATTTAAATTATTTGTTTCAAGTACTGTTTCTCTGCAACTTGATACTTTTTTTAAACCCTGATTTTTTCGAGTCATCGATCAAAAAGGAAAATTACATGATTGAAATAAAACATTGATTACAAATGTGTAGTTGCGAAATAATACCTTTAAAATGACAGCCTCATCAACTGGTTCACTGCCATTGAGGAAATCAATGCGTCCACTCTGAGCAGTTCTCTTCGATTCAGAGAGGTAATTGTTTTGAGCTCTTGGCAGGACACTGGAGATGTGAATGACGCATGAAGGGTTGGCCCGAACGACTTCACTGACCAACTTCTCCATGCGACGAACAATATTTTCTGGTCGGTCTTATGTCGGCACGTTATTAATGCCAAGATGAAGCACCACGTGTTCGACCTCCTTCACTTTTTGTATTGAGTAGTTCCACACCTCCTGAATTTTCCTCTTGAACACTGCATCTACATCCACCTGAAAAACAAAATATAAATCTATGAATAATTGTAGAGAATTACACTTTTGATTAAACAATAGTTGCTTTTGTTATTAATACAAACCATAAATGAATGTGATCTGATTTGTAAACTATGTTATTTGAAATATTAGAAGTTATCTTGCATTGCAAAACCACTGGCGCCATGTGGCCTCGGGTGGGGGCGTGCCCCCTCAATAATTATATTTTTATACAATTATTATAAATAAATATAATTTGACAAGATGAATTAAGAGTAGCCTCAGTGAAGCAGATATATTACTAATACATTAATTATTTTATTCGGGAAGTTTCAGTTTTTGAATTTCTATATACACAAACGCGTTGCTATTAACTAAACGTGACAAAAGCAAAGTACTTTTTAATTATTAAATATTTAATTTTTACTGAGAATTTTTAAATTGGTTTCAAAATTTTCAATCTGAAATGTTCTTTTTCAAAAGAGGTTTTAAATAAATACAGAGGGGTGCAATTTAGGTATACAGTTTCAGTTGGTTGGTAATATCCAAGTTAGCCACCTGATCTGCTGTTTAATACGTTTCTTACTAACAGCTGACAACGTTTTCTTATTGTTACTGCTATTATTATTACACTTGTGTCATCATGGCTGGTTGCATGACCAACGATCAAAAAAGTAGGTTTTGAAAAAAATATTGAAAGACAAAACTGTGAAAGAGTTCGAGAGAGATAGAGAGAAGAGTTTGATACATCTCCACCAACCATATTAAGTATTTATAGACTTAGAGATAAGTTTAACCATACAGGATCTATATGTAATGCTCCAAAGTCTGGACCAACAATCAACGTGACTACTCTTGAAAACGAAATGATTGAAGCGCAAACCTATGTTCAAAGCCCAAAAAAAGTCAAGGAAAAGGGCATCTATTGAACATAGATCTTTAGGACGCCTTATCAAACGGTTAGGTTTGAAAATGTACTTTCCAAGACTTATTCATGGGCTAATGAAGGAAGACCCTGATCGTCGACTGCAGTTTTGCGAGATAATGTTAAACGAGGAACTACATTGTGCTGGAATTATTTCAAAAATTGTTTGGAGTGATGAGGTTAATTGTAAGCTTTCAGGTGCCGTCAATAGACACAACTGTGTCTGTTTTGATAATCCACACATGACATTCGAAGAACAGCTGAATAAACCTGGAGTAACAGTTTGGGCTATCATTTCATGTAAAGGTGTCATTGGACCTGTCATTTTTCATAATACTGTAGGACCAATATTCATACAAGAACATGCTGGCCGACGTTATACCACAAATCAAAATCCAGCAGGGTAATGCGGAATTCTACTTCCAACAAGATGGAGCTCCTGCCACTATGCGACAATCGTGCGTGACCTACTAAATCGGGAGTTTCCTAACGTGTGGATCGGTCGAAGAGGTCCGGTTGAATGGCCAGCAAGATTTCCCGATGGATTTTTTCTTTTGGAGAGTTGTCAAAGACAATGTGTTTTCGAAGAAACCTCGTGATCTCTATCAGATGGTTGAATTCATTCGCCAAGCTTGCCAAGACATACATGAAAATACAGAACTTTGCCGAAAAGTGTGTTTAAGTATAACTTCAAGGTTACAGCAGTGTGTTGACTGTGAAGGCAAACAGTTTGAACACAAAAGGAAGTAAGTGTTATGGTCAAGTACAACACTTTTAAGAGTTCATTTCTGTTTCTTAACACTCTTAAAATAGATTGTTAAGTTTTTGTATAAGTTTTAGTTTCAAAGTTTAGTTTTTGTATAAATAAACTTACTTTTTCTATAAAATATTTCATTACTGTATACATACTTTTGCACACCCTTCTGTAATATATATATATATATATATATATAGAGAGAGAGAGAGAGTGAGTGAGAGAGAGAGAGAATTCGCATAGCATTTGTGACACAAATGTGGTGGTGGAGCTGCGAATTATTCTTATTCTGGGATATTAAATGGACGGTAAATATCGATTATTAAACGTTTCTAATTCTCCATCAATTTCTTCTATGACATCTATACACCCCAGGAAGCAATAATCCGTTAAAATTTTTTGGGGTCGTGATTTTTTAACATGAAAATTTAAATTTTTAATTTTTATTTGCTGAAAATTTTTAATTTTTATTTGCTGAAAATTTATATTTTCATTTGAAAAATTCATAACTTACAAACATATGAGCTATGAGGAGCTCCAATCCATAAAACGGTATAGCTCAAGTGAATATAACATTTCCAAAGCCCTACCGCCCCCAAACACAGTGCGCGCCATACCAAACCTTCACTGGGTGGCTAACAAGGCTAGATAATGTGAAATAATGTTAAATAAATATTATGCTCAAATAAAAATTCCACTTCTTTCTCGCTAAGCCTTACTGAATGTAGAAATTTAACACTGCATTCCCTATGGCACATCCTCACTGAGAAGCCACTCACGTGGTCTATACATTCAAACAGTAGTCTCTCTCGCCCGAAATACAAAAAATATAGCATTTCCAAGAAAAACGCAGGAAACCTGCCTTCTATCACTAGCATTTATGATCATATGATGGTCTTTGCACATCATATGATCCACAGTCAATCTCTCTCACAAGTATACTCAACTTTAAAATAGGCGGAAATAGTTTTATTGGAAAATTCGTAACGTTTGGATAATCAATTTGTTGAATCAATCTGTAAAATTTTAGGCAATCCTTATAATTAATACGCTACATGAAACTTTGTCGGTTGAACTCCTCCGCCATTTCTTAACCGATTTTATCCATTGACGTCTCATTGGAAAGAGCGTGTCGCGTAGATTTGCAAACTGGCCTTACATTTTTGAATAAGTCCCTTGGGCTTTGCCCCAGTGGCTTTTAAAGTTCCCATGTTATTCTTATGAAGAATATAATTGTTTACATTTTGATCAGCTGTATAATTTAATTGCTGTTATTTATTTTTCAATTCAATGAAACGCATTGAGTACGTTTATTTACTATTTGAGTTTCATTGAATTGAAAAATAAATAACAGCAATTAAATTATACAGCTGATCAAAATGTAAACAATTATATTCTTCATAATTCTTCATAGACACTGCTAAAGCATTTATCAATGGTAAATGTCTCAATGGCACTTTGCCTCATGAAAAAAATTGTAATATTATATGTCGCAGACAAGCACTTTCTGCGTGATAATATATTTGAAAGTGTGTGTGTACGGAAATTACGCCATGCTAAGATAAAAAATGGGGATATTTTGTAATAGCACTCTGATAGGCTGAAAATAGTGAATTTGTGGTGGATCCATGCACTGCATGTTAATGTTTTGAGATTACCAAATGCAATTATTTATCGCTCTGCTAGCGTAGCGCACGATTCCGTGTGCTCGGGTCCACTAGTTATTCTTATTATACATGAACCTAAAACAAATTTTGCGATAAAGTCTGACCCTTCTTCCATGTGGGTTTCCCTCGATCATAAAAAGTGCATTTTTTCACTATTAATACTCAAATATTGACTCACCTCGAGATAATAGGCCAGCTTTTTCACACTGTAATGGAAATATTTCGTTTGAGATGATCTTATGACCACTTGACCAGCACTTTCTGCATTCTGGAGTGTCTGCGATTCTTCACTGAAACGAAAACGAAAATTATCAGTAATAGGAAAAACTCTTACTCTGTATTTATTTATGAAGTTTAACTAAAAGGATTTTTGTAATTATAATGTTATTGATTGAATAAATTTTGATTTGATCTACTCTAGTACTCCTTAAAAATCTCTAAAAAGAACTTGAAAACTCATTTCCCAATATTAGGCAATATTATATTTTGGTTTACAGCATTGAACTGTGATGTAAATTTTATATACAGTAAAATAGCAGTCAGTCATGAAAACTGCAGTTAATTTGAAAAATAAATCATTTTTACAGACATAATTTTACTATTTTTGTTAAAATAAAAGGCCTAAAGCAACAGATTCAATAACGACGAACTTTTTAAAAATCAGTCCACCTCAGGTGTTCAGGTTTAAACATTGAAATCTATATAATCGAAATACCACTGACTGACTGACTCACTCACTCACTCACTCATTCATCACAGTTTCTCAGGAACCACTCGACCAAAAACGATAAAATTTGGTACACGTATTCAGTAGGGGGACTAGACGCGTGCTAAGAAAGGGTTTCAAAATTTACCCCAAAATCGGCCCAAAATTGAAGATTTTTGAAAATTTAGGTGATAACAATTTCTAGAGAACCATTAGGTCAAATCAGATAAAATTTGGTATTCATGTTAAGTATCGGCCTTAGATATACCTTGGAAAAAAGTTTCAAAATTAGCCCCAAAATCGACGTTTTTTGAAAAGTTTGGTGATAAACAGAAAAATATTTTGAAATTTGCACTTAACAGATGTCATCAACCTGGCATAATTACATTTCATCATACCCAGTCATATGTTTCCCACATATTGCAAGGCTCCGACTGTATGGTAGTCTACATGCAAAGTGCAAAGTCTTTTGCTGTTCAAAGACAGTGTAAATAACGCTGCTAAGGGGTCTGCCATATGATTAAAAACGGTTGACTTCTATCAGCTGTTCCTTTAAGCTGTTTGGCTGGCAAGTTCAGTAGGTTAGGTCTATTAATGAATAATAATTTGTTTCAAACAAAGCAAACTTATCCCGAGCTACCAAAATAATTTCAATAGCTAAAAGCCAACGTTTATGAAAAGTAAAAAAGTAGCCGAGCTGCCAGTTAGGCAAGTGTGTTAGGTAAGTGTGACCCCTTCCCACTTCAATTGCGTAGCCTACTACCTCAAACGATCACTCACTTTCACGATCAGATCAGTTTGCAGTTGCACATCCGACTGCTAACATCGTTCTTCGAGTATTTGTGAATTTCAACCAACGCTCAAATCGAATAAATATCAGTTCTTATAAGAACTCTTACCTATCAATATAGGCATTCTCTAACTAACCTGTCAGATTGATTTCATTCTGTCACCTTTCTCATTCCACACTCACACTTTAATTTCGAACTTATTCGATTTTTGGAATTCAGTTGATCACAATTTCTCAATAACCTCAAGGCCACATGGAGTGAAATATGATATAATGTATATGTTTGATTAAGACCCTAGATGCATACTAAGTAATGGTATCAAAATTCTCCCCAAAATCACCTATTTCTGTAAATTTATCTAATCATAATGGAAATTAGTTGGACCCCCCGGGGGTCCAGGGGGCGGAGCCCCCTGGCTAGACGGTTAAGGCGAGCGAAGCGAGTCTGCCGGCTAGTAATATATACTTGAAATTTAAAACCGTATTTGGAGTGACTACGCTTTACGTATCGAATACAAACAAATCACAATAGAATTGTCAACATATTTGTTAATTCAATCATACTTCTGTTTTCAGGAACATATTTTATGAAATTCTGGTAATTATTTAGTATCCAAATGTTTCGAATTTTCCGAAAAAAAAATTGTGACATTACACACCCCAAGAAGCAATAACCCGTTGAAATTTTTTGGGGGTCGCGATTTTTTTTCACAAGAAAATTTAAATTTTCGAATATTTTAACGATGAAAAATGCATAATTTGAAAACATATGAGGAGCTCCATAATACGATATAAATCAAGTGAATATAACATTTCCAAAAAACTACCGCCCCAAGCACAGTGCGCGCTCTGCGCGGCTAACAAGGCTACATATGACTGAACCACCTCATACCTTTAGTATTTTTCTAAGGCTTCAAGTGCAAAAGTATCGACACCAAATAGAAATATTTTTCTATTTGGAGCCTACAATTGTCCAAGAACGAACCCACCCCTGCCGAGCCAGTAAAGCCACAAACCTTTGCCGCCTTCTTCCCTTGTACTTTTTTGTGGCAGCGAAATTGTAGAGTAGAACTGTTCACTAGAAGTTCCGCACCACACTTTGAGCAATTAGTTGTTTGTTTGAAAATCTTATGTTTAAATAAAAATTCAACAATTTCTTTCTCGCTAAGCCGTACAGAATTAAGAAATTTTACGCTGCACTCCCTATCGCACATCTTCGGCTAACTGGTGTCTCACGTAGAATATAAATTATTGAAACAACTCTCCCTCGCCGGAAATACAGAAATATATTATTTCCCAGAAAAACAAAAGAAACCCGCTTTCTCCCACTAGTGTTATATCCTTCAACCACCACCCCCGGCTACTCCACCATAGCTACCACCACCATCTCCTAACGGGATTCGGGTTGGGGGAATTGGCTATATCTGGAATTCACTATATCTGCTTGCAAGTGGAACTGCCTATATGTGTACTCTTCGGGAACTGGTTGTATCGGGAACTCACTATATCTGCATGCAAGGGGAACTGCCTATATGTGTCTTCCCCGGGAATTGGCTGTATCGGGAAGTCGCTATATGTGGAACCCCCACTCTACCACCGCTTGGAACGTGGACAGCGCCAAAGTGGGCGGATAACTAAGTGGACCCAGCACCACAACAACAACAACCTAGATCGGTTGCCATCATCACCGTAATATATTTAATTTCGTAAGGCTATTCTTTGCGTCAAAACTGGGGGCGTTTGGCAAGTTGTAGAAAGATGGGAGAGGGATCAAATTAAAGGACTCTATTCCGTGATGGTGGGAAAACTATTGGAATTTCCAGAATGTTAACATAAAATTAGATATAACGTAAAATATTCTCCATAAGAATAGAATTGGAATTCAAAAACGTCTGATTTGTTTACATCAATACATTATGTGATCGTGCTTTATCTTCAAGTCAGTGTTCAATATTAACATGTGGGTTACTTGGGATAGTATAATCAAAATTTAGACTGACATGTTCTAAAAATTTTTTGTTTTGTCTACATTTCTTCACATTGAAGAAGACAAGCTAATAATTTCAAAAACAGAAAACAAACCTCATAACGGACCTAACTAGTCACAGAGGAGTTGATATAATAGATATTCCAGAAAAGTTTGTGCTAAAAGAAATGAATCTATGATTAGTTTTATTTTTCATACAAAGATAACTATCAACAATGTTAATATGTTTTCAAACAACATAATAATGTGTCCATTGAATGAACAATGTCATAATATTAACAATGTAATACTTGGAAACGTGGAGGGAGAAGCAAATAACTACTTTATTGTGGACAAAATTATTACTGATGAACCCATTGAACTTTTAAATATTCCAATAGAATATCACACCATCAGGAATGCCACCACATAAACACCATATTACACTAAAAATTGGCGCTATTGTGATATTGATAAGGAATGTGAATCGGGTCAGGCTTGGTCAATGGCGTATGATGAATTGTGTTGGGCCTTTACGGAAGGTGCATAAAGTTAGAAATAATAACTAGATCTGGAAAGGTAATGCAATATTTTTACCAGGAATTAGGCTTATATCAACAGACCCTAATATGCCTTTCCATATGTCAAGAAAACAATTTCCAATCAGACTAGCTTTTTGTATTACTATCAATAAGTCACAAGGCTGGGATATACCTAAGTAAACCAGTATTTACTCATGGGCAATTATATGTTGCATTTAGCAGAGTTAAATCTCCGGAAGGAATCAACTTGTTTATTGTAAAAATAACAACAACCAAAGCAACCAAAAAGACTATTCTCACACAAAAAATCTAGTAAACAGGGAAATTCTGACTCATATGTAATTTGATTGTTAGTTCGTTTGATTTATAATACTGTAGTATAATGACTTGTTTTATGTATTAGTGTTTTTATTCAGGGATTTTTGCCCCTACAAGCCACTAGTTATTATTAATGACAGCTATGAAAATTATAGTTATTTTATAAAATGTCAGTTGCTTATCAACTTGTTCTCATGAATAGGATGTCATTCAAAAATTCATTTATTTTCATTTAAAAAAATTTTTTTTTCTTGAAAATAAGACAAAGTTTTTGTGTATCAAAAATTCAAGAATAAGAATTCAAAAAGCAAACATGAGAAAACAGTGTGTACAGTGGTGATGGTCATGAGTGCTTCTTCAAAAAATATTAGGCTATATCAATTTCTCATTAAGTACAGTATTTAATTGAATACTTCATGTATTTTGTTCTGCGTTTTGAGTGTAGTAGAACATGATCAGGCTTAATCACTGTTTCTGTTTCTGTCATGTCAATTACCTGTGAGTAGCTTGTAGATTATTATTTGTATTTAGTTTTTTTCCATCTGATTACAAAAATCATCATTTATACACAGTTTCTATAGTTTCCATACCTATCATAGTACATGGTGTTTCCATTCATACCGACACTCACGGACACAGGATGCTTTTTACTTTGCTAAATTTATTATGTCTCTTGTATCTTGTAAAGAAGAAATGGAGATCTATTTAATTTGGAATTACAAGGTCAAGTGGTGATGAGGGTTTATTGTGTCATATCTTTGACTTCCCCTGTCAAATCTCTTAGGTTCATGTCTTCATTATAATTAAAAATAAAGCAGCGGTTCATTTCCGTAAAATTTGCAATAATATTACGTAAAGTCAATTTCAGAAATTTGGAGCATTTGTAAACAAAGAAAATGTTTGGGAGATACCTCACCTGGAAAAAATGTCTTCACCTCCATAAAAGTCACAGATTTGGCTTCTTTTGTTAGTCAAGAGTTTCTGATCAGATGAGTTCATTTAGTAGGCTATTCACACCATCCCTCTCCCTTTTCAAGAGAAGATTGCATGTTTAATTGATGCGTGATTTTCTGGCTGAATGTGATTTTAAAGAGTTTTTGCTCTCTTTCTTGTCTAAATTTATCTTCCATAACATTTTAATTTCCTTATTTCACGCATATTTATATTTTTATGTTTCTTGTGATGAAGCATGGCGTTATTGTACAATAGGCTACAAAATTAGGCGTTCTATAGTATGATTCTCTCTCACTCACCCTCACTCTATCTTTCACTCTCACTCTCACTCTCTCTCAAGTGTCGTAGTGGGGTGATAATATACTCGTATATATTACAGTTCTTCACTCGAATTTATTCACCACTACTCCTTAATAATAAAAGCTTACCATTATTAACCACTCTTTACTCACAACTAACCAATGGCGAATTCTCCGAGCGTGCTTAGCATTGCCCGCATGCCTAACAAATAACGCGCAAATAAAAGAGAAAATATTGTTAATCAATACTATACTAACGAATTAAGATATTAATGAAATATCAAATATTAAAGTATTTATGTTTGCCACATTCATAAGTCACTACATATCTTCATAGTTTTCTTCAAACCAGAATATAACTGGTTCTTCTTATTAAGGACCCAACAGATCCTTATTGGAATTGTGCCGTTGTCCGACTGTCTGTCTGTGTAAAAGCTCTTGGAAAGAAGGTGGTCCACATAGTATTCCATGTGGACCCCCTGGAATCCAAGTCTATAATGACTTGTTATAAAACCATAATATGTTATAACTGAAAATAACCCAGGAAATCTACGCCGAAAATCTAAAGAAACTTAAAGAAATAAAAACAATATTCATATAAAAAATAAACAACTGACATATTGTACAAAGGGTATTTATAGATAAAAACTGATAGAGAAAATCAGAACGAATGTAGAAGTACTGGACAATGCAGAAAGAGAACTTATCAAGGAGGACAAGAAACTGATTGAGTCCAATGAGGCCGGCCGTTCAAGCAAAATACATAAATCTAAATATATATTTTCACTGGAAATGACCTCCACTAGGCTTGGTTCGTAATTATATTTAGTTTGTTTTAAAACAAAGAATGTTAATCAAATAACTGGTGATTAATAAAAATATATATATTAAAAAATTATATTAAACAAATTAAACTGTTTAAAAATGTAGTTTCCTTGATATTTCAAATATTAAGTGTGTTTTCAATTAAATTTCCTCATACTTTTGTGATAATAATTATATTGTCAGGTAAGGAAAAAGCTCATAAACCAGAGTGTACTCTCGGGCCAGGCCTCTGACAAAATTTCTAATTTAATTCCTTCAGAATGCAATTGCATGTTATTCTAGTAATGTTTGGGCTCCATACAATTGCTTGTCGTAGCTCTCTAGAAAATTGGCTAATTGGAAAATCCCGAAATATTCGAATAGGGTGCTCTTGGCAGAAGCTAATCTAAAAACTACTACTCTTTCTCAGTTGTGCCCATAATTCGCGTGTTTGATGGATGGGGGATCCTTCCTGCTTCCGGAAGCCTTTTTTTTAAGTTCCCCCAGGTTTTTTTCAGCTTAAAGTAATATTTATTTTTCAACAGAGTTTTTTTTTATTCTTCTATAATGAACTCTTTTGTAATGATGACGCGGACTCTTCTTCACACACAGGCGTAAGGCCCATGTGAGGAATTTTTTGCTCTCTAACTATATATTTTGTATTGAATAGTTTGTATACTTTTTTTTTGTTTATTTTGTATTTTATATGAATTTACCTACATACATATTGTATTTGTTGAAGGAGAAATAAAACCATTTCTGATTTGATTTGATTGGTCAAAGTATTCGAAAGTTATCATCAAACATACAAACATACAGACAAAATCGCGAGCCTCGAGTCACGAGTCAAAACATAGGACTAGCTCATTCAATCATATATATGTGATGAAAGTACACAAAACATAGAGAAAAAAATACATTGAAAATAAACAATAATTATTGGACTTTTCTACATAAGAGTGGTCTTAAAATCCTATCCCGGGGGAAAAATTACGAAAATAATCCCTTCGTACACGCTCTCTAAGCGATTCTAGGCACTTAATACAATAATTTTATCCTTCATTATTGGTCAAAATTAATTCTAATAAGTGTTTTGGTCCAGCCTCGGAGAACACGCGAACCATTTGATAACATTTATAGGTTCACTTATTTAGAGTCCATATTAGCACCAAAGTTTAACAAATCACATTATATGATTCAAATTTTGAAATTATAATCATTATATGCATACAATCATGTATAATCATTATATTATATCAGCTTTTTGTCATCTCCCTAGGGCTGGAACGCGGTGCGGTCCGCCCCCCTTGCCAGGCCGCTAGTGTAGTAGTATCCATAGATCAACCATCATATTCTATATTCATCCTTATTTTATGGCAGTATCTAATTTATTTTAAAGTATATCGATTGTTTATATGATGAGATGTATATTTTAAAATTCCTTTTGTTAATATTTTTTTTCCTATCTCTATTATTTATAAAAATTTTCAGCTATCCTATTAATGCAAGCCTATCTAATAATTTTTCTAATTTTGTTATAAATGTTCACCCCCTCCAGAATGGGTTGGTTTAATTAATTTAGCCTGAAATTGTGATCCGCGACTGTAGTGTTTCTGTATAATAAGGCTCTAAAAATGTGCTATTTTTCAAGATATTTGTACATAAAGTTTTTTGTTTTTTGGTTTTTTTTTGAGGATGAAGCCCACATAGGTCTGAGACCTGTGCGTGGGTAATGAGTTGGATGATGGTGATTGATGAGTTGGACCTACAGTTTTAGGTGGGTTCCGAACCACCGGGAAGTGATTTTACAGCAAAGAACAGTGTCTTTTTTGCTGGCCGATCTAATCAGTCACCGTTACAAACAGGACCTATAACTTACGAGAACGCAGTTTATCTCTCTGATTGAACAGATACCTGCTACGGCTCGCGGCTATCACTTCCCTCAGTACTTGGTAATAGCAACTTTCCAAAATACAAAAAATGGTTCATTTTTGACCAGCTGCAAGAATTGGCTTTTAGGCTTGTCGAATTTAGAATTTAGTGTTCTACAATTCTTATCAAAAGAAATATCTTGGAAAATTACAAAAATAATTACGATGGAAATTTTGAGGAAAATGAATCATTCCAATCAATTCATAAACATGAAGCATATAAGCCATTAGCTATTGTTAGCAAATGTCTGGACAAATTTTTTTATTACACAGATCAACTGTGCGGACATGCACAACAATAAATGTATACACCCTCCTAGCGAGTGTTTGAGTTCAACAATGTTACTTTGCATGTAAAAGTTCCACTGTATTGAAATTTGCAAAGGAAATGGTATCTGCAAAGGAAATGGCTCTGCTAACATAATATACAGTATTATATGACTAGCCAGCAGGATCGCTTCCCACGTTTTAGCTATCCAACTAAAACCACTGATGGGAGGCGGAGATATATACGCAACCAAATTTTAAAAGTAATACATTTTCACACCTGGTAAAAATTTTGCTTAACTAGAGTCTTAAATGAACCTGGATCCTCAACTTATAAGGCCACATAGTTCTTGAGAAACGGTGATAAAATATATCTTGAAAAATTGTTGTTTTTGGTCCCAAATGCTGGAAATTTCACATGGTTTTTGAGAAAATGTGATGAGTCAGTCGGCCAATGGTAATTAGCTTTTCTGGCTTCACCAGATAGGTTAGAGTCAGATTGTAGAGTATTTTTTTCATGTATTTTTTTTTGTATTATAATGAACTTGTAGCTAGCTCGCAAGTTTCTCTTTGCTGGCTGTGCCATATTGTATTCAGAAACGTATGCAAATTGAATTTTTGTAATGTTTGGTGAATAAAAATATGATATAAAAAATTATTTATAGGTTATAAGTATAAATTCTAATTAATAACAATGATTAAGAAAAGGTGGTTAGTGATTAAAAAAGTCAACTGTGGGATTTCAGGTAAAACCTGCTCTTAGTATGCATCTAGGGATCTTAATAACTGAACGTGTGCACCAAATTTCAACTTCTAGCCGCATGGTTTACAAGAAATAGTGATGAATCAGTCAGTCAGTGGCATTTGGCTTTTATATTAACAATGGCCAAGTAAAAAAACGTTTATACTCGGTCACTATTTATTTTAATTATGTTACTTTAAAATAGCAGGGCGCGCTCTGCCGCGCTCTCACCGACAGAGTTTGTCTATCACTGGGGTAGATGAATGAATAGTGTTGGTATTCTATCGCCGTATCGTTGGCTCCACCTGGAGCTGTGGAACCGTCACAGTACGCTGTGAAGGAGACCCACCTGCAACCGTCACAGTACGCTGTGACGTAGGTGTGACGTCAGATATAGTGAGTTCCCGCTAGCGACGATACAGCCGGTTCCTGATATAGGCAATTCCTCCGGTTGACATACAGTGAATTCCAGATATAGGGAATTCCCCTAGTCGACACATATACCGAATTCCTCCTCAGAACAGTTTTATAAGCATAGGACATTTAACACAGATATAGTGAGTTCCAGATATAGCCAATTCCCCGTTCCCACGGGATTCGCATTAGCTCTGCATTTACTCATTACAGACGCCAAAATTCCCACTTCTGAGGTTTTGTGTGTTAGTGGTGAGGGATTTCAATGTTACTCACAAGCGCGCAGACACAGTCAATCTCTCTCACACGTAAACTCAACTTTTTGACTGATTGAAATATTCAAACGCGGGAGAAATATTCATACGGTACGCTGGAGAGAAATAGTTCCATCAGAAAACTCTAATTTGAATGCCAAATAATAGTTGCCCCCACAAAATTTGGGCGGTATTTCACCTTGTCAAACCCCCCCATTTTGGTATTAACCATGGAAGAATTATAAATTTTTTACGTAGATATTCAAAATATGAGACTCTGGATGTGGGCGTCAGAAAAATGTTGATTTTTAGGTCTTTTGAAAGCAATTTTAAGCTAGTTTGGTGATGTTTGTCTTGATTTTGGGCTCCGCACAATTGATTAGCTTAGGGCTTAGGCCTGCATATCGCAACTCTTATGAATGTGGGCAGGCTAATTGAAAATATTGAAATAGCTCGCTTGAACAGCATGTGATTCAGTTGAGTATTCCATTAGATCATTAGCTGGTTCACTTTGGGAATAGTACTTAGGACTCTATTACTGGAATTTAGAGAAAAAATGTGATTATGAATTAGCTTGGAGGAGCCCTGTAACATTTCAAATGAAACAAATACCTTTTCTATAGATGGTAGAAGGGTGGTGCGGGGGTTTTCCCCTAGAGTAAAATAGTAAATAATCCTCTCAAGCCCTTTTAGACACAAACCCATTCCTCTTACTCCATAATCTTTAGTGAAAAAATTCAATTGATTTTTTGGGTTTGAGAATTGAAACTCATTTTGAGTCATGGCAAATGTTTGAGTCCAACCTAGTGATGTGGGAATATTCCCAGTGGGAAGGAACTTATGATTTGGGAATATTTCCCTGGCCAAGAAATTTTGGGAATTTATAAAATTGCTTTAAAATAGTTCAAATTGATCAATATCAGTCACATTTCACGTGATAATCAATAAATCATCATTTTTATCACATTAGGGAAGTACTACACCCTTTCAATTGCCTATTTTTGCTCACTTTAAAAAGTAGAAGTACCTCAGGTTAGGTCAATTCGTCGATTTCATTTTAAAAAGTACTAATTCTCAATATTATAAATTGATATTATCAACAATTATTCACAGTAATGTGATCATATGGAATATATTATTTAGTATATATAATCATAATACTTAATTTTAATCATATTAGTTTAGTTTTTTGTACTGATATAGTGTTTGTGTGTTATGCAAATATCTTCAAAAAGAGCAATTACTTAGGACTTAGGACTAGGAGAGCAGAGAGGCTCTTTGGGAAACTTTATAACCATTAATATCGAGTTGGATTATCCAACCCGTGGGAGCACCTCATTTTCTTGACTATAGACTCATCATAAACGGTATAACTTAGTCTAGTTAGTAAAAAGCACCAACAAGACCTGCCACTGAAATTCATTCTAAAAAATTTGTTAATAATTTTTTTAATGAAATATTATTATGCTTTGAAATTCAATTACATCACTTTATGACTTCACGAATCAAACTAATAATTTTTATAACTTTCCCTACTAAACTCTATCATCTACCTTCACAGTAGGCCGATAGCCTAACTCTTTTCACGATGTCAACAAAGTATATGACTCTTGTTTGAGTGCGGGGAGGGGGCGTGGAAAAAGTAAAAAATAACCCCTCTAAAATTGCATTTTGAGCGTTTCTATACATAAATTCTCCCACATTATTTTATCCCATACATATCTCTGTATTAACCGACCCAAAAAAGTATTAGCTCTCACCAAAAAAGCCATATACCATTTATGTACAGTAAGCGCCATATAGCTGTGCCCGCGTGTCCTTGAAATACCTTGTAGATGAAGTAAGGTTCGCGGGGTGATATCAATGCCTTTCTACATACGTCTGCTGTCTGCTGCTGAACATTGAACGCTACTGTCAGTGCACTTGACACTGCGTTCAGATTGCTTGCATTCGGGCTGTGATTCGGGTTTACTTTTCGGTCAAGTGTTTCTCCTCTTCATTGTTATTGAATAAAGTGGAATTCGTAAAAAAATGTATATTGAAAGCTTAGAGTCCAACTTCATTCACTGAATTGAACAAACTAGATCAGTCAGTCTGCTGCAAAGGCGAAGACAAGTTGCTTTGTTGTATTGTTGGAAGTGCCTAAAGGGAGCATAGATACGCGTATTTAGAATCTATGCAAAATCTCACCAAATAGGTCTAATCAGATGATTCTTTCACAGAAATTAAATTCAATTTATTCTCTACATTTCATACGCTAAATGTATATGAAAATTATTGAAGACAAAAAAGTTTCTCGATACATAACTTTTCAATGTCATGGAAATTTCGATTTGTAAATTTTCTGTATTGTCTTGTGCTCGGAAAATCTTTGATTGAAATGGGATTTAATCGATGGTTATGGCGTTCTCGAACTGTTTTTATTATATTACCAAAGTTTCATCGATTTCTAATGAATGATTCGACAGTAGCTATGTTGGGAATGAAATGTGAACACATTTTTTGGATGAAATCTGGTTTTTATTAAATTCCAAATATCTTTGTAATGAGTAGGTTCTCATTGAAAGTGCAAAGGACAAAAATGATGCACATCGGTTAGTTTAATAGAAAGAACTTTGTTCCAAAACAATATTCGAACTTTTTGGAAAATGGTCAAATGTTTTCAGCGCGGGTAGTGTCGTACTCTCTTGGCCCTTTGCCGGCGGGCACAGCTATGTGGCGACTACTGTATTTCAATATTTCAACTCACATTATGAATTAAATTCTATTAAGTGCTTAAGTCATCGCTAATGGACGGTGTCCGTACCCGAGGACGCTCCTTGGCTACGCTCCTGACACCTGCATCAACAAATCCACTGATTCTCTAAGGCTGAATGGCAGTAGCAGCAGTACAACAGAACAAATTTCTTCAAATAATGAAAATAAATTTAGCTGATAAATAACCTCTGTGTCATACAGTTCGACACTCACTGCTCCTTCACCATCAACCGTATGACTAAATTTCTCCCCTCAACTCAATCGCACGCAACTCAGTCGCCTGTCATGTCACCCCTAACCAGAATAATTTTTTCTCTATTATTTATTAGAAAAAATTATCTAATAAAAACATTTATTATCAATCCTTTTAAAGCCTGGTTGAATCTGCTTTTTGTCACCCCCCCCCCCTGGGCTGTCACCCGGGGCGCGCCCCCTCCGCCCCCAGGTTGCTACGCCACTGTATGTGTTGAGTCTGCAGGGAAAAAATTGATGGAAAATTCGAAACGTTTGGATACTGAATAGATACGGTACCATAAGAAGTACCGTAATGGTAGTAACTAGTGAGCCCAACGGGCTGGAGAACTCGCTTGCAAACAATTAATTTTTGAAAGGGAAACTCATTTGGAAAGCTTTTCGTAGGGGTAAGGTAGTAACGAAAAACGGTTGCTTTGAAGATACTTATTTAAAAATTCACAAGACATATCACTTTAAGTTCAAGTTCATCGTTGCTCTGATACACACATTTATTTTCCACAAAAAAGACCTACCGTAATCATATACCTATATATCAGGGCAATGGAATATATTCAGTAGATATATTTACCACATAAAAAACAGCTGTTCATAATTATATCCAAATATCAGGGCAATGAAATCAGTATATCAGATAGAGATTCTATAAAAAACCTGATCACATTTATATTCACCTACAGAGCTGATAATAACTCAAAATATATGTTGAATCTATTGCGAATGCAATCATATGGTAGAATCGTAGAAACAACTATTTCCTATATATAGTGATATATATATATATCAATGAAGGGCCTATTTGATTCACCTCAAAAAGGATGAAGGAGTCTGTTAATTTTATTGGCCAACGAACTTGACCTGTCTAAAGATACCAAGAATCTGTGTTTCAAATTTGAAGTTGATTGATAAAGGCGTTCGAAAGTTATCGTGATATCATACCCACAAACACACAACGCCTCGAGCCTCAAGTCAAAAGGAAGAACTCGCTTCGCTCGTTCAAAAATGTAAAAGACAACTGCTTGTTCCAATAGAACGCAGTCATAGGAAATACGCTATCACAAAAAAATAATAAAATATATCAATTTAAAAAAATAGAGAACAAAAATGTTAATTTGTTAATTAAAATGTTAAGATTAACAAAAATGTTCATTTTTGTATCCGTATTGAGTCACCCAGTTTTATTTAGTACTATTTGGGATGTTATTAATAGTGTACCATTGCATTAATATCATCACTAATAATTTTTGTATTACGGTAATCAATAAATCACATTATTTGGGATCAAATATTGAAAATTGATAGAGAATTATGATCCAAAATGATTGATTTGATGGACGTTGTTATAATATTCCTGTTTTTCAATTAAATTTGAGTTATCTTGTGAAAACTAAAAAATAAATTCGAATCGAAGAGGCGGAAGTATTGAGTACGATGTAAATTGAACAAACATTGAAAATAAAGAGTAAGCTGAAGACAAACTTACCGTAATGAGACTAGACAATCGTCAAGATGAAACTTGATACGCTGATGTTGTGCTACAATGAGTGTGATACTCTGCTAAGAGTCTACACAAACGAAGTGCACAATTAACGACAACACTGGCCTGGCACTTCTCATTAGGGATGAGCATCGATGGTCGATGTTTTTAAAACATCGATGTTTCCATGTCGATGCTCGATGTTTTTGACATCGATGGTAAGCGAACGATGTTTTTCATACATCGATGTTTACCTGCGATGTTTTCGTAAATATTGATGTTTTATAAATGCGGACTTGCTAATTTTATTTTCAACACACCGTTTTTTAGAACAATCGTATACAAGCAAGCAAGACCAGTCGGTTAGGAGTGTTAAAGTAATAGTAATAGAGATAATAGTAAATGTAGATGTAGACATGAGTGTCATTCTAGATTATGATGTTGACAGGCTACTAGTTGACAGTGATTTAGAGGTACTGTAGTATTCATATAACTTGGCAGCGTGTAGCAGATGGGACATGCTACATCTGAACCCAGCATACTGCTGCCAAGTTATATGAAAACTACAGTATGTCTTCTTGATTTCTCAAAGGAGTCTGAAAATGAACATTATTTTTTGCTGTGGATAAAGCCTACATGGATTTAAAACCTGTGCGTGGGTATCAGTGGGTGATTGTGAATGATGAGTTGGACCTACAGTTTCTGGTGGACTTCAAACCACCAGGTAAGTGATGATGAAGCAGATAACGTGAAGTTTTCTTGCCAGTCACTCGCATCCAAGAACAGTCAATTTTTATTGCTTCAATGGTTTTACTTTAAAATAACAATTTATTCTCAAACAATTACAGTAATTGAAGGATCAAAGAGCAGTAAAATATTATATAAAGCACAGGTTATATCAGGATTGAGTTTGGGGACACTTGGGCCCCTCAGTTATAAGCCGATTTGTTTGTAGGGCTGTGAGGGACTTATTTGTCCTTCACTTAAAATTGTGAGATTTGAACTATACTATCAAAAAAACCTTTCTGCATCAATTTAAACCATAAGAAGTAAAAATCAATGAAAAAATCAATATCAAACATTTATTGTACTTTGGTAGCAATGAGTGAATGATTTTTTCCTAAAACATCGATGTTTTGCACTGAAATACATCGATGTTTAGAGACTGATGTTTTCCTCACATCGATGGTATGGTTCGATGTTAACATCGATGGTCAACATCGATGTTTTCCCATCGGGAGTATCTCACATCGTCTAGATTTCAGATCGTCTAGGTACTATTTTAAAACGAATCTGGAGTATGTGAGACGGCTGGAAGTATCATGCGCTGATCGTCTCAGATCGTCTAGTATTCACATCGACTAGCGTCTCACTTCCTCTATATTTCATATCGACTAGGTTCCATAGCAGCCAGGCCGGTACAGTCAGCTACCGACTAAAATAGAGCCCGCCAGCTGTAATCACACGTTCTAATTATTCCATATCGTTTCACAATGCCATTTCACTATCTGAATTCCAACGAAAAAAAATAATTTTGGTACACTTGACAAATGGTATTACGTGATCCCAACAATGAAAAAAAAACATCAATTTGAAGCAGTCGTTCAGCTTTTAAAATGTTTCAAAAATTCTGAAATGTGAACTGAAAAAAAACTCTAATAGAGAATTTTTCCCATTTTCATGGAAAGTTTTAAAAGTGGGAAAGTTGTAGATAGAGATCTTATCTTGAGTTTATATTTCAAACTTTTATCTCTATAAGGTGAACCTTCTTCTCTTTGAATTAGGAGCAGAGTTTACAAGTTGAATAAATAAAACTAAGCACTTAGTTCCTTTCAAGTTGTTTAACGATTTAGTTTTTCTTCTACAGTTATTCACTGTTATTCTTTCAATGTTATTAATTGCTATAGTGCTATATTTACAAAGTTTCATTTTGATGTACAGTATACAAAGTTTTCAATATAGGCCTACAGCAATATTTAGCTTAATTTATAACAGAAATATACAATGCCGTGGATAATTACTATCCTATAGCCTACACTGGATAAATATACTGCAAATACTTTCAATAACTTACAATAAGAATAACTATTTATGTTATAATAACTTACAATTAAGGGAAAGGCTCCGTTGAGCCTGCCTTTGGTTAGAGTCAGTTAGAGACATTATTCTATATCATATGTCAGAATTGAGTTACGTTGATTTCAGCTCTAACTGAAAATCATAAATTCAAATCGATTTTTCAAATACGAGTAGCTTTGGATAAACTCTAGATAAAGAAATATTTCTTATTGATTTCATAATTCCTAATTCATGCTCTTTATTTTTTATTAATCTATCCATATTGCAGGAATATTTGTCTATCAAGTCTCATTTTTAATTATTTTTGAACATGCAGGGTTTTCTTCTCAAAAAATTTCACGAATTATGGAAGCTGTACGTACATAAATCATTTGATTTCAAAATCAATAGACATTGGAAATTATGTTTTTACTATCATTGCCATAATGAATATCTATATCATGTCTTAACAGGAAAATGTCGCAAATTTTGTCCAGTTTTTTTTTATGGACATGTACTCCATTTTTGTGAAATTCAAATTCGAGTTATGGAGTTCGCTGTATCCACTGCAATCAATAGGAGAGGGTTTGGGGGGGAAAGTTTTGGGAAATGAACTCTCAAAAACTGATTTTTAGCAGTTTTTTGCGGAGGATAGTATCCACAAAAGTTTAAAGCTTGTGCGTGTGTAATGTGATTGATTTTGATGAAAGATGAGAGAACCTACAGTCTCAGCTACAAAGGTAAATGGCTGTAAACAATATCAGAGCAGCTGGAAAAGTTGAAAACAGTCAAACGGTCACCGTTTTAACCGCTGTCACGAGTATTACGTGACTTATCTTCTATTGCTAGGAAGACCCAACGATTTCTATACATAAATATTTATGTAGCCCCATAGAAATCGTTGAGTAGAACACGTTAGCAATCATAGAACCATCCACTACTCAAAAATAAGTTCTTGATATGAGTCGGTAGTGTTTTCAAGTGAATTTATTTCATTTACCATTCAAGGAATTTTGAGTAGACCGGACCCCCGGAATGGAGAAGTCTCGGTACACAGGCTAGACAAGTAGGACAAGGATTCATGATGAATCATTCTGTACAAGCAAGCACAAGTTCCCTATCTTCTTTGTCTAAATCCAAAAACTATTGTAGGCTACATGCTTTTCTGGATTGTACAGCGATGTGCAATGATGAAAAATTATTATAGAAGCACAATAGCCTATAATTAGCTCATAATTATTATGTCTGAATTTAAGCCAGTATGATTTTTTACCAAGAGTTTTGGTGAATTTTTTAATAAATGAAATGTTTGTAGAATCCTGTTTCTGCTAGATTGTGTTCATATGAAGGAAGACTCGAAATGAAAACCCTCAAATCGAATTCAACATATTGAGTAGGTATTTGAATAAAGTATGTATTTAATGAAAAATCGTAACTTTTTATTTCTCCTGTGTTATTGATGAATTGGTAGCCCTTCTACAGTTTCACTCTGATACAGCGTCAATAATATTGACAATAAATTATGTTATAACTAAGTCATACTGTATTTGTTTTACGGAATCACAGTGAGCTCTATATAACTTTCATTGAACTGAATATTGAGACCCTGGAAAATTGACAGTTGATAAGGCCCCCACCGACCCCGTTGCGCAAAGGTAACGAACAAGTAAAAAGGAACAAACTGTTTTGATAACTTTTTTATGAGTTTGTGATACAGTATTTCATTGGATCTCAATGATAGAAAAAATGAAGGATGTAGTTTTATTCAAGTGAATCAAAAACCTAGGTAGCAAGAGTAAAATCCTATTACATTAAGTGAGCAATTTCTGTATCTGTATACCGTATTTCTATCCAAAATTTAAGATTAGCACAACATTTGTGAGTCAGAAATGATTTCAAATGGAAAATGAAATTGGTTTTGTCCAATGTTTTTCTATGAAACACTTGAAACACAGCCTCCCTGAGCGGAGCTCGGTTCATTTCTTCCATTTAATAATGATGTTATTCTATGGTGGAAATTTTCCATATATAATGTGATTAAGTTATAATAATACAGTACTAGAAATATTTTTCTGCCACTCTAGAATGTCTTTTTTATTGGGTGAAAGGTTGAAACACATACATTTCACAGCTAATAAAGAGAACTTCCTCAATTTCGAGTATTTTAGATAAATGGGCTAGTGTGTGGCCACGAATCTGGAATCTGAATTTCTTCCTTTTTTGCGCGATCTAGGTTCGGGTGGAAAGGATGAGTCATACATAAAGTTTGTAGAATTATTTATATAAAAATGGCTAGTCTCGATACGGCAATATTTGTTTAGTGTCGCCGGGCTGTCGCGCCGGTAATTGCTTATTTCCTGTCTAGTTCATCCCCTCTCTCTCAAATACTGTTTTTCAATCTCATACCAAAATTTAGCATCAGTTACTGCTGCTAGTACAGCAATAAGGCTGTGCAGGCAATTGTGAGTCTGTGAATTATTGACAAAAATATTTTCCCCACCAATCCAAGAAATGTCGAAATGGGCTATTGTAATTTATTTTGAATCTTTATGTAAGTATAAGAATGTTTCATATCAATTCAAGGGTAGCCCTAACCAATTTGAGCAAGAAAGGTCCCAGGATGGGGGGGGGGGATAAAATTGCGTTTATCTACTGGAAGAGACATAAGGGCGAAGCTGGTCTCCCCAGATCCCGATCCCTTTCCCCTTGGCGATGGACAGTTTCCAAGTTATCAAATCGAGTTTAAAACCGATTAAAACCAGTTGAAATTTATTTCAAATTGGTTATCGATTTAAAAAAATCAACACTTCCCTGCTCACGACTGTTTTCCCTGATGATTGGAAATTCTCAATTGTTATCCCCTTGAACGAAGTTCCTAATCCTATTTCTCTTTCTGATTATAGGTCTATTAGTATATCCTAGTGCTTACCAAAGTTTTAGAAATTCTTGTTCATGACCAGATGAGTAAGTTCATTGCTAGATAAGGTTTGATCAGTGACTTTCAGTCTGGTTTTAGAGAGGGACTTAGTACCCTTCTGAGAGTCACTGATGATATTCGTAGGGCATTGGATGGGTAAGAGTTGAATCTGATCATTCTAGTTGACCTCAGTAAAGCCTATGACTACATTTTTCACCCCATTCTATTTTATAGATTAGTAAATATGAGCGTCTCTCATTTCGCTATCCCTCCACGGTCCCGATCCCTACCTCCTTGGCGATGACTCAAGCACAGTTTTCACAGTTATCAAGCACTATTAACTTTAACCCGTGAAATGAGTTAAAATAGGAGGATTTTAAGTCTAGAAACGATCAAAATGTGGCTATAGATAGGTTACTTTTTCGGAGGGAGGGCCCCTGGACCCCCTTTTGAGCATGAGAGCCACATATTTTTCATCATAATTTTGAAAAGACAGCTTTGAGATATGGGCCTACTGTGAAGGTAGACTATAGAGTTTGTCTGTCACAATTAAGGGCAGGCTTATCGGAACCGTTCACCAAGTTATAGTATTGTGTTCGAATTCACTTCTTTTATCTTTTGTGACATACATTCATATGATAATTTATTACTTTGATAAAAGCATTGTAATTCAACAAGAAACATATTTTTAGAATGAATTTAAGTGGCGAGTCTTGGAATGAAGAATGAAAGATAATATCTGATTGAGGTAGTACATTATCATTGTTGTTAGTGAGGGGGGAGGGCTAGTTTGTACCCCCCTCACTAGAAATTTCTGGTCACGCTTACGGGCGGTGGGAAAGAGAGGGTGGAGGGGAATTTTCGCAAAAAAGGTCAGCAAAAACTCATTCATGACCACCCCCCCCCCCCTCAAATTTAGAGCTGGGACCACCCTTGTATAAGATAAGAAGTCACTCATCTCAAGTGTTGAGGTAGTGTAGTGATAGCTGCTTCCAGTTCTTTGTCACTTTCAAAATATATCCTGCCAAAAAGTCCTTCAGTTTATATGTGAAGCATGTTTGTCAAAAAGACTTCGTTTTTACAAATTTCAAAACGGGTATTACTTTCCGGATGCCTAAGTATATTGAACAGCATTTAAAGAAATTTGAAGGACTCTATAAAGCAATTTGACAATACGTTTTAACTCTTTCATTTGATGGAAATAAGATCGTAGAAGCTTTAACACTGATAAACCTATTCATATTTCATGAATGTTTTAGTCATATTGATAATTTAATTTAACCTTTTTCATTGTTTCAAGCTCGATTTATGCAATGAACTTTTAAAAATTCCAAATAAGTAGGTTGTAACTCATGATTTGTGATTTAGGCTACATTGAAATGATGATGATGTAAATTGGATTGATTAGGAATAAACAGAAGAAACAATTCAGTATACTTGTGATTTATTGAAACAAAGTTAAAAGGAATAGCAGATATTGAAATAACTACACAGTAGTTATTTTCAAACAGTTTGTTTCTCATAATTTTTACAAAAATAATCTATTTTGTTCAGTTTGATCAATTGAGCAATTTATTGATATGCTGTAGTTATATTTTTAAAAGAACTGCCATGAGTATTCCGTCAGGAGGATGGTCTTGGAATAAAATTTTGTGTATTACTAGGCTAATTTATACAAGAAATTTCAAGAACTTCAATAGAGAATTCTTGTTATTGGACCCTATCATCAGAGTTGTTAACAATTCATTAAGAAATCAATCTTCTACCTTGTATTAATTAATTGAGATTGGGACACTTATTATATTGGACCTTATCATTAGAGTTGTAATCAAATCATCGACAAATAATTATTTTGTACAATGACATTTGTAATGTTTCTGTTTTTTTATGTGGCAATAAACTCAATTCAATTCAATTCAAATCAATCTATCAGCTTGTTTTATGCTAATTGAGACAGAAGTGATGGGAAATACTGAATCATATCTTATGGCGAAATTGAACGCCACTGTGCTGGGCGTAGCGAGAGGAGTCCACTTTAATTGGAACCGAGCATACTAGACGAAGTGAGAACTGGACGGTTTGAAAACTAGACGCTCTGCGACAGCGTAACGCAAGAAACTAGAGGGTCTGCAATCTAGACCACCTGACACAGAGAGCTAGATGGTTTGAAAACTGGACGCTGTGACATACTAGACGCTCTGCGACACTAGACGGTCCGAAATACACCCTTCCCATCGATGCTCATCCCTACTTCTCATCTGCTCAAGCTCAACCGTGATCGAGTGACAATCAGCTTCAGTGGTGGGAGTCAAGCCAGTAACGTTCGCCTCCCCACCAATCCAGGTAGAAAGCTACCAGATGTTTGTCCTTTTGTTTTTCAAGAAACAAGGAAGAGGCATGCATGAATAGAAACTTGTAGATAAATGTTTAGTTGAAACAATTGGCGAAGCGACGGGGGGGGGGGGGGTCCGGGTTACGAGCCCCCTTGAGCCTGTAAAATAGGCCACAAAAACGAGCAGGGTAGCATCAATAAAAAGACGATAATATCGGTTACTGGAGGTAAAAAAGTTTTCATTCGTGAAAAAATATTATAATTTTAATAATTGAAATCAACTTCAAAAAATTAATTAATAAAGGTTACAGAGGGGATGGGGCGCAAAGGCAAGTTTTCTTGGGCCGCAATGTCAAGGGGCCACATCATTTTACAAAATGTAAGCAAGTGACAAATCAAAAATAAAATACGGGGCCCAAATTGTCCAACTAGAGGCCTCCAGGGCCCCTTTTTCTCCAGTTTAGACCTCTAGAAGTCTAGAGGCCCCATTATTGGGCCCGTTTTTATTGCCAGTATAGTCATTTGAAGTAGATTCAAATAGGCTGCATCTACAATATTTAGAATTTCAACATAAATTTATAAACATGGGTTCCCTAATTGCCTCGGCTTTGGGCCATCAAAGGCCACACGGTGCTGGTGGGTCCCAGTATTTTCAGAGCCCCCAAACATGGGTTTGAAGGTCCCCCAGACCACTTGAATGAAGTTGACGCAGAAGGCTTGGAAGGAGAAAAGGTCTCTTCATATTTTTGCAGACCGGTTTCAAATGCTCATTTCTATTACTGCTCAGATCTGATACCCCATAGAGTTTATTGTGATTGTGAAATTTTTCACGCCATAATTCAATCAACAAATAATATGAGGGAGGAGGTTGATAACCACAAAAAAGTTTAGAGTTGCACTTTCAAGCCCTGTAAAAACAATTTTTTCTCCGGTGGAGAACCCTCAGAGTCACCAATGTCTTGGGGTTCCATCACCATCTATATGTGAATACAAAATTATTACAAGTTAAAGTTTGGATGTTATTAGTTCATTCTCTCTTTGCAAGTTGAATCAAGTTCCATTCAATGTCAACTTATATAATTTTACATATTCCAGTATTAGTGAATAGTTCTATGCGAATTCAAAAGATTACACCAAAATGGAAGAGAAGTTTATTGCTCTCTCTGGTGCCACTCATTGCCCTTTTCCCTAGCTTCCTCAGCTTTTTCATGGAATGGTTTTCAGTTGGCCTACACTCGAATTTTATCTTTAAATTGAAAAAACAATTCACCTAGAAGACTTAATCAATGCTAGTTGGGAAATCGAATCATTAATTGAAAATTGGTACCTACTTAGGGTGAAGGTGTAAGGGAGCCTCCAGCCTCAAATCTGCCCCGGTCCACTAAAAATGTCTCTGGGTGGCCCTGATTGTAAAAATAATTTTAAGCCACTATAACTTGCTAAATTGGCTTTATAAAAGTAGTATTTTTAAATGTTATACATTAAAATTTGTACACAACTAATTAATGGACTAACAATATACGAAAAATGGATTCAAGTTCTTAGGTAAACGATTCATAAAATTAATGATTTATTAAATTTAAGCTTCCACTGTACCCAATTTATAAACTTCATTCTAATAAATACTCGTATAAAATTATTGTTTTTAAGCCTCAAATCAATTTCTCAACATCGAAAATTCAAAAAATTTCCCATAATGTGGACTAAAATGAATGAATTTAAACTTTTCTAGACATGAGTCCAGAATCTCTTGGAATACGATTTTAGTGGGACTATTTATAAACATTTTTCCGGGATATGGTCCCCGGACCCTCCCTCGCCCTGGGGGTATTCCATACCCCCAGACCCCCCCGGGGCCCCCAAATCTCCGATAACCCCCATGAAAAAATTTCGCTACGCTACTGGTCGAAACTCAATAAATAATTTTTCTCAGGTCACCTACTGGGGGTAAGAATTTCAATATTGAAAGTGTTTTGTCAATTTTATCAATTACATGGTTTAAGTGAGCTTTTCGGGACGCGTTACTAAAAGACGTCTTCTCATCCATAAATCCCACACTAAATGTGCAGATGACTTCGATTGTCGTATTCTGCATAAACTGACGATTAATTTGATGTAGCGTAGGCCTCTTTGTAGTTGAAAATCATGAATAATACTTCCTTCTTTCTTGGACATTTAAACATTGTGAAATCGATAGTTGTTTGTGACGCGCTACTAACTACGCGACGTCTCAGCTCTATTAGAACTTCGAATAAGAAATTAATATAAGTGATACAATGTACACATAGTATAGTTTAAGACTCTGTTCTCTGCTGTAAAATCACTTCCTGGTGGTTCGGAAGCCACCTAAAACTGAAGGTCCAACTAAGAACCAACTCATCAATTACCATCATCCAATTCATTACCCACGCTCAGGTCTCAGTCCTATGTGGGTTTCATCTTTAAAAAAAAGTAAAATTAATATTAAAATTTCAAATTATTTTCTGTAAATAAGATATCAAATAAATTTGGGTTGATCGCTCATAATGCAATACGAGTATTTTAGTCGATTCCTGTCAAAAAAGAGTATCACTTTCCTTATGGAAAACGTGATATGTTATGCATTGCTGAGGCAGTGTCGAGATGGTTGCGACCCCCCTAAAACCCCCTCCCATCAGCATTATATTATACCTCTCAAGATCGAAATCTAAGGTCGGAAAATTTGGTAGAAGAACTGAGCTATCCGGCTATTTTTTTTACACTGACAAAAAATTAAAGGAATGATATTTGTTTTTTGAGATTATAACTTGAATATTGTGAATCCTCGCTATCTGTAATTTATCTTGAATATCCTGAAATGCAAAAGGGTACTCTCTAGCTATTATATTTTACATGACTATAAATCAGGGTTAAACTACAATAAAATCTTTGTTTCTTGCCCAGTGTACTTATCCGCGATAAGTACAGTGTAGCCTACTTACACTGATTCAAAATACTAGTGAAATTAATAAGTTGATTTTTGTTTGCTAGAAATAATTTTGCTTAATAATTTCAGAAAAAATCATATCATGATCTAACTACAAAAACGACTGATGCTATGGTATGATTTTTAAAAACAAAATAAGTTCCTATAAGAAGTTCCAAAGGGACAAAATGTTTTGGACCACCTGCCAAATCTTAGAAAGTTATGAATTTTGCACGTAGCCTGTCGGAATTCGTTGATCTTTTGTTTATAAATGACTAGGGTACAAAAAAAACCTGATGTATGGTCAAGCTGATGTACCTGAGTTTCCATATCCTAACGGAGGTAATCTATTTTGATCTATGAGCATAGGCTTCAGTATAGAGATAAATGAACTTTGAAACCTTGTGGTAGTGCATCAAATTGTTTCGAAAGCCAAAATTGCATTATTAAACAAGAAGATATTCAATAACAAAGAAATACCAAATTGACCAATTTAAGCAGATTACGACAATGTAAAACACTTGAATATTTGTGGTCTAGAATGTTGGTGGGAAGAAGTCTTTTAATAGCGCGTCAACAAAACTTCATTTAACTACATGTACATTTCTAGCGATCGAGTAGGGCGGGCAGCATCAGATCTGAAGTCTATAATCAATGGAGACCTTCTTCTCTCTTACGCTAAAGTAAAAATAATTTTGTGTATTACGTAGCAGTTATGTTACAATAATATCAGAAATAATCATTTACAGTCAATATATGAGCTATATCTGGAATAAAAGTCAGTTAATATTATCAATATAATAAAATAATCATTATCAATATCATAATCATATCAATATCATAAAATAATATAATATTCATTATATACAGTGCACTAGTCAGTGGCATGTCATGTAGCTAACTAAACCTGTTACAAATACGACTAAGCTGCAATTCCGGTACATGAAAAACAAATATCTACCCTTATACCAGATGCAGATGCAATTTAAAATAGTGTTAACAAAACCAGGTGATTGGAAGTTGTTTTGTACTGTTTATCATGTACTGTTGCTGAATATTGATAGGCTACCTGAGTGTGAAGCGGAGAAAGATGAGAAAGTTACAATAGTTGGATTTTAGATTAGATTAGATTACTTTATTTATGATAAATTTCCAATAAATTATTTTCTTTCAAATATGTGCTTACATACAATATTTTAACATCACAAAGAAAGTAGACCTGGTTGATACTATTTACATTTTGTTTGAAATATTAAAAGTGATCTAGTGGTTAGAGCTAATGAAATGACATTCTAAGTGATGCATTTAGAGAAGAGTGAGAGAGAAGAGAGCACGTGAGAGTGAGAGAGAAAAATTAGGACACTAATTCTTTGTCTCGGCTTGAAGTAATCAAGACAGAATGGAAATCCCTAGAAGCAAACTATTTCTGTCATATCGAAAACCATTCCGAGAATAGGCTGGCAAGGCAGGTTACTGGAATTGGAAAAGGGATGGCATTCGGGCAGGGTGGCTGCTATTTTGGGAAGTAGTTGGGGGATGTCTGTTGACAGCCCCATTGTCACATTATGGAAGATTCTATCCAAGGAAGGTTTCCGAACAGCTAGGGTCATTTAACAAAAGAGAGAAAGAGCGAGATAGATATTCTTCTTAACGATTGTATATCTAATTTTGTAGTTATTTAATCTATATTACTAGTAAGAACAAGAGAATGTAATTCAATTGTTTTGTGTAAGTATAACTCATTTGTGCCGGTACTCTATCGTAATTTTTATAGCATGGCACAACTTTTTCTTCCAATTAAAAGAATTTCATACCGTAAAATTAAAAAAAAAACGCGTTATCACTACCTTTTCGATTGGATATATAATACTACAGACTGCTTAGCCAGGATCTTCTCCCAAGCCACTTTTTTATGTTTCATAGGTAAACTATTCCCAGCTCAAATTGATGTTCTAGGCCGGCCCCTTTAACCGATTTGGCTCCAGACCTTGATTTGGTCTTAAGAGCGGATCACGCAAGCGAGGAGTTTGGTAGGAAGCTATTTCTTTCCTCACTGAGCTATATTGGTTTCCACGGCTGATGAGCTCTGGCCGGCTTTTTGTATTCTGCAGAGTATTCGCCATTGCCGCCAGATAGTATCAAATAATTATACAATAGTATCAATATAAATACACGGTCAGTATCACTCAGGCGCGGGCTGGCCCGGGTGGCTACCTGGCGATCGCCAGGGGCCCCCGAGGTAGGGGGGCCCCAAAACGGAATAGTAAAAAAAATAAAAATAAGTTTTAAATATGTTTTTGTATTTATGTTTTCATTGACACCCACGACTATATATTCCACAATACACATATTGCTTTAAATAATTTATTATTTTATTTGTTTAAAACATTGTGTGAGATGCGAGATCGAAATTAAACATTGTTAAAAGCCGGTTGAGGTCATCTCTTTCTCGATTTGTTGTCACCATTAATGCTAATGGCGGTTGAATGAGATTTGTTTACAAACATTGACAAAAATATTGCTATTTTTTTTTCTAGATTACGTCTTGGAGACTCCAGTTAAGGAGTATAAGACAAGTCAGATCAACAATATTATACACTAGATACCATAATTACTTCAATTAGTTGAGGTGAGGCTTAATTTTGATGTGAAAGGAACTCTTGTACACTATAAAAAGCTTTATCAGCTAAATATTTCTTCAATTGTTTTTTAAATATTTCTATATTTTCAAGACTCTTCAAAAACTGTGGTAGCTTGTTGTAGAATTTCCTACCAATATAACTAGGTTTTTGTTTGAATAAGCTACTATTGTGACTCACCAAGTGATAATCTCCTCGGCTTCTTGTATTATAATCATGTACATCAAGATTTTGGTTAATATCATTCGTTTTTACATATAAAGTAGCCTCATACACATATAAGCAGGGTACAGTTAGGAGACCAAGTCTCTTGAACAACGGCCTACATGAATCTAATCTATTTACTCGTTCTATACACCTAACCGCTTTCTTTTGGATCTTAAACACCCTATCAAGATTTTGTTTTGATGAATTACCCCATACTAAGATAGCATACCTAATATGTGACAGTAAGAGCCCATGGTAAGCTGTAAAAAGTAACTTTTTGTCCTTCAATCTAGCGAGCTGTCGCAGGACAAAAACCCCAGATGAAATTTTACAACATATTTTCTCAATGTATGGAGTCCAGGTCAATCGTCTATCCAACATAACTCCTAGAAATGCAATTTTTTCTTCCTGGTCTGATTGATTATCGTTTACAAACACGTTTATAGCCCTATCTTTATTTAAATTATGTTTGTTTTTGAATTGAAGGTATTGGAATTTTTTACTATTTATAGTTAATTTCAACTGATTTAAAAATTGGACAATGGACTGCACACCTATATGGGCACTTATTTCTAAATGATCTAGAATGGAATTGCTGAAAATGAGTGATATATCGTCAGCAAATAAGAGGGCTCTACCACTAATTAAGTTAATTCTTTAGGTAAACGGTTGACATATAACAAAAAAAAGCAATGGACCTAGTATTGACGCCCTGAGGTACTCCAGCTTGGACCTCTAATTTATTAGATTTATTCTTTACTATACTATTACCAACTACTGTAGTTAGTTCTACACATTGTTTTCTCCCAATAAGATATGATTCAAACCATTTCAGTTCAACCCCATTTACACCTACATTTTGCAGTATTTCCAATAAAGTTCTATGATTAACACAATCAAATGCCTTTGACAGATCTAAGAAGATTGCAGTAGCTTTATCACCTGAATCTATTATATCTATTAGTTTTTCAACTAGAGGAACTATGGCTGTCTTTGTTGATCTCCGTTTCTGGAAGCCATGCTGTTCATCACAGATAAAGTTAGCTTCTTGAAGGTGCAGAAGTAACCTATTTAGGACTACTCTTTCAAAAATTTTACTTATTACATTTAAAATACTAATGGGCCTATAGTTTTCTACCTTTTCTCTATCACCACTTTTGAAGATTGGCAAGATCTTCCCCTCTTTTAAGTTATCTGGAAAAACACCTTGTTCTAATGAATGATTGATCAGATGAATCAAAGGGTCTAACAATTGATCTTTACATTCTTTCAGAATTTTACTGGATACCCCATCCATTCCTACAGTTTTTTTATTATTTAAACTATCAATGATATTTGACAACTCGTCTTGGGATACTGGGTGGAATTTTAATTCGTTCTGAATCCCCTCAGTATTCCTCATGTCACTAATACCTGCATTAAGAGATTTTTGAAGATTCTTAGCAACCAGTTGATAATATCTGTTAAAGAAATTACAAATGTATCATCAATATATTTGTAATTTTCGTTAATTATTCTGGGGACACTAGTATAAGCATCTACATGAGCTACTTGCCTATTTTTGTTTATTACATCCCACACTGCTGTGTTAAAGTACACACTATTATTCAAAATTTCAGCTGTTTTCTTACATTTCGCTCTTTTCACTTCTTTCGTATAGTTTTTCTTTAGAGCTTTGTAATTATCTTCACTTAACATATTTCTAGATAGTTTGAATTCATCATATGCATCTTTAACCCTATTTCTTTCTGCAAGGATATCATCAGTTATCCACTCTTCAATTTTGTCTAATTTGTTTTTTACAGGGACTTTTTTAACTGGACAACTCATAGTAATATGAAACCTTAAAATATTAATGAAACTATCATATTTGTTATTCAAACTATTGCTATTGTAAACCCTACTCCAGTTTTCTTGTAGCAGATTCTGATTCAAACAATCGATATTCCCCTGTTCACATTGTTGAATTTCTTTCATTACTCTACTCTTTTTAATTGATTTATGACCTTGCAACCCCACCTCTAAGATTTGATAGTCATGATCAGATAGTTCCGAGCCGCCTAATCTTGTTTTAGAGTAATCTATATTAGTAAGGATGTTATCAATTATTGTTTGTGATATTCATGAACTTTTATTTCCAAGTTATTCATGTATATAATATCCCTTAAATCTTCTGTCATTTTATTCTGTGTTGCAAAGTCTGTATTGAAATCTCCCGCTACAATAACGTTTGTAAAACGAGTAGTAGTAATCTCTAAAATCCTATTGAATAGTTCACAAAAATTGTTCCATTCCCCATTTGGTGACCTATAAATACCTAACACCGCTACTTCGAAATTATTGTCAATTTTTACTCTTAACCCAGAAACTTCTAAATCCATTTCTACAGCAAATTTCTCTACAAATTCTAAATTAAATGTTTGCATATTCTTAGCATTTTTAGTGAAGATAGCTACTCCCCCACTTCGATGAGATGTCCTGCAATACGACGTTTTCAATGAATAGTTTGGAATAATAAGTTGTGACAATTCATCTTCTTTTAAACCATGCTCTGTGAAAATAGCTATATCAGGAGCCTCTTCTTTAAAAAATACTTCGATTCTATCTATTTTGTTACGAATGTATTGAATATTCTGATGGAACACAGTGAGTACCGGTACTTCCCTATCATCCCTTATTACTTTATCGTTGCTTTTGCATATTGAAGTAGATTTACTTAATCTCTTAGAATCTTGAGAGCCTATCAGATTGCTACAAGAGTTCCTTCCACTAATGCTATCCTGATTTTTTGATCGATTAACGTCTTTTAATACAATTGAAGATATGAATTTATCATCTGAAACTAGTTTCCCTTCCCGGTTTTGAGCCACTTTACTAAAAAAGGTTCGTTAGATGATTGTTTAGGAGAATTATTGACAGTAGATTGCAAACAACTTTCAATCAGCTCTGCCAGCCTATTACAAAATATTACTTTGCCAGATTGATTTAGATGTAGACCATGATTAGTGAAGTTTTGTTTTTTCAGCCTTTCATTTAGAAAACAAATCCCCAACTGCTTAGAATTCTTATTTTTTAGGCTGTTGATTGTATTATGAATTGATTTATTTGTTGACTTAATGGCTTCATTTAGCTCTGGCCTATCAAACCTATACGGAATTGTACTTATTATTACATTAGTTTTTTGGCTGAGTGGCACAATCTCTTTAATTTTTTCATTTATTTCAGGAAGATGTTTTAGATTAGGTTCATTTATATTGTTTGAGCCACACAGTACTATTAGAAAATCGTTTTTTCCAAAATCTTTAGTTTGTTCCTGTGCTGACTCTACGATTGCGTTTATAGGGGCACTTGGTTTGAAAAAGCTCTGAACTTCATACTTATTTTTTAATCTTTTATTTAGTAGGTCACTACAGTCTCGTCCATGACTGGATGTCAAGAGCAGTACTCTACCTTTCCTATCGTTATTTGCCCTTACTTTAGTTTTGGTTGCTGTTTGCAAAACCTGACTATACGTTTTTGTTTGACCATTTCTATTAATTTTTTCCCCATTTGATTTAGGTTCTACTTTTTTTGTATTGATCAGAGGTTGAGATCTTACATTAGCCAAGTTTATTTTTGATTTTAATATTTCGATTTCCTCTGACATAGACCTACATTGACTCGTGAGATTTAGTATTTCAGTTTTATGGTCTTCCTGCTGCAATTTTACAATAACTTCCAGAGATTTTATGTGATCCACCAACCCTATTCGTTCTTCCTCAGAATTTTTTAGTGATGTTTCTAATTTTGTTTTCAATTTGGTGTGATCACTCAATAGTTTAGCAACCTTTTCTTCTACATCTACAGTAGTTTTAAGAGCTGTTGGAGATTTTTTTGTTAATAATTGCTGAGATCGCGTAGCTACCTGAGTTTTAGTTAAACAATTGGATTTAGATGCCTTGTTTGGACTTATTTTCCTAGCTAAAAATTGTTTTCAATTGATTTTAGTTAAATGTTAAATGAAATATTACTTAATTTATTACAATTGTCAACTTGAGACTATTTAATTACAAGAAAATTCATCAATATCGGTACACCTAACCTCGAAAATAGAATTTCACTTTTTATTAAGATACTTTAAATTATAATAGACCAATCAATAATGGAGATTATTAAGATATTATAAATACTAATAATAATAATAAACAAAAATACTACTTATCCGTTCGAATTAGTATTCTATTCTTCAAAATTCGCAGAGCCTGTTCTGAAAACGTATGCACAGCACACTGCTACCTCGATCATCCTAGCTATAGATGAGTTGGCTAATTCCAATGATGTACTTAAATTAAAAGTAAATAGTTAGGAGGTGCATCACAGCTAAAAGCAGTATTATTTATTATTTTAGTATGTAATAAAGAATCCTTATAAATATAAACGTTGTGCAAGTTTTTACATGGTCAAGTATTTAACCTGTGTAATGTGTATGTTTGAACTTTTAGCAATAAACTACATCCTTATAAAAATCTATCTTGTCTGTGTAATTATTACAATCAAAAAAGTGTTGAGTACTGCAGGTTTTTTGGTAAAATAGCTAGTGAAAAAGCGGGTTTTCTATGTAATATTTTAATTTCCGGGGGAGGGCCCCCGGACCCCCCTTTCATCTGGGGGGGGGGGGGTATGGAATACCACCCAGACCCCCCGGTAAGGAACCCCAGGCGGTTAATGCCCAGGGGCCCCCAACATCCCCAGACCGGCCCTGAATCACTGTAAATGTAGTCGGCTAAAAATAGTCGCGCGTAATAGTGATATCAATTACTGCAATTAGGAAAACGTAAAAAGAAAAAATCAGATAAGAGATCGGCTGATTATGGAAATGATAAACACCGGACGAGCTATAGCACGATGCGCGTTGCCCTACGCATGAATAAAAGGGCCCTAGCAAGTTTACGTTACTGCATTGTTGCTTGCAAATGATTGGCTAGCCCTGAAAGTAGCGGGAAACTGTGTGATAACAACTGCAACAGATCTATTTGACTTAGTAAGCCAAGCCATGACTCATGCTTGATTCAGGGTGCTTTCCCAGCGGAGCTTCGATAGTAGAGCATAGCTGTGATATCAAAAGAAAGCTGTGGAATGGATCTTCGTTCAAACGTGTTTGCTCTTGAGTAGAGGATCATTCTAGACTCAAGTATTGAAGCTCCATAATTTAACCCCAATTCAGGTTCTAAACCTTTTTCAGCAGGCAACCCATCTTTCCTTATCAAAATACATCCACAGTTCATCGATTCAAGGTGACGTAATAACTGAAGAAACTTTATTTGGTCTAATATGGTCTCGAATGAATCCATTTTCGCTTTTTTTTCAATTAATTCTACAAGAAAATTGGTTTTATCAATCACAAAATTATTACATATTGAAAATAATTTATTTTGCTTCATACAATATTTAAATTCAATCATGCGATTCAATGGAATTTTCGCTTCTTTGATTTGAAACCTGAAAAAATTATGCAAATGTCATTACAGAATAGGAATGGTACCAATAATCGAAACAAATAATCTGAAGAAAAAGAAAGAAAATATATAAATTTATTTCTCTAATACAGTATACAAAAGCGTACAAATTAAACAATGTTCTGAAGAAAAACAAATTAAAATACTCAACTAATAGCTATAACATTTCAGTAGTACTAGAGAATGTTAAGATAATTGTTGCAGTTTATAATGCACGAGTTGGAAATCATTGAGCATTGAAATTACGAGATAGAAATAAGAGAACTATATAAATAGATAGAAATAAGAGATAATTGTTGCAGTTTATAATTCGCGAGTTGGTGATCATTTAAAATTTAAATTACGCATATTAAATGAAAAATGAGCTTACAATATCAAAAATTAAAATTTATCCTCTAGTTGAATAGGAAATATCGATAACTCTAGCATAAGTACTGTATATACCAAGTATAATAAAAGCACCGCATGGATAACACGTTTCCCCTCCATCATATTACGATATTTTTCGTAACCGATTACTTGGAGCATAACACTGTTAAGGGGCCCACACACTAGCGAGTCCGGCTCGGGAAAAATCACCAGTTTTCTCCCGAGCCGAGCCGAGCCGGGCTCGCACAGTGCTACTGGCGCGGCTCGACTCGGCTCGGCTCGGCTGGGACTCGCTAGTAGTGGACGCCTCGCGATCCAAGCAAGGCTTGTCTCATTATAACTTAGTAGATAGTCAGAAAGCAAGTATTTGCACTGTTCACAAGACATAAAAATAAGTAAAATTGAATTCTCTTAGACATTTAATCACTCTCAAGATTGTGAAGAAAGGGCTGCTGGTGATTATGATCGTAGAATTTCAAATCAAACAATAAAGAACCTCTTATTTAAATTATTTGCACAAGTCTTTACTTATTTATACTTTGGGGGCTGGCTAGGGCTTTTGCAAAGCCAGTCACAATTTATTTTTGATATTCCTAGCTTGAATTTGAAACTCTGCTCTACAATCTATTTTCCGAGACTACAAGAGTGTGTGAGTGTGTGTGGGTATTAATGACCCAAGGTCGCTCTATTCTCAGAAAGAACCATTTTTGTTTTCTAAACCATTCAAACAACGAAGATGTTATGAACCTTCCCTACGAACAAACTTCGTGTCGGCTGTGAATAAGCTAGCAGCTTTGGTCAATGTGAACATGAGGCGAGACTAGAGATGGGCGACTTCGACTCAAAAGTCGACTTTGTGTCGACTTGCACACTGAGTCGACTCAATCGACTTGCCATGCATGATGCCGACACGACTTTCGTTTTTCTCACTACGCACTTTGCGACTTGAGTTGTATCATTGAATGGTTGAGTTGTTCGGTTCAGTGTCATCTAATATAAAGTCGTGTCGTCTAGTTTGAGTCGACTCAAGACATGAGACATTTCTTTAGAATAGTAAGTCGAGATGTGTTAACGACTTCATAAGAGTATGACTTGCGAGTGCAATTTCGGTTGTGATTTTTTGTTTTAGAAAAGCATTTCTCAGTTCGATATTCTCTACTGCCTACATATTTATATATTAATGATTAATAATAATTATTATTTTTCTGCATGATGGAAAGCACATCCAGAGGACGTGTTTATTGATATAAGCTCAAACATTACAAATATATTATGTAGAAAACCTAGTCATTTGATTGCTAAATTTAAAAAATAAAACTCACTTTTAAACTATGTGTGCTGGTGATCATCAATATAAGATAGACTCGAGATAGATCAAGCTAATACTATTCTTAACTAGCCTTTATAACTAATACAACAATAACAAAAAACTATTTACGGTACCTAAAACTACCTAAAGTATGCAAAATCGTATTTCTATTCACATCCTATTCACTATGAGAACCTACCTATGGTACGGTAGACTCCAATATTATAAAACCAATCCCTATTTTTTTTAAATCTGCTAATATTGCCTTCTTTCATTTCCAGTAGAATTCTATTGTAAATTGTTGGCCCTATAAATATGCTATTGATCTTTGTCCGAATTAATGAATTGTTAATTTATATCACTCCCGTCTTGGTGAATATACTAAAGAATCCTCATTCTTTTTCTATCTTCAACTACAGTAGTTCAAAAGCATGAACGACCCACGACTGATATGTTGACAGTGTCGACAAAATTAGAGCCAAGAGAAAAAACAAAACCGTTGAAATTGCAACTCAACCCGACTTGAGTCGTGTTTGAGTCGACTTGCACCTCTTCGACTCGACTTTAGCTTCGGTCGACTTGCTCTCTTGAGACCGACTCGCAAGTCGACTTGCAGAAAGGAATGAGTCGCCCATCACTAGGCGAGACCCTATTCAGTACCCTACAATAATTGTTCACGGAATTCTCCTACACACACACACACAAAGTTTTTTTACAGGCATAAGCTCCCCAGAGTAGAAATAGAGGCGAAATACTCCCATACACTCCTCCAACTGAAAATGCGCTTACCAAGGACAAACCCACACTTCTCTCTCGGCAGTGTTGTCGTTTGATGCACAAGGGTAGCGAGTGAGAGAGAGAGTTTCCGGTATAATTTGGCCCAAAGATTGTGGGGATATGATGGATGAAAATTTCAAGTCTTCAAAAGAGCGCCCCGTTGCAAGGAAGCGGAGTGTAGCGACGAGGCGTTCTTCAGGTGTTATTGCCTCTCGCATTTTAGTGTCCTCCTTCAATGTAAGAGGCTTCACCATCTCCAGAAGAAATTTAAAATATTCCTCGTTCAAACTGAGGTAGTTTTGGAAATCTTCCGGAATGTCCTCTTTTATAAAATTGAGAAGATTCATGTGACTGAAGTGTCTTCTATTCTGTAGCCATTTCTTCGCCCACGACCGTCTGTTTTTACGTTTTTTGTGCACAAAAAGTCCGTATTAGTTTAAAACGAGAACTGCTGCAGCAACCTCCTCTTGCGAACTCATGTTTGCAACTGAAGGGTCGGCTAAAGTAAAATGAAATTTCAAAACTGACTGTCGCTAATCTTTCGAATTCTAAAAAAAAAGTAGTCCCGAACACTGTCATTGACATCTGTATGAGTAAAGTTTTGTCTATGTGTGTGTGAGGGAGAAGTAAGAGCGCTAAGATAATAGGAGAGCGAAATAGGAATGAAAGGAGAATTAATCAGTCTACGACCTACGTAAACAATATAAAAATGAATGACATCCAAAGAACCCTTGACTCCTGGTCTACCCTGTTGAAACGATTCTCAATTTAGGTAGCCAAACGTATTTTATCGTATAAAGTCTACCAGAGCTATTATTTTGGCGCAAAAATGGTCACTGAAAAATGATCACTCCAGCCAAAACCAGGACCTGTTTCATGAAACTTACAAGAACTTATAATACAAGAACAGCTAATTTTGCTGCCTAGGACCATGTAATATGAGTGAATTTTATTAGTAATTATCCTGTATTATAAAACTTTTGAATTCTATGGAACAGGCCCCCTATTACACTTTTGCATACTTAATTGTAGATGTGATAAATCGATAAGAAAGATACTTAGAGACGGGAAAATAATTGTTATAAAAAACATAAATCTTTCCTTTAAACACTCTGAAATCTATATCTCTAACGTCAGAAAAAAAAATAAAATTTTAAATAATAAATTGAAATTTTAGCAAAACCAATACTCTAGTCTAGAGCATAAACAGACCTTCCAAATTGATTGCAATTTCAAGATTTTGAGATTAGATGAGTTATATGGATCAGAATTAACATGGGCGCACTCCAGCCGACCTTGAAAAGTAGACGAGTCGGACTCGGGAAGTTCACAACACGATTTTTCCGATTTTCTTCCGAGCCCGACACGCCGAGCCGGACACGCTAGTGTGTTGGTCCCTTTCAACAACAACAACAACAGAGAAAAGTAACTTTATGCAAAAATTTGCTATTCCTCCGACTGTACTACAAAAAATTACTATCTTGAAAATGAATTATAACTACATAATCTTTGAAAACTATATATTGCTCGGATTGCAGTAGGCAGAAAATAAATTGGATGGTGATATTCACATGAATAAATAAATTTTATTTCTCCTACAAAAAACATAACATCCATCCAATATCAACGAGACAATGAAAAAGAAATATTCTCCAGAAGGGCCTAAGACTCTAATTGGAAAAGAGTCTGGACTTCAACTTGTAGAAAAAATATTGGAAGAGGAATAACAAAACGAAAACGATTTAATTAACAAAAGGAAAGCGAATAAAAAAAATTAAAAATAATGAAGAAAAAATAGTAGAAGAGTAGAAAGCGGCTTACAATAAATAAAAGAGGATCTTCTTGCCAGCGTACGGGAGCGCGAGCTTATTCCACCTCAGGTTACTGTTCATCACCACTCCTAAATACTTATGTTCTGTGACCTGGTTCAGCTCTTCACAGTTACAGGAGGGGTCGCCATTACTTACACATGTATGGAGTTTGAGGGTCAAACATAGTAGAGAATTATTTACATTTCTTAAGTGGAAAGGTAACAATTTAGTTTCATCAGCATTCCATCAGTGGCGGCTCATGAACTCTCACCTTGGGGGTTCAACTTCTTGGGAGACTACCAAATGAAATGCCTTCACTTAATAACTGTAAAGGGTTTTTCTTAGGTATTTTTGTCATGCATCAAATGCTATAATATTTTGCCAAAGATTATTTTGATTTGAATAGTGTTGTATACTCGAGTACTTGCCAATTCTGGAAATTGATATTTCATATTAACTTTTTGTTGTAAATTTAACGACTTGCAGTCAGTTCTAATTGTGAAACTGTAATTAATGCACTCACACTTGACCGAACGTTTTTGAGTTATTGAATCTCATCGTTAATGCATCCTAGATCGGCGACGTAGGCACGAACTCACGACCTTGGAACGATATGAAATTCACAAACTCACCCCACACAATAAACAAAACATCCTCAATGAACAATTAAATTTTAAGTCACACAAACTTTTTGACCACATTATACAAAAACCACAATTTTTTCTAATCAACGAACCAAAATCGCCGATCTAGGATGCCTTGAAGACGAGATTCAATAACTCAAAAACGTTCCGCCAAGTGTGAGTACATTTATTATATATTCACGATTTAAAATTGATAGCAAGTCGTTAAACTTACAACAAAATGTTAATATTAACAACGCAGATCGTTATGGAACAAGAAATCCAAGAATTATATTTTATAATGTCTGCAATCGAGATGCTCCACCAGCTCCATGCATGATGATATTTTTCAATGTTCTTTAGTAGACTTTCCATCACCACAACCACCATCATTACAGTATACAATATACCAAACTACAGCTATAAAGTACTAACTGTTTTTACTAAGAAATCTAATTCACAAGCACTATCTTCGTATCACACTTTTATAATAGGCATAAATAAAAACTATGAAGATTATGAATTTGTATTAAGTTATAAGAAATTAAAAAAATATAGGCCTACTCCTAATTCGATTTTGTAAGAGTTCTTAGAATTTTAAAAAGGACTTTGAAATTTAGAAATAGGCTAATAATAATATTATGGCAGAGAACCTGCTGTATTAGCAGAACTTTTGTATACAAATCCAAGTCTTCTCTCCTTTTTCACTGCAAAAGTTTCAATAACTCTCATTGAAGTCTACCAACTCATTGACCATTCTTTTTTCTATTGATAACATTGCTAGGGCAGTGAGTCTATCTTCTTCCATCGTACTTCTGAGGAATGTCTTAATCCTCTTGAGAGAAGAGAAGCATCGTTCAGCTTCTGACATAGTCATTGGAATATTAACAAGAATATTGAGTGCTTTAATCACCTCTCCAAAACATTCTTGTAAATTATTTTCAACTAAACAACTTAGTGAATCATTAACTTTTTAAATTTCTGAAATCATCTTCTTCATAAAGAATTTTCAATTCTGTTTTGAATTTGTTTTTATCAAAGTAAGGGCCAAAAAATTTGAGAACGTCATTGAGTATTTGTTTGGGAAAATGTTCCTTGAGGTCGAAATAATTTTCACTATCAAATAAATTGGAAATTAACAAGTGTCCAGGGAATTTGAATCTTTCAATACAACTATTCACAATCAGATAAAAAATTTCCTTGGCAGCCGCAACTGTTTTGATCTGATAATCTTCACGAATTACGAAGTCGGCCGTAATTTGCCGAAGTCACTGTTCTGAACGATTGGGTTTCAGTTGCCCTACCCGTGTGCCAAAATTTTTATTTTTATTTTTTTTATTTAACAAGGAAAGAGACAATAATTCAAAGGAATATTTATTAAAATCAATTTAATTCATAATTATGTCTAAGTTGAGTAATTTTGTTCCGTTACGTTACATCACTGCTCAATCTTTTCGAGCAGTGGCTACGATTTGTCTGGTAGAGGCTTGCTAAATATTCCTTCGATAGCTGCATAATTATTGTCAAATATTTTATGATTGTCAAGGAATTTGAAAATATGACTTGAATTAACAATTTATTGATCCGTCAGTGATGGATCAATTTTATTTTATTTTATTATGAACCACTTTCTTTTTTAACCCAGTTGGGATTTTTGTTACATATTAAAAAAAATGGAGTAAATATGGATACGAAAATATTTAAACAAACATCAGAAATGAACAACTTTAATAAATAGATAAAACATTGAAGAATTAACGTATGGATCATCCCTTTGGATAATATTCAGCTTTAATCTTGAACCATGGTAACAAACGAAAAACTACTATCTTGCGGCGTCGGTAAGCTTCTACAAATTAAATTCTCTTCGTAATAGTTCGTCGCAATTTATCTTCGCTAAATTTTCATCACATTTTTCAACAAACATTTACGACGATAAAGGGTACCCTTTTTATAAAAAAGAACTTTCTTAATATGTAATTTTTTAAAGATTCAAATGTTCAGATTTACATATTTAAATCCATATTTTGTAACGTATTTTGTTCTATTATAATTAATTTTGGTGGTTCAACTTATACTCTTGTCTTTTATCTTTCAACCTGGTTTCATCTTTCTCATGTATTCTGTACTTAAGTTGTTTAATTAAATAACTTCAGTGGAGATAAAATTTCACCTCCTCTAGGTTCTAGTTCGTTTCCAACTCTAAAGATTATCACACTATTTGGTAGGGCAACTGACGGGTAGGGCAACTGGTAAGCAGCCGTTCTGAACTGATCACGTGGTCATTCGGCTGGACTCGGCTAGGTTCGGCTAGAGTCGTGGCTGGAGACAACTTGCAGCTAGTCTCCGTTTGCTGTTAAATTTTGCAATTAGAAGCCTCCTCAACCTTCTCCATAACGTACCTCCACCACTACCTAGTCTATACCTTTTGGAGACTTGTTCTCCGTTTCGATGTCTACCCGTGAACGGGTTCACGAGTTCTGTATGGCAGCGCTGTTTCAAGCCTCTCAGTAGATCAAACAGCGTGTAATATAGGGTAATTAAACAATGGAATTCTTAGATTATTCAATATCCAAATAATTACTGACAAATAGATTTTACTTTGGGGGTTCATTGATCAATTGAACACTTAGAACCAGCCGCGCCTGCATTCAATGTCAGAGAATTCTGGTCAAACCAAATCATGGCTTGCAGTTCTTTTCAGCTTTTTGATAGACACAGCTCCATTATTTATCTCCAAACATAAATGCGGCATCATCCACAAAAATAAATATTCTACCATTGGTTTCAACCTTAGTAGTGTTATTTATGTAAATTAAAAACAAAAGATGTCCAAGAGTGCCCCTTGAACGATACCTTAGTCAACTGCTGTTAGGGAACTCTCAACATTTATCATTCTTACTCCCTGTTTATATTATGGTTGCTTAAATAACTCACAAACCAACTCAGAAACAGGCCATGTATTCTAGTGTTTAAATAGGATAGCATGTTCTAGTTTTTTAAATAGGATGTCTCTATTGACAGAATCAAAGGCCTTAGCCAGGTTAAGGAAGGCAATCATGACACAATCCCCAACAGAAATACTGTTGAAAGTTGCATTGGTAATATCAAATAAGGCATCACTAACCCCGATACCCTCTCTAAACCCATACTGCTCTGGAACTATTATCCTATGTCTCTCTAGAAAGGCATTCAGTTGCTTCCTCTCTATCTTTTCCAGAACTTTAGAAAAAAACAGAAAGCTGTGAAATGGGTGTGTAGTTGGAATATAAGTTCTTGTTCCCTCCCTTGTAGATCAGTATGACCATTGCTGTCTTGAATATATCAGGAAAAATTCCCTCTCTGATGCCGTTAAGAACATGCGTTAGTGACATAAAAAAATGTATAATATTATCCTTAACCAAAGTTAACACATAGTAAGTTTGCTCAGCAAGTTGAATTGTTGCAACATGTATATGTTTAGTTAAACCAGTATAGCTAAGTAAATTCGTATGGCTTTTCGTGGTGGGGAGACCCTTACGGGTAGTTCCACCTCGCCGCTTTTTTAACGACTGCTTTTTTTTATATGCAACCGGGACCGACGGTTTAACGTGTCCTCCGAAACACGGAAGTGGCTCGAGAAAAATATCTTGTACTCAACTGGGATCGAACCCACGACCTTTGGCTTATCAGACCAGCGATAAGCCAACTCGGCTATGCTGACTCCAGTATAGCTAAAGTTTAGGTAAAGAATTATTGTGTACAGGGTGTTTGAAAAAGAACTCCCTAGTTTTAGGTATAAATTTAATGTGTAAATTAATGAAAAACTACATCAACAAGTACATACAATGAAAGAGAGTACCTTCGAGTTTTGTTTAACATCAGTACACTTCAACATGGGATCCATTTGTTGCCCTGCACACGTCGAGACGATATTCAAATGCTCGCCATGTATTCACCAACATATCAGGTGTAACTGTCCCAACCGCCGTGACGATTCTTTCCCGTAAATGGTTTATGTCTCGGATTTTTTCACTGTACACAACGTTTTTTATGTGTCCCCAAAAGAAAAAGTCCAGAGGGGTTAAGTCCGGGCTTCGTGGTGGCCAAGCAATTGGGCCAGCTCTCCCTATCCACCTTCCCGGAAAGCGAGTGTCTAGAGCCGCGCGCACATGGTTACTGTAATGAGGAGGGGCGCCATCTTGTTGGAAAAACACAAGCCCTTTTTCCGCCTCAATATCTTCCATTTGGGGAAAGACATACTCTGTCAACATGTCGTAGTAAATGTCTCCATTTATTGTTCGTTCTACAAAAATGAAAGGACCAATGACACGATCAACCATCAAGCCGCACCAAACATTAACTTTGGGAGAGTCACGTTGATGCTGAATAACTTCATGTGGATGCTCTGCCTCCCAAACTCTGCAGTTATGACGATTAACTGTCCCACTAACATGAAATGTAGCCTCATCAGAAAAACAACCATTGTTCAAAAAATTTTCATCATCAATTCTGTTTAAAAAGTCAATAGCAAACTCTAGCCTTTTGATTTTGTCAGGAGGTTTTATTTCATGTAACGACCTGGCGCCGTCTCAAGGTCAAGCAGGTCTGCCAACTGCAGTGGGGCAAAACTTAGACAGTTGCTGAATCAAACACCACAAACTAGAATAGTGTATCACTTTTTTTACAGATTCTATGACACATCAAAACTAGGGAGTTCTTTTTCAAACACTCTGTATAATTGATAACAATGACACAACTAGCCGTAAGACAGTCTGCAAACATAGTGTTTCCAAGCGTCTCAGACTCTAAATAGCTGTGATTGGCTGAGTAGTCACAATATATAATTACACTCAGCAAATAAAAGCCACTTATTTACAATGCCTAGAGTTTGAGACGCTTGGTGGATGCTCCATGTTCAGACGGCCATAATGGATCCGATATTATTAGTAAGCGATATTATTTTCTAGAATTATAATTTTTATACTACTAAAAATGTACCTTTATTAGATGCGCTTTTCCTCTTTCCTTTTCTCTTTTTACCAGAGGCTGGCCTTCGCTCTGAATTAGGATCCAGAACTGATATATCTTCAAAGTGTGTCAACTCAGATCCTAAGTTACCTTCTGTCATGAGAGCCTTGGATCGGTGATTTTCTACACGCTTAGTGGGTAATCGAGTGAAATAGGATTCTTCATATCTGAAATTTCAATCACACCAATTAATTGGGAAATAAATTTTCATATGAATCACAATAGTGTGCAGTAACTTGCATGACAAATTTAGGTGACATTCAAATAGAACGTGCTATAATGGTGAATAAGACGTGAGAAATATAGAAAAATTGCAAATAATAAGTGAGAAAATATAGTAAAATGGTAAATAGGACTTGGAAGAAGATAGTAAAACGGTACATAATACTTAGAAGAATATAGTTGCATGGAACATAGCAAATCCATATACCCCTTTCATAGGAGGTCGGAGGATGCTAATAAATAAATTTAAAAAATAAAAATAATAAGACATGGAAAAATATCACTACAGTGTATTCAAGATAGCACATACTCCTGTCTTTCCCTTTGGCGAGCCGACTGTTTCATTTTGAAGGTGTTGGCTTGTCCAACTTCCTTTGGAGCATCCAATATATCTTCTCTCATTTCCTGGACAATAGAGCTGTTCAACGCATGTTTACGAGCTCTCTCCAACAATTTCTCTTGTTTTGCTGCTTTGCTATCATCTTCATCTATGGAAAAACAATTAGATTTTCAAGACCAATAGAATGTTCGGTTAAACCTTTCAAAGAAAATGATATTTGTTAGAATGCAAACACAATTTTACTTGTAGAAACTTAAAAAAAAGTATTTCAATATTATTTCTACCTAAATAGAAAAATTAATCTGTGTCTGATTACGGTACTCCTTTAATTTTAATTGGATTTCTTGAACACGGCCCAAAAAAAATAATACCTTTGACAGAACATAGGATGAGGATATTAAGAATGCACTAAATCAAGAGTTTTTCTATTGGAGTATTTGATACCAGTAGAAAAATGTGATACTTGAAGGTAAGCTTCAATATAAACTACCAATTTAAAAATCGCAATTGCTTAATGATATTGTTACGGGTTCTATCTCTAAAATAATGCTGGCAATACTTAAAATTAACACTTGCACTTTATTAACACAAATTACAGACAACTCGCACTAATCAGTTATATCACACAAAAAAAATCAATCGAGAACAGATAAATCGATAATGTTCAGCTAACAAAGAATTTGCAATATTACTGTACAAAAATCAATCACTAAATGTTAAAAGGCCGATCTAATATTAAATAAAAACTGTTCAATAAACTGTCCAGGAAGGAACTGATTCAGGAAGGAACGTCTAAAACATAACAGTTGAAACACTACAAGCACTTATGAGTCACTGTATAAACTGTTATAGAAGCCTGAATAATAATTTGTCACTATGTACTGCGATTATCACTTTAACAACAAACGTTCATATAAACAGTTTGTATTAGCGCTCACTGGTAATACGGTTTGTATGAGCGGAAACGGGAACTGTCACTTCTGCAACTTAGCATTAGCGATCGAATCACAACTGACTGACTTATACGAGACCTTCTGCCTTTTAAACATTTGTCATAATCTAGAAAGAATGAGAAGGTTCTCGATTTCTCTATGAAATTCTAAAGTAAACAGATAAGACATTCTCCAATTTTCCATAAAGTTCTAAGTAAGCATTCTAAAGGTGTCACAGAGAAACTGCAAAGCGAGGAGAGTACGAGGATAGCAAACAACATGCTGCTTAATGGTAACCGGAAGACAATATTGACACAGCTGTAATTACGCTGAAAATTACTGCCCATTCTCCCATAACAATATCTATCACACCAATATTAGAATGACAGCTTCATTGGATCTAATTTTGTATGAAAATATCATCACAAGAATTAACTATAAATAACTATAAACTATAATAATAATAACTACAGAAAATGTCTCAATACCATAATGCATAGCAGCAAGTTTTGGAGGAACATAAATCCCAGATTTTCTCTTTCCAAAACCTCCATTATCATCATTGGCATCGTCTTCATCATCTTCACCAGAATCCGCGCTATCTTCTATCTATAAACAAAAAAAATTGAATTCAGTGAATTAATTAATTGAATGAAGCAAGAGAGCCTCAAGACCTGCCCTCTTTCTTTATATAAATCTGACCTTCCCACTGGCATTGAGTGGGAAACGTAATTAATAAAACTAAAACTATGATAAGACAGAATGATGCAGATGACCAATCTGCTGCAGTTCTCACTCACATCGAAGCAGTCTTGAGTTCCGTTTTAACAAGAATGTATTTAAAATTAACTTCTGTCACTATGAGATCCATTCTTCTACACTTTGAATTATTTAGAATTACTATAGCGAAGAGTAGACTATCAACTCAGCACTTATGCATACAAGGTTTTTTGGTGTGCTTATTAATCATAAATCAAGTTTTAAAAATACAAAATCAATGATAGGATTGAACCTGTAACTTACTGTGAGTTCATTTAAACTGTATTTGGAGTTTTAAAATCACAAAAAATCAAATAAATCTATAAGTTAGTGAATTCAATCTATATTTAAATCTATATTGGATTTATGCACAAACTATAACAGGAGTTGGAATTTAAATGTTACCAATACTTCATTTTTCAATATAATATTAAATTTATCAAGGTGAAATGAAATTTTTAGAAACAGATCATAATGTCATAGGCTATCATTGAATAAGATACAAGAAGATGAATTCTTTTCAGTAGCAATTAACAAGGAAAGGTAATTGAAAAATTACTCTTTCAACTTACGCCATCCATGTCTCCAGGATTCGCTTTGAAACGGGATGGATCATTTTCATCGATTGTGCCAGTTGTTGCTGTTTTTATCAATTTATCTATTTGATATTTCAACTTATGTTCAATGGGTCGTATCCTTTCTAGAACAGTTCTTACTTCAACTAATCTTTCTGTAAAAAGAAAATATCACAGGTGATAAATACCAACTTGAGCAAGTAGGACTCAGAGCTAAGAATTAATTAGCCTAGCTCAATTTAAACTATCGACTTCATCTCATAAAAAATCAAAATTTTAGTTCAAAACATATATATACATATATATATTTTTTTTTTTTTTTGTTTACACAATTACTCACAGAATAATTAAAGTATGATCGCGAGAAATATATTTATAAATAAATTTATAATAAATATAAAATTTTAAATTTATAATATTATATTATATTTATATTTATAATAAATTTATATTTTGTGACGAAAAAATATTAAAAGTTAAAAAATATTATTGACTTATTAATAAAAAACTGAACTAGCGAGTTGACATAAAAGGCCAAGTAGGTTATATTTTGAAATAGATTCAGATATAACTATGGCCTAAATATGTTTAAAATATCTCATATTATTTTTAAATACTAGTAACATAAGTACTCGTATTACAATGTATTAATAATTAATCATACTGAAGCGTTATTACTATTCCGGGTAATTGCATCCGCACTCCTTAATGACATATTGATTTCCCACAATCTTCAACCATTAAAGTACATTTCATCTACAGGGCTACATGGTTTTTCATCGTAGTCTACAATTTCCAATTATTTGTAGGATGTTTTTGTAAATCAGACCACATATTATCAAAAGTAAACGTATACAAACTTGCATTAGCAACAGAACTTACATTTGTGAGTGGTATCAGGCGTGTTTCAGGACCTGAGTCGTGTTCGCTGAAGATGGAATTCATGTCCTGAAACGCATCCGATACTAAACACACGTGTAATTTCTGTTTTAATGCAAGTCTATAATTATATTACTGGTGTTTTCAGTGGAGGCGTAAATCTATTACTGCTACTCCTCCGGTCACGGGTTCGATTCCTGTTAAGCCTGTCATGTTTTGTGTTATTATTAATCGCCTTTGAAAATGAATCTTCACGATTCGAAAACGTTTGGCCTACGTGAGTAGAAATATTATTTATTCACAGAATTGACTGCAAGTCGTTGGATTTACCATAAATTTTAATATTAACAACGCAGATTGGTATGGAACAAGAAATCAAAGAATTTATTAATAAAATTTATTCAATTTATTAATTTCATTACTCAGGCACAAGTTTCAGACTCATGTGGGCATCACCAGCAAAAGAGAATTACACCAATTTTTGCCAATAGTTCATGTAAAAATGACAACTACAGAAAAAATCAAACTTCATAATTACTCTGAAAAATCTAACATTATGTTGAAAAGTTCACTTACCTATAGACTTATCGCCTTGAATTGACTTTCCAGTACATTTTTTCAAAATAATATGCATCAAATTTGACAAATACATTAGCATCATGTTGTTTTTGACATCTAATATGCTTAGTCCCTGGAATAATAGAAAAATATGATCACATCATCATTCTTTAAAAATATTTATCGTAACTAGTTTTTTTAACTTAATATCTAAGTTATCACTAGATATCCAAATTACATCATTGCAATAAGTTAATCATTTGTTCCCTAGAACAAACAGAAAATACACATAACCAAGTAAATTGAAATTTTAATCGCACATGATAAACATGAACTGTTGGCTGTACTACTACTACTACTACTCTGTTCTCTACTCTGTTCTCTTTGAAAATATGCCAATATGAATCGGACACAATAAGACGTTCAATTTCTAACACAAAGTGAGGAATAATTACTTTTCTACTTACTTCACTACTTACTTTTCTAGTAGACAATTTACTGGAGCAAAACATGTTTTTCAAATTAGATATTGAATCTTTTATCTGCGGTACAGTACTGTCGATGGTTCCAATGAGATTCATCATCTCATTGTGAACATCACACTCAGTATCTCTTTTCTCCTGGAAACAAAGCGTTAGAATTTGATTCAGTTGAAATTCAGAGTAATCCGCTCTTTGAAGAATGATCGTTTGATAGTTTTTACTTGAGGTGTGTTAGGTTTGTGTTGAGAATAGTTAAGATCAACTCAATGCAAGGTAGTGTATCAAGTTCATCCAGATTGCAGTTCGATATCGGAAGCAATTTCTTAATCTGTGTCGGAAGTATCGATACTGTCTTGCTTATCAACACACCTGTTCTATAACATCCGAATGATAAAAAACAGCGTGGTACCTTGCGTTTTAACGACACATTTACACTTCGAGGACTAATACAACACACAAAAATAACGATGTGTTAATAAAAACAGTTTTAGGAATGCTTAGGGGTACCTAATAAAAGCCTACAACTTTTCCTACTTTTTATAGTCTCATGATGAAGTATTTTTGATGGTGATAACAAATATCACAATCATTTTGAGTAGAAATGCCTAGAAAAGCTGCTGTAGCACGCCTGTAACGTTTTTATTCGCTACTCGCTTGACTAGTAACTATCCCAATGTAATCGACCCTTAACTAACCTAGGTTTCTTGTTTCAAAAAATGTATGTACTGTATATTGTACATTGGCTTTCTTTTAAGAATTTTTTTATCACACAATCCAGCTCTTTAATCGCCCTGGTTAGATGGTTCCACAGCCTACAGCCCATGTATGACGGCTTCTCCTTGAAGATAGCAGTTCGGTGCCTTGGAAGTACATAGTTTGCTGCCTAACGAGTGACATATGTAAGCACATCTGTACCTCTCTGCAAATGGAGTTGGCTTGCATAAATGATGACTTCCATGATGTACATGTTGGGCACAGTCATGATGCCCAGATATCGGAAAGCATCTCGACATGTCTCCGGTTGCTTGAGATTTGCAAGTAGTCTTACAGACTTTTTTTGAAGAGTGAGGACCCTCTTCAGATTGCCCACAGACGAACCCCCCCCCCCCCCCCACACAACGAGGCCATATCTTAGGTGAGAATCCACCAGAGCATAGTAAGCTGCTTTTTCCGCTTCCAGGGTTGCAATCCACTTCACTCTCCTAACCACATATATCCCTGAGTCTAATTGCTTACTTACACCATCCACGTGCGTATTCCATTATAGGCCACTGTCTATTGTAATACCCAAGAATTTTATCTTGCTCTCTTCTGTTCTGGCTGTACTGCATGTATTCGTTAATTGAGCCCCTCTTTTACTGAAATTAATCTGTATTGTTTTTGTGGTGTTCATAGCAAGACCATTGGCATTGCAGTATTTTTGTGCTTTCTGGAGAGTTTGTGGCAGTTGTGACCATTCCTTCAACAGTATTGCTTGTAACTGGGAGTATGGTATCATCAACATACATTATGCATTTTGTGTTCTGGTCCTCTATGAGTGCAGGGAAGTCATTGACAAAGAAAATAAAGAGAACCAGTCCGAGGACTTAAGTCTTTGTTCTTAGACAACCTTCGAACTCCTTAGATTATTCAATTCATTGATTTTGAGTGTGCGAGACTCTTCAACCCAATTTTCCCAAAAATACGCCCAAGTTCAAAGTTTCCCCAGAGGTTTTTTTTAGCGATATTCTCACAAACTAAGATGCTGAAAAAGTTGAAATCTAGTACACATGTCCAGTTTAAGACCCAAGCCCAAGATTATTGACTTGAGTCAATAAAGACAAAATTCATTGATTTTCGGAACATCTTCACCAAATCACTATCAAGGATAGGCACGATAAGGCAAGGATATAGCAAATGTTGAAATCAGCAATGAACAATAATTAAAACCATTACCTTATCTCATGAAATGAGGAAATGGGTGCAGTTCGATATCCCATCCAGTAAAATAATTGCATGAGTTTCGATACCTGATGGAAGTGTCGATATCGATACTTCATACTATCAATTGGAAATGTGTAACAGAAATGTTTTGCGTATCAAAGTGCATTTTAACACATGAATTGATTTCTGGAATCGTATTGTAAAATAAATGTAGTTTATTACTCTTTACTTTACAATATTATAAATACAAATATAAAACATTTAATAAAATTTTAATAGAGAATAAATAAATATTTCTTCTGTATCTTTCTCAGCTTTCGTCTGTTTCTATCCTATTACGAAACTATCGTTCAGTAGCATGAGTTTATTATAGAAAATGAATGCATTTTGGTAGGAATTTTATGTAATTAGTAATAAAATCAAGTTTTTTTTTTAAATTTCAACATATCCTAACCCATCATCATTAATCCTTATAACAGAATAATGATATAAGTGCCAAATAAGAGCTTACCAATATTTCAACTTTCTATAGTATCATTTTAAAGTATTTTTCATGCTCACCACAAATATCATAATCATTTTGAGCATAAACGCCTAATAACGGACAAAAATGAAAATTAAAGTGATAATTTAAAGTTAATGAAATGAAATTACATTTCATGAAACAGAACAAGTTTGTTAAGGTTGGGTTAAAGTTGGTGGAGTAAGGTTGAATTACCAAACTTAGCCAACACAACCTAGCTTAACCAAAGGCATCCTAACCTAGCTAGGCTAGGTTAGGTTGGCCTGGGTTAGTTATGGGTAAGTTAGGTTGGCTTTGGCTGATCAGGTTTATGTTAGGTTAGGCTTTGGTTTGGTTAGGCTATTTTGGGTTAGGTGAGGTTGGGTTTTGCGGGTGGTATCCTTTAGGACGACCTAACAGTTTGATTGACGTACTGCTAGCTAACCAAACCTAACCTAACCTGGCTAGATGTACTGACGTCTAGAACTCCTGCTGTCAAATTGGAACAGGAATCTTTCTGGTCAATGGTGGGGGTTGCCTGATCACAACCTAAATCTACACATGTGCGAACATTTCGTGCATGCGCAGAAGTGTAGTCTGCGTGAATGGAACGAAGTGGAATGGAAACTGGAATGAAACTGCATAACCAAACCTTTCCTAACCTGGCTAGATGTGACTGAACCACCTCTGTAAATTTGTCATTGAAACGCAACGTACCATTTTATTGGGAGGACACCATTTGTACGACTGTCTTTTGACCAACCTAGTAAACAGAGGTGGTTCAGTCACATCTAGCCAGGTTAGGAAAGGTTTGGTTATGCAGTTCCATTCCAGTTTCCATCCCACTTTGTTCCATTCACGCAGACTACGTCCCCAATAACCCCCCTAACCCCCCTCCCACGTCTCGCATATGGTGATAACAACACAAATTAATTGCCTAAACAAATTATAACTACTCTTTGTTCATGGCACGCGACCATCGTAAAGTTGTTGTTTTTCATTTTATACAATAAATATATGATTTTTATTCAAAGCTATTCTGTTACTTGGATTGAACAGTATTTATTGTGCAGACGACACATCAATCGAGGGGAAGTTGTTTAGTGACAACAGCTGTCCGTGATCACTAAACAACTTCCCCTCAATTGTCGGGCAACCCCCACCATTGACCAGAAAAATTCCTGTGCTGATTTGACTGCAGGAGTTCTAGACGTCAGTGCTAGATGTGACTGAACCACCTCATAAAAACACGACCATTGTTTACTAGGTCGGACAAAACTACAGTCATACAAATTGTGTCCTCCTGCAAAATACACAAGCATATTGCTAACCATATTATATTTGCCATAAATTTAACAACTTGCAGTCAGTTAAAGACAGCAAATCGTTAAATTTACAACAAAACTGAGAAAGATACAGAAGAAATATTTATTTATTCTCTATTAAAATTTTATTAAATGTTTTATATTTGTATTTATAATATTGTAAAGTAAAGAATAATAAACCACATTTTGTTTACAATACGATTCCAGAAATCAATTCATGTGTTTAAATGCACTTTGATACGCAAAACATTTCTGTTACACAATTCCAATCGATAGTATGAAGTATCGATATCGACACTTCCATCTGGTATCAAAACTCCTGTGATTATTTCACTGGATGGGATATCGAACTGCACCCTTAATAGCCTAATACTAATAGTGTTTACATCTTACATCTTACATCCAGTGTCTTCGCCACGGTCCATGGATCGGGGAATCGTCAAATTTTTATCTCCTTATCAGGATCGTCAGGGGGTGAGCTCATGTGCTAATTCACATTAATATGTCCTCATGTGTTGAAAAGTATGTTCCTCAATATATTCAGTCACTGTGTAATAAGGTCTGGTGATAAAATATTGTTTTAGCTTTTTTAGAAAAAGTGAGTTTGAATCTTTTAATGTTTTTAGACTGTCTGGTAGAATATTGAAAAAGTACGAGCCTGCATAGATTGGGGTACTCTTGAACTTGTCTAGCCTATGTTGTGGAAGATCTATGTTGTGCCTGCGTCTTGTATTACAACTGTGCTGATCACATCTCAAGGTGGGGGTTGATCTTATTGCCAGGATTATAGTTTCCAATATGTAGGTTGAAACAACTGTAAGTATTTTACTCTCTATGAACAGAGGTTTACAGTGCTCCATAGAATCTCTTCTTAATATAGTTCTTACAGCTTTCTTTTGGCTCCTCAGTATTCTGTCCATACAGCTTAGTGGAGAAGATCCCCATGCGACAATTCCATAACGCAGCTGTGAGGCAAACAGTGCATGATAAGCAACAAATGCTGTTTTTTCATCAGTAGTGTTCCTAATTCTACGGAGGACATATAAGGCTGATGACAATCTCTTACATAAATAGTCGGTGTGTTCATGCCAATTTAAGTGTTTGTCTATAATCACTCCTAGGAATTTTGTGCTGTCAACTATATTTGCGTCACAATCAATGTTACTTTGAACTTCCATACTTTGATTTTTAGGTGTGAAATTTATATTTACTGTTTTCTCCCTGTTTATAGTTAGTTTAATTTCCCTACAAATTGATGTGGCTGTTTTTAGTATTGAGTTTATCCTGTTGACATTTTCAGATTTTCTTTCCGTGGGAATTATGATCGTTGTGTCATCCGCAAACAGTACACACTTTGCATTTTTTTCAAGTTTTTCTGGAAAATCATTTATGTAAATAAGGAAGAAGAGGGGTCCGAGTATCGATCCTTGAGGCACACCTTTAGTTATTTTTCTGTATGTTGATTTTGCACTTGTTATGGCTGTTTGAAGCTGGTAACTAATTTCTACATATTGGTGTCTGTCAGCAAAATAGTTTTGTATCCATTGTAAGGCTTGCCCTTGAATTTTAAGCTGTTTCAGTTTTTCAATTAGTATTTTTTGGTCTAGGTTATCAAAAGCCTTTTGTAAGTCCAGGAACAGGCCTGTTGTTGTCATCTTCTTTTCCCATATTTCATTAATCACCTTACACAGATATGCTATGGCTGTATTTGTACTGCATCCATTCCTAAATCCATGCTGAAACGTTGACAATAATCCATTTTTTTCTAAATGTGCTATTAATTGATCATATACCACCCGCTCAAGAAGTTTTGAAACATTAGGTGGGTTAGTTATAGGCCTAAAGTTATTTGGGTTAAGCTTATCACCCTTCTTGTAGACTGGATGGACTCTGGATATTTTCAACCTCTCAGGTATAGCAGATTGGCGTAATGAGGTGTTGATAATGTGTTTCAGCGGTTTCATGACTTCTTCCTGGCAAAACTTCATTACTTTCCCCGAAATTTCATCAAAACCAGCGGAATTATTTGTTTTTAATCTTTTAAAATTTTTCCCAATTCATGGTCTGCTATACTTCTGAATGATGTAAACGCTGGTATGCCATTGGCGGTTCCAGCATGTGTGGTAGGTCTGGCCAGAGAATCTGTAATGTCATTAGTACTTCCAGGCTCTGAGGTTGTTGGTTGGGTAAATATTTTATTGAAAGTATTGCTGATTTCAATCGGATCTGTTATCAGTTCACCATCCAGGAGAAGTCTTATGTCACTTAGTTTACCCTTCTGCTTATTTCGCTCACTATTAATGGTTTTCCATATCTCTTTAGTTTCATTTTTGGACTGCTTTATTCTCTCCATGGTATGATCCATTCTTCTTCTCTTTACTTCCATATCATACTTTTTCTTTGCATCATGGTACATGTTTTTATCCTCTACTGATCCCGATAGCAAGTAGCTGCTATGCAGATCCTGCAGGGAGGCCTTCATTTTTAGTAATTTACCATCAAGAAATACAGTTTTATTTGATGAGCTGACTTTTTTTGGTCCTCGAGGCATTACTTGGTCAAGGCTCTGACGCATTATTTGCAGGAAGTTATTATATTTTCTTTCAACTGACTTTGGCTTATAGACTTGGCTCCAATTTGCTGCCTTTAATAGCTCCTTCAATTCAGTTAGCTTGGCTTTTGAAAAATTCCTGGAATATCTGTATGTGGGTTGGTAATCTCTACTTTTATTTTTTATTCTGCATAGCAATAAATGGTGGTCCGATAGCGGTGTGTAATGTGCATGGACTTCAATCTCTTCCTGCCGCATAGTTGTATAGCAACCATCAATGCTGGTTGTAGTGGTGGGTGTTATCCTTGTTTTTGGGATGTGATGGATTCTACATCCATATTCTGATAACACATTTTGGAGATCTTTCAAGCTTCGATCGTCTGGCTTTAGTATGTCAAAGTTTGCATCACCCAATATAACAATATGATTTAAGTTCTTTGTGTGTTTTTGCAGGAGGTGACCCAACTTCTCAAGAAATGTTTCCTTTGTGTAAGCACTAGGAGATCTGTACGTTCCTATTAGGACTAGGTTTTGAGTTCTATATTTAAATTTTATTGCTACAGTTTCAAACACTTGTTCCATAGGTTTGCACTGTTCTGTTAACTGTAGTTCTTCAATTTCAATTGGTAGATTATTTTTTATAAATATTGCAATACCACCCCACATACGCTCAGTTCGGCAGTAACTGGATGACAGTCCAAAACCTTCAATGTTTGTGAGATTCAAGTGGTCTATGTTCAAGCCATGTTCAGAAATGATTAAAACATCAGGGTTGTATTTTGCCAATTCTACGAGCAGTACATCGAGTTTACCTTGGAGCCCTCTCTGGATATTTAGATGCATTACAGTCAATGTTTTATTGTATGCGTTTGATTTTTTTATTATTCTGCTATATTGGTGGTCCTGTCTCTTGTTTTGTTGATCCTTTGGAGGTGCTGCTTGCTGCTAGGTGGAATGACAAGTGTCTATCATATTACAGTTTAAGTCTTCTTCCAAACTGATCACCCGCTTTTCCCTCTCTGTCATTGTGGATTTGATGATGTTCAGTATGCCATTCTTTAGTATATTTGTCCCTTCACGATTTAAATGCAGGCCATCCCAGTTTAGATGCTTTCTATGTAGTTTGCCTGTATTGTCTAGGAAATTTATTTTTAGCTGCTCACACATGAACCTAAGTGCACTGTTTGTCTCCTCAACGAATCTTTCATTGCAGTCTTCTCTGAATGGGATAGAACTAACATGCCACCTTGTGTTGGGAAATCTTTTTTGATTGGCTTCTATAGTCAACCAAAGTGGACGCATAACATGATTTGGTGTTTTTGCATAAGGCATATTATTAGATCCAATATTTAATATAACATTAGCTGGTAAGTGTTTTTGGTTTGTCAAAAATCTACTTACATCCTGTATTTTACCTGCCTGTACTAATTTGATGTTAGCAATTTGTTTATTTTCTTCCCTTATTTCCCTGCCCGCAAACCTTATCAATGAATCACCTATAATAAGGGGGCAGTCTACGTCATGTGCTTGTGTGTCAATTTCTTGCTCTATATTCTTTGTACTATATTCACTACAAGTTTGCGCTACAGTTTCAGGAACAGGTGGGTCAAGGTTCTGTATGCCATTCTGGATATTGTCATTACTTTCATTCAAACCACCTTCAGAGTCCTTCACCAGTACAGCAGTGCGTTCCTGTGTTTTATCCTTTTTATGACATGAGTTTTCCGAAAACACCCCCTGAGAAAATTCTAAAATTATATTTTCTAACTTGTAAATGACATCGGTTTTTCTAGCTAGTGAATCAGACAGCCTATTGTTTTCAGTCTTCAGTGATACTATTTCATTCTTCAGATCATTGATGTCGTACAATAATATTTTCACTATTTCATCAAATTGTTTCGTTTGATTTGTCTTTGTTTGGCACATAACAGAGTCTGTAGAGTCATTATTTGTGTTATTTAGTATAGCTGATATCTGAATAGCTTCATCATTTATATGTGTGCTACAATTTTCACACAGCCATGTCTGTCCAGTGTGTTTTTCATTCTTTATCAAGTCATATTGTTGATTAGTAATACCTACACATTTTATGTGGTACCATTTATTTATATCACATTCACAAGCCACTGCCTCATCATCTTCATGAACTAAGTGCTCACAGATGTTACACAAATACTGTTGCTGAGTACCTAGTTTTTTCTGATTTTTACTAATATTACTTGTTGTAGCCCTTGTTTTTTTCATTCCTTGTGACATTTTAGCCTGTTTCATTTAATTTTGCTTCCTTTTCTTGCTAACTCATCAACATATGCAGGTATGATAACAGTCTAGTAGCCTATATTTCTAATCGTAGGATGGCTATGTTTTATAATGTTATTCCTGTTCACTAGGTTTTTTTTTAGAATGAATGTGTTCACTAGCCCTATTTCAATTTCACTAAATGTCAGTATGAGTTAATAAAATCAATAAAAATTTCCAATATTCACTTTAACGCAGGATATGATATGGTCTAGTAGCCTAAGTTATACTTATTTCAAACCGTAGGATGGATATTTTTAGAATGGTATTCCTGTGTACACTAGTCCTATTGCAATTGCACTAAATGTCAATATGAGTTGATCGAATAAATAAATTTCCAATACTCACTTCAACACAGGTTTGGATTCGAGTCGAGTCGTGTAATAGCGTACATTTACATGTATGTGATCCAGCTGTAGGTTATGTTCATGAGCTCACCTCTATTCCATGGATAAATCACTATTTTTCACTTATATACTTATTTAAATGAAAATCAAATCATTATTTGTATCAATATTCAGTATCATCATTTAATCACTATTTTTAGCATTCGAATTAGTCTCAAATAAATGTGACCTGAAAAGCTATGACATCTATTCGCGATATTACGATTCTTTCAACATATTTTACATAATCATAATCGTCCAAGTTATTCAATTTAAACACTATTGACAGAAGCCCATATACTGCACTCCCATGGAGTGCAGTATATGGGCTTCTCTTAAAAATGACGTGATTAAGTGAATTACCGGTATGTCTTTATCCGACTAGATATCCATCTGAAAATGAGTATAATCATAGTATGTAACTTCTCCCGTGTTCAAATAATCGTAAACGTCCAAGTTATTCAATTGACAAAAATTTATTGACAGAAGCCCATATAGTGCACCACAGCCTGAAATACTCCTAATTGAATATCATATTGCTATAGATAATTCACTAACCTCAATTGTATCCATATTCCAAAGAAAACCTTACAACAGTGACGACTGACGAAAATGATTCAGTTTATTAAATCGGTTACTCCATATCAAGAATACAAAATCAGTCCATGAGTCAATTCGCATCACAATATCACAAACACACAAAGCCTTAAGCCACATGAAAATTGAAAATGTTGAAAGAACACATAACCTACAAAATCTATATCTTTCTCAAAAGTAAATTCTACTGAAGAAACGAAGAGGGCTGTGCTTTACGATTGAAACAAGGTGGCCGTGGCATCAAGAGCGAGGTAGAGGTTGGGCTTGCTAATGGAGAAGTATCTCTTGAATTCTAACGGAATGGTACCTCGCCTCGTTCCAATTTGCGCCACTCATAATACAAAAATGTATTCCTTGATATTAAATTATTAAATGACCAATTACTTGAAAAATATCATTTGATTTTTTTTTTTATCAGTGCAATTGATTAATACAATGTTGTTTTGATCACAATGGTAGCGCAAAAGCGCATATATAAAAATCCATCATTGTAGCAATTGATCATTCCAATTATTTAAAGGATGAAAAAATTTTATAATTTTTTTCTTCGCAATTAATTGTCACTTTTTGAGTGTTCGATGAAGAAATTAAATGTTGCCTTTGTGAAGTCACTTGTTCAGGCTTGAGTCATACCCAAAATGCACCAGGATCGGCTTCGGTTCTTTGTTTAATGTCGAACAGTGTTTTATAAGGTTGTATTATTTGTGGTAGAATCGTTATTATTGTGATTTGAGTGAATTATTTTGATTGTTTGATCAACAATTGTTTCACAATGAAGCTAGTGGATCATGTGGTCCGTAGCTTCAAAGTAGCAAAAGTCTTCAGAGAAAATGCTGATAAAATCAACAGTATAGACTTTTCCCCGAGTGGTGATACATTGATTTCCTGTAGTGAAGATGATCAAATTGTCATTTACGACTGCGAAAAGGGTACTCAGATGCGAACAATAAATAGCAAGAAGTACGGTGTTGATCTAATTCATTTTACTCATGCAAAGAATACGGCGATTCACAGCTCCACCAAAGTGGATGACAGCATTAGGTATCTATCTCTTCACGACAACAAGTATATTAGATACTTCCCCGGACACACTAAAAAGGTTGTAACGCTATGCATTTCACCAGTTGAAGACTGTTTCTTATCAGGCTCAATCGATAAAACTTTGAGACTGTGGGACTTGAGATCACCTAATTGTCAAGGTCTAATGCACTTGTCAGGACGTCCAGTAGCCGCATATGATCCTGAGGGACTGATATTCGCAGCAGGCGTCAATTCTGAAAGTATTAAACTATATGATTTGCGGTCTTTCGATAAAGGACCGTTCTCATCCTTCAAACTAGCCCAGGAGAAGGAGTGTGACTGGACAGGACTAAAATTTAGTAGGGATGGAAAGACAATACTAGTGTCAACAAATGGTTCGATTATTCGCTTAATAGACTCATTCAATGGTACTCCTTTACAGACTTTCACCGGTCATTTAAATAACAAAGGAATCCCAATTGAAGCTTCATTCAGTCCAGATTCACAGTTCATATTCAGTGGATCAACAGACGGCAGAGTACATGTCTGGAATGCCGACACGGGGTACAAAGTATGTGTACTCAACGCGGATCATCCTGGTCCAGTTCAGTGTGTTCAGTTTAATCCAAAGTATATGATGCTTGCATCAGCTTGCACAAATATGGCCTTTTGGCTCCCGACAGCAGATGAAAATACTTGAAACCGCAGCCATCAATCATCGTTCAACTCAATGTGTAAGTTTACTGTGTTCAGCATTCCATGTGGACTTATGTTTTTCCTTCACCAATCTCTTGTGGGAAATGCTGTTCAGAATGAAGAACCTCAACAGGTCAGTTACGTTTAATGATAATTATAAACTTTTAACTTTTCATGTGAAATTTAACGACTTGCAGTCAAATATTTGTTAAGAATAAGTATTACTCACTTAATCTGGCCGAGCGCTTTCGAATCTATGAGATCTATATTTGACTGCAAGTCGTTAAATTTCACATGAAAAATTAATATTAACAACGCAGTTCGTCATGGAACAAGAAATCCAGGAATATAAACTTTAGTACACCTCATTGTAAGTTGATATTCAACTTATTTCAATGTCACTTTATGGTACCGGTATCTTAAGATATTGAAGAGATAAGTTCAAAGAATTTCATAATGAAAACTGAAATATGGATTTAAAGGTCCGTCTAAATAGATTGTGCAGACTTATCTAGCGCAAGTTTAATCTTATGCTTGTCTAGAATACTCTATCATAATGAGCATCTCCTTTGAGATGAGTCCAACAATAGACATCTTTTTCAGATTTCCTTTAGATTTTTCTTTTTTTAAATTGTTATTAACGTTCCAAAGTTGGTTTTATAAAATTGAAATGACTGGTACCCATACAAAAATCATAAGGTTCCTATTGACGTCTTGACTTCTGCAATGTTCTTATCTCATATCAAGAGATTGTAATTGATGAATTCCCAACCAAGGTCTTTTGAGTGATTGGCGGGGGGTTAGCGCAAAAACCCCAACCCGAAATAAATTTTTAATTTTCGACCGGTGTGTTTGTAATTATTGGCTGTTTATAAATTCAATTCACGTAGATACTACTGCAAAATTTTCGTCCATTGACTGTTTTATATATTTAAACGCATTTGTTCCTAAATTTTTGTCGCTGAACGGTCTTAATTTCTTATAGTTCGATTACTAAGATGGAAAGTGTCCCCACTAACCCAGTTTGTGTGTACACGCATATTAAGTTGTATGTTGAGTAATGGATCTAGCAGTTCGCGTATCGTGCATGACATGTTTTATATGTTATTTCATAATATATGAATATATCTGAGTAGGAAAACATGAAAATAATTGGATGGAAAATTAATTTCATTCATAAATAATACAACCTCAGTTATTGGTTTGTGTCTCGTATTTTGGCAGTCATAGAATCTAATGTCATGTTAGTAAGGCAGTAAGTTTATTTTAACGATAGTCTCATAACATCAATAAATATAAGGTTATACGTTTCAAGTAGTCCTAAATAACTAGCTAACCAAATGAAATCGGTGAGTACACTTTCCATAAATGTAATAACTTGATATTCGTTTTTCATTATGAAATCCCGCTCAGCGACAGAAAAATAAATTGGGTAAAAAGTGCAAAGTATCTAGAAAAGTACGTAGAACGAAAATTTTCCAAATATATATTTTGCCCTTCAAACGTATAAGAATCCTTTTTTGGTCCTGTAAACTAATTATGAATGTTATTTTGTGATATAGGTCGAAGAAGAGCGCATGTGAATATTTGTTTTAGGTTAGGCTACTTAATTTTCTACGCTTTTGTAGTCCTCAAGTGGGTTATAAAAATAAACGAAATACTCGCTTATTAGTTTATTATTTTGAGTATAAATTTGCTAAGAAAGATTCTATCCAAATATGACTGTATCAACTAAGTTTATTGCTAAATACATGTTCTTTAACAACTCATAGACAATTCAGCTTCGTTAAAAGTGTTTTTAAAATGAATCTCAATATCTGAATGAGTCAAAAGAGCGCATATTATAAATGTATGTATTCTGCTGTAGCAGTTATTATTTTGCATAATAAGTATGACGTCTCATCTATTGAGCAAATTATTGAAACTGAATAAGTGAGTTGAAGAGTATTGATTGATTTTATTATATCTAGAGAAACATAAAATAAGCTACTGTCATCTGAAAAAGAACGTAAATATTATCTATTATTTATTTACCAGCAATCACTTTTCTCGTACTACAAGCTGTCAATAATCTGCAGTAACAGTCTTGCAATACTAGATATTAGTTTGAAAGATAAGAAAGACATAAATCAAACATTCAATTTAAATTCAGTTATCCTATCAATCTATTAAACGAGTCAATCTAATTTATAAGATTGTATTACGATTATAGATTTATATAAAATTGGCACTGATATCCTTCTATCAATCTTTCAAATATTCAAACCTAATATTAATTGTTTGTACTCATTACTTACTCAATTTAGATTTTAGTGAGTACTAACTTGAATATTAGCGTTACTTATATATCCAGCTTGGGAAGTCACAAAGATATATGAACAAGTATGATACTTAGTTTTTAATCTTCAGTTATTTACATCGAACTTATTTTCAACTCTAGGACTTTTTACGCAGGTTTCTGCTCTTGAAAAATCGTTTTGGTAAAAAAGTCAAGGTGCGGCATTGGTTTTAATATCAAATTATAACTTACATTTTTCCAAAAATATTTAACAGCATATGGTTGGAAAACTGTATGATCTGATATAGTAGAAAACCTGCTTATGGAACTGAATTTTGTAATAATGGATGTATCTAGTTTGCTTTTATTGGCATTAGCCTACATTAGGCTTTAGATAAAATAAAATTATTCGAATGCTATCAAACTGCTTGTCAGTGGATTGCATCTATATTTCTTATTCTGATATCGTACAAAATATGAGCTTTACTTTTCGACTTGGTGTACGAGAAAATTGTGGTTGGAGTTTGATATTGTTTATTTTATAATTTCAGTAAGTTGTGAGATTTTCAGAATCTGATATTGAATTACCATTATGATAGACAAAACACAGTAGTTCTTATCGAGCAGAATCGGCAAGTAAATTATTTCTTGGTACATACTTCGCATTTGCTAACAGGTGAACTTAATTTATTTCTCTAGTAGTTTTTGATTTTCCTCCTCAGGAATTCTATTCGCAAATAACGATGATTTAGACGTTATCATTGATTTCAATAGCGTGTTTTATTGAGCTCAGTAGCCAGTATTCATTCAAATAGATATAACCACTATAGTTCACAGTTTCTATGAAAGACTAATTATTCAAACAAATTGAATTTTATCAGTTTTTTTTTTAGTTACAACGCAAAAAACAGTAAATTCTATGGCATCACTTCTGGAAGTAGATATTTGACTTCATATTTAAGTTTAGATTGTTGATTTCTCATTATTTATTTGAACTCTTATTGATACAGTCCAATTTTTCATTGGGACGTTCATATTATTATTATTATACTATAAGGATAGAATGTTGTGTAAAAATAGTACGTAGACGACTCAGAATTCTTCTGGAGTCCAAAATATTCATCAATAAGTTGAGTTAACTACTAGCTTGGCTGAATTTTCCCACCAACTTTTTTTAGGTGCTAGGGAAAACTCGTATCTATAGACACAATTGTAGATAGAACTGATTTATTGCTGTAAATAATATAACGGATATTATTATGGTTGGTTCTTCTAAATCGTAGACTGTAAATATATGTATAGAATTGCTACCGCTTGAGCTGTTTGAATGTCAGATTGCAACGTACGTATCCCCCTTCTCTGTTTTTGACTGTTTGTTTGGGGGGGGGGGGGTCTTTTGATCTCAGGGGCTATTTTTTTATGTCTGATATATTCTTCACCACACCTTATTCAGACAATGATTCAATATTGATTTGAAATCAATATTCATTACTACATCATTTGGTAGGATGTTAACATTTTCTATACCATACTTTATTTAATACCTAACCTTGAATATTCAGTTCTTGTAATATATTATAGATGTATTGTTTGGCCTTAGACTATTGTGAGATCTAATTAGCACTTGTATATCTTCTTTTTTATAGCCAAAATGCATTTGAACTCACACTGTTGCATTTATTATTCTATACAAATTTTGTACCATTTAACTGTTTCAAGAGAAAGTTTTTTATTGCTAGTAATAATTTTGTATTAGTGTTCATCTCCATCTTCGAGTATGCTGTTATCTAAGTTTTCCATCGACTTTATGACTGTCTTCTCTTTTGAGCTTCGGTCTTCCACTGTTTACTTTGAATGAAAACAGCGTTTTCATTATATTTTCATGTCTGTACAATTCCTGACATAGAGGTCTTTGACAGCCTCTTCATGCTTCCATAACCCCTATCTACTTCCATATTTTAATATTTTTCTTGTTAAATTCAATTCTATGCCTATAAAAGTCCCTATCAAAGCTATCCTTACTGGATTTTAAAATGAGCTTTAGCTGTGATTTAAAATCTAATACTAGAGAATTCTACTTACATTCTATTCTGTTTTCAATACTCTTATCATATTCTTTATAGTTTGCATTTGCTGTACCATTCTAGGTTTTCTGTATATCTTGTCAAAAATACTATGAAATTCCATTAATTTCTCATTAATTGTTGAAAGAATTATGGTATGGTTTGGTTGTCATCAATAGAAAATATGTAGTTTCAACGGAGATATTAAATGTTAAGCGTTTTGGTAGGTTGCACAGAAATAATAGAAAGCACAAAGTTGTATAAAATGGAGTTGAGTTGCATTTTGTTGAAAATTAAAATTATTTTCTAATTTTAATTGAAAATTTTTTTTAGCATTTTAACGAATTCGTACGGTAATTAGAAAAATCCTGGCCTCATTAAATGAATTTTTATATGTGCTGAATTGCTATGGATTTCAACTTTCTTTTGGAAATTGAGATTTGTTTAATCAAGGAATTCAAATATGTAGGTCAAATATTTAGTCTTCCTTATTATTTTTTTTAATTTTATCTTTAAATATTTATTTCAATAATGTATTTTATTCTGCTTGTGAAAAAGTGGTAACAGTATTCATCCTGTAGTATCCCGGTATTAATCGTAGGATTCACAAGTTACATTCTACATGGAGTTGGTTGTTTTATTAAGAGTACAATAATGTTTGATTAGTAATTTAAAATTTTTCAATAGTGGTTATTATTATTTGCTGTTTACGAAATTTTTCAAAATATGTACTCAGATTTAAATTATATAGAACAAATAATCATTCCGTTTGCGAAATGCTGAAATTATTATTTCAACTAGTTTATGGAAAGCATGGAGTATTTTTACAAATATTAGCTAACTTTCCATTCTGAGAAATTATTAAAAATGTTATGGGCAAACAAATAATGTATATGAATGAAGTATCCTCTATCTCTATTGTATTGAAGTTCTTTATTGATCATATCTCACCATAAATATTCACGTTAATTATTAATAAATTTAGAAACGACCTCGTTTCTGAATTTTATGAAATGTTCATTTTTAATAAAATCTACCATTGATGTCATATTCGGTCTACATGATCTGCTGCAAATTTCATTTAAAATTTTCATCTGATGAAAATTGCTCTTAAAAATTTGAAAGTTTTCAACCGTGAATGTTTGTTTAGCATAAAAATGTCTAGAGCATTTAAAAGAAAAAGGAAGAGAGTTGTGAAATCTAGGAATTTGCTATGTTCAATTGAAGTCTTAGTCAAATGATTAAAGTGTAATTTCTCCATTGAATAGGAAATAGATTTGTTAGGGAATTTTTGTGGTTCTTTACAATGCAGTACGGTAGTTGTAAGGAAGTAGTGGTATTAGTTTAATGCTTGTATTGACAGACTTGGTCGGCTGCAAATTGTTAATGGTCAACCACTACTGTTTCTCTTGATATGAAAATCACAAAGATATTATATTGAATGTTTCTGTGTTTGTTTCAAATGTCTGCCACAAATAATAATAATAATAATAATAGTACTGTATTCTTATAAGGTTTGTCATCAGTATTACTTCATTACTATGACTTGAGATGTATAAGAAATAGGTAACCTTCACCTTAGATTTACTAGTGCAGATAGCTGTGATTTTATTAAGAATAAAATAACTTGTCAAGACTGGTATGTGTTTGACTTTTTGCTTCTTCTGCTTGGCATTTCTGTGTGTTGGCAATTCGTTAATTCATTCTATTGAAAGAAAAATAATAGTTTTGAAATGTGTGATGTTTTTCAAGCCGTTGTACTTATTCAATAATTTCCTACAAAAATTGACACTATTTCTTAACAGTGGTTGATTCAGGAATCATTTGCATTATTGTATCAGGAATGCATTTTTGAACACGTGATGTCCGCTCAATCCAATCAAACAAGCTACAAGCATGACCTTGGCGATCAGCTGATGAAAGTTCTCTCTCTTTAGGAGCAAATACGCATTCCTGATAGAGGTCAGTAGAATCAATCACTTTGAAGAAATATAGTGCTAATTTTTATAGAAAATTCAACATTTCTTTTGTAAAGAATTGAATGTGAGAATTTAAAATGTAGCACAGATTTAAAAGTATCGAGTTATTGTAAATTTCACGGCAATTTTTCTGATGATTCTGTAGCTAAAAATGTGAGAGAAGTTCTGTATGAACATGAAAATTGTTTCATACTGCATTATAGATTGTGGAAGAAAAATATCACTGAGAGTTCAATAACTCTCCTGGAAAAAATGAAGCGAATTGGATAGATTTGGGCTAATGAGTACATTGAGCAGAACAGTAAACACAAATTTCAAAAATCTGGGTTTACTTTTATCAAATCAGAATATCCAAAAGTGCTTGTTTTGTGGGTTTGATCCATTAAACCCCGATTTCATTGATTGTGTTGTGTGTAATATACTGGATTGCTACATGCTACAAGATTTCCATCTTTCCTCTAGATTTTATTATGCATTTTTCTTCTTTTCAGTTATTGAGTCACTCCTGAGAAATTGCCGTGTAATTTAGAATCAGTATAGCGTAGGAACCTTCGTTCTCTATGTTGACACAGTTCCAAGTACAGTAAAAAAAAATTGTGTGTTAAAACCATCATCACACTGAAATATTTGCATGAATTTCACTTAATTCGCCACTAACCCATCATTCATGAACCCAAATATCAGGCCTATAGTTATATTTGACTGACATTCAATTGATTCATGATGGTGGATGCAAACAGAATGTGTTTGTGAATATTCATATCCTCAGATAGGCAACTCTTGAATATGACTCACAGTTAATCCTTGAAAACATACGGTTTGATATTTACATTATTGTTTACATTCTGTTCCGCATATTTTGTTCACTTGAATTACATTATCTTGTTTAAAAATCACAAAAGAATCCTCAATTGTTCTGACATAGTTTAATTGAAACTCAACATTTATTTATTTAAATGTACAATAAAATTATTACACATTGCAACAACCAAAACAAAAATTACAATAGAATTAATTAAAAGGTCAAATTCTTCAACTAATAAATTAAATACTTATTATAAAACATATTACTGAGGGCAAGGCATATCCTGACAGCCACATGTGAGTTCTTGAGAAAAAGAAATCATTTTACAATCATAAAAGTTCCTTCTTTGAAATGCAATAAGCTATGATGGACAGAATGGTTTTTATATGTTCATTTCATACATCAAATATTTTTATATAAGTGGCTATAATTATATGTTGGTTTTACTAGGTGAAAACATGAATTTGAATAGCATCTTATCAACAGACAGTTCTAAAGTTAGACCGAGAACAATTGTCTATATTGGAAGTCATTGTTGATTTGTCTTCGCTTACCATTATTCATTCACACAAATTTATAAATTGATTACCAATTTTAAATTAATAAAAAAAACAATTAAGTGAATATGAATTGAATATTAAAAAAGGGTAGCGTAATCTAATAAATAGATTACAACTAGAAGTAAAGTTTCAATAAAGACTACTGGTGATTTAGAATACACAAGTAGGCCTACTAAAGAAAGTTTATGAAAATAATTATTACTTGAAAGTTCAAGATCTATGGTAATTGAAGAAATTATTGGACTTGCTAAAGTAGTTTCAAAAAGGAAATATATAAAGTGAATCTGGATAGGTGATTCAATACTTGAATAGAATATTTAGGCGTGAGACACGCTGCTTGCCGCCTACTTCTGACATAAAATTTTTCTCATGCTGCTTGAAATATTATAATATATATTAGAATACAAGATTTAATATCATTAAAATAGTAAATGATAAATATCAGGCATAAAAGAATTTTTTTGAAGAACCATCATGCTTATCTCGAAATGGCAATGCTATACCAAATACGCAGGTAACTTAAGCATGGGGTAGGGTATTTAAAAACAACAGTCTGATCAATAAGAAGGTAGCCTTTCTTTCAATCTTCAAGACGGATGATCGTCACCCTGAGCCATTTGATTCAGTAGTTGCATCAGCACTTGAAAGCGAGATCGTATCTGTTGAATACAATAAAATAATTAATTTTATACTTGACAAAGAAACACCCGGCCTAAATTCAATTATAATTTGGGAAATTATAAATTATTGTGGGGGAGAATAAGTTCAAGGGATAAAAATATTCAACACAGCGATGAACAAACAATTCGTTCACTCATCATTCAGATCCAAAACAAATTTTAAACAGCCAAGAACACAATCACGAATCAGCAAACAATAATAATTAATGAGACAACTAGAACTCAACCTGTGTTCGTCTTCGTAGCATTAATTGAACTATCTTAAAGACACATGCGACCTAATTTCTAAACACGTCAAATATAAACTTGACGCCATCCAAGTCACAGTAGCCTATTATTAAATATTATTATTTTGACACATTTTCAAATGGAGAACATGGATTTTTTAAGATAAGGCCGAATTTTTACAAGCATGTTTAAAAAAGTTGTAAAAATTTAATATTGTAACATTTCAAGTACAGTACCTACAGTACTTGCAACCGCAGTGGTATAATCGGTAAGAGCGTAATCTCTCACTGCTAATGCTGCGGTCACGGGTTCGATTCCCGTTCAGCCTGGCATACTTGTGTAATCACACCTCATTTCCCAAACACAACTCTCAGACTTTTGGGCAACATCATCTACAAAAAATGAATTTCTGTCGCTAAAGATCTTTATGTCAGATATTAAAGGAATGTAAACCTCTGTGATGTTTTCCATGACGAAATACTTAATGAACAATCTAATATTAAAACTGACACTGTATTTCACTTTTAAATAATGTTTTACTCACATTAGGCTGACGAAGCTTCTTTTCAGAAGTGAAATGCATTCCTCAAGCATCTACAATATATGTGAGTAAAACATTATTTAAAAGTGAAATACAGTTTCAGTTTTAATATTAGAATGTAAACCTATTCATAGGAAAACAGTTTACTGATATCAATCAGTAAACAGTAAATTTTGATCTCCAACAACAGCTACACACAATCATGCCGAGTTATAGAATTCATGTTTTGAACATCTTGATGGTTAGGTATAGAAACAGAAATTAATTTGTCTTGCGTTTTTGTATTCAGTTCCGCCACCAGTAGCGTAGCATTAATCTGCCAGGAGCAGGAGGCACAAGGGTCCTAGGGGCGCAGCAACCCCAGCCAAAATGAAATATTTAAACAGGCAGCTAACAAATTTCGATCTAAAAAAACTACAATCTGGGTCTAAATCTGTTGATTCATGTCTGTATAAGAATGCTGCAATGAAACTGCTAATACGCTGCTTTTTTTATTGCTGTTGATGCCCAAATGAGTCCAAGACTTGTGCGTGGGTTATGAGGTGAATGATAACATATAGATGCTAGAAGGAGGAGCGGGATTCGAACCCATGGCCGCTGAAACGACAGCAAGCTGTAGTTGTGACACCCCAACCACTTAGCACAGCGGCCCGTTTTGGGAGAGGAGTTTTCCAAAATTCAAGATTGACGGGGGACGCAAGGCTATCCAACTACGGTACGTTTATACCCACCAAGTTTGTTGTAGAATTTTTCTGAGAAGTTTCTAAGGGTGCTTGCACAGTGGAGTATCCAATCATCGTCGCAAAATCAAACATGCTGTGGAATAGTGTAAAACATATTGGAGTGACATAAATACGACCATTGGACACAATTGATTTAATCATCATTTAAACTCGAATATTGGATGCTGCAGTACAGTACTATATTATCACGTAAGCTAAAACTCTTACCTCTGAGATAGACCGCAATGGAAGCACAGCGTTGATCTTGGTGAATGTCTTGTCCGAGTCGCCATCCTGCTGGAAAGTCTGCAGAATCACTTTATCCTCCTCGCGTGTCCACGAACTTTCAGATTGGATTTGCACTCTAGCGTCGGCTGGTAATTGAGCTTCAAGCTTGCTCATTCCATCTTTTTCGACTAGGACGTCAAAGCTACTTATAGCAGTAGCTGCTTTTTTGTTATCTAGATCACTTTGGCAGACAGAAGACACATGACTAGAAGCTTCGTGAGTAACTTCGGTTTGTTCTGTGATCATATCCATCACGGCATCAATAACAGCAATATCGCTTTCACCTTTTGGACTATCATTTTCACTCAAGCCTTGAAAAGACAACAACTGCTCCTCAATATTCTCTTCATCATCCTTGAAACAACTATTATAGATGTCGATGGCTTCTTCATCTTCATCTTCCTCGGCCGTTTTATCGCCACTGTCCGTTGAAGGTTTGCTTCTGGGTGTCTTCATTTGTTTGAGTTTTGCTATTTTTGTCATAGTCATTATTTCTCCACAATCATCATCTGTTCCTAAAGAGAACAAATATATCTCTTGAAGATTGATTTTAAATAATGGTTTAGAAACAAGAGCTCAGATGAAGTTATAGATTTTGATAGTAATTGCCTATTGTTCATGCATAATGGGAAGTGGCAAAGTCTATTGGCACGCAATATTAGAAAAGGGAATAACTACTTCTTGGCTAACTTTATAAAGAATGTGCTAATGTGAATGATAATAGTTGATTGTAACTGGTAAATCAAAGCTTGTGAAACAGCTACAACGCTGAACTACTCTACTGCAACTAATCTCAAGGTAAGGCAAAGTTGAACTGCATGGGTAAGTTACCTACTACACATTCTGTTCAACGAAACAAGAGACAACGATAAGCAAACATGCCCGTGTGAACTGGCTTTCCGTAGCAGGTGAATCCAGGTTTGAGCCAACAGAATTTCACAAACAATATAACACACAGGCAATTTTTTTACAACTGTCTCATTGTTTCGTTGAACAGACTATAACAAATTGACTTAGTTCTCAAAAAGCAAGGCTCAGAAGGAAACTGAATATTTGGGAGCAGTCCAAAGACTATCATTGCTACGTGATACAATTAAGAAGTAATAGCCGCGAGCCGTAGCAGGTATCTGTTCAATCAGATAGATAAGCTGCGTTCTCGTAGGTCCTGTTTGTAACGGTGACCGATTAGATTGGCCAGCAAAAAAGACACTGTTCTCTGCTGAAAATCACTTCCCGGTGGTTCGGAACCCACCTAAAACTGTAGGTCCAACTCTTAAATCACCATCATCCAACACATTACCCAAGCACAGGTCTCAGACCTATGTGGGCTTCATCCTCAAAAAAAAAAAAAAAAAAAAAAAGTACATTATCTCCATGAAAAACTGTACTTCTTGAAGGGAGATGGAAGGCACAGATTGGGATGAGAGTATAGTATAATTAGTACAGTACGGTAATTTTTTTTTTTTTTTTTTGAGGATGAAGCCCACATGGGTCTGAGACCTGTGCGTGGGTAATGAGTTGGATGATGGTGATTGATGAGTTGGACCTACAGTTTTAGGTGGGTTCCGAACCACCGGGAAGTGATTTTCAGCAGAGAACATTGTCTTTTTTGCTGGCCAATCTAATCGGTCACCGTTACGAACAGGACTTGAGAGCAGTCAAAAGATTAAATTAACATGATTGCTACAATAAACAAATTCATAATCTTATACCCTTATTCTAATGAGCCACTCCAGACTTCAGAGGCAAACGCACGCCGCAATTAAGTGTTATTAAACAATCAGCTGAGGCCTCTAAATATGTGTTTGCATTCGTGTACTTTGACATTGTTGAGCTCGGTCACTCGCTCAACTGGTTTTATTTAGCCTTAATTAATTGTGGCTCTGTATGATAAGGCTCTTATTTAAAACAAGATGAAATCAAGGCCCAAAGATTACATTCACGCAGAACCGTTACAATCTTAAAAGTTTCCATTCTCACCTGTGGGGCAACTCTTTGAGGGCGAGCCCTCAGCTGGCCGTTTCTTTGGTCTGACTTTGCATGGGCTCCGACAAATTGAGCTTTCCTTGGTGATTTTTTGCAAAAACTCGTTCCGATCAACGCCTTCCACAACCAATTCAGCTTGCCTTAGTGCTTTTCCTCTCTGTATGAAAACTCTTCCTTTTATGAACTGTGAATATGAAAAAGTAACCAGTAAATAATTTGGCTCCATGAAAAGTATCATTATTTAAGTTGTAATTATTGTACATTATACAGGGTGTTTCTAAAATAGACCGACAAACTTCGTGAGTGGTTTTCTGACATTAAAATTAAGAAAAAGTTCCAGTAAACATGGGTCCTAAAATTCTTTGTTTCCCCCCTAGCCGCCATTTTGTTTCTTTTGCTTTTTATTTTTTTTCTCCAGAATGGTTAGACTAATTTTGTTGAAATTTGGCATGGAAAAGGACAAGATGAAGGTCTGTTGTAAAAAAATGAAGCAAACTTATCTGACAAAATATTTCAAAATAGCGGCCATTTGAAATTTTTAAATTGAAATAACTTGAAAACTGCAGTTGTTAATAAAAAATTGTAAGAGTTCAAAAAGTTTCATTTTTAATTTGGAACAAAATGGCATTGTTCGTTTTTTTATTTGCTTCATAAAATAACTGAGTTATCGAGATTATTGGTTTTTCATTTTTTTTCCATACAAGAATCCTGTAGATTTTTACGCCTGGAGGCACTTCAAGTCTATGGTCTATTCAATGCCAATAAACGATGTTGAAACTCTTTGTCTAAGAATTGTAAATTCATGTAATACAATTAGGAACGACCCAGGGATATTTGAACATGTACGCCAGTCAATGATTAGATGTATTCGATCCTGTATTGCCTCAAATGGTGGTCATTTTGAGCACCTTTTGTGACTTTTTCCTAATTTGTTTCCTTTTTGATTTCTAATATGACTTTGAGCGTGTTATTCTCTGTATTTTGCAGAAAAGTTATTTTAAAAAATTATATTATTATAGTACTTGCTCTTCATAGACATAAATGTTGCTTTAATTAACATTTTTCAATAATAAATGACTAGTTGCATTTTCTGCTATTAATTTTTTCGTATAATGTTTGGTTATTTTATGAGGAAAATAAAAAACTAACCATGCTATTTTGTTCCAAATTAAAAAATGAAACTTTTTGGACTCTTACAATTTTTTATTAACAACTGCAGTTTTCAAGTTATTTCAATTTAAAAATTTCTAATGGCCGCCATTTTGAAATATTTCATCAGATAAGTTTGCTTCATTTTTCTTACAACAGACCTTCATCTTGGCCTTGACCATGCCAAATTTCAACAAAATTAGTCTAACCATTCTGCAGAAAAAAAATAAAAAGCTAAAATAACAAAATGGCGGCTAGGGGGGAACAAAGCATTTTAGGACCCATGTTTACTGGAACGTTTTTCTTAATTTTAATGTCAGAAAACCACTCACGAAGTTTGTCGGTCTATTTTAGAAACACTCTGTATAATATAGACTAAAACATAATTATCATTGAGCTCTGAAGAGTCACCTACAGTCGAATCGGCTATGGTACTATATACATACATATACATATAATATTACTACTCACTATATTCAATGACAATAATAGTATAGATAAAATGTATTATGTATTATTTAATAATTATGCAGAATTAAAGTGGAATTCTTCGGCATGATTCAATGTACTAGAGGAAGAGTGATGAATTACGCATCAAATAATAATCGCTATAGAATAATCCTATGCTGAAAAATATAGATATTAGCAAGCTATAAGTTTTGATTTTATCTAATTCAAGTTTACTGTACGTTAAGGATTTCACTCTGACTGAGCTGAACACTGCTCTGGGAGAGGTTAAAGTGGGAAAGGCAGCAGGAATGGACCAAGTGTACCCAGAATTCCTAAAAAACTTGGCAAATGGCTCAAAGAAGTGGCTCCTAACCTTCTTCAACGATGTTATGAGGTCTGGGAAAATCCCAAAGTTGTGGAAACATGCCAAAGTCATTGCAATCCTCAAACCAGGGGAAAAATGGAGCTGAGCCTAGCCACTATAGGCCAATATCTCTCCTTTGCCTCCCATACAAACTATTTGAGCGAATGTTGCTCAACAGGATTCAAGGCACTATCAACTCAGTTATACCCAAGGTACAAGCTGGCTTCAGAGAGGGACATGACTGCTGCGAACAAGTTCTAGCCCTAACATGCAGCATAGAAGCTGGATTTCAGAACAACAAGAAATCAGCTGCTGCTTTCATTGATCTTTCAGCCGCATATGATACAGTTTGGAAAGATGGGCTAATGCTTAAACTTGCTTCCATCATACCATGTCAGAGAATGATGAAAGTCCTAGAATCTATGCTATCAAATAGATACATCAAAGTCTTCCTTGGTGAGTCCATCAGCTGCAGTAAAGTTCTCAATAATGGGTTACCTCAGGGTTCAGTTTTGGCCCCAGCACTTTTCAACTTGTATGTCCATGACATACCCAACACAGAGGCTGCCATGTTTCAATATGCTGATGATATTGCTTTGCTTGCAACAAGCTCCAACTTGGAAGAGTGTGCTCAGATGTTGACTCGAGACCTGGAGAGACTTGACAAGTACTTCAAAGACTGGCGATTAAAACCAAACCCAGCTAAAACTGAAGTAGCCACATTCCATCTGAACAACAAAATGGCTCAAGCTGAAATCACTGTCTCTTTCCAAAATACAACACTGCATCAGACACAGCACCCAAAATATTTAGGGGTCACCCTTGACAGGACCCTCACATACAAGAGGAATTTGGAGATTCTGGCAGCAAAGTTAAAGTCAAGGTTGAACATAATCCAAAAACTGGCAGGCTCTGGTTGGGGATCCAAGGCGGACACGCTGAGAACAGCCACTCTCTCTCTTGTGTATTCGGCGGCTGAATATTGCTCACCTGTGTGGGCAGGAAGCCGACACTGTGGAAGGGTGGATGTTCACCTGAATTCTGCCATGAGACACATCACTGGGGTCCTGAAACCAACTGAATGGCACTGGCTCCCGGTGCTGAGCAACATTGCTCCACCTGAGCTTAGAAGGAATGAAGCTTCACAAAGAGTATGGAGAAGAACTCTTACCTATGACTCCTTGCTCAAAGATGTGCTGAGGAACCCACCAAGAAGCAGGCTGAAGTCTAGGCTTCCTTTCTGGTTGAGGATACAACAGCTGAACAATGGGAACTTCTCGATCAAAGAGAGTTGGATCAAGAAGTGGAGAGACCTAAGTGTCAAGAATAAGGATATCATAGCTGATCCAACTAAAAGGGTTGCCGGTTTTAGCCTGGAGAGAAGGGAGTGGGCCATCTTGAACCGACTAAGAAGTGACTGTGCCAGGACTGCAGCAAATAAGTGTAAGTGGGGATACATAGACATACTGTGACTGTGGCAATGATGTTCAAACCACCCAACACCTGATTAATGAATGTCCAGTACATAAATTCGATGGAGGGATTGAAGATTTGAATGTTTTGACAACTGAAGCCAGTGAATGGCTCAGGCAACTTAATGTAAATCTATGACCATTTATGCATGTAAAATTTGTGTTTGAATGTGTTTTATCATGCTGACGTGCCATACGCATATATATATATATACTGTACATTAATCAATGAAAATGAATATAAATAAACTTCCTTCCAGACAAAATACCACCATTGCTGGTAATGATATACAGAAAGTTTCAGGATAGTATGAAATTTAGCTACATGTATAAGGGACGGATTATACAGATCAGAATAAGAAAAAAATCATAAAAACAAGGGTCCGGACACGCTTCGTTAAGAAAATATTTCAGATTTTTCTATTATGTGAATATAAATTCTTAAAAAGCAGTATCTCTGCTGTAAAATCACTTCCCGGTGGTTCGGAACCCACCTAAAACTATAGGTCCAACTCATCAATCACCATCATCTAACTCATTACCCACGCACAGGTCGCAGACCTTTGTGGGCTTCATCCTCAAAAAAAAAATTCTATTTAAATTGTAAATTGGTCACGTTTCATGTAAAAAGAGATGGAGAATCGAACAAAGCACTTTGGATTTTATCTAGATCTTGTCAGCCAATGACAAGAAAGTTACTCATGATACATAAAATAATAATACAAAATGCAAAGTAGGTAGAGTCTGTCAACTAATTCTTGGCAGTGCGCTGGAACACAATTCTGTTTATCCCCCCTTTGCATCACTGGTAACACACAGTTTCATGTGGTTACACTGGGATCTAGCCATTCTCCATATGATAAACAATGTGAGCCTTTTATAGTCCGTGCAAACCTTAGATTTCCCTATAGTCAAATGACAATGCTATTTCATATGGTAGTATGAGCGCGCTGTTGCCACGTTTTCGTTAACATTTTGTCAATCCAATGCTGTTGTTTGAAAACGTGACCGCTTGACTAGGCTTGCTTGGCTACTGTGCAACTTTGCAGCACTGTCTGAGCAACAAACTAAGGCTTGCACAGACCTTGAAGTTCTAGTAGAGAACCAACATGCGCAAGGCAAATTCAAACCGCCAATAATGAGTTGACAAGCTATAGCCTACATTTGATACAAAAATAATTATTTTTGAAATTGAAATACTACCAATGTATATTTACTTTGAGACCGCAACTAGTGCAATGCAGAGAGGATCCGTCCTTGTGGCATTTGCACGGACACCGCCGACCTCCATAGGGATCGTCCTGGTCGGGCACCTCGATCACTTCCAACTCACTCTCCTTCTCCATAGAGGGATCAGTTGCATTTTCAAACTGCACCAATCGTTCAAACTCCTCACGTACGCTACTCATCAAAACAAAATTTCAATTTAGTATAGTTACATTATGCATTATTTATGCAATTATACTTTATACAATAAATTATTTGCATTTATAGATCAATTACATCTGGTTCACATCATGGTACTCAGAACAATTTAACCATTTACTTTCAATTTCAATTAAAAGTTCTAGCTCTTGGACATTTCGAATTATTCAAAGCTGTTCCCAAATCGGTTGGTAAGCTACCGGTACGGTATCGAAATGTTTAGAATAATATTCAAACTAACAAGACGTAAATATTGAGGAAGACAAGACAGCCAAAGTTATAAGCAATATAAATAAGATGAATAAAAACTGTTATTCGTCTAGTCTGTATCTTCTAGAGCTACAAGAGAAAAATATTATATTCTACAAAACACTGTTTTTCAGTTATGCTCTCATTACACACTTCAATCTCACTTCAATGTTGTCAAAAAGCAGACATTTTAAGCAAGATCAATTGAGCCCAAAAGTTGTAGAACAAATAAAATATTGTGGAACTACATTTTTTTGTTAAAAGTATTCATCGAAATTTCGGATGAACTATTTGTTCCGTTGTAAATATCCATGATTCGGAAGTCTCCAGTAAGATTAAAAGATTTAAATGAGAATTTGAGAATTATTTACAAAAATCATTATGCCTTATCGTCAACAAAATGTATTGTCATCATATTTTGTTTAATTTCGAAATAGATGTAATTAAAAAACAACTCACCAGGTGGACGAGGGAGGCCGTTCGGAAGGAAAAAGTTGCAAAAAGCAATCGGTGAGAATGGCGTTTCCTCTTAGCAGAGGCACAACTGCAGCCTTCACTTGATCGAGAGTCGTGTTCACTTGTTCCGATAAGCGGCTCAGCGTTTCATATATCTTACGCATCTGATGAGGCTGTTTAGCAAAGCATACCTGTTCAAAAAATTGTAATAAATTTGAAAATCAAGCAGAACTAACATAGTCAAACATATCTACAAAAAAATATTTTTTGTAAATGATAATGTCGATTTTATGAAATTTATCAAAATAGCTTTGGAAAATTCGGATTTTGGTTATCTTATCCCTGCGCGAATATCAAAAGTATCTAAAATTGTGGAAAAACAACATATTCAAAAATGTTATTTTAAAATGTCAATGTATATTCTATGAAATTTATCGAGAAAGCTTTGAGGAATTTGATTTAGTTATTTTATCTTGCACGAATATCAAAAGTATCTAAATAACTAATAAATGACTTGTATCTTCACATCCACGATGAAATAAAAGTGTATTCCCTGTTCTCATTTTTTTTTTCAATTTCAGGCCTAGCTTAATTTTGCTCTTATACTGATACTTCCAATTGTTATTAGTATGTGTAATAATTATTGCAATAATTGAAATAAAACATCTGAATTATGATTTTACAGTTGATTAATCGAAAATGAACTATATATGAGAAGTTTATACAATATGCACGTATTCAATGAAACTACAAGTAGAATTAGTTTTATGAGTTTTTATGTAAAATTATGCAGGTCATTGTAATATTACTGCATATCACAAAAAGCATCTTCACTTTTAATTGATTATTTCAAGCGCGATAATTGCCTATAATGTCTATAATTTTTATCAAGTTAGTTTGAAGTAACTAACAATTTAACAAAGTGACAAATATACAGAAACAGAATTTGTTAATTTCCAATTCTTCAAGTGCTAATAGTTTATACTGAAGACTTCCGCGATGGCGGATATTGACAACAGCATTGAATAGCTGATGGAAATCAATGAATGCTACTGTACAAAAATATCAGTTACCACCGGGAATCGAATTATGGACCTCCCAATTGCCGGTCGGACGCCTTAACCATTAGACTATACTGATACTTCAGGTATATTTTAATCTTTGCCAAACTGATATTTTTGTACAGTAGCATTCATCGATTTCCATCAGTTATTCAATGCTGTAGTCAATATCCGCCATTGCGGAAGTTTTCAGTATAAATTAATAGCACTTAAAAGAATTTGAAATTAATAAATTCTGTTTCTGTATATTTGACAGTGTGTTAAATTGTCAATCACTTCAAACTAACTTGTGAGATACGAGCCGATATAGCCAAGTTTAAAAATGAATGCTGCTGTGCAGAAAGGTCACTATGGTCTAGTGGTTAAGGCGCCTGGCCGAGGTTCAATTCACGGTGGTGACTGATATTTTTGTACAGTAGCTTTCATCGACTTCCATCAGCTATTTAATACTGTTGTCAATGTCCGCCATTGCGGAAGTCTCCAGTATAAATTAATAGCACTTGAAAGGAATTCGAAATTTTGTTTTTGTTTTGTTTCTGTTTTTGATTATGTTTATAATTTATTGTACGATTATTTTATACATTTTTTACTAATTTATGGGTTTTAAGAATGAGATCTCGGAACATCCTTTTGTTGGGTCCTGCCACAAATAAATTTCTAGTGATGATACCACTGGTACTACATGAACAAGCTTTGAAAAATAGAGCTTTCCTTTATTTCTTCATATTTATGAATAATTATTGTAATATGCTCGATTTTATAGCTGGAATGTAAAATTCTACTTGGTTGTCTTCCTTTGGCTGTGAAATTCAGTTCTTTCCTTGAAATTCAAATCTGTATTGTTTGAAATTCTACAATATTCTACATATATCACGTTGTACCTCTTTAGAATATACAAACTCACCTCAAGCTTGCGAAAGAAGTTCCTCATACTGGAGACACACAGGTGATCGATGAATCGGCCAACTTCCATTGCCTGTTCGGGCAACAGAAAAGCGAGAAACTCCTGCTCGAGATCTGGCTTGACCTTCAATATATCATTCACATTCCGGTACAACTCAGCCACTGAGTCACCTCTAGATGCGTCAAACTCACTTAGAGTCTTCACAAACCTGAAACATACGAATAATAAATCAATTTCAAAAATAAATACATAATAGCATACACAAAACAATTGAAATGAAACTTAGTACGATATTAATCTTGTGAGAATAATGAATTTTCAATTGTTCGAATGAATTTTTAGAGAAAGTTTGCACAATCCGCAACTATTGACTAGCGGCACACTAGTCTGATTTATACAAGAGTACACGTAGCATCTGCTGTTACAGAACGAAATGACAGTCGAGATGTTGAAATTAAAGATAAAAAATAATCTGAATCTTCTTTTGCAAAGACCAGAGTTGCTATGAAGTAGAAAGTTATTCTAATACAAGTAAAAAGTTGAATATAATGTACAAAACATGATTCATGAGCAAAAAATGAACGAAGGGTTTCTTCTTTTTCCTTTCCATGTAGGTCAAGTACGGACACGTATGATATTTATTTAGGAATTTCCTCATCCATACTTCCAATTTTACATATCGGTATTTCTTAATTCTGACTAGCTGCTGACCTTTTTTTTCTTCATAAAACACAGAACGTCTTTTTTTGGAAAACTTCAAACACTCCCCTCCATTATCTCCCTATCCAGATTGAACAACTAGGTGATGAGGAACGACTTCTTTGGTAGTTCTTTGTATCCATTTATTTTCATTTTTCTTTTGTACAAAAAATATAGGATAGGGTTTAATGTAATGCAAAATGATGATGGATGTCAAGATATCATTCCAATTTTACATCCAATTTGCATGTGATGAATGTAGTAAAATATATAATCAAGCACAAGTCAACCTTTTCTTGCACTTATCAACAGACATTATAGCTTGAGACCCACTTCAAATAAATATCAGATATATTACACCAACATAGAATAAATCAGGAGACAGTTGATTTACATAATAATAAGTACGAAAATAATAAACAAAATCCCTGAAAATTACATAAACAACAAAAAAATTACGAAAAAAATAAAATATGATATCATTGTTTGTCGCAATTATTTTTTCGATTTGTAAAAAATGAATTTGAAACAGGCTTTTCTGATTGTGTGCTTGCTTGCTGAGATTGCCATTGGACTTGATGGCTGACCACTCCCTCAGACGAAACTGATAACTACTCTTCCTTTTAAAAACTTATTTTCCTTCCTGCTTCCTTTTCCCTCACCCTTCCCAATAACCTTTCCTAGTACATGGGTAACCATAGTTGGAAAGGTTTTACACGTCACACTCCACTTAGCCTTATCATCTTGAAATTTTCGTTGTATTACTTGTTAGGCTACTTTATTTTGATTTAGAATATATTCTTGTTCAATATTTATTGTATTTGTGTGTTGTGTAAATAAATTGAATTGAATCATCGAGTATAACAATTTTTTGTTGAAGGATGAAGCCCACCCACGTAGGTCGGAGACCTGTGTATGGGTAATGAGCTGGATCGATGAGTTGGACCTACAGTTTTAGGTGAGTTCCGAACTACTGGGAAGTGATTTTACATCAAAGAACTGAGTCTCTTTTGCTGGTCAATCCAATCGGTCACCCTTTCAAAGAGGGCCCAAGAGAGTGTTGTTTATCTAATCTAATTGAACAGATACTGTACCTGCTACGGCTCACGGCTATCACTTCCCGATAAAGTAGCATGAATTAAACAAAGTTGATAAAATTGAATATTTACCTCGTATACATATCTGGTTCCAGCTCATCGTTAGCTTTAGCAAGGTAAGCTTGAGCAAAGGTCAAGTCTTTCTCATCACGAACAGTTTTCGAGTCTGGTTCAAGCAGGTTGATGCTCAGTTCGAGGTTTTTCATTGCCTTCGCACGACGCTTGCTGGAGTCTACTCGCTGAACACATCCCGATACTCCTTTACTCTTGGGATCAGATGTTGATGATACTGGTGAATTTGAAGTCATCGTGAAGCACACGGATGGAACTCTATTGCCATTTATAATCCAACAGAATCGCGTTCTTACGTTCACTGTAAAAAATGCAGATTAGGAGTCTTTTAAACTGTAGTTTCTCCAGTAAGTTGAACAGACCAATTATCGACCATTTACCATTTACCATACATTGTCTTCACCACAGTCAGTTGACTGGGGAGTTGTCACATTTTCATATTCCGCTTCTTACCACATGTCACTACGCGAAGCGAGCTCATGCAAACCAACTATCGGCCGCTTACACTTCTAACCTGAAAAATAAGCGCCTGCTTCAAGTTTTCTACAACTGGTTAACACAAAATTATTAATTGGATATTTCTCAATAATATGAAGTTTAAAAATCGATGAGAAATTACGGATTCAGTAGTCTGTGATCTCCCGGCAAGCATGAGACTTTGCCGTCTTCCTGAGATTTCTGATTTTCAAGCGACTGCCATAAAGATATATTGGGGTTTGATATTAAGAACTTTATTATTAAGAGTAGGAGTTTCAAAAGTAAGAAATAATAATATAAATTTCTGAAGGATTTTATTGGCGTGAGAATAAGTTGAAAAACTGACTTTCACTTGAATAGCCCTATATAATAAATAAATAAATAAATATTGCTGGAGACAACAGGTAGAAACCCTTTTTGCCTCCTTTACAAAATACAATTCAATGCAATTCACACTCCAAAGAAGTTATATGAAACTAAAAAAAATTAAACTAAAACTAAAATTAAATTATATAGAATATTTAATTTAACTGTCATGAAAGAATGGAATGATATGGAAGGAAGTTAGAAAGGAGAATATTAATATTATTGAAGCTTGTAATAACAACACACAGGAAAAATAAACCACGAATCACTCAACCACTAACTCACTCAAACAAAAATATACATCCTTGCTATAAACTAAAGCAAATCATACAGCACTTTACGGAACCTAGATGGGGAGAACCAAAATATATCCAGGCGCTCTGAATAAAGATTGAACGTTCTTTGCATTCTATTTAAAGGAGAATTATAATGATTTACCGTTCTAGAGAAAGGAACATTAAAAGAAAAACCAGAATTTATTTTAGAAAGCAAATGAGATGAATCAATTTTATTATTTAACAAGTTGTAGAGAAACATAAGTGACCTGACATCTCGTCTGTCTTTCAGTGATCTAATGTTGAATATGTGTCTTAATGGATTAGTTGGAAAATCAAATGGACAGTAAACATTTTTTGTAGTACATACATCTTAGAAATTTGTTCTGCAAACGCTCCAGAATATATATTCGGTCTTGACAATAGGGACTCCAAATCTTACAGGCAAACTCTAACAGACTCCTGACAAGCAATTTATATATTAGCATCAGAGGCTGTACATCACTGAAAGGAGCACATGTTCTCAAAACGAAGCCTATCTGTTGATTAGCTCTATTAGCTAAATAGTCAATGTGCAAATTGAAGGAGAAATCAGAGCTGAACAATACACCTAAGTCCTTGAATGAGTTGACTCTTTCCAATGGGGTATGATTTATATTATATATATTTATATGAGGAGCCAACTGCCGAGTGAAAGTCATGAATTTGCATTTAGCTGTATTTATTTTCAAACCATTAGTAGCACACCACCCAGACAACCTATCAACATCCTTCTGCAACTCATAGGAATCATTTGGACTATTAATTTCTTTGAATAATTTCACATCATCTGCATACATTAGAAAAAATGCTTTGTTGATGACAGAAGGAAGGTCATTTATGAACAAGATGAAAAGGAGTGGTCCAAGGTTAGACCCCTAAGGCACCCCAGATGTACATTCAAAAGTTTCAGATTTGAAATGATGAACCTTAACATACTGCCTCCTTTGATCAAGATAACTCCGGACAAGATTCTCCATATTTTCACAAAACCCCATTACTCTAAGTTTTCTTACCAAAAGTCTGTGATTAATGGTATCAAATGCCTGACAAATCTGTGAAGATAACATCAGCACGCCCCCCATGATCCAACACCTGAGACACCTCATGACTGACTAATGTTTCAGATAGATCTTAAACATAAATATTGGAACATGAAGTCAAATTCGTCTTTGACCCGCCGATAATTAGTATGTTTACCTTAATAAATAACTTAATCGGTTATTATTTGAAAACTCTTCACAACTTACCTAGACCTTATTCTACCTGGATCTATATCTTATCATAACAAGCATTTTAACGTTTCCTGACTAATATTATTCATTACAATATTCTGGAATTATTCTGAATAGCCTAATAAATTATTCAATGGAAATCCAACTTCAAACTAACTTGCCTTCTCAGTGGGTCAAAACTCATATTAGTATAGTATATTGAATACTAGTGATTATTAATTCTAAAACCAAGAAAGTTAAACTAGGCCTACTGTATTATATTTCTGCTCATGATCATTAAAAATTTCAAATCCAAACATAAACATAACCTCAAAAGCAACAAACAATAAGCCAAGCATTACCAACACAAGAACCATGCATCACAGTAGTATTTCATGATAATTCTGTTCTGTTTTAGTGATTGTACTGTGGAATCTAAATGCAGAATGTATAAAGTATCAACAAATTATAATTATTCATACCGTAAAAGAAATGAGTATCACCCTCTAGACCCCATTAATAATAATAATAATAATAATAATAAATTATTCCACTTTCACTTTTCTCCAACCTAGATGACCTTAGGTTGGCAGCTCTGTCGTTATCACGCTGTAGAGTTGATAGGTTAAGGTTATGTTAGTCGTTAGGTTGTGTTCCGCTCCTGTTGAAGTTGAGAACTTTTTCTGCAGTATTATTTATCAATTATCTATCTAGCTAGAATTGGCTGTTTCGGTTTATTACGCTTTTATTGACTCTTAATTTTTTAACATGAAGCATTAACCCAAATTTGAACTGATTAATTAAGTATTATTTGAATGAACCTGCAGTTGATTTACCATTCTTCTTTATTCTTTAGATTCCTCACGTTGGTTTTAATTTTTGTCTATTGAATTATGGACATTCGAAAGAAACTGTATGAAGAGTTCCCGTGCAGACAAGCTCAAATAGATGCATTATTCAATATTCTTGGGAGAGTAAGTATGCTTGAGAATTTGGTATTTTAACAATTTGTATACCCATTAACACGTTTTGAAACAAACTCATAACAAATATTTTGGAAAAATTGGATCCTTTTCCTATTATTCCTTCAAGGACCAAACCCTACTCGTCGCCGCTTTCATACTCACTGTATTGAATAAGCACAGGAAAAGATTAACTAAGAAACACATCACTCTTATGTTTAGCTTCTTAATGTTTTTGTATTTCGTCAAAGCAAATTATCTTATATTGATTGATGAAAAAATGAATCCGCTCAACCTGAATATCAGTATTTATAAAACTACTAAATGTTTATGTATTTTGTCCAAGTTAATTCATTGATGTTCAAATGGATTATCTCAACCTTGAATGCCTATATTGAAGTCGTACTAATTTTAACAACGTTTTAAGATCACGTGAATGGCACATAATTTTCATGTAAAACATTTAGAGAAAACACTGCTGAATAGGCCTTACATTGAGTTATGGTACGTAGCTTTACTGTTAAGCCGGATAAGCGACAACGTTATGTATGAAACAAGCCGTACTGAATATTATATAGTATGTGTTTAAATAGAAAAGGTAGCCTATTTTCTTGCTATTTGATTCATAAAAATAAAATTCTTATACCACATGCGATTCACTTCCTACCGACCCCAATTGATATGGGATAAGGTGAAAAAACATGATGATGGTATTTAAGTCCTATCTTGAACAAGCAACCTTTTTGAATGAAGATTTTTTATTCTACAATATCTCTGTTCCATTAACACTTAGCCCCCCAATTAACGAAATAGATCTTGATAAAATTACTAGGCTACATAAAATTAATACACAAATTATAAGTTAATTCACAAAATACAAAGTAATATGTGTTTCAGAATGGTGAGCATGCTGTGGGATGTGTACTTGTGCATGGTCCGACAGCAACCGGCAAATCATCGGTGGTTGAACGACTACTGCAACTGACAGATGCGGTCCACGTTGTCATAAATTGTATAGAATGCTACAGTGCTCGATTAGCTCTAGAGCCGGCTGCCAGAACTTTATGTCCGAGTGAAGCGTCGGATAAAGTGGACAGTGTGGCAGCCTTTGTGCGGCGGCTGAAACAAGCTCATAAAAACGGTGCCTTCGAAAATCGTTCGTGTGTGATTGTGCTTGATGGATGCGAGCGACTCGCTGACTTAGGACCTCATTATTTGCCAGCATTTTCTCGTCTCCAAGAGATCACTGACATTCCCACCCTCACTGTTGTACTCATCAGTCACATTCTACCCGAAAAATTCCTACTGGATTGTGTGTATGTTGCTGTAAACTTCCCACAGTACACCAGAAATGAACTGATCGACGTGCTGACCATACGTAGAGTGTCTGATTGTGACAAAAACTTTTACCGCGACTATCTCAACGTTTTTCTCGGTGTTTTTCTACGAGCAACGCGCTGTCTGGATGAGATTCATCATTTGGTGAGTGGAACTAATGATAATTGCACAAAATTATACTTTAACTCTGCTAATGTGTAATCTCTGTTGAATAGTTGTTAGTTAAATAACTTCCTTTATTTTCACTTGAATAGGCCTATAATTAAATTTTTTCTGTGATTGTTATCCTTGGGCATATTGCCTTGAATTCTATGCCTTAATGTGGTTTGAGGTGGATTGAGTTTTGTTAATCTCAGATACAAAAAAGGCTACATCGAACTTGTTGCTTCCCAAACGTCTATATCAAATGATGGCTTGGACGCAGGAAGTAGCTCAGATGTGTGCTAGATAATATAAACACTCACCAATGCAGCCAGAACCTGTGCAGTGATGAAAGTGGTCTGGCAAGCATAGAGCTTCAGAATTTGTTTATGTGGGGTTGGCAGGCATACTGAAACAACTCTGTTAGCTCAGTGAGGAAAGCAATTGTAAACTACATCACTCCTCTTTTTCTCTTTTCGTCGGATTACTGAAGTGCCAGACTGGTGTAGTGCCAGATTAGAGAATGTTAATGTACGGTACTTTCTTAGTAGAAGGACGTTTTGACATTTGATCTGGAGAGTCAACTATTTAACTGTTGGATTATGAATTGTATACTACAATGATGAATTGGTCATGTTATATTATTGTTACAGTACTTTAATGATTGAATGTTCGTTATGTGAAATTTTCCAGGCGACAGCCCATTTTCCGCAGTATGTAGCACCAGTGGAAAGTGGTCAGCTGAAAGCAAGCGATGTGACTGGCCTTTGGAGGAACATTGCACCGCGCCTCAAGTCCTCGCTTGACACTGTCTACCTTGGAATAGACAGGTGACTATCTACCTTTTCAAATATGACTATCTGGGTTTCAAATAATGTTGTATATTCAGGTATTTTTCTCATCAGAGACTCATGACATTAACTTTCTAATAATGGCCATTGAAACTGGAACAGCATTTTTGTTCATACAAATTCAAGTGAAAGTATATAGTGCTTCGCCTCACAAGACTATTTTTTAATGTGACTTGTAGCCATATGACAAATGAATATGAAGGCCATTTGATTTAGATTAGATTAACTTTATTTGTGTAAAGAGTAGCTTTCATATTAAGTAGCATTAACAAATTATTAGCATCACTTGGTAATATATCAAGAATATACAAATGGAAATTCAAGAGTAATTGTTCAATATCAGCATTTTGGTAATAGAATAATAGTTGAAGATGACAGTCACTGATGGTTTACATGAGCAGGGATGCAGAATATGTCCGAACGCCCGAACATTGTTCGGGGGAAATCGCCGAGGGTCTGGGGAAATTTTGGGGAAATGAAAAAATTAAGCATATTAGTTTTAAGATCTGTTAGAACATTACTCAGACTTAAGTGCTTCAAGTCCGAGGAAATCTTAAAATAACACGTTTATATAATGGATATAATTTGTTATTTGTGAACGATAGAATATTACGCATCAACACAGTCCCGTCTAATTAGTAGTACCTAGAAGGAACTTATTAAAGAATAATTTTTTTCAAGACTGTGCTCTTCATAATGATGATGGATTTGTGAGAACCAGGGGTCAGCGTGCTGGAGATGTTGAAGTTGAGGCCCAGGCCCATGCAAGTTCTAGTAAGTCCTTTTGCTCTGATACTCTTGGGCATGATGAACAAGAGCTAAATGTAGGGGATGAGTATGAAGCCTTTAAAGCCACAAAAAAGAAACTTTCAACTTTTCTAGAAGTTCTAATTGAAAACCTTGAACATAGAATAACAGAACCTGCTATTGTAAAAGACATGAGAATCTGTCTTAATAGAACTTTTTTGTTGAATGGTGAATTGGACATTACAAATATATCTGCATCACTTGAAAAACTTGTATCATGGGTAAATGAAAATAGAGGAATTAAAATTGAAAGCGATTTGGTAAAAGGCCAATTGAAAGATGTGAAAGAAAAGCTGTATAAGCACTTTGAAATAAAGAAGACAGAAGAAGAAAACGAAGAAAACTTTGAAGTAAAAAGTCCCCATGAAAAAATGGCAGAGTTGGTTAACTTAGAAAAAAAACTAATACAAACTCTATTAACAGACAGAAATAAGTACACAGACCACCAGGAAATCCACCACTAGAAAATTGTATGAAAACTTGCAGTGAAGCAGTGTGTGAGACCATTGGTTCTGTAATTGGCAATCACTTACATAACAGAAATGTGAAACATGACAGTCTCTTTCATGAGGTATTTATCTCCTGGAATGGACCCCCTGTCCATTCTTCTTCAAATATCTTGAGAGAGGGACTAGTTAGACACTTTGGTGGGGAAAAATTTCACTTTTCAAGATATTCATCAACTTCAAAGTTGAAATTTTACAAGACCTCCAAAGTTGTAGACAAGCTCCAATCTGAGAAGGGACGACTTCCATTTCTTGAAGATTTTTGAGATCAGTATTATGTTCAATTATTATAAAATGGGGAAATAGCACATTCAGTTAAGCCTACATATAATAATAGTAGGCTAATAATGATCTTCATTTTTCTTTAAATACATTGGTCATAGGTCATTGGGAATGATGAAAATAAACACATGGATTTAACTTCAACAAAATTAAACTTGAACAATTCAAAATACTTGGAACTTCTTACAAGAGAAAACTAAAACCAATGAAGAAAAATAATACACACCTATAAATAACTATGAGCATTCTGTGCCTATGGAGTCTCAGAAAAAACAATCCAAATCATAGCACATAGTATTTACCATATCATTCATGGATTGTTAAAGGTATTACAAATCCATTACTTGCATTAATGAATTGGTTCATAATTGTAAAAAAATATGAAATATATATAATATTAGAATAATTTTATACACTTCTTTAAGAATGTGTGTTTTTTCGATGTAGATGGATGTATGGATGATGACTAAAAATGTATTGTGACACAGAAACAGAAGATGAAGAGCTCTTGAGTGGAAGAGCAAGAAATTAAAAACTGTTCAACAATTTTAATTTTAATTATTTTTTCTTAGTACACTTATCACTCTACAAGCCTGAATCATTTTATTCTTAAGTACTAGTGTAATGATTACTGAGTTTGGTTCATCAATTGAAATAAAACATGTGAGTTCAAAATGTGAAAAGTAATTTAAATCCATTAATCCACATTTTTAATTTGATTTCAATTAAATCTATGAGTAATAAGTGAAATTTGAAGAAACAAAGTCAAGTTATATTATCGGGTTTCACGACACTTATTTTGGGGAAATTTTGGTCTTTAAAATTGATGTTCTGGGGAAATTTTGGGGCTTTGGAATATTCTGCACCCCTGTACATGAGAGTGCGAAGCTAGGGACAAAAGACAGTCTTGCACTTCACCAATTCAATCCAAACCAAGTTTTTCCAAAATGTATACTGGAATATTGTAAATGAATTGTTTTGTTTTTTTTTTTAATTTGTCAACCCCTATTTATTTATTTTTTTATTATTTTTTTTTTTAGGATGAAGCCCACATGGGTCTGAGACCTGTGCGTGGGTAATGAGTTAGTTGATTGTGATTGATGAGCTGGACCTACAGTTTTAGGTGGGTTCCGAACCACCGGGAAGTGATTTTACAGCAGAGAACAGTGTCTTCTTTGCTGGCCAATCTAATCGGTCACCGTTACAAACAGGACCTATGAGAACGCAGCTTATCTCTATCTGATTGAACAGATACCTGCTACGGCTCGCGGCTTTCACTTCTTATTATAAATAAAATATTTTAAAATACTGTGAATAAATTTGAGTGATGCTAATAAAGTTGAGTGATTGGAGTCGACTGTTGGATCTGTTTGATCTGTTGAGTCGACTGGAGTCCGATCGGAAGGCGTGAGGACAACTGCGATTGACTTAATTTTCATTCAGATCAGATAACAAGAATCTCAAGAAGCAATCAATTTATTGAGTCTAGAGTGCGTACTCAACTTAATTCACATCAACCACTGCATTTGTATTTGTTGTGAAAAATTCCTTATGTATTGCTACTCTTTTTATTTCTAGTAGAATTACACAACTCTCATGTGTGATGAAATGCAGTATTAAATGATTTACTCATTTTTCAGTGCTGACCATGTAGACGAGGGCGCCAAGAGAGGAAGACTGCTAACGCCTAGAGCGCAGCAAGCTCTCGATCTTCCCTACTTTGCCAAGCATTTTCTAGTGGCAGCGTTCCTGGCGTCGCATAATCCGGCCAAAACAGATCGGCGTCTGTTCGCCAAGAGTCACGGTCGCAAACAACGCAAGAGGTTGATTGTAAGCGCAGGCCGCAAGGAAAATGCCATAGACGCCTTACTTGGACCCAGATCCTTCTCCCTTGACCGCCTTTTCGCCATTTTCTACAGCTTACTCGATCAGAGGACAAATCTCACTGCCAGTCTCATGACCCAGGTTAATATTTATATAGATAAAATGTTGAATTTTTATATTCTATATTAGGCTATATAATACAGTATGTATTGTTTTGTAATAAAATCCTGGGGATGAACATTCCGGAGAAGAGGCTCATATTATTCTAGTACTACTTGACCAATATTATTAAGCCTTCTACTTTCTGCACCAGGTTAGATGCATGTCCATACTTGACCATGTGACTCATTGCGGAAGTCCGATAGTCGGGTCGCAGGCAAAATAGGATGATTTGCAACTTTATTGTCGTAGCGATTTTTCAGGCAAATGTGGGTTCATCCTAACTGGAAATATTGGATTTCATTTTTACAACTAAACAATCATGCGACTAGAAATCGCAAATGGAGGCCGCGCCTTAACTAGATGAATAAGAAGGCCCGAGGGCTATCTTGTAATCTGATTCCAATTGCATATGATAGAGAAACTCGTTTTAAAAATCATATATTTTCTACGGAAGGTTCTATAGAACCTGACATGAAAGTAAATAAATGGATTATCATTTCAAAAACTCATATCAAATACAACATAAATATTGAACCATACAAAGATGAAGCTTGAGAAGGTTTAACTTAGGGAGAAATTGCAATACAACTATAACAGGAATAAAACTTACAATAGAAAATAACAATGCAGACAATAGTGTCACCATTGGTTTCTATTGTTATTAGAGTAAGATGTAAAGTTTTGTTTTTCAATTCCACTTGAGTACGTATTTGGAAATAATAGAAAAATATTTTCTTTTGAATTAAGTAGTGTGCTTGATAAAGCAATAGATGTTGGCCAGGTCAGAAGTATTTCTTCTCAGAAGATCAGAAGTATATCCAAAGCTAAATTTAATTGTCATAAGGAAGCTTATAACATATTTGTTTTAAATATAACTTCAAATTATGAAAAATGTTAGTCAGTCAGTGTCCTGTTGATGTAGGATGGAACGGAATTTTCCATTTACAAAACATTTGCATTATAAAAGATGAGGCCGTGAGTAAATTTACAATTTTAATCAGTTTGCTAAGAAATGAATGGGCTGGCCCTCAACCGACAACATCTCTTGTACTACCCTGTACCAAGGTATAAAGTATTTATTCTTATGCAAAGCTATTGAATTACTAGACTATATGAAACGATTTCTAATTATAGATATTGTTTGAATTAAGAGTGGCAGTATAGTTGTAGAAGCTATTGAATTGAAATATAGTTACAGTTTTATTTTGTTAGTGACTATTTCATTTTTATTAACCTAAGCTACGCCCTAGGCCCCCACAAAATTAGAAGAATTGTGTAAGCACAACTTTCAGCTGACAATAGAAATAGTTTCTTGTAGTGACTTTCAAGTCTTTTTTTCAATTAATTAACACGTAAAATTTAATTATTCTGTTCCTCTTCCGCTCTCAGATAAAATACCATGCTAGTGCTTTCTATTGTTGTTTTAATTTTTCATTATTAAAGTTAGACTATAACACCATAACTTTGTCAACATACTAGCTAATGTTATTGATATAGGTTATAAAGTGAAAATTGAAATTTTCAGGTTCAGCGCCTAGATCTGAACACAGCTATGAATTTATTTTCTTAATTTTTTATTTACTACTTAATTTTATGATCTCTTTAATCGATCATAGCTAACGAATTAATAGAATGCTCATGATAATTGCATGCTTTATTTTACTGCTTCAATAGTAGATATCATGTTTTAAGAGAGAAACTTTATTTTCCAGATATCTTCTCTTGTGGAACTTGGATTTCTGGTGAGGCAGGGTGAAGGCCTTGAACTTCCAAAGTATAAGGCACTAGTCGGACTTGATTGTGTTGAACCTGTGGCAAGGTAAAGTGATATTATTTAATATTTATTGTTTAAAATGAAATAATAGATAATAATTTTGTTAAAATAATTATTGTAAAACATAATAAACTTCGAATAACCTTTATCTTGAAAGAAACGACTTCAGCTTGAATAATTATTAATGAAGTCCAAAAATCGAATGTAAAGCAGAAACTTAATGATCATTTTTCTCACGCTTGCTCTCTCTGTTCCAATAAAGTTGTATGAATAATTCACTATGCAAAAACATTTGATCAGAGTCGCGCTATAAAAACGAAGTTTGTACACGAGGTGACACTTTTTGTGAACTGAATTTATTAATGGTTGGAAATTTCTTGTGGAAAATTAATATTATTTGTAAACTAAACCAGGCATTTATTTGATGAACATTAAACACTTTTATATTATGAATTTTTGTAGTTTAACTTCTAAAGATTATATTATAAAGAAAAGAGTAATTAGGGTGCAAAATAAAATAGTTGATGTATAGATTACATCAAAATTCCACTTTAATGAATAATAAGACGAAATTGTCACAACCACATTTATTAAAACTTCGAGAAACTAGTTTCGGTTGTTAGACCATTATCAATCTTAATCAAACATGATTTGATTGTGAGTTTGAGTACATGATTTTGTGAGTTTGATTGAGATTGATAATGGTGTAACAACCGAAACTAGTTTCTCGAAGTTTTAATAACTGTGGTTGTGACAATTTCGTCTTATTATTCATTATGGATACCTTCCACAATATCACCTTCGCCATTACTAAGAAAGTTAAAAAATTCCACTTCAAACTACGTTTAAGTGTCTGGCATAATTGATGGAATTATCCTGATACTTTGAATTCAAATCAGATGGTTCGTCGTGTTTTGTTTGCATTATATCATTCTGTACTTTATCTAAACTTGCACGCTTATCTTATTGTTTTGGAGAAAAATAATTTATATTTTGCTTTAACAATGCTCACCTTCTAATGTTGTTTCAAAAATGGCTCACCACTTCTTGCTTCAATTTTTGAGTTTTCAATTACGTGAAATGTTTTAGACTCGTGCTTCACATGCAGGTGGTACTGGAAGTCGTTTTTTTTTAGGATGAAGCCCACATAGGTCTGAGACCTGTGCGTGGGTAATGAGTTGGATGATGGTGATTGATGAGTAGGACCTACAGTTTTAGGTGGGTTCCGAACCACCGGGAAGTGATTTTACAGCAGAGAACAGTGTATTTTTTGCTGGCCAATCTAATCGGTCACCGTTACAAACAGGACCTACCAGAACGCAGCTTATCTCTATCTGATTGAACAGATATAGTTTGGACTTTGGACTAATTGGATATAGTTTAAGACTTACTTATTTAATGAGCATAGCTTTTTGAGCTATGCTCAACGTCTTTGTTCTTTTTGAAATTGCAAAAAAAAACCAATAAAAAATATAAATACACGAAAATTTGTAGAGTAACGCAGGTTATGGAGTTGAAAACCCTTGCCAAATGTGGTTACCGACGTACCAGGAAAAGGTTATTCATTTTTGGAAAGGGAGGAGGAAGAAAAAGAAAATGAAATAAATGATTAAGGATTCAAGATTGAAAGAATGGAGAGCCAGGAAAAGTCCAAATGCAAATCTCAGCAAATAAGCACACAATTAGAATAAAATTGCTCCAAAAATCATTCACAGATTAGAAAGAAGTTTCTCTTAATCCATTTACTGATAATTTATTCTCTTTATTTTATTCACTTTAGTATTGATAACGTACAGTTCAGAAATTTTACTTATGAGTTTTGAACTTGTGTAAAAAAATTTTTTACCATTGCAATCTAGTCTAAGAAGGCTAATGAGCAATTTTTTCTGATAATATACCGTTCAAATAATAAGTTTAGTAGTTCTAAATAAATATATAAACATAATAAAATAAATTGTGTGCACTGTATAACACATTCACACTATTATCACTGCTCTGCTTTATCCCAACACCCCAACACTACACAATTCAAAGGGTTTGGTCCGCTTCAATCTGCGCAGCATATCAGTGTTGTCAAGCAGATGCACAACTTCTTCATTCTCATGCTGCTGGATCTTATCTGCATGCTTGCGTGCATAGCGCCCAATTTCACTTTTGACAAACTCCACCTCCAGGTCTCTGTGGATATCGGCATTGCGGATGAATCTTGGAGCATTAATGATGTTCCTCAAGACTTTTTTCAGTAAGCGTTGAATTAGATCCACATTGCTCTTGCTGGCACAACCCCAAAGCTGGATTCCATATATCCATATGGGTTTTAGAATTTGAACTTGTGTAACTAAGCTGTAACTATATCTTTTACTTGTACTTTTCCATAATAATGCAATGAATATTATTTTTTTCAAAATCTGTTTCCATTCACTGTTGAATGAAATGTTATATTTCTGAAACTATATAAAGTGAAACTGTGTAAAAAAAAACATTGAAACAATTTTGTGTCAAGTGCTACACGATGTTTTCATTGGTGAATGAGCCGGATGCTTCCATAGAGCTCTTTTTTCAAAGGTTAGACTCTTCAATGCAAAGTAGATTGGACAATATCAAACTTGAAATTCTCTCGTCGGTTAATGAATTGAAAAAAATGGTAGATGTTAAATTAAAAAAAGTTGAGGAGCGATGTGAAGAGCTTGAGAGGGTCAACTTGAAACTATCAACTGACATTATTCGGCTCGAAAATCAATCTAGGCGCAATAATATCATATTCTACAATATTCAAGAAGAGTACAGAGAAAACTGGGAAAAAACTGAATACATCGTGGGAAATCTCATCTTTAATGTTATGAAAGTCGGACTCAACACATACGATATCGAGAGAGCTCATCGACTTGGTAGGAGAGGTCGGAATAGACCAATCATTGTTAAATTTCTGAGCTGGAAGAAGAAAATGGAAGTACTAAATTCAGTGCACACTCTAAGAGGAACTCCAATCAGAATAGCGGAGGATTATGCAGAAAGTACAAGGCATACAAGGGAAGAGCTGAAACCATTAATGATTGAGGCAAGAAACAGTGGATTGAAAGCTTTCCTGAGAGTCGATAAGCTGATCGTGAATGGAAAATCTTACAGTAAAAAAGAGTGGATGCAAAAAAACAGCGATAGTGACACCAATCATGTATCAAATAGACTGGGCAAGAATAATTCCACAACTGAGGACGAAGAACAACTACTAGCTGAAGACCAGATTCTTTTAAACGTCGATAATTCTCCACGAGAACAACATCACTCACTCACTTGCACTCAGGACGAAGCAGCTATCGACAGGCAGTCTGGAGTCATGGCAGAGGAAATTGGAGAATCTCAGAACCGACGGAGAACGTATTCAACTGTTGCGTCAACGAGTGGAATACAACAGCGGGCCGCAGTCGAGAAAACAGCAAACAAAAAAGAAAACAGAAAACAAAATCTGATGCAGTGGCTGGAGCAAGGAACTTTGACAAGGAGTCAAGTGAAGAAAAATCAAATGTCAAAGGACTCGAATGTGCAAACAAAACTATAGCAGGAGAAGAGCAGTAGAGGTTTGGAGAATAACATCCACTTGCCAGGTAAAATTGAAGCTTTTAATATTGTTTTTTGGAACTGTCATGGTTTTAATAATGTTCTTAATCTAGATGCTGAACAATATAAAACATTTAATAGATTTAGTGTTATAGGTATTAGTGAAACGTGGTCTTGTAGTGAATTAGACATTTCAAATAATTTTCCAGGTTATAATATAATACAACAAAAAGCTGTTAGGGAAAATATCACAGGTAGAGCTAGAGGAGGTCTTATGGTGATGATAAGAAAATGTTTCAAGTTTACTTTAATAGAAAGCACAGATTCGTTCATTTTTTTGAAATTATCATACAAAGGCACGACTGTTATCGTGGGCCTTATCTACCTTCGATTGGAAAATTTTAATGTGAATTTGAATTTACTTCAATCATTTCTACAGAATAATATCAATCATATTAACAGGTTCCCAGTTATTATTGGAGGAGATTTTAATAGTAGGTTGGGAGAATTAAATCAGTGCTTGGACGATAATTTATTCATGTTCTCCAACTTATTTCCATTGCGTCAATCACATGATAAAATTGTTAATGTATTTGGTAGGAAGCTGATGGATGTTATGAATGATAATCTCTTCATACTAATCAATGGTAGAGCTAAGAATGATTCACCTGGTAGTTATACATTTATAAATAATAATGGTAAAAGTACTATAGATTTAATATGGATTAACTCGAACCACATTGAAACAATTTTAGATATAATAGTGTCAGACTTTGTATTGTCTTCAGACCATCTGCCTGTTACTGTAAAAACAAATTTAGGAATAGATGACGCTAGAATAGAAGAAATAGCCGAAATAACGGAACGATTGAATTGGTTGTCAGATAAGGACGATCCTTACAAACTTCTAATGATGATATCGGAAAGATTAGAAAATGTAAGTGATGACACAAACAATAGTTATGATAATTTAGTTGTTTCCATCAAGCAAGGGGCTACTCTATTAGGAATGATAAGACAATATAGCGGTTCATTCAAATTTAGAAACAAGCCTTGGTATGACTTGGAATGCAATGTAAGAAAAAGACACGTACGTCAAGCGTATTGAGCTGCGAAAAAAAGAAATTTTTCTGAAGACTCAGTTAGCAATTATTTATATACACAGAAAGCATATAAATTACTATTGAAAAATAAAAAAATGCAATATCATAAGGATATGCAAAATAAAATAGCAAATACAAAAAATTCCAAGGAGTTTTGGAATGCAGTTAAGTTTTATAGAAGAAAACCGATAATTTCAAACTGTATAAGTCCTGAAGTGTGGGTCGACTTCCTGCTCAATAAATATACTTCTCAGTCTGTTCCACCACCCATATTTCTAGATGTATCCCACCCTACACTCGATAGGGAAATAGATATAATAGAATTAAATTATGTACTTGATAATCTGAAATCTGGAAAAGCGCCTGGTACCGATAAAGTAACAAATGAGTTTTATAAAGCGTTGCCAATTGGATGGAGAAATTATTTGCTAAATTTGCTCAATAAAATTTTAAAAACCCAAAAAATACCAAATGAATGGGGTAAAATATTAATTTTTGTTCTACATAAAAAAGGAGATCCCTCAGTGCCTAGCAACTATAGAATTATTGCACTTATAAATACAATAGTTAAAATTTTAACAAGAATATTGGAAATACGCCTATCAAAATGGGCTGAGGAGAGCAGTATTCTACCAGAGGGGCAATGTGGCTTCAGAAAGGGTCGAGGGTGTGTAGATAATGTATTTGTCTTATATTCACTGTTGTTTCAGCAAGTAGAGCTGAGACATAAGCCTGTATATGCTCTATTTGTAGATTTTGAGGCCGCTTTCGATGGTGTACCGCATTATGACCTTTGGTGCAAACTGGGGAAAATTGGAGTTAGTAGTAACATAATCAGATTTCTTAGTAAATTATACAGTAGAGCTGAACTTCTTATTATGAATAACTTGATCCCAGTAGAAAGAGGTGTATTACAGGGGGACTCAATCAGTCCACTTCTTTTTTCATTGTACATTGCGGACATTGAAGCCTTCTTTAGAGAAAATGGTTTATCAGGTATCTCAATTGATAGTTCTGCCGATATTCTTATTCTTTTGTATGCTGACGATATTGTAATTCTCGCAGACAGCCCATCCGATATGAGAAGAAAAATCAAGTGTTTGGAAAATTATTGCAGTACGCTGAAGCTGAAGGTAAACATATCCAAAACGAAAATACTTCCTTTTCATAAGGGTAGGTTGAGAAAAAGCTGGCCTTTTCATTACAAAGGAGAGGAAATTGAAATTTGTAAATCTTACACATATTTAGGTGTTGAATTCAGCTCTTCAAGTCGTTTTAATGTATTCTGCGCGAACACTATAAATAAAACTAAATGCGTTAGCGAGGCAGTCATAAAAGTTCTGAGGAGTTCTCGATCAGATAATTGGGAAAGCAAAATAAAGCTGTTTGAAGCCGTAGTTCTGCCCACCGCTACATATGGAGCAGAGGTTTGGGGATTAAGTTGTTCGGAGCACATTGAGAAAGTTCAACTTCATTACTTTAAGAGGGTGCTTCTCCTAAATAATCGAGTTCCAAATTGGGCATTGCGCTTAGAAACTGGCAGAATAAAGTTGGCAAACTTTATATTTTTTAAAAGTTTGGAGTGGTTTATAAAAATATTAGGTATGCCAGAGCATAGATACCCGAAAATTTGTTTGAAGAAATTAATACTACTCTCCAGTAATCAGCTTTATGAAAATAGAAACATGCTTAACTGGGTAAGACTATTGAAAAATCAACTTTCTTTGGCTTCTGTCACCATTGATTGGGATAATTGTGAGAATTTTATTACAATGCTTGGAGAAATAAAGTGGGATATAGCTTTTAAACATAGTACACCGCTTTATGCTGCGGACATACAACAGGCAATTAATTCAATTTCGTGCCCTGTTTATCAGATAATTAATCCAAATTTTGTTTTGGCTGAGCAATTTAGTTTAAAATCAGTTTTCCCATGGGTCAGATGTATTACTCAGCTGCGCTTGGCGTCTGAATATGGTTTATATCTTTATTTGAAGGATAAAGGAATTTATATAGCTTGTAACGAACACTGCCCAATTTGCAATATCAGAGAGGAGGAAACACCAACACACATTCTAGTCAGGTGTCCTATGTATTCTGATTTGAGACAACAATTCTTATCAAAGTATATTAATAACATAGTTAGTCATAATGATAGGGTTATGGTTCTTCTTTCTAATGTTTCTGTGAATAAAATGAAAGATGTATACAAATTTATGGTAAACGCTTTGAACTTACGTACTTACATTTTGGAAACAACATGCTGATCTCCTACAGTTAAAGCAATCATAATATTAATTTCCTGATATATTTATGTCCTATATTGAATATCATTTATTATATTATTATTATATCCATTGTCGATTTATATTGTTATGTGGTGATGATTCCTATATTTTATGTTTGTTATTACTGTATGCAACTATAGATATGCAACTCATTTGTATGAGCTAAAGCTCAATAACAAATAAAAAATGATTATTTATTTATTATTTATATAAAGTGAAACATTGCTATAAAAATTTCTAGAATATTCTTGTGATTTTATCTAACTCAATATCGTTTTTCAGAACCCTTGGACTGAACGTGCAGAAGTATATGGTCAGCTAGAAAAAATTGCATCTTGGAATTGAAACGATCATGTTGTTTATCCTAAAGCTGTATCACAGTTTTTGGAACATTGTTAACTTTACTCGCTCATATGGTGTGATAGTAAGCTGTGAGTGTCTTTATTTGATAGGATTATTTTAAGCATTGATATCATTTTTATATATAATAAGACTGCTGTAGACTCATAGAATGAGAATTATTTTGTGGTATTGAATAAAGAGCATCCCCAGAACTCCGAAGTTCGTTATTATTACCTTGTGTATCACCTAAGCCTTATTGAAGTTGCTGACGGCAAGTTTAGGCGGCCCACAGCCATTGCCTTCTTTTGAGTATGAGATTTCAGTTTTAAAAACTCGATTTGACAAGTTCCTGTAGAATTAAATTCTTGGAATGTTACTTCAATTATCAGTTCATTGCATTGCTACTCAATCAGCACAATAAAAGCTGCAACTTTGGCTCGGCTGATTGCAAATCATTCAAACATTGAATGGCAGGATAAAAATTTCCTCATTCTGATCGATGCGTTTCAATTATTTGAATCTCCGTTCAAATTCGTGGGTTCGAATCCCGCTCCATCGTCAGGCATTAATGTGTAATCATTCACCTCATTACCCACGCACAAGTCTCGGACTCATTTGGGCATCATCAGCAATAAAAAAAAATTCTTCATGAATAAAATTAATGCCTTTTCAAAGCCCCTAAGTTGTCTTACTCAAACTGCAGTAGTTTTTAATTATTTCTAGTTCTCTGGTGCCATTTGCATAACAATTTACAAATTACAACTGCAATCTCCAAGCAAAACCTTTCATACGATTTTTCGGAAACTAGAAATACTTCTAATAATATTGTTTTGTAAATTGTTATGCAACATGATGTGTTTATGCAAGATTAGAATGATACTTGTGTACTTTTATAATAATGTAGTTTCCATCTTCACCTAGGAACACTTATTTGTGAGTATGGTACCTTTTGTTGCAATTTTAATACAGTATATACATTGTAGAATAACTGTTTTGCTAAAAATAAATGCTTAATGTGTCAACTTTTCAAGTCTGAACATAAACTGTGTTCAAACTCCAAAGAGCTCTAAATTATGTTTTAAAATTTATTTTTGATGCTCGATGGAATGATCATGTTACGCCTTTCTACAGAGAATCCAATTGGTTGAAATTAGCACAGAGTCGATTATACTTCGTTCTATGTCTAATTGATTGTAGGACATACTGGCCCGAAATATTTGAAGGAGAAGCTTGTACTTCTCAGCGATGTTCATTCCAGAGATACTCGAACTCATCGTTTTTATCTCCAAATACTTCATCACCGAACGGCGATATCTGATGCCTCGTTCAGCGTGACGGCTTCCTGTGAGTGGATTTCTCTGCCACTGGGTATCATCCTCTCGCTATCTTTCTCTCTATTACTGTAAACGATTATAACGGCACCTAACTGTTGCTGCTGGATACTAACTTTCTCAGGTTAATGTGCAGCTTATTAGATGCTTATTTAGAAAATTCTTGCTAAACGAAACAAGGAAGAGTTGTCTTTCTTCATCATTTTATTTATTATTTTTTTGTCTTCTCCAATAAGGTTACTCATAAGGATAAAGAATTATCTATACCTAATTTTTTTTTAGGATGAAGCCCACACAGGTCTGAGACCTGTGCTTGGGTAATGAGTTGAATGATGGTGATTGTTGAGTAGGACCTACAGTTTTAGGTGGATTCCGAACCACCGGGAAGTGATTTTACAGCTGTCATAAATGACTTTTTTTAATAAAAATTATATTTCATTATAGAAATGAGAGCCGAGTTGTATTACTTCAGGCTTTCAAGGCAAATACTATTATTGTACGGTGATGGCGGTCATAAGATCGACAGGTCTAATAGTGGCACATTCAAGCGAATTGTTTGGATGTTTAGTAATTTTTTTAAAGGTATGTAAGAACGTGTCACTATTCAATCTGGTGAAGGTTAGGCCTCTTTTTCTGGTATTGAAAGATGTATACGGACCATTTAAATAGGGTATCAAAATTTATGATCGAGGAGTTCAACTTGAGAAGCCAGAGTGACGCTTCTTTTGGCCAGTAGAGTGCCAGGCTTACAATCCCGGAATCTTCGAAAACTTAATAAAGTATGCCTCTGTTTAAAACTTTGTTAAGTGATTGGAATTTTTGGGGTGCTAGCCAGCAATTTCTGCTGGGTGATAAGGGCAACTAGCTTGGATTTTAAGAGTTGTAGTGTCCATATACTCCTGGAGATTGCCGAGGAAGGAGGTCCAGGAATATCTAAGGTAGGACTTTTATATTAATTGCATAATCCAACACACTGTCCCAAAAAGCGAGTAATCTAATATTTTTACCTAATAGATAGCTTATAGTTTAAGGTTAATAACAGTACAGATACTATAGCGTACTTAAATATATTTTTGTTATAATTGAATTATTGGGAAAAAGGAGGAAAATATGTAGTTTATATGTAGTTTATGTGTATATTATAGTTTAAGGTTAATAACAGTACAGATACTATAGCGTACTTAAATATATTTTTGTTATAATTGAATTATTGGGAAAAAAGGAGGAAAATATGTTTATTAAATAAACTTTACCTTATAATTATCATGCGTCTCTAAGTTACGACCCCCTAGAGTAATCCTTTAAGAGTGCGTGAGGATAAAATAGTGGGTTACACAGCAGAGAACAGTGTCTTTTTTGCTGGCTAATCTAATCGGTCACCCTTACAAAGAGGCTCAGGAGAACGCAGCTTTTCTCTATCTGATTGAACAGACAGATACATGCTACTGCTCACGGCTATCAGTTCAAAAGTTGTCAAGAAGCACATAGTTGTCAAGGACTCACATATAAGGAAAAAGTCTAAACTATATACAGAGTGTCTACTGTTCGGGAAAAGGTCTGGAATTTTAATTATTTTAGAGTTTCCCTAGTAGCACAACAATATTTTTAAAATATTGTATAATTTTTTTTTGTAAATATTGTCAAAACAATTTATTAATTTTACGAAAATCTTGTCAAAACATTGTTTTGCACCACTGAACATTTTTCTTACAATATTTTTACGATATTGTAAAATGTTTTTAAAATATTGTGAACAATATTACAAAAAATTTCATAATATTTAATACAAATAACTAAAATGTTTTCAAAATATTGTATAATTATTTTGTACAAAATGTTTTAAATGTTTTTAAAACCTAACCTAACTTATGTTTATCTATGGTACCAATGGTATGAGACTTGTATTTAGGTATTCCTTTTAAACATATAATATGCAAACATACAACTACCTTGAAGTTATAGTAAAACTGGCATCAGTTTAAGTGATGCGAATTTGAAATGTCCCTTTTATGATAAAAAAGTTTTGATTTAATGTAAGGGTTTTGCCTTCAGCATAAGCATGTTTCTAATAATAATTACTGGTACAACTAATAAAACAACACAAAATTTACTTATTGTTAGGACTCCCAACTAATGGTTAAACACTTCAACAAGAGCAACAACAAGTGGAACTGAAAGTGAGTAATAAGATGGTGGCCGTGTGTGGGACAAGTAATAGGACTATTTCAATGACCTTGGTATTCTGGGAGAGCAGGCGCATACCATTAGTTCAAATTATTTGACCTTATTTTTTGTCCAAGATGGTAAAAACTTGAATTAGGGCATTTAAACAGGTATAACGCATCTTTGCAAGCAACTAATCAGTCTCAAGCTATCTTTAATTTTTTCTAAACATGAATATATATGGTAAATACTCATATGTTGATAATCGCTTATTTTTATTTCACATTATTTTGTTTCAATTTATTTTTCTGTAAAATTATTAGTATTGTAATGGAGAGTTGAGTGTAAGAGAGGGCCGGCTGCGCCTTAACTCCGCTCTCTAGGATAAAATAAAGGCAGTCATTCAATTCAATTCAATATGATTACAAAGCCAACTATACATTGAAATAAAATATAAGTAAAACTCAAATTGTGTGAAATAGGCCTTTACCACTTTCGATTACTGAAATTATTCCAGATAATAATGATGAGAGCTTACCAAAGAGACCTATAGAAAGGGCTCAGAACTCCCTGGGTTTAAAAATAATGTTATGTAGTAGAGTGAAATTTTAAACGTTTCTAAGCACAAGGTCTTAGTAAAATATATTTTGGCTTGAATTTATAAACTTTATACAACTACAATGAACATGTTAGAACAACATTTAGCTTTCTTTGTAATGGCGAATGTGATATTGTGGAAGGTACCTATCCATAATGAATAATAAGACAAAATTGTCACAACTAACTCGTCTGTTTGTTTGAGATTGATAATGGTGTAACAACCGAAACTAGTTTCTCAATATTTTTAATAAATGTGGTTGTGACAATTTCGTCTTATTATTCATTAGAACAACATTCCTTAACAACTTGCAATATATGTAGCTACTTGCTATTGTGATGGGATTGGCCCACAATGCCCTGAAGCGGGTGATTTTCTTCTAATTAGGTAGCAGGTCAATTCCCCCAAAGGGTGGCTGATATATTTTATAAGATTTTACTATTTTTGTATGAAAAAAGAAAGCAGATGAAATTTTCCAATCATCTATTTATTAGTGACCTTTTGTGTATGTAAGTAATCAACACTGCAGACTAATTCGCGCTATCGGTGTTGCATCTGCCCCCGCTGCTCGAGCCAGATGCAACATTCTTGGGTTCCACAAGCCCGAGGACTCCCTTACAGTAATGTCTAGGTACTCCCGCCGTTTATCGAAATGTGGGGGAATAATTATATTACCTGAAGTAAAATTTGTTTTATAGAACTTTAGAGGTCTAGAATTTTGGAAATATGGTCGGTAATTTAACAATTACGGACTATACTCCATTCAGCGAAAGGAGAGACAGATGTAAACAACGATGCGCGTGCGAGAGTGTACCTTGGAGCAACGAGACCGATTCACAGTAGCTGCGGACGTCTTTTGTTAATAGTTGCAACATTCTTGCAAGTTCCTTTCTCAAGGATTGGAATAAGATATCAAAAATCTGATTGCATATTCGGAATCAGCGCAAAATTTTACATAAACCTTCAAAAAATGATGATGATCCATCAATTATTAAAAAATGACAATTTTCAAAATTCGATTGAACGGCGATATTGCATGAAACCTATACAAATTACTATAGTGAGTACTAAACACAGTGGCGTAACGTACACCCCCGCAGACACCGCGGCGCGGGGGGGGGAATAAAAATATATTTTTTCAAGAAATGGCCCATGCCCAGACTGAAATATATATATTTTTATAAAGAAATAAAACTGAAACACTAAAGGAAAAAAGGAAGAATGAATAAGCTAAATATTGTCAGGTCAATGTTTATTGTTTACTTTATCAATTCGCAGATAGCTTTAGTGAAGAAATTCAGAAGCAGGATGTTGTGACTTCAGGACCAGTCACATACTGAGGACAAAATACTCCAAATAAACTTATCTAGACTGTTATAAATCATGACAGCTATGTCTCCACAGTGCAAATATTAGAGAAAATTAATATTATTTTCCCATCGAATTCCTCAATGTATATTAGCATACTGGTATACGATGTAATGGAAAGTGGGGAGTTGTGTAGAAAACAAAGTCAATATTTTTCTTCATACAGTATTTTGAATTCAGTTTTATTATTTGGAGTGCCATTTTTTCATATCTATTCTATTTTTCAACATGCTGCGTTTATGGTATTGTGATGTTGTACGGTCATGTTTTAGTGATTTCTATTTTTTATCGACTAGTACATTTTTTAAAAATGTTCAGAAGGAATATTTATACCCTTGATATATGGGATAAATTATGTGATTGTTGTATAACTATATAAATAATAGTTTTGGTTAATTGTGTCAGTTCTCCCAAAGCAGTTGAATTTCTTTTAATAATAGGAACAAGTACTTTATAAGTAGTTTACGTTTTCTCTCATCTGCCTAAAAAGAATAATTTTCTGAAATTTTTTCTCTTCTCCTGACTTAGTAATTTCGCGGTAATTTAGATAAAATGCCTTTTTATTAAAAATTGAACCTGTGTCCGTGTCTGCAACCGAGGAAAATTCTGAGAGAACACATTTTCTGGGAAAAGGAGCGAAGGTGCTAACAAGGAGAATGTGGATCCTATGGAAGACATCAATTTCAAGGTTTCTAGGTTTCAAGATTAATTATTTATTATAACTATAATCAACTCTCAACTATTTCCATCTTTCAGGGGCCAGTAGGCTAAAGCCAAAATCATTAGAATAATATGTAACTGCCGTGTCTTCATCTGCACTTTCAGTTGAAGACATTGTCAATTGATGTATGATGAATTGATTGTTATCTGATGAACGTATATTACAGTACTATAAATATGTTTGCAAACTAAAAATGTTCAAAAGCACAATACAACGTATACAACGAACAGTCAATGATCAATTAACGAACAGCATAAGTGAACCGGTATTGAACTTTGCACTGTGAGCGTTCAGTGTCACACTGAACCCACTGTGAACTGGTAGCAGCCAATCGAGTCACCTACTCCGGATATGAGTCATCATCTTTTCACAAGAAATTCACTCACACAAACGCAACCATTTGTTTTGCTCTGTCTCTCCTTTCCGTGAATAGAGTATAGTAGACACTGTATAATATAGCATCAGCAGGAAAAGGTAGAGGTGGTAAAAGTATAAATTTTTTTTGGGGGGGGGGTGGTGGATGGGATCGTAGATAGTACAAGTTCGATACATTTATTATTTTATAGGTGTATCAATTATTAATTGCATGGTTAGATTTTTTTCTTTATTCTCTAATTGATATCTTATCAATTACTCATACATGTATACATTCTGTAAACTAGTATTGTATTATTTAATTTGTTTTGTACCATTACGGGTACCAGACCGGTACCATATCAGACCCAGAAGAAATTATCAACTTGTAAATAAGTAAATTGTTCATCAGTAATCAATCTACAAAAATGTATAAAGTAAAAAAAGTACAAAAAGTAGATAGTAATAATTTTTTTATTTAACCAATTTATTTATTTCAAATTTTATTCTTTTATCCAATCTATTATCCACTTTTTTGGTTTATAGCATTCGTAGAATTTTCGCAAAAACTATTCGTTACTGTTGTCTATTTTCGTAAATCGAAATTCTTCAGTGTATTTGATAAAATTATATTGATAATTTATTATAAAAAAATTCGGACTTTATTATCATCTATATTGATTCAGCAATTGTTAATAATTTTAATATCGAAAGTATCAATTGGTTTGGTTGGGGGGGGGGGGGGGTAGGGGGTTATTGTTATTGTTATGAAGGGACGGATTCAAAGATCCAGAAGATTCAAAGATCCTCACACGTCAACCGAAGCTTATTGTGTGTCCCTATAGTACGTTAGTTAGGCAAACCAATACCTGTGCCCTTTACAAGATCCAGGAGTTTCTTCCCTATGCTAACATCCCATTCATCACCTGGTTGCTTAAAGCCAAACAGAGCCAGCATTCTCCTTGCCCCGAGTCTCTCGCAATCCAGTATGATATGCTTGGCAGTCTCTTCAGACTGATTGCAAAGCCTACACATCTGACTTTCATTTCTGAGTCCAATTGTGTGGAGATGTTTCCTGAAGTGGCCATGTCCAGTTATCAGAGCAATCAGCTGCTTAACCTGACCTCTACCCAGCCTCACCAGCCAGTTGGTGAAGTAGGAGCTTGTGTCTGCTAGCAGCCTTTTGCCAAGTGCTTGGCCTGAGTGACCTTGCCATTGCTGGTGATGTAAGTCCCTGGACCATTTGTTTATTGTGTGGAAGGCAGTAGTTTTGCTTATGCCACAGCTTGGCTCTGGGCCAAAGAATGACCTACTAGAACCTTGCTTAGCAAGCCCATCTGCACACTCGTTGCCACCTATGCCTACATGGCCAGGTACCCAACCAAGATGCACAGAGTTGTGTGTTGCAAGCTTGCTGAGTGTTTTGTGACACTCCCACACCAATTTTGACTTGATTTCATTAGAGCCAAGAGCCTTGAGGGCTGCCTGACAATCTGACAAGATTACTATATATGCTTGTCGCAATAGCATCTGGCAATGCCTATATTGGCACAAGCCATGATGCCCCAAATTTCTGCTTGAAAGGGGTAGGGGGTAGACAGTACAAGTTCGATACATTAATTATTTTATAGGTTCCATATATAGGTGGGGCTCCATAACGAAAGCATCAATATTGTAGTGCAGCCTATTTACCTGCCCTGTCCGAATCCGTGGAAATTGGCGCTTTAAGATTTCAAATTGGCATCTTTTGGATGAGATCTATCCATTGATTCTTTGAAAGAATCTACTTTATTCTGTTTATAATCTTAAAATTAAATTTAATGAAGTCAGGTCTTCTTGAAAACCCCACATCGGATGAAAAATGTTCTTTGATTCATGTTTAGGTGAAAAACTAGTTTGGTAATATTTTATTGACCGGAAAGTGAATGGTGAAATTTGTATGAACTGTGGAAATCCGTACCGTTCGACGAAGACCCTGCCGAAGAGTCAGCCCTACCGATCACCCATGCGAAACGTCCCCGCCCTTCTTTTTTTAAAGTTTTTATTTTAGTATGGTCATTATTCCCTAATAATTAATATAATAATATAACTCATATTGTAATCTATATTTTTTAAATACACACTAACTTTTTTAAATAATGAATGTGTAACAAATTTGTTCTCTCCCATCTATTCATATTTATACAAAAAAATGGTTCAAATATGATTTAAATGCACTGCTGAGTTCAAAAAATGGTTGTAACTAAAACTTTCACCTACACGGCGCTCCAGGGCTGAATCACAAAAACGCATTTCTTCTAGTTTTCTTAAATTTACCCCACCTCCTACCAATTGATCGTAATTTCTTTTTATACATGAATTTTAAATAAAATTAAATTCTCTACAACTTTTATTAAATAAACATTTTGCTGAAATCAAGTCTTCTCCCTGTTTTTGCGATGGAAAATGGAGAAAAATTTTCCGAATCGCCAATTTTTGCCCTTTTTCGCCTTCTTGTATGGTAGCTCGAATACGCTTGGTCCTATAAAATACCTCCACATCAAATTTGTTGGAAATTTCATAACCTCCATTTTCTTAGTTTGACATATATTCAAAATAATGAGCTAGAGGCCAAAAACTGAAAAAAGTGCCGATTTCTGACAGTTTTTTCAAGATGGCGGACGAAGCAAGGGGGGGATGACGGAAACTTTGATTAATAGCTACCTAATGGTCCTAAACAACATCAAAAAATTTAAAAAACGATTCTGCTTCTAATGTAAGTTCAACCACGTTTTTGAGCCTTTATTGGCTGGACTATCAGCAATTTTTGTGGTAAATTCTTTGACAGTATGTTGTAGACTTCTTTCTTTGTGGCAGAATGAATACTCAGTGCTATTATATATTGTGATTATCAAATTACTGTAACAGACACTGTGCTTGTGCTACATATAGGCTATAAAGTGTTCAGTTATCTACCGGTATTGAATTATTGATCGGCATCTAATGACAGTAGTTATTTTAGTAATTAGTTTTTCTTGTGTTGTGTGACATACCGTAACTGATTTGTGCGTGTTGTAAGTAATTTGTATAAATAAAGGGCGAGTGTTAATTTCAAGTGTTGCCAGGATTATTTTAGTGATATATATAGATCCCGTAACAATATAGGAAGCATCTGTCATTTATTTAATGCTTATAATATTGAAAATATTGATCTATAGGACAAAATTTATATTCAACAAGAACGTGATAGTCTCTCAAAATTCATTAAAATTATCTAATCCTTATTATCTCCTATATACCTCTAGAATTATTACTGATAGGCTACCAGCAGTCTACCTAAAAGTAAAATCAACAGCCTGATTTGTCTGATTATTTCATACAATTCAAAAGTACAGAATTTGAATTCGCTCATCTTTATTCAATAAATTAATACAACGACTCTAGTGTTCGCCTCATATTTAAAAAAAATGTATAAAAAATACTTATTGGAACCAAGCAATAGGTAGGGTAGTTTTTTTTTTAATTTCGCGGTCTGTGTCAATCGAGTATCATGACAATACATCGATGCCTCGTTACACCGAGCTCTGGATATCGACTCTAATTTTTACGAGACTGCCAGTGCGAAAACGAGAGTGCGTGACAGTGTTTTGCTTTCGGATTCGGATTCGCGTTTTCTGTCATCGTCCGTTGTGTTTAAAAATAATATTTATTGATGATTAATTAGAAATGGAAGGAAATGCTGGTAATCGAACAACACGTTTCATGATGGAAGGTGTCGGAGCTCGAGTAATTAGAGGTCCTGACTGGAAATGGGGCAAGCAGGTAAGAATTTTGACGTGTTTAGGTTATGTTCCAAAATTTACTACCATTTCTTCAAAAATAAAAGTTTTTTTTTCTTGGTGAACTCCCTCAACTTGATTACGGATCTTTAATCAAAATAGGTAGTTAAATTTGACTGTGTTCCAATTCCTGAATGTTACAGTTTTCTGTTAATTATTTTTCTTGGTTAAATTCTGATGACTTTATGATGAGTAATTAATTACTGATAACTTGAGTGATAATGTCAGTACAATGGCATGATTTTAAGTGAGCATTTTCAATTTGATTTCCGTGAAATTTTTAAATTTCTGAAGGAAAGGGCTATTTTTAAAGCTAGAAAGCTTACACCTAAGTTGAGGGTCTGGCCTTCGAATTTTAATTATAACTGATTTGGATAAGCTTGTATCAATTTGGAATTGAAGAAATATGATTCTACCTCTTATTGGAAGAAGTAGTAGTGGCTATAGTAATAATTATTTCCCCCAAATATTTCCTATAAGGCAATTTCCGGTCTAAAATCAGTGCCCATTACAGTTTCTAATTCTATTTCTTTTGTCAGCACTATCATGTAGATTGGCTATAAAGGTTATGTGTTACTTGTCTTTCTCCTCTTAATAGTTCTCTGTAAGCTATTTTATATGTAGGCTAATGGCTAATATGAGAAATAACTTGAGTGTGCTGTCTTTACTACACTCGATACTTGAAGGCTTATCTTGGTTAGCAAAGAGTCACTATTACTTGTTGAACCAATAGCTGCTTTTCTTTTTTAAATATTCATCAACTTGTGAGTTACAGCTCAAGTTCAAGTTGATGAAGAACAACTGGAGAAAAAGTGATCATGAACGATACTCCTTATTCTAGCCAACTCTACATTTTTAGTAGTCTTATGAAATAACTGACGTCAAATACAAATCCTTATTATTCTTTACTAATCAAAGCACTTTTGAATGTAGTAAATGAAGTAAAATTATTCTTTCCAGGATGGTGGTGAAGGTCATGTTGGAACTGTCCGAAATTTTGAGTCACCAGAAGAAGTTGTAGCAGTTTGGGACAATGGAACTGCTGCCAATTACAGATGTTCAGGAGCTTATGATTTAAGAATCCTTGACAGTGCACCAACAGGTCAGAGAAAATATTTTAATATCAACTAGGTTATGGATGTAGTAATTTTTATATTCAATAGGTTCATGTTGGAAAACTTACAAGGGTTTTGCACAAGTACTTAATCCGTATCTCATGTAACAGGCAGATAGCAAATGAAATTTATGCAGTTAATATATTGGAAAATGTCACTCGAAAAACTTAGATTCTCCCTTAAGAATTCGTTTACAGAGATCTTCTAATTTCATGATTACGCAGAAACTTCAGATACTATTTTGTAATGTGAATACTATTAATAACTAACAAGGTGAAAACCAATAATACAAAGAATACAAACACTTGTACTAATAAATTTCACAAATAATAATAACTTGATTCGGGAGCTTAATATTGTATGTATCGTCCTTTCAGCCAATTTCGGTTGTAGACGACTTGTGAAATAAATAATGAATAAAAATACCTCAACAATTTGCTTTGGTCCAAATCGTAGACTATGCAAACGCGAAGAAAGGTAGGTTTCAACCGTTTCTTCACTGAACCCACTGAATTATATAACTTAATCAAACATTATTTTTTATCAAATTTGAGTATGAAAAAAAATTTTTCAATATTTCCTACTTGGATATCAATAATTTGGAAAAAATGTCCAGAATTAATTCCTGGGCATTCATGCAGGAAAAGCAGTTGGGCATAACATGATATTTGGGCTGATAGATTCTAGTGTATTTAAAAAGATGATTTTCAATGCTGCTCATTCATTGCGAATAAATGAGACTTGGGATCTTCCCACGTGGCTAAAATGCAGAGTACTAAACACAGTACAGATTCTTGACATATAACGGAAAAGATCTGAGACTTGTTGGCGCAGCCACATTTATCCAAAAACTCACAGACAAATGTGATAAATGATAACATCGAGTCTTATTCATCGTGGATATCCACCATAACATCACCATCACCAGTACAAAAACTGCTCCATTTTTAATAAACTGTCTAATCAAATGAAAAATTATGTACACCACTGAGTACTTCCTAAGTACTAGCCATTTAGAGATTTGGAAAGCAATAATATAGATTTGATTACAAATATGCAATTTTCAACAATTAACATGATTAGCGAGGTAATTTTCTTGGTGTCAAAGTCATTCCCGTATCCATCTTTACAAATCTTGCCTAATCCGTATATGTCTAACTGTTTCATTTGATACTATTACTTACATCATTCTCACATACAAGTGATGAGATTTGATTGGTGTGTAATGCATAAACTATAGAACTAAAGAACTGTATAGAACACTAGTTGTTTTTGAAGGAACTTACAATTTATCAAACTGCTAAATACATAGAACGTAATCGATAGCACATATTGAGGAATTCTAAATTAATAAATTATGTCCCATAGAACTACATTTTGTTTCTATGGTGTAATGTAGATGAACTTGTGTTCGACAGGTGTGAAACATGACGGCACAATGTGTGATACTTGTCGTCAGCAACCAATTTTTGGAATCAGATGGAAGTGCGCCGAATGTAATAACTACGATTTGTGCTCGATCTGCTATCATGGTGACAAGCATCCGTTGCGGCATAGATTCTTCAGAATCACTACACCAGGAAGTGAACGGTAAGTTCATAAATTAATAAGATTAGCGGACAGTTGCACGAAATAAAATTTAATTTGACCACCGTAAGATGACGTCATTTGACGGAGCCAGTGCAACGACTTCCCTATTGAGCTCCGTAAGATGACGTCATCTTACAGTGGTTAAATTTTCTTTTCTTTCGTGCTTCTGGCCGTAGTTATTATAATACAGTAGCTATGAACTGTTTCATACTTCATGCTAAGTGATGTATGAAGGATATAGTATATTGAAGTATATTTCATAGGAATTAATTAATTTTGAAAATCTCTGTGAACTTTAGTGTTGCCAGCCTTATTTTAGCTTTAAAACCCGTAACATTACTTTGTTAATATTTAGCAATTTAATAAAAAATTTAACATCTATCTAAATAGTTGATATTTCATATGCTCAGGACTGCGCTTGGAAGGATGGCCTGCAGCAAAAAAGCGTTATTATTATCTGATTTTTTATTATGTTCGGAACCACCTAAAACTGTAGGCCCACCAATCACAACACCATTGTATCATGATTCACCTCATTACCGACATACGAGTCTCAGGCTAATGTAGCCTTCATCAGAAAAAAATTACTGATAATGTTCTACATCTACAGTATTTTACTGGATGATTGCCGATAGACGTGACTAATCTGATTCCCAAGTCTTCTTTCGCTACCGTTGAGCTGGGGTTAATAAACCTTACATTTTCTAAGTCTTGAATTGTTTGTTTTTTGCAAGAAACTTAATCACTTTTGATAAAACGCCCAACAGATTAACCAAATTATAAAGTTTTTTTGATGAATTTCAATTAATTTTGTTATCTCTAATTCTGTATAGTGTTAAATGTCATCACGGTTCTTATCAAAATCGGACAATATTTTTATTGGAAATAATTTCGATGAATCAATTACTTTGTACAAAGTTAACATTATTATCGTTGAGGTAGTTGGAATCCTTTCAAAGCAAAATGTACAGCTCGATTGCATGTTTACTATAACTTCCTTGAACTAAGAATTTCTTTTAAGAAATAAAGGATTCATGGAATCAGCCGCCTCCTTCTGTTCAATATTTCTATTTCTCTGAACTTCAGTACATCCTTAAAGAATTCTTTTTATGAAAAATTATAGGATTAATCTTTCGAATGAAATTTAGTGCTTATATTTTTTAATAGCTAACCAAAACAATAAAAATAATAAGACAAAAAAATATAATATTGTTGAAAAATGATGTATTGTTGAAACAATCAGTATACACGGAAACAATAAAGTAGTTTGTAGAAAGACTACATGAACGGAAATGTTCATCTTGATATTAAAAAGATGATTCATTTTTGAACTTTGATCTGTTGAGCTAAGTTCACACCAATTGGACACGGCACAACTCATCGGTGTGCGTTTTGTTGTTATTAACAATATGAAGTAGTATGTAAGTAATTAATTACACGTGTCTTTACTTATCATTAGTATACGCATTGACTCAACAATCAAGATTCTGTAGAAGTTGGATAGTTTGTAGCTAGTTCCTTATTTTCCAGTGGAGAAAAGTGAACTTAATTCATCCTTTTTAATGTTGAACATTATTCGAATTCTGACTTTGAGGAATAAATAATATATATTTTACTATTTTTCTTTGAACGAGAAACATATTCATGTCTAAATTATTTGTTGCATATACAAGAAAGAAATACATCCTCATTCATCTCATTACCCATGCACAAGTCTCCAGACTCATGTGAACATTAACCGTAATAAAATAAATAAAAAATTGTTTGCTTAGTAATACCATTTTTCTAAGACCAAACGTAGGTTCCTGTTTGAACTTTCAAGGAGAATACTGATGCATAAATCGATGATAGGAACTACTCATTATGATTTTGGTGTGTTCTTGAGGTAGTCATTTTTTTTGTTGAAGCTATTTTCTAGCACGTTTTTCGCAGGATTAAGTCTGATTAGGTCTGAGACCTGTGCTTTGGTAATGAGTTGGATGATGATGATGATAGATGGATCTACAGTTTTAGGTGGGACCTACCGAACCACCTTAGAGTGATTTTGCATCTGAGAACAGAGTCTTTTTTCTGGCTAAACCAGTCGGCCACCCTTACAGAGAGGGCCCATGCGGTTGAAACTTATCTTATCTGACTGAACTGATACCTACCACGGCTATCACTTCCCAAAGGTTCACTTAGAATAGTCACCAAAGAGAACTGCTGCAGTGTGAATGATTCATCAGTTTGAGATATTGATCTAAAAATAATACTTTTATTGTAAAAATAGTTTTTCCCCGTTTTATGAAGCACAAGTATGATATAATTAATTGTTATTATAAACTTAAAAAACACTTTTAAATGGAAATTAACTCACGTTATGGCGTGACGGCCGTTTCGCTCTGTTGTCTAGAGCATCATCAGACGACCCACAGTACACTGATTCAAGGCATGAGTTTGAGGGTTATGTATGTTGGAATGGTGAAGGGGTGGGGGGATGAGTAGGCGGGAGGTTTGAAATTGGGATTATTTTGTCAAATAGAGTATGTGAGAAGAAGTTATGTTTATCATTTAAAATGTTGTCAGGTTGCTGCTTTGCATGTTTGTATATCTCATATTGTTCTAAAACATTGAGTTTCTGGCTTTTGTGAGTGAAGTGTAGTGTGTCTAAATTAGTGTCAATGTCTGTATAACTGTGGCCTGTTGAAATGATGTGTTCAGCAAAAGTGGAATGTGTGTTTGGGTGTGAGATGGCTCTTGTGTGTTCTTTGAATCTAGTGGTGAATGTCCTGCCAGTTTGTCCTATATAGAACTTGTTGCAGTCATCACATTTCAATTTGTAAATTCCAGATCTGTTGTACTTGTTTTGAGATGTTGTCTGAGAATGCAGGTGTTTTTTGAGTGAATTAGTTGTTCTAGACAACAGAGCGAAACGGCCGTCACGCCATAACGTGAGTCAATTTCCATTTAAAAGTGTTTTTTAAGTTTATAATACATATTAGTGGAAACAAGATGGATCTTCAACATCATAATTAATTTTAACTTTTCATGTGAAATTTAACGACTTGCAGTCAAATATTTGTTAAGAATAAGTATAACTCACTTAATCTGTAGGCCGAGTGCTTTCGAATCTATGAGATCCATCTTCAGAGGCCTCTTTGACTGCAAGTCGTTAAATTTCACATGAAAAGTTAATATTAACAACGCAGTTCGTCATGGAACAAGAAATCCAGGAACATAATTAATTGTTGTTGAAATATTCTGTTTAACTGTAGAACAATAGCTCATCAAAATATTGAAAAGGGATAAATTTTCTAATATGGAGGTATCTGCGGTCTTGTTGTATTTGTGCACATTAATTTCCAATTAGAAAAATTAATCTTTTGGTAGTTCAAAATTTATGTTGAGAGTTAACAATAAATACTCCATTACAGTTTGTTGCAAAGACTAAAGTTTTTTTGTTAATCGAACCTGTTCTCAAATTTTATAGACTTTCTCCAGGATTTTGCACTTTGTCATCTTCTTTTTTCGTACTGATGATGCCCACATGAGTCTGAGACTTGTGTGTGGGTAGTGAGTGTATGATAATGATGTTATGGATGGGTGGACCTACAGTTTCAGATGGGCTCCAAACCACCAGGTAAGTGATAATGAAGTCGATAACGTCCCGTTATTTTTTGGTTGTCACCCTTCCAAGTGCTGTTCCGAGCGCTCATTACTGAGCATCTCTAATAAACTTTTATAATCCTTTTTTAATAGTCCACTGTTCTAATTTTCAAATTCTATTTATTTTTCTAGACTTTTGCTTGAACCTCGGCGTAAGAGTAAGAAAGTCACGGTGAGAGGAATATTTCCTGGCGCAAGAGTCGTTAGAGGCGTCGACTGGCAGTGGGAAGACCAAGATGGCGGCAATGGCAGAAGAGGAAAAGTCAATGAGATCCAAGACTGGTCAGCGGCGTCACCGCGCTCGGCCGCCTATATCGTCTGGGATAACGGCTCCAAAAATCTGTACAGAGTCGGATTTGAGGGAATGGTTAGTTAAATTTCAAATCGAAAAAAGTCAACCAAAATAATTTTTGTTAAAGAATATGGCCTGAAAATAGAAAAAATTGTTTTTGTCAGAAATGTTGAAATGAGAATATGCCGCTTTGCAGCAAAGACAATGACACACTGTGATTTGGATGCAGAACGTTTTCATCCATACTAGCTATGCTCAGTTTTATGTTCAGTTGGAAGTATTACGACTTGTATGCTCAGTGAGCTCTAATGCTTACAGCTATCATGCTCGACAGTGCATAGTGTTATTTTTCTTAGAAAACATGGTTTTCTGGCCATTCAGGCGATGTTGAAGCTGTGACTGACAAATCTGAACCGACAATAATCGAGTGGGAGTGGAGTTGTTTCTAAGCTTAGTTTAGTGATAACAAACTCGTGATCAAAATTTCATCTGCGTATTAATTTTGTGAATTATATTACTAATTTTGAATTATTTTATAAAACTTAGACCTATAACACATCTTATAAATCTTACAATATTAAAAAAATTATTACTGATATTTTTATTGTAATCGGAGGATGCTTACACAGTGGTGCATCCAATGCTCGATGATAAGCACCATTGCAAAATCAAGCGCATGCTATCATATGGTAGTATTCACGCTGCTACAATTGTCATACACCATTCCACAGCAAATGTTTGATTTTGCCTTGGTGATTATCATATAGTGTTGGATGCACCAATGTGCAAGCATCCTTAGACAGCAGAATTTTTCCTGCAAACCACAGCCGAAGTGCGGTTGTTGAACAGCTTGACAATTGCTGATCAGTCAATTTCGAATTATATTATTAAATTTATACCTATAATACATCTTATAAATCTTCCAATATTAAAAAAATATCACTTATATTTACTGATGCGTCTTCGTCCTCACATTTGTACTGGGAGACAGAATATTGTGGTTTGGTTTTACTTGACATCGCGGTTCAAGTAAATTTCCAGTCGCCATTTCGAGTTTCTCTTGATATTGTATTCAAGTAAATTTCCGGTCGCCATTTTAAGTTTATCTTGCTATTGTATTATTTTTGTGTTAAAGGTAGGTGTATAAGTCGGTTCTTTGATTTACAGGCTGACCTGAAAGTAGTGAATGACGTTAAAGGCCAAACAGTTTACAGAGATCACTTGCCATTGCTTGGAGAACAAGGAACTGGGAGAAGCGGATCACACGGACTGCAGATAGGCGACCAGGTAGTAATTTCGATGATTGTACTTGTGTAATGTTCTATAATCAGGCACGCATTTATATATTTTATTATGGGCCAAAGTGGTGAAAATTTGGTATCCCATCACAGAGTACTTGAATTGTAGAAAATTTTTCTCGTTTTCATCAAATATTTATACGTAGTTGCCGTAGCCGAGGGGGGTCATTTGCTGGTTTGTTAACCCTGGTTCGATCCCAGTTCTGACCGAAAGATGAATCCTTAGGCCACACCCGCGTTTTGAAGGACACGCTAAGCCTTTTCGTCCCAGCTGCCTACAAACAATCTTTGAGAACCTGAACTTATTTCGGTGTGACTTGATATCTCTTCTAGGTCACACGATATTATTATTATTATTATTACTACTACTGAAATTTGGCCCTAAAAATATAACGTTGATTCAGCTAATGGGTAAAACACCCTTTCAAAGTATATGCACATTTCTTCTTACATAAAGACAACAAATGGAGAGAAAGATTAGAAAAATTGGAAATTGAATACCAATATTTGTTGAAAAATTGAAAGTTCTTGGACATTGCAAAAGAATCTACAGACGAAGTGTGTGATGTGCTCATGAGGTAACTGGTTTCTCATGGACAACAAGTATAGATTTTAAATAGAAACCACTATTTTACTTACAATGGCGCTGCATTCCTAGTGCATAGATCTACTAGTGGATCCCAGTTTCAGCCACTTACAGGGATAGCAAGAAATCCATAAAAGAAATAATGAGGGAGTTACATGTTCATTTCTCCAGCCATGTAGTCTTGCAAAATAAGCAACTGCTCCAACTGCTCTTTTCAATGTGAATAGGGAGTCGAACCTGAACTCGTTGTTGGAACCTAAAACCTGTTAATAAGTAGCTTAATCAATCAGTTCTCTAAAGAGGTATATTTCCGTTTTCCCCTCATTTTTCTCTCACCCAAAAACATTTTTTGCCAATATTTGCTGATGGAAAATTGTAAGATTTATTCAGATGAGCTAATTTGGAAACTTGCAAGCAAAGTCTCATCAAACAGGATTAATTACTCTTATTATTCCTGGTTTTCATGTAGAGTCACAAACGAGCGGATTTGTCTTACTTTTATAGGAATACTGATATACTGATAAAATATTTGCTCAATTGCATATTCACTAAAAAGTTTCTATTCACAAAGTTGTAGTCTCCATAGGAATTTTTTTTTCTTTTTTTTGGAGGATGAAGCCCACATAGGTCTGAGACCTGTGCGTAGGTAATGAATTGGATGATGGTGATTGATGAGTTGGACCTACAGTTTTAGGTGGGTTCCGAACCACCGGGAAGTGATTTTACAGCAGAGAACAGATTCTTTTTTGCTGGCCAATCCAATCGGTCCCCCTTACAAAGAACGCCCAGGAGTTTCGTAGTTAATCAGAGATTGAACAGATACCTGCTACGGCACTCTGCTAACTCTTCCCCAAGTTCAATTTCATGGTTTTTGTGTTTTAGCATCAAAATTGATATAATCCCAATGTTCATTTTGTAAATCGAGTTAATATTTTTGTAGCATTCATTTTAAACTAGCATTCTTTTGTAGCATTATTTTCACAACAAACTAAACATTTTGTACTTCTTGCTTAGGTGAACGTGGATTTGGACTTTGAGATTGTGCAGTCATTGCAGCATGGCCACGGTGGATGGACAGATGGAATGTTTGAATGTCTCAATTCAACTGGAACTGTGATTGGAATTGACCAAGATCATGACATTGTTGTATCTTATGATAGTGGAAACAGGTATCTTTTACCAACCATATTTGTTCATTTTGTAGAAAATAAATTTTTAGATATAGAATTCTAATAAAAATCCATTTCTACAAAATAAACAATTTAAAATCATTTTGCTTGAAGAAGAGTACAGTTGAAAGTTGTTGTTTCATTATTGTAATGGTTTTTTCTATTCAGTATGTGGAAGAATACAGTTGTATGTTGTTTCTATATCGTGACAATGTAGTCAATAAATTTTTAGTTATAACATTTTAATAATAGAAATGTTCTACAAAATAAAACCCGTAAAATCTTGTTGCTTGAAAAAGAGTACAGTTGTTGTTTCAATATTGTGATGGTTTTACTATTCAAGGTCAGGAAGAATGCAGTAGTAGGTTTCTATTATCGTGACATTGAAGTCTATTCAAGATGAGCTTCAAGTTTAAACTTGATTTCTTTAGTATACTATTTTGAACTTATGCTTAATTAAACCAATAAAATTAATTTAAAAAATTTTCCAGATGGACCTTTAATCCAGCCGTTCTGACGAAATTACCGGTCGCAGCTCCCAGTACATCTGAGACTCAACAACAATTTGCAGTTGGAGACTTGGTGCAAATTTGCAATGACCTGGAGCGCATCAAAGTTTTACAAAGGGGACATGGTGAATGGGCAGAAGCAATGGCTCCTGTGAGTTTTGGTTTACTCCAGTTCGCTGAGAGTCATGAATATTTGTTGAACATAAAATCTTAAACTATTCGCTTGTGCCTATGAAAATTAACGTTCTTTTAAAGGTATAGCATGTGTGCGAAATTTATAAAGTACAGTTCTAATGACTGAATAGCGCAATCAATGAATTGCCAACAAAATATATACAGTGCGTCTGTCATAGGACTTCTGAATGACAACAAAAAATGAACGAAACAAGACAAAACTTTAGAATATACACCAAATAAATTTCGAGGTGACTATATAATGGGGTAAAATATGCGTTGCGCGTGTGTAGTTGATGTAGGCAATGACTTTAATACCATTATACTAATAATGTCCGTTCCACACTATATGGGCACAATAATTGTAATCAATGTAGCTTTTACGTTCCTTCTAGTTCATGTACTCCATACCGTCACTCTAGAGCTCTAAAACTAAGAAAGAGTTGTTCATGCTTGCATAAGCCGAAATGGCGTGATGTCCGAAGCTAATCAATCTGTGTTATTCAAATTATTGGAGGGTTCGAATATAAAATAACTGATTTTATCAATATTGTTACATTAGACATCCTTCAACATGTGGAAAGAACATGAATACAGATTAGAAATATTAAGGGCAACATATGGAGCCACATTGAAGCCTATTTCTCATAGGAACCTTACCTAACCTGACTTAAGCAATAACAAAACATAACCTCATAAGAGTTTAAAACTGAGATTTTCATCTCAATTTCGAAGATATTTCACATTTTTTCTTGATTCATCTATTTTTACTACACATCGAAAGTACCCTTGAGTTGAAGTGCATTAGTACAAGTACACAAGTACCTGACGAGTGCAAAGTTACAAAAGTCATAAACTAAAAAAAAGTGTCGTGAGTCATAATCCTCCATAAAAAGAGCATTGCAGGATCCAATTCAAGTTGAAACGCTATTTTAACTAATATTTTAACCTAACCTGAACAACCGTTGAATGTACACGTGCTTGCATAACATGGTATTTTTATAGATGATGAAAAGAAGCTAATTTTCAATGTAATTTATACACTTGATAACTATGATCTCAAATCATTTTCATTTTGTTTAGATTATCTTATATGCATGCTTAGATAAAAGAAGCAAATTTTGAAGCTCAGTGCTTACGAGATCATTTCTTAAAGAAGTTCAATTCCTGTTTATAAAAGGCCAATATTTGAAGAAAGTCAAAATTTTACTTTAAATTGAGTTTTGTTCATTCTAATAGAAATTACCTCTTTATATTTCTATAACTGCTATGCTGATTTGTAATTAAATAATCAAATCTTTTTTTATTTGCTTGACAGACCTTGGGAAAAATTGGCAGGGTGCAGCAAATATATCACGACAATGACCTGAAAGTTGAAGTGTGTGGAACATCGTGGACTTACAATCCAGTTGCTGTTAAAAAAGTTGCTTCGTCTGACGTGTCAGCGCAAGCCAACTCAAGTGGCGGTATGTTTAATTGATGTTTCTTATTCATTAAAATTATTGCCTGACATTGTCTGTTCAAATCGAATCATATTTATTCAGTTAGTTGCACATAATTTAAGCAAGGCTTAGCAACATTGATTCGTCAATAATAAATAAAAAAGTATTGTAAAGAGGAGACGTCAAACAACACCGATAGCCCCTAGAAGCACCTTGTGGATAAATTGATTATACTTTATGTTGAGAATTTAATCAAATAATAAAGAAAAAAGCAATAAAACTAGTTCTCTTCCCATAAAACTTCCACACATTCATCCATTGCGTATGGGGCTTTTTTTAATAGGACTTCCTTTATCCTTCTGATCATTTTTGGAAAGTTGGAGAGATCTTTAAAATTTGGGGGAATTCTGTTGATAATTCTCATTCCACAATAGTGTGGACCCTTTTCCAGAAGAGTCAGTCTATGCACCGGGTAACCGAGGATCGAGCCACCATTCCTCGTATTGTAGGGATGATCGAGTACAGCAGATGATAATGTTGCATACTCATGATAACGATATTTAAAGCTAGGAATTTACTCATCACATCACCCAGTATTGCCGATTATCATCACTGTCTGTGTGAATTTTGCCCTGCTTTTTGTGAAATTACCTATTTGTATAGCAAACCGCAACTCCACACTAATAAAAGCTGACGTTTTTTTCACAGCTTATGAATTTTACACGGTTCATTGCAAAGCCAGCTGTCTGATTAAGAACATTGCCTCAACTGCCCAGTTTTATGGCCGTTAATTTATGTCTTTCATTTCGCATTGATAGCCTATTAGAATAGTGATTGCATAACAATCGACAAGTTACAATTATTACAATTTACAAGTACGGTGTATTTCAGTAACTACAAATACAAGTTCTAATAAAATTCGTTTGTGAATTGCTATGCAACAACCACTTGAAGTCATCATTGGAAGACTCAAGCATTAGTAAATATAAAAGTAAAAACAGTTTATATTATTGTCAACTCTTATTTAATTGAAAACTGGACCGGTTTCGTTGCCTCACTAGTCACAGTTTTCAATTTAATTAGATTAAAAAATAAGGTCCAGTGCTGAATTAAATACGTGGAATTTACAAATATTAGCAGTTTTTATTTTAATTATGGAGTTCCGCAACATCAATTAAAAATCTACTGATAAATAAGTAAATATTTTAGTTGAGAATATAGAATGAAATTAATTAATAAAGGTGACTAGTTTTGATAAAGATTAAAAAAAAATCTAAATACCGTAGCAAAACGCAGTTAAACTTCGAGTATATTTCATGCATTTTTTCTTAATATTTGAATGTCAATTGTTGATCTATTGCAGAACGTTTGAGCGCTCTACTGAAGAAATTGTTTGAGACACACGTGTCGGGTGATGTCAATGAAGAGCTTGTAAAGTCTGCAGCCAACGGTGACGTACAGAAGTGTGAAGAAGTTCTGAAGAGAGTCGATGCTGATGTGAACGGAATATTTGGCGGCCATACGGCTCTACAGGCCGCAAGTCAAAATGGTCATCTGGAAGTGATAAAAGCGCTGCTCAGATGCTCTGCAGATGTGGAAATCGAGGTGAGATGGAAATTTCATTCTTATCTTTTTCGCATGTTCTTTGTTTTGTTTTTATTTTGTTCTATTGATTGGTAAATGAAGGAACTCTGAATGTTGTTTCTCACACGCTCTGTCAGTGCGCCTCGTACCCGTCAAGATATGCTTTCCTAGCAACGTAATTATGCAACGCAAAGCTGAAGATGACGTATTGAAATATGCAAGTAATACTGTGCGCATGCGCCAGCCGTTGAGAAGGTTGAGAAGGTTTTTGACGTTCGGAAACGTACTTTTGGAATGCAGTGTTGTGCAAATTAGTAGTAGCTGTGCACACTCAGTCTTAATAGAAAAAATATTTAAATAAAAAATGGTATGGGATGTGATGAACTATTGCCGCCAAACTTAATAAGCTTCTTTTTTTATTGCGGATGATGCCCACATGAGTCTGGAGACTTGTGCGTGAGAAATGAAATGAATGGGTTAATGATGAGAAACATTAATGGCTGAATGAGATTCGAACCCAAGGCTGCAGAAAACGAAGCCAGCCAGAACCTTATCTTATCACAGACAAGCGCACCAACCAACTGCGCTGCCAAAGCTTCTTTGAACTCTAGTATAATAATCATCTCATTTGTTGAGTTTTCACATACGTGAGAATTTGCATTGTAGACCTTTCAGTCCATAACAGAGATTTTTATAAGGCATGAAGACTTAGCAAAAGTCAACGAGAGCAGAACAACCTATTTACCGGTACAGGTAATTGGATCATACGTAACCTGAGCTATTATGGTTCTGCTGAGTACATGCTGAAAGAAACTCATCGATAATCCTCAGCGTGTATTACTTAATTCATGTATGTTGGTTTATGATGGTGAGACTGTACATTAATTTATAATTCGAAATTCATGAGACTTATAATATGTTTTTTCTCAACTTTGTTGTCTACGGTTCGTACTACACGATCGACCAGAACTCGTGCAACTACGCAGGTTTTATTTATAAATTAGCGCTGCTATGTTACTCTATCATTTACAAATCTGGAAGTTTTTATCAGTGAAACACATTGAAAAACTGACGACCCACTTAATCCGACCCTTAATCACTGTCTTTACTTTAATCATAATTTGAGAATTTATGTATAATATTATTGAGAAGCCTCTCTCTTATTATACTTCAGATGAGTAATTTCGTATTCCATGCTATCGTGCTCGTCCCGTGAAATTTTTTTATTCTCTTGCAAGTAATGTAAAATATAAAATAATATTATTATTATTACTATTAATTTATTTATAACACAAAACACAATCAAGTAAAGATACAACAGGCATAGCCCACTATTGCTTTCTTTAGAATTTTTTTTAACAAAAATCCAAATTTTAGGTTATGTCCATGTTGAACTAGGAATTTCTCTTTGAATACAATTTCTGATTCTACGTGTATTGTAATATATTGAAGGAGCATTCTTTTTATATTTGCATCAGATAAGAGTGTTCCATATTACTTTCTTTCAAACTAGATATTGTAATTAATTGTAATAGTTTGCTACTATTTGTATTGAAATGATGCTTCAGATAACCAGCCAGTGAAACTGCTCTCTCTTGGTAGATGATAGATTCTAAATGTGTATATTCATCAAATACCAAAGTGTTGATTATGTTGCATTGAGTGTAAAAATGAAATACAGTCAAACTTGTCACATCCGACCTCCCCATGTCCGGACGTACCTTGGAACAAATTTTTAATTTTCGTTTAAGCAAAAGTATTTGTTGCAAATAAAGTCTATGTGCACACATTGAACCGCTTATAAAGTGCAGAAACTAATAATGAAAGTCATAATTAAAAAGCCACTGCGTTATCCATCAGATCAACTTTTCAGCGAATTCGGTGTGATGGATGCAAGACATCTAAAGAAATAATCTACAGAATACACAAAAACAGCACATTTACAACACAAGAAATAGCCACCTTCTTATTGCAAATTTGGCTAAGAAGGCTTTATATTTAAATCAGAAAAGAGTGTTCCATATTACTTTCTTGCAAACTAGATATTGTAATTAATTGTAGCAGTTTTCTACTATTTGTATTGTATAAAACCAGAGACACACTACAATAACTTAGCACCAAAACTTTACAATCTGTTTCCAAGAAACATACAGGAAATACCGCACAGCAAGAAATTCAAAATCAAAGTACATCACTGGATAATAAACATAGGAAGACAAACCATAGAAACCATAATTTCGAACAATATGTGAGCTCACTAACCTGATATTAAAACACTGAATCCTGAAAAATTTAAATTGCAAACCTGCTCTACAACATGGCATGCCATAGTAGAGTAGGTTAATTTCCACGCAAAAAAATGTTTATAAAAAATGTAATCTTTGGTAGTTTTAGTCATGTAGTCTTATATGTATATGTATTTGTTAAGATTTAGTTTTAAATGGAAATAAAAATATTTATTTATTTATGTGCTTTAGCATAGTTTCAGTATCTACCGTTTCGATGTTTTCAGTACGGGTTGGTGTACTTTACTAAGTTTATAAATGTGTTTTTGCTCCCAAGTACAGTATACAAAATTATAGTTTGGAATCACCATAATGTTTATATTTTTATTTTGCCTTTTTATAAATGTATTTTAGTCCTAAAATTATGTGTCTATTGATATAATATAAACACATATACATACAGTGTATATAAAAACTCTACTTATAGCTATTTAGATTGGCTTATTGAGATTCGGATTGGTTGGTTATCAAATTAATCCAAATATTAGAATATTTATAGTTTATTGACTGTTCAAATTGCTATAGAGCTATTGTTTTTCGTTGTTATTGAAGGACAAAGATGGTGATCGTGCCGTTCATCACGCTGCTTTTGGAGATGAGCCGGGAGTGATGGCCCTGCTTGCTCATGCTGGTGCCGACCTGAACGCCAGGAACAAGCGAAGGCAGACCGCCCTTCATATTGCCGTTAATAAAGGCCATGTCGGTGTCGTGAAAAGTCTACTCGAGTTGGGCTGTCATCCCAGTTTACAGGTAAGCTCCTAACTTTCAAAATCAATGAGCAAGGCATAATACATCTAATAACAATGGAGACTCAGGGGAATTGAGATACTGTTAATTCAATTTCAATCGAATTCCTTGTTCCCCACAACCTATAGCTTCTTCAACTTCACTTATTACGAACTAACTGTTATTATCTTCAAGTAAAAAACGTTAAAAATAGATACAGTTTATAATTAATAATTAATTCAGTAATACAGTAATAATTTATTGGCCCATGATAATTTGTATAGAGGTCACAATCATAAAACAGTACTGAAAACGACTATACTACTTTCACATGATATAGAACTTTCAATACTCAAAAATGTATTAATAAATTCTATTTAAATGTCTAGACAAGATTTGCCTTTTGTCGGCATCTTTCTTGATATTGGTTTCAAACGTTCATCCCTTGACGCTGATCAACTTTACTGTTTTTTTGCTGTAAAAAAATTATTGAAACTCATTTTATGTGATGTTAAGAACACTTTCATCATCGTTTTTTTATATCATCTACGATGATTAATCTTCAAGTTGTCGCAATTGATAATATTTGCAAAAACGGCTTTTAAAACTATTGTGATCACTCCAACCGTTAGTTTCAGCACTTACATGACCTTGAAAAGTATACTTGCACTTTTCTATAAGAATATGCTTCCAAACTTACAAAAAAATTCATGTCCAAGTGATTTTGTTTATGAAAATACTGTAATAACATTATTGCTCTATCAGAATATCGATACAATATTACGGGTTGACCCTACTTGAGCAATATAGATCATAGCGGTTCACTCGTGCGTTGCAACGGGATTTTAGTTATAATAACGGTACCCGGCGAATTCCCAAGAGCCTAGCACAAACTGCATCTTCTTAGCTTCCTAAAATGTTATTTTTTGTTTGGTTAAATTGCAATTAGAAAATTTTGTTTTTCACCAAAGAAATGATGGATGAAACATAAGCTGAGCTTTGATTCTCCAGTCATATGTTTCCTACATGACTGCAATGCTCTGACTACACGGTACGCCCATAAGTCTGCAGATAGCGTAAATAACGCCTCTAAGGGCCCACCATATGATTAGACATTTTTGACATCTACCAGCTAAGGATAGATTTCTCCTTTTTGTGTCCTTCAGCAAGGACTTTTGAACTCCCAAACTTCACAGGAACCATACCGTGACTATTCTACATTGTGCCTGAAAATTTCATAAAAATCGGTTCAGTGGTTTCATAGTTTACTGGGAACATACATACGTACATACACACATCGCCTTTTATATATGTTAGGCCTATGTCACATTGGGCCACCATGGTGGAGCCACCACGTGGTATCATTTTTTCATATGGAGCATGACACACTAGGCATTAGTGGCACCACCAAAAGTGTGGTGGCCGTGGGAGCCGATTTTCTGATCCACCAGCTGATCGCATTGTTTCTTATCGGACATGACACACTCTAGCTTCCGGCATCGCCACCACTGCCATTTCAAGCATATGCCTCTTCAATGTCCATGACAGCTCTGGGCAGTTTTGGTGGCTGTACTGGTGGATCGTTGTAAATAATGAGCCACCAATAATACGGTAATTATATATATATTGATCCGGAAACGTGCTCTTTGGAAGAGCAATTATAATTACGCTGATTAATTTATAATGTAAAATATCGATAAATAATTTGATTCAATCCTATCTTGACTATTATAAAATAATTCAAAACTAAATATGCATTCATGAGCTCGCTTCTGACTCCAATTGAATTGTGAATACTGATTTACTTATCTGTAAACTTATTGGATATTAAACTAAATATACATTCATGAGATTGGTTTTGGCTCCGATTGAATTTTGAATTCATGAGTTTTGTTATCAGTATAAATATTACAACATTTATGCATATTATAGCATTAAAATTGAACAAAATTCAAAATTCTTTATTTATTCCACCAAAATACAATATTTACAAAAAAAATACACTTGAAAAAACTTACAGGAATACTCCTACGAAGACTACTCGTCTGTGTGTAGGGGTGAGTTCCTTAAAGTTGAGCTATCGATAACAATACATATAAATCTTTAATAATATTATAGTCCATAACAAGGAACATAGTACAGAAGAAACAGTATAGAATAGTAAGAAAAAATACAGTGTATAAGAAAGAAATGACTAATCGCAATATTAGAAATTTTAAGGAAACTAGAACAGAGACTGGCAGACCCCCCCCCCCCCCCCCCCCCCCCCCCGGTGATTTCTTCATTGAGGAAAAATAGGTAACATAAGTAGAATTTAAAAATTCCTTTGTTAAGAAAAGAAATACAATATCAGCAAGTCTATCAAGAAAGATTCCAGATAGAGTTGATTTTAGTGCCAATATACAGACTGACTGAAGCAGGCTTTCTGACATTTCCCAGCCCTGGCAGAGGAGCCATCCCTCCACCCTACGCTTGTATGCCGCTACACTGCATTCTTCCAGCATAATCCTCATCTCAACAGGCAAGTTACGGTATACCATTTGGGCTTGGTAAAAAGGTGTTCTCAGCTCCAATCCATGAACCACTTGAGGTGTCGCATAGCCAAAGTTTACTCTATATCGTGTTGGATAGGTATGATGAATTTCTGGCAGTATATTCAATCTATTGTTTTTAAGGTAAATCAATAAGGACTTTATATAAAGTTGTCTGATGTTTAAAACCGGAAATTCTGTGAATAGTTGGATAGTTGGATATCGGTACTCTTTATTTAGGATAGTTTTGATTATTTGTCTCTGCGACACCGCAAGCGGCTCCAATAGGGTAGCGGGCAGTCCACCCCAGACGATTATACCATACTGGATAATGGACTGGACGTAAGCAAAATATACCATCTTGCAGTGTTTCTTACTCAAAACCTGACTCAGCTGAGAGAAAGCATAGAGTAACCTTCTGAGTCACCTCTTGACAAGCTGTATGTGCGGACTCCAACTTAAGCTGTGATCGATTGTTATGCCCAAGTACTTGTACTGGTTAACTCGTTCTATACTTTGACAGTTACAGACAATTGATGTTGAGTCTCCGCATGAGTGAAGTTTTAGATCTCTAGGTCCTGGATCTTGCTGATTACGGGTCACAATGGCCATGTACTTGGTCTTACTTATATTTACAGTTAAACAATTGTGGTCAAACCAGCATTTTACTTTGGCCAAGTCAGATGTTGCATTTTTGTAAACTTCGTCCCAATGCTTACCGGTTGAGACCACTGCTGTATCATCAGCAAATAAAAAAAGTTTACTATTGATGTCCAGCAGTGGTAGATTGTTAACATATATCAGGAAAAGTATAGGCCCAAGGGTACTTCCCTGCACAACACCATAATCAACTTTCTCCAGACCACTCATACCATCATTGATCTGTACATATTGAACTCTGTCTTGTAGATAACTCTTGAACCACATTAAAGCGGTCTGTTTAATTCCAAGCATATCCAGCTTTATCACCAGCTTCTCTCTATCAACTGAATCAAAAGCTTTTGCTAAATCTAGGTAAGTTATTATCAGTTTATTCTTAATTTTTATGTTGTCTGAAATAAATTTTGATAAATCAAATAATGCATCGGACGAATTTTTTGATTTCTGAAACCCATATTGTGAGGGGCTTAAAAGGTTGTATTGGTTTAAATATTGCATTAATTGGATCTTTACGCATTTTTCAAGTATTTTAGAAGTTATTGCCAATAGGGAAATAGGACGATAGTTTGAGTACTCATTTTTTTTGCCTGATTTATATATAGGGATTACTTTGGATATTTTAAGGATTTCTGGAAATTTTCCTGTCTGTATGCTCAAGTTAATTAAATGTTGAATAGGGGGAAGGAGGGTGCAAGCGTTCTCTTTAATCACTCTAGCAGGTATGTGGTCGTGACCTGGGGCGCTATTACCTCTCATGCTATCAATCACTTGCTTGATCTCTTCTTGAGTAACACATTGAAACTCAAATGTGGGCTCAACAGCATGATTAGAGTCATTTACTTCTGGCTCACCCGATGGAGCTATGGAGTCGGCTAGGCGCTTCCCTACAGAGGCAAAATACTTATTGAAGTTGGTGCTGACTTCAGACGCACTCTGTTGCATGATGGTAGACTGCCCATCCCCTAAGAAAACATTGACAGGAAAAGAGTGTTTTTGAGTAGGTCTTCCAGAAACCTCAGAAACTGTGGACCAGAACTTTCTAGGATTATTTGATACTTCATCTATTTTGTTTTTATAATAACTGTATTTTGCTTGTTTAATAAGGGAGTGGAGTATATTCCTGTACTGTATAAATTCATTTTTTAGGTTTGCACAAAAGGGTTGCCTATTGAGTTTCTTTTTTAGTTTATCTCGATGTCTGATTGATCGAATTAGGCCCATACTAATCCAGGGCTTCAATTTACTATTTTTCGCAGTCACCGGTATTATTTTAGTATGGGAATCTATAGTTTTTTGAATGGTTTCCGTGAATAGGCGCGTTGCCGCATTCACGTCAATTTCATCAGTGACTAGGTCCCAGTTCTGCATTGTAAGAGAATTATTAATTCCTTGCCAATCAACCTTTGAAAAGTGCTCTTCTTTAATAATAGTTTTTTTTCTCTTATTTGATAATATATTCAAGCATATGGAGTAGTGGTCGGTCACAGCAGTTTGGAGAATAGTAGTTGAGACATTAAAGGAGTTGGGTACCTTAACAAAATAATGGTCAAGGCAAGTACCGCTGGCCGGTCTAGTCACCTTGTCTATGCATGCTGTTAGTCCTGCTTCATTCAAAACATCAATATATTTCTCCTGTAGCGAGCCTGGGACTGCATACAGAGTATCGCAATTAATGTCCCCAGCTAGAATTTGCATACCCCTATTGCGTTCTGCTGATTCTTTAAGATGATTATCAAGAGCATTCAAGAATAGAGGTAAGCTAGAATTTGGACTTCGATAGACAGCAAGGAGTTCACATGGTGTTCCCTCCCAGTCAAAGTCGATGGATAGACAGGTGGCCACACCGCCCAGCTGAATCTCCCTGCAAGATACTGTGAGCTCACAGTTCATATAGACTACAACCCCGTCACACTGGTTGAGACTATTGTAGGATCGGAGGAGATTATACCCTGGAATTTCCAAGAGGTCACTTTCGTCATTTAGCCATGCCTCAGTCAGTACTACGCAGCTAAAACGATGTTTAAGACTTTGTAATATAACGATAAATTCATCTATATTTTTTTTATAACTTCGTATGTTTTGATGGATCACCGAGAAATCCACCTTGTCTCCATTCCTCAAAGGGCTTAAGGATTGAAAACTTAAAGAAAAATCATTAATATCTGCACATTCTATGCAGTCAATTGGAGGGGCATCAATAGGGGCCATCAAATCGGTCATTGTTTCTACTTGTAATTAGGTTGTAATGACAAGCCGAACCGCCCGGTTCACTGAACTATTATGAGGAAAAATTATTTTCAAAAAGTAAATAAATAAATAAAATAATGTTTAATCTGTTCATACTGCATCTGATACCTTACCATAATCTATACTATAATACACTAACCACACTACACTTGCTCAGGCTACACACCATAATACTACAATATAAACAAGTATTAGCATATTTTGAAGCAACAAGTGTTATAATAATAGTAATAAAGCGGTAAATTTTAAAATCCAACGCTTCAAATCTCTTATCATTGTTTAATTCAGATTTCTTGTGAGAAGCTTCTACCATTCCTTACTGAATTGGAATCGTGATTGGAAACAGATTTTTAAAAGGAAAGAAGAAAAAAGGCTATTAAAGTAAATAAAAGGATAGACAGTGGCCTGCAGGCCTATTCGTGAGGTACATGAAATAACCTGGAATACTATTATGAAAAACACCCTTCATTATTCAATCAGTAATAAAACGGCGGTAGGCCGATTAGTTGTTTAGTGTCAGACTTAATAGTTAATTAACAATAGGTAGGCTGTATAAAACTCTGTATATAACATGAAACATTATCAATTTATATTATGTGTGTTGTACTAGTAGTATTTTTTTTTTTTTTTTAACAGTAATCCCTATCTTCCTCTTTATAAGATATGATTATTATTTCTCTCTCTCTAAAGATAAGGTACGGTACATGACGTAATGTGACATAAATGGACATATCAAGAAATATGAAATTATTCTCGTATACGAAATTTCTTCTTTGCATTGGAATCTATGGATTTATTTCAATAACTAGGTGAAAATATTTTAATTAACCTTAATTATTGAGTATCTATGTTGTAATAATCATCTGTCGTAATTATCTATCGCATGATCTTAAACTTGTTGAGTATATCTGTTTGGGACATAAAGAGTTATCGATTTAACTTAATTTTCTTTCGGAGTCGGTGTTTAAGTAAAAATAATAAGGAATTCCAAGGCTTCGTAGTATAAACGACAATCAGTTATGATAAGATTAGACTTCAAGAAGCTGGATTTGTTTTATTTCCGTCTAGGATTATTTGGTATGGCCCTGAATAAGAGCGATTCAAGACTTTTAACGGGTTGTAAACAGCTGTTATTGCGATAACGGACAAGAAAGAGAGAGAATATTACATTTTTTACTTTGTTTTTACTCGAGGTTATGCTCATTATACAAATGAGAAATGTAGAAATAAATTGTAGAACGTGCTGCACAGCACTCATACACACGTGTACTTTGCCATACTCTATATTAAATGATAAATGAATAAATAAGAATGAACGGTGGAAATCCTATTGACCTATAATTCGAATACAATGAATGAAATAGCCTAATTCCATGCTTTGATAATATAAGATTATGCACATATTACATTACTTTATTCACATTAAATGTTAAGGCTAATTATAATTTGACGCTCGTATAGCAACTGAATAATAGAGAATAAAAAGCATAGGATTTCAAGTTTAGTAAGGATTGTTTACAAAAAATAAATGGATTCATACCTAATTAAGATAGTAGGTTACTTTCTCGCTCAGTTCCTATGAACTTTCTATGAGTATATGCTCTGTTAACAATAACACTATAGTAAATAGAAATGGAAGTAAAGAATAAAGAGAAAATATATGATCTCTTAAAGAAAAATTGACTACGAGACTTACTTAAGAACACAGCTCGAACAAACTAAAGAGAATGATTGATACGGTAAGTATTTTGTTTATAAAGAAGAAAGTGGATACCTTGCTAGATCAATACTTTGCTAAATTACTCTAATCATTTGAGTAACAATAAGAAATAAAATAAACTAAAATTAAACAACAGTTTGGTCTTGAATTTACAAATAAAATTGTATCTTGATTGTTGAGCTCATTCACTGAGATTGTTTTAAACTGAAGAATGTTTAATGCCTAGTCTGTGTAAGACCCATTAACTGAACAATAGCCTTTTGTTTGAAACAGAATATTGATAAAACTAAAATATTGAATCGTCTGTAAAACAGGTTTATTTGCTCGGTTTACGTTTTTGGGGTTCAGTGGAGGTAGCCGGGCTGTTTTGTTGGCCGGGTGGCCGTTTAGTCTCACCTGAAGCTGGGAAGACATCTCTTACATTCGGGAGGCTGGTTGCTTCCCCCTCCTGTAGGCGGGTAATTTGTTCCTTGTTCAGGATCCGAAATGTACGTTGGTTTGTCGCACCTTACAGTCATAGGTCCATACGGATAATAGTTTTTTCTCCTTCACTAGGTTTCTCGCAGCGTTGAATAGAGCTCTTGTGTCTGGTGTCAAGTGTTCATTCAAATAAACTGGGATATCAGGGAATTGACTATTGAGGTCTCTAGCTGTTAGTGTACCTTTAATTCTCCTAGCTACAAGCCAGTGAAATTTTGTCATGCGTGACGTGAAATTTACTACGATAGTCGGAGGATTGTTATCACCTTTTCTGCTGCCGAGTCGGCGTGCGGCTGATATATCACTATAATGAAAGTTTACATTCAAAACTCTAGCTATCTCTTCAAGAATAACAAAAACATCTTCCCTACTGGTGAAAGGTACACCCATTATTATTAAATTGTTCTTTCGAGTGTGTTGCTGCAGGTCTCTTAAATGGTCTTTCACAATGTTGAGTTCCTTTTTTAATTGAACGTTTTCGTGCTGCAATACATCGACTGATTGTAGGGCGTTTTCACAGTTTTTAGTTACATCCGCGAACTGTACTTTTATTTGGGAAATTTCTTGTTTGGTTACCTTAATGTCCTCTTTTAATTGTTCAAATTTGGCTTCATTAGTGTCCCATCGTTTGTTGTTGTTAGCCCACATTTTGTTGTTCTCGCTTCTGAAAGCCGAGATAGCTTCCAATATGTCACGCTTTGGCGCTGGCAGGTCATCTTCTTTGGAGTTATCTGCTGTATTAACTAGGACTTTTGCACATTTTTCACATTTCCATTTTTTGATTCTAGAGGTGACCCCAATGCAATTAAGGTGAACTAAAACGGAGCAATCCGCGCACTTCACACAGTCTTGAGAGCTAACTTTTTTTTTACAAATTGCACACTCTTCCACCATGGCTAGAAATCCAAACGAAATCACTTGAACTCCGAGAGAATTAAATAAGTCAGGTTTTTTAGAATAATTTCTGGTTAAAAATTGTGTTTTTAGTTGACTAAACCAGGCGGCCGGCCTTAACGAGTTACTGAACTTTGCACAAAGATAAGGAACGATCCGACAGCATCGACGGCTCGACTAGAACAAGTTTTATTCCAATAATAATTATATATATTGATCCGGAAACGTGCTCTTTGGAAGAGCAATTATAATTACGCTGATTAATTTATAATGTAAGCTCTAATTTAGTGAATTAGCAATCAACTTGGAGAGGTTTTAATTGATGCGTGCTATGTTCATGAACGAGAATAAATCCCACTCATTCTCAAATAGTCTGTTTAATATGCTCTGAAATGGGGTGTAAGCTAAGCCGACAAGATGATGCAGAGCTGAATGAACTGAATGTGTACTATGCTGTGCTGTGCTCTGCGATGCGGCGCGGTGCTGTGCAGGGATGGCTGAGTGGCTCGAATTGGCTTTTGTAAGGACATTTATTAAAGGGGATTAGCTGGGGTAGACAGCGCTGCGACAAATTTAATGCGCTTCAATTTTTCTCAGTTAAAAACAGTCTGGCCGACAGTTGCTCTACAAAGCCAAATTAATTATGCTCGCTCTAAAACCGTAATATGAATACCCTTTCATATTGAATGATGTGCTAAGTGTTTTATAATATTAAATGAAAATATTCATCAGCACAAATTAGCTCGCGTTTTCCTGTTTCAAATGAAAACTTAATCCAAATATTTGAATTGAATTATTCCAATTCAAAATACCGTTTTAATAAATTAGATAGGCTAAGGCATAAAAAACTGCATGCCGATTAACTTTTCCTTCATTTTGTGTAAAATAGACTTTTTCAGTGACAAAAATCTCAGGTCAGTTATCAATCAGTTTCAAACTTCTTCAACATGCTTCAACTTTTTATTTTTTAGTGTGAATTGAGGAGATGAAATGGCATTATAATTATGCTGATTGAAACATTCCAATATTCCTTGTAAGCTTCAAAGAACTGTAAGGAGCTGAGTGCAATGAAATTATTATGAAGGAATGGAATGGAGAATTGAGAATAAAATTTCCAGAAAAAGATTGTATTAACCCTGAATAATATCTTGGTCTTGAATACAGCCTTTTGGGTTATGAATAAATCCACTCGATAAATCGCTCGACCCCATATTGTGATTACATATCTTTAAATCGATTCAACTAATGCAAAATATACAGTTTTATTTGTACTATATTTAGTGTATTCTTGATCTTATAAAATTTCTATACTATAAATTTCAGCATTTTATTGATATAATCTTTGTGAGGCCCCTATTTGAGATTCTCACCAATTACTACATCCAAATACTTGGTGGAGCTCACATTTTTAAAATTATTGGGTAAAGCTCTTGCAACTGTCACACATTTCTTTGCTCTATTTTTTTTTGTTTTAATAAAAAATTCAAAATTATTTATTGCAGAGGCTCTTGAGTACATCAACAGCATTACAAAATGTCATTACTAAAGCTAACAGAACATATGGTGCACTCAAAATAGAATTTCTTGTCGAATACTTTCCAATTTCGGTTTTTGCCATTTCTTAAATGATAGTGCTTTAATATTCTCATCCCACCTAGTAGGGTCATTGTTCATTCTTAGTTTACCTTTAGTAATACTCAAGGTTGTCCTGGCAGTGCCTAGACAGAACTTATGGAAGTCATTCCAGCGAGTTTTGCTGTCTTTTCGGTCATGTTTATCTTGTTTTATCGCTGACTGGAGACTCCTTATCATTTTCCACATGTGATCGCCTCTAACTGTCGCTTGAGAGGGACGCCTCAGCCATCAGTGGGCCGCTTAGCGCAGTTGGTTGGGGGTTGGGGCGTCGCAACTTCAGCTTTCTGTCGTTTAAGTGGTCGTGGGTTCGAATCCCGCTCCACCGTCAGGCATTTATGGTAATCATTCACCTCAGTACCCACGCACAAGTCTAGGACTCATGTGGGCATCATCAGCAATAACAAAATTTAAAAAATCATACTTATTGACGTTGTATAGGAGATTCTACTAGGACGTTCTACTAGGAGATTGTTGTTATGGCAAAATGTTTTCCAGCCATTTGATGCCACCTGACGTCAAGGCAATGACCCTTCCTGATCACTGAGGCTCAGAACTCATAATGTTTATATTTTTTATAAAACTTTCAAAGCATAAATCTTCTTAATTCATTTTTTTACAACATCAATTCAAATTTAGTCTTTCAGCTTTTAATGTTGCCTCAACATTCTAATTTTACGTGGAATAAAACATGAGATTATATAATATAATTCTTAAATTTAAACAGATTCTGTTGTCAATGAAAAAACAAAAAAATTAAAGTTCAAAAGCATGAGATAATACCAAATCTAAATCAAATCATATGATATTCTTATGGGTTCTATCTCTAAAATAATGGTGGAAACACTTTAAATTAACACCCGCACTTTATTTCCACTCGCACTAATTATCCACAACACGCACTAATCAGTTATGTCACACAAAATAAATAATCAAAAACGAATGAATCAATAATGTTCAGCTAATAAAGAATTTGCTATATTACTGTATAAAAACTAATCAATAATTCGTTAATGAGCTGATCAAATAGTCAATAATAACTGTTCAATAATTCAAGAAGAAACGTCTAAAAATATAAAAGTTGAAATACTTACGTAGCACGGGTCTGTTACAGTATTACAATAATAGCAATGAGTATGTGTCCACTTCTGCAAAATGTAAAGTAATTCTCGCTAATACAGAAACAATATACTGTGGTTATTACTTTCAGAACAAACGTTCGTGTATGAACAGAACTGCCACTGTTATGTCATCGAAATGAATGAACTGGTGTTTGCATGAGCATCCGCTTTATCTACATTTTTGACATTCCAGAAAGATGTAGAGAAAATTAATTGTCTTTCGATATTATTCTATTCACAAAGATAATATTGTTCTGGAGTCCTCTAGATGCAGGGAGTCCTAGGAGTGCATAGGAGTCCTCGCAAGGCGAGAGGAGAACAGGGGGAGTAAACAAAACATGCCAATTATTGCTTCCAGAAGTTATTATTGACACAGCAGATAACGCTGGAAATATATTTCTCTCTCTTCATGCATTTCATAACAATATCTTAAACTGAAGAATAAAACATTTCAAGTACCCCGAGGAAAATACGGATTTTTGGTGCAAATTTGTATTCGAATTGATATTGAAAGGGTCTTTCGAACTCCCCACTCAGCACAATGTCCTCAACTTGAGTTCAATTAGCAAACCCTGTAATAAAATTCGGTAGCCGCAATATGGTATTTTCGATTTGGACGTTGTCTCTGATTGACTGTTACTTTTGCAGTCGAGGGTTCGATTCCTCTTCAACGTGGCATATTTTGTGTACTTATTCACCTGTCACCTCAATACCCTCGGACAAGTCTTAGCGTCATGCGAGAATTGTCAGGAAAAAACTTGTATTGGTGAAAAAAATCTAGGTATGGTGGTTCTTAATGAACTTAGAAAAATTACAAGCCCTTCTTTTACTCCAGTTTGATGACTGTTAACAAATTTTTATTGTCTGTGTTGTAATTATAGACTATAAAAATAATGATGAGAAAACGAGATGAGTTTTGTTTGCTCCTCCCCATTGCGATGACAAATCCGAATATTAGGCGTTTGACGTGATAAGGCCGTCTGATGGAGGGAGATGGAATTTGAAAGGAAAATAACAGGAATGGAGAGCGGATTTGAATGGAGGGGACTATTGAGTGCGATAGTGATAAGAGTGATGGTGGGAAAGGGGTCGGTTCAGAAGGAGTTTTGTCAGCACGGCTTTAATGCTGAAGATGGATGGCTGGCCTCAAGAGATTTCCCCGAAAATCTTCTTTTGCCAGCTGCAAATAGAATCAGTCGGAGACCCGTCGTTCAAATCTGGCGGGCGCCTAGCCCGATGCGATTCCGCCGCAGCAGTCGAGAAGATTTTAGTTTACTTTAAATAAGAAAACGATGACTCTTGTCACCTCTCGATATTCTGAATCTTTGCCACCTGAGGCATTCTCTTTCACTCACTCCCTCTCTCTCTTATTCTGGTGCTGACATTGTTGTTACCGTTCACATTCTGACCAGCACTCTGTTGGCTGCTGCTTGTTCATGAATTTGAAATGCCTCCGGAATATTGCAAATAAAAATATGCGCTCTTCTCCGTAACGGGCTCGATAAATCCAAGCACAGGCACACTCAACTGAACTCTGCCCTCAACTGTTCTCTGTTCTGTACCCCACATCCCACCCCCCCCCCCCCCACATTCACGGCGTGTGGGGATTCAGAAGAGGGTTGGTACTCTTGTTTACACAGCGAACTTTGCTGTAGTGAATTATTTATCGGGCCGGGGGAAATCGCTGTTTGACGGGGCAACTTTGGGAATACTTAAACACACGAAAAGCCATTATGGCGCTCATCTTACTCCGTTCTCCACTCTTCTCCCATCGTTCGTCATTGATCTTCTTTTTTTCTTCTGTCCTATTCGGTTCATCTCACTACGTATCTTTATTCTTATTCTCGTTTGCACTCTGTGATGCTATTTTCAAAGCTCTCATCATCTTTTCACATTTACGTTTTCCCGTACTCACGTTTTTGACCCAAAAAATAATTGTAGATAAATAAATTTATTTTTTAACGAATTAATACATTACCTATAATAATAATAATTACTAAAAATTTAGGGAACTGCTCAAACCAAATAAAAATAATGACAATATTAAGTTTTTGTAGACATTGGTTCTCAAACAGCCAATTATTTTTTCAATTTTCATGCACATGTAGTTGCAATGAAACTCTACATACTGTCAATCAACTTCAATCGTCCTCGTACTATTTTGTTCGAAAAGAGCTTGATAATTAATATTATTATTCAATAACATCAATTATTATTATTGCAGTATATCAAATTTTTTTTTCAATTTCTCTAAATATTTCTAATTTATTTTTCATGTTTGAAATTACACGTTTTTGTAAGACTAAAGATTTTGGTTATTGGATATATTATAAAATAAATTCATTTTAAATATGATACTAAATAAAAATACACACTGGCAGAAACCTTCAATTAAATTTACAACACAATAAAAACATAAAAAATACTTCAATTGATGCTGATTAAATTTAGTGATTGAAAATTAGTGATTTGAACTATACATGTTAGGTGTAGTATTACTATAATTTATCTTCATTATAAATAAATGGACTAAATCTAATTAAACTTAATTTCATTTTTACGACTCAAATATCGCAAATACTATTCACTTTTATTAACATCACTTCCTGGTGGCTCGGAACCCACCTAAAATTGTAGGTCCACCATATTCCCAATAACATAGATCAAGTGGCGAGGTGGAACTGGTCTCGCCACCAATTCCATACACATTCACTTTTATTACTATTGTATAGAAATATTTCTGTCTTCCTTCAATAATGTATGTTTCAAGAATTTTTTGTAGATAACGTCTTGGAGACTCCATTTAAGGAGTATAAGACAAGTCAGATTAACAATTACACTATCTTTTTCACTAGTTACCATAATTGCTTTATCAATTAGTTGAGATGAGGCTTAATTTTGATGTGGAAGGAACTCTTGTACACTATAAAAAAGCTTCATCAACTAAATATATTTCATTTGCTTTTTAAATATTTCTATATTTTCAAGACTCTTTGAAAACTGCGGTAGCTTGTTGTAGAGTTTCCTACCCATATAACTAGGTTTTTGTTTGAATAAGCTAGGTACTATTGTGACTCACCAAGTGATAATCTCCTCGGCTTCTGTAATATAATCGTTTAATCGTAGACTTGTTATAGGAGTGATGTTGTGGAATCTTTTCATTATGAATAAAAATATAGATATTATCAGACCACTTGATTTATTTTGATGTATCATGGCTTGACGACGAGACCTAACCTAAAGTGCAGCTGATGATGGTACTGTAGAACCACGGTACTGTATCAAAATAAATTGAGTGGTTCTACAACATGCATTAATTTATATTTCGATCAAATTATCCATAAACCACAATGCTTCTCTTGATTTTTTTATCGGATTCTGTTGGATTTCAATAGCGGTTGAATAGAGATTTCCGGTAAGCAGAAGTAAAGGGGCCGCCCTTAGGGCAGAGGCCTTATCCTAGTCGGTTGCTTGGTTGGCAATTGTTTGGAATTATGTGGGCGGTGAGTTGGGCTCGTTACCTTGGCGAAATGCATTCGAGCAGAAACAAAACGGGATTACTGAGAAGAGAATTGCTGGAAATCGCTGATGATAACTGACCTACATAGTTAAGTTCGTTTTGTGCCTGTCGTCCTGATTGTTCTCTCGCATTCTCTGTCTCTCTGCTTGCTCCTCCTCCTTCTCCTTTTCGTCGATGCGGGCTGAATATAAATGCGAGAAAAATTTCGCCTACAACAAAGCGGATTGTGCGAACAAGCGAACCAAGAAAGAAGAAAAAGAAAAGAAGTAGAAGATCTTTTTCTTCTTCTTTTCATCGTCCTATTAATCCTCTTCGGCAACCCAACTCAAACAGACACTCTTTCGTTTCATCCTGTTCTGCAAACTTCAACTGTTCCCCTAACTATATACAGTACCACTGCAGTCTTGCCCAACTTGGTCTCTTCCACCCACCCAACAGATCCGATATTTTTGTCAAGCGCAAACATCTTGCGGAAAAAGTTGGGCTTATGGCCCCCGTAGTGTACTCAGAACTTTATTATTATCAGGCATCGTTTTACATAGGTACTATAAACTTACTCCTTTAAAACAGAAAAGGTGAAACATGCATTACTAACTTGTTTGTTTCATAAAGGTTGAAGTGGAACTTAATATTTATTCTCCATTTTCTATTTTGTTTTCTGAGGATGAAGCCCACATAGGTCTGAGACCTGTGCGTGGGTAATGAGTTGGATGATAGTGATTGATGAGTTGGACCTACAGTTTTAGGTGGGTTCCGAACCACCGGGAAGTGATTTTACAGCAGAGAACAGTGTCTTTTGCTGGCCAATAAAATCGGTCACCGTTACAAACAGGACCTACGAGAACGCAGCTTATCTCTATCTGATTGAACAGTAGTCTTAGTTGTACTTGTAACAGAAAAGAAAAACGTGTTTTTTTTTGAAAATGATGAATTCGAATACCTACCGTTTTCAACTACAATCTTGCACTGTCCATGTGCTAGTTTTTATAGAGCCACAAGTCTATTAATGTTTGAAGTGCTATTCCTGAATACTGTATGTTGAACAAATTGTATTGGACATAATATGTAATTATGTGAAAGTAATATTGAACACTGAACAGTCCAGTGTCAAAAACGTAATATAGAGCCCTCAGTTGCGAGATTTGCTTCACTATAGTCAGTTGAAGCTGAGTTCAAATTTGAGTAAGACAAGAACCAGTATGATGATGGAATTGAGAGAATATAACATCTAAATTTTTTTATTGCTGATGATGCCCATATGAGTCCGAGACTTGTGCGTGGGTAATGAGGTGAATGATTACACATAAATGTCTGATGGTGGAGCGGGATTCGAACCCACGACCGCTTAAACGTCAGCAAGCTGAAGTTGCGAATCATGGTCTCTTGATTCATTATGTGGTGATAATGTACTTGTTGACAATTTTTTGTACATGTATGTTTTTAGCGTATGGCTTTTATTGGTGAAGATATAGATAATGATAGAAGTTGAACTCGATACAGAATTATAGAGCATAAAAATGACTTTATTTTGTTCTTATTGTGACTTGATTATGTAATATTGATTTGGTCAGTTATATTGTAAAACGGTAGGACTACAAAACTACAATTTGCAGTTGTACTTGTATATTTTGCTGAAATAGAAAATTGGAATATCTTTACTAAATGTCGGGTTGCATCTGGCTATACATTGAATTTTTTTACTCTGAACTGTCCAATGTTCAATTTAATTTATGTACAATTATTTCCAATATAATTTGTATAACATGATATTCAAATCAAAATTCTTTATTCGCCACATTTCACAAATTGAACAGAATTTCAAAATAAATATCTTACAGTTTGAAAAAAGCTTAAAGCCAAAATAATATTACTCATAATTTATATGGGCATTGCCAGCAAAACCTAAGTTCGTGCGCTAGCTTTGAGTACAGTATTAGTATTTTTTGACAAACAAAAAATCAACATGACAATGCACAAATAAACTTAAGCTGCTAGAAAGATATAATCTTATTTCTAGTGGCAGAAAAATGATCTTGGCGACTACCCTGCAAGGAAATCCTGTCCGCTGGGAGTGAGCATTAGCTCATATTAGTTATTAAAAAAAAAACTATGAGTTGATAGTACAAATGGTTGAGTAAAATATTATAATAGTGAACTGTTAATATCAAAGAAAAAGGTCTCAACTATCCAATCATCTATCTGTCTCCTCATCTTTGGTCCACACTCAATTTGATAAGTCAGTCCATTGGGAACGAGATTGATTAATTTTGTGCTTAGATAATTCAATTGTAGGCGTAATATTGAATTATTGTGGTTGATGTTATGCATGTTATGTGAGTGTAATCTTAAATTATATTCATATAACATGTATTATATTATATTTGAGTTCAATTATATTCAAATTAATGTGTTCAAAAATTGAAACAGTTTTAAGAGTCCGCTGGCCGCACTCAAGTCGCTGTTTCACCGTGAATTTTTCGTCTTGTTCCAAGCCACACTAATGCCTTGAAATGAAATCGATGCAATGAAATGTCTTAGCAAAGTAGAAAGGAAATATAGTGAAATGGTATTTGCGTTTTTGGCACAGCTTGGTAATAAAGTATTCTTTAAGCGCTGAACAGACATTATTTAGCAATCAATGTAGTTCTCTATTCTGGTGAAATTGAAAATCGCTTTCTTGAATTATTCAAAATCTGTGAGCGTAGATATTTATTTCTACTAAAACACAAAAAAACATCGAAGCTTGCCAATTGTTTATGTAGCTGTAAAGTGTTGAATACTGCAATGCAGAGGACGGCCGACTCGTGCCACATGGATTCATTTCCTCTAGTGCTTCAGAGCATACTAGAATTAATGCAATAGATTCATTCAGCACTAGTGGAAAAATTTCTACAAATTTAAAATGAAGTTTTTTGACGTTTTTCAATTTTATTTGACTACAATAGTTTAATTTTTTTTTTCTTTTTTTCTGAGGATGAAGCCCATATAGATCTGAGATCTGTGTGTGGGTAATGATGGTGATTGATGAGTTGGACCTACAGTTTTAGGTGGGTTCCGAACCACCGGGAAGTGATTTTATAGCAGAGAATAGAGTTTTTTTGCTGGCCAATACAATCGGTCACCCTTACAAAGAGCGTCCAATAGTTTCGTAGCTTATCTCTGATTGAACAGATACCTGCTACGGCACTCGGCTATCACTTCCCGACCAATGTCCAATGTTGTCAAGATTTGAATGGCTTTTTTTTTAATTTCATATCTAATCCCACTATATTTACAGTAAGACTAGTTTCATAATAATTTGAACAAATTTTTCTCGAATTCCGGAAAATTCCATCCCTGTAAAATACTCGCGGAATATTACAATGAATAAAACCCTTTTTTGTTCTTCAGCACTAATAATAATAATAATATCGTGTGACCTGGCTGGCTCAGGTCTGGTGTCAGAGTTATCAGGTCGCACCTGAATAAGTTCAGGGCCTCTGACGTGACTTAATGATATGCATTCAAATAATTATTGGAAACCTCTCGAAAATTTCACGAATCTTTATGAGTTTGGCTTTTTTATTAATAAGAATCTCCTAGCATTCAGTTCTCAAATTCAATGATAGTATTTCAGCATTTTGATTTCATAGGCTACAATCAGTGTTGATTATAAGATAAAGGCAAGCAGATTAGATTTCTTTATTCATGTAAGTTTACAAATTTCGCATATAAGAGACAAAATTTTCAACATCACATAGATACTATGGTAGACTTAGATTATAGTTTTTATAGTGCTAGAAATTATTTACAATGATATTTGTATGATATTTTAATGATATAAGCTATGGTGATGACAATCTAAGTGATCCAATCACATGAAACGGCGAAGTTTGGACAAAGATTCGTCCATTCTTGACACTTCTCCGGCAGACGGAGAGATCGGCAAGTAAAGGGGCATTTTCTGAAAGTCATTGCAACTGTAACGGCTCAGTGACAAACTATGTCAAACACGTAGCGTACGATTAGATACTTTATTATGTAAATTTACAAATTTCTGGTGTTATTATAAAAAATGTACTAACAACTCATAAATTATAGAAGGTGGCATTTAACACAGTATAGAGAGTTTACAAATTTAATAATGAGAATCAAGTGTTGCATTTGCATAAAGCAGCGAAGTTTGGACAAAATTGGACAGCTTGGTAGGCTAAGAATGAAAGATGCCCCAAGAACAACATTCATATTAAGAGTTCTAGTAAAAAATAACATTCTCCCTTGTTGAACTTTATGCGTTTTAGCGCTATCTAGCTATTTTTAGCTGATTTTTTTACTTCTGTTGTTCTCAGTTTGTTTTATAGAAAATAAAAATTCGATGTTAGTAAAGTGGTATGCTATTTAATATGCAAGTAAAAACATGGAATTGACAAGTAAAAACAAGTATTATACAAGTAAAAACATACTGTTTAATGGTTGTAACTAGAATTTATGTCTACTACTTACTACTTACTGGTATCTAATTTACTAGATATTACTAGACTTTACTACTTACTGGCTCAGTGGTCGTGGGTTCGAATCCCGCTCCACCGTCAGGCATTTATGTGTAATCATTCATCTCATTACCCACGCACAAGTCTCGGACTCATGTGGGCATAATCAGCAATAAAAAAAAATAAAAAAATAGAGGAACAAAACTAAAATAAGTTGGGATCTAACGATGGAGGTTTAATCAGATTTACATGTCAGAGCATGTAACAGTCTGTATCTAATGATGTGCTTGGGAGTAGCTAGACTGACGGCAAAATCAACGCTAGGCCTTGCTTGCGCTTGTGCGTTGGGGAGAAGTCGACTGATCAGTACGGATCATCGATCACTTGTGCGCAAAAAGTTTATTGTAAATGGTATTGAATTAGTTAATGGCAGAATTTAAATAACGAACGACAACAACTCGGCTCGGATGGTGGGGATTTAACGGACGAGTAGCTTCAATACAAATTGCCCGAGTCTCTTGAGAGAAGATCTGCAAAGCGGTTGGTTGGTCGGCTTTTCCTCCAACTCTCCAGGATATTGTTCAGTGTTATGCTATCCCACTTCTCTCAACATTGCCAATCCATTGCATCATTACCTCCCATCAAACAGATTGCATTTTTTTATTGGTTGAAAATTGAAAAACGAAATCACGATATTCACTCACTTGAGAATTGAATTTTTGTTGATATTTATCATGTTTTTACTGTTGAAACAATCATCTTTAAAAATTGAAACTGTATTTTTTCAAAGTGGTTGGATTACTTGATTTTCGCTTCCAAAGAGCAGTTTCATTAGGTGACTGTCAGGGGTTTGCTTGATTGTTGAGGTTTGATTTGATTATGCATCTTCTTTGTATTTGAATTGAGTCTTTTCATTTTTTATGATTAAGTCCGATGCTTCGTTACCGAGTTATACAAAGTGAAAGATTTCATCCAAAATTTAGTACAAAACTTGGTACAAAATTTAGAATGGAGACTTGCTGGAATCCTGGGAAGGTAAATTAAGAGACTAAATTCAGCTAATTCTTATGGTTTTTAACCTGAAAAATTGAATACAACAGGTTTCAGAACAGTATCTCTCTTAATTTCTGTGATATTTCACTTGAAACATGAAAAATATGGGTCAAAAGTTAACTTTGTTAAATAAGTAATAACAGGTAAAAATTTAAAGAAAAACTTGTTGAAAATTTTTTAATTCCCGAAAATATCATGTAAATTATGCCAATACAAATAATAGTTGATGAAAGTAAATTTTATTAAGCTATAAACACTTACAGAAATGATTAAATTCCAAAATACGTCAAACGTAAAAAAGTGGTTTCTCGACCCCTATTCTTCATGTTTCAAGTGAAATACCACGAAAGCTAAGGGAGATACGGTTCTGAAACCTGTTTTACTGAATTTTTCAGGTTATAACCATAAGAATTAACTGATAGTTTCTCAATTTACCTTCCCAGGATTCCAGCAAGTCTTCATTTCACTCGGGGTACTAAATTTTGGGCGAAATCTTTCACTCTGTATATTTCCGGACCATTTTTCTCATTGCTAGTACAATTAACTCAGTAAGCGCCGGTAACACAAACTGAATTACTCTGTATAGTCTTGTTTCTTCCACTTGTGCTAAATTCTCATTGGTTGATTTTGCCATTAGAGAGCCCAATATAACCCAGATTTGCAGTTTTGTAACTTGAAGTCATTTACTCGTTCTGGTGAGGCTGCGTTTATGTTGAAAAAATTGCTCATTTACAGGGTACATGTATTATAAATACAACTTGAGCTATGCAACCCCAAAATTTAAATTTATGTTGTGGTTTACAAACGTTCAACTGTACAGATTTAGATTAATTAGATAATAAGATTCTATAGAGACTATAGAGTATTGAGTCATAAATAATATCTTCTTCAATAATATTGTGAAATAGTTTGGATAATGTGACAATATAATAACTGTCGAAATATTCTCGATTCAGATACTAGCAAATCTATTATGCACAGCCATCTTTCTCTCCGAGTATCAATCCATTTGAATACATCGTGCGTCTATCTCTCTAGTCTGTCTAGGGTCTGTTCCAGCAGTCATCTGTCTAGGTGGTTGGAAGTAATGTACTCGTATGTCTGCGGTATAATGTCGATATGTCACTGTTATATTCTGTGGTGAATAGATTCGAATTCTGAGTAGTAGTTCGAGTGACAGATCATTGTGTCGAAGAATGAGAATGAGAAAACGGTCGGCGTTGTTGTCTGTGTTTTTTGCGCGCTTTTCGTGAAATAAGCGGCGTATTGGTTGCTCGGTAGATAGGGGAGAGGGGTGTAAAAAGTGAATACCACGCTTTATAGAGAAATGTCGGGAAGAGCGATTGGAGTCCGGAGCCGAGCGAGCGTTCGAACTCCCTGAGCCGACGACGACGCTTGATATTCGGGCGTTCGTATTTCATTTTCGTTTTACGGCAGGTAATATTTCGCCGTCCGGCAATCTGCTGCGTCGACGTACGTCGGCTCGACTGTGAATCGGCCCGAAAGTTGACTTTCGATCGAATGAAAGAGGGGATGAAAATTTGATCGAGGCCCGGAAAACAAAGAAAACTCGGATGGGAAAAAGACTTTACGGAGGGAGGAAGGGAATGATAGCGACAGCAGATTGTTTGGAGAAGTTTTTAGAGAGCTGTTGGCCGAACCGGTGACAATTTGATTGCCTGGTCAGGAAGGCAGACTCTTGCAAGAAAGACACATGAAGAGCAGAATCAATAAGTGTCTCCGGCATGAAAATATTAGCCACCTCCATCATTTGGATTCTGTTTGCGTCCTTATGGACTGTACTGAGTTTGCACTTCTCTTTATCACTTCCTTTTCACCTTTATACTCACATCTCATGGCCGTGAAATTATTAGCTGATCGTCATTAACTTGCATCATAAGCTATATAAAGTCACTCTACGGTCTCTGTTTCGATTTCCGATTTATCCTTACATTTTTGTATTATTCTTCTCTAATATAAGACTCAGACTATCATCAGCAAATAAATATTGTAGATAGTTAAGTCGGTGTGAGTTGTCTTGGGAGTACCTGCATTGTCCACCTACTTTTTTGTTTCATTATTCTAATAACTATTTCTAATTCCTTTTTCCTTGAATTCCTTTGTTTTACTCCTAAATAATCTTGACTTTAAGGCCCGAAGCATATAAAACCACAGGCTGGGGATGTAACACAGGGTGACCATTAGTGAAATACATAAATGAATTGTACTGTAGAAGTGAGAATGAGATCCAATGAAGTTGATAGGTATTTATTCAAACAGCTAAAGAAAACCAAGGCTTTGAATAAGTTCAACATCTTTATAATCTATTCATTCTTTGGGCTTAATTTGTTTAAACTGTGGAATAGTGGAACAATTTAAGAACTCAAATTCATTTTTATAGCTAGAAATTATTCAAACGAATTTCATAATTAAAATTTATTAAACAAAATCAAATTCAAAGTTCACAAAATATAAATATTTCATAGCACCACTAAACATTATGACTTGAAATCGAATAGGCTTTCTGTCTGAAAAGCTCCTTGAATTATCCATGCTTGATATTAAAATGTTTTGCTAGACAATATTGTAAATTGATATTTTTTTGTTAGAAATTAAAGAAAGCAGTTTAGTGGTCTTGCCTGTTGTTTCTTTACTTGATTGTGGGTGTGTGTGTGTTTTTTTTTTTTTTGTAGGAAATGAATAAATAAATTCTAAAGTTAGTTCTGTTCTCTCAATTTTCCTACCCAATAAAATGTTGGGGGATAATAATGAGTAAAAAATGCAAAATTCTACATTAAAACTTTTAAAACCACAATTTCTATGTGAATTATTCTTTTTTATTCTATGTGAAAATTATTTTTTTTAAAGAAAGTTGTTTATTTAGAATCTTTAGCTATATCAACATTTTTAGTTCATTTGGTTATTAATTTATGTTTAAGTAAATCAGAATAGGCTGTTAGGTCCATCAAATTCCATGGAATCTTGGAATTACTAGAACTGTAGAATTGGAGTGAGAACTTTGGCTTGCCTGCCTGCGCCCTGCGAATTAGCGTGGCAATAAATTTGTTGCCGAGTGGGTTTGGCGTGGAACTTGGTTAAGTTCTCAACTCTATTACTGAGCGCCAAGACTTGCATTGATTTATAGTACTAATTATTGTAAGTTACAACGAAATCTGTTTATTGACATCCTGAGGTCAAATTGGTTCAAATCAATATTCAATCATGTCAATCTATTGTATGATTGTCCAAATCGACAATTATTTCATTTATTTTTAAGGAATTTTTGAATTAAATAATTTTTTTTTCACCAGCACGAGTATATACAGAATATAGTGTAAATCTAACCTATTTCAAAATGATTATGAATTTGAAATGAATTAAAAACAATAGACAGTATCTTATTACCATGTAAGTATGTGTGTGATAATACTTTAAACTTTTTTAATGTAATTCTATTGTATTTTCAAAATGCAATAAATAGTAACAGAGGCCACCATTCTCATCCATTAATTTTATGACCTTGGATAGTCAATATACATAATTCCAATATTAGACTTATTTTATCATTTTAATCTTGAAGTTCAATCTGGGTACTTTATGTTATAATTTATAGAAATTACACTTCCTTCTATTTATTTTCCTTTTTTGATTTATTTATTTATCATGACTATTATAGCTATTCACATTTTTATTCGCATTATATTATGATTATTATTATTAATTTTGTTCATTTTCTTTTTAGGTGAGCAATCAAATCTCTTGGGTACATTAGTTCGTTTTGATCAAAGATCTCTCTAAGGTATGTCATTCTATAGTGACTTTATTAAAGTCACCGTAGGCCAATCATCTTATTCATTTCATCATGGGTTGAATCGTGCTAAACATTCGGTCAAAACATTTTAATTTAATTGTTAGATCATTGACATATTTATGAAGTGGCTTACAGGTCACCTTATCCATCATAGAAGTTGCATATAACAAGGTTTTAGGAGGAATGTATCGTACTGCACTAGCTGATTCCTCTCGTCAAAATAAAGAGGAAAGATCAAATAAACGTATAGGTCCGGAAATACTTCGTTAAAGAAGTAGAGATGGTTGAATGTGACAACTATTCCTATCAGCTTACTCATTCAGAAATCTCAGACTCAAAGAAAATTAAATTTGACCACCGTAAGTTGACGTCATTTGACGGAGCCAGTGCAACGACTTCCCTATTGAGCTCTGTAAGATGACGTCATCTTACGGTGGTTGAATTTAATTTTCTTCTACGCAACTGACCGTCAGGTGTTGAATTGAACAGTTTCTATGTAAAAGAAGTTGAAAAATAAAAGCATGTTACAAATCTGTAAATAAAGTAATGATTAAGTTATTCCACAAAATAGGTAAAAACGTCTAAAAAACACGTTTTTCAAGTTTTAATTGGATTTACTTGATTATTCATCAATAAACCAATTTTTTCAACTTATATTGTAGAGAATTCAATTTTGAAAAAATGTAGCATCCAGTAGGCAAAAAGACACTCCAAAGTGATAATTTTTTTGACGAAACTGATTTTACACGGCTGTTCTTAACTTCCTATTCTTGTGTGTTTTGATCCAAGGAAAACCAGATTTTATGACTTGTGGGTGTGTTTTGGCTATTGGATCCTACAATACTTAATTATTAGAATTGAGCTGACTACAAGTTATGTTGGAAAAAAATATTGGTCTATTAACAAATAATCATGTCAATCCAATTAAAACATGAAAAACGTGTTTTATAGTCAGTTAAACGGATTTCGTAAAATAACTCAATAATTACGGTAGTTACAGATTTGTAACATGTTTTATTCGTTTTTAAGTTTCTTTTGCATACAATCTGTTCAATTCAACACTTACATGAAAGCCCTAGAGGTCTCTGAATAATTGAATTCATAGGAATAGCTGTCAACCTCATCCATGCTTATTTCTGTAACGAAGCGTTTCTGGACCAATGTTTACATGATCTTTCCTTTTTTTGAAAGTATGATCTATTCTCCCTAAAACACTGTATAAAGTTTCATACGTGATAGTTTACATTAATGAAACTAATTAATATGAAATCAATTATATGCTTATTGCTTAATTCATTAATATGATGAAATCGTTGATATACTCAAATCAATAATATGCTGGAATCATTATGATGCTCAAATCATATATATGAAAATATGTTTCATTAAAGTTTTTCATAGCAGCGGGCCTCTTAGCGCAGTTGGTTGGGGCGTCGCAACTTCAGCTTGCTGTCGTTTAAGTGGTCGTGAGTTCGAATCCCGCTCCACCGTCAGGCATTTATGTGTAATCATTCACCTCACTACCCACGCAGAAGTCTCGGACTCATGTGGGCATCATCAGCAAAAAAAGAGATTGTAGATTAGAAATAGAATGAATTATGTAAATCGGTCATAGCGGAGACAGTCTTTTTTGTAGGTTCTTACTGCACTCTTCTCATCTAGTTCCATATTTCCATATTTTATTTATTGTTTTCGGCTGGCTCAATGCGAATGTCACTTCATGTGAATTATTTGCATCACAAAACTATTCTATTTTGTGGCTTAGTACGTTTATAAATTCAATATTTCTCATGTATGTACAATTGAGTTTATCACTAAATGTTAAAGGGCTGAGTTTATCACTAAATGTTATATTGCTGAGTTTATCACTCTCAATTAAGTTTAATCACTAAATGTTATAGTGCTGAGTTTATCACTCTTGACTGAGTTTATCTCTAAATGTTATAGTGCTTCACATATTTCGGTCTCTTGTAAACGAATATTTGTGAATTCAAATGAATTAGATCGTAATGTTACATGTGAAATCTGCATTAGGAAGTTTTATTACTTTGATATTTTTGCTGTAAGCATTAATATACGGCCATATCTCTATTGCAAAATATATTTGTTTTTCGGGCAGACTCGCAAAAAGAGAGCAAAGTTTGCATAGCTGGGTTTCCAGCTAGGATTTATTTTGATCTCAGAATTTATTACGAGGAAGAAAATAGTGGATTGGGATTTGGATGGAAATACTGCTTCATGAGAATAATGTATGGGTCAATACTCGTAGTTTCTTACTCTGCAAACCAAGTTTTTGCAAAAATTGACTTGCAATCCTTTTACGTGAGCCACGTTTCTTCACGTCTTTCAACGTTGAAAGGATTGGGGATCATTCCGAAAAACCGTGCAAATTCTCACTCGCTTGGAGCGTTTCGTTTCTTATCGCTGTATTGTCAGCTGGTGGTTTAGAGGTTGCTCGAATTCAGCTCTAATAAGATTAGAACCGCTTGAATATTTGAATTGGTTTCAGCTAATAAATCTCATCAAGTGTCTGGCAGATTAGTACTGAATTTATCTAGGTGGCGACAAGGATTTAGATGTTGGTTATTTATCGTCATGTAGCTTGATATTATTATGTAAAGTGGAACTAATGAAATGGGGGTTACTTCTTTTTTGTTTTTTGCTCGGAGGATGAAGCCCACATAGGTCTGAGACCTGTGCGTGGGTAATGATTTGGATGATGGTGATTGATGAGTTGGACCTGCAGTTTTAGGTGGGTTCCGAACCACCGGGAAGTGATTTTACAACAGAGAACAAAGTCTTTTTTCCTGGCCAATCCAATCGGTTACCCTTACAAAGAGCGCCCAGGAGTTTCGTAGCTTATCTCTGATTGAACAGATACCTGCTACGGTACTCAGCTATCACTTCCCTGCTACTTCTAAGTAATGATATTTTATACAATGCTTTATTAAACTGTTTTATCAAATATTTAATAATTTTATCACTATTAACCAATTTAAGAGACCTAACGATCTGGGTCTTTCCTTTGGTGCAGTTTTATTAGATTCATTATTCATTCCTCGAATAAATTATTGACAAAATTATTTCACCAAATTTATGAAGTGAGAAATCGAACCATTGCTAGTCTGCGTCAGCTAGTATGTTAGAACAGAACAATATTTCTCATTAGTCTTCAGACTAGATATAAATGGTATTCTCAAGAAGTGAAATTTTTTTTAAAAATCCATGGGTACTATGTTGGTTGGTAGCAGGCTTGTTGACAATTGGCTTGGAATAAATTGTCATAAATATTGTTGATCCACAATAATTTAATACAAGTTTAATAAAAAAAATATTTGAACTAATAATTTATTGTAATAATAATAATAATAATAAACAACAATAAATAATAATAATAGCTTTTATAATTTATTGAACAATTATTTCGCCACTACTCTTTCTATGTTTCAATCTTGAACTAGTAATTGCCGTCTTTCTGTCTTCTTTCTGCTTTCTGAGCCGTGTTCCATTTTCAATAATTACTGTACCTATTTTCTTAGTAAAATCAATCATAATAATATACAGTCTAGAAGACTGGGCCACAGCTAAAGCCAGAATAATAAGAGAAAAACTAGGTTTAACAATCTTGTGTTAAGAACGCAAGGCTTTCTGTTTTCATTGATGGCACGTGCTGTGAAGAGGTTGTAAATTACGCTTGCTGTTTCTTCTTTTTCCCCCCAAATGTCTTTCTCTCCTATTTGTTGGATTTAGTTCTATTTCTGTTCTCAAGAATTTGCCAGAATGTTCCAGATTATGCAAGGTACTAGTTTCCAGAATTTCCTACTTTCAAACGGTATATAAGGAGTAGTCCTTGGAAGCAGAGTGGAGTTGTCATTCGAACGTTAACGTAATAAAGTGACAATGGTGGACTTTCTTTGCAGTGTGCTGTTTCTATGAATGGTGATTACATTTATGTCAAATAAATTGACAGACTGTGCTTTGTAAGTGTTCCATTACTTTATTGAGTGTTTAACTGTTTTTTTAGACATTTCGTTTTACAACATTGAACAGCTTATTGGATAGTTATTTATTAAATTATTGATCGGCCTATTGATCGTTGGTAATTAGTTTTGGTACAGTGATATTGAAAATTAATTATTAGCTGAACGTTGTTGGTTTTTCTTTTGATTAGTGCGTGTTGAAAGTAATTGTGTAAAGAAAGTGCGAGTGTTAATTTCAAGTGTTTCCAGCATTTTTTGTTTTGTGATAGAACCCGTAACACTTGCAGGGTGACTAGCGACCGGGAAAATCGGGAAAACCGGGAAAAGTCAGGGAATTTTTAAATTCTGTAAAAGTCAGGGAAAAGTCAGGGAATTTGAAAAAATATCGGGAAAACTTCGTAGTAATTATATACCTAATAATAATTATAATAGTGGGCCCAAAGGGCTAGAGAAATCGCTTGCAGACAACTAATTTTGGAAAGGGAAACTCATTTGGGAAGCTTATCGTAGGGGAAGGAGGTAACGAAAAACGGCTGTTTAGAAGATACTGATTTACATAAAATTCACAAGACATCTGTCACTTGAAGTTCAAGTTTATCGTTGCTCTGATACACAGATTTATTGTCCACAAAAAAACCCTACTGTACTCATATACTACTCATATACCTATACAGGGTGCCCCATAATGAAAATTTTACATGAATGAGTTCCTCATTTCTCAAGCTTTTAAAATGAGACTAAAATTTCATAAATTGGTAATTTGCAAAATTTGAAAATTAGAGTTTCAAAGTTGCTGACAAGGGGAAAATTGAGACAGCAATGCCTAACCAGCAATTAATTTTCTATTGAAAATATTGTGTACCACATTAATTGGTCTGAAAATAATGCTAGTTCTGAAAGGTTTTTCGGGATTACTATTTTCTGTTTTTCTGGCTGAGAACTACTATGGCAGAAGAATCTGACTGGTTTTACTAGCATTGCTTTACATTCACTCAGATAATCACCCTAGAGCCTAGACCCTGAATCTTCAAAAAATTGTTGGGATATTTTGGCTGAATAAATAGTTTTTCAACCAATGTTTTTCAGCAAATAATGTATGTAATTTTTCTTGTAAATTTCATTTTTCATTAACAGTTTGTGCCAATGCGTAACTATGGGGAGGAATCAGGGGGACGCCATCCCCCTAGACAAAGGAAATTTGGAATTTTAGCAGGCCTAAGGATTTAGGGTGATTGATCAATGATTGTGATATCTGGGTGAATGTACAGCAGGGCTAAAGGGGAACAATGGTTGTCCCTGGAAACAAGAACTCTGTCCAAAGATAAGTTTAAAAAGAGGATGAGAGGATTTTTTTTATAAATAATTCTGTGTGAAATCTAGTCAGCTCCCAGGATTCAAATTATTTATTTAAAAAATATCTTAATTCAATTGATAGATAGCTGCTCTGTCTTAACCAATAACATATTTTTTGTAGCCAAGTTCATATTATGAACATTTCAATGTGATATTCCCACCTGATGTTCATATGAGATACAAACATTAAATAATTTCATCAAATTAAGCATTACTTCATGAATCATTTCGTATTAACAGTATAATTTGCATCATCACAGACAAATAGGTGAACAAATAAATTTGGAAAGTTTCAAATGAAAATAACCTTAAATTGTTTCAAAATTCACGATTTTAGGCCTTTTAAACGCCCCGGGCCACCCCCCTCCCACTGGTGATACCCATACCCACTCAGGTACTCCCCCCCCCCCAAAAACAAAATTTGCTGCTGGATCCGCCCCTGATACAGTAGACAATTTCGAATACACCATAGCACTTGAATAAACTGATATCAGCGTGTTTTAGTTATCAGAAATGAATATGTTACACACTCATTTTTCTTCAGTTAATCCTGATTTTCAATCTTATACAATGGAGCAATCCTAGAAATGTTCAACTTAATTAAGGACTTTCAACTTAAAATTTCAGCAAGATTTCGAAAAATCCACATTTTTGTACTTTGACCCCTAAAAAAAACACCCTAAATGATTGGGTTACATATTGAAAAATACGCGTATCTTCAGCGAAATTTTGTGCTCTTTCCAACAGTGTTATCATAATTCCAATCCGATCAGTAGTTTTTGAGTTATTGAGCATTTAATGGCGGGAAGTGAGCGTATCTCAAAAAGTCATAATATGGAGATATTTGTAAAATAAAGGCCTCATTTCAAAAACGTCACTGAACATTTTTTGTCATAAAATTTATGCACAATCCTTGGTTACCGGCTTTTACACCTTACATGGGACATTCTGCATATCAGGGCAATGGAATTAGTGTATCTATAGAGTAGATAATTATATTTACCACATCATATTAAACAGCTGTTTATATTATATTATTTTTTATATCTTTATGTTTATATATTCATTTATCAGGGCAATGAAATTAGTATATCAGCTGATAGAGATTCTATAAAAAGCCTGATTGCATTTATTCAGTTGATGGTAACTCAAAATTAATATGGTGAAAACAACTATTTTCTATAAATAGTAAGGTATAGATATATGAAGGGCTGAGAACCTATCCTTTTGTTTCGCTTCAAAAAGGATGAAGGAGGGAGTGGGTCAATTTCATTGGCAAACGAACTTGATCTGTATTAATGTTCCAAAAATATGTGTTTAAAATTTGAAGTTGATTAGTCAAAGCGTTCGAAATTTATCGTCGAACATATACACAAACCCACAAATATACAGAAAAAGCCGCGAGCCTCCAGTCATGAGTCACAATTCAAAACTAAGAACTCGCTACGCTCGTTCAATTATAGAAACCCTCACATGAAATGCTCCAATATCGAACTTGAAATGCGTTTTTAGATGGACAACCAGACAAATAAGCTAGCTAGGTTAACAAACATAAAATTGTTTTGATTATTCGCTAAGGTCTTTTTGTTTTTCATCTATATAAAAGCCAAATACCCCTGATTCACTGACTCATTCATCAGAATTTCTCGAAAACCACATGGCTAATTAAGTTGAAATTTGGTACACATGTCCCGCTGGGGCTCTAGATGCATGCTAAGAAAGAATTGAAAAAAAAATCCAAAAAGTACAGTCAAAAGTGAAAATTTAAAAAATTAGATATAAGAAATATGAAGTTGTGAATTCAATAACTGTACCCGTATCCATGGCAACAGATGATCAACAAACAAAAATGCTGGTTCGATTCAAGATTTTGTACGAATTTTAAACCACCTCCTGGGGTCCAGGGGGGACTCTGCCGGCTAGTACCTTATATTGGTCAGGGAAAATTTTATTAATGGTCAGGGAAAGTCAGGGAAAAGTCAGGGAATTTTTGTAGCTTACTTTGCTAGTCACCCTGACTTGCAAAACCAGTTGGCTGCGTGGAGCGCGCTTTGCTTGTTATTTTGCTAGATTTTGTTGGTTAATCTTGATTTTTATTCGTCATGCACTATTCATTATAACTTTCTAGCTTCGGACATAACTTGATACTGAAATTGAACATAATTCAATCAGAAATAATCGGTAATTGTGCTTCAGAGTGAATTTTTCCAGTGAGGTTTGGGCCAAAACTAAGATTTGGATTCTCTAGTTAAAATGTGGTTAGGAAAGCGGGTTTCTTTTATTTCCTTTATGTTAATTTGTAACCTTTAATTTATTGAGTTGTAAAGTTGTGACAATAAACAATTGAATTGAATTGAAAAAGCAATTTTGGGGTAATAGTCTGTTGCACCTTCACATTCGATTGTATCCTAGTCTTGATATATAAATGAATAATGTAATAACGTATCAAGCATTATTTGCAGTAATATGACTAAGCAAAATTCAACATCTACAGATCGATATTATAGGTATTTCAATTATTTATCATATAACCTGTATAACTATAATTACATATAAATGAATAATATAATAACGTATCAAGCATTATTTGCAGTAATATGACTAAGCAAAATTCAACATCTACAGATCGATATTATAGGTATTTCAATTATTTATCATATAACCTGTATAACTATAATTATTGCTGGAATCATTTACCCTGAAGTAAGAGGAAGAAATCGATATTTTTCGTAGATAAATGGGTGATTCATATCGTAATATTCGAGTTCATAGAACAGTTCTTTGTGTCGGTTGTTGATGTATGAATGTTTCATTGAATAGCTCAGCAGTTGTAGTCCATTGAAAATTATTATTGGACAGAACAAGCGGTGTTGCAGCGTATTTTATTTCAAATATTCTTTACAAGGCGCATGATTAATGGATGTTGGTGTGGTGGGAGGGGGGGGGGGGCGTTCGAGGGATGTATGCTGCTTGTCTTCTATTTCTGACTGGCGGTTGGTGGCTGGTTATTTGGTAGTCAGCAGCTCCACCAACTTCCAGAGCAACAGAATGGAAATTTGTAATGGAAATTCGGCAACCGGCTACTCTGTTTCGCCTCTCTCCTTCCATTTTTTCCTTTTTTATATGAACTTTCCGTCCATTCCAACTGTATTATTTCAGTACGCAGTGAACCGCATCTTTTTCCCACTCCTAAGCAATTTTTTGATATTACAATAATTCTTACTGTAGCAAAAGTTTTTTCTCTCTTTGCAATGAATAAAAGTATGGATGACATCTTTATTAGCTCAGCGTTTTGATAGAGTGGAGCGGAATTTGAAAAATGATAGTTTGAAAAAGTTGAAGAATAATTTATTGCAATACAAGTTTGATACAGTTAGACTAATCTATTTAGGCCAATCTATTTTTAATCTAATATATGTAGCGATTGCTTTTACGTCGCACATTTTTTTAAACAGAGTACAGAAGCTTCACTACCTTGAAAAGCCATTCTTGATGTTATTTTTTTATTACAATGCGGCAGAATCAGTTCATTAAAATCTAATAACAGCATTCCGTTTCATTACGTTCTAACATTGCAATTTAATTCACTTTATATTTGACCGATTGATACTATTTTCATCCATTTGCATAATAATTCATCTTCATATTCGCTTGATGAAGTTTCTGCGACTTGAAGTTCTTCGGTTTCCTGTCAGATGGCCCTACTCACGGCTACATTCATTACCCTGTAAATTAAAAATAATTAAAATCATACGCATTGATAATGAGAATCTTTGTGCAGCTTTTTTATGCAACAATAACTATAGCCTAAATTGATGCTGTCTTTATCTATAGTAATTTATGTTGATGGTTGAAATTAGGATAAGGGGTTAGGTAAGATAATGAATTATTTTTTATATTGATTGCTCTTCGTGGCATCTTCATTTCAAGTAAAGTGCCGTTTTATTTGGAAAACTCTTTAAATACAACATTTGAAAATGAATCTTTGACTGAAGAAGATGAACATTCTTAAATATAAAAGTTTTTTAACAAACTAATTTTCAAAAATAATTGTTATTGAGAGCAGGCTGATGTTGAAAATGCATAGCAGTTCTCTGTTAAATATAAGGGGTAGTTTATATGTGTCAAGTCCTTAAAAAAATTTAGCTGAATTTTTTCATGAACTTATTTCGAAAAAATTATCCTCTTTCAAGTGAAAATTGCAAAAATTACGGTTGAATTTGATTTTAAATATTTTTTTTGTTTTTTAAACATCAAGTCTATGTAGTTTAATATAAAAAACAGACTCTAAAACAGTATTGAACAGATTTAAAAACAGTAACATTCGAGGGTAATGATGACAAGTACACCCACAATAATTGCGTTTATAGAGGTTAAATTTCTTTTAAATAAAAATCGAGGTTATTACTAGCATCCATTACTTCCTCAAATTCAGAACAAAGCCAGGTTTTTTCTTGTTTTATTATAGGAGAATTGTTATATAAGTTTATATTATTTCATATATAGCTATAGACATTAAAGACGGTATCTTAAAACATTGTTACTCATTTACTAAGAATTGAAATTGCTTGGATAGGAAGAGCAGTTTGTTGAAATTAAATACAAGAGTGTTAAGAGAAATTATCTTTTCCAAATACAGTACAATACAATTTAAATTCTTGAGTTCTGTTTATTCTGAGCAATATAAAGAATAAAATATTACATCTGAGACTATATATGATGTACATATATACATTATAAGATCATGGCAATGAAATTGTTTATTTTATTAATTCTGCCCAAAATAAATACGGAGATGAAAGATGAACAGATTAAGGCCTGCGGGCTTTTAATGATTATTTTTTGAAATTCTTTAGTATTGTCCTATCTATTATAGAATATTGTACGGTATTATCTTTTATATTTGATAATTATCCTTCCTTTGAACCTATCCCAAAATCTCTAAAACAAAGAAACTAAGCGGTCATATCACAAAAAGTATTGATGAATGTTGAAGAAATAGATTCTTGAATCCTTTTTAGATGCTACAGTATTTTCAAATTTCTATCCAGTATAGTGTAACATTTTTAGATGGTACAATGTTGAAAAGTAATCAGGTTGTAAAATTTTAATCACATTGAGAAATTTAAAAGCAGGATAATAGAGAAATACCTTGAGCTTATTCATTTCAACAGGGAAATTTTAAAATGTCTTAGAAAGTGCTTGTGCAACTAACTTTTCTCTAGTTTAGATTACAATCACGTTCTCAATTACTAAGATAACATCGTATTACTAGAAAAAGTTTTCAACAAGGAAACTAGTTATGCTCGTATTGCGGAAGAAACAAAAGTTATAATTAAAAACTTTTGTAACTTGTAGAGTGTAGCTGAATGCAGAGTTGTCTGGAGTGCTCTATTAAATGAAATTCATTTCATTTAATTTATGAAGATATAGGCATTATAAACCGCGATAGGAAAATTAAATTGTAATTGATTGAAACTAACTTTAATTTATATCTAAAATAGCCAGATATCAAATTAAATTCAGTAACTCTTATTAAGGTCTGTGATGTTTTCCATGACGAAATACGTAATGAACAATCTAATATTAAAACTGACACTATATTTCACTTTTATATATTGTTTTACTCACTTATATTGGAGATGCTTGAGGGATGCATTTCACTACTGAAAAGAAGCTACGTCAGCCTTTATCAGAAGTGAAATGCATCCCTCAAGCATCTCCAATATAAGTGAGTAAAACAATATATGAAAGTGAAATACAGTGTCAGTTTTAATATTAGATTGTTACTTATTAAGAGATTAATATCTGAGACATCATTAAACATTACAATAAATAATGTTTTTAGCCCTGGAAAATCATTGAAAAATCTTGAATAAGAACTAGGTGATTGTCCACTATTAACTGATAAGTGTAGACAATGTCAACTTTATAATTATTTTTCAATTTCATTGATTAATTGAAACATTTCATTCTACTCTTAGCAAACTTGAAACGACATTCTATTAGTTCACTTTTTACTTATGCTCTCACGTTCTGCTTGTCTATGCCACCTATCATTAGCTCTTACCAACCCCCCCCCCCTCCCCCCTGCTCATCCACTTCACCTAACTCCACTACTAATCGAATGGCGGGGCGGCGGCGTTCACCTAACGAGCACCAAGACCCGCCCTGTCGGTTGACGTCGTTGTAGTCAGACGCCCAACAAATTAGATGCACAAGATCGCAGCAATGGTCTATTCTGTCTTCGTCATCTTCTAGTCAGGACACACGCCTCTACACTACGCTCAACGCAATTAGCCGATTCCCAGCCAGCGTCTTGTGCCATCAAGCCCTGCTTTCTCTACCATACCAACTACAGTGTGGCCTCATTTGCATTTCTTCGCTCCACCAGCTCATGCACTCATCGTGCCTACCAAACTGCTAATTCACAATGCTAGTCCTGCTTTCTTTACTCGCTAATAGTAGTGCTCTCATTTCAACAACTACTCTACTGATGTACTAAGAGTCAATAGCCATATTTCTCAAGTTGAGTGAAATACCAAGATTGAGGCAAACTAGTAACTCGCTCAAAAGCTATTTTTTTTTTTGGAAATTGTTGGATTATGTTCCATATTTTATATTTTGTGGTGCTTGTGAGGGACTATTGTTGGGAGAGCAGAGCGCATAGGGTGCTGGCTGGTCTCTCCCATAAAATTCAGTCTACAGGAGACCCGTGTGATGGGCACACGTATATTCGTGAACAAGAGACTTTATATTTCAATCTAATATAATTTTATCCAGAATGCAAGGATTGAACCACCCTATGTTTTTTATGCAGTCTATTTTATAGTGTGTACAATAATAAGTCAAATCGATCTATCGCTGTTTTAATTCATTATCTATTATCCAGAGACAATATTTTTCAGAAATATTGTCTATCAAGTTTTGAAACAACTTTCAACAACAGGCAACAGTCTTCATTCGACATAAAAATGTTGCTTTCTGTTTCTTCGAAAGGTGTAAATACCAGATTCTTCTGGCGAATGACTTCTAATTGTTGAAAAATAGATTATAATAATGGGAATTGGATGGTAAGATGGTGGAATTGCATGAAAAGATTGATTGATTGATTGATTGACTGCCTTTATTATTTTCCTGGGAGGGCGAAGTTAGGGCGCAGCCGGCCCTCTCTTACACTTAACCCTCTAATACAGTTCCAACTTACATAGATAAGAAAAAATAGATAATAAATATACTAGTTGAGGAAAAAATACATATGAGCAAACTTGAATATGGTGATAAGGAAAGCGATTGGAAGATGGTGATAGGAAGTTGGATGGATAGACGATGATGAGTTAAGTGAAAAGATGGTGATATTATGGAAGTATTTTTCAAATTGCAATTCCTTTTGGAGGAGGAGGAGGAGGAGGAGGAGGAGGAGGAAGATGAAACGGCGGAGGAAGGGGAGGAGGATTAGTGTAGCTCAAATCTTGATAAATGATTTCTTAGCGGTGATAAGTGTTTGTATGGAAAGATGATCTTAAAAGGAATTGGATGGGGAAAAGTATAGAAAGATTGGATTAGAATATGTGAAGATTTGAGGATTGAATTGGATGGAAGATGTGAAAATTGAGGTATTGAATTAGATGTCAACAGTTATCTCATGAGTATAAGATTTAAAAATTTTGGAATTTGATTAGAAGATATGAGAATCTGGAGGTTTGTTAATTTTGGGAGTGTTGTTAATAAGATTGGAACATATGCAGATTAAGCTTAGAATATTTAGATTTGGAGATTGAGAAGACTAGATCTGGTAAGAATATGTGAAGTTGTTCAGTTTATGCTTTAAATATGGAAATTGATAGCTATCAAATTAATTTTTTCTGAAATAGCAAATTAGTTTTGGTAGTATCATTGATTCTTAGGAACATCCTCAAATAATGATAATATTTTTATCTGCTCATCAAAGCTTGACCATAGCAACATCATCTTCATGTAGTGGAATGAAGATGGTATTATCTCTTGTCCAAAGTCATTATTATTGTTAAATCTTCAAGCCAGATGTGTTATGAAGTGACTCTTTCTCATCTTTTGCTAAGTTCTTCCGTATAGACCATTAGAAAAGCATGCAAACCGTCAACTTGTATGCTCTATGGGAGAAAACTATAAACGACAGACAAATTCTTTTAATAGTGTCATGAAAAGACGACTCTTGACTCTGTTTCATAGGTTTAAAATGAAATCTTGTTTAAGGTGGTTGTACAGTGGAGCATCGAATACTCGAGGATAATCACCATCGCAAAATCAAACATGCTGTGGAATGGTGTATGACATATTGGGGCAACGTGATTGTGCATGATCACCACCATTCTACAGCTTGTTTTTGATTTTGTGATTGTGATTATCCTCGAGTATTGCTCCTCGTGCGTTGCTATGAAAGACTGTTGCAGACTTTGTTTGCGATTTGTTGTTTAGCTTTTGGCGTAGATTCGCATTTATCGATTTTTGAAGTCAGCGTCGACGTCCGAACAACAGGCTGCGTTGTAGTAGGTACAGTAGCAGTAATAAGGCCGCCTTCAACAGTAACAGCTGTTGATAATTCGCTTTTAAAACATGTTCCATTTAATTAAAACAGGGCTGCTAAGCAACCCTGCTGGCAACATGGCAGACAGGAGCATGCATATGCCAGAGAGCGGCACTAGCATTATACTGTATTCGTCGCTTGCTCTCCTAATTCCGTTCTGGTGTCTGCCACTGAGCACTGAATATAGGCAAAGGCCGCCCGTGGAACCAGCCTCCAGCTTCCAGCGCAGCTTGTAGGTCGTTACGCCCAATTGCTTGCCTAAACAGTCGACTGTGTTTGAGCCAACAGCTGACAATCTATTTCCTGTTTTTGTCTGTCTCACTCCTGCTGCATACACTCCCTAAGGTGATTCTCTATCTCTTCCTTTTGCATCCCCTGTGATTCATTATTGTCCTTCTCCAATAAATTTCGTATATTTGCAACATTTTGATAAAATTCTTTCAATTCGATTTCAACTTTCTATTTTTCTCTTTATCCATCACCTGCCAATTATTATTATTTTATTAAACCTGCCAATGTCATAATGTTGCAAATTATTTTAAATTTAAAATTATTATTTTTGAAACTGAACAATGTCAATTAGATCACTGGACCGGTTTCGTGGCTTAACTTGTCACATTTTCAACAAAAAATGTCATTTAAAATCTTCAAAAGTGGAAACTGGTCCAGTTGTCTACTAAACACGTGGAATTGAAAAACTGTCATTATTTTGGAGTTCCACAACATTAATTATCTACTAACATACTATAATTTGATTTAAAATTAATTTAAATCTATAGCTATGACATTTTATTTAGAATTAATTTGAATGACATTTAAAATAAGTTTAATAATATATGACTCAATCTTCATCTTCCTCACATCCTCTTCCTTACTGCTCTCAATTTTATCCTCATTCAGGCTTGTCTCTTTTCAATTTGATGATTCAACGTGATACCATAACACATTAAAAGTAAATCTCCTTTACATATTGAAAGGGCTGGAAAACCTCATTAGTTTGTCTGATTTCTGGTATATCTTGGCTTATTTTCCCTTTTTCTTTGCAGTTATTCTACTTAGAGCCTGCGTCCAATATATTTTCCTAATTCTTTTCATTTATCCCATATCCCATAGATTATTGTCATTCCTATCGTAAGTTTCAGTTTCTAACTGTACAAGGGAGTTCAATTTTGTCTACTCACCAAACAGCTGCCAAAGACAATAATCGATTAGGGTTGACATAGTCACATACCCGCATGCAAGTCTCAGACACACGTAGGCATCATCAGAAAAAACCCTATTGTTTTATTTCTATCATAGTCATAAACAGGTTTCAACTGCTATTGCATAGTGTATTTTATCCAAAAGATTTCTTAATGTTTCAAAAGCATGGAGTAGTAGGTCCTACCCTATAGAATATGAGAATTTCAACAAAAATAGTCGTAACAATCAGACAATACGAGGGTGGTTTGATAAGTCCATGACTTTTAAAGGAAAAAACTTTTTTTTTTGCAAAAAATCATTTTATTTTTCTACATAATCTCCTCTTAGCTCGATACATTTAGTCCAACGTGTTTCTAATTTTTTCATTCCTTCTAAAAAATAAGATTTCTCAAGGCCCCCAAAATAGGCATTTGTTTCAATGATGACCTCTTCATTCGACCCAAATCTCTTACCACCCAGCCATTTCTTAAGGTTTGGAAAGAGGAAATAGTCAGAGGGTGCTAAATCTGGAGAATATGGTGGATGAGGTAGCAGTTCGTAGCCCAATTGATGAATTTTGGCCATGGTGACTACACATGTGTGTACCCGTGCATTGTCCTGATGAAACAACACTTTTTTCTTTGCTAAATGCGGTCGTTTCTGCTTTAAAACAGTGTCAAGTCTGTCCAACAACTGTGAATAATAATCCCCAGTGATCGTTTTATTTTTTTCAAGATAATCAATAAAAATGACACCGCGGGAATCCCAGAAAACGGTGGCCATGACTTTGTTAGCCGACAGACCCACCTTAGCCTTTTTCGGTGCACGTTCAACCATAGAAACCCACTGCTTCGATTGTTGCTTGGTCTCTGGTGTGGTGTGATGGATCCAGGTTTCATCGACGGTTATAAAACGCCGCAAAAACTCGTTTTGATTGTGTCTAAACATCGCCAGACAGGCCTTTGAAGTCTTCACGTGGTTTTGTTTATGGTCGTTCATGAGCAATCGCGGCACCCATCGCGCGGACAGCTTCTTCATATCCAAATATTCATGCAAAATGTGATGCACTCGCTCACCTGAGATGCCTACAGCCTCAGCCAACTCACGCACTTTCAATCTTCGATCGTCCAATAACATTCCATGGATTTTGTCAACGATTTCATCCGTAATGACTTCTTTTGGGCGACCTGAACGTTCAGCGTCACTTGTACTGGTGCGGCCACAACGGAACTCAGTAAACCACTTTTTAACCATTGAAATTGACAGTGCAGAGTCCCCATAATATTTATCAAGCCTTGCCTTGGTTTCGGTAATGGTTTTTTTACGCAAAAAATAATGCTTAATCAGCACACGAAATTCACTTTTTTCAATTGTCGTGGAAATTAACGAGGTTAACTGCTTTAAATGGCTCCAAAAAAAAAACTAAATGATGCAGCTGGTTCGAAATACTACGGAAGTCGTCCGATAGATATCAGTTGAGGGCAGCAGTGTTGCCAATACAGTGGCTGCGCGGGAAATTTTAAAAGTCGAGGAATTATCAAACCACCCTCGTAATTAATTTATTCAAAATTTTGCTACAGTATTTCCATAACTCCGAGTTAGGTCCAAAAGATATTAGTAATTATTTTTCCTGTTGCACTGTAGTATTTTTTCAGTTCAAATTAGTAATATTTTTAGAACTGAAATATATTTGATCAAAAATTGTTATACAACAGTTTGTCATGAAACAAACACTGTAAAACCAAACAAACAGAACACAATCCGCAAAAAAAAAAACTAACAGAATAGTTGAGTTTTTTTGGTTGGGATTGAAATAACAAATTTCAATCAGATTAAAACCTTCTCGTTATTCAGCCTCATCAGTTGAATGCAAATAAAATTGCCTGAATTTGTATGTTAGCGTCAATAGCATTAGTGAGCATGGTTGGATTTTGTTACAATGTGATTTTGGTTAGAACTGTTGAAATATTCTTCTTTTTATTCCCTTACACAAATACATTTTCATAATAGAAGTCTTTTTCTTTCTCTTTTTCTTGTATAGCGCTACAACACTGCGTTGTGAGCCTTGCCTCCAAAACAATCAACCTCCGAGCTTCCCTATCCCATCCTTATACATTCATTCTTCTGAAATCAAACGTTTTGACTTCTGTGTGGCGTCGTTTCCTCTTTACTAGTTTAGAAGTAATTGACCTCTCCACATGACGCATGACCCAAGTATTTGATACTTAGATTTTAGTGAATCTCACTAAGCTCTGCCCTTGAATCCGTGAATACTTCAATCCCATGTTGCATTGGCCTGCACGCCAAATTTTATTGAAAGTTTTAATTAATTTGTTGAAACTTAGAACTTAATTTTTATATATTTATAAAAATATATCTTAATTTTTTATCATAATATTGTATTTATTTTTGTGTGTGAAATTATAATAATATTATTGTATATTATTTGTATTCGGTTTTTGTGCAATAAACGATTTGATTTGAATACAGGTGCTAACTGTACGACAGTTATATCTCAGTTGCATCACCCATTACATATTAAAATATAAAAATAAATTCTCGTTAACTGATACATTAAATTATGATTTGAGACCCAATTCAACAACCGAATATCAAGTCTATTACACAAATTCAACACTACTTAGAAGACAGTTCCTCTACATTAGCAGTAAATACATTAATATCCTACAAAACGAATACCTGAGAAACAGACATAATAATAAAACAATTCACATGAACAGAAACATTAATTCATGGATTAGATCAAAATTTTTCTCATCTTTAAATTTTATTCAATAAATAAAATTATATGCAAGTGACTATATTGTTTACTAAATAAATTTTTAAAAAATTAATAAACTTATTAAACTATAAATGCGACTCTCACCAGCGCACAAGGTTTTTCCTTTTGCTGGTGATGCCATAATAATAATAAAAACTAAATAATAGTAATTGAGCACATTACTGTAATAGGGCTACAGACGATATACAGATAATTAATTAATTACATATAATTTATATTCAAATATGTTACATATAATTACATTGTAATCACTAATACAAAAGATCTTGTGGTTATGTAGATTAATATAATGTAGAAGTGTATTATTATTTAGTTTTATTTTGTACAATGACATTTGTAATGTTTCTGTTTTTTTTATGTGGCAATAAATTCAATTTCAATTTATCGAAAATGTGATTGACAACAGTCCAACAGTCTGTGATTTTTCACATGAATAGGTTTTACTTGATGTGTTCGAATATATACATGATTAGCGATTAGGCCGTTAAGTCTCTATGATTATCTTATACAGGAATAATTGAAAACTGATTTCATCAGAGTCTTTATGGTGACTAACCAATAGTGTTACTTGCCATCTAGAGATGGATAGACTCTTCAACCTATTCCACTCGAACTCTGCACGATATTCTTTTCTTTCTTCTCGTATCAGATAAAAGTTGATATTGTAGTTTTTTGCTTATGTCTATTGTAAGTACCATCGTGTAAGAAAATTGCTGTAAGAAAACGAAGTCGAAAACTCGGTAATCTTGAAAGGAGTGGGCAATCTCCTGCGAAGTACATGCACAGCATGCTGAGTTGGTTTTTGTCTGCTCTGCTGTGTTCTCCTGTGCGATTCGTCGACAAAGGAGGTACGGTGGAAGAAGAGAGGAGCAGCCAGTTTGATAAGCGCTGATGAGCGGGTGGCGATACGGATAGGCGGGAGGAGTGAAGAAGACGGACTAAAGGGGTGTCGGCTATGAGCAAGAGTTGCAAAAGTCCGTTCTCTTTTTGCCGAGAAGCGTGCGAGCTGAGAATCCTCAATAAACCGCCGACCTCTGCAGCGTGATAAACAAAACTACTTTTATTAGCGCTTAAAAACTTTTCGTCCGACTTCCAGATAACGCGGCTGCTGTCGGGAGTTCAGTTCTTGTTGTTATAAAGATGGTTTCTTCTTCAGCAAGCAAAAGTTGGTCGGAGGAAGTGTGCTGAATAAAAGAGATGGCCGCCACCACCTTTTCTTACCGCAAACCCCGGCGCTGCCGAAACACAGCTACGTGACGTCCTTGATATTGTTGACGCTTTTTGTAATGCTTTAAAATTTTCCGGCCAAACTTCTCGCCGGTGTAAACCAAGTATGCTCTTACCGAAGTTACCGTCACGGACGTGATTCTTAGCCACCGCTAAACGAGTGCTGCTCAGCTCTGAGCTGTCCTTACTCACCCACGCCAGGGTGGGCGGTTGGCTTCAATTAAACATAATACAACATATTATTCCAGTGTACGATTAATTGATTAACTGCCTTTCTTAATAAGGGCGGAGTTAGATCTAAAGGTTTCTAAAAATTCCTAAAAAGAATCTAAAAATAAGTGTTGAATTAAGCATAATATTTTCCTTTACTTGTGTAAAGTGATTGAAGTTTACCAGTAAAATAATCTTGAACAACAAATAAAAAATAATAATCCCAACAGAAAAGAAATAAAATTATAAGAAGGAAAAATACACCACATAATCATTGAAATTAATAAACCTAGAAAAGGTGTAAAATAATAAATAAATAAATTATCCCTCTATTACAGTAGAAACAATTAGTCTAAGCGCATGGCTCTGGTTTCACTACTAGCCGTCCTGTAAAAGTTGACTAGTTGACCTTAAAGACATCTGCAGCGTCGCATGGGCCACATGTTTTTAGAAATGAGCGATAAACACTCCCCTCGCCATGGCTGACTACCAAACGGCTGTTCGCCCAGACTTATTGTTTCTAATGTACTAGATGGGAAGATAGTGGACTCGTTATGACAATAAAAATCATAAACAAAATCAATACAAACGATTCAATGACGCATTTACAGCCTGAAGTGCAGGATGTTTATTAAAATGGTTTTTGGAATCACGGAAAGTCAGTCAAAAAAAGTATTTCACTCAGGAAAATTAGACAAATTCTGCCGGAAAGAGCAATTTAAACAGGTTTTTTTCGCACAAAAAACGCTTACATTCTCTCTACTGTCTATGCCTAGCAGGAAAGCGGTTAATTAACTGCCCAATATAATTTATGTGAATAAAAGCTGTTTGAATTGCTTTTCCTTCAGTATTTGTTTCTTTAAAGTAAAAATTAGTAGATTAGAAAAAAATTAGTAAGCAATTTTTTATAATATGTTTTTTAACCCCGAATATCATTTTGAAACGCCCTGTACAGTCTGTAAACTAGGCCAAGGCAATTTACGATAATAAGAGTGAGATAGAATTAATAAAAAAATTAATGTTGAATAATACATCATATTTTTCTTTACTTGTGTAAAGTAATTAAATTTGACTATTTAAAAGTGGACATACTATATTTTATGATTATTGTCTCTGTTTTGTAGCCCAAGAACAGAGGCATTTATTAATTTCAATAAATGAAAAATATATTCAATACTACATTTTGCTAATCAATTGTAGCAACCCATTATAAGGAGGCGAATATAAATCTAGCAACCAAAATAAGAATTACTCCGATCCAAGTTTAAACATAAGCATAGCATATAACGTATATTACAATATATAATAACAAAACATAAATGTCAAAAGAAGGCAAAATAATTTGAAAACAAATAATAATAATAAAGATGAAAAATAAATATAATAATATATTATTAAATACATAATAATTCCTCGCTTCCTGAAATGTCAGTGTTAATTAAGAAACATTTTATACTTTTTTGAAATTCAAGACGTTCATTTCTCTTATGTTAGTGGCAGTTTATTAAAACATTTACAGCCTGTATACAATACAGATTTCTGACCAAATGTTGTACTTCTTTCAATATTATCACAGAAAAGTCTGTCTCTTATCAAGTTCTGAGTGGTTGTCTCCAAAATTGAATTGATACAGTAAGTAGTCCAACTAGGATTATGGTCGGCAAGAAAGGTCGGATTATCAAAAAGAAATTGTTATTCATTGTACAATAGAAATACATTTTTACCGCGAAATATGCGATATTTGAACTCAAAAACGACTGTATTATACTCCTCAGTAAAATAGTAATCAATTATATTTCAATAAGAAGCAAGAACGCTGTTATTTGTATTACAAATAAGTTTAGCACAAGTTTGCGAGTTCGGCGTGGTCAGACGGATGGACCATCGTATGATAGTCGAGAGGGGTTCTACTGTAAATCATTTAAAATGACTAAAATTTGTCGCGGATATTTCAGAGGTGTACTATAAAAGAGTGGCTCTAGTAATTCAATTACAATAATAATTAACGGAGACACTAGCAAACTTAATTTCTTCAAACAACTTGTATCGAATTATTGATGGAGCCGACAAGTTTCTCGTGCAATGCCGGCAGTTGGTGGTGGATTTGGAGACAAAGTTGCTTATTTTAGTTGGTAGCCTGCAGGCTTGGCTCGGATAGGATAAGCACCAGGACGTGTTGCAAGTTAGAGCACAACGGGGATGAGACGAGCCAAAATCCCCGTAACAAGGCGCATAGCAGCAACACTGGCTCATCCATTCACGGGTCATTACACGCTAGATGGCGGCGGAAAACGTTAAAGCTGCAACTTAGTCGGCCAGGCCAGTGTTCGTTCACCTAAATCCTACAACAAGCCCTGCGACGCGCGATCGCCCCCCTGATGCGCATGGCCTTTTCCTTTCTACTACAGCTTGGCTAATCCAAACGGCGGCGACTGCCCACCATATCTATTCTACACTGTTTCACATTTAGTTGGCAGTTGAAGATGTTTTCAATGTATTAAATGAATGGGTGAAAATTAATGTTTATTTCAGATTATCACATTCCATCATGTAAAAAAGTTATTGGTTGTTTTTGAGTTGTTAACATGTCTCTTATGGGGTTAATTTCTTTCTTTTCTTTTATTTATTTCAGATTTATTCCGTTTATTTAAAATTTATTCTCGTTTATTACAGATTTCTTTTCGTTTATTTCAGATTATCTCATTCCATCGTGTAAAAAAAAGTTATCAGTTTTTTTTTTTGAGGATGAAGCCCACATAGGTCTGAGACCTGTGCATGGGTAATGAGTTGGATGTTGGTGATTGATGAGTTGGACCTACAGTTTTAGGTGGGTTCCGAACCACCGACAGTTGTTAACTGTCTCTTATGGGGTTCATTTATTCATTTTCTTTTTGAACTCACTGCTGGCGCTCAAGTTAATCTTATGCCAGTAGTGACACATTTTTAAACGTTTTAAGTTCTATAAAATGCATTACAGATAATATTTTTGTTTTTGAATTGTATTACTTCAAGTGTTGTAACGGTTGTTATCTGTACTTTGAAGTGGCAATAAAGTATTATTCAATGTGCATTTCCAATTTTACAATGTATTTTCCAGTATTACAATGGAAGCCGTAATGAACTATTTTGCCCGTTATTAATAGAATTATAGTAACATAATAACCCCTTATTTAATGAACATATTATTTCAATCATAACTCATTATTTAATGGAATTGTTTTGAAAAACTCAATTTTGGTAAATTTGGTAAATCTCTCCATTAATGGAGAGATTAATTTTCCATTATGTATTAAGCTATATCAAAGTTCTCTCTTCCTATTCCATCTCATGATTTACATCTTATTAATAATACAATAATAATAATAATAATAATATATTACTCAAAAACTTTAAAATGTCTTTTATCTACGACCATCTCATAATGTATACATTACAGTTTCACAATTGATGCCAAAACAGCTGTCTTTTCGAAATGCTTTTTGAAACCCGTTGCATAATGAGCTCATTATAGTACAGGTTCTACATTATAACACGGGTTCTGGACCAATCAGAAGCATTTTTGATGGAATCAATATCGTAATTCAATATTGTGAAACTATCAGCTGATTTGATCAAACTGCTACACCAGCTGCTTTAACCTAACAATCTACTATAACTTCTCGTCTCGTATTTGAGATGAGAGGTTAGGTATCTCTGACAGTCACAGGTAAAATGAAATTGTTTTAATTAAATGTATACTAGTGGTCGTAGATAAAATAGTGTATGCAACGATTTTATTTGGCCATTAAAGCACTCGTGAGATATTTATAACACTCGCATTCGCTCGATGTATAACTTATGTTATGTTATGTTATGAAGGGACGGATTCAAAGATCCAGAAGATTCAAAGATCCTCACACGTCAACCGAAGCTTATTGTGTGTCCCTAGTACGTTAGTTAGGCAAACCAATACCTGTGCCCTTTACAAGATCCAGGAGTTTTTTCCCTATGCTAACGTCCCATTCATCACCTGGTTGCTTAAAGCCAAACAGAGCCATTCTCCTTGCCCCGAGTCTCTCGCAATCCAGTATGATATGCTTGGCAGTCTCTTCAGACTGATTGCAAAGCCTACACATCTGATTTTCATTTCTGAGTCCGATTGTGTGGAGATGTTTCCTGAAGTGGCCATGTCCAGTTATCAGAGCAATCAGCTGCTTAACCTGACCTCTACCCAGCCTCACCATCCAGTTGGTGAAGTAGGAGCTTGTGTCTGCTAGCAGCCTTTTGCCAAGTGCTTGGCCTGAGTGACCTTGCCATTGCTGGTGATGTAAGTCCCTGGACCATTTGTTTATTGTGTGGAAGGTAGTTGTTTTGCTTATGCCACAGCTTGGCTCTGGGCCAAAGAATGACCTACTAGAACCTTGCTTAGCAGATGTATAACTTACATATAACAAGTGCCTTAATAAGGGTCAAAATAAAATCGTTGCATAAACTACTATTATTTTTTTCATTTATTATTTTCCTCTCTTTAAATTCAAATTCAAATTTATTCCAAAAACATAAATTTACTATAAACGTAAGTTATTGTTCATAAAATTATTGTTGAATTTTAAAAAGGAAATGAAATTATTTATTTATTGTTAGAAAACATATTTTTGGAATTAGTGTTGTATTTGTTGTGGAGGTAGTATCAGTTGACTTGAGAAAGGGTCACTCACTGCCGGAGTCGGCTTGAGAGACTCAATTCATCCATCTTTGGCTACTCGTTCAAAATTCAATTAGACTGGCTTAATCTATCAAGAGGAAATTAGAGTATTAAGACTTGAGAACTTGAACATATTTACTCTAGAACATGACATGCCATAGTGGGGTAGGATGATTTCCTAAATATATGTATCTTATTATTACCTGTAATATAAATATTGAACCACTTGGTTCAATACTTTGTACTGTATATTTGAAAAAGGAAATAAAATTATTACTGTATTTATTATTTGCTGAAACCACCACAGCTGATTAATCTGAAATCTCAAGAATGTTGTAGACTATAATATCATAGACTTTTAATTTCATTGGCCATTTTTCCCTTTCCCTTAATCTCTGTATCTTAATCTCATCTCACTCCCTACCATAGCATATTCATTTGACCTTTACCTTTTTCTCTTAGTTTCCATTTAATTCCATTCCAGTATTCTCTTTATATTATCTTTTCCCACTCCCTATCGTAGAATTTCCAACTGATCATTCATTTTTCTCTTGCTTTCATTTAATTTCATTCCCACCTTATTTCGATACTTACATCAATATAATTTTTAGAGCAGTGGGTGGTCATTCTTTTCCTGAGTGAATCTAATAACTTGGATTCAATTATTATTACAATCTCGGTCTTGGTGCTGGTTTTGATAGATGAAAGTTTATAAGTTTGATGATGTCGATTGTGGCAGGTTGTTAGGTTTTGGGTGGTGGTTGTAGGATGGGGGGGTCTGGCAATGGCCGCTGTCTTCCGGTCGGCCGAGCATTTTTTCCCGCAATACTTAACTCAGATAATCGAGATCCAAACAAAAAGAAGTCAGGAGGAGACTTATTCTTTCTCTTTTCCTTCCTCCGCCGTACTGTTCTGAAAATCGCTTTACTTTGTCCCCAGCAAAATATCGGCTCCGCCTGTTGTTGTACCAGTCCGGCAGCGGGCGAGGCGAGGGAGGAACCAATATCGCTCTTCTTGGTCAAGTCAGCATTTTTCTTGAAAGCTGCGTTCATGTCCCATCTGGTCGGTCCTGCTATCTTCCTCCCCTCCCCCTTCTCAATCACCCTTTCCGACGATGTATTCCACCTAGCCGCCCTCTGTCATCTTGTTCATGTTTCAGGCTGTAGCGCTACTTTTGTGTACACTTTCCTAAAGGGTTGAATCTGGTCTTTCTCACTCATAACCTCCCACTCCATCTCTATCTTCATCATTCTTTCTCTTCCAATTGCATGTCTTTCCGCTCCACTTATTTTCTACTTGAATTCGTATACTCATCTCTCAATTCTCGGTATGTTATATATAATCAGAGAGGAGTGTATTGATGAAATGCAGAAGCCCGTTCTATGTTCCTGCCCATTCATCAGTGGTGTTCAAGTGTTGATCAAACTCATTGATCAACCTCAAATTCTTGTAATCACAACCTGGAAAAAAGAAACTTGATGAAATTATTTGACTTTTTTTTCAATTTTCACTAATATTCTTGTAGATGCACAATATTAGAGTTGTGGGTGCTCATCCTTTTTCTGTGAATCTAATAACTTGGATTCAATTATTATTACAATCTCGTTCTTGTTGCTGGTTTTGATTGATGAAAGTTTGATAATGTCGATTGTGCATCGATTATCTCAGACACTGTATATTGAAGGAAATTCATTTATTTCAATTTTAACGATAGATATTTATTTAGTTTAAAAATACCACTTTGTGCCGTTATGCAGGAAAAATTCTATTTCCCCCCCCCCCCCCCAATAGCAATTACCATTCAATCAATCCCTATCCATTTATGCATCGCTGCATCTATTTCTACCCATTGACTAAGTTTAGAAAGGTCGGTTCCCATTGATAGGCAACAAATCTTCCTTCCCAATTACTAAGTTTGGAACCATTCATTTTATGAATTCCTTGAGTTCAATCTTTCTTATTAGTTTCTCTGATTTTAATTCATTTCCCCAGTTTTGAACAATGTTTCCTATCCTCTGCATCAATTCATTCTGCATTCATTGATCAAGTCTAGTTAAGTTTCTTCTTATACATTTCATCACTTTCTTTCAAACTATTAAGTTTGGAACCGTGATTTTTATTCAAATCATTTTATCAACTCTAATCCATTAAACGCCTTTTTCTATTTGACTCATATATTTTCATTGATTTACCTTGCTTGTAACCATTTTTCCTATTTGCCTTTGTTAATTCAAATTAAATCAAATTTATTCACACATATAGAATACAGAAAATAAATGAATGAAATAATTTTCACTGTGAATATTCCCCACAAAGAATTTCTATCCATGAGCGAGTTAGCTCTATTAGAACTATTTCTTCTATTCAGAACTATTATTTCTCATTAATAGGCTTGAAATGAGTCATAGTTCAAGATGAAGGTGTGCAGAAATCAGTCGGTGGTGTTGATGTATGGATGGAATGTATGTTGGTTGTATGATGCAGTGCAATTTTTGGCTAGCCGCTCTTGTTGGCTGACGGCAAAACTAATAGTTTTAATCAAGCGCATTTCAGTGAAGCGCCACGTAAGAAGGAGATGCTTGGCTCTGAAGCCAGCAGGTAAATAAATTAACATCTTCTCTCTGTTGTGAGAGATTTGGAATTGGAGGAGGTGAGGTTGGGGCTCTCAGTAGTAAGAGCTCGGGCAGATACTGCTAAGTTCACACTCGGCCTTAACGAGCTGCTGCTCACCGGGGGAAAAGAAATTATCCGACTCTCGACTAGCCTAATCCAATTTGAAAGTTCCGTTTCGGCCTGCACGCTGCAAAGCTCTCCTCCACTGCAGACCCAGCGCCCTTCCTACAAATTGAAAACCAAACTACAGAGAGCTAGCCAGCCAGCCAGCCAGTTCTTTGTAATCAGCTTCCGTTGTCAACGTACGTGACCCTGCATCGCTTCTTCGTCACTACCCCCGCCCCCTTTTACTTTGCTCCCCCCCCCCCCATTACCGACCAACCCACGACTGCACGGTCTCTTCTGCACATTGCTCGCTCCTCTTGTTCTTCACGGTTTTCGAAAAAACAAATTACGCTTCGCCGAAACCATTTTGTTCTGTTCTTGCTGCCCTATCTTCATCAGATACGTTAACTCATCCTTTTTCGAACATTAGTAGTACGGCAAACTTATCTCAGCCACCATCATCTGCCCTTCCCCCAGAATATATTTGGTCTACCACCCCTGTTAATTTGAAAATACCTCTCGTAGCTGGCGCCCTAATGCGCTCCACATTCCCCGACTATTTTGTTCAGCATATTTCATTAATACTGCTTGTTTGATCATTATCCAGCACTGAAGAATTGTATTTTGTAATACTGTATCTTATAATATTGTATTTTGGAGTATAGTACCTTGTAATATTGTATTTTGAATTATTGTATGTCGTGTAAAATTGTATCTTTTATAAGAACTGTAGAGTGAAAGTTTTTTGAATCAAATGAAAGATGAAAAAACCATCAGTGGAATCTTTGTAATAATTACGAGGAATGCTTGTTTTGATTTTTAACATGTGATTCTATATATTTGATTTGTAATCAAGTATTTCTAAATACCATACTTGATAGAACATCAGGTCCAAATAATTATATTGTAGTGTTACTAATTACTTCACTCTTAAACTCTGTAATATTTATAATATTACAATATCTATAGAGGACTATAAATTGAGAGCTTATTTGAAACACATCAGACTTGAATCAATTGTATCAAATATGAATTAGACTGATGAGAGCCAGTGAGCTTAATTGTGTGGTGAAAGTCATAACCGCATCAAACGTACATTGTTTGAGATTTGAATCTTCAGTGCCAAATCCAAATCATTTATCTATTTCGGCCTATGCTTATAATATTTTATTCATCGTCTCACTCATTGTTTTTATCAAGATTCTACTATTGCATGCATAATTGTTTGCTTTGTGCCCATGAATATTTTAGTTCTCGAATAACGCCAGCTCAATAATAGTTACGTTTGCTTCATTGAAGAACGCAATAGCTGTTGCTCTATTGGTAATCTTTCGATATTTTTTACTTTTCTGATGCCCTCCTCTTTTTTCCAAACTTCGTTTTTTATTCGTAATGGAAAAATTAATAGATATTGCAGTGTTCATATTAATTTGTAAATAGATTTAAACTTTGTTCCCGTACATAAGAAATTAATAGAATTTAAGATAATTGAAATACTCAGAATAAGTCCACTAGAGACGTGGCTTACGTCGAACACTTTCAATTTCAAGAGAGTTGTGATTCGAATCAAAAGTGTGATGGGGCAATGTGGATGAAGGGTAACAAAGCCGAAAAGAGTTGAAGATGTAATTTATGCAGGGCGTGCCAGATAGATTACGTCATTAGTGCGCTTGACATACCCGACGTAAAATCAAACGGCAAGAGACGTGTGACTGCGACCGTGCCTCATGCCCCATTTCAAGATGGCGGCGACGGTTTGGCGTGAGGCAGCTCGATCCTAAGTAATGGGCCCATTTCACCCTTCAGTAGCTCGTGCTCCTCGCTCTTGCAAATAATGTCCATTAGAAGCCGTTCCGTGCAAAGAAACTGTGTCTCAGGGATAAGAGAAAGAGAGCATCTAATCCCTGAGCTTAGCCGCGAGCCCTCTTTCTAAGTTGCTGGACCAGACCCTATTTTCAACTGTTATCGTTACTTTGGATGGCTTGCAGGTTATCTGCATAGTCACCATTACGTCCTGGTCCTTGAACCAGTTGTTCTTTTTCTCCTTAAAAGACTCTTTTAGGAAGGAGAGAGCCCACTCGCACCGAGCACGAATAATTTGTTGAGAAAGTAAAGCAGATTTCGTTCTTTCAATCCGCAGCTGCCACAATACTGTCTCTCTCTCCTTCCAAATCCTCCCCACCTCTACATCCTTTCTTTCCTATCTGTCTCCTTCTATGGGTCCTTTGAGTGCGCTCGCTACACGATTTTATTACAATTGAACAATAAATTGTAGCGGCTTTGAAGACGAGTATCTTTTAAGCGGCGCACCCAAGTTCGATAATCGTTACCTTTAATACTGTTGCTTTATTGGAAATCTTCTGATATTTTCGTCTGGTCTGTTGCGCTCCTCTTTTTCGATTAAATCGCTCAGCTCCCAGAATCCGCTTATCCTGACGATTCGTGTTGCTTCGTGTTTCTTCTTTGAGTTCAATAGTAATTGCAAAGTGAAGTTCGAAATGTTTGCGCGCTCAGAGTATCAGTGCTGATAGGGTGGTAACCTAATTTTATGATGCGCAGATTATTTTCTTCAAATAAAGAATGACATCAAATACTTCTAAATGTTCAAAAGACATTGAAAAATCCAAATATTAAATCCATGTATTTCTGGACATTTGCAAACAGAATTTCCAAATTAACATTTTGAATTAATTGCAAAGTTTAAGAAAAAAGTTTTATAAAACCCAATAGTCTCTTCACAGCAAATAAAAATTACACTTTAGCTATTGCTTATGTCTATAACTATTGTAACACTATTTTAACTATTTGTCACACTTGCCTTGAAGTCAACAAGAGACTGTCAATAGCTTAATTTGTGTACAGATACGGACTTGGTGCACAACAGGTACACATTTCATTGCAGATTGAAAATTTTTAATAAAAGTATTATCATTTTTGCTACTATATTCAAAACAAATTCAATATGATATAACTGTAATCTATTATTTGAGGTAGAAGTTTAAACGGAAGTAGCGATTGAATTAATTGGAATGATTAAATTAAAATTAACAGCATTTCAACTTGAAGTTAGTGGCAATTTGAGATAGGCCCTAAACGAAAATAAATGAGATTTTGAATATTTCAAATGGAATTCCATGTTTGGTGAATAAATTTAAATGTAATTATGTTATACTCGTATTTCGCATTGCTTATGTGTTATAATTTTAATAACTAGATACGCTTTACGATCAGTCACAGGCTGTGGATCAAACAATTCACGAAACCGGATCCCATTTGCAAGGTATGAGCCGGCGTCGAATGCTGAGAGAAATTAGTAATTATGAAGCCAGCTGAAACATACTGGCTTGACTTCAGCAGTGTTGTAATTGTGAGTGGCGGAGAGAATCTCGCTTTGAAAAACAGAAGCGGGTGGGATCCCTTCCTCTGCTGAGCGCTGTTCGTCTCTATGAACTTGCTCTGTAAATGGCAGAAGATTTAAACGATATCGGAAAATTGAGTGTGGGTGGATTCAGACGGGCCTTTGTTGTTTCTGTGGCGGTGGCGGGAAACGGAATTGTAGATTAGAGAGGGGCGGCGGATGGAGTGATGTGAAACGCGCACGGCGCTGGTGATAAAGGTGGCTGTGGCGGTGTAATTGATAGAGAGCCTTTCGGGCGCGTGGTTTAAAGTAGAGCCACATGAACAGAACAGGTCGACGCCGGGGATCTTTTGTAGCAGCAACTAGAGAAGGAAACAATGCATGTGGGGCGGGCCAGCTGGTATTGAGAAGGGATGTGCGCCGTGTAAGCGTCAGCCCGCAACCCGCAACGCACAATGCAACGCGTGTAGCCTAAGCGTCTCCTTCCCGCTAACGAGTGTCTTTGATCAGCGATGGCATTAGGAAGGCTCCTCTCACTCACATTCGCCATCTCTTTTCTCTTTTCGCGGCCAAATTACATTCATCGTCTTACAACAAGTGTTGCTGGGTCGGGGCCAATCCTTATCCTTCTCTTCTTGGACGACTGCTATCAAGTTATTTCAGCCGTGCATTGAGAGTCGATTACAGAATCCTTGCTGCTCCTTTTCAAAAGGCAAATCTACTGTAGACTCATCGCTTTGCCTTTCTTCATTTCCATTTCTATTCTCTTTGGATCACTCGCTTCCCTACTTTATATTATTCTTATTTCCATCTTCAAAGAATGTTCACACTCATACCTTGAATATTCAATTTGATTGAGATATTTTCTTATTGAATTGACTGTAGTTATGCTAGCTGATTGCTCGTGATCATTGATTTTTTTAGAAACTAGTTTTTGATTACGGTACAAGTGATTTTGAGATTTCTTTATGTGTTTGAAAGCTAACTACAATCAAGTTTCTTGATGCCCACGTGAGTCTAAGAATATAAATTCATATGGCTATGGGGAAATCTTATCAATCTAATCTACCAATAAGAGGTATCGTCACCAAACATGAAAGATGACAACAAAGACAGATCACCAAAACGTCCAGATTACAATCAAACATTGATATCAAATCAAACTTTATTGTCAATTATGTACGTTGATTTAATTATTATGAATAACTTTTTTCTCTGTTTTTTAATCTCCGGAATTACAAAACGAAATTAAACTAATGAACATATTTTCAAAAAATAGAACATGAAACATAGTAAAGGAACCGGAAAAAAATATTTTAGGCGCTGCCAGCAGAAGCCGAACCTTGAGCGCTAGCAGCAAGTCGAAAAATAGCATAATCATTCATGCAATAAGCTATAGTGGCTCGCTAGCGAAAAAATGAATATTTACAAAAATAATAATGTAAATGCGATGACTAGTTTGGTACTTCCAATTCACTCAACCGAACCTGACCATCTGGGCCAAGTATTTGCAGACCGGCAGCTCCTGTTTGTTGTGCAATATGATACAGTGTTAGAATCTAGCACTTGTGCGTCGGTAATAAGGTGATTGATGATGACACAAAGATGTTGAGCTGGATGGAAAATCGAAACCGCGACTGTCATAGTTTCAGTCACATTCAATTCTTATTCCCTATATTACATTGTAACTTTTTGTTCTATTCTATATTCTGTACTACGGGTTCAATATAATATACTTGTACATAATAATATACTGATATAATTTAGATGTATCAGACTTAATTATTAAATTTGCTGTTCAGACGATTTCCATGCAAGTTAAGTATACCGTAACTCAAATATTGTGTAGTAGGTGGGAGTAAAGTGTATGAATTCCTATAACATGCCAGTGCTACATAGTATGAATTAATTTTGGAGAATTATCATATTTAAATAAATCAATATAAATATAGCCTGCTCGTTCTGTTACGATACATTTACATGTGATTTGCATGTCAGTTTTAATATACACTTTTACACCCTTTTGAGTTATTGATTGCTGTTATGAACGAGAGCGAGGCTAATAACAATTTTCAACAAAACGCTGCATATCACTCTCTCATTTTCTCTCCTTCTCACATATATTCTACTCAATTGTTCTATCTATATCTCTCTGGACATGTATATACCAGAAACACAGAAAAGAGTTGAAAGATGCGATGAGTTAGCTGGCGTTGGGATATGTTTTATATTTAGAACATAACCGTAGGGGTTTGAATTTATCGCGCCGTTGGGGAAAATGGTTTCCGCACAGGAAAAGATGTAATAAAGAAGCTCAATATTGTAAAAGGCGAAACGTAAAAATACTGGGCCCGGGAATGTTTGTGTGTGTGTTAGTGTGGGAGTGAGGTTGGATTGTTGCAGTGCAATCGCCAAAAAGCGAGATGAGCGAGTGAGATAGCCGAGTCTTCTTATCAATTGCTATTGTTATGGGCCGTGGATTGTCTCAAACCGACCACAATATCCGGCCAGCGCCGTAATGGTCGATAAGATTCGCCATTAAAATAATAAGAACGGCCCAGCCAAAGAACTTTGTGACTTGATCCAATCGCCTTTTCGCCTTTAGTTGTTCGCATCGTGAATTACGACTTTCAATTATCGACCCAAGTCGCCGCTCGTACGTCTGCGGGTAATGATATACCGTTCGCTCTCGATATGAGCTCATAATATTGTATTAAGAGCCTGTTTCGCTGTATAGTAAAGCATTACTTTGCCCTTGCGCGCTCCATTCAACGCGAAAAAGTACATTAGACGTTGCTATCATAACTTCTCCAATATCCTAATAAATAAAAGATAGCATCGGATGAGGCAGGTTATTTACCGAACACCCTCTTTTCGACATCACCTAACCCTATTGTCCGTTCCTTTCAACTCCTTATCCTTCTCAATTATCGAGGCAAAATGTTTCAATAGACCCATTCTCTTGACTATAATTCTTTTACACTGGATGAATGACAAAGGAACCTGTTACATTTAACTTGAAATGTTATATTTTGTTCAACAAATGTTCAAAACTTAGGGCTTAAATACCAATGTCAAATCTATCACGCCTGGCCAAATTGTAAGCCTCAAGTTTGGGAAACCGAGATCAAATCAACAAGCACTATGTTTCTCTTTTATATTTATTGAAACTGGGACCTTTTAGCGTTAATCACTGATGTATCCCTGTTTTAACAAAACAAATGCATTTTCATAAGTAAAATATTAATTGGTTCTATTAGTGTGTCCGTATAGAATTGAATGTTTAATATTTCGGCCACCTCTAAAAAATACACATTTGATTGAAAATGTTGTTTCCAAAATGTTATCCATTTCCTTAAAACAAATACATACGCTAAAAGTAATCATTCAAAACATACATCTATCAGATAAAATCAGATTGAACTAACAATCTTTAGTTTTACCAATATTACATTGAATGATGTATATTGATCTGTATATTGATATATTTATAATGTATATTATATATATTGATATGTTATAGATATATAATGATATATAGATATATCTAGTTGCTATGTGAACTGTTCTTGTCACTAATTTTTGCCGATGATTTTACAGTTATCACGCTGCTTTAATTTTGATTAGATTATAATTCTACGCTTTCAATAAATAAATCATTCCAAACTAAACATTTCCAGCAATTTATCTTCAAATCATAGTTTTATGGCACGTGCTTTTATGTACTTTGAAGTATTAATATGTATATATTTTGCACTGCTGTTCTCAATTATAATGGATACAATGAAGCAAAGCTAATAGCCAATGGAGTAAACTCATTTGGGCTTTCGTTACCCATATTAATAGCGCTTGGAAGCGACACTGTTACAGGGTAGAAGCGGGCAAAATGCGGTGTAGCCGATTCGTGCCTGCCTATCCTATCGGTAAACAAAGCAATAGCTGAACCGATATTACAGTATAGGGGTTCGGTGGGTGTGGGGGTGTGTGTGTATGTGTGTGAGTTTAGGTGTGTGGGTGTGTTTTTGAGGTGATAGAATTGGCGCAATCATTGCCCAGTGGGTGTTGTAGCCTGCATTGGTCGAACAAGAGTGTTCGTTCTTTCGCTTGTTCGACTGCAATTATAACGCACACTGAAATCCACTTTTGCTTCGTGCTCTATAATCTTGTTATATTCTGATAATTTTCATTTCCGTTTGGAGCTTAATATCGCTCCCAACTTACCTGATGAGATAATAATTCATATTTTTTACCAGCAAGTGAAGTTTTGCCGTTTGCTGTATAAATCTAATCTCAACGGAGGCAATTACTGGGTGATTGCTCCGGGATATTGTTGTTGAATTTTCATTGTAGAATATAATAGCAAGATTCAGCACTTTTCGTGTTTTTTCCTCAATGAACTACGGTAATAAAGTGTGATGCGTGTGGGAAACGGAATGTTTTCAAATAATCAGTTTTCCAGTAATTTTGTTCATAGAATTTATTTATATAGTGGCCGAGACCTTTGTAGTAATTACTTTGGCAGTACAGAATGGAACGTGAGAAACGGGAATTTTTCAAATAAGCAGAACTCCGTTAATTGTCTGTATAAAATCTATTACGAAATCGAAACAGAAAGCTTGAACAATGTCTAAAACATTAGGTCATGTACGAAAAGTAGCTTGCTTCAAGTGACGACCATTTTCATTAAACGAAAATTCCTCTACACTTTCCAACAGTATCGTACATCTCTGACGATCTTCTGACGATCTTCCAACGTATCGATCTTCTGACGATTTTCATTTTTCAACTATGAAAAACTGTTCAAATGAATCATATTAAATGAAGCGAAACCTAAGACACCAAATGAGTTGAAAAATGAAATTCGTCAGAAGTTCGCTGCAATCGACAGACCAATGATGGAGGGGATATAGAGGAATTTCCGTGAAATCTTTTCAAAATATTAAAATGGTCATCAGTTGAAGGAAGTAATTTTTCGTTCATGACCTAATGTTTTAGGCACTATTCAAACTTTCTGTTTCGATTTCTTAATACATTTTATATAGAAAATTAACGGGGTTCTGATCATTTGAAAAATGCCCGTTTCTCACGCCCCATTCTGTACTACCAAAGTACTAACGGCAGGCAGGACGGTACAGTACCTATGGCGCCTTCTGGAAACAAGTTAAAAAACATTTTTCAATCCACAATATTTCTCGGAGTATCGACGATTTATTTAACTAAGGTTTCAATTTAAATCAGTTTTTCTTCTCATTTGCTACATTATTTGTACTCTACCAGTATAGTTTACCCATTCTTCCTTAGAGATGAAACAATTCCATTTCTAACCCATGGCCTCACTGTTCTCTATTTTTTCAATTATTGCCGCAATCTCACTCAATGCGTTTTCAGCACTATCTGCGAGTACAGTAGACGAACTACCATGTTACCATTGAGCAACAATGATGAACGTTTCAAAATCTATATAAATAAAATTAGAGTTTTGTCTGTACATTTATCAGAATTATATATTTTTTGGTTATTTTTACGTTTTATACATTAAATAAGCCGAAAATAGTCTAATCTCACTTTCTGTCTGTCTGTCTGTCTGTCTGTCTGTCTGTCTGTCTGTCTGTCTGTCTGTCTGTCACGGCCGCAAAGGTATTTTTCGCGGCCTTCTCCTCAAAAACGAGAGCATCGATCGGGATTTTAGTTATTGAACAGTATTGAAAACATTATTGACAATGTCTTTAGCTATAAAAAACTAAATTAACTTTTTTTTTAACAGAGTAATAAACGTTTAAAAACCAAGTGTTTTGCGATTTTGGATACATTTTACGCGGCCTTCTCCTCAAAAACGAGAGCATCGATCGGGATTTTAGTTATTGAAAACATTATTGACAATGTCTTTAGCTATAAAAAACTAAATTAACTTTTTTTTCAACAGAATAATAAACGTTTAAAAACCAAGTATTGTGCGATTTTGGATACATTTCTTCCAAGTTTTATTACCACATAAGAATAAGAACAAATCATGTAATTTATCATGATATATCAATCAGCTGTTCTCAAATATAAAAGGTGGGCCCTTCGCGGCGTTATTTACGCTGTCTGCAGACTTGTGTAGTCGGAGCATTGCAGTCTTTTAGGAAACATATGTCTTGTGAATTAAAGCTCATCTTATGTTTTATCAATTATTTCTTTGTTGAAAAAAACAAAATTTTCTAATTTCAATTTATCGAAACAAAAATTAACATTTTAGGAAGGTTCGGTTTGTGCCAGGCTCTTGGGAATTCGCCAGGTAGCACTATTATTACCATGTTAGAAAAAATCACGTAATTTATCATGATATATCAATCAGCTGTTCTCAAAAAATATTCTCTCTGATGCCTCTCACTAAATTGTTTACATTCTAAGTTGTTTACTAAGGGCCCGTTCACACGATACAGTTCTTGTGCGGTACAGTAAATTTGCTGTATCAGTTATTTTGCAGTGCTTTCGTTTGCTTGTAAATTTCATATTGTATGTTCACACAATACTGTTTCGACTGGATCCAGTAAAAAAAGCTGTTCTAGCCGATTTCTACATTCGGTTTTGTCTTCGAAAACTGTATCACTAAAATCAGCTGTACCGCAAAATAACTATCCGTATCCGGTGGCACATGTATTGTACCGGTAATGGATATGTTCAAACGATACGCTTTTTACGCTGGAAGCACTCTTCAGATCGTCAGCATTGATCTTCTTCATTGATATTCTTCAGCATTGATCTTCTTATTAGTGAATTCCAGTGTCCAGAAGTGGAAGATATTAATTGTGAAAATTTAATTTCTCTAATATATGAGAGACCCGCCTTGTGGGACAAGACTTAAGATTAATATAAAAATAATGAGAGAAAAATGTGTAGAATATTGAAACCAGAATTTGCGTACTTTGATCAAAATTTAAGAGAAACCTTCAGTAAGAAACTTATTTAAAAAAATCTTACACAAATAAAAAAATCCTGGACTGGAATAAATAAAACTGAACTGGAAGCGCAATGGAAGAAGGAGGAGAGCACAGCAATAAGATAAGCAGCAAAGCCGGACCGTGTGAACATCACAGTACAGTTGACGCCGTACAGTAAAAAAACCGTACCGCAAAAAAACTGTATCGTCTGAACGGGGGGACCTAAGCTGCTAACAACTTCATGATCGTTGCTATCAAAAAAGCCGAAATTCTTATTTGAAAGTCTTATTTCTAAACATAATCCGTACGAAGGACGGGCACAATAGCTAGTTCATTCTAAAGTATGTTATGAGTGAACAATTTTTTATGCTCATAATAAAATATGTATGCTCCCTATTTAAAATATAGTAGAATTATTCTACCGGGTATGTATTTGGCTGTAGATTAAAGTATTAGTTATTGATTTTTAACCTATGGCAATAGACTTAGTGTCTTGCTTGCAATTAGCATAATATAATTATACAAGCCATACGTTAAATAAATAATAATTAGAGTGAGAAAATTTGAAATAAATTAAATGGTATGAAAATGTAGTGTGTAGCCTACCAATGTGGTCAAGATTTGTGAATGTCAGTTAGAATAGATTTATTTTTTTAAGGGGATAGATAGGATTTGACAAACCAATAATACCAATTCTAACTAAATAAGCTTCTCTCTTGACTTCTTGTTGTTGGGTGATAGTGGAGGGGTAAGATAGGGTGGGGATGGCTATCACGTAGCGGGGAGAGGGGAAGTTTATCGACGTCCATTTAAGATGATGGCCAATTTCACGGTCGACTTGCTCCACTTCACCCCCGCTCCGCCGTTCACCCTGGCAAGCTCTTTTGAGGAGTCTGATCGTACTCTTGTGTAGCATATTTCCTTAACTCCTCCCTTCTCCTCTTCAAGATATTCGGCTCCATTTAAACGGCGTTCCTTATTATGCATTCCCTTCCGCCTTGCAGTCATCTCCTTTCCTCTTCTCTTCTTATCTGGATTTAATTAAATTTCATTGCTCTCATCAACTGTCCAGTCGGCTCTCCTGTTCAGGTTATTTGGCCTGTTGTGTCTCTAAAAATTCAACTGCAATTGTAGGCGTTTGAATATATTTGAGACTGCAAACAAATCATATAGATTAAACGATGGAGTGTATTGCATAGCAGTTTATAAACTAGGTTTATAAAACGATTGTATGTGATTGTCAGATTTTACATTCAGTGACTCTCCAACTTATCAAGTTCAAGTTTTATTCAGCTAGAAAATACAAGTGGTACATATAGCCAAATCAAATAGATTGAAAAAAAAAAACAATTATAAGGTTATCTTGCTTCTCTTATGGTTTTTATTCAGTAACTTATTGTCAAGGGTTTCCAGAAACGTGGCGCTGCAATATGAATGACATTCTCAGCTGAGACTTTTCCACTCTTTATAATTTCAGTCAAAACCATCAATAAAAATATTAATTAAAATCGACGGACGGCATAAACCAAGCCTAAAGAACCTAATTTTATAAAAAATTGTTGAAAAATGAAAATTGATAGATGTAAAAGTACTGATTCCCGCTGTGATTTCTGATTAAAATCAATGAAAAATTGACTCTGGGCTTCCAGAAACGTGGCGCTGTATGAATGACATTCTCAGCTGAGACTTTTCCACTCTTTATCATTTCAGTCAAAACTATCAATAAAATATTAATTAAAATCGACTGACGGCATAAGTTAAGCCTAAAGAACCTTCTAATTCTATAAATAATGTTGAAAAATGAAAATTGATAGATGTAAAAGTTCTGTTTCCCGCTTTTATTTCTGATTAAAATCTATCAAAAATTGATTTAACAAATTGTTAATCAAATTAACTTGAAATCAACCCGTGTGTCGAAAACTGCAATCATTTGGGGAGTCAGGAAGTCCACTTTCATAGCCTAAAACATTGTAAAAAGAGGTTTACTGTTATTCAGGGTTGACTCCGTGTTGAGATTGGTATAAAGTATGAGGACGAAAGTATTGGAATAGGGATGAATGAAGTATGTAAATGGGATACTAGTGACAATCACTCAGGCCAGAATCGAGCCGGACTTTTAATCTGTCCGATTGCGGTGGTAGTTGCGTTCTGACAGTTGGACGTTCCGCAATAAATCAAAGCTGATTGAAATCAGACGTTGTTGAAACGCGACCGCACATTAAAAATAACAAACGCGTCCAGATATATATTTGATGCGAGTGTGGCAGCGGCCTTGTTTTTCATCAAGAATTGGAATGGGCCGTAGGTGGGTGGATGGCTTCCTTTTGCCGCTCATTAATTTTGCGTGATTCATAATCTGTTTGGATGTTCATCCGGAATTTTCCGCTCTAAGAGCGGCACCTAGACGAGTATGGAAATCGTGTAACGATTTTTCCTTCCCGTCTGGCCGGGGCTCTGGCTGTGGCGAAAAAAAGAATTATCATTCTTTCTTGTTCCGCTTGCACCGCCTTGGAATCGGAAAATTCTTCGGAAAAAGTAACAGGAAGGAAGAACAGACGAATGGAGACGGCGAAATAAACTTGGCCGGGCGAGCGCGCTTTTCCTATTGCGGCCCGGTTTTTATATGCAAAGCACAGAACAGTCATATTCTTTGCCGGTCCGTGCCGCCGCCACTGCCGAAAACTAGTCGAAGAAACACGCCTCTTCTCCGCCAATTTCTCCATATTTCACAGTTCGCGGCTGTTGGCACCAGTCTTATTATTTCGCGCTTGGCTCTTCTTATTCTCCTCCTTGCTCACTCCTCCGTCGAAATATCGCACAAACTTTGAATACCCGCACTCTATTTTTAACGATAGAACGTATTTCAAATACCGTTTAAATTTAGTAACGCTAAAATTCACTAAAGTTTACGAAGTGTGTCGTACATAAAGGTTCTATGTAAACTTTTTTCTTGTAGATTTTAATTAAATTAAATTTGTTGCATTAAAAACTCTCAAAACAATGGGAAAAAGAAAGAATATACTAATTAAATTTAACATCAAATCAAATTTGCCACATTGTACAATCTCTTAATATTGTAAAATAAAAAAGGATATAAACACAAAAATAGAATATTAGTTGTAGAAAGAGATAAATCTCATCCACTTTGGTTTCTCTTGTTTTAGAATCACAGATTTTATTTAGATAAATTTATAAATTAGAAAACTTACATTGTATACGTCACTCTTTCATTTAAAAAACCTACCTCTCCGTTCCATAAGTTGGTTATCAGCATGACTATCCTGATTTTCTTGGTGGTGATTCTGAAGAGTTATGCTCTACCAAACTACATCTTCAGATTTCTCAACCGTGGTATTTTTCATCGATTTTCTCTCTTTTAGATGTATTATTGTCTCATTTATTATTGAAGATTTTGCTTTGGAGGATATTTTGAAGTAGCCCATATCTCTCTCGTTTTTGTGGCCGAGCTGGAGTTTACTGTATGTTGTAGTTTCCATTAATGTTATAGCTTCCCACAAGCGGTCAAAGACTTTTCTTTTGCTGGTGGTGCCTGAACCAAAATTATAGTTTTCTATTTCTGGTTTGTTACGTTTTTTTATTTCCTTTATGTTAATTTGTAACCTTTAATTTATTGTTTTGTTAAGTTGTGGCGATAAAGAATAGAAAAAAATTGATTGGAAAAAATAGGGAAGTGATAGCAGAGTGCCGTAGCAGGTATCTGTTCAATCAGAGATAAGCTACGAAACTCTTAAAGGGTGACCGATTGGATTGGCCAGCAAGACTCTGTTCTCTGCTGTAAAATCAGTTCCCGGTAGTTCGGAACCCACCTAAAACTGTAGGTACAACTCATCAATCAACATCATCCAATTCATTACCCACGCACAGGTCTCAGACTTATGTGGGCTTCATCCTCCAAAAAAAACTAGCTGCTTTCTCATTATTTGCAGTAAGTCTGCGTTCATGACTTTTTGTGCCCATTTCAACTCTCATTTCATTTATTACTGGTTACTATAACACTATTTTTAAATATATCTATCATATCAAGTATTTCAATATTATTTATTTGCATCATGCTTAAATCAATTCAAGTTCACTTTGTTCATACGGAGATAATAAACTGAAATTTCGAGTAAATTTCGATGAAATTGGTTCTTGAAACCAGCATCACATGAACCAATTACAGTATTGTTCTCAAGTGATAGCAGCTCCGCGTACTTTGTATGTTAATCACAGTGATTCAAAGCTGAACAAGCTCTTCTTTGATGGCTCAGAGTTTGCATTCACATCCAGGTTTTGTATAATAGTATTTTATCTCATTTTTTAACCCATAGGCTTTTTTTGGAATTATGAGCAAAATGAAATTAGTAATCTTGTCTCGCTTTATCATTAATTAGTGAGTATTTGAGTTCTTTGTATTGAGCGTTCCCAAGTCTTGAAAATAACAATCGAAAGTAAGCAGTTGAGTAGGATTAGCGCTAGTAATGATGTGCATTACTGGGCTTGTGCCCCTGTTCAGAAGTGCCTCCCTACTGTTCCAGGCACATTTCTTTCCCTAATTTATTGTCTTCCAGTCAAGACGTTAATTGCAAGCTGAATTATTCCGCTCATTCTCTCTCTCTCTCTCTCTCTCTCTCTCTCTCTCTCTCTCTCTCTCTCTCTTATTACATCGTTTTTCTATAATGAAAAGAATGAAAGAGAATCTATGCTGAAAAAGTAAGCATTCCTATACGAAGTGTATAGTTTGAAAACAAGTCGCCTTCAACGTTAACTGTCATCTAATTCTTTTTCCAAGTTAAATTTCTTATTTCCTAATTGAAAATGACTTTCAGTTGCTCTTGAAAGTTTAGCATTGTGCTGCAACATTATTTATTTATCGTCTGAAACAATTGGCTTCGACCCTTCGATCTTGTTCTATTTCCGCTTCGATGAGTGTCCTTTACTGACAGCTGAAATTCGAAAAGAAGAGCCTAATTGGGCTCTGTGGTTGTCGTGAATTAAGAATCAATTTGTGCTCCATTGCGATTATTTAAAATGACAGGGCAAATTTAGAGCTGGCGTACGGAAATTTGATTACTATACATGACGTCACAATGTTTTTAGATCATTAGTTACATGGCCTTTTACAAAAATACTAGTTAATACTTTTACAAAATATTAGTATAGAGTTCAGTGTTCAGTAATATCATCTCTTTGATATTCATATTTGAATAGTTGCACTATCAAAGTGTCAATTCAGTTTAGTCGATTTATATTTCAAATTTAATTGTCATAATTCTCTGGATGTTTCTCATCTAATAGATTAAAATTAAATATTGCAATTTTCTTGTTGGAAAAATGAATTTTGTCATTTAAATGCCTTTAATTGGTACTTCCACGTACCATTAGTATCTATAGTATGTATTTAAGCTTATCGATTTCACTGTTGAACTATTCATTCTAATCATTCTAAAAATCTTCTTTGAAACCCGCTGATGTTAATTTGGTTTGTATGTAACTCAAAATTCATAAAATTTATCGATGTAGATGAATAAATTATGGGTCCTGTGACCTGTTCCATTGTAGTTTACAAATGACAATCACTACGTACTAGTAAAAACTTCCATAAGATTTCACAGTGACTACAAGTACTGTAAGTTCATGTAAATATGTTTATGTAGTAATGTTTGTTTATTGTTATTTATTTACTTATTGATGTAACTAACAATAATGAGAATACAACAGGCCAAAACTGTTTTTCACAAAATTTCAGAGTAGAATCAAAATTTTAGGTTATTTATCTTTCACTAGAAATTTCACATCGGAGCACAAAAGTTCACAAGTTTCTTACAGAGAAACAATATTAATTTTTCATTTCATTTTTAACAAAGCACTATCACAGTTATGCAACCCACAGATCGTTATAATTAGGAATTCATTTTGTGTATAAAGTAAATTATTTTTGGAAAACGAATCAATGAAAATGTATGAGTGTTGAGTGAGAAAGAGGAAAAAGTGAGACATGTGTAAGAGAGGTTTTGTAATGGGCAATCGCGATGGGTAATGCAGTTGATGTGGTCGGAAATCGGTTCTATAAGTTATGGCCAGGTCGACAGGGCAGTAGCTAGAGCTAGCTAAGGCCAGGCCTAGCGACCGAGAATAAACTCTTGTTAGAAAAGTTGAGAATGCTTGCCAAATTTATGGACAAAGTTCAAGTGGCAGGAAGTTGTGAGCGAAAAAAGAAGTTAACGTGAGTTAAAATGTATCATTGAAGTTTTTGGAGAGGGTATAGGCAAGAAATCTCGACCAGAGCCAAAAGAGAAAGAGCGAGAAACTTAGAAAGCGTTCTTGAGGAAGAAGGACAGAAGAAGACGCTAGGCGTAGGGCGTTGGACTTCTCCTTTTGGACTTTTGACTTATCGCGACTTACCTCGAATAAATCTCCAAGCCGAATCGAACGAACAATCAGCACCAATACTGTGTTGCACTTCATTCTTCAGCTGAAACTCCCCAGCTTATTCAGCATTTCTCTCCACTGGATCATTGTTGGACTTGGCCATTACTCTTCCGCCTTTACCTAATACCGGAGTGCAGGATTGTTTGAATAGTGAGTCTTTTGTTCTAAAACTAACCAAACTTGGCAAAACTTTGCCAAATATCAATCACGAAATACTTTCTTATTTATGGACCTTTGTTTCAAATTTTCTGCTATTTAAATGATGGAGTTGTTATTCAAGGAGCAAAAACTTCTAATAGTTGAAATGGAGAAACCAATCTGTCAAAATGAAACCTTCTATTGGCGGTATTTTTCATTAATATGAGTGTCCAATTCAAATATATGTTATTCCTCGTTTTTCTGCAATGAAATATATACATTACAAATCTGCTAATCCTTTAATGTACAATATTAAAATCAAATATAATAATTCAAGGAAGCTAATTGAAGAAATGTGACGTATGATAATTCACTTGTACTGGATGAAAATAATTATACTTATACCAATGAAGTAAATGAAAAGGAAAGTGTACAAGAATTTAACTAAAATAAGAATAGAAATCTAGCTACTTGAAAAAATGTGCATTCGCAAATGGTGGAGACAGCAATGAAACAGCACGTGTGATTGAAGGAAGCAGTCTTTACATAAACCGTAGGTCTGTGCGTAAAGACGAGTTCATTATCTAGGTTATGTTATCCTATGTATAAGATGAGGAACCAACAAATGAATATTTTCCAAACAGGATAATTCTATTGAGAGATTGATGTAATATTCTTTCAAGATAAATAAAAACCTGCTTTTATAATAATGAAATAAGAAAAGGAAGGAATCATCAAGAGTATTTTTTTTTTAAATAGCGTGCAACAGCATTTTCAATTTTTTTTCATTTGTGGTTCAAAACTTGTATTTATTTGCGTGAATTAAGCAAAATTGTGTTGCTTACAATACAGTATGAGGTTGAAGTCAGTCGCTTAAAATTTGGTTATATTCACGGTAACCAGATAGCGTTTTCTAAAGGTACAGTTACACCAGAGCGAACAGGAGCGAACCGAACGTTCACTGGTGTTCACTGTGGTTCGCTAGCATTCGCGAACACCTGAGAATGGGAGTAGTCACACCAGAGTGAACACACATGAATAGCCTTGATTGATTCATGATCGTCGTGTCGTTCGCTTGTGCTCCGTCCACCACAAGAACTCCACGGTGACCATAGCCTTATCATGGATGAGTGCAATGGTGATGGTGATAATGAATTAGCGCTTATATGCCTGGCGGGATGTACAGCTGTGTTGTTAAATATTCGTAAGCGCATGAGAGATAGACAAATATGGACTAGTCAATTTCTTGGTTTTTCTTTTCTTTTCCTTGCTCCGTTCTCGCCTGAACGAAGCAAGTAATGAAGTAATTTTCTTCTTAATTTCTCCAACATCAGTTTTCATCACAGCTGCCAGCGATCTCCAACTGTCATTTTTTTTTATTTAACAGTTTATAATCAGGACTACTATGATCCCATAGCCCTGGCCTTGCTTTGTACTCTTCTATCAGATCCAACACTTTGTCATCAGTCCACTCCATAGTTAATAGGAATAATTTAGTACAACAAACTACAAAATAACAAACCACCAAACAAACAACTCTGTTGATAGCAGTAACAAGGTTAAGTAGGTTACTTGGTCACACTGAAGCGAGCACCGAACTCGAGTGAACGCGAATTTCCTTTGATCATTCGCTACAAAACCGACAATGGATGGAGCAGGCGCGAACACGAATATGCGACTACCGAGCACTATCGAACACGGCCGATTGGTGTTCGCTGCCGCTCGAGGCGCCGGTCACACCAAAGTGAATTTCGCATTCGTTACTGCTCGTTCGCTCCTGTTCGCTCTGGTGTAACCGTACCTTAAGTATTAGTCGATCCAATGATCCAAGGTAATAGTTGATGTTAATCAATAACATTGAATAGACTAATTTATTCATCAGCTATTGCTCTGGATATGAATAGGTCGAAATTTTAATAATCGAGGCAATTTAAAATTATTGAAGAGCGAAATACCTTTTCGAATGAAGGGCTCCAATGAAACCATATTCATCAATCAATATGATGATGTGGGAGTTCTTGCTAGCGTTGACAAAGCTAGAGGCTCATCTTTCAATTCCCATGTTTGGAATTCTTGGTTGATTCAAAAATGATTTGAAATTTTTTATGTAAGATTTTTTATATAAGGCTTTCAAATCAATAATTGAAAGAAAATTATTTTTGATATTCAAGGTGATTGAGAAAAAATTGAAATTTTGGAGAAAATTTTAGAAGAAAGTCAAATAAAAAGTAGCTTAGGCTTTCGATTGAAGAGAAACTTGGGAAGGAAACTGACCAATATGCCTATGTGTAGAAATTGGAAGACTCCCAATAATCACAATAACTGATAATTATTATTGTATCTGATGAAGGAACAAGTCGCAAATATGTGGATAATGTTGTTAATTAATCATCATTCACTTTACAGGAATAAATGAATTGACTTCAATTACTTTATCGAAAATATGAACAAGAAATTTTGAAGTGATAAGAGAGTCACAACCGAGCACAATAATAATACGGCTTGCAATTAACATCATCCAGCAATTACATCAATAACCGAAATGCAAGTGGCAACACTTAATGGTATGCCGTTGTAAGAGCACAGCACAAACTGTAGTAGCAACTTATTTGCATTTCGGGAAATAAAAGCGACAGTAACGCAGGTGCGGCGCACAATTTGCGCCCTTTATAGAGCGAGTTTCGGATAACGCGCTTCCTTAATGACTGAACTGGGATTCACTTCGGTTTCCGCACAAGCACCGATCTGCGATTGTTCTCCTCTAATAATTATTGAGATAGTCAAAAGCAAGGACACCGCTCCGGCTCCTGCTATGCGGAACATTTGCAACAAACGTGCCAGGTTGCCTTCTAGAAGTTTCGTGTAGCAAGATTTTTATTATTGTAAAGGTTTTTCTTCAAGATGTGGTACGAGATGTAGTGTTTACACTTGAAATTATTCAAACTAGAAATTGTAGCGTTATGAATACTTCAAACGCCATTTCATTTCATTTCATTATTTATTTATTAATTTCATACCCAATTTTGTACATTGAAAAGTGTCAGAGTATAAAATATATTTTAGTAAATATATAAATAAAATTTTTCAAGTGTTCAACAACTGCTAGACTACTATTTATAATACAACCAACAATTTTATTATAACTATCAGAGTTACAGTTAGACTACTACATCTAATAAAATAACACAATATTTTAAAGTCAATTGCCAACATGGGAAAAAAATTCGTCTATATTATAGAGGGCTCTTTTCGTCAAATATTCTTCTAATTGACTTTATATTACCATTTTATTACCAATTGCCATTTATTCAGCGACTTGATATTATCATGCTGCTATATTCGAACTGGATAAACTTTGTTAATTCCTTTTTGAAACAAAAAATGTTATTCAATCATTGACCTTTCAAAGATTAGCTAGTTGAATTTTTGAAAAAAGGAAATCTGAGCTGAACTAGGGTAGACATTTAGGTGTATAATTCCTGTTAAAATCTTTAATTTAGACGAAAAATCAATCTTTTCTCATCATCTAACATTTAAACAAACATCCAATAAATAATATTCATATTGTTACGGGTTCTAATGTCTAAAATAAGGCTGGCAACACTAAAGTTCACACTTGCACTTTATTTACACAAATTAGTCTATTTACACACCAATATTTGTAAGTTCAATTAATTAAATAAAAACAGATCATCAAATGACAAGCTAATACTTATTTTCAGTAATTATTTACAAGAATTAATGAATAATTAATTACAGGCTGATCAATAACAAATGAAACAAGAGTTCAATAAACTGTACAAATGAATAATTAATTACAGGCTGATCAATAATAAAAGAAACAAGAGTCCAATAAACTGTACAATAATGCAGGAAGAAATTATAATAAAACATATTTTAAAACAAAAAAAGAAACCGACTTCAGTGAAATGATAAAATACTCACGTACTAAAAAGTTTAAAATAAAGTATTTACTTTAAATTGAGAAAACTTTTAATTTCATACAAGTAATCTTTTGAAGTCGGCGCCAAATATTTTATAAATTCTTTTTTAGGATGAAGCCCACATATGTCTGAGACCTGTGCGTGGGTAATGAGTTGGGTGATGGTGATTGATGATTTGGACCTACAGTTTTAGGTGGGTTCCGAACCACCGGGAAGTGATTGAAAAGAAATTCTATCTAATATCAAAACTAACACTGTATTTCAATTAAATATGTGATTTACACTCACTTTTACTGAAATACAGTGATTGATAAGAAATTCTATCTAATATCAAAACTAACACTGTATTTCAATTAAATATGTGATTTACACTCACCTTTACTGGAATACAGTGTCAGTTTTGATATTAGATTGTTCAATTATTTCGTCATGGAAGACATCACAGAGTAATTATGTTATATTTTAAAAGTTAATGGGAAATTTGGCGCCGACTTCAAAAGTTTACTTGTATGAAATTAAAAATTTTCTCAGTTTAAAGTAAATACTTTATTTTAAACTTTTTAGTACGTGAGTATTTTATCATTTCACTGAAGTCGGTTTCTTTTTTGTTTTGAAATATGTTTTATTTTAAGCTTTTTAGTTGAATTTTCAAACTTTGAAAACATGAGAAATTTCTTAAAGCCTACATTATGAAATATTTATCAAATTAGGAAGCCAATAATTAATTTATAACATCCAAACTTAAGTAACTAAAAATCCACATATAAGAAAAGATAAACTAAGGAAAATTCTACAACGTTTTATTTAATGTGGAACATTGTATTTAGGAAAATTATAACAGCGAAAGGCTTCTTAAAAGTGAAATGGATTTTGATTCATTTTGATGTGGTCCTTCTCAGAATATACCTACACTGAAATAGTAGGCCTATATTACGTTACAAGTGTGGAAACTTGTGTTTACTGAAAATATGATGAGTTAACGCAGGAGATGAAGTTGATTGCGATATTATCATACGAGTATGGTAAACATCTTCATGGACGAGTTATGTACGATATTTTTCGTGATATTAGTCATATATACTTTTTTTAATATAAAAAACATAAACTTTGAGCTAGTACAAAAGGATCATCAAACATAACCTCAATTGTACGGACATGTATTTAATGGCGAATAAATATTCTTAATCCATCACAGCAGCGAAACTAAAAATACTTCTGAGATCAGCTGTTTTTCCAAATTCTCCAACTTATGATTGAAACTAAATAACCTTATTCCTATGACTCAATAACATCAACTAAATTATTCACAATTTTCATATGAACACATGGACAGAAATATCATATTCTGCTTATTCTCGATTCAAATTGAGTTCACGTGATTGGTCAAAACGGGACATTACAGGCTTGTTCCACACTGAACCAGCTTTGGGTAACCGATGTCGTTTACCCGGCATAATGGCATTGCATCATATGATTTCGAAAACCATCTAGATGTAAAGCGCTCCATATGATACAATGATACCAGTTACGGTAAACGACACCAGTTATCCGATTGGCGGTTATGTGTGGAACTATCCTATTCAAACTTGATTGAAATGAAGACATCGAAGATTCCTCCTTTTTGTTTAATATTGGGCTAAGTATTGGGCCGATCCTTGCGAAACTTGGATGAGACCACCGCTGAGCGATGCTCTTTCGTTTAAAAAAAATTCATCGAAATCGGTTCAATATTATTGATCTTTGATCATTGGATGAATTAGAAAGTGATTATCTAGAATAGATGAAATAAGGAAGACTGAAGAAGAAGGTTGAAGGGAAGCAAAAGTAGTAGAAGTAAAGCAAAAACTGTAGTAGAAGGATAATTTGAAATAAGGTGAAGATTGATAAAGTACCTATGGTGAAGATTAATTTAAAAATTTGGGAATAGTAGTATGTTTTTGTTCATTCTGGTGCAACCTTGACCTTTGACCCCGGAAATGACCTTGAACTTGACCTCTAGGAACCGGATGTGGTCAGGAACCGGATGGGGGAAGCTGGTGCAGCGTGGGAACCTGGGGAGCTGGGGCAGCGTGTGAACCGGAAGTTGCCCCAGAATTGGTACCAATCCTGGCACAGTGTGTGAACCAATTATCTATTGTCCATCCTGTCCAATTAATTAATTTTCTTGAACCGGATGGGGGAGCTGGGACAGCGTGGGAACCTGTATGACAGATCTGACCCCGGAAGTTGTCTTGAAATGGTTACCAATCCTGGGACAGCGTGTGAACCACTTATCTAATGTCCATCCTGTGTGAACCAATTATCTGGCAGGATATCATTTTGTCAAAATCAGTGCAATCTTATAATTATTATAATGAGCAGGATGTTAACATCTAGGTGAGAGGTTCTCATAGATTAAATAAAAAGATTCCATTTCCACACAAACCATTTATTACCAAATCTTCTTACACAGTCTCTATTGTCATGAAAAGATTTTGACAAAAATCTCTATCTTTAAACAAAGTTTCCATAATCCAATTGTGTAGGATGTTTACAACATTGAGTGCACAAAATGGTGGTATGTCCATGCTTCCTCCTTGTCCATTGACGCCAGCCAGCTTCATCCTCACAGTCTCCAAAAAGTTGAGTAGGTAATGTTCTGGGCAGTAAACTCCTGTAGTCTTCATCAGCTTCTCCAGATTGGGTATCTTGTGAAATAGGTATGGCGAACTTAGGTCCACATACTCCACATTCTCCATTTGCAGCAATGATGCTAGTAGACTGATCTTCTCATAGCCATGGATGAAGATCTTGATTGGAAATCCTGAATCGTTGTTTCCCCTCAGCCATCGTCCAACTGTGTGACACACAATTTGCATCAAGGATGAATATGAGAGGTGTGTTTGGCCGGCTCCATTGCCCGACCATCTCAGTCCATGTTTAGCTCGATGCAAAGCATTGCTGTCAATCAGTGTGCCTGTATTCAGCACAATGTCCGGGTAGGGTGACTTGAAAAAGTAGTGATGTGTCGTCACATGATGCTCATCATCTCGCTCCAGTATTGCCATCTCCTTGACAATAAACTCATTGTTCAATCCCTCAAAGCCTTGAAAGTCCATCACATAGAGTGGTAGTGGTCCAAAAATGTTGGTAGCTCTGCTTGACGCAATTCCATTAGCATCATCATCATAATCATCATCATCAGTGGTGGTGTCATCAGTTGAACTTGTAGAAGTATCCTTCATCAATGATTTTTCATGTTGAGTGTAGTAGCCTAGACAGCAGCAGCCTACAACATCCTTCACCTCCTCCTCCTCCTCCTCCTCCTCCTCCTCCAAAAAGCGTAGAACTCTCCTGGACATGATATCTGATTGATGTTTCTCACAACTATGACTATTCTGCTGCTTGTCAACCACCTTTATATCCTCTTCTGCTCTCTCTCTCTCTCTCTCTCTCTAGGCTGATTGAACAAGGCCAGTCATTGGCTGATACTCCTTGACCACCTCGTGTATCATTAGACAATAGGCATGTGTATTCCCTGGAATGTTCTCACTTGCTTCAAACTCCACTCTGATGTCAATGCTCCCCATCTTGAGTGATTCGTTTTGACGTGAACAGTCAATGGGAAACAGTAACATCTTACCATCCCGCACAGCATGTTTCTCAAAAAGTGGGTTGCTTGCTCGAGCATCATCATGATTGTAGACTCCATTGAATGCTGCATACATATTGTACACTTGGTTGTCGTCACCATTGATGCTTTCATACGGATAGTACTTGTTGTTCAGGAACACTCGAACATCTTTCATTTTGCACATGTCAAAGTGTGAGCTATTCACAGTAGCTGCTCCTCTTCTTCCAGTCTGCAGTCCAATCACAATGTATCTTGGCTTCTCCAGCTGAGTAGTTGATTTGACAGTCCACGTATGTTTTGTGGTCTGCGGCAAAGATGGGTACTCATACAGTTCCCAATGTCGGAATGGCATTGAGATGGGCGTGTTGTTTTGCACCAGTCTCAGCAGACGCAATTTAGATTCATCAGACACCTCTACATAGGGCATCCTCCACATCAGTTTCTCAATTATGACCTTGCCTGCTGCATTCAAACAGTCCAAAGTGTTGGCACTACGTCTCAGCACCAGCTCCTGTTTCACATTCAGCATGATCTGTCTATAGTCCTCAGCAAAGCCCAACAGGTATCTAAGTGGCACATTCATGATGTTTGTGTTGGTACCATCAGCATCAAACGTGCCAAACCCTGCCTTGGCATCATACCTGTAGCCGGCTCCATCCATCTTGAGCTGTTCTTCCCGCTCAAAGGTCATGGCATTCTTCATCAGGCTGGTGATGCCAGGGCTACGTATGCTGTCCACTACAACTCCATTGATCTCGTAGCGTATCTCCGAAAACAGGTGGCCAAAGAATCCGGAAACACAAGGTGAGCCTCCCAAGGTTGCATTTAAGGCATTGCTCACCCTGTACTCCATGTGCAGATAGCTCTCCGATGGCAGTGTGTAGATGTCCTGCTGCTGAATTGATATCCGAATCTCATCATTGGCACCAAAGCCTGTGGTATACGGTGCATGAGAATGATATTCATAGCCAGTGATGCTATTGTCTGCCGAAGGGCCACAACTTGTCACATCCAAAACTCCCATTTTTCAGTGCTGTTGTTGTAGTTGTTGTTGTCTTCCTCTTCCTCCTCCTCTTCTCACTTGATAGCCTTTCTTCTGCAGATATTTGATGCTGCTCGATGTTAACTCTACAGAGTTCAATGGTTGAATGACATCTTTCACAAATGGCGTCCTATTAATAGACTCTTCTTCTTGTTCTACCTCCATGAGAGTTGCTGTTTCCACATCCAGTCCTTGATTCCACTTTCCAAATAATAGCACCATCACTTGGGTTGTTGTCGCAAATGTAGAGTAATATTGATCGCTTCAGATCGATTGTTCACCAGACGTCCGTCCTCATCAACAATCTCCAATGTAATGTTGCCAATCTGCTTGGTGTCCACTGGTAAATAGATTACATTTTGTGCAGTCACAACCATTTTATACCCTGGATCAACATCTGGGTAAAACTCATAGATCACATGATCCTTGATACCATTTGAGTAGGATCCACTCACAATGTTACACTTTATACGCAGCACATTGGGACGACTGATTTGCACTGTAGTACTGCTTCTAGTCTCAATGTTAGCTTCCACAACTCGGTCGAATCCCAGCAGCTTTCCTATTGAATCAGGTTGTCTGAAATCCAACACAACGTCACATAATACTAAACACTTCAAGGTAGATGGGTCCACAACCATCTGAAACTTGACTCCACGCTTCTTCATCCTTGTTGCCAGCAGGTCGGCAATTGTTTGAAATTCAAAACTGCCTTCTGGTAATACAATCTTTTGCCAAACCTTTACTGGGGCAGATCTGGTTTTCCTGATACAGGGCACAATTTGGTGGTCAGTATCACTATACAAATGCTGAGCAAACACATGTCCTGTAACTTCCTCATGAGTCATTGCATAATCCTCCTTCTCCTCCTCCTCCTCTTCTGCATCATCGATTGTCTCATCAGTCGCCTCTGCTTTTTGACCGCCCACTAGTGGGGCCAGAAAATGTAATGCATTGTTGTAGCCATTCTCAACATTTGGTATAGAGTTGCAGCTAGTAAAGCTGATGAGTCCAATTTCCCATTCACCATTGCTTGTATCAAGTGGCGGGTAAAAGTCACTTTTCAATATTGAGGTTTTACCTCCAAAGCAGAGCATCATGGTCTTGACTGCTCAGTGTACTATTACACAATAACCCGATAAGAGTATAGACTATGACCTTTATACTATGTGGGTGGGGAGAAAGGAAAAGAAAAGTGTTGTACAATATATAATGTTATTTATTTTCATCGAGCAAAAATTTTAAACACAAGTGTCCACATATATGAGAGTAGAGATCCTCTTGCTTCTGATCATAGTTGTACTCGATCCTTTTTGCTGGGCTCGATCCTCTATGCATGTAGTCGATAAACTCCTGCGGTGGTCTCAGGTTGCCAAAGCCATCAAAGTAGTGGACGATGCCATCCTCCTTCTTCTTCACATAGCACACCCAATGTGTACCAGCTCCATCACTGTTGTCCAGGTTGATGATGCCGCACTCTTGATCCAGTGGTCCGTTGACAGGTAGAGCATCTCGCATGAATACTCCTCGAAATTTCTTCAGCTTGAGACGACAGGCATACTTGTAGAGGTCGGCATCTGTTAGTGCTCGGTCGGGTAGAGCAACAATCATCTTCTGCCGCCACATTGACGGCGACGCACCCCGTTTCCCGTCTTCTGACGCCTCAGATAGAGACCTCCACCACTCCTCCTCCTCCTCCTCCTGGAAACTGCTGTAGTTCTCTTCTTCCTCTGTGCAGCTCTCCTCTTCTTACCAATCCTTTGTCGTTTAGCTCCTCCTCCAAACTTTGCCTTGGCCTTCATAATGTTGGTTACCGCTAATGCTGCAGCTCTCTCTGCCAATCCAGCATCTGAAGATGTTGCCACACTCCAAGCTCGTTCAGCCAAATCTCTGTCTGCTACTGCTCTGCTCCTTGTATCGCTATTCCTCGAATAGGCAATGTTGTGCTGCTTGCAGGCCTGATCAAGTTTGTTGATTCCTGGATCACCTCTTGCCAATCGTTTTTCAAGCTTTGTACCTGGTCCGCAGTACTGGTAGCCACCAGGAAGATGAAGTTCTATGGGCAGTAAGTCTATTGCTTTGTTGACTATTGTACCCGCTGCATTTGTGATTGCTGAAAGGACTCCTCTTCCTTGATACCTCCGCTTCCCTTTGCGTGTAGCCATCTAATGTCAAACAGCTGCCTTGTCATCTGGTTTTATACCCCCCTTAGATGGTTTGGAGATTCCCATAAGCTCCAACATTTTATCCCTCAATTGCTCTTTACTCAAACTGAAGTTTTCACTTGACGTAGTAACATCCAACATGACGGTGAGACACTTTTCAACCACAGCCTTTGAATGCTCATCCATCCTTTTCTCCAAATACTGTTTGTTCACACCATCTGTAGCTTGAATTGGATCTTGCATATCTGTCAGTATTGAATTCTTAAGACTTGTCATTACTTGCAGTGTGTTGGGATCTCTTCTCTTTGGCACCCACAATGAAATCATATCTCTACATGTAATCAGATTCACAGCATCATGATTGCTGCGCGGATTTGCCACATTGATCATACGCCTATGGCGGACATTGACATTCCCCAAAGAATCCATGTTTTGTCCCCATCATTGTAACATTGTGCCTTATATAGTGTTTGTGCAACTAGTATACAGGTTTACCAACTATGTAACCACCTTCCTCTAGCTCTTCCAAGATTGAGTTGATTTCATTCTCATGTCCAGTGTTGCCAACTGCTTTAGACTGATCCAACAGCCTCAATCTGTCCACAAGTTCATTGGGATTATTCCAATAGACATATTCAATCCTGTTGCCATCACTTGCCACCATATTGAAGGGTGCTACCAGTCCTCTTCCAGTTACCTTGACTCCTTTCCCACTGACTGCTTCTCCTCTTATCAGATCTCTGATTATCCTCTTGTACTTGATATTGTTATAGTTTACAATTCTGCCATCTGGACTATAGTTTTCTCTGTAGACATTTGTAAAGTCCAGAAGTAATTTATAGGCATTCAAGTCGTCCCCCTCCAATTTTCCTTTGTCAGGCATTTTCATGAAAATCAACTCACAAAGGCCTGGTGTAGCTCTAAAAGTCTTTTCAATTTTACCATCTGCAGGATTAGACAGCACAATCTTGTTACCTTTAGGTCCAAAGGTAAGCAGCTTGCTGCCTAGATAGTACAAGTTGTTTATCACTCTTGGTCCAAACGCATCATCAAAGTTAAAGTCCTTGCGCACTGATCGCATAATGTACTCTCCCACTGGTTTCGAAGCCAGATCAGATTGGGCCAGAACATTTTGTACTACATCACTGCTAGTATCGAGCAATTTCTCAACACTAAGGTTTTCCTCATCATCATCATCATCACTCAAAGTCTTGTCTTGTTGCTTCCACAATTGTCGTGCAACACCCAAAGTACTTGCAGCCGGACTTGTACCTTCACCTGTTCCATATGCTTCAAAGATTGGTGGCTCTTCTCTAATATCCGCCAGTGACCGCTGTGTATGCCTTATCCTTCCTGGATAGGGGGTGCTGCTACTGCTGGCTGGTGTTGTTGGTGGTGTAGGCAATATACGGGGTGTATCCAATAATGGTGCAGTCATTGGAACTAACTGTTGCTGTTGTTGTCGTTGTTGTTGTTGTTGTTGAGCTGGTGGGTGAGAAGATTTGAGTGTTTCAACAATATCGGCAAGTGGATCACTAAGCGGCTTGAAATGTTTTGCATGCTGTTCCTCTGTCAATTCCCTGCCCAGTGTCAGCTCTCTATGCTTCCTCTTGATGTTACGCTTCAGCTTGGCAATCTCCATGATGGTTGGTGCAATCTCCTCCACAGTTTGCTTCTGCTGCTTACTAAAACTCTTCATCTCTCTCTCTCTCTCTTTGTCCGTCTCACTTGACATCTAGTGCTAGACTAAGCATAATCACTGTTGTGCTTCAACTAAAAATGTATCGAGACCATTCCTGTAGCGCCCTCTATTCTTGTCTGAGGACTGATCAATTACAAAGAATGCATGCTCGGATGATGACCATACGTCATTGCACATTCTTCTGAATTCTTCAAAGGTCATATCAGCTCCCACGTGATCTCTGTACAAATGTTTCATATTCAGTTCATCTTGTTTAAACATGATTAGAAAATTGGCATTGTCACGTATCAACTGTTTTGGTATACGGCTAAAAGTCTGTGCCAGATAAAATGCATCAACATTACTGTGTCGACCAGTGGTAAAGTAACGTCTAATGGCTTCCTGTTGCTCGCAAATCACATCGTCAAAAATTATTATTGAATTGGCAGGCAATTCGTGTGGTGCAGGTATCTCTTCACAGGTGTCATACTCGGTGTAGCTCAGTTCGGGTCCAAGTTCTTCCATAATGGTGTGCAGTAGCTGATATTTTGGTTGAAATGTAGTTTTTGAGAAGAGGTAAATGTTTGAAAAGGAGATTCCTTTATGATCAAAAAGCATGTTGAAAAGTAAATTGGTTTTTCCACAGCCTGATGGTCCACATATAATGCATCGCATATGGTTGGGGAACAAAGGTCCATGATGTTTCTTTGCATTCATTTCTGGGTCTGCTAGACCACAGCCTCTCACCACTTGATCAAAGTCAATTATATTAAACTTGTGATTCCTTTGCACAACCTGCTTCATTACACCAAATCTGCTCTATCAATCCAAGAGTCGTGACTGTGATCGTATCCTTTCCAGCGCACCAACAGTTTATTACCTTTCCTCCGCAACACTTTGGCAATTTCAAAAACACTAGGTACTTTGGTTTTCACAATCTCTTCTGCGTAGAATCCTCCTTGCACTGGCTGTCCTCTGCAATCTTCCAACTCGTATGTTACAGGCACTGTAGGTCGCACACGTGTTACTGTGAACAGTTCATTTGTCCAATTGGGTAGGTAGCCCTTGTCAAATGTCATTTTATACTTGCTTATTCGAACCTTATCACCTGGATCGATCTTTTGGTGAACACCTGGATAGAACCTGTTTTCAGATTTGTCCAACAAGCTCTTTTGATACTCTTGACGTTGCTCACCAAGTCTGGAAAGCAGTAATGTCTCATGCTCCTTTGTAACATCAATCGGTCGCATACCTATTGTCCTATGGATTCTTCCATTATACTCTTTGACAAGTAGTGGGAGAATATCTGTCCAGCGATAGGTTCCATGCTCGGTGAATTTGATCCACATCAAATGTTTAAGTGTTCTGTTGAAACGTTCCACTATTGAGGCCTTTCTTTCTGAGCTAGTTGAATAATGGTTAACACCATACTGTTGCACAAGTTGTTGAAACTTTGAATTGAACCACTCTTTACCATCATCTGTTTGAAGGTTTTTCATTGGATTCCGCTCAAATATAGGATGCATTGCCTTGACAACTGCATCAGCTGACTTGCTCTTTATCGGTATAGCATAAGCATACTTGCTGAGGCAATTGATGATTGTAATAATGTACCTGTAACCTTTGTTCTGACGTGCATGCGGTATCATCTCAACAAGATCAGCCTGATAAAGGTCATCTAGCCCTTTCACAGTGACCATACGTGTTGGAAAATTCCGACGAGCTGACCTGTGCAGCTCACTTGCTATTGCCGCCTTCTCCATACTGAAGCAAAATGTATATGTACATGACTCTATATACTAGCACTCAAACATTACAATTATAGCTATATACTGCTGACCTTGAACATGATTCATCCTGTTTGAACCAATTATCTGACAGAGAGTGAGGTTATGTATAATTACTGTAGACAATGCATGAATATATATATATCTTGTATTTTACAATAGATAATGTTCTCTAGTCTAGGATATCTACAATCACCCAATGGTATAGCTGCCCGAGATTGGTGACAATTTCACAAAATCCTTTGCCAAAAGGAAAATTCAAAATAACTGCGTCATTGTTGAAAACACTTATTGAGGTATCAGGAAAGCATGATGACACTGCTTCTACAAAGTTTTCCAATGATTCAAATGGTTCAGGTAGATGTTTATAACCAAAACTGAATAGTGGTTCCACAATCCACTGGCTGCTGGTAACAAGTTGACAATCTCCACAATCACACATTATATATTGCTTTTGCTGGCTCCACTGCTGACAGCTGGTGGTACAGTTGTAGTTGGTATAGCTGTATGGACGTCTTGACAGTGCAACATGCAAACCTTGTCTGATGCAACAACAATGGTTCAAGAAAGTTCAGCAATGTAAAGGAGGAGGGGGTGGAGACATGTGCGTAGATTGTATGCGCAATGGACTTGTTGGCACAGGTCCTCCTCCACATTGCATTCTGTAGCCAGCTTCTATCTTTCAAGCAATTGGATTGTGATACTCCACCATTCTCTAGTCAATATTGTTGGGACGTAAACGTTTAGCTGGTGGGCCCTCTTCTCCATCATCATCATCATCAGATATGCATATCACTTCTTCACTATCCTGCTGTAATTGACTTTCTTCATTTGATCCATTTTCAAGGAATTGTTCCAGATCATTCATCATCTCTTCTTCCTCCGGTGTGAATGGTGCTACCGCTTTTTCTTCATTGGATCCATTTTCAAGGAATTGTTCCAGATCATTCATCTCTGATGATGTTGAATTTGTAGAGTATTCTGTTGCTGCTGCTGCTCCTGCTGCTGCTGCTGCTGTAACTATGTCTTGAAGCTGATAATGTCCAAAAGCTAGAGTGTTGACAGCATCATCCATTATGTACCTTTTCTCATCAGCATTGCTAAGAGCTTTTTTCCTCTGCACAGTTGTCATTATTTGGTGTTTTCTAGTGCTGAACATCACTTGTTCTCTGTAGATGTCCTTGTTTCCAAACAGGCAGTCCAGATAGTCTTGGAATACAATGTATTGGTCGGCGTCAGGATGATCATTTGACAGCTCTTGGCCCAATACAGGTCGTCGTACTCCCTTGGCCTTTTTGATTAGTCCACTTTTTACTTGGCTAGGATCAGCGTTGTAGCATCTGCATGCATACAATTTTGATCGTAGACCAACATACTCAAGTGGAGCTCTTGATGCATACTCATCCTTGAATTTGCCCAATACCATCTTGTTGGTCTCAGAGTAGCATGGATGGTCGGTGGGGTACTCTGAGGTATCAAAGGCATCTCGAAGCTTCTCATTATTTCTGATGTCGTTGTATATGTCTTCAGTTTGAACAAGATAAAACAGGCTGTCAGTGTCTTGATATAGCAGTTTCAGGTGGTCATTGTAGATGGGTTTCATCACATCGTAGTGGAATTCGTACATCAGGATCTTACTAATGTCCAGCACTGATAACCCTATGTAGATGGGCTTGTCAAGGACGACTTTCTCTTGATGGAGGGTCACAGCACAAATGTCGTCTCCAAAAATGATGCGATTCTTGTATGATGGGCGAGCCACAAGTTTCTTCAATCGCTTCTCGCAGTTGACCAGCTCCATGCTCATCCTCTTTCTCACATTTTCCATGGTTTTACCGAAAACAGCGTTGTTCATAAGCTTGAAAAAGTTTTTCTCAAACTTATTTGTAGACTGCTGCCTGAGCCTGGTGTTTAGCATGATGTAGGGTGCCAAAAAGTCTTCTTGCTCAAATGAGATCCCTCGGTGGATGTTGATGATTTTCAAGCCATGTTGAACTGCTTGTTTGAGCATGCGGTAGTGGCAGACATACTTTTGGTGGGACTGCAATGTCGTCATCAGTCGAACACACTTGGATTCCTGCGTTTTCTGGTTCTCTGGTAGAAATGGGAAATCATTGTGTAAATCGTGCAGCTCGGCAGGGTACTCCACATCTACCTCAAGGATGTATCCAATTTTCTGCTCATCTGCTAGACCTTCATATAGGTAAGAAATCACCTTGCTGTGCTTTCAACGAAGGCAGTTTCAACGAAAAAGCGAGGGTAGAGAGAGAGAGAGAGAGAGAGTGAGTCCCACTTCTACTTCCATCACTCATACTTCAACTAGTTTGTATGACGTCACTGCTGCATTCCAATGCTATGAGTCATATCTATGCAGGAAAAAACATGTCTGTGTAATTGCACCACATTATGCAACAATCTACTGTATTATGTAACTACTGGCCCTGCCCACCAGCCTTCTCATTGCAGTTGTGTCTGCTCATGGATGGGTGACCATAACTCATGAGCATTACTCAGAGGTTTGGGATCCACTTAGGTACCCCTAACATGACACCCCCAAGAAACTCTCACCCATATGCATGTGCACTCTACCCTAGTTCTCCCCTAGTGTCCCTGGAGCTCCCTCCTAGTACCCCTAGTGTTTCCCTAGTGTACCCCTAGTGCTTCCCTAGTGTGCCCCTAGTGCGCCCCTAGTGTTTCCCTAGTGCCCCACTTATTGCCCTAGTGTTTCCCTAGTGCCCCACTTAATGCCCCTAGTGTTTCCCTAGTGCCCCCCTTAATTCCCTAGTGCACCACTTAATGCCCCTAGTGTTTCCCTAGTGCCCCCCTTAATTCCCTAGTGTTTCCCTAGTGCACCCCTTAATTCCCCTAGTGTTTCCCTAGTGCACCCCTTAATTCCCCTAGTGCTCCCCTAGTGTTCACTCACTGTTCACCTAGTGTTCACTCACTGTTCACCTAGTGTTCACTCACTGTTCACTCAGTGTTCACTCAGTGTTCACTCAGTATTCACCTAGTGTTCACTCACTGTTCACTCAGTGTTCACCTAGTTTTCACTCACTGTTCACTCAGTATTCACCTAGTGTTCACTCACTGTTCACCTAGTGTTCACTCACTGTTCACTCACTGTTCACTCACTGTTCACTCACTGTTCACTCCCTTTTCACTCACTGTTCACTCACTGTTCACTCCCTTTTCACTCACTGTTCACTCACTGTTCACTCACTGTTCACTCAGTATTCACCTAGTGTTCACTCACTGTTCACTCAGTATTCACTCCCTTTTCACTCACTGTTCACTCACTGTTCACTCACTGTTCACTCACTGTTCACTCACTGTTCACCTAGTGTTCACTCCCTTTTCACTCACTGTTCACTCAGTATTCACCTAGTGTTCACTCACTGTTCACCTAGTGAGTGAACACTAGGTGAACAGTGAGTGAACACTAGGTGAATACTGAGTGAACAGTGAGTGAAAAGGGAGTGAACACTAGGTGAACAGTGAGTGAACAGTGAGTGAACAGTGAGTGAACAGTGAGTGAACAGTGAGTGAACAGTGAGTGAAAAGGGAGTGAATACTGAGTGAACAGTGAGTGAACACTAGGTGAATACTGAGTGAACAGTGAGTGAACAGTGAGTGAACAGTGAGTGAAAAGGGAGTGAACAGTGAGTGAACAGTGAGTGAAAAGGGAGTGAACAGTGAGTGAACAGTGAGTGAACAGTGAGTGAACAGTGAGTGAACACTAGGTGAACAGTGAGTGAACACTAGGTGAATACTGAGTGAACAGTGAGTGAAAACTAGGTGAACACTGAGTGAACAGTGAGTGAACACTAGGTGAATACTGAGTGAACACTGAGTGAACACTGAGTGAACAGTGAGTGAACACTAGGTGAACAGTGAGTGAACACTAGGTGAACAGTGAGTGAACACTAGGGGAGCACTAGGGGAATTAAGGGGTGCACTAGGGAAACACTAGGGGAATTAAGGGGTGCACTAGGGAAACACTAGGGAATTAAGGGGGGCACTAGGGAAACACTAGGGGCATTAAGTGGTGCACTAGGGAATTAAGGGGGGCACTAGGGAAACACTAGGGGCATTAAGTGGGGCACTAGGGAAACACTAGGGCAATAAGTGGGGCACTAGGGAAACACTAGGGGCGCACTAGGGGCACACTAGGGAAGCACTAGGGGTACACTAGGGAAACACTAGGGGTACTAGGAGGGAGCTCCAGGGACACTAGGGGAGAACTAGGGTAGAGTGCACATGCATATGGGTGAGAGTTTCTTGGGGGTGTCATGTTAGGGGTACCTAAGTGGATCCCAAACCTCTGAGTAATGCTCATGAGTTATGGTCACCCATCCATGAGCAGACACAACTGCAATGAGAAGGCTGGTGGGCAGGGCCAGTAGTTACATAATACAGTAGATTGTTGCATAATGTGGTGCAATTACACAGACATGTTTTTTCCTGCATAGATATGACTCATAGCATTGGAATGCAGCAGTGACGTCATACAAACTAGTTGAAGTATGAGTGATGGAAGTAGAAGTGGGACTCACTCTCTCTCTCTCTCTCTCTCTACCCTCGCTTTTTCGTTGAAACTGCCTTCGTTGAAAGCACAGCAAGGTGATTTCTTACCTATATGAAATATTGATTTGTAGTTGGAACAACAGGGTCCTTTAATGGTAAAGTGTATCTGCAACTATACAGACATCTTGTTAATAGTAGCTGGTCACACAATTGCTCCACTCCCCACATGCCCCATGTATGACTAAGTCCTATTTTCAAAGTAATATTGTACGACTAAGTCTAGAGATCATTCCTTATAGTCCGGCAAACTTCCCACATGCCCCTCCCCTAGCCCAAGTGTATAACTAGGTCCTAAGATTTTTCGGAAATTTTTCTAAGTCCTAAGATTTTTCGGAAAATTTTCTAAGTCTTAGGATTTTTCAGAAGTTTTTCTAAGTCCTGAGATTTTTTGAAAATTGTTCTAAGTCCTGAGATTTTTCTGAAATTTTTCTAAGTCCTGAGATTTTTCGGAAATTTTTCTAAGTCCTAAGATTTTTCGGAAATTTTTGTAAGTCCTAAGATTTTTCGGAAATTTTTCTAAGTCCTGAGATTTTTTGAAAATTTTTCTAAGTCCTGAGATTTTTCGGAAATTTTTTCAAGTCCTGAGATTTTTCAGAAATTTTTCTAAGTCCTAAGATTTTTCGGAAATTTTTCCAAGTCCTGAGATGGTACATAATTTTTCTAAGTCCTAAGATGTTTCAAGATTTTTCTAAGTCCTGAGATGTTTTTTTTTTTTTTTAATTTTTTTTTTTTTTTTTTTTTTTTTCAAATTTTTTTTTTTTTATTTATTTTTTTTTTTTTTTTTTTTTTTTTTTGGTTTTTTTTTTTTTTTTGTTTTTTTTTTTTAATTTTTTTTTTATTATTTTTTTATTTTATTTTTTTTTTTTTTATTTTTTTTATTTTTTGGGGGGGGGGTGGAGGGGGGGGATTTTTTTTTAGTGGGGGGGGTTGTTTTAGGGTGGGGGGGGATTTTTCAGGGTGAGGGGAAACTTTTTTTTAGGGGGGGGGTGGGCGGGGGGGGGGTTGCTTGGGTGATGGTAGGAGGGGGGGGGGGGGGTGGTGAGGTCAGGGTGTGAGGGGGGGGGGTAACTTCCGGTTCACACGCTGTGCCAGATCCTCAGGTTCCCACGCTGCGCCAGCTCTGTCCATCCGGTTCCTAGAGGTCAAGTTCAAGGTCATTTCCGGGGTCAAAGGTCAAGGTTGTCCCAGAACCGCCCTTTTTATACTACTGGGAATGAACATTAATAATTATAGTTATTGTGTAAAGAGCAACAATTTTTTCAATTGCTAACAATACCAAAGGAGGAAGCTCTTTGCACATCCTGTAAAAATGTAATTAGTTCCCTTTTTCAGCATAACTAACTTGACTGCTGTGTTTCATGTGTTCATCAACTTCGCTTACAAACAGACTAACTTGCATTAGATAGATTTATTCTCAAAAGAAATATAGCAATATACAGTGTTTTTTTTTCCTTTTCTACAGAAAAACTATGTTCGATCCAAAAATATAATTCTTTAAAGAACAATATGAAATAAAAATAAATAAAATTAAACTTAATGGGAATACACAATCCAGCACACAAGATGCAACATGTGGACTGCTGGAGGAAGTCTATAAAATAAACTTATTTTACTATGAAAGAGATAAAAGAAAAGAAGACAAAAGAAAAGGAAAAATTATTTATGCAATATCATGATGTTTAAAAAGTTATATATCTTGAAATAATTATTCAAATGAGCTGTACAAAGTACAATATAATAAATTGAAAGAAAAAAGAAGCAAGTTACAAAAGTGATCATAGAAGTTCAACAGAGGAAAAATTCCACCCGGAAAGAGGGCTTAATTACTATACTAACATCACATATACTAACAAGCACAGTGAGCATGCTCCATATTATAGTCAGCTTAATATGTTTTCCTCCATCATCTAATAGAGATAAAGTTTAGTAAATTGTGAATTTCATAGTTGAATTGAATGCTTGCATGCAGATTCTCAAAGGTACGGAGTTGGATTTGTGAATTTGTGACATGGCAAAGCCGAGGACATCATTATGAAAAACAGACAGAATGCAATAATAACTGCGAACGTCAGATTATAGAATATCTGGCTGGGAGCCAATAGCGAGACAGAATAGGGCGGGAGCCGGATGGAACATTCCAGATTTGAAAATATCGACAGGGAGCCATGCCGTAGCTGGCGGCCATTAGTATTTGATTAGCGCAATTAGCACCTTTACACAATTTATTGCCTTCATTTGCCAGCTGGCCGTCATCCCAATGTATCTGTGATTCGAATTTCGCCGGTCGGAATCAACATAATCAGCATTGACTGTTGCTTGATTCCCTCAGCACCACCCCTGAACCCTGCATCAACAACTCCACATCCACTCACTCACTCTCCTAATACACGTTTTTACTTTCAGTGCACTCGCAGTGTGCTGTACACTACATGACCGTTATACTGTAATAATAATTTTTTGGGTTGAGACAAAACAATACCTTTAGAGAAGTTCATTCGAATAATGAATTGTCCATAGTGTCAACTATCAAACGATTGGAAACAATGTCAAGTTTATAAATTCTGTTTATATTGCACCACTCCAAATACGAATACTAATATACTATCAATAGTAGCTGCTATTAGTACTATTAATAGTGTTATTAGTACTATTAATACTAGCACGCTCCAAATCGAACTTTGGAATTGCAATGAGGTAAACCTATACACTACTGCTTCTAGAATGAAGTCATTTATTTGCTCTATGCCTTCACTGTATGGTTATTAATAAAAACAACCGATATTAATTCTCCTAACATTCCTATGATCATCTTTAATGAATCGGGTAATTTGTAATGTTAGTGATATTTGTCGTATTATCGTAGTGCATTGGTTGGAGCTCCTGACTGCCACTACTACGGTCACGGATTAGATTCCCGTTCCAGCCTGGCATTTTTGTATCGTCACTTACCTCGATTCGCTCATTATTCATATTCATATTCATCACATGTTATGCATTGCAACTAGTATAATTGAAACAATAGTTATAGAATTAATTTATAAAAGAATACAAGTTATCACAAGACGATTATCACAACTATTATAACTACAGTCGTCTCTCTTTATAACGATTCTTCTTATAACGATAATTCCCCTATAACGATATAATATAACACTGATGTTTGGTCTGCCATAAGAACAATGTATTTATTCTCTCTGTTTAACGATATCGTTCATTCTCTATAACGATGTTTTCAGAACTTCAGTGCTTTGGAAGGCCAAAAAAAGGCAAACAACACTGAAAGACTTCTTTTATTAATGCAGTATCTCGCAGTATGTACACCTCCACTAATGTATGCATTTTTATTTATGAATTCAATTTCTCTTTATACTGTATTTTCAGTCATTGTGTTTCAGTCATTGTATGATAATACATCTGTATATGATATTGCAGTATTGTGTCATATTTTATAAACATTACCTCATGGAAAAAGGTTTCTCTCCACATAACGATCTCTCTCTATAACGATGAAAACGTCTGGTCCCTTGAATATCGTTATAAAGAGAGTCCACTGTAGTTGATTTATATAGCAAAGCGCAGACGCAGACGAGATTCAAGTGCCGACATGCTGTCCCCCAACACTGAACCCATACCATTTTAAGTATGTATTAATATCAAGAAAATTAGGTATGTAGGACACAATATTGTGTGTAGGACACAATAGAAGTTGAAAAGTAGTTGAATTGGACGTTTTGATTTCCTCCATTATGAATCTAGTTCCTCATTGATTACAACTCATTGTGAGGTTGATAAAAACTCACAATTATTACACACAGGGAGTACTTCAGGAAAAATGTGTTGACTAAAAGTAAAACTAACATAAAATAAGTGTTGATTATCGTATTAAATGAGGGAGGAAAAAGGCTGTGGGCTCGAAAGTGCCGCAAAAACTTTTTCGCAGGTTAAGTAAGAATGCTTGTTTTAGGACCAGTAAAGTGAGATAATGTGTCAGCTGTTCAGCGGCCTAAAGCTGTTGGAAGGTGATATGTTGGCTATTAACTCGATATTAATCTCTATTCAACTCTTCTTTTGTGAAAATGCCGCTTCTCACCGCCTCTGTGGCAACAACCTAATCTTGAACGCGATGAACCGAAGCTGCTGTTGCTGCTTTGTTTTACTGGGCGTCTAACTACACAGCCATATAGTCGGCAGCTAGCACTTTCAACCCTGTTACAACTCAGATAAAAACGATATTTTCTTTTTACTCGCTGAAACTGAACTGAACGGCCGCCGGTAAAGCAACACAACGACCCTCTTTATCCCTGCAGATTAAGATGACATTGTGTCCGCTGTTTGTGTTTTATTTTCCGGCGCGTACATTAAATCATTAGAGCGAATGAGATGAGTGCAGAAAGAGTTTTCTGACGAGCCCATTACACGTCTTACGGCCTGCTCCTTTTTCATCCCCAACCTACAGGTAATAATACACTTTGTCGTAATAAAGTTGCCTATCCTGGTTCGTTTACTCTTTTATGTTGGTATTCAGTAATGTAGTTACAATTATGTGGGAGAAATGTTGTAATTAGACGATCTAGTAGGTCGTGTGGGACTTGTTATATTTCTTTTAAAAATTTTAAGATGTGATAATGAAAAGTGTAATAAATTGGGCGTACGATATAAATGTTTTTACTCCAATGGTACTAGGCGGCCTCTGAAATTAATTGTAGACATATTAATTAATTGTTTTACATAAACAGTAAAGAAACATTTATCACAGTCAAAATGCATACCATTCATTGTAGAAAGTGTTGAAAGTGAGTACAGTATGATAGAAGTCTACTATAGTTTATTGATATGAGTTTCACATCTGTTGATGAATTAGCTCAATTATTATAATGAATAATGATACGAAATTGTCACAACCACATTTATAGAATAAATGTGGTTGTGACGATTCCGTCTTATTATTCATTATGGATACCTTCCACAATATCACCTTCGCCACTACAAAGAAAGTCAATAATTATTATCATGACTTGAAGAAGAAATTATATTGTCAAGAATAAAGTATGGAATAATGTAGAAGAATCAACCTCAAATAGAAAAATTGAGAAAACATGATTTACTGCCATATTTTTTAGTAATCCTTTGTTATTAGAATTTTTATTTTTTCCAATAGCCCCAACGTAGGTAATAAATTTCAATAAATTCTGAAATAATAAACTTTACTCTCCTTCACGCTCATTGAAAAGATTGCAATAAAGTTAGAGGGAGAAATATATTGTCGAAATCCTTGAAACAAAGTTAAAAAACCATAATTTCCAAAAACTTTTTATTTTATTGTTTGCTGTGAGAAAGTTTATGAATATTGTAAGATATTTCAATAATTATTCTTGTTCCAAGTAATGAACTTCATTTATTTAACCAATCAATCATTTGAATACATTACAAAACATCGCAATAAATTAATAATGAATAATAGAATTGCAATTTGTATTTGATACTGAGCAAAGTAATCTTGAACAAAGTTTGAATGTTTCTCTCACTTTTGCAAGTTTAAAATTGATAAAAAACCTATATCTTCCAGTATGTATGTATTTATGTATGCGTATGCTTTATTTGCCATTACATTCAAATATCTTATTACATTTCTAATTCAGGATAATTGAAAGTCTTTAATTCTAATCTTCCAGTGACTGGACATTATAATCATAATTGATATTGAATTGATTTAAGATGTCAATCAATTAAGTACAAATGCATATGCAAATAAAGGAATTGTGGAAATATAGACCGCGGAAGTTTTCAACAACGTAATAAGCTACATTTTTGTCGCGCGAATATTCCCTCGTTGAATTTTCGTGATCTATTGTCAACTTTAGTTGGGCCATTGTGCAGCCTGAAGAGAAGCAGTTGTGATGGCTTCTATGGGTAGCGCGAACGTCGCTGAAGTCATTCACGCTTTCTGTTGTCGTTTTTAAATTGTTGACATCGTGTCTAGAGTGGTAGTAGTCATGGGGAAGGGGGTAGGTTGCAGACTAATATAACCGATGTAAGGTCGCGCGGATGGGTAGGTGAAGCTTGGTCAAATAATTTATCACAGTTAGGATATTGTGAGAGCGGAATGAGAGGGGTGAGGGAAATGTCGTACACCCCCATGAGTGGTTAGGGGGGAAGGGGATGAGGAAGACAACAAGCCTTCGCAACCATTTGTCACCTCGTACCTGCATTATAACACGGTTACCCTTCTTGTAGGGATCAAGGGCTACCGCACATTGCCGCAGTGTTATTAATATCGCAACGATAAAATATAGACGGCTTCCGATACAAGACGTCAGCCCTAATCCGTAATCGCTTTCTTACGACTGCCGAACGCTTTCAGTGGAGAGGATCCTCTCGCCGGCACACGACAACGCGTCGTGTCTCTGCTGCCAGCAGCTGCCTGCCTGCATTATTAATCCGCCACGATCTGCGTCTCGACCGCTCGCAAATCTCCTCTCTCATCGGACATAATATTCTGGCCATTTCATGAATAATAGACAGCTCTCTGTTCTTCTTTTCAAAATGAACACGGCCTAAATTATTGAAAGGCTGTCTCAAAATCTGGAAGCGATTAACAGCGTTCGCCCTGAAATGAGATTCCAAAAAACGGGATTGACTTGTTGACAATATTTTCTTGAAGCAATATTGAAAAAATACAAAATTGCTGCTGGATCACTAATTTCTAAAATTGCCAAAACTGATGTTTTAACAACAGGAGGGTTACCCTGTGCTTAAATAAATTTTCAATTTACTACTTAAATCAGACATCCTATTAATTTTTCATCTTAAATGAAAAAAATTGTTAATGTTTGCAAACCACAAAGACATTGGTTCCCTTTATCTTAGGTGTTTGATCAGGTTTAATTGGAACTATAAGAAGAATTTTAATCCGATCAAATAATAACTCTAACAAAATTCAAACATTCACTGATTTAAAAGAGCCGTAGGTGACTGCTAAATTGCAACAAACTGTCATAAACCCCCATAAACTGTCTGGCTCATCATAAGGAGTCTCAGCTGACAGAATGAATAAACAATAATAGTAATTATAAGCGTACGGCTTTTATTGGTGGAGAGGAAGACGATTGGAATTTATATTCTAAACGCCTTGGATGGGAGAGACCTTTGCGGGTAGTTTCAACTCGCCGTTTGAACCATGCTATGGGGAACATGATAGACCTACAATTTTAGGTGGCTCCGAACCATATGATTACATCAAGTTATAGCAGCTCAGTCTCCCATCCAAACGCAGTCTTGAGCACTCATGACTTGACATCACGATCACATGAATACCAATTGACCAATTGACCGCTGCTTGAATAAGGAATCTTGGCTTGGGGCGGGGCCTCACTTAACATCCTGCGGCCTCTTGCAGTTTCTCAGAGATTACTAATTAAAACTTGACTTGTCAAAAACCATAGATATCTGACCAATTTAATTTTTCATGAATTTCCGGTTCTCAATATGAAACAGTTATATATAAAAAACCTATTAGTCTATATTCATAAAAATAATTCAATTTTTACGGAAATCTAGCATCATTATCTTACTAGGAATAGACTACAACACAACTTCCAAATACCCAGATTATATATCTCGTATCAACTATCCAACTCCTTCCATTTAGCCCACTGGCTCTACCGTAATATTCCTCCAGAAATCATTCCGAATGAGGGTTGTAGTGTTGCCATGTATAAGCGGATGGTTGGCAGGTATCTGTACACATATAGGTACGGAGGCAGCTGGGATGTTGCTTGAATCGCCCTACATATGAATATATTTATTATATTTTTTGTAATTATTATTTTCACTCATATAACTCCGATTTCAATTTCCTTTCCATCTCATTATCATTTCCAAATTCTATTTGTTCTTTACAGTCAATTTTATCTTGTTCTTGTTTGAAAGAGTAATTTTGGTAAATTCCCTGGAAGCAGTTTCTGTGTGACTAAACACTTATCACATTATTTTTATATTATTTATCCTTCTCCTCATAAAGTATATCAACAAACTAACTTATTATATTATTTAGCATTGTATTTTGTAGCTTTTAACATTGTAAGCTAGTTTGTAATAATGCTATTATACAACTCGTTCCTCTCTCACAGGCATGTGCCCATAAGAGGAGCCTCCAATATATTGTATTTTCCAATTGTAATTATTGTTGTTATGCTAATTTCGGAGAATAAAGTATTTCAATTTCAATTTCGATTCTCTCAGGCTCTGTTTCACAACACAAAATATAAAATATTAATATTATTATTATATTTATTATTGATATAGTTTATATCTAGGTTTTCATTTAGATAATCTTGTTTCATATGTATGTTACGGAGACTCCTCTTCGCTCACGGACACGTCATCCATGCGGGGAGTATATTCATGATTTTTTTCTGATTATCAAAAAATTGTATTTATATTTGAATAAATAAATTCGATTTTGAATTTGAAAATCACATGATCAATGCTCCCACTAAAAGCATCTATGTACTTTTGTACAAAGTTGAAGTAAATACATGTTAGATGTTATTGACTATGTGGTTGGTCTCTGATACTGTTGAATCATCGCCTCGAAAGTGGCTGCCTGTACCGGGCCACAGCCCACCATCACAACTCAATTGTTCACTGAAATGAATAACAATCTATTTTTCCACTCATGAATACCTCCAAAGTAGAGATGGGTCGTACTAGGTTTTTCTGATACTAAGTATTCCTAGTACTAGTACGTTCTAATACCTATTCCAAATACCTGTTCCAAAATACTAGGTAGTATTTTATATTAGCCAGTTTGCCAGAGTAAGAGAGTACACGTAGAATACGTCCACGTACTGACTGGTACTACTACTGTTTCTCGCGTTAAATACAACACGAATCATTATTACTCGCGTTAAATACAGCATGAATCTAATTATTGAGTTGCTCTCAAATGTGCTGTAGCAAGATCCATTCCAAGAAAAGCTTTTATTTATACAGAGAATTTCTCCCTGGCTCAAGTTTGCCTAAAATACAAGTGTAACAGTAGTCTACAGTACTCTAGGAATAACAGAATACATGCTAGTAGTCTAGAAGAGTATTATTGGTATTGATTCAGTACTCACCGTTACTGAAGTCGTGTAGTTTACTAGTTTCTAGAAATACTCACAGATATCTGAAACCTAGTATTTTGTTCTTCGAATAGTAGATGGTAGTCCGTACGTTCAAATACTCAGTAAAAATACCTGTTCCAGTAGATACGCCTCATCTCTACTCCAATGTATCCTATGGAATCTGCTAATAAATGTTGGGAAAGAATTATGGCCAAAACTCGAGTGCAAAGTTGCCTTCTTTGTGATCCACCAAATCATTGGGAAATAGAGGCTGATACAACAACAATGTATCAATGTATTGTAATAGCAGGTGTTACCAGTGACTGGCGTAGGCCGCATAGTTGCGGTGGCTGAAGCAGTTGCCACTTGGCTCACTATTCAGCACTGTGCTGGTGACGTCGCCATGTGCAATTAAAACCAAATTCCATGTCGAACTGTACTGTAATAATAACTATTCTCCCGACACTTCACATGTTCGCGCTCAAGCTGCAGCTGCAAACTTTGCTACGTGTTTCAACATTAATTATTCATTAAAACTTCAAAAACACTTTAATTATTTGTCTCAAACAATAATGTTATCATCTCAGCTCCTACATAAAATCCGACAAAGCTATGACATTTTTGTTAAAAGAATAGATCTTTTATAAAGGAAGATTTGCTCAAATAGTTATTTATAGTAGTAGTTAGCTTCAAATATTTATTTATCGTAGAGACATATAGAGATGTAATGCCTACTTTTTTGTCAAGGATTTTTCGAATAGGGTATGAATGTGTCATTCAATCAAATAAAGTATTAACAACCGGTACTTTATGCTATCTTGCAGAGAAGACCTTTATAAAAAATATTTATTGGATTTTGTTTGAAATATTTTATTAATTTATCATACAGGCTTATAGAGATGTATATGCATAATTTTTATGTAGAGACATTTTCTAGTTGGGTATTTAAAAAAGTTTTAGCAACCGTTACTTTTGGCCATCTTATGAAAACTTATGAATGCCATCTTTGTGTAATCACTTCGAATGAAAACAAAAGAGATTTGGAAAGTCCTAATTGAATAAGTAATCAATAATACCAATTTTTTTTTATATTTCTAGCCAATAGTTTGCTATAGATTATAAGCTGACCGGGAATGCTTTCCGACCGAGTGAGCTAGAAAGCTACTTTTACACCATTCACCTATTAGGAGTTAGATGAATTGAATGCATATTATAACGCATTGTTCACGGTAAAATTGAATCAATTACATTCTATTCAATTTATACTATAATTTTAATTCGTTATTCTGGAAATTCTGTCTAGAATTTTAAAACTCTTGTTTCATATGGGTTTCAAAAGTACCCATTTTGTTATTTTTTTATATAAGTCAAATCGTTTTATTATCATGAATTATAGTCCAGTTTTTTTTTCTGTGTTATATTCTCATAATGTATTAAATACTTGAATATTGAATATGAATATTTGAATATTATATATAGAATGGAATAAAATTTTATTGCAATTATGATGTAAATACACGAAAATATGCATCACTTGTAATCAGATTAGAATTCAATACAATATTTATTGTCGTAAAACTAAATCATGAAAAATGATAAATATCTATTTAAATTTATTAACAGTACGTTATTTACACTACGCCCTCACCAGCAAAACTTTTATTTATTTATTTGAATAGGAGAAATGTTTTTGTTGTTGGCTCAAACGGTGAGGTGGAACTACCCGTAAGGTTCTCCCCACCTTTAAAAGGCATACGCTTATTATTATTATTATTATTATTATTATTCTTGTTGTTTATAAATATTCAAACTTTTCTGCAATCTCGTAAAGGTTTGCTTTAGGTTGTTGTAATTTTTTTGAATGAATAGCTATTTGTGTAATAGAGTGCAAAGTGGGGTTTTTCTGCACCGAGAGAAACAGTTTTTTTCACGAGCCGAAGGCTTTTCTCGAATGCAGAAACAATACTTTGCGCTCGAATTACACATTAGATTTTTCCTACAGTAACGTATAAAGTAATTTACGTATAAAAGTAACGTAGTAACAGAACAAAACAGGACATACATAACCTGACAATTCCTCACATAACCTATCTTCGAATCAAATCGATTTCAACAACTACATCTGACTGCACTTCGTAGCTGAAGCAGAGTAGCCAACCTATTTTGGAATGTAGAATAGGGGAACCTGTGTATTACATGCTCACTATTTTGTGTTGTTAGGTTGCAAATCCGGAGTGCAGAAATGTACTTTCGTGCACTGAAATTTACTTTCCCGCACTGGTGCAGGAATAGACTATTTTGCGTGCTACAGTTAGTGCAAAATTAGGCACTTTTTCGGGTCACTGTAGGAAAGAGTTATTGCATTTTATTCTTTGTAGTTTTGGTAATTCAAAACTTTGGACTTAGTTTACCAAATTTTGGGAGGTTTTACTTATGGTTGATCGAGTATCTTGTAGAGCTGCTGTTCTTATCTGCAAGCAAGAGTAGGCTGGAGAAAGGCAGTTATCTGCATGAGTATGTAGGCGAAAGTTGAGTGGGTTCATGTTACCCACGAGTATCATGCTACGAGTATCAACTCCACTGGTGGTGCCTCGGGTGCTCGGTGGGTCAGAATGTTGTGTGGAGGCTCTGTTGCTCCGTTCAACCGGAAGCGATCGCTTGTCTTTATTGGAAATCGTTTAGCACCTTGGTGGAGCGTGGTGGTGTGACTGCAGTCGCGATCGAGAAACTGATAACCACTGCCGAACCGCGAGATCCGAATCCTCCACTCCCCGTCACACGCATAATTCATTGTTCCTTGTCCTTTATCCTTCGTTCGAATCCATTTACTCTGCCGTTAAAAACGTAAATGATAGCTTTTAAAGCATTTTGCAATAATCCGCGTCCCGCTGGGGATTCTCCGATAAACACTTCTTCCCCAAAATTTATTCTAATGGCCTCCATTTAAACGGCCTGTCGCCATGAATATATATCAAGCACCAGCGGTAATGGCTTTCTCCAGTGTATGGAGCGTCGACCCCAGGTCCCACCGCAAATCAACCTAGTCAAGAATACACTGTATCCTGCCTTCCCTCCACTCACTCCCCTCTATCCTACAATCCATTGATGAATTGCTCTCTGTAGCAATATTTACTTTCGAATTTCACTTGGTAATTTTTAATTCTTTTTATTTTTATAGACTACATACAGCTGTCATACTACTGCGTCTAGTACTAAATTTTAAAGCTTGAGTCTAAATTTTGTAGTTTATGTTTCACATGTTGCTGGAAAACTTCATTTGGAAAAAATTACTTGGCAATTTTTCAAGTGTTTATTTCTGTTTAATATTTATTTATTTGCAAGAGTTATAGAACAAAATTGCTAACGCAATTGCACTGTAGATGTATGAAATGATAGATTTTGGTAAGTAACAAACTAAAATAATCTAATATCATAACTGACACTGTATTTCTATTTAATATATGATTTTCACTCACTTATACTGATGATACTGGAGGGGTGCATTTCACTTCTAAAGAGAAGCTTCTTTAGACGTTTGCTGATAGCAGCTAGTAGCCAGTATGATGCTGATGAAGCTATACAGTGTCAATTTTGATATTAGATTGCTCATAAAGTATTTCGTCATTAAAAACATCACTAACTAAAATATTCAAGAAATTTAAAGTTATTACTTAACAAAATTATCTCTTATAATTAACTTACGCAAAAGAATGCAATCTGATAATTATAAAATCCAAATAGATATCTTAGTTAAATAAATTGTTAGTTCCTTGAGAGACATCTACTAAAACTTCACGAAATTGTAATAGTTTCTGAGTACTAGGAAAAATGTCAATTTTATTCGTTGATTAGTTTCCATCGATTTCATAGAATGCAATTGCACCTCAAAAAAATTATTGATTCACTTTTAGGGGTCGTAAAACGTTTCTATTATTGTACCTTCTTAATTTGAATCTATTACTTTTTTACTTTGAAGTACAAGACTTTAATTTCAGTGGTAGCCTACAATCAAAATTGACCAATGGTTTTTCCCACTGCCACCTTTTGTCCGAGCATACATTTACAGCTATAAACTGATCACCTTTGGTGGAGGGGTGATCGGAAATGTTCAATACTATTAGAAATGTGTAATTAATTTAGTGGAACCAAAATCAGTGTTGTTTGAATGAATTCAAAGATACATCAAGAGTGGGATATCTCAATTTACTTTCATTGATCATTGTGCTGTATAATTGTAGTAACCTTGGAATAGGCTATCTATTTTCTTGGTATCTAGTAACCCATTATTTGACAGAACTTATTTTTACCGCATTATTATATTACTAAGGAACGTTTACAAACAGTAGTTGCTCTAGAAAATAATATTCACTTTAATATATTCCACTCAGTTCCAATTCTAACTAGAAAAAGATGTTCATTGATTACAACATGATAGAACAAAATCATTCTTTCTATAAAAGTTTCCAGACGGCAAAATATTTCAATTCTAACTGACTGCATGAAATAAATGATCAGAATATTCAATCATAGGTATTCACCGACTACCTTCCCGACTGTGTTTCTAGAGAATCTTTGCTTGTTGAACAGACTATGTTTCTCTAAAGTGTGCAAAAGAACATCATTAAATACCGTAGCTCAGTATTTCTACATCACAGTATTTCCTTCAACTGTCTGTTGCAGATTATAAATACAGTACTTTCCCTATAGTTTGCTCTCTTCATAAATAAATCTCCTTTTTTTAGACTTTGAAATGTTTCGCTTTCAAATAGGCGAAGCTTATTCATCAGTTTGGAATTAAATTTTCAAATGCTCTGTTGTCGGTTGTTATCGATCTAGGGTACTCTAATGATCTTTCTGATCTTCCAAACTTGAATGAATTATATTAAACCGTACCTTTTAAAATAAATTAACTATGTGAAATTCACCTTTTCAAAAGTTTCTTTCAAGTCTGTAGAGTAGTATCATAGAAGTTTGTTACCCTTCATTTTCCACCTGCTTCTCAAAATGTTCTGTGAATCAAACTCTTCACAACTACAACTGTGTTTACGCCATCTTTCTACATTTCATTTAACTTTATCAATATATTATAAATTAACTAATTGATTGAATCTGAGACTGAGTAGGTAATGAGGTGAATGATTACACAAAATATACCAGGTGGACGGGAATCAAACATGTGACCACAGGAGTAGCAGTCAAATTGCTACCCTAATATTACTCTACCCTCAAATTATTACCCCAATACGTTTTATTAGTGTAAACCCTAATAACCAAATAGTTTTTTGTGTTACACGTATATTTTCCTACCAATGATAATGAGAACTACAGTATTCCACTGCAGCTCTAATGTATGTTGGAGTAACCTTCACCTTATGTAGTGAATACAATGTGTAGCAAGTAATACTGTGTCAAAAACACAATTCGTTTGCCTTGAAAGTCCGGTAATTGTTTGCCAACTTTATTTTCAAAATTTCGGCACTTTTTCAGGACAACGAAAGTTGGCAATGTAAATTGCAAACAGAATGTTCAACTTTTAGGTTGAAGGCCCCTTTTTCATTTTCGCTGATTTGTGATCGTAGTCAGTTGAACTGTTAGTAGCTGGTTACTGGAAATGTTCTTGCACGTTTACTAGGTTGAGCAGCAACCTCCAGTAAGTTTTCAAGGGTCTGTGCCATCCTAATTTATGGCTTTCAAACGAGAAAGCGTGTTTCCTCGAGCGAAAGTACTCGTAAGTGGCGTTTATGGGGGGGGGGGGGGGCGTAGTCGCGCGAATGTGTGGACCCGCAATAAATTGGCTGTGCTTAAGCGCGGCTGGCAATAGTGGAAACTCTTAGTCTGTAAATCCTTGTGGCGGCAACACACCCATTTCCATTGTACTTTTTCTCTTAAGATCAAGAATTTAAATTGCCAGTCATTTGGTAGAATTCTCTGATATCAAGCGATTGTAGATAGGAGCAGACTCGATTTTGTAATTACTCCACTATTCTTTTAATGATTAATGAATGAATGGAAATAATTTTTTGTTTGAACTTCAATATTTTGTCATTATTTTTATAATATAAAGAAATTCTGAGCAAAAAGTAAAGAGATTGAAAAGTATATCTTTGCTAGCATTTGAATATGTTTAAATATTTTGTAATAGTTTGAGCTATACTGTATGTATACTGTATATAGTACCATAGCCGATTCGTAGGTGACTCTTGAGATCTCAAAATTGAGCTATACTAAATCCTGGGCGCTCTTTGTAAGGGTCGCCGAGTAAAAAAGACTGTTCTCTGTTGTAAAATCACTTCCAGGTGGTTTAAAAATATCATCAGGTGATGCATATAGAAATTTTCATGAATATATTGAATGTGTATGTGTTGAATTGTATGAAATTTCATAAGAAATCTACCTACTAGAATCTCTGGAGTATGAAGTTCAGTAAGGTAGGAATGAAGCTCCACTTCCCAAGCATTGATATAATTTGGATTGAAGGGTTTTGTAGGTGATACTCTTTGCAAGTTCAGCCGCATCTTCAGATACAACAGATTCTGGTGAATCTCAAAATAATGTAATTGAGAATATTATCTGTTTTTATTATGTCACTCGGTTTCTTTCAAGTTTTTTGTTCGGAATGTCACTATTTTCTTTTTCAAGTTTTGTGAAAATTTCACAAATTTGTCAAAATTTCACAAATTTGTCAAATTTAATACGATATAGTTTGAATGTTATATAACTTATCCAATAAAATGATCTCGGATTATGATATTTTTTTTGTCGGGCTTATATATAGAAATAATAATATAGGCCTATATTGCTTTGAACTATGATAATGTTTAATAAACACTTAAAAATCAATAAAGTGAAAATTATGACTCACTTTATGGCGTGACGGCCGTTTCACTCTGCTGTCAGACGAAGGCGACAGAGTGAAACGGCCGTCACGCCATAACGTGAGTCATAATTTCCTCTTAAAAGTCTTTTTCAAGTTTTTAATATATATTAGTGGAAACAAGATCTTCAACATCATATGATAATGTAATAAGAATTAGATTTTTAAATGTATATTTCTACTAAATGCACTCTAACCCCTGACTGTTTCTGTTTCTAACAGGATTCAGAGGGTGACACTCCGCTGCATGATGCCATCTCAAAGAAACGTGACGACATGCTGACATTGCTGCTGGACCACAACGCTGACATCATGCTGACAAACAACAACGGATTCAACGCCCTGCATCACGCTGCTCTGCGAGGAAACCCAAGGTTAGTTTCCATCTCATTCTATCATGCTCTTCATTGCATCAAGTACACATGAGAACTACATACACTTCACTTTTTTTAGGAGGCATTCTATACATTGCATATAACATGGGACTACAGCATGTCATCGAACCTAGGCCTACTAGTTGATGCATCAGCAATTGGCATTGTAAGCCAACCTTTGTTTAGTATGAAACCTCTTCTCGTGAAGGTCTATTTAGTGATTTTTTGTAAGTTAATCTCAATGAGAAGCCGGTGATTGGATTCCATATATTATTCAGGTTGTTCTAAGAGTATTTCGACATGTGGTATAAATTGTTATCTCATAAATATATTATAAAGGTTTAGCACAACATTGTCTACTGTATTCCAATCATGATCTTTTAAATAATTTTGTATAATGTAGTAAAATAACCCAATTCAACCAATTCTCTCCAGCGTAGAATTGTTGTTCATTAATCACTTTTCCAATTGCATCTTTCACATATCATCGGTTCCGTCCGTTGATTAAAATATTTAGGACTTGAACATTTTATAGATAAAGTTATAGAAAATTTTATTTTCCAACTACCTTTGTAAGATAGTGCCTGTAGGTCAGATGCTCAACTTATTTATAACTTTTTCTTGACACATTATGAAAAACAGGAAGATAAAATTCTATAGTGAAATTTGAATATTTGCAATTAGAAAATTCGGTAGATACAGTTCGATATGTAGGTATGAAGGTTTATAGATTCTGTAAATAATAGATGTTCGATATTGATGGTATAGTAATTATCAAGGCAATTTAAAAACAGCATTTAATTACCTTGGTATGTATGTTTTATGCCTGAAGATTATGTGCTAAACTTATTCTTCAAACACGTTAGGAAACAGGAAGGTGAAATCTTATAATAAAACTTGGAAACAGAACTGTTGAGTATGATACGGGGTTGTAAATCAATAGCTAGTTGTGAAGTAGATTCCATTAGTATCTAATGACAGGATAAAGTCATGATGTCTGTTTTATGTTCTTAGTTTTGGGTTTGTGCTGGTTTTACGATTCGCAGACAAATATATGGTTTTAACGCTGCAATAAAAACATCTTAATGTCATTTTCTATTACGAAAGAAATATTTGACAGAGAATGAATGACGGCTCATTTTTTTGAAGGGAGAAGTCAAGTTCTAAAGCCGAATGAAAAAGGGTTGAGAGAGTGAGACACAAGACACACCCGTAGGTTGGATCTATAGCTTTCCTTTTGGAGACCTGTATGTCTGCTGCGATCCACTTTTCTTCTAGCTTTTCCTTTCCTCTCCTCTAAGAAAGTCAGTTTCCTTTTCGCTGTGTTCCAGTCGTTCGTGCACATTATTCTTCCTTCCTTCCTCCGGGGCAATATTTCATTCCAAGTTTATTTGCGTCACCGCTACTAAATGAAAATGGGATGTGCTCCTTGCGTCTGCTGCGATTCGGGATGATCATTTGCTTGCTGCAATGGAATGGGAGGCTGAAATGCAATGATTTGGCGCGACGCAATTCGATCAACATCAAGTCATCACAAATTTGTCTCCAACTCGCTTTCGCTGATCTCTTTCTCATTTATTATTGCCCTCTCCACAGCTCATCCATGCCTTCAATCCTCACCAGCTTTACTTACTCATCTGCAGCTTTTGTTTAAAGGATTGTTTGATCCCAAAAAAGTGAAACAGGTCACAAAAATAAGCTGCTTCACTTCCGGTTGTGATTTGGGTGAATAGGATTGATAATTTCAATTGAATAAATTATTAAAAATTATGACATGCAATTTTAAATAACTATGATCAAGCCCTTGAAAATTGTAAATTTCTTTACTTATAATCATAAAAATTACTATTATCAACTCTATTAACATAATATGGTTTTAACGCTGCAATAAAAACATCTTGATGTCAATTACAAATAACTATGTTCTAGCCCTTGAAAATTATAAATTTCTATACTCATAATGATAAATCTATATTATATGAAACTTACTTAGCCTATAGGCTATATCAACTTCTTTTTTTGTGTAATTTTCTCTGCTAAATTTAGTACATGTAAGTTATCTAGCGGCTTCCTGCAGACCATCAGCTATTCCCACGAGTTATTGTAGAATCAGCATTATCATAGTATAGGCAATTCATTGTATTTTTTATTAGTTCTGATCCAGCTAGCATCGCGGACGGTTCTCCAAGTACACTTGTATTTGATGTTATATTGTATTAAATAAAAGAAATTCAATTTTTAAAAAGAGTGTTTCGGTCACTTTAATACTTTAACTTGTATATATACTTCTTCTACTTTTCTTTATAATGATCTGTCTAATTCCAATGAATGTCATTAATTTAAAAAGCTCAAAATTTCAATTTAAACTAAGAGATAATGACCTATTTAAAAACAGCTGTATTTTCAAAATACTAATAAAAGTAGATTTAAGCTGAGCATTCACGTTCCGATTTGCAGTACCACTTGCAGTCCAACCTCCAAGGTTGGATCCGAAAACGGAACGTGAATGGGCTTGTTGGATGGTTGGAATTGTAGATGGACGACTAGAGGGACGACTTCCGAATGTCGACGGTGTTGGAGCGTGTGTGGGGGAGTCGGATCAAAGTCGTCCAACTTATCTCAGTCAGTGCTTGACCTTCGGGCAAGTTCGGTTACATTTTTCGGCTCAAGAGCGACTTTCACAGCTGACTATGAATAAAGTTGGATTGCAAGTAGGAGCGTGAGTGGAGTCGACTATCCATCTAGCAGTACTACTAGCAGTACTGCAAGTGGTACTGCAAGTTGGAACGTGAATGCCCAGCTTTATTCATGATGCAAACTCCAGCAGTGATCATTTTCGAATTTTCCTGTTACTATAGTACTACTATAATTATCTAATTTTATCTAATAAAATGAATATTTTCTCTGAAAATTCAAAGATTGCAACATCTAGAATGCAATTTCAACATTGAAAAATGTTGTCTATTAAAATGAAATAACAAATCAAGTATAAGAATATGCTTATTCGTTCAGATCCAACGTTTTTCAACATCAATCACTTTTTAATTTTCTTACAATGAATAAAATACTAATTCAATTTATATTCAGCTATTTGAAAATTGCAACATTCAAAATGTAGTTCCATCACTGAAAATTCCTTGCCCATTTGCTCTTATCGCAGTACAGTAGGTAGTAAATTTGTATTTGCCCAGGTCACTTGGAATAGCAGTGCTGGTGGCGCTAGAGAAAGCCATTTATTGTAACAGTTTCATTAGCAGTATTATGACGTTAGTGCAGGAGGATTAGGGGCCAGGGCAGGCAGAGTGTAAATACAAGCGCGATGATAGGAGTCGTGCGAGTAATGAATGGTGGCTTGCCGAGCTGTGGAAATAACATTAAAGCTGTTAACTGAGGATGATGATGAGGGGTTGTAGGTGGAAATATCTGGCGAGGGGAGGTAGGGGTACAACGTTAGCTGGCGAGTAGATTTGGTCAACAGCTATTAAAAGCCCTATCAAGATTAGTAAAAGATCCGTCGATAGGTGCGACTATGCAAGCCTCGCGCACGCCGGCACCCGCTGTTAACCGAGAGTTATTGTAGCGGTTAAACGCTGGATTAGCTTTATCGAGCACTTGTTAAGTCACATGCTTGGGCAAAGTTCACCGGTATCAATGCTCTCCATTACATAATTAAAATATCAAGGGACTAAGGGCAGCTTTGCTTCGTGCTCAACCATGACTACAGAACGATACTAGTTAAAATCTAGAGACAACATGGGGAAATAATACTTTGAGTTTCTGCCATAAGCTGGCAGAGTTTGCCTTGATACAATTCCATGGCATTTTGAAGGATCAGACAATAGCTATTGCTCCGTATTCACTACAGCTATGAAGAACAGAATGATACGTAGAGCCGAAGAGTCACTACAGACAAAACGAAGGAAATTATGTGTTTTTATTGATGTTGAGTACAAGTACCAAAAACTACTTGTATCAGCTTCATTCATTTATATTGTTGTAGCTGTTTAAACTATTCTTATTGAAACTATTCATTCCTCATCTTTGAATATGGCGGACGTAATAGCTGAGTGGGTTAGAGCACTTGTCTCTGATCAATTAAGACCCTGGCTGGCTGCTGTTCCTAGTTCCTGTTGTCTCCAACTCAAGCCTTGTTTAGCATTAGATATTTTCTGACATCATTCACCTATTTGTCTCAAGACTCATGTGGGCTTCACCCAAAATAAATCTATTTTAATTGCTGGTCATAAACATTATAGTCGTTATAATAACAATAATCGCTCTACATGAGCTTAATCATTATAGAATCATTGCTTTGAATCGATATCGAATATTTTTAATTGCTGAGTCTTGCTGGGGGAAATGAAATCTTGTCACCAAGGACAGTGAGTGGCTAATCGGTGATGTTTTCGTTCTCATAACTCACTCAGTTTCCATTATTTCGCCGTTAAGCGTTTAGAAGAGGCGTCGCTATGGCGAAAGGCGGCGGAGGAGGTAGCAAAAGAAGGAGAAGAAAGGCTTGCAGGAGCAGGAAAAGGAAGTAGCCGGCTAAAAGTGTGGGTTTGCTTTTGAAAAGACCTGTCTGATAAGGCTCGTTAATTTTTTCGCAGAGTTCCTTATAACAGGAGCAGCAAGTGACGACACCAGTGTTCACACAAGAGGAGTGGTGTGCGAGGAGGGTGTCTTCAATGCCTGCCCTGTCAGAAACACTCTTCCTCTAGCTCTCCAGTCGACTCTTCTTCTGTACTGTCGAGCTCGGATAACATTTACACATGCCCCTTCAATATGGAAAGGTTTTCCCATTCATGCCTCGCATATTCAGCTCTATCGGATTTATTTTGCCTCAGCCTTCACTCGGATAAGGGCACTAGCCTTCAGACTTGTCTTCTCTCACACCGTGTCCATCTTTCATGTACAGTAGCTGCATCTTAGTTATCGTTTTCGAATAAATATTTTTTCTCACCTTGATAATACATCTTAATTAGTTATCAATCACTATATTATATATTATTGTACATATATTTACCCATCTCTGTTTGAATCCACTTTTACCCGGCGATGACACCTCAAAGGTGACTACTGGATTAAAAATACTAAGTCTATAATGGCATGCTATAAGTTAGTATAATCAGAACTCAAATGGCTTAGTCTACAGGGCAGAGTGGAAAAATTAATACAGAGCACAGAAAGAAGAATTTTCTTACTTTTCATCGAATGCTGATTTGTAGTATGGGCGATTGGTACTGTACACCATTTCATTGAATCAGATCCTAGAACTTGAGAGGCAGCATGCGGCTGAGCTTGAAATGAGACGAATGGTAGACACATTGAGAGGATACAGAGAGACCCTGTGACTAGATTTCCAATTCATTTTTAATCAAATATTATTTCTTGTTTATCATTTTGTCGTTGCTCCTTCATATTAACTGTTGTTCTGCTAGACTAAAGTTGCTACACAGAGGCTTCAGCTTCAAAATCATGTGCCATCCATTATAGTACAATACTAAGATTTTACAGCTGTATTTTAATTTTTTAGTACGGTAACATTTTATTTCTCAACGGTATGAACCCAAGTATGTTGTAAATAAAATTACAGGCTTAGTGACGTGATACAGATCGACCATGTGTAAACTACAGAAATTAATTAGGTCTAAATTGATGGAAAATGAATTATGTCAGTCCTGACGGCGCTTTCACTTAAGGCGTTATCGCTGATAACACACTGGCTGGTTGCTTCTCCTCCGGTGTCAAGTTTGAGTCCCATTTCTCCTGTTTCATCTCGTTTCTCATGTTTTCACCTTGTTATCATTCATTTAATCACCTACACACAAGTATTCTACTCATTTGGGCATCACCCAACTAAAAAAAGTCCTCACCGTCAATTGTATTTGAGCAGTACCAGTCATTTCTGTAATTTACAAAACTTCACTCTTCCTCACATCACTAAGCCTGTGCTTTCATTCGTACCAGGATTAGGACTCTTGAACCTGCCTGAAAAGTACTCAAGCAAGTAGAAAGCCCAATTTAATAAACCCTTAAATTTTTATACCAATGTGATATTACTAGAAAGGTTTTACTCAGTTCCAGTTCATTTACTTTCCGTACATAACGGTAAATCGTTGTTTGGGTGACCGTGGAGGATTTGGATGGTTTTCTTCATGTCATTAAGAGTTTCTGTGTAGGCAACTTGAGTACTAATGTTTACTTGAAGTTGACGTACGGTACATGAAATTACATAAAGCAGACAGAAAAAACTCCTAATAATACACAACAGAAAATAGTGAATTTATTGGGAAGTACCTAATTAAATTATATAAATATTATTTCATTTAATAACAGCCCACAATACAAGGAATGTTTTTTTTCTAGAACTAAATCAAAAATAAAACAAACTTACTAAATATCTTTCTCATGAGGAAAAGATTCAAAATATGAAAAATATGCAAATAATGTTTTAGGTAATAAAAATTGTTTTACAAAAAAAATTTTCATGGTAATGATCTGTTTAATATACTCATATTGTAATATTGAAATTTGAATGTACGTTAATGAAAATTCCAAATATCTTTCGCGAGCTAAAAAGAAATCATTAAAACAAAATTCTCCTCCCCTTTTTGCTGTCATGTCAGCTTACAAAAAGCGAGATTAAATTATGCAAATGATACTGTTTTTCGGCAGCGAGAACAGTTTTCCCCGAATTCCCAGGTTAGAAGGAGGAGAGAAGAAGCATAATATATTTTCTTCTGTGCAACAACGTATGGCGTACGTTAAGAGTAGCGCAGGGCGGCACCGTGGGCTGGAAGGGGTTAGCGGAGATGGAATATTCAGATAAGGAGAAGCGAAGAAGCAGAAGATTGCAATTTATTTTTCTCGTTTAACTTAACTCGAGGTACCAGACAGACGCGTGCGTGTGCGTGTGTGAGCTTGTGTTCACACGTTTCCGTTATCGGCTCTCGGTCGAGCGAAATACTATTAAGCGCGTGTCAGCCGAGTGACAATCGAACACCATCAGTCACCGTAAGTCACCGCCGCTCGCCCGCCTTTCGTTCACGTGTGACACGCCATCTAGAAACAACTAACACTGATCCTATATCTGTATCTATCTGTATAGTACGGCAGTGAGGCACATTACACACGGTCGCACTTCTTCGCCTGACGCTTCCATGTTCTCCATCATCTTTGTCTTCCGTCCCTACTTCCTCACCATCCTCTTGTACACCACCTACACACCCTGATTTAGCTATTACATGGTGTGCTTTTGTTACATTGTACGGCTAAAGAATTGTGGTATTAACCTCAATGCAATAAGCTTGATTTGCTGCTGTATCAAATAAAATAAACTGCTATTCAAGGGTGCTTGCGTAGTGGAGCATCCGATACTTTATGATTGCTTTTTTTGGAGGATGAAGCCCACATAGGTCTGAGACCTGTGCGTGGTTAATGAATGAATTGGACCTACAGTTTTAGGTGGGTTCCGAACCACCGGGAAGTGATTTTACAGCAGAGAACAGTGTCTTTTTTGCTGGTCAATCTAATCGGTCACCGTTACAAACAGGACCCAGGAGAACGCAGCTTATCTATCTGATTGAACAGATACCTGCTACGGCTCGCGGTTATCACTTCCCTTACTATCACAAATCAACGCATACTTTGCAATGGTGCTTGATTGGAGAAGCGCGAATAATAAAACACCGCTATTCTAAAGCATGTGTTTGAATTTGCTAGCACTCAAAACTAGGTTTTGCTGGCAACGCCAATTAAAAATTGAAGTTCAAGTTTATATTTCAGTTATGTATAAGTCTCAAGTATTTGTTTTATAAATGATTGTTTAATTTTTATGATCGGCAAATAAATGATTTTGATTTTTTTGCGGTCGAGTATTATATGCTTTACTGTGCAAGCACCCTTAAATAGCAGATTATTTTTCAACTTCATTTCTAATAAGCCATACTTGGACCCGGTTTAGTGATTTTGAGAACCAAAAGTATAGACTGTGTCAATATAAATAGGGTAATGGTGAGGCCCAACTCATTTCCTTGTTTTACAAAAGTCACTTTGTGTCACGTCAAGAAGCATGCGTTTCTATTTACGCTGGAACTTGGGGTGGGCTGACGGCATACCATTTCAACCTTCTTGTATTTCATATTAGATCAACAATGTCTTGCTTATTTTGAAATATTTAATGAGAGATGCTTGTATTTTTTTAATATCAATAAAATTATAAGTTTTCCACCGAATTGATTTTAGTTAGAAATGATGTTGATAAAATTAAATAAATAAAGTAAATGGATATAAAGAGATTCGTTTTTTTCATTCAAACTCATGAATGCTTTGTTATTCTGTGAATTTAGAGTAATTAGGGAGTAGTTTTTTTTTTTGTAGATTACCTCTTGGACTTGGAGACTCCAGTTAAGGAGTATAAGACAAGTCGGATTAACAATTATACAATCTTATACACTAGTTACCATAATTACTATATCAATTATTAGTTGAGGTGAGGCTTAATTTTGATGTGAAGCCTACTAACCCTTGTATGTCAATGGCTAATAGTGAGTGGTCATAGTCTACTCGCACAGTGTTTAGCGTTACTTTTATGTACAGTAAGCCTAGTATATTGGCAGATTGCTTAGAGTCTGCTGTGTCTTGGCAAATGTTCTGGCCACGCATCATTACCCTCCCTTCTCTTACCACCTCCCCCCGACTTTCACAGCTCGTTTTATTTCCGTGGAAATAGGTGGGCGCTTTTTAAAAGCGAAGGAAATGAGAAGCAACAAAATCCACTCAAACTGTTTCTCAGCTGGAACAAAAAGCGGTGGCGGCGACTGTGCCAGCTGTAAACAGGGCCATATCTTTCTGGCGCTTCTCTCAAAGTGCTACTGCTGCCACACTCTTCTGTCCGCCTTTCTTTCTCAACTGGATGCCATTCACGCACTATTCTATGACCAGGCTTACATTTGATGCTTTTAACCAGCCAATACTATATTAGTTATTCTCAGTGTACTTGGACATAATTTTTCAGTCTGACTAGCCTATATGAATCAGAACATTATCAGTGGAGTCGATGTTGTTTGTTTATTTATTCATTCAGAGTTCACTGAATGAACTATTTCATTAATTCACTATAATTATTCATCATTCAAAGTAATAAGCTTCAGTAATTGTAATTGCTGGTACCATATTATAGTTGAAAGGTCCAAAGGGAGCACTGTTATTAACCATCCAGTTTCATTTTCTATATGCAAGTATTACATCCATCTCCTGTAATTTTTCAGAAATAAATATTTGCATAAAATTCACTTTATTTTCACATTATTTTCAATTCTAGGCTCTGTTATAGTAAGATCTACTTCGTTATTTTATCGTTCTAATAACTAGGATCGTGCAATCATATCAGAGAAAAATTGTTGTAATAGTTATTTTAAAAATATATGGCAATAGTATACTATTATAAAATAGTTTTAGGCTTCTCCGATTTTTTGATTGTAAACCATTTGAAACCCCCTTAATAACCCAAGATGTCCCTGGGAAAATCATCAATGTTATTGGTATAATCATCATCATTATCAGTTGAGTCGAAATTCAATCAAGTACTACCTATATTCCCAATTCATAATCAATTGGAAACTTGAAAATATATGGAAATAAACTACCAGACATTGTTACTTCATATTTTATAAACTTTAGTTCTACTTTAAAACTACTCACCACTGATACTTTAGTTTCAAATAAAATACAATTATTATCTCTCATGTAGTTTATCGTTCAGTATTCACTGGCACTACAGTTTGAATGGAATACAATAATTATCACTCATCTAGTTTGTGTTTCAAAATTCAAGTAATCTATTCCATATAACGTTTTCAGAATTCTTTATTTTAAGTATAGAAAATATTAAAAGACTAAATATAACAAAAACAAGATGGTTGATAGGTAAGAGGGGGTTTGTTGAGGGGGTGGGGAGTTGGAGGGGTATAGTAACATTCAATTTATATTAATTAAAAAAATTCAACAAATTAGATTTTAAAATATGTTTAGCAAATTATTGTAATTAGTTTTGTTAATCTAACCATACAAATCACTCGATAATTATTTAAAAAATAGTACCGAAAGTAAACGTGCCGTTCGTAGACAGGTGACCAGAACAGTCTCTTGAGTGCACAACTGGCACGGAATTTCAGTTTGGAGAGTGAAACATTGACTGGATTTATTGGCCGGCAGGCAGTTAATTTAAGCGAACGAACGGAACAGGGCGACTTGGAATGATTTTCGTAATAGAGCAGTAAATCAGGATAGGTGGATGGAACAATTTGAAGAGTGGAGATGGGTGAGAGCCCCCGCCGGAGATGGAGACGCCTCCTTTCTCAGGAGCATGACAAGGTTGGTCGTCGGTGGAGAGGTTAGAGGGTGGAGTAGCGTTTCAATTCTCTCGCTTGGCCGCGCAATCGAATGTCCGTTGCTCCGGGTAAAATATGTGCGCCTGGTAAAAATATCAGTAGGAGAGAGGTTTTCATTTTCGGCGAGGAGATGTGGGTGAAGAAGAGCGCGCCGATGATGAGGAAAACGCTAAAGGAGGTGGAGGAGTAGGAGGAGGAGGAAGAGAAAAGGTCAGGCTGTAGATCAAGCTGTGGCTGAATATTACAAGTTTCCCTTGGCAAGATCTATGCTCGGCTGTGAATCATCCTCAACTACTCGCAAGAAGCCAATGCGGGCGGGCGAGCGGACCAGCACCATGCGCACCTTATTAATTTCCGGAGCCGCGAGCATCAGTTAGCCGACAGCTCCTCCGACACTTTATAATCTTCTGTCAAAAACCAATCGAATGTTGCTAGCCATACTTTCTAGATTTAGAGACTATCGTCGTGCAATGTCCGGAGACAATTTAAACACTTTTAAGGTTTACAACTGGTTTCTCAATGGAGATATTCTAGCTGCTATGTCCATGCAGTAATCCAGAGTTTTGACTAATCCACTAAAAAAAGGTGTTATGTTTCAGAGTAGAAGATTTTTACCAAGATTTTTTTCCAATTTCCTCTTAACATAAATGCGTAGTTCCTTTTTTTGAAGTTATTATTAACACTAATTTTGGCATAAGGCAATCTCATTTCAATCATATAAAATAATTGATTTGTTTCAGAGTAGAATACTTGGATTTTTTAAAATTCCTTTGAACATAAATGTGTAGTTCTTATTTTAAAATTATTATGAATGATTATTTTGACATAATCACTACCTCATTTCAATTAAATAAAATAATTGATTCATGTAAATACAGTTCATCATCCTGCTGAGGGTTTCTAGAAGAATGATGTGTAGTAGTAGAATGATGCAGTAATATAAAAAAAATTCGGAGGATGTAGCCCCACATAGGTCTGAGACCTGTGCGTGGGTAATGAGATGGTTGATTGAGATTGATGAGTTTTAGGTGGGTTCCAAACCACCGGGAGTGATTTCACAGCTGGGAATTGCTGACCAATTTAATCGGTAAGCCTTACAAAAAGGGCCCAGGAGCTCGTAGTTTATCTTATCTGACTCAACAGATCCCTGTCATGGCTCGCCCCTATCACTTCCCTAATTAAACTCCATTTTTTTGTAGTCTACAGATAGTTCTATCATTGTAATTTGATGCTGTATGTTTCAGAGTAATTTATACCATTCAATATAATTTGTGGTAGTGTTCAACAAAATCTTCCAGTTTTAGGTAAAGTTTCATCACATAAAACTTAAAAAGAAAATTTAATAATAATAATAATAATCTTCTCTTCCATAGAGATGTTCTATGAATTTTTTAATAATTATTTTCCTTATGTAGACATAGTCATTTAATACTGGAATTTCATTTATATGTTGGCAAGAGCCATGCAATATGCGTAAATGCATTTCCACCTCCTTAAAAAGTAGAATAGTATTATCATATTACGTTATGAGTTGAATACATTTCTTTAAGCTAAAAACCTCCACGTTTACTGTGTCATAGAAGAACTGGAGGACAGGACAACTTCTTTTGTATCTCTTCTGAACGCAGATATATTTTTTATCTCATAAATTTAGCTACCGTACGTCATCTAGACCGTAGATGCTTTCAATGATTGTGACCAAATTAGGGATTTATAATAGCATTCCTGATACTTGAAATTTTGAGAATAATTTACTTTTTATCCCATTTCTATAGTATTTTAAATGTTTTTAATGAGATTATTCAATGGTTTCATTGTATTTTTGAAGCTATCTAAAACTATAATTTATAAATAAAAAAACTAATATGATACAAAAATCTATATTATAACTGTAAAAACGTAAGATTGTTTTATGAATCTAATTGATAGAATGAATCTTGTTTGAGAATACTAGAGAATAATATTGTTTGACTGACAAATGTACTCAGGACAGCTTGTCAAAATGGCATGTTATTGCCATGTAATGGGGCCGAGCTAACGGGGCATTCTCATGCTGCAGTGAAAAGGAAATGACTGCATTGGAGCTGAGCGACAGAGATAGATCAAAGGGTGAGATTAAATAACGTTGGGCCAAATTACATACGAGCCGAAAGGCTTTAGTAGCTTACAGCAGACAAGACAGCGGTCTGTACACGATGTGGACAAAGGCATCTGAAGAATTCCAATAACTGACAAAGACGAAAGTTCATTCCACAAGCTTTTAAGAAAATTTCGGCCTCTGTATTGTGTTGACCACAAACTAGACTAGGACCGCCTATTCATTGCATTACAAACAACAATCCCCGAGGTGGAGGCTGAATACCTTCGACGGCAAAATAAGATTCTCCACATTTTAAGCAGCTTGCGAATACTCTTCGATTGTTTTAACAAATTTCAATCCGTACGCTTGTTTAGCTACTTTAAGATTGTTGAAAATCTTGGGTGAAATAGCATTTGAGTTCTTGAAGGGTCTTTTAAGATTCCAATCGTTTGCGATTGAGACTGTATTTTTGTCATGTTTTGGATAATTATTGAAATGTAAAAATGAAAACATTGAAAATGTAGCAAAAATCTATATAATTAAATTTAAAAATTTAATTCTTTCAATTCTTCAAAGAAAGCCTTGAAAATAATGGTCACTAACTTTGAATTTTTGGAATTATAATATTGACCGACAACAATTCACCCAGCGCTTGAATAATTATAACAAACTTCAATCCATACGATTGTTTGTTTACCTTTTTTCAAATGTTGGAATTCGATTGCAATGATACAGCAAATAAGAATAGGACTTGGAGGTCTTAAAGAGTCCTTCAATCTTACAATCTATTATACAATACATTATACAATCTCTTAGCAATTAAGATTGTATTTTATCAATTCATGCTGAATAAAACAATTCATTCAGCTCTTCAAAGATAGCCATAAAAATAAGGATCACAGAACTTAAAATTTCTAGTATTAGAATTTTTCACCAGAAATGATAAACAATCTTTTTCTCATTTGCTAGAAAAAGAGCCGATTTGTACATCTTGAGCATTTTTGATGTGTTAGGCTATTGAAAGGGAACGTCATGGAAACTCCTGGGCGCTCTTTGTAAGGGTGACCGATTGGATTGGCCAGCAAAAAATACTCTGTTCTCTGCTGTAAAATCACTTCCCCGGCTGTTCGGAACCCACCTAAAACTGTACGTCCAACTCATCAATCACCATCATCCAATTTATTACCCACGCACAGGTCTCAGACCTATGTGGGCTTCATCCTCTGAAAAAAGTAATAGAGTTGTCCAAATAATCGTTGGATGACAAATTGAAAGAATTGAGAGGTATTTGCGGCTCAAGTTTGTGCTTTAATGCCAACGAATTCCAATCAAAGACAGTGGTTTCAATCGATTGTTGTTGGAGTGAGCTGTAGATCAATGAACAGCACGCATCATAAGAAAAATTACGACTTAATGACTCTTGAGAAAGATTGAAATCCGGAAGCTGAAGAGCAAACAATAACGTCTGACGGAGGATAACAAGTGCCCACTTGTAAGCTACGGCTCTCAAGAAGCGGATGAAATAATATTAAGCGGGATAAAAAAGGAGAAAGAAGAAGGAAGACACCATCGGAGAATGTTTGACTTCTTGCCTCCTTTTGCTCCGTAATAATGGGAATTTCGAGTTTCGCTTGTCCAACGATGCACTAAAGGTTGTCGGGAAGGGGTGGGGAAACAGCTTTGCGGGCCCCAGGATTAGCCAACGTTATTCATAGGCCTCGTCGACTAAGGAAACTGGATCAGTTTGTGTTAACGACGCCAGAACAGAGCTGTCGGTCTAATCAGGTTACCTATCCACGGCCATAACTCAAAGTAACCCAGCTAACTATGGCCCCAGCCCCTTCAGCCTAACACAATTAGTTGTACCGCCTCTCCTCTCGTCAACCAATAAACAAGATCACTCACAAAATAAAGAATCGCAAACAACCCCTACAATGTTCTCCATCAATATTAACAAATCGCCTTGTAGTCCAGGAAATTCATGCAAATGGGAAGAAATGTTAACTGTTGTATTCTGTACCACCATCAAGTTCTTGAACTTGATTAATAATACATGTTCCAAATTCGAAATTAAGTGGTAGAGAATGTTGAACAATAAAATATCCATTTACATAGTAAGGTAAATGGGGTCTTTTGTAATGAAGTAAGGTACCTTGGTAATTTTTTCACTTCTAATTTGATATTTGGTTTAGATTTCCTAGCAAACTTTTCAAAGAAAATAAGTGTTCATATTTACTCAATATTTTTTATATCTGAATCAAGTATAAAAAGTATTGTGTGTTATTCTTGAAGCTATCCCATAATAAACTGTTAAACATATGAATCTACTCATAAGTAAGGGATTCATAAATGAGTTTATTTGAAAATCAATAGATAATAAAATTTAGCCAATGACATGAAATAATTGAATAAATTTAAAATAAAAGGTATCTTCATTCACATTTAGTAAACGAGAATGTCAATTTAGTGAATTATTCTCAAATAACAAAATCTAAAATAAAAATTATTTGATATAGCTTTATCTAGCAATTACTTCAGCAGTTCAGAACATTATTCAATCTTTTTTTTTCATTTTATAATTAATAAAATTATTTTTCTCATTTATTCGGACTGATAAGAATGTCACTTGGAAAAAAGCAGCGTGTTGCGGCTCTGTGAGAATAGCTTATTAAGACGCCAGATTGTGACAAGCAGAATATTGCATGACGGCATTATAGTTGAGGTGTGAGCGAATCTAGGCATTACACGGCAAGATGGTGGTGTACTGTCGCTGTCTGTTGCTTGTGATGGTGATGTTAGTGGAGTGCTGATTCTGCTTGCTGCTGTTGACATCCACTAATGATTTCCAGCTCATTTAGCGTCAGGGGCGTCGCTACGTCGACCGGTCGCTCGTCACAGCGGTAGACCGGTAAAGCGGTAGAGCCGTGTTACTGCACTGTCTCTTCTCAGTCTGCGTTACTCAATTGCATTTGACGTCTGCCAGCCAGCCAGTTTCCTGCTAGTTTCTTTTTCCTCCTCACTAATGAATGCCGTCTCATCTGTAAGCCCTATCTGGATATACCCATCTGCTTTCTCCTACTTTACAAGTATAATTTACGTAATATTGTATTATATTCGTCAGTTTTAACCTCAGTCAACCTATTGCCTTATGTTCACTTATGTTGTTCTGTTGCATTGATCCTGAAACAGTTGGTTGAGAAAATTCTGTTTTAGAATCTCCTTGTAATCTGATCCGTCTACTTTCCAAGAGGAAAATATGAAATAAAATGTAAAAATTCTTCATGAGGCGTAGTTGAGACTGTTTTCTAAATTCTGCTTTTAAATTTCCTCGTAATCTGATGTTGGCTTTCGTTTACTTTCTAAGAGGAAAATATGAAATTGAACGTAAAAAAATTTTATTAGGCAGAATTACGACTGTAGTGTATTTTCTACCACTCAACTGTTATGAGTTTATCGCATTCATCAATATCAATAAAAAAGTAAAAATAAAATTTGAAAAAAATCCAGCTAGAAAACTTGAGTAGCTTCCCTCTATTTATTTATTATTTTCTCGAATATTATTCATAAAATTTGTTCATTCTTTTCAATATATTTATTTTCTTGTTATTGGTATAAATAAATTGAGTTTAATTGGAAAATTGTTTTGAAGAGTACAATTTCTTGATTTAAAAATGATGGGACATTTTCTCAGAAGCGAATTTATTGGATACCTTCAGTTTAATTGAGTACAAATCATTTTTAAATAGGAATACAGTGTCAGTTTTAATATTAGATCGTTTAAGAACTAGTTCTAAATTCTTGTAAATGCAAATTCTCTTTACTGTTTATTTCTTTTCAATTTCAATGCAACAATTTTTATTGTCTTCAAAAATACACAATCACAATGATAATAGGCATGCTATAATTGAAAGTTTTGAAGATTGGAAAAGTATGGAAGAAGGTTTTGAATTTTGAAATTCAACATGTGGACTTCACCAGCACCAGCAATAAATAAAATAATTGAACTGACGATTATTCAAGAGAAAATGCTTCGTAGCAATGCCACTCTGCCATTATTAACGTTAATCCATTTCTTACCATAAACCATTCTGTACCCTAAACCATTGACGGACAAAATTGTTTGACAGATTGGTTTACCATTAACCATTTTTCACCATCATTTACCATCATACGCCATGGTTTTTCTGCCACTAGACATTTCTGTTGTAATATTGATGAATCTCAAACTTTTAAAGCATCTTGAACATAGCCGCGATGAAAGCGAATTTGTCAGTGAGACCTGTGAACAGTTATCGGGTAGTTTTGCCGTGGTAGGGATGGATGTTAACCAGCAGACGAGAGAGGTGAGAAGTTTACACGCCGGAGGCAAGAGGCCGCCGTGGTGATTATAGCCGAGAGACGTTGCTGGGGCTGGGCCGCCATCCGCCAGTGCGGCATGCTAGGGCAGGGCGAACTGTGATTGATGCCGGCAGAAGAGTTTTGGGTCAGGGGTGGGGGAGAAACGAAAAGGGGAGGGGGTTTATGGTAAGGCAAGTGTGCGTTAGGCGCTCGACGGCGTTCGAGGAATTCTGATCAATTTCCTCACACCAGCAGAAGGCGCATCGTGAGTTATTGTCCTTCCGTAGAACGAGATATTGGAAGGATTTAATGCCCCACTTGGTGATATTAAATAACCTAGCCGTGCAAGAGCCTTCTCCTCGCCGAACTGGGCGACGGCACAAGCAGATAAGCCAAACACAACAGCAACCCCCTTCCCCGCCTCCACAACTGCCCTCTTTCCCTTTGATTTATCGCCAGCATTCTACCGCGCGCCTGAGTAAATAACAACCATCAGATTGGCTTCCCGACGCCCTAGAATAGGCACGCGAAAAATTGTCAGATTATTATTCTGCCAGCGCCGGATTCCGTCAAAGCAAAAGCCGCTCTACTCAAGCCGCTCAATCGTCCAATCGTCTATTATTCACCGTGGCTGCGATGGATCTCAATCCGCCGCTCCATCGCGTCACGCCGTTTCCAAATCCTGTTCCTTAGCAAGGTGTTCTCAAAGTATAAGTCATTCAATGTCAAGAATTCTTGTAACTTGGATTTCCACAAACTAGTAGCGGGTAGTCTTCTGTTCCTCTGTGTTTAGGTTCTGGTTGTATGAACATTGTTGTAATCTGTCGTAATGTGATGAATTGTTTGTCATCCAACAAATACAATAGAGATGCCTTGAAGTTGAAGTAAATGCGTATGGCTTTTATTGGTGGGGAGAACATGCCTTTCTTAGCTACATTAAAAAAAATATGTATTGTTGAGAATTAATTAGTTGATTAGTGAGTTGTTTCTTTCATCTGAGGAATAGCCCTACATTACTTTTCTAGTGATACATTATATTAGACTACATTTTTTTAGCAATACATCATTAATTTAAAAAATTTATTGATACAAATAAAATACTTTTTGTAAATTGTGTTTCAATTATTCATATTGTGAAAAAATTATCTATGTTAGCGTGCAGCTTACAATATTTGATGATTAATCCATTCATTAATAACGTGACTTCGCTGAAGGCTTGTATTATTTCTTGGAGTATGCTCTACTAGTATACTTCAAACTAGCTTCTGTAACTAGCTTAAAACATATTTTATCTAACAACTTTGTTAACTGAGGTTTTAAAATGTATTGGTATTTTTCTATTAAAATAATTATTATAGATAAATAAATAACTTTATTAACACATAAATTCATATGGTACAAAAATGTACAGCAATGTAAATTTAATGTCAGATTTTGAAGTAATAATAACAGTCTCATTCAATGATAGAGAAATATAAATTCTAGCATTCCTTGGAAGGAATTGGTTCTTAGCTGGGTTCTCATGTTCTCAGTATGAATACTTTTGATCTTGGCACGGCTCTAATTACCACCTTTTCACTTCAAAAATATTTTAAAACCTCACAATTTTAAAGTTTTGAACGTCATATTTCCAATACATCAATACTTATACAATTCATGTATGTATTGTCATTTTATTTGTATAGCTAATGCATCAGGATTTAATTTTGTATCAAAATCTCGAACAAAATTCAAAATTATCAAAATTATATTCAGTTTCTTTGGGTTATTGAACAGTTTTAGTGCTTCGTTTTCAGAGTGAACATCTAAATTAATATACCTTTTTTGGAAAGAATCAGGAATTGTACTTCCAAGTGAAATTTCTAGTTGAACGTAACCTAAAATTTGGATTTTTTGAAATTGAAAATTTGTAAAGAAAGTAGTAGTGGGCTGTGCCTTTTGTATCTTTACTTGGTTGTGTTTTGTAATAAATAGATAAACTTGGTAGGCTTTATTGAGACATCCATAACGTACAAGCTTTGCTCTCCAATCTTCATAATATCGAACGGCTTCTGTTGAAGTGCTAGCTGTTTCAGTTGTTAGTTTAAGGGGGAACTAAGTGTACACAGTGTGCAGTGAGTGACCTTCCCTTCTTTGGAAAAGTACAAAACTGGACCATGATCCGGGTGCCAGGCCCGGAACTGGGGTCGGTTTTCCTGCGAGGGTGTGGAAGGGAGGAGAGAGAGAGGGAGCTGTGCTGTGCCGAGAAAGCCAAGCAGCCTGAGAATGCTGACTAATGAACTATGTGCGTGCAAAGAATACACGCCAGACGGCCAGAAACGGATGAAAACGGAAGAAAACGCCTCCTGCCACCTGAACAGGCTACCAATGCACTACTACTGGATGGTGATAGTGACCTAGCTCGAGCTCGGTCTCTGATATGATGACTGCCATTCCACATCCCACCATGTTGATGATCTTATTTCGGTTCTCCCCGCCTTTGTTTCTTCATCTCTTGCTCTCCATCATCGTCTTAGCTCCCTCTTGTAGTGTAGTATCTCGGGTCAATTTCCTCCTTGCCTCTTGGTTTTAAACCCCTTACTTGATCTGATCCGTTTATCGTCTCCATTTTCCATTCTCCCCTTTGCTCTTTTTTCATCTTGCGCTTATTATCTGTGTTGCTTTTTTGTTTGCCGTGCAACGAAGTGCTGTTTCCTTGAGCCGCAACCCTCGTTCAACAAATTGTCATCATCAATTGATCCGTTACAATTTATGTATTACATTAAAGAGTTATCAGATCTAGCTAATTTATGATGAACAATTTTTTAAATAAAGGTTTAAATACCTGCGTTTTGGTATCCCTTAACCTTTATCTATATTAACTGGTATCTGGAGGCATAAGAATTCAGTATGAAAATTTGTTAAAGAATTTAATGCAAGATTACTTTTGTTTAATGCAAAATCAATTTTACATGAGTGTGCAATTGCTAGATAGATATCTTTCCATAAATTTAAGCACAGATGACAATAATATGAATGCTCCAATCTAGCTTCTTTAACTAACTTAAAACAGATTTTATCTAACAACTTTGTTAATTACGGTGTCAAATATATTGGTATTCTTCTATTAAAATAGATGAATAACTTTATTAACACAGCTTTCACAATTCCCTCACTGTGATTCAAGTTTCCCTCCCTAGAGGAAACAGCTTCATCTTTCACATAAGAAGCTTCTACAAGAAAAGTTCACTTCAACTGTTTGAAGCAAGTTTCTCATTACATCTAGTGATGAATTTATTGAGAGATACTCAGGAAGACCGATAAATTCCAATTAGTCTGTGGTATCATCAGTAGAACTAGGGCAAGAAGAATAGAACGGAATAAAGAACATGCAACTCCGCATGAATCAGTCACCCTTGGCAGACCCTTGCTTTTATATGGTTGTGAGATATGGATGCTGAGAACAGGTCGGCTGCTGAGGATAAACGCTGCGGAGAATAGATTGTGTGGTAAGTTGGTCACTGAGAGACCATTTCCGGAGGGTAGAACGCAGCAAGAGCTATGTAGGAAAAAATTAAAAAGAATTGTGTTCAAAATACAATATGAACAGATGAAAACTCTGTACAATAGTCTAGAATGTATAACATATTGGGAATACTATTGTAATTCTATTTAAAATCGGGTTTCACATCAAAACCATGAAAGCAATGTATAGGAAAAATAAATAACAATGCTCAGTCGGAAAAAGAAGCTTAGGAAAACCTAGGAAGAGGTGAATTGAAGATGAAACGGGTGAAATGCTAAATCTGTCATAGGTAGATGACGATGAAAAAGAAGGGGTAGAAGGAGGAGATTGGATTAGATTATTTACTTTATTCGAGTAGATTACAAAATGCTCAGTCTTAGATTCTAGATTATGATAGTTGAAAATATAAATTATTGTTCTATGAATTTTACAAGGCTAAACTAAAGAGTTATTTAACGATATGATTATGAGATGCAATTGAGAAGGAGATGATGACAGAGAAAAATACTAGAGAATTGTAAAACCAACAAGGAAAATTGAAGGAAATTGAATTTATATTGATTATTATAGTATTGAGGGTATGGCATAAGAGAACGAGAGTCTGTGTGTTGAATCCGACGGCGAAGGACAAATTGTAGACGTTGCCCGCCTTCTTGACTGTGTGACAGAGAATGGAGAATATTTTCGATGTTGGTAGTGTGAATCGGCGGTGGAAATTGTGCATGGAGAAGAGTGAAGTGTGCCTGCAGGTAGAAATGAAATGTGTGCTAAGGAAATGAATGGGTAGTTGTAGAGATGGCTGAGTGGGGTGGGGGATGAATTCGTCCATCCCTAACCACCCACCACGACCATGTACGACCCAGACGCCTGGTCACGTCCTTATGCGGCCCAAATTGCCTCACCCGAGGGCTGCCAAACCCCATCCCCTCCTCCTCTTTATCATGTCCTTCTCCGCCACTCTTCAATCTTCTCTTGATTTTTTCGAATTAAAAAAGACGAATTTCTCTGCCACAGTCTTGTTATACAAATAACCCCGAACGTGACGGGCGTCCCTCAAAAGCTCGGGAACAGACATTTAATTTCATCGCTTTTATTCGTCTATCGTCAATGAAAATCAGCAACCCTTTCCTACTACAGTACTGAAGGAAAGAATAACTTTGTCAAATCTTTGTACAGCAGCTTATCAATTTATTCTGTCCTCGTTTTCATTGTCGACTGTTATTGAGAAATGACAAATTACTAACGTTGAACTCGTTGTCTCGCAGCCACTTGAAATAATGAATTGCAAATGTAAACAGAATATTATTTGATTGCCTATCCTGTTACAGTTTGAGTGCGGCGAATCGGTGTCACTTCTATTATCACTGTTATTCAACTCATTAGGAAATTCTATTTAGAAAATTGGTTATCGGTTTACACTAGTTATTGTGATTTATTACTTCCTATCTGTTCCTTTATTACTGTATCTATTTCAAGAGTGTTTTTATGTTCGTAGGCAACATTGGAAATATTGATAATCTTTGATATCTAATCAATTCTCTCGATTTACTAGCTCTTGTTAGGAATTTTCTCTCAGTAATTGATGAAAATGAACTCTTCTACAGTATTAAAAATAAAAACTTAGAAAACACTTTTAAGTGGAAATTATGACTCACGTTATGGCGAGTGTACTGTGGGTCGTCTGACGATGCTCTTGACAACAGAGTAAAACGGCCGTCACGCCATAACGTGAGTCATAATTTTCACTTGAAAGTGTTTTTTTAAGTTTTTATTATATTAGTGGAAACAAGTTGGATCTTCAACATCATAATCTCCTACAGTAGTTTGTATATCCATATAGTGACCATCTATTTTTGTTTCATATTTCATTGCAGTGATTTAAATGGTCTCTTATTGATAAATTTATAAATTTTTTAACAAACTCTCGTAATATATGTTTAGAATATATCTGTTTAATCAGATAGAGAGATAAGCTGCGCTCTCGTAGGTCCTGTTTGTAACGGTGACCGATTAGATTGGCCAGCAAAAAAGACACTGTTCTCTGCTGTAAAATCACTTCCCGGTGGTTCGGAACCCACCTAAAACTGTAGGTCTACCTCATCAATCACCATCATCCAACTCATTACCCACGCACAGGTCTCAGACCTTTGTGGGCTTCATCCTCCAAAAAAAAAGAAGAATACTGTTAAATATGTAGATTACATGATGTTTAGGTCTCTAGCCTTGTAGATCTCAATGGCTCTAGCCTTGAAAGCAGAGCTTCTATGCTTATAAGTATATTTATCAACAAAAATTATAATATAAAAAATGATTTGAGAAAACGATCTAGGAGGATTTTGAAGCAGTTGTAAACTTGTAATGACGTTTCTTTGCTGGCCTTTCATTTAGTTAATGCTCCCCTACCAATTTAGCGTTTTTATGGGTTAAATAAATGAAACATTAGGTGCATATTAGGTTGAACATTAAAAATGCCGCTTAAATAATCACAATAAAGCACAATACTTGCTTTCAAGGCTAGCCAACTCTGTCCCAATATTGATGCGTCAATGACGGCATCCTTTGTTTTTTATTGAGAGGTCCAAATCAGCTGGCAGATATTTTTCACCAATAAACCGTATACCAATACTGCACAATGATATTAGTGGAAATATTGATGTGTTTGCTGATAGTTTGACAGGATTCAGACTGAAAATTAATGTTTTGTTAGCGTACTCTTGATTAGGCATAGGAACTCTTTCTATTATTCAGCTATTTTTATATTTATTTTTTAATTTTTCCCCTATATTTTCTATTTTTAATCTATTAGTTCTTCAATTTATTACCGCTTGATGATTTCATTAAAATTGTGTCAAGGAAGCAGATTTGGGCGTATGCCTGTATGCTTCCATATAGTTTGTAGCAGATAAATAAATAATAATCTATAGAGCTGTATATCTTTGTAAGTACACCATTGAAGTAATCATTCCTGTAATCATGCTAGAAATGTATAGTTATGATGATTTTTTACAAATCAAGTACTATCACCAACAATAAATTCTTCCATAACTAGAATTTCTATAGTGTTTTCTCCTAACCGATTACAGAAACCAAGGGGCTCTGGCACTGTGAAGCATCAATCTCAAAATCATAATTATCAATTCTATCATACCCTATTTCACAGAATGTGTTTAATGTCACATCTATGATTATCACATTATCATTGGAAATTAATGCCCCACTGTGCTTGCACTTTAATACTGTAGCGATTATGAAATTGGAGAGAATAGAAAGAAAGAAGAAACAGTGGTTCTCGTTGTTATCTGCTATGTAAATGTTTACTTTTAAGCAATTAATTACTCTGCTTTTGACACTTTTATAGTGTTTACTTGGTAATTTGTAGAATGTTCTAGTTGTTTGATTAGGCATTAATGGAATCTTTTCGAATATTGTAGAAAGTGCTAGTTTCTTTATTTAGAAGATGATAGAAAAATCCAGAAATATCTCGATTTTGGAAAATCATATAAATAGAGGGACACTTTTGTAAATTAGTTCAGTTGTCTTGAAATTCGTCGTGATAAACAAAAAGTGACAGTTATATATCTATATATTCTATCTATATAGTGATAATTCTTTCTCTGTGCCTATAGTGACAATTCTTTTTCCTGTTTAATTCATACCAGTGAGCTACTGAATAGTTTTTGTTGTATTACGGACTAGTGCTACGTAAGTTAAGTGTTCTTTTTGAATATTATTGGACAGTTTATTGTACAGTTATTATTTAATATTAGATCGGCCTTTTGACATTTAGTGATTGATTTTTGTACAGTTTATTGAAATATCTGTATTAGTTGAACAGTATCGATTTATCTGTTTTAAATTGTTTATTTTTCTGACCAGACATTACTGACCAGTGAGTGTTGTGAATTATTTGTGTAAATAAAGTGCGAGTGATAAATTTAAGTGTTGCCAGCGTTATTGTAGACATAGAACCCGTAACAATACTATCCAATAGGTATGAATTGGCTTTTAATATTATTTAATTACTATTCAATGTATTTCACTCTTTTACTACCTACTCTTGATATATGTTTATCTGATTTCTAGTTCAACTAGAGAACATACTTCGATTGGCTATCAAAATAGAGTATTAATTATCTCTTGCTTTAGTAGTTGTATAGTGTTATTTGATCGGTTTTCTTGAATAATCCAACATCATTATCGGGGGTTATAGTAGACGATAATTTTGTATTTAATCTAGCTAGGGGAAAAGCTAATATTGAACACTAAGATCGATGCATTAACTTGGATACTTGCACCATGACAACGTGGCGATGAGTCTGATGCGTGGTAGTGGTAGTGGTGATGGTTTCAGCATAGGAATGCAAATCAATTATGAAGTTTGAGTTTGGAGCGCTTCAGTCACGATTTGAGCTCGCCTCAAGACACTGGAGAGATGAACTCGAACTCCCCAATGGTGTTAGAGAGGGGTGGTGGTGGGGAAGGGACTGGTCTGCAAGCTGGGTGTGCTGTTGGAGGGGATAAGTTATGGGTTCAATTGAAAGGCGATCAATAAGGCAAGCTATTGCCTTCCGTAATTTGTTCTGTTCTGTGGTCCATGTGCTGGAACAAGTCGCAATCGTGGACGATCCGAAACGAATGTATAGCGGACATTTATTAACCGACAACCGACTCTGGTCAATCATTCTATCCACACCACTGTCGCCTGGCCCACCCCAAGACTGTGAATGTGCTGCTGTGTGCCTTTCCAATTCTCATTTCTTCTTCTTCTTCTTCTTCTTCTTCTTTTTCTTCTTCTTCTTTTTCTTTTTCTTTTTCTTCGACTTCTTTTTCTTCTTCTTCTTCTAAATATTGTAAAAGTTGTTTCCTGAAATTGTTTCTTAAGCTGCTAAGGTGCTCGCATACTCAGTTTGTTCCACAAATTTAGATTTAGCAAAATAGTTGATACGTAAAATAATAAAATGATTCGTTTTCACTTGAAGGCAACCAATTTGAAAATTCGCTCAAAACAGAACACTAAAAACAGTAAATAGTAGTCTATATAGATTTTTGATAGAAACTTTCAAGCCGAAAAATACTTTCTTATAAGAATTAAAGAATGTGTAATCTGTATATCAATAATAATAATCTCGTAGCCAATGAAGCTTAGGTTGATGTGAATGAATCTCCTTCTCTCCTTTTCCACTTATTATTGTTCTATGATTTCTAATGCTTCATTTTATGGGTGAAAAAAGTATGTTACAATGTAAGTCTATGTGGAATTTAGTTGTGAATTTAAATCTGATCACACGTTCAAACAATTGAATCATGAATTTGAGATTGATGGAAACATACAGAGCATATTATAATAAAGACCAATATTTGGCTAAAATCCATTATGTTGGATGTATTACCTTAATGCTATGGTCTGTGATTGAAACATCATTCAGTTCACTAGATGAGCTGAAAAGTATAAGATTTTGTCTGTTTAGGTTCGATAGTTTTGTTCTAATTAATTTAATTCTGTGTGATCGGAGCACAGTTAGGTTCACCAGATATACATAATGATTATAAAATTATAATTATTTGATTAAAAAGTATCAGCTTCTGTAAGTATGCTTTTATCTCAAAATGAAGGTACGAGCTTAGCTTATACTTTCACGTTCTTACTTGAACATTCGAAAAGAGAAATGAATGAAATTTTTAAGTAAATATTGGTCTTTATTCCCACAGCAAAGCATCTATCAGCTCGTTTTTTCCGATGGTCTCATCTCATAGAGCTACAAAAACACATATGAATAGGACCTGATTTTGAAGTGCCCGTTCATCACTATTCAGCTCCTAGTTAGTGAGGTTTTTTTAAGAGTACATTCGAACTACATTTGTACTACTGCACATACATTCTTCTCTCTGTCTCATTCACTCTCTGTTGCATGCTGTACAATTTGTCGTTTTCATCAATGTTATATTTTCAGTGTATTATTAGTGCTGTAACTCTTGTGCACAAATGATGCAGAGTTGAGTGGGGGCGTGGAATGAGTCTGTGAAGCGTACTACCGACTATTGACAGTACAACAGTAGTTGGGCGGTACTGTGTTCAACGGTGGCTGTCTATCCCGATGATTGGTTGCCTGTAACCTTGCTCTCTCCCATTGTGCATCACTCTCATTCATTCACTCTCACGCTTCAATTGAAGTGTACTATGTTCTGTCTTTGTTGCGCTTCATCTGTGTGTGTATGTTGGGTGAATGGGCTCGTGGAATAAATTAAACGTCAGATGATGATGTCTGTGGGTTTGGCCCCTGGCAGAACGTGCCCCCACGGGGACTAGCGACTGGCGTTGGCCAAGGCGGACAGGCAACCACCAGTAATAAAAATAATAGACCCTTGCAGAACAACCTGGACGCCGATGTTTTATTCATGCCGTGGCATGGCACGCCGATCAGCCTGCCGGATTAGAAAGAGACCACTAACAAGCAGTTGTCGAGTTCGCTCGCCAGGTAGCGCACGATGATGATCAGAAAGAGAGGAGAGAGAGGGCGAACAAGGAAATACCAGCGAATGTGAGAGTGAGTGGGAAAGAGACCTGCACGATATGTCCAACTACTGCAACTAATCAATCCGTTGCACATTATCAAAAGCCCCACGTTAATGGTGATATTTATCTGGTCCAAATACCCACCCTTGAAGGACACCACTACTACCTACTAGATCGTTTACCCCTTATTTTAAATGTGGGTCAGTAGTACTAATGCAAGATCACGCTTTCCAATTAATGTTACACTATGTGAACTATTGTTTCATTCACTGAATCGTTTGTAGGTGTGATTGTTTGTGATGTATGAATGCATTTTTTAAGTAATTATTTGCAAACAATAACGTTTTACTAATTTATAAGTCTTGAATTTGTACAAGTTTTAATCATAGTAGTGTGAGGGAGTGATTATTTTAATCTTTAAAATTTCTGATCAATTGGAGGAAGGTTTTTGGATTTCTGTCTACCCTATCAGTTTTCCTTGATAGATTACATTATTATGAAGCAGGTATCATGCATTTTACCGATGTTGTACTTGATGCAACAATATAATTTTCTAGGCGCCTCTGCAGATATAGGAATTTTGTAAAATGACAAAACCCCGAAACTTTAAACACAAATATTCATTATTCTCTCTTCTATTAGAAAGTAACATTTATTTATTTAGATCTGGACTAAATTATTACATTGAGTGAAAGAAAACAACATGCCTTTCCGCTTAAAAATTATTATTTTTTCCTTCACAAAATGTTAACTGGAGAATTCAAATCTTTGTAAGCTAGATCTGAGTCCCATTGGGAATTTCCACTTGTAACGAAACACTGAAAACACTCCAAAGAGATTTATTTCCTTCCCAATTTCATAATAGTGCTGTATTAGTATTACAAAATCATTCAGTTGAAAATGTGTTGAAATTACAAATACAATAGTTGAATATGCATTATTGGTATGTAGGTTGTACAGTTTTGTAATCCAAAACACTCTAGCTTGCTCTTGTATGCTCTGAGATGAGCGTTATATTACTTTAATGCTCTTTAAAGTTCCTATTGAGGCTTATTTGAATGATATTACCGTATTGCAAAGAACAGTACGATACCCCATAGCTTTTATTAAAGCTCGATTTCACCATTTCTCATTTCATGGGTGTACATTTACACAGCTTATATATTATATAGGGTCGATAAGAGAAACTGCAGAATAATTATATATTCAGTTTCTTTTCAAGAATTCTCAGCTTGAGATTTCAATACAATACAATAACACAGCGAGACCTAATCGAGAAACAAAAGGAAGTTGTTTCTAGAACAGAATATCTCATTCAAAAGTTAAGTGTTTATAAAGTTGGTATCGCTAGCCAGTGTACCACTTATCGTTGGTTCAAGTGAATAAAATAATGTTGTATTTGAATAGCGTGAGTTGTGCCATGTGCATTATATTTGTTATTTAGATAAAGAAGCTTCAAAAGGAATAACTGGAGGATACTGAACAGATTCAGCTCATATGCAAATTGGCTAAAATTTGCATTCAGTTGATAAAGGCACGTAATAGTCTCATTCTGTTGTAAGAATTTCACACTTGACGTGACTGAATTCCAGTAGTTGAACTTATCTTTGAGAACAGCTCACAATGGGTTTGTTGTAACGCCTACTTGGAACTGGTTTATGACCTGTAATGCGGACCGTTTCCGTTTTGCAGTGTTAATACTACCCTGCACCATCTATCAGGTTGCCTCACTCTGGGTGCTCAAAGTCATATAAAGCTATTGCACTGTTTTATAGATGTATCCTAGTTTAGTAATTTCACTTTGAAAAAGAGACTCTTCACTCTTTAAGCTTATTCGTGCTGAAACTACTGAAATAGTAAGTAGTTTTGTACAAAGTACGAGTGTGTACTACCATAGACGAACCATCAAGTACTCCCTGATCTATGGTACTACTGTAGTATACATGGTAAATATAGGTAAGAACTATGCTGTTCTAAGATGATAACTTCTAGCTCATAATACGCTTTGGCAACTCCCTCTGTTCTAGTATGATGAATGATAATGTCTTTAAAACGTTCACAATTCAGTATCATTCTAGTATGTATAAGAATAAGGATTAATAAACTCCTATTGTGATTTTCGTTGTATGATTTCATGATCTGTCAATGCCTTTAGAATGAAATATAGTCACTAAGACCTGTAGGCCTGCATTATTTATGAACAGTCTCTATTGAGGGTCTCTCAACTTAAGAGAAGAGCATTTAGACTGAAGAGCATTTTTACTTAGAGGCAAGACTTTCCTAGTCTCTCTTGAGATACGGAACGTCAAAGTCGGTTCATAAATGCGGGTCTAAAGCTCTGGTTTCCCAAGGAACGGTCTATGAACGATCATGTATTGTCCACCATCGCCCAACATGAATAAATTTAACAGAATCAAAATATAGTCTGAGTTCTCTTTGTTTTCTGGTATTTATAAGAGCATTTGGTTTGTTCGATACTTATATAGTTTCATGTAGTGAATGGAAATTGCAGTCTGATTCTACTGTTTGTGTGGTCCTTTGTGTCTTATTCGTCCATCTACCTCAAGCCATCTGTCTACAGAATATAAAAAATAAAATCCGACTTCTTTTGTTTTTTGTAATTTCAACACATGCTTTGTGCAATACTCAAGTAGATTCATGGGGTTGTAGGAGAATGGTCGTGGTAGAACCTTATGTAATTAATTCAGAGAGAATTCGTGAGCCAGTTTGGTACATCTGCGGAGAAATTAACTCTCTTCTCGCACTGCAAACATGGAAAGTTTCAGTGTGCAAATGACGTTGAGAAGACACTGGTGCATGTTTACAGGATAATTGCGTGCTTTCTTCATATGCGCACATGTGCGTGAGAGCGAGCGAGGAATGAATATTTACAAGAAAAGCTCTCCTGCTTATCGTTTCATGTATACTCGAATTTGAAAGCATATCTCTACTCCAATCTCCATCAGCCATGTTTTCCGTTGCGCTTCCAAATTGGAGATAAGTCTATGGAACTCCTTTACAAAAAAGGGACACACGTAAATAGGGAAAGGGACCGGAGACGTCATGTTCAGTAAACGATGAAAGGATTGCGGAGAAGTAGAAGTTTAAAACCTACAATAATGATTAAACCATACAAGCAAGAAATAACAAGATATAGATAGAACCTCATACTGTTTAATTTGGATAATCAGTTAAGTAAGTTATAATGTAAATAATCTTTCTCAAAATATTTTTTTAAGGGTCCAACTTTAGTAAGTTACTTGTTTGTGAACTGTGAGCTTATGTGCTTGAAATATTCAATAATACTGATTTAATATCTATTTTTAGCCTCTATTTTTCTTGTGTTGTTTTCAGGTAAGACTTTGTTCCAGGCTGTCTGTCTTTCTTCAAGACTAAACCGTTTTCCAACTTTTTCAATGGGTGAGCTATTCTAAGAATTGATACATTAATTTTTCCTATGAATTTGCGTACACTACTCAATAGAATTAATGGTTTTTCAATTAACAATGAACGAGTAAATAAGTATGATCTTTCTATTGAATAAAATAATTTGAAAGAGAACACATTTAGAACGTATAAAGATCAGTACATTCATGTGGATTGGAATTGTTTTATACTAGTGTGCCCAACGGGCTGGAGAACTCGCTTGCAAACAACTCATTTGGGAAGCTTATCGTAGGGGAAGGTGATAACTAAAAACGGCTTTTTTTGAAGATACTGATTTAGGTAAAATTCACAAGACATCTATCGCCTGAAGTTCAAGTTCATCGTTACTCTGATACACAGATTTATTTTCCACATAAAAGACCTACTGTACTCATATACCTATATATCAGGGTAATGGAATTAGTGTATCTATAGAGTAGATATATTTACCACATCAAAAACAGCTGTTAATATATATATATCCATATTGAATTAATATATCCAAAAGAAATCACAAGTAGAATTGGACAGGCCAGGCAGGCAACCCAAACATTGAACTCGATACTCTGGTCCAGAAATATTAAAAATCTCACAAAAATTAGAATTTATCATTCGATTATACAAAGTATATTGCTTTATGGCTCTGAAACATGGGAATTGACCAAAAGAGACAGACAAAGAATAAATGCTGTGAAAATGGATTTCTTGCGCAGGAGTTGTTGCGTTTCAAGAATGGATCGAGTTCGAAATTCGGAGATAAGGAACAGAATAGGGAAACTGGATACGACAGTGGAGCAAATTGAGAAGAAGCGCCTTATACGGTTGGGACATACACAAAGGATGAGCGATGAAAGGTGGCCCAAGAGGATATTGAACTGGAATCCACCTGGAAGGAGAAGAAGAGGGAGACCGCCGCAACTGTGGATGAAACAAGTATGCGGCGACATGAGGGATAGGAATCTTATAGATGGTGATTGGATAAACCGCAAAATATGGCAGATGGGATGCGAGAAACGGCTATAGCAGTAAAATAAACTCGTCTCTATATATATATATATGGAATTAGTATATCAGCTGATAGAGATTCTATAAAAAGTCTGATCACATTTATTCACCTACAGCTGATGATAACTCAAAATATATTTTGAAATCTATCATATGGTGAAAACAACTATTTTCTATATATATAGTAATATATAGATATATATTAATGAAGGGTTGAGAACCTATCCTTTCGTTTCGTCTCAAAAAGGATGAAGGAGTGGGTCAATTTTATTGGCCAACGAACTTGACCTGTCTAAAGATACCAAGAATCTGTGTTTCAAATTTGAAGTTGATTGATAAAGGCGTTCGAAATTTATCGTGGAACAAACAAACACACAACGCCTCGAGCCTCATGTCAAAAGGAAGAACTCGCTTCGCTCGTTCAATTAACAGTACAAAATATTAGTAGGAAGTGCAGGGTGCGAAAAGGAAAGCTAAACCAAATACCATTCTTTGATTGTAGACGCTCAAGCGGAAAGTTTTGAAATATTGCATGAAAAACGCAAATATATATGAGATAGGTTACATGAGAGGCAAAAAATTACATTATTAGTAGCTGATGAATCTTCAAGACGGAGAAAAAAGGAGAGCATCCAAGAAAAGTAACCAATGATGAAATAAACCAAAATTTACTAAATAACTTTATGATTAAATGTGATCTGTAGTAGGCATGTGAAGAGACTACGAGCATTGTTTGATATTGCTCATTGTGAGAGCATCGTTGTCTGGGTCTTAAATCACTAAATTTCGGCACTGGTGCGTTAACACTGATGATATCACTATTTATGATTGCAAGGTGAATGAATGTATGAATGATTGATGAAAGAAAAACGGTTTTAAGTCACAAAGCGGAAAAAAGCGGGAGCGTTTTACAAACACGACTGTTCATTGCGAACTGAACGAAGTGTGGTGGGGACAGCGCGTTCCCAGCGTTCAGAATCAAACAACAATGGTTTATCTGATGTCTCTCACAATAAGCAATAACCAACAAGTAATACTATCTGATTGATGTGATAAGCTAATCAATTCTATGAATGGTTAACCAAAATTTTGAATATTAATGTTATTGAATATATTAATCAAACTATCTAATGATATGACACATTAATCAATTATTTAATGAAGTTAATATTAAGAGATGAGTATTGTTATTAAAAATATAGAAATATGCAAAATATCAATGTACTTAAAAAAAGAAAGATGTGTAATATTGCTTTAATGATAATTACATCTAGCATACATGAGTTGTCTAGAAAAACTCATTTCCACTCGAAAACCTTGCTGCGGAATTTTCATGAACACAGCGATTTTCTTTTTTGTAGTCATACTCGACTGTTGATGTGTTGCTAGCAGATAAAATATGTTGGAGAATGCGGGAAGCGGTTTCTGTTGGAAGGTTTTTTCTTTTTTCCTAGCAAATGGAAGCTGTTTGACATGGAGTGTTTTCAGGCGGGCACGAATATTTATTATCAATACAGGAATGCTCATTACAGATGGATAAAAGCACAAGAGTATAAAAGGGCTTTTCATAGCGGCTCTGCCGTCTGCCGTGCTCTGTGGTCCCTATTTACTGCTGCTGTGTACCTCAAGCTGATATAATGGCTTTCGCGATCCACTCAGTTATTGTGCTTCGTTATTGGAATTGCCTCACTCTTGGAATTGCGACGCAATACTTATTCCCCGTAGCAGATTCTTTCTCTACTCTTCCTAAATAAAAAAAATTGATAGTACACAACTCTTCTTATTCGACAAGTGCTCCTTGAAGTACTACGCCACAAACAGATCTCGTAATAATTATCGAACTTCAATACTTTTTCACTGTAAATATAATACCAAAGTTCACATTCAACATGAAAATAGTGGAATAAATGTTTAGCAATATCTTTACTTGTCGATGGATTGTGGACTGTGAAGTTAAATTTGAAGTGTGCAGATATTAACATTTTCCTCTATAGACTTACTGTGTATTTAGATTTAGATGACACTAATCTTAAAGATTTTTCCAATTAAATTTTATCTTCTACCATATTTAGCTGCTACCTAATCTGTACAGCCATACATCTGTATAAAGAACTTCCAATTAACGAAATTCTTTGCAAAATAAATTTTTATGGTGTCCTTTGAAACTGCAATTTTAGCAAAACGTCTTTTCATTATCGAATGCCGTTCTAGAACGAGTTTTTCGTCTGGATATTCGAGTTTTTTATATTATAGAAGTTCAATTCTGTATTACAATATAAATTCCTCAGCTCCATAGGCTTGACTATTATTCTGCTGTAAAACGTATTTTTTCACCCATAATTTTCATATAGAGAATTTTATGATCTTACTTATTTTCACAATATGATATTATTTTAATAAGATTCAAGCTGTGAGAAGAATCAAAATTCATCAGAGGTAATATAAATTCAACGTCACAGTTGCCGTCGGGCCTACTAATAGAAGGCTATCATTTTTGTAGTCAATAATCTGAAAGTTGTTTGTCAGGCTACAAAGCTTTGATATCACTCCCAGGCTTGCATAACTCACGCTGAATTTGTTATTTGTTTTTGAAAAGCACGTCGTCCTGTAATAATTTGTTGTAGCAGCCAGTAATCAGTAATCTTGATTGCAATCAATCACGGGTGTTTTTGTGCGGTTTATAATTTTGAAAGAGTGGGAAATTGTTGTGAAAATAGATAGCATTGTCCAGGTTATCAGAAGAGCATCTATAAAGCAGTGCAACAGCAGCAGCAGCAGCATCAGGAGCACTTCGATTCATCGGCATGTGCGGTTGCGCGATGCCATGGTTATTAAAATTCTCTTTGGTGACCACAAAACGCCGGCTGAATATATTATTATATTAGCGGTGGTAGTGTTGACGCCGGGTGCCAACGGTTTAAGAGAGAGAGAGAGAGAGAGAGAGAGAGAGAGAGAGAGAGTGAGAGAGAGAGAGTGAGAGGGAATGAGTGAGAAGGAATGAGAAAGAGTGAGAGAAAACCAAGTTTGGGATAGCGGCTACATTAGGATTAGTTTTTGGGAGCAGTAAGCAGTGAGCACGGCTGTTGTGTGGCAAGGAAGCCAACATTGGCCAAACTTCGGTGCTCGCTAATCGTGCTTTATACTAACATGCACAATTATCCGTATAGTTTGAGACCCGGATAAAGCGTATTCGCTTTGTGTCTGAGGTCGCTCGGAAATAAACCCCTAACACCCCCCCCCCCCCTTCCACCAACACGAGGACAATATAGCCTACCCCTGCGTCAGGTACCGCGCATTCATTCCACCTTAGTGCCTTCTCTAAATTGTTGTTCAGCCAATTCGGGATTTCTACTTATTGCCGTTTCCACTAATCTTCCACTTCTGAATTGTTTCAAAAGTTGAAGAATATTACTTTCTTCCTTGAATTGGATTTTTCTATCATCTACTTCTTGCTACACTTTTGTTGCAATGTGCTTCAGCCTGGAAGTAGTAGTTATAATTGAGAAATCTATTTATCTATCAGTTTTCGTGGACATATTCAAGTATCACCATCAAAGGTGATATAATATTATCAAAGGTTGTATATGACACGACTATGCATTAACGGTTTGAAAATAGATTCAATCTTATTTATCTGTCTCTTTTTGTTCAAACTCTCCAATAGCATTTGAATCAATACAATTTTGTATAAAAAATTCAAGCATGGAATAGCTATTCTGTCGTAACGTGTTCAAAACTGCTTTATAGTCGTTTCTAAAAAGTGCGGGATTTGACAAAGCCTTGAAGTTTAATTTTTTCTAAATAACTGTAGGTTATCCTGTTACGTAAAGTAAAAACATGTAAGTTATAAAAAGCGAAAGTCATATGATTATTGTAGATACTAATTACAAGTGAAACATGTCAGCTTGACAGTACTATATTAGTGAAATCCATCCAGTGTCTTTCTAAATTTCCCGTTTATTTTATCTCACCTTTATACATATCTTCTATTGTTCTACTTCTGATCTTTCAAGATTTTCTATCCTTTCTCAAAAATTTGTTTTACTTTTCACCTAGATCACCCCTATTCTTATCTTGTACCTTCCATTCAAGCATGTATTTTCCACTGCCACTAGATGTGAGTTTTCATATTAAAATGCCTATTCTCTATTCGCGTCTCTTGAATGTTTTACAAAATTGAAAATAAAGCCTATCTTTGGCACTTTAATAGCATTTTGCAGGCTTTCATAGGCCTATTCAAAGGAATTAGCAAAGTTTTACGTCGGGTTGATTTCACTAGAAACTTCAACTAAAGTTTGATGCTTCGATACAAAGTTAGGGCGGTGCTTGTTAGGTAGCCTAGCATTTTCAATCCCTTCTGTATAGTATTAGACTTATCTAAAGTGGAGACGAGAATAATTGAGGATATATTTTAATTATTTCATGCTATTATAGTAGGATGTTATTAATACTGGATCATATAAAAAATTATCCTTCACTTGGTTTAGAATAGTATGCTTAAAATCTTATTCGCATCTTGAAAAAGTCCTATGCTCTTCATAGTGCTTCAATGGCATGCCAATCCCTCTTCACGTAACATTTCCTGCACATTATGTGCATTGCCTACCACATATAGTGTTCTTGGAGTACGTGGAACTTAGATCTAAAGCAAGCTTTTCAAATTGGCTAACTCTATTTTTTTAAGCTTTTGTTTAAGAGAGTTTTTTTTATTCAACTGGAGGATTTTTTTTAAATAGGATTATTAATTTATCTCAAACGGGTCATTTTTATAACACTTAGTTTTAACATTTTTATAGCATATAGTTCCAAATTAATTTAAAATGAAAACGTGTATTGTAATGTTATTAAATTACTTTACTCTCATCTCAGGGTCATTAATACTTTTATTCATACATTTATAATAACAATTTATGAAAATACGTTTGTTCTTCGGTCTTCATTCGTTGAGTATCATTTTTCAACTGATGTTTTGGACTGTTGTTTATTCCCGGTTACTAGGCAAGCTTCTTCTTCTCTATCTCTTCCATATGATTCACTTTTTATAGATCTTTCAATATATTTATAATATTACAAATATCCCCACCAAATTTTTTTTTAAACTTTGAACATATTTAGGTTTTAAAACAAAATTTAAAACAAGAACAACAAAAACAAAAAAAAAACTTTCTTGAATAACTAATGAACAATGCATAACTTATTTACAGCAACATGAGTCTCTTCACTCCTTAAACAATTTCAAATCATTCACATTATATGTTCCTATAATATGTTCTCCATCTGCTACCGTATATCCATTTGTATTTTTTATATTGATTATTTCGAATGGTCCATTATATAATAACATCAATTTTTTCATAATTTTGTCAATTGAGCTTGGTAGTTGATGATTTTTAACCAATACTTTATCACCCACTTTAAATTCTGTTTTCATTTTAATTTTTTTATCATAATTCTTCTTTCTCAATTCTATAACATATTTTAATCTAGATTTTATTTTATCATTCAATTCTTCTTCTGATCTTAAATATTGATTCTCTGGAAATTTAATTATCTTCTCTATTTCTCGGTTTGGTTTCTTATTATAAAAAGCTTCAAAAGGAGTCATATTAATGCTCATGTGGAATGAATTATTCAATAATACTTCAATCTTTTCAATATATTTCACCCAACTGGTATGATTATTATGACAGTAGGTTCTAAGCATTCTACCCACTTCTCTCAACGGCCTTTCTGCTAAATTACTGGCCGGGTGGTAAACTGCCAACTTTGTAATGTTACTAAATTACTTTACTCTCATCTCAGGGTCATTAATACTTTTATTCATACATTTATAATAACAATTTATGAAAATACGTTTGTTCTTCGGTCTTCATTCGTTGAGTATCATTTTTCAACTGATGTTTTGGACTGTTGTTTATTCCCGGTTACTAGGCAAGCTTCTTCTTCTCTTACATATGATTCACTTTTCATAGATCTTTCAATATATTTATAATATTACAGTATATTTTCATTTGTAAACATTTTCAAAAGAGACATTTTTTATTCAACTTTATGATTTAAAAAAAGTAGGATTATTAATTTATCTCAAACGGGTCATTTTTATAACACTAGTTTGAAATTGATAGAAAATGAATGATTTATGAGCGTAGACATATTTATTGATTCAGTTGTTTATTTCCATATAATTTTTCTGTTTTCATTATGCACTATTTCTAGCTATCGTGTAGTATGTGTATCTGGAATAAGGGATAAACATCAAGACTGGCATCAGTAGTACAGCCACTATGAACTACGATAGCTACATCTTCATGCTCCTTCTCAATGCGTTTTATTTCCGGTTTTCTCGTTTCTTTCGTTCACTCTTGAGTGAGTTCTAGTGTCGGAAAACAAGGAAAGTGTGTATGAAATATATCACGACATATTGTGGTGGTGAACTGAAATACAAAACTTTGTCGCAAATAGAAAAAGATACGAGCGTCTCTTATTTTTCTCCGCCATTGTTCATGTTTCGCGGCGGCTAACGTAGCGCGATAGAGAGAAAGGAAAAATGAGAGTGAGTAGTGTGTGAGAGAGAGTTACTATTAATCGGCGAGAAGACAGAGATTTACAGTGCAATGCCCGAAACAGTCCGGAAAGCAGAAAGAGGACGCGAAAATAAAATGCGAGAATAAGAGGATAAAAATGTAAGGTTAACAAAAGGGAAGGAAATAAATAGAACGGTGGCCTGAAAGGAGAACGTCCTTTAGAGCGTTACTTTATTCTATTCGGTTTGCTGGTAGGGAAATAAATTCGAGTTAGTAGTAGAAGAATGAGAGATTTATATTACGGAGAGGAGGCCAACTGTCCTGTCCGCTTCGCTATCTTTGCGAAAATGGCCTCCCAGAGTGCAGCACTTGCCTCATTTCCCCCCTACCACTCCACCACACCCATCTCTATTCCGACAAAAGTGCTCTCTCACCTCAGTTTTCCCCATGGAAAAATTCATTTCCCACTTATGAACGTTTTTAGAGGCATTTACGAAATTTGTGCCAGAACTAATTCTGAATTGTTCTTCCACTGTGGTGTAGGATGACACTCGGCCGCTATTACAGCCGTTGTCGCAGACGCGGCTTGCCTTCTCATGCAGCGATAAATTAAAGTTCACACAGCTTCATTCATGCTTCACCTCACGGTGAAAGGGGTACTCGTTAATCTACCCATTGTATTCTATTTCTGATACAACGAATCAAAAATTTCTCAAAAAAGTCACACACAAAATTCTTCATTCACATCACTTTATGAAGCTTATGACTTCACTGTTTCAAATTTTAGTAGTCTTGGAAATAGTGTATGGGCCCAGGGGCCCTAAAGTTTTCTTCGTATTATTGAAATGATTAAATTTACAAATAGGAATTTTTCATAGTATGGTCCAGCTCTTTGTCATTTCAAATATTGTCCATATTTTTCCTATTCATAACAGTGATCAACAAAAATTGCAAACAACTGATAAAAATACAAGAAAACTATAGATATTTTACAAAATGCAAAGAAAAGTTAACTTTATTCATAATTGTTTTTATTGTCAATCAAGGAATATTCACAAAAAAGCAATGAATAATATAAGTACATTGGCATGGCTGGAATAAGAGAACCGCGAGCTCTAGTCGCGACTACTAAAATAAAGAATATTATTACAATGTTTTGTGCATACAACTAGAACCTATTTTTATGATGTAATATGATCATACCCTAATTTTCTTACAGGCCCTATGCTAGAACAAATAGTTCACAAATAATTGAGCTGCAATAAAAGTTAGAATATAAATAATTTTCTTGTACAATTTAATTCATATCCTATTATTTATTTCTGCATTTGAAACTTTTTCCAAATTAAAAAAGAATTTAGTCTCAAATTACACTTTGGTGCAGGATTCCATTTTATTCTCTTCTATTCTTGTTGTTACATTGCTTTGCGCAATCTACACTACTTTTATTTATTTATTAATTTTCATCACATTATGTTTGTGTGAATGCATCAGATGTTTACCAAACAGTGATTTTATGTCTGACATACAATCTCATACACAATTCAAACAATTAATACGTGTCTGTGTAAAACATTTCAAATACATAAAACATTATTATCAAATTTCTAAAAAAGTTTTATATGGGAACTTACTGATGAGATATAAGCTTAATCTACTCCTAAGCAATATTTCCATTGATATATTCTTTAGATAGGATGGAAGCGAGTAAAAGATTCCCATTCCCATGAATAAACTTTCTAACATGAGCTGTGAACCGCCAATTGGAAATTACGAAATCCTTTCTCCTGGATAGACTATCAAAGCGAACGATATAGGTGGTAATTACTGGGTAGCCTATATATTTAGTGATCTCACTTCGTAATGAAGAGGATTTGGTGGTGACTTAGAGGACTTGGTAATGAGCAAACTTAGCCGGGTGTCGGAAACTACAACCGTAACAATGCAACGCAACTACCGTATTTGGAAAGCACTTGCCCAAAGTCGGTCGTCCACGCTAGATGGGGCACACTAATGGCATTGAAAAGGTATAATATGGAGAATAATCGTCTCGAATGATTAGACTTGCAGATTAGATAGAATTGGGATGAATACTCAGAAGATTGAGATAAGAAATAGAAAATAAGTTTGCGAACAAGCCAAAAATGAAGAATAAGAACAGTAGGATGAAGTGAATGTACTTATCCACTCCATTTTCAAGCTTTTATGAATAAAAGCTTTCAAATCTTTAAAAATAAAACTTTTATGAATAAAATCTTTTAAAGTTAAAAAATAAAACGTTTATGAACAAAAGCTTGTCAATTTCTATGAATAAATAGAAGTAGTGTACGTATTTCCAGAAACTGAGAAATGAAAGAGAAGATGAAAAACAAAAAAAGGAAAACACCAAAAAGAAGGAGAAGAAAAAGAAGAGCAAAAAGCAGACCAACATGAAATAAAAGAAAAAGAAAATGTTTTTTTCCTACAGTGACCCGAAAAAGTGCCTATTTTTGCACTAACTGTAGCACGCAAAATAGTCTATTCCTGCACTAGTGCGGGAATATAAATTCCAGCACTCCAGATTTGCAACCTAACAACACAAAATAGTGAGCATGTAATACGCAGGTTCCATATTCTGCATTCAAAAATAGGTTGGCTGCTCTGCTTCAGCTACGAAATACAATCAGCTGTAGTTGTTGTTGAAATCAATTTGATTCGAAGGTAGGTTATGTGAGGAATTGTCAGGTTATGTATGTCCTGTTTTGTTCTGTTTAAATTACTTTATACGTTTTTGTAGGAAAAATTTAATGTGTATTACGAGCGCAAAGTATTGTTTCTCTCAATGCAGAAAAACGCTATTTTGCACTCTAGTTACACAAATAGCTATTTTATTCACCAAAAATTACAAAAGAAGAACAAAAAAAGAGCTAAAACAGAAATCTGATGATGAACAAGAATTGAAATAAAAGGATTGGAAAATTGAGAATGTGAACTAGTAAATGAACAAGAAGTGGGGGAAAAAAGAAGAGTGCGATAAAGTAAGTGTGCTTATACAATGCAGCATCAATACTCCGTCATAATCATATATGCTAAATCAAACACACTATGTAAAATGGTGATATTCTCTCTGCTTCAGTCTCCCTTACATCATTTCAGTAGCATGTGTTTGAATTTGCATCTATGATTATCATCGAGGACTGCTCCTCGTGCAAGCACTCTCACTTCATCATTTTACTCTTATTTGTGGTATTCTCACTGCTTCGACCTGTCATACCCCTTTTCACAGCATGCTTTTGATTTCGCATCTACGTTTATCATTGAACATTGATGCTCCACTGTGCAAGCACTCTGAAAGTACAAGAAAACGGCATTGATGATTACAGACATGATGAGAAATAAATTCAGCTTTATTATTCATTCAATCATAAGTGATGAAAACCTTATTATCATACGACTTCATACAGTTTCGTTTGCGATATAAAACTCCAATCAATTAGTCTTCAGTGAAATCTCGTACAAGAAATCGAATGGAAGTAACATTATTCACAAATTGCCATTTCACTTTTTCCATTTAAAAAGAAAAATCAATTTGGTTGCCAGTATGGGGAGAATGGAACCAATCTTCTGGGATGGAATAGAACGAATTTTATAGTGCAGCTCTCCAGCTGTACGACGATGTTGGTTCTACTACTATAAGGTGTGTCACGTGTTGTGGATCGGTGTTGTGGTGGTCGAGGGGGGGGGGTGAGTGCTCAGGTAGCTTGAGAATGGTGTTGGCCAAGCTTTTTGGGGAACATCAGCTCCTATGAATGGAATGGCGATCGCTCTGGTCTCCATAAAGCGCCTACTGCCAAGTGCGTTTTCCTGTCACTGCATGATCCGATCGCTCTCCTGCTATGCTTACTGGTCCATGACTTCGTTTCAATTCATTACTTGCAAACTTCTTACTTTCGATTCTGCTCTCTTCCCAGGCGCTTTCCCCAAACAACCAGTCCTATTACAATTCAATGTATTTGCTTCCTCGTAGCACTTGAAACACACACTACACTGTTTGCTTTTATGAACTGGAAATAACTGCTGTACTACTGCTACTTCAACAGCCATGTACAACGAATGCAATCTCATCGATTCTTCCACTTCTGAACTGTTATTGCCTCTATTTGTACTCTAAGAGTTGAGTTGGAACTTCAACTTTCCCTGTTATGTATTGTTCGATTATTTGTTTATCAGGTGAAACGCGAATTGATATATCGAATAGAATTGTTTTATTTACAACAGCAAAACTTTATAATAGATACTTGAAACTCAATGTAGTAGGCTACTGAAATGGAAACTTATTTTCCTGGATTTCTTGTTCCATAACGATCTGCGTTGTTGATGTTAACTTTTTATTGTAAATTCGACGAATTTCAGTCAGTTTTAATTGAGAATAGATACTTGAAACTCAATGTAGTAGGCTACTGAAATGGAAACTTATTTTCCTGGATTTCTTGTTCCATAACGATCTGCGTTGTTGATGTTAACTTTTTATTGTAAATTCGACGAATTTCAGTCAGTTTTAATTGAGAATAGATACTTGAAACTCAATGTAGTAGGCTACTGAAATGGGAACTTATTTTCCTGGATTTCTTGTTTCATAACGATCTGCGTTGTTGATGCTAACTTTTTATTGTAAATTCAACGAATTTCAGTCAGTTTTAATTGAGAATAGATACTTGAAACTCAATGTAGTAGGCTACTGAAATGGGAACTTATTTTCATGGATTTCTTGTTCCATAACGATCTGCGTTGTTGATGCTAACTTTTTATTGTAAATTCAACGAATTTCAGTCAGTTTTAATTGAGAATAGATACTTGAAACTCAATGTAGTAGGCTACTGAAATGGGAACTTATTTTCCTGGATTTCTTGTTTCATAACGATCTGCGTTGTTGATGTTAACTTTTTATTGTAAATTCAGTCAGTTTTAATTGAGAATAAATGATACTTTTACTCACTTAAGCCAAAGGGCCTTTGAAGATGAGTCTCCAACACTCAAAAACGTTTGGCCTGAAGTGAGTAAAAATATAATTTATTCTCAATTATAATTGACTGCAAGTCGTTGAATTTACCATACATAGAAAACTTATATTCAACTTATGATTTAGAAATCAACTTGCAGCATTAAAAAATACAAAAACTTGGCAACTTAAAAATAATTTGTTGAAACTCAATAGCACAATACAGTACTGAATACTGAATGAAATCTCCTTCCGTACAGACTTCTTTTTTCAAACTTTCTTCTTTAAGTTCTTTCAAACTTTGTCTGGGATTATTTAACTAGCAATTAGAAATGAACTTATCAATTAAAAATCGGCGTTGCCAGCATAACAGTTGCTTTAGTCAATTGCTAGAGTCATGAATAAAAATCACATTTGTCAATTAGAAATAACATAATATACATAAACAATTTTATTTTTTCTAATAATTTAAAATTAGTTAATGATCAAAATTGAAATATTTATACATGGAAAATCGAGGTTTGATAGTGGTTAGATAAATTTTGCCTCATAAATAAAGTCAAACCGTTTTTTCTTCCCATAATTATTATTATTATTTTTTTTGAGGATGAAGCCCACATAGGTCTGAGACCTGTGCGTGGGTAATGAGTTGGATGATGGTGATTTATGAGTTGGACCTACAGTTTTAGGTGGGTTCCGAACCACCGGAATAATAATAGTATTAGCTATTTGAGCTACTGCAAAATTCTCTTTAGTCTTTAGTCAGGTTATATTCAGTAATAGGACACACTCAGTTCTAATCTAGAAGCATCGTTGTTTCTGCTATTGCATTATCTATCCTCTTTTCAACCCTGTGAAGTATCTGTATATATATGCGTATATCTGTACTTGAATTATCTGTGTATAATGTTTCTGATCTTCATTGGATTTATCTTGTAACTTAATCCAATATTAGTCTACGAAAAAGAGAAAATAAGAGTAATTAGTTTGAAATTTCTAGTCAGTGAATATGAAATATGTACCTTGTTTTTTATGTATGTTATATGCAAAAATTATTGATTCTAAATACCTTTGCAAATTTAGAACTTTTCCTGAAGTGTTGCGTAAATAATAGGAAATGCGCAACTTGAATTCCTCTATACAAGAATAATTCCTATCGATTTCTATATCCAATATTTCATCAACGAGGAACGTAGAATATGATCATATATAACAACAAAAGCTTGCACCTGTTGTTCAGTTTGCTGTTTGGAAAAATATGAACGGAAGCTGTGTGAATAGGCCTTGTGGCTCAAACAAAAGTCAGACCGGCAGCATAGTGAAAGAGCGAGGATCACGAATATCAGATGAATAGTAGAAGTTATAGGGTTTCAATATGCGCCCTTCGCCATTCCACTGCTTCACTGATTGACGGTCAATTACTCGCCAACAATGGCATTTCACAGTGCTGGTAATTCGTATCATGCTGGCCGAACAATAATAGTAATAATCAACAGCAGGAGAAACCAGCTGCTACGCTACGTAGGTACGGGTTTCGGTATTATATGCCAAATTGCATGATATAGTTTCGGTGGCATCTATGTGAACAGGGGATCAGTGTTTGTGGATGATGATGATGATAAAGGAACGCATTATATTCAATTAGAGCCCTTTCAAAAGTAATCCCAATTGCAAGAAAAGTGACAGATTGAATGTTGTTCATAGCTGGAGTTGTTGAATCAGATAGTTATTGGTTTTGAAGCTGTTCTATATTTTCAATCGTTGCCTATCATGTAATTGTCGCCAACCATTTTACTAATGTAATGACAATAACTATGACAAAGAGAAAGATTGAATACTAGTGTGTCAGAAGACAGAAGTAGTTGGTATTTCAAAAGCAAAAACAATTTGAACAAGCTTATTGAAAATTTATTTTATAATATTATTATATTACTAGCTATTGTGCCCGTCCTTCGTACGGATTATGTTTAGAAATAAGACTAAATATGTTTCGGCTTTTCTGATAGCAACGATCATGAAGTTGTTAGCAGCTTAGTAAACAACTTAGAACGTGAGCAATTCAGTGACAGTTATCAGAGAGAATATTTGAGAACAGCTGATTGATATGACATGATAAATTACGGGATTAGTTCTTAGTTGGTAATAAAACTTAGAAGAAATGTATCCAAAATCGCACAATACTTGGTTTTTAAACGTTTATTATTCTGTTAAAAAAATTAATTTAGTTTTTTATAGCCAAAGACATTGTCAAAAAGGTTTTCAATACTGATAAATAACTTAAATCCCGATCGATGCTCGTTTTTCTGGAGAAGGCCGCGTAAAATGCCTTCGGGGCCGTGACAGACAGACAGAAATTTAGATAAGACTTGTTTCGGCTTCTTTAATGTATAAAACGTAAAAATAACAAAAAAATATATAATTCTGATAAATGTACAGACAAAACTCTAATTTTATTTATATAGATACTTATATAATATTCATTTATATCGATAATGATTTCACCATTTTCTCCCATCGAATCTCCATGTAATGAAATTTCATGAAAATTAGAAAAAAACATGATTAATTCTATCAAGCCGTTTTTATTAGTAATGGAGTGATCATTGAAAACTGAATAATCATTGTTGAAACGTGAAAGATGAATTTGAAGAATAATGCTCATTAATTCGCTGCTCTAATCTATCACTTTGGTAACTCCAACATGCTGTCGAGTTTTTATTATTTAGAAAATTTATTTTTGGAAATTCATGAAATTAATGTTCTGGACCTACAGCATCATGTTGTATTTTTGGAGACACCTCTGGATGGCCTTACCGTATTATATTGGGTCATAATAATGATGAGGTTCATTCATGCTTGTGTTCAATTGCTCAAGTTCATTTAATTCTTACTGTACTATTAATAAGCCACCCAAAACTTCATAAGAAAATAGGGAGGCTTATCTGAATTTAGAAGTGGCAAAGTCTTATGAATGTCTGACTGTTAAAAACATCAATGTGTTGTCATTATCATTAGTCAAATAGTCATTGGATGTTCTCATTTGGGATAATAATTGTATGCGATTAACACCATTGTATGGAGTGAATTGGTGGTCCAATTTCCTATTAGTTTCCGTTACAATTTAAGGGCGTTTGCTTGAAGTCTCATGTTTTGACGGAGAGCAAATCATAGAACCTGATTTAGTGTTATAAAATACATTAAACCAGAGTTTAGAATGCTGGCTTCAATAATCATTATAATTATATTATATTAGCCAAATTATATTAACCAACGAGATTAACTAACAACTTGATTATCTGAGCTATTAGTAAGCTATCACCAGCCATCACTAGAACTGAACTTTCATAGAACAAAGCTTTTTAAACAAGGTTTTATAATAAAGTTGTTTTGAGACATTGTTAAGAAAATGAAAAGCTATTAATGTAAAGAAATTGATTAAACACTTTATTGTATGACATTTTCATTTTGGTTATTGCGTTCCTTTGGTGAAATTTGTACAACACGGTCATGTAGCAGTGCCACGTTGCATAGTGTAAACGCACCCATAGTCTATAATAATTATGAACACGTATATGAAAGTCTTCAATTAATTCTACTTGTACGGTAAAACCAAAAATCTATCACTTAGATTAAAAACTTAACGTACGTGGTTATCGAATAAAGAGCATACTACTGCTGCATACAGATGGCAATTTTGGAAAATTGAAAATACCGGATTCATTTTGTTTTTGTTTTCGGTTCTGGGAATTATTGGAGCAGATTCGTGCATCGAGGCTCGTGTCTGTACCGTTCGTGGCAGTGAGGTTGTTGCATGTTGATGCGTGTAACAGATGATGGTCGTACTCTTGGGGGTGTGGGGGGGGGGGAAGGTTGGTAGCAGCAGGGCCCAGCAGTCACACAACACAGCATAGGACGGTCACAGTATTGGGAATTGGCTGCAATAAGCACTATGTCACATTTTGACAGTTGATAAGCGGCCTTCTATGCCTGGCTAATTGCTAGAATGTAATCACAGCCGAGCATGGCCTCGTCCTCGCCACGCTCTAGCCTGCGGTTCGATTGCATTACGTCATTTTATCGTATCAAATAACCTGCCAAATCCCCCCCCCCCCCCCCCTACTCGTACCAGCCAACGAATCCATTGCGTTATTTTTGACCCAATTACAATACGCATAATGTAATTGTGAGGTGATCAGTGCTATAAACACGCTGTAAAACTAACACAGAATAATATGATTATATGTCAGATAATATTAGAATATATTGTAATGTAACAGCATAATTAATTTATTTGCCATGAATTTTCACAAAAAGAGGAGAGAGTCATTGTTAACTATTAAAAGAAAAATGATGAGGTCAGTGAAAATTCATGACAAGTAAAATTGTGCTGAAAAAACGAGTGGCTCGGGGCAGTCGGTGTCGAGTAAGGGAGCTGGCTACATCTACGGCAGATGACCCGCCCCACTCTTCCCTGCTGAGCGAGTGACCGTTTGTGAGTAAATAAATTCTTCTGTTAATTCTTGATAAGCTCATTAGAATTTTATTATTTTTTATTATAACAATAAAATAAACATTTAGATTATTTTTCTGAACTCAATCTGAAGTTATTTTAATAGTAGCACCTTTTTTCATGAGATTAGAGTAGTACCCGAAACTTTATCCATAAAGGCAACATGTTGCAATGCATCTAATCCCCTTAGAACGTATCCTACTACTCTTCTTCTGACTTCTTTAAAAATTACTAGGTTTAGAAAAAAATAATCTCAACAAAATGTTGAAGTTAAAAAAAAACTAATCTCATGAGAACGGCGCCCAACACCATGTAATATGGTTAGTTGGTATAGTAAAGGTATAGTAAATGAAAAGGATTAATTTTTACTAATGGGGTAACGCTTGGCATACGAGAGTAGTTTAGGGTACTACTCTAATCTCATGAAAAAAGGTGCTACTATTAAAATAACTTCAGATTGAGTTCAGAAAAATAATCTAAATGTTTATTTTATTGTTATAATAAAAAAATAATAAAATTCTAATGAGCTTATCATGAATTAACAGAAGAATTTATTTACTCAAAAACGGTCACTCGCTCAGCAGGGAAGAGTGGGGCGGGTCATCTGCCGTAGATGTAGCCAGCTCCCTTACTCGACACCGACTGCCCCGAGCCACTCGTTTTTTCAGCACAATTTTACTTGTCATGAATTTTCACTGACCTCATCATTTTTCTTTTAATAATTAACAATGACTCTCTCCTCTTTTTGTGAAAATTCATGGCAAATAAATTAATTATGCTGTTACATTACAAACTACTCTCGTATGCCAAGCGTTACCCCATTAGTAAAAATTAATCTTTTTCATTTACTATACCTTTACTATACCAACTAACCATATTACAATATGTTGCTGATTGGATATCTAGAATAAAACTCATAAATTCAACACAATTTGTATTTTTGCTGCTTTGTATTTTTGAAGTATTTTGTACTTCGTATGCTCGCCTATCCCGTCAACTATACAGAAGCACACACTCATGGATTCGCGTATAATATTTATTGGTGTTATTGACATATAATATTTATCGATCATATTGAAATTTAATGAAAAATATATAAATTTAATATTAATCAGTCTTTTCTTGGAAGAAGTCTCGTTGGTTGATAGAGTTACATGAATAATACAAAATAAGTGTTTCAAAATATGTTGTTTCATACATTTATTATTGTAAATTAATAAAAATAAAATACATAGAAATTATAGATATGCTTGTGAATGACACAGCTATATAATGGAATCATTAGTGGCTTGTGGTTGAATATGAGTACTTTTTGAAAAGCTAATTTCGTTTATTAGGGGCCTACTTGAACTAAATAACAATTAATTGCTAATACAAACTAATTTAATAAAGGTATGTATATGAGTTGAATAGCTTTCTGCAACCTTCTGCTAATATTTCACCTGAGTAAATCAATGCACTGAATTATATTGAAATATATAATAGTAGGTTTGCAAGAAATCTACAGCCCATAGCTTCCCTAAAGTGTTAACATTGGTTTCGTGTAGGCAAACAAATGAACTCAGCTCAGTTTTACTTTTTGAAAAAGTTGTCTAGCTATGTAAGCTACACTTGTTGAATTTGAAGTCAATGTTCATGTTCAGCATTTATAAATCCGCTAGTTTAGAATCTCATAGGTTATTATTTATATATATTTGTGTGTGTGTGTTTTTGTGTTTAGAAACCGCAATAAACGTATCTCTAAATCCGCGCTTACAAGCACGTTTTTCAAGTCTGCCTACATTCAATATGAAACGTAGGAGCGATATTGAATAAAATTACATGTTTTTTCTATCAGCAATAGAAATTATGAAACCATGTACCATATTACATATTCACCTCCTGACCTTTCTAGTCTTCCAATGGATAAAATGTGTTTCAGATTAATAATAAGCCCCAGGTTGTGCATGTCTGTTCGATATGAAGTCTGCCTTTAGTTAGGTTCTCATAATAATAAAATAATAAAAAGGTCAAATGTAACCTTACAGAATTTGAGTGTAGACTATTATTCAGCGCTTTCAATCTCTAATTATAATCCAATCAACAATAAATTGTTGATCATGTGTCATCATTTTCCTTCTACTACTTGAAATTACAGCACTCATTATTCCATATTATTCCACAGCACTCATTGAACCTTATCAGTTTTTGCCATGACCTGGCAACAGCTAATTCACTGTTATGAAATCATTTCCGTGGCAGTTGTCAATAACAACTATTAGAATTATAAAAATAAATATACATGTCATACAAGTAAGTAAGTGTAGGAATGATGTAAAGTGTAATATTATTATTTTGAAAGTACAGAACAAGTTGTGTCACTCATTTTAGATATATATGACAAACAGTAATGTTGTTACTATGCACGCATGCAGCTAACACTTCCACTTGGAAGTCACGTATTCAAAGCATCTAATAGAAATTGTTTCCTTACAAGATATTCCCAACATAGATTTTAACATAGTATTATATTGCTCTTTGGGGACAACTGTTATCTGCATGGTTAGAACCATCTTGGGATTTTAGAATGAATCTAAGTCCTTAATTATTACATCTATGCTCTCTCCAGAATATCAAAATATTATAATAGCTGTGTTTTGTATTTTGCAAGATGGTAACGATTTTCTACTGAACTAGCTAAGAAGATTTCTATTTTATAGTTCAAAGTCTAAAATAGTTTAAAATATAAAGAATGACAGAACTTATGTTTTGGCTGAAGTTTGACATGACATTTATTAGGATATTAGGCCTATTGAATGCTCACTACCATCAAATACCCGTTACCACAGACTTTTAGCTGAAAATCTTTTGTGTATGAATGATTATGGGATTAATAAACTACCTCAATTGAATTTTGAATTCTCAAATATCCAGGTTACTAACACATATACAAAGAAGGTTAAACGAGAAACATTTAAAATCTAGCAGCATTTTCCTCAAAACATGGTGTTTTCACATGGTTATTTCATCAAACTCTTCAATATTATGGCAGATCAAGGTTAGTAGATGAACCTTGATGGCAGATAAGCTGAACAGCTGATCAGCTGTAGTTTCAATAGATTGTTCGTATTTCAGATCAAACATTTGCAAAACAAATGCTATATAAAAACGTTTTAAATCGTAAAAATGATTTAACCCAGCTCTGTGAAATTCATCATATTTTTTATTCTGTATTTTTCGTTTGGGATTTTCAAATTAATATTTTTTAAATAGTTGAATTTTATGAATAACATTCTTTTTACTCCATCCTATAGTAAACCACCAATCTTATAGGCTTATGTACCCAATTGGAAAATGTGATCAAATAACTTCTGATAACAAAATTCAGTGTAAATTATATTCTCTAGCTACGAAATAACCTCTTCACAAATTGGGTATGGTTTAAAATGGGAGTTGAAATCACAATAAGTCTCACTAGATTGGTTTGTTTTATATTGATTTTATTCATCATACTTTTGATCCTCTTTCGACAGCCTTTTGTCGTTTTCATTGATAGGAAATTAAGATCAATAGATGCCATTGACTATGAAGATGGAAGTGGTGCAATAATCTTGACAGATGATAAGGATGGTACAGTGAACCGTGAAAACGACAACAAGTACAAAAGTGGCACAGATAAAGAATACTTTGAAGAGTTTTTCTATAACAGAGACGGTATTTCACCTGAAATTTTCAATGTTATTCTTCCAGACTTCTCCAAAGCTAAAAAATTAGAAGTGGAGTATTCGATGTTTAAAAATTCATCGGTAGGTGATGTTGAGAATCCTAGAAAGTGGTTTGAAAGTGAAAATTTCCAGGACTTTTTCTTCAATCAGCATAAGTTGTTCAATGAGTTGAAGGAAGATGATCTATTGAACTCTGAATTTGAATTTTCAACAGTCCGTGACGAAAATAGCGGCGACGAAAGTAGCGCTGACGAAAGTAGCGCTGACGAAAGACCAGCAAATGGCATCAACGAATTAGAAGGGCATACCATTGCGAAAAGTGGTATGTTGAAAACAGACGATACTAATCAGACTGAATCAGTAGAACCTGTTGTATTATCAGTCGGACAGGTGGTTATAACTGTGTCGAAAAATAACGGGGAGAATCTCGGGGAACGTTATTACAACTCCACGTTGAATAAACTAAAGGACGAAGGTAATGATTGGGATGAAAGGGAATTCATTACAAAAAATACTCACAACGAAACCACAGAAAGCAGTAATTCTCAATTTTCAACTGCAGCTGCAAGTTTTAGAACAACTATTAAACGAAGAAGGATGCATCTAAAAGAAATCAAGAAATTAATCACACCTAAAAAGAAACATGCGCATGTTAATCGAATGCAACCGGACAAGTTGACTACCCGTCCTGCCTTGAATTCATCGTCCTCTGTTATTTTGAAGAAACAGAGAAAAAGTGCCAAGAGAGAAAATTAGCTTCAGAAGAATATGCACCTTGAACATTTTGTCTAGATGATCGGTAAATATATGCTGTATGATGGGGTTTGAAATTTTTAGTTTATTGCAATTATTACTTGTTGTTTCAAAGTGATTTTCACCAAAAGAAGAAGTGAACGTGTAGGACATTAATATGCCAAATTAATAGATTCTATCAAGTATTTTCAATCATTTCTTGAAGAAATACAATAAAGAAGTGCTCATATGGTTATTTTATTTTCTTAGACCGCTAATGCAACTCTATGAGCTCTAAAACAATATTACTTACTGACATTTCAATGTAATAAATCTGCTTTACTTGCATTTATAGCACTACTGAAAACAGATCTTGTTGTTCAAAGCAATATCATTTATTATAAATCATTTTCAAGAGTTAAAATAATTTACTTTTTATTCAAGGTTTTGTCATAAAGCTGATTCTCGAACGTTTTTAATTAATTATTATAGAGCAGAAACTGGCAAGATCGACCCTCTACCTTGGTAGATTAAGATCTATCTACTGTACCTCTATAACAAAGATCAGTTAAATTTGATTTCGCCTGTTGTCGTAGTTGAGTACACCGCAGACACCAAGTCAAAGACGAAATTTGAGACACAAAGTGTTGAAGCGTGATGCCAGAAGAAAGAGAGTAAGAGCGCACCAAACTGTTGTTTTCAAAGAGAAAATTAGCATCGATGTTAATGCATTCGGCGGCAATAAGCCTGCACGGAAATTACAGAGCAGAAAATGTTATCTGCTGCCAAATTATAGGTGCTTCTCCCTCTGCTTGACTGAAATCGCGACTCGGGTCCCTTTTATGGTCTTCCAAGGTAGTGCTTTTCATTAAAAACAAGTCTATAATGAGATTTTAATTACTCCTACGGAACGATTTTCTTCATAAAACAAGAATGTAGCCCCACCACCTTCTCTCAGAACAAAGCAACTTCTGTCATCTAGCACTTGAAAATTTTATGAGAAACAAAATCAACAACGAATAGAAGAAGCCGAATCATAAAAAAGTAATTTCTACCAGCACTGCACTGGAATATTTATTTACAATATCAGGCAACCTGCCGAGCATTTCAAGAGTATTTCAGAAGTTTCTCCAACGGTAATGTTTTACTCATGAACTTCGGCCGGGCTGATGCTTTGTTAATCTCAGAATAACTGCAAAGTTTCATGAATTCAAACTTCAACTTCTTAGCAGCTCTTCTTAATTGACTGGGGAAAAACCTTTGAAAATTAATAGTCGACTTTGGCTACGTTTTAAGCATTTTGTTACCTTGGATCATCAATGAATAAATAAAATATATAGCTTTCTTATAAAGCATGCGATCAACTATTCTAATGACTCAAATATTGAAAGTTATATTCCACGATGAATATACTTAGTATAATTTAGTGAATAAATTAACATAAATTATATAATATAGTTTTTTCAATTACTGCAAATGTTTCAGATCATTGTATGCAAATAACAATGAGTTTAAATGGATATGGAAGTAGATTATAAAAATGTTAAAGATACATTCTACAACTGGTTTTGAACTTAGTGAATTTGAGCCGATAAATGCAAAATCTCATTATAAGCCAATTACTGAGTGTTTTTTGAAATAAGGATACCCTCATAAAAAATTATTAGATGTGAGCCTGTGATGGAGATATCGAGTGGAATAGGGGAACAAGGGTCGACATTTTACGACTAGCTTTATCAGGGACTTATAATTTAACATTGGATTCAGTCCATTAAAAGGAAATCCCTTAGCTTTTTGGTTCGACAGAAGTTACAAATGGTGGTGGACAAGGGCGTGGATGATGATGGGGGGAGTAACTAATAAAAGCTAATTAAGCCCTGGTCGTGGTAGATGAGGGCGGATTATGGGTGGGATATAGGACCACGGTCTAGTTCAGTTGTAATCAGCTGGCTAAGACCGTCGCCGTCGAAGCCTTCGAATTATCTCCGGCTGAGGCCGATGCTTGCTCTGCTGTGCTGTGACACGTCACAATCATTCAGGCTTGGGAACTCAGCCAAGCGCCATCATTCCACTCCTGATGAACACGTGAGCCTACTTCTTCAGCACTCACCTACCCGCTTCAACAAAGTCTCATCAGGCTTCAACCGCTCTTCAAACATTTTCAATGTTCCACTTTACAAAAAAATGTTTTGTTACAAATCTCACGTTATTACAATTACAGTTATGACCTAATTTTGAAGGGTTTCAAATTTCTTCTACAGTATTCGAACAGATTGAAAAATGTAAACTTTTTAAATACCTTCCAGACACATCAACAATTTTGCCAGATATTACTGTTGAATGGATGAGAGAAGGCTCCCACAAATGAAAAGTACTTACTGTAGAACAAATAATTTTGTTTTTTGCAGGAACCAAGAGCTTGTAGCTCTTTTAGAAGTCACTTAAAAGTAATAAAAAATGATCACTTATAGATCCAAAATAACAAGAAAATTTGATAATTTATAAACTTGAAAGTTTGTAACAGTTGAACATTGATAATCGTAATACGGTAGTTGCTTAATATTAGTCTCTTCAATAGCACATAAGCATCACAAGCTTCTAAATTCACACCATCAAATTAGGTGGCTGGAACAAAATGCGGTGTTGCAAAAAACTGGCTTCGGTGGACCGAATGATATCTAGCTAGTCAGATTTTTAGACTAGGCAACACTTGGCTATTGTTGCCAATTCGTGTGTTGAGATTGGTGATTCTTGGCATGGTCTCATACCTAGCAACACTGGAATTATTTCAGCTACCTAATTTGATGGCTTGATTCATAGAAAAAGAGATTATTTTTAATACATTATCAACAGTTGCATTTTTTCCAATGAATAATGAAATTATTCTTGAAATTGAATAGTATTAATACAATTATTTCCAATGAAATCAATAACTTCTAGTAGGTGTCCATTAGATAGCTTTGCTGGAGTTATTGACAATGCAGAAAGAAAATTCAATTTGAAAAACTTGCTTAAATAGTAGATACCTTGAATTATATTTCCGGTAAGGTGTCATTTTATTAAAAAAAATGAAAATTTTTGATTTAATAATTTCCATGTTTCAATGAATGATTTTAATTGAAGAATAAAGTCTCTTAGAAAAGAAATGAATAGTTGGCAGCATAACAACACAATCGGATTAAAGTATCGATTAAGCACATTTTTTCTCTCCAAAATTCATTCTAAAGAAATTCATCCACAAAATTGAGTGTCTGAGGAGACAAAGGGGGAAAACAATGTTTTTCGAAACGGGTCCCACTTGAAATACCACAAAGAAAGAATAATAAACGAAAGTTTCTCCGAACAGAGCTAGGATAAAAAATAATAAGAAGCGAATGACTCGTTTTGTGGTTGTTTTCTAAATGACTGATGATGCTTGTAACAATAATGATTGTTTTCAAACAGAATTGTCTTCAAGAGCAATCATAATAGAGCCTGATGTTAACTTTGAGACTTTTCTCTTTGCCAGCAAATCACTGAGGACAATTCAGACCCTCCCCATTGAATGAGTATCTATTGCTTATTTTCAGATGTTTTCCTCTACTTGCGGACATCACAGTCCATTTATTTCCTTTTTAATCGGCTCATTTTTACGCTAGAATTTTTTTTAATGGATTGGTGGCCAATTATCCACATCAAAGCAAATGATTATTTTGAAACCCACATGGCTCTTGAGACCTTCTGTATGTATGGTAATGATTTGGATTATGATGATTGATGAGTTGGACCTACAGTTAGTTTTAGGTGAATTCCGAACCACCGGGAAGTGGTTTTACAGCAGATTATTTTTTTTGCTGGTAAAACCAAACGGTCACCCTTACAGAAAGAGGGCAGCGCTTGTGTCTTATCTTACTGTATTAGTCAAATTATCTTAGTATTAATTAGTTCAAACTATTGTGTATGTTTTGTGGAGTGCGGTTTTGGGCTTTGCCTGTCGCATCCACATGATGTAATCTTTATGAAATAAAATTTAAATTGTACAGACAGATATTTGGCACGGCTCGCGGCTATCACTTTCCGATAAAATTCTATTTAATTTTAATTTTTCTCAAATTTGAATTGTCTTACAAGCTTGGTGCTTCAAAGCTTGAAGTACGAATTGCAGCTTCAAAGCCCTAGAAATGAGGATTTATTATCGACGAGATTAGGCTGCATCAATTTGTTATGAAATGTAAGAGACTTAAAGAAACCAAGAATTCAGTGTAAATTATTATTTGAATATTTACTGTGAAAATTTCGAATCACTTACACCTCTACACTACAGTTCAGATTTAGCGCCTTTAGGTAGCCTACCATTTGCGTGGTAAAATTGACGGATTTTCGGTGGTAAGCAATTCGCAACTGATAATGAACTGGAAGATTCTTTAAAACAGTGGCTAAATGGATTGGCGGCAAAATAATATAATAATAATAACAATCATAATAGTATCTTATACCTCAAGGATTGGCTTTTGTCTTAAATTTGACATTTAACCTTACATTTGGATTCTTCTGTGTCGGAAATTTTTGAAGGAAGCAGTTGTGGGCTAGCTATAACGTGTTGCATCTTTGCTCGATTGTATTTTGTTATGAATAAATAAATTGGTGTCAATAGAGCTATTATGATTACGATTAGTATCTCTTCATATGGCGTATCAGATTGTAGAACGTTACTGTTATTTGGCGTATCACTTTGTAGAGCGTTACTGTTTATTATATATTTTAATATGCATCACTTACATAATACTACATAATTAAGTAAACAAGACAATTATAGTTTGGACTATATTTCAAATATTTAGATTGTATAGGCGAAGTCGTTTATTTTTTATTTTATTTCCATTGTCTTGTATTTAGGCTATAATGGTTTAGAAAAACTACTTGGCACAAATCGTATTGTACATATTCAATAATGAATAAAGAATATTTAATTGATTGACTCTGTTTTACATATTAATGTAATAATTTTTTCACAACAAAACGGTCTTGAGAGGTAAAGTAATATTTATCAAGGATATTAAATTTTACCTTGATATATAAACTTTTAAAATTTCTGCTTATCTTATCTACCTCTCTATATTTCAACTATAATTACTTTTATGTAATGTAATATATATTTTTGGTTATACTTATTAGTGTTTGCCATGTCCGTCTTGACGTCAATGATGTAAGACATCAATGACGTCTTACTAGACCTGGCAACGTAAGATGTAATAAATAAATATCAAATACCTCTAGCTTGAAAAGTTGAGATGAATATTAAATAAAACTAATTTTTCCAATAAGCCGTCTACCAACGTTATATTATAGTCTTTGACAATTTTTTATCGATTTTGAAATTTTATTTCATGCCAGGCTTACATGAGGTAGAATGCTGGTTGGGAAATTCCCGGCACAAAAGACAGAGCGTAGATGATGAATTTCATTCTAACGTTTGATGTAGGCTGAGCCGACCTAAGTGAATCAGTTGCTCGGCTACAAGGGCTTTTTTCAGTTTGTGAAATAAGGATTGAGACGAAGGTCTGACCAGACAAGCGGAAAATGCGATATCTTGAAAAGCATCATAGGGAGAGTAGCATGACTTACGCTATGAAGTCTTACATGGCGACGATCTTCAACTAAAAGTTTAGCTCTTGCAAACTCAGTGGTGTGTGTTTAAGCAGATCCGACTTTGTCAGCCTTTTCTTATATAAAAATGAATTTGGATGAGCTCACTTGCTAATAAAACCTGCATCACTTTTACAATATCACTTTTCCGGAAGCTTGCATTTCTTCGCCGAGCTTCACTGTACATCTTATGATGAAGATTTATTATGTTTCAAAATAAACTTGTTTTTGCATGCACTACTGCAATATTTCAATGAATTAATAAAAAACCTCATGCTATGCTAAAGATTTAGTATGTTTCAGAATAAAATTGACGTAATTCTGCAATATTATCTTAAAATAGTCTTTCAACTATTGCTAGCACACGTAAATTAGATCTTACAATTATTTAATTATTGTTAATTAAATAATTTAACAATCCCCACAAATAAATGTATCACATAGGTAATAATTTATGCATCTCCCGTAATTAAATTATCACATAATAATTCCTAAAACACTATTATTACAATGAGAAAATTTTAAAATGGCTTTAAACAGTTTTGATCAATTTTGAATTTTATTTCCAATCCTCATTAATTTTCCACAGGGTTCCAACAATATCTTCTTTCTCAATAAAAAGAAGAACTAGTTTTTTTAACTCGCCATTGTCTCTGCTTAATTTTAGTTTACTCAAATTGGTTTGAAATCCGCCTACAAAAGCTTTTATATTTTCGTTTCCATATTCATATTGTGATAATATGTTATCACATTGGTTTTCTATTTTATAGTTGAACATTATAAAATCGTTTTATATGCGCTATTTCATAGCTAATCATTCTATCTGGTCACTATAAGAAAGGAGTATAGCCACAGTAATAATTACAAATATATTTACAACTTTCTGGCTATATCACTTACAATGTGTAGGCTACATTAACTTATTAATGTCGTATTTAGTGGGTCAAAAGAGTAACAAGCCTAAACTTTCCAGGAGTGTCTATTGATTTAATGTGATCAATTAAAACTTCTGAGGGTCTCCCAAAATGTTTAATTTCTTGATATGCAACGAACAACGATGTTAACAACATGAAAGCATTGAAGTTAATACAAAAAATCTCTATCACTTTGTCTTGATTCTGATTCAACTGATTTGATGACCTCTGAAAATGCTCGTGTTCCAATAATTTTAATAATTTTTGAAATTAACCCTTTACTGATAATGTTAATAGGAATCATCCAAGTCGAAAATCTATGTTGTGTTGAAAGTATAGTTCTTGAGCACTCGCATACAAAATCTGTAAATTCACTTTAATGATTAAATCCAAATCTAATTTCTTCATCCTTTATTATGTGTATAGCTAATAAAATTGTTCTCCATGAATAGTGCGCTGTTGCAGTCACTTTTAACAAGTATTTTTCACAAAAGATTTGTCACTGAATTTTGTAGGAAAGAAATAGAAATGAATTGTACTCAACACGATAAAAAAATTGTTTTCCGACGGAATCCGGCAAGTAACAGAGGAAAATCGAGGCTGCTTTCATTTCGTTAAGTTGAACTTATGAGAGAGAAGAGAGAGGAGTAAGAGAGACAGATGGAAAGCGGGTGACAGAGAGGATGCGAATGAATGTGAAGAGCATAAGCGAGTGGAACAGTGGGTGTGGCAAGGGTAGATGAGACCGAGTCGTTGAACTGAGGTTGACAAACAACACGAACAACTACAGCAAAGCGGTTGATTCGAAAAGCAAACGGTTGATTTTTTACATCTGCAATGCCAGTGCTTGAACAAATTGAAGAGCCAATCGTTCATGCATTACTTCTCAGAATTCTTTTCAATGCTTATCGCAGAATTCTCCCAGTCACCCTCTATTTTCTACAGAATTCGAAGAGTTTTCGTAATTTAATCAAATTTATTGTCTGTCTTATAAATTAGGTATTAGTAATTCACTCATTTATTTATTTATTAATGACAAAAATACAATCAAGCAAAGATGCAGTAGGCAATCGTTTACAACTTCTTTCTTCACAAATTTTCAACATTGAAGAATCCAAATGTTGGGCTATGCCAATTTTTCACAAGAAATTTCACTTTGAAGAACAAAGTACCGGTTCTTTCAAAAAGGACTTTACAACTTTGAAAACTCATAGAACTGTATTCAAAAAAGGTACAGTGCTGGTTTTAGTGTTGTTTGAAAGGAAAACACATAATAATTCATTTGATTACCGTTCAAGAGGATTGAATTATATAAGATTTGGTTATGTAGTATCTAGATTAATTCTAAAGAAGATTTTGTTTTAATTAATTTTAATTAGAAAAAATTTAATGAATCTTTGATGTTGAAGCAGAACTACATAGCCAACAACACAACTCCTATGGAGTGTAACTTTTGTGTATAAAAGAGGGAACTACTCGATCAGTTTGAACTGTGTTAGAAGACGAAGAGGAACATCATGCATAAAATATTTAAAATTAATTTGATGCGCAGAGTGAGAGAATGCAGAAAAAGGCAGGCACTTAAAATTATTGATTATCGGTGTGTTGTAGCGAGAGAGCTTGTTAAAAAACTCATAAAAGAATCCGGTGGCTTCTTATAGAAGAATATGAAAGGGTAGCTGGATTGTAAATCTCATTATCTCTTTTTTCGCCTTGTTATTTACACTTTCTTCTGACAACGCGGAGTGGATTGGAGGAGCCGGTCGAAAGAGTGGGGGGGGGGGAGGGGTGAGACAGAAGGGCCCAGATAAAGTTGCCAAAGTTATGAATCCTCATCTCTTATACATGAGTCGAGCTCGTTTATTTTCGCGAAAATATATTACCCAGCAAACTCGAAATTCAACAGCCATCGCTGTAATCAGAATACACCGTTCTGCTAGTCATCACTCTTGTCTGGTTGGCAACACTGCTTTGCCTGGAAGCAACAGTCACATGCAGTGTAAGAAGAGCTAACCGCCCCCACACTTATCCAATCAGCAATCGTTCATGAGAATTTTCATTCCAGAAAAGGGTTGAAAGAGATTGTCATAAATGAGAAGATATTTATAGGGACTATAAGATTGTTTAGTTTTGGAGAAATTAGTGTAATTATTGTACATTAGAAACAGTATATTAGTTTAATGCACTGTGTTAGTGGTGAGGTGAGCTCCAAAAAAAAATACTGTATGGAAATTTTCCATTTTTTTTCCAATTTATTTATTGATATATTTCACATAATGTTTGTGTAAGTGCAACAGAGTTTTACAAAACAGTGACATGTCAATATACGTACAATCCAATACATAATTTATACAATAAATATGTGTCAGTCTATGTAGAACAATTAAAATACATAATAAATTATTATCAAACATTTAAAAAAGTTCGTCCGTTTCATATGGGCACTATGTGACGTAACAGTTTAATCTTCTTGTAAACTATTTTTCCATTGATGAATTCTTTAGATTAGATGGAAGCGAATTAAAGATTTTCATTCCCATATTTTAAACCAAGGGCTTCTTTTTACTAGATCAGTCTTATTCTTGGAAGTTGGAAATCGACCCCTCAAATATGGCTTTCTCAATAATCATAGAGAGTGAAGGCAGAAGTGCCGCTGGTCCGAAGCTTTTTTCTGGGTTGCCGTTTTTAAATAGAGGTGGTATTATCAGAGCAAAATTTTAGCTTTTCTGGGAGAATGCCCAACTTCCTCCACCAGCCTCAAAGACATTTCATTCCATGAATTCTATCATAATATCTAAACGTTCTATCATAGAACTATATTATCCAGATAAAAGTAATCAGTTCTAAACTTTATGTGGAACTTATGTTTTCAATGGTTATTCGTTTGAAAATAAATTGTAGTAATATTATATTTAAATGGTTTTTTCGTCACTATTGCCGCTATTCTTTTAAAATCTCCTCGTTCTTAGCGAAATTTCTTGAGGAATCTGGTGGAAGTTGAAATTCAAATTGTTCTGGATTTAAACATTCAACATTTTGAAAAAATTGTCTATTTACTAATCTGAGAACCTCATAATTCCAATATCTTAGTCAGTCTTGTTAGACAACACCCAATTGGCAAGGAGATTGAAGAGAACAAAGCCCTTCGTGTTGGTGTAGTAAAAGTAGAGTGAAGTAAATAAAAAGTGAAGTTAAAAAATAATAGTAAGTAGGGATGTAGTGTTTTCATTAGAAGACTCAAGCACGGGAAAATAAATTTTAGTTTTCAAGATTATAGAATAAAATTAATAGTTTAGATGACTAGTGTCAGTAAATATGTATTTACAAAAAAGTATTGTTAGAGTTGAAACGCAACATATCATAGGTAAAATAAAAATTGTAGAAAAATAGAATGATAGATTGAACAACTGAACTGTAGACTTTCTTGTTGACATTTTGGAGATTTCTGATTTGAGTAAACCATTTAACATCCGAGATTTTGACTGATAGTGTTTTCACTTTAGATGCATAACGTTCAGTTGTCGACTTGGCGTAAACATGTTGAAGATATGATCTGACAAAACACTGTTGCTCGCTCACACAAATTTGCCCTCGAACGCATTCGAGCAAACACATTCTGTTGTCAACACTTGAGAGCTACGAAGCACGTTAACCACGCTACAAGTACAACACTGAATGATGTGCTCTTCCTATTTCATTGAACAAGATGTTGAATACAGCTCAATAAGTCACTGCCTCATAACCATCATCATCATCATCATCATCATCATCATCATCATCATCATCAACATCATCATCATCATCTTCCTCTTTAGCAGCAGCAACAAAAGCAAAAATAAATACATCACAAAAGCATCTATCAACAACTCTGCAACCACCAACATGTGTATTATTTTCAATCACCTCCACAATACAGCTCATGTACATTGTACATTGTACAGCTATATTTGTGCATTGGTAGTATTACTACTGTAATATAATTCATTTTATTTTATTATAATGTATAATTGTTCATCGTCCTACAAATGAAACCCAAAATATAATAAGAATGTATAATAAAGATCCAATACTCGGCTACAGTCTCTTTGTTGAAGAAGCATTTAATGAGGAGAACACTTTGGGGAATTAAATGTCTATTATTTGCTACTTACATATACGGTTTATTAATCGTTCGTGTTTTATATGTATAAATCATGAATAATTATATAACGATATGGCAATACATTTTTTCAAATACGATTATTAACAGCTTACGATGTTAAATGCATGTAACAACATTTTATGATTTTATTTGACATTTAACTTGAATGAAACAGTGTAGTCTAATGCCTTTAATGGGGCATTTCTATCTCGGAATAAAAATGTTACATCTCATTTTCCCATTAAAAATAATAGTTTTGGTTTCGTTTTAGCATTATCAGTAAGAAAACGGAGCATGCACTTATTCACAAAATTTCCTATGTAAAAGTACCTATGAAGAATTCCTTATGAACTCACAAATTTATTTTCGCGATGAATAGGGCAGGGCAAAACCCCAGACGGCGAAACCAACTTTCTGTTGAACCCAACTTGGCTGGGTGGGTTTTCTGCACTCTTGAATTGACGCTAACAGCAACAGACATCTGTGCAAGTCGAGATGGGTAGAGAATAGAGTGGAGCAAAGATCTATTTTTATAAAGTTGATGAGGTCAGATGAGATGTAAAGTAGGAAAAACAAAGTTAAGGGGGTATATATAGTGAGTGCGGTGAATTGTGAGTAGGGAAAGCGATGATGGGGGGAGGGGTAGGGGTGACGGGAAACGATCTCATGATAATTCAGGAGAGCGAGTGTAATGGAAGGTGAGAGAAGAGCCAGCCTGGGAGGACGAGGCAGCACCATCAATTTGTGGGGAACTGAGATGATTCCCTCGAGGAATGGAAATGAATTTGTGCCAAAAGATTCTCTCAAGGAGTGGAAGAGCGAAAAGAGACGGTGGCACAAGACGTAGAATAATAAAAAATGAAGCATGGGGTTCGAGAGGGCGGCTTTCGTTGTGGTTTGCGTTTCTTGGCACGCCTCTCGCTTAGCTATAGCCGAATGAAATATGAGCGAGGTCCACAGAGGTGCCTAACTGCCTCCTTCGAGCTCAGGCGCTGGGTAGGCAACCCGCTTCGCGGCGTCAGGGCACACGAAAACCCACAACGCCATCCCAGGTGCCGCCGTGCCCTACTTTATGGACCCCTCCCCACCAGCCCCCCTCAATTCCACTCCAAAAATGTCGCCTCCATTGAAACATGTATGTTGAAATCCTGCAGGTGACAATAATTGCTTTGCAGAGCTTCTGCACATCCGTTTCTGATCTCCAGGCGCCTTTTGTCTTACCAATTTATTATTATAACTCCACTTCGTGTTGTTAACGGCTACAGCAATAACAGTCGATCTATCATAGACCAAATTTCTACTACGTAACAGCCAACCTTTCTCCTTCCACCCGTGCTGTGCTCTCTATTGCCACACATATCTCATACCTACACTTTGGAATGGCTCCAGTTGAAATGGGTTGAAGTGGAAACAAGAAATTATTTAAATTAGACTAGTAACTGCAAATTTACCTTTTTGAAAGTCAGACCTATATTTATGAGGCTTCCTTAACTGGAGGTAAAAGTGCCTTTTGAATAAGTGCTTGTCAAACCTTCCTGGAGCTAAGGAAGCATTTAGGTAATTTCATAAAAACGGACTAATCCACAAATTAAAACTAATCTCAGATAACTATATTGAACAGTAATTGATTTTGAATCTTGCTAACCATTATTAATAGTATTTTCATAGTATTCGTTATATATATTTTGTAATAAATAAAATATTTATAAAAAGCTTTCATCAAATGATTGGCTCATGTGCTATTATACAAATCTCATATGAGTTTTGATTTGTAAAATTTTTGTATATTTTGGGCTTGTTAAATTTTATTTTTATAATTGAATTTTCCACAAATTTCGTATAAAAAGAAATTCTAATTTAATGGGCATAACAACGAAGCACGTCAACCAAGTTAATCCACTTCGAACGGGTTTAATACCTTTCTTCAGCGTATTTTGCCAAATATCTCAATAGATATTGAAGTTACAGTCCTTTTAACAGGTTTTATAGACATTTTACCTAGAACTCAACTGATTTCCAACAGAAATAAATGCTTTATCTTAATGAGTAAATTTGTAATCTTATTGTCAAATAAGCTTAGTATTAGCTCTTTCTTTTTGTTTATTGTAAGTATTACACTGTTTAATAATAATTCATAATTGCTATTGTTATGCTTTTATCTTTGTGTAGTTTTCTCATGTAGTAATTGTGTAACCCATTGGAATGTTGATAAATCTTAATTTCGAACCGTTACCGGATTTGGTTTTTTATTATTCAAAGGGAAATGGTTTTTATTATTTAACAGGGAAGTGATAGCCGAGTGCCGTAGGAGGAATGTGTTCAATCAGAGATAAGATACGAAACTCCTGGGCGCTATTTGTAAGGGTGACCGATTGGAATGGCCAGCAAAAAAGACTCTGTTCTCTGCTGTAAAATCACTTCCCGGTGTTTCGGAACCCACCTAAAACTGTAGGTCCAACTCATCAATCACCATCCATTGCACACACACAGGTCTCAGCTGTGTGTGGTCTTCATCCTAAAAAAAAAATATTTTTTAGAAGACACTTTCCGTCTTTTTAAGCATGTGTAAATGAGTTTGCAGGAATCCACTTTACTCCACTTTTTTCCTGGTTTATTTAATTCCACAGTTGTTGATGATATGAGGAATTGGACATAGAAATTGATGGAATAGCTCGTCAAATTGATTGATGATCAAAACTTGTTATTTTCTAGGCCTGAGCTCGCCGTCGTACACGGAGGAATAAATCAGTTTATCAAGAGATAATATCAGCAGGTTCAAACTTAATGGATTTGTAGTAAACAAACCTTCCGACTGCTTTCCATTCCATCAAAGTTTCGTTCCGTTCATTTGTACTGATTAGTTTTGGAAGTTTGAGGGCCAAATAAGGGTGAACTATTCCAAGATTATATCCAGGTCTGAGCTGGGGAGATCTCCGAGATGAAAAACTGGCTTATCACTCTGTAATATTGTCTGTCAAGGACCAGCAAATGGTTCAAATGCATTCATTGATCACAATTTTATTAAAAGTGGTCAAGTGAGGGGTGAATCTCATGCTGCAGCACTATACGCAGTAAATTCATTAACATTGACCAATTAATAATAGTCTATTCTTCTATTGAATAGTAATAAATAACATAAAATTGTGACTTTTGATAGAAAAATTAACTTTCAACTATTTTTGGTGATCATTCCAGCTTCAAATGAATTTTTTAGCTAAGTTCATGAATTAGAGTACATAAGAATCAATCACCACCATCCAACTCATTACCCATGCACAGACCTCAGACTTATCTGGGCTTCACCCTCAAAAAAATAAGAAACATGAGTTGAAAGTTGGTTAGTCATTTTCCAGTGACAAAACTATCTCTTTTTGAGTCTTACCACTTCTCAATAACACCTATATTTATAAAATCTGCAGGGAACAAAAGTTTTGCTGAATATTTCATTACACTGGTATTTAAATTTCAATAATACAGGAATTTAATATCGCCATAATAGTTTGTAGCGTCGCAGACGCTTTATTCAATTATAAAACAATCTCTTCTCAATTTTCAAATTAACTTTAATTCTCCAACTTACAACTTTCAATAAAATTTATACCTTAAACCCAGATAAAGAACTAACTGTTTCCAAAGAAAGCTCGACAAACCAGAAATATTACTTTTCTTCTTAAGTAAATAATTATCATACTGTACATTAAATTTGGTTCAGCTTTCCGATCAGATATATCTGGTACGTCTAATCAGGCGAGTTGAACAAAATAGTAACTCACTTTATAAAAACATTTAATAAACCCTCTGCGACGCTACAAGTTCCATCAATATAAATCATAAGTAGTTAACCTTCTATTATTAATTTTATTCACCTATGTTGCTAAAATTATCATTTCATAAATAATTGTACAGTTCTTATTTTGGAATTATTTTATTCACTCCTGTGTGACTTTATTGTTACACTGCCTTATTGTTATGTGAAAAAGGAAATTTCCATTGAGATCAAGTACATCTATAAAATAATTCTTGTGATATATTTTTAAAGTTTTCACAGGAGTAGAGAGACCAAAGGAAAATAATTGTTAGCACTCGAGGAGATATTTTAATCTATATCTATTTCCTTTTCCAATCAATAGAGAAATGGAATCCGCTCATCTCGCACCCAACAAACAATCTTTTTCGGTTCGCTCACATTGGATCACGTATTGGCCAACCTACAGCAGAAACCATTGCTTGATTGGTCTAGGCAGGTATTGAATCTTGTGTAGCGCCGGCCGTAATCAAATGAAACAGCAGAGAGACGTGTATTCGTGATTAGATTCTGACGAAGGAGAGGGAAAATAAGTTGAAGAAGAACAGGATGATGAGAAAGAGGAGACGAACGATTTGATAAATTCCACTCGGAAAAGAAAATTGCGCGCTAAGTCGTCTGTGCGTACTGGAACGTGCTCTGTCGACTCTTCTATTCTAGACTTAGAAGCAAAAGGAAACCCGGATTAATTCTATTTCTGGCCTCGTCCGATTTTACATCGTAAAATGTACAGCATAATAGACGATCCGATCGCTTCCACTGTCAAATTCCTTTCTGTTCTTCGCCTTCAATTTAGAACAGTCATTTTCTCTCATTATCTCTTCGACAAGAATTGTTTTCTAAATAGCATTCCAGTTCTATTGTGTTCCCATTCCTAAACTAGGTCAATCAGATATGTACTAATAATTTAATAAATTTGATACAGTTGTACAATGTGATGAACTGATGTTTAAATAGGCCTAATCTTAGCGTATTTAAAGCATGGTGGAAGGAAACTAGTCAGTCAAAAACGTGAAATTGATGACAAGTAGTGGATAAAACAGAATAATCTCCTATTATTTATTGGTAAATTTATCATTCATTTTCCTATGACTTTTTCAACTGATTTCAATTTTGCTACTGTTCTCCGGAATTGTTTAAAATATCAATGAACAGTTATAACTGTAACCTACATAAACAATAGTTCTATCAATAGTTATTGATGAACTAACAATGAATTCCGAATTTGAAATATTCACGAATATTGTGATTTTAATATAAAAATTTTCCATGAGCATAGTTTTCTGACAGATTGGCCACATTTTGGATTACAACTAGTTCATGGTCTCAGTAGTGATTTTCCGACTTGAACTTCCAATTTCAATAAATAAATTTTATTTAATCCTTTTTACTGCATTATCCATATTCATAAATGCAGGTGTACTATGAAATGCATCAGTTTTTGAACTTTATTACTTGCTTGGAAGTAATATATATTCTCGCTTAAGTATTCTCGTATTCCTGATCGTAGATTTTAGAACTATCTATTTTACTGTTTTTATTTTTATTAGTAGTCATTCAGTATTAAATATCCATTTAATTTACAACTTTTTATCTTAGTAGTTGTTCTCCCATATCATTCAATTTCTAAATATTGTACAGTAATATGAACTATTTTATCAATACTTTTTGTCATTCTTCATTGTTTAATGCATTAATATACCACTTATTCTCTTATGTCTGATTGTAGATAGAAAACCATTAAATGAAACCATAAATGATAACTGAATATTAAATGTCCAGTTTTATCTCCAACTTATTATCTTAGCAGTTGTTCAACCGATTTCTGAATAATAATGATATTTTATGACTCAATATTGCAATTAATAATTACTTAATACTGACATTAAAATAATTCACGAACTCTTATCTAATTATGATGAAGGGAGAATTAGATGATTATTTGTAAATTATTAACTTAAAAAAAAATATCAACCTTTTTTCCTGTACAAATTGACAATCCCTACCTTTGCAATATAATATCAAAGTGTTTTGCTCGACGAAACGCTTGTCAAGAGATATATTCGACTTAGATTGTGAATGTACTGTAGAAAGGAACAGCATCTGAAGTGGTGGAATTTGAATGTTAACATGAGACAGAAGTTGTGCTGAATGTTAGCCTGTGAACGAAATTGTCTCAGAGGAGAGAAAAGCAAGTGATGACCGAAAGCACGATTCGAACAGAGCGGTGCGAAGCAGAACTGACAGCAGAATGAAAAGTTTCCGGTGCCGGACGGCTGTCAGCAAGAGACTGTGAAAATCCGCAATAAATCCAACAACAGGTTGAATAAAGTTTTTAATCAAGTTTCTTTACCTTTCGCTTTTTAGAATTTTCCGCCCTTTTTCATTCTTCCATTACTGTCATCGCTTATAACAACTCTACAAATTGCAACACAACCCCAATACCGTTCCGCTTCCTTTACAGACAGACTCCGACTACAGCCTACGCGTTGACGCCTCACGTACTCTTGCGGTATAAAATTAAAACCCAACCGTGTGGAAATACATCCTCTGTTATTCATTGTAAGTTTGTGGGAGTTGGAGAGTAGTAGGTGTTTTCTGATACGAAAATATCTTGTCAATTTCTGCTCAAGAACTGTGGGTGTTTCGCATTGCGAAAAATCATGTCAATGCTCTTAGGGCGTATTTGATCACAAGAACTAAATTGAATGGTGTTATTGCTTGATTTTAAATACTGTAGCATATTTTGATCATTGATCCTGTTCACAATGATTGAACTGTGAGATACAATAGATGTTTTATCAGAAACATAAAACAGTATTAGAATGTTGAGGTAGGCAAAGCCTTCCAAGCTTTCAAAATAATTACGGTGTGGTTTATCAAATAAATGAATGGAAAATATCAAGTGCGAATTATTTTGAGCTACTGCAACATGGTCACTCTAAATCAGAATATACTCATCAAAATCATGCATGTCATATTAGTAGCGATGGACCCTTGATCTGTAGCACATCGCTTATATAGAACCTACTATAATGCCTTTATTGAAACAGCAGGTAATTTTGTGCTACTGATACTTCACAATGTGATGAGTTTGGAGCCATTTTAATATGTTTTAGTCGGGTTCAATTTGGGAATATCATTATTACAGGTCTACCTCTAAATAAAACTACTAAAATTATGATGGAGAACAATGAATTAGATCATAGAGCCTACTACATTATTGATCCACCTGTTTCCTTGTATCTAAAATCGTGTACAGTTGACTTCTATTATCAATGCCATAACATTTTCTGCCAAATAAAGCCAATCCGTTGAATATTAGAAGGATTCCCTGTGGTCAATGACCAAAACGTTCAGTCATTCTATTTTCTTTGTAAAAATTGTAGCCAATCACAAACCTATGTAGCCATATAATCACCAACCTATGTAGCCATACAAACTTGTAACAGGGCAGAAATGTATGGACTGAGAAGTAGGGGAAGTTTGTTGTACAGCAGTAGTGTCATGTTAATAAGCATTAATTTACAACTGTAATTGATGTGAAAGTATTTGCGGTGGAGATAATGGGCCATCCGGTATCTTGTACTTAGGACCAATCTTTCTCGGTGGGGGTGGTTAGTTGTAAAAGATGTGGAGGAAGTTATGAAGGAGGAGGCGTGGAGGAGAAAGAAAAGGAGCAGAAGATTAAGAAGGGGAGAAGATGAGGTGGAGGAAAGCTGCTCGAAGTGGACAGAAGCTGTGTGTGATGGCAGTGCGAGCAGTGGAATGTCGTTTTGCCGGACATTTGAACTAACGACCTCTTGTGGCCGGAACACAAATTAACTCGATTAGTTTTTGTTGTTTACGTGTTCCCCCTTCCCGCCTCATCCGTTTCCTATTGGCAGCAGCACTCATGCTGATGATCTCTCCTCCACAATCCAATAATCCACAGTGCTTGCTGGACATCACTAACTGTAGTTTCCCTCAATGCTTCAACTTCGATATTAATGCATTGTTTTGATCAATTTTTTTCCTGTCGTTATCTGAACGAGGCATCCGTTATCGCGAAAATTAAAACTGAATTAGAGTTGAAAAGGGTGTGATAGAGTGGTACAGTATTGATGTTGAAGTATTTGTTTTTGTGATTGAGTCACATTTCTTTTGTAATTTACCTTAATGGCATTCTTGAATTTGTATGATTTATTCAAATAATAATGTGCAATTACTATAATAGATTGCTGGAAGCATGGGGCTACGGAATTAAACTCCTATTAATTCAAGATTTTAATAAGTTATCTAAAATTGGAATTGGTTTTGAATGTTAATTATTATCATTCAATACTAATTCCAATTTTAGATAACTTATTAAAATCTTGAATTAATAAGAGATTAATTCCGTAGTTATCTACTTCCAGCAAACACTGGTCTACTCCATCATAAATGTGGTCCATTCAAATTTCACTCCTTAACTCCATGTCACAAATTATGCCTATATACTCTATTTTCTTTGAGGGTGAAGCCATCTCATGGCTCCCAGGAGATGGAGTCTCCTGTTACTGGCAAACACTGGTACACTAATGAGGCCTATTTAACCTAAAATGAAAAACCAACTCAATGAAAGTATCTTATCAAGCAAAAATTTGATAACGTCATTCCCAGCTAATTTATATGATAAAATTTCTCAAAATCACAGTATTATCATTCATTGTGGGCTATATCTAATCGATTTAAATGAAATTGAACTTCTCTATATCCGTATCACGTTGTTTCCCTGGTTTTTTAAAAGTCAGTTTCTTGTTTTGCAATGAACTCGGTTAGTGTTTTGGCCCAGTTATTGCTGTTCTACCCACTGACTAATTCAATTAAACAAAAAGTAATCAGTGATTTTATGTTTTTGCTGGCTATTATTAGGAAACTACTTTTACTACAAAAACCATTCAGGTCTTTATCTGGGGCTTTGTCCCTGTGGAATTATTCATGAGGCTTGATCAAGAGGCTTGGTTATTGAAGCTTCTTGTCATCGACGTCGTCGGCTAGTTTTTGCCAGCTGCGGCTTTTAATAAATTCAGCCAGCAAAAAGTAAAGGGATAAGAAGGTGTGAATAAAGGAGAAAGCTGCAGAGGTGAGCCGTCGCTGTTGTCGTTGCCACCTCCTATCAGCGTTTCATTTTTCCTCTCGCCGGTTTTATCTTTTCATCCTGTTCAGCCTCTCTGTCCTCCTACGGAATATGTTGGCCGGATTATTCTGAGCCATCCATTGTTGGCACTTAATCAAGTCTTCTCTATTCGTCAGCTGCTGCATGGCTCGCATCTTCCACTTCTTTCCATAATACAGGCCCCTTTCATCGTGGCTTCCTACCATCGAATGCATGATTAATATATGCCGGCTTGTTTCGAACATCTTTCTCGGATGAATGCTCTTCGCTCTGCAATGAATACTGTCCGTGTAGAAGCCAATGGACTGTGTAGTATGCAAAATACATGTGTTGATTCATAACAAAATTCTCTTCCACATTCAGACAGTTTGAGTGAAACGAATGAGTTGCACACATGTTGTTTATCAATGTGTTTTCTTCATATAACATGTATCAGTAATGCAAAAATCGATTAACGGGCAAAATTTTACCTCATCCTATTTTGTGTGTAAAATTCTCATTCACGAAAAATTCCAAATACTTCACCCCTTATAGTGTTTATTGGACTGTTTTATAACATTCCATTGTTGGTTTTGAAAAAGCTATAAAAATGTCAATTGGAAATTTTTCTGTATATCTTTATTTAGCACATTGGGTAGAGTGAATAAAGTTGAGTGAGTGAACTCTGATGAGTCACTGGAGGCGACTGAGTCGATTGTAATCCGATCGGAAGGCGTGAGAAACCGCTGTGATTGACTCAATTGTTATCCACATCAAATAACAAAACCTAAGTGCGAGTCCAATTACGAGAATCCAATGACAAGAACAAGACAAAAATGTGAGTTGCCCAACCAACTCAATTTTATTCACACCACTCAATATCTATGACCTTGATGCTTGCGCTTCTCTTTTATTCTTCCCTTTCCTTCATCTTTCTCATCTTCTTCTTCAATCTGTTCTTCTCATTTTTCTTCTGACATTTCATTCTTATTTCTATTGTATGTCAAGTATGTAGTATTCATCAATATATATTTATATACACTATACCACAAATATAAGACTCATTCTCGCATACAGGTTGTTTTTTCCCGTGCGGGTCATATTATTTCATTATTAAAAGATTAATAAATATTTCATTACTAAATCAAATCAAATCAAATTTTATTCATCTTTCATAACTAAAATTTCAACGAAATTTGAATTTGATCTCTTGTAACAATTGCCGTATTCAGTAGCGAAACTTTAAAACTTTTCTAATGTTTGCTTTTTTAAAGCTCAATTTCATGAAATTTTTATAATATTAGGAGATAAGAATCATCACTTTATACTTATCTCCAGATCATTAAATTAGTATAATTTACGGAATATTAATAAAGTATTTACAGTATTCGATAAAACGATTGATCTTGAGTTTAAGTATGATTAGAAGCCATTACCTGTAGATAAACTCAAATATTCAAGTTCAGCTACTTTTCCGGTGGAGGGCCGACCCATCAAGTGCGACACGTAATAAGCCGCGTCTCCACCAACCGAACATGCTCGGCGAACAGTGTTCGCTGAAATCAGCTGATGTCGCCGAACATTTTTTGGAGTTGGTTTGGTGTGGACGCCTTCTCGAACATTATGATCGGTGTGGTGGGTTTAGTGGCGGGAACCTGTTGTTGGTCGTCACTGCTCGCTCACAGACCGAACATCTCAATTGAACTTACGAACATGTTCGGTGACCCATATGTTTAATGTTTGTCCGTTTTTTCTATTCGCCAACAATGTTCGGCAGACATGTTCGGTTGGTGGAGACGCGGCTATAGGCGACAGAGTAGAAGTAGTGGACCAACTACACAACAACATGGGTCAGTGATGCAATAAGATCGGCGAGCGATGCGTTTTGCCTGAACGGACCCTGCTAGAGAAGCGACAACTTAATAGCAATTTTTATCCGCGGATATGTGGATTATTCTTATTTCTGTTGTATGCCAAGTATGTAGTATTTTTCAAAGATAACATAAGGTACAACATTAACATTAGATAACAAGTAAAGTATTAAAGATAACATTATTTATCATCAGACAACGTGATTGACAACGTCTTTATCTTTTCAAGGTCAAAATAAAAACAATCAACAAACATCAAAAAGTAGATTAACCAAATGCATTCTGGAAACACTCCTTAAACGGTTTTAGGTTGGGTAACAGACAGAAATTATTTATTGATATCATCAATGTGACCTTTCTACTAAAAGTCATTCTTAACAATAAATATCAGTAGGCTAGTGTATTCTATTTTCCATGTAATGGCAGTAATGTCAGTGCTGTATTGCATTTGTCATGCATAGATTTTTGTATAGTACCATACTTACACCTTTGGATAACCCTATTCTAATAATAATTTTCTATAATAACTCTTCATTTCACACTTAAACTCAATACGAAACATAACAGTAATTATTACACCACAATAGCGATAAAGTGCAAAATATGAAATTAGGTAGGCCTACCCATGAGGAAACCCAGGAAATAAGTTACATTTGTTTTGCCTTTGAATAACGTTCATCAAACTTTAGCAGACACAATAAAAATTGATTTCAAAATGAAAACTAATAATAAGAAACACAATTACATGTTGTTCATTAAATCTTTATTTTTTACTGTCCAACATTTAAATAATCACGATTCTACAAATCAATAGCTCAAAGTAGGAACCTAAACGTTTTGGATGAAATAGCTTAATCAAAATTTGTGAAGAGAGCAGTTTTGGACTCTGGTCTGTTGTACCTTTGCATTTATTGTTACTTTGTCTATATAAATAAATAGCTAATTTTCTGTAAATATTCATTATTATTATCATCATAAGAAGTGGTGTAATTTTTGTTTGAATATATGAATGTTCTATTATGTAAAATTGACAAAAAATAGATTGAATTGAATCGAATTGAATAATTTTCTGTTCCCTAGATGCACTTGAGTTGACATAATGCAGTTGTGGTTGATTTGTTGTTGACGGGCAAGTTGGTCGCTTCACTTCCATTTGTATGTAGCCTGTGTACCATCGGCGGCGTACCTTTTGTTAGCTTGCCAAGTGGCAAATCGAGCAGGAGTAGCGAGAGGTGAGTAGTTAGCACCTGGGCGTTAAGGGCGCGCCACGTAGCGCGATGCTAATTGCTCGATTGAATTAACGTCGAATGAGTTCGTTGGTCGAGCTAGCAGCCTGCCTAATTGGGCCTAGGCCTGTATGTAGGCGTGCTGTGCATTCAAGCGGATCGGGTCAAACGTGCGCTGGCTCCGGCTGACCCGTCGCGTCAACCGGAAACGCATCACACTGATGTGCGACGGAGCACACACGATACGCGCAGTGTGACACCGGCCCTGCGCCAAAACTACCCGCCTGTCATCCTAACAAATCACTATAATTGGCTGTCTGTTCGTTTGTACTTGCTCCAATAAATTTCACTCCAACTCAAATATCAACTTCAAACTATATTATGGAATTATGAAGTTTTGTATGACTGTCTGACAAAAGCGAACCAAACGAACAGTGGGATTCGCATTCTGTACACGTGAATGAACTAAGTCGTTAGTGTGGAGTGAATGAGGACAGGAAATAACGTATTCACAGCATTTTCCGTTGACAACAAGTCAGATGATTCAATAAATTGTTACCAATTTCCATGAATTTGATTTGAATTGATCACAGTCCTTTAAGTTTTCCTTTTTGAATCAAATTGAGTTATTCAATATGCTGTATACAAGTGATTTTTACACGTGCTAGGAGTGGATTTTTTAAATGTGCACAAAACTTCAGGTTGTAAAAAATCGTGTGAGAGTTATATATTAGGATGAAATTGAATCGATGGAAATTCGTTATCGCAACGAATTAGAAGAGAGAAAATAAGATAGGACAAGTTGTTGTTCCAATTTTTTCGGCATACTGTTTGTCATCTCGAATGAAAAGATTTATTTTTATTTTTGAACTCGCAGCAGGCGCTTAGGTATTCCCTTGCCGGCTGTGCCAGGATGGATTATTATTTCATATTATGTAGAAGGATTTATTGATTTAATATATTTGTGTTTAACTGTTTTTGTTTTATAAATGTTCTGGCAAATAAATTATTATTATTATCATTATTATTATAACTGATTAGTTACAAAACATTATATAATAATAATAATAATAATAATAATTTCTCTGGACGATGGAAAACACATCCAGAGAAGTTTATTGATCTAATGCTAATTTTGAAAAAAATATGATTCCCCACTATAAAACTATTTGTCGGGGTGATCATCAATGTAAACCTTAGATCAAGCTAATACAATTCCTAACTAGCCATTATAACTAATACAATAATAACAAAAACTATTTTCTACCTAAAACTACCTAATGTATGCATAATCGATTTCTATTCACATCCTATTTACTATGAGCTCCTCACTATGGACTCCAATCCTTTCTAACCAATCCCTAATTTTTTTTAAATTATTAATATTGCCATTTTTATTTCCAGTGGAATTCTATTGTAAATTGTTGGCCCTAAATTTCCTATTGATATTTGTCCAAATGCTGTGTTCATTCTGGGTACATCCTGATAATTGTTTCTTATTCTAGTATTGTGGCTATGAGTTATAATATTATTTTAATTTTCATTTTTTCTTCAATATAAATAATTAACAACAAAATATACAATTGCCGAACACTAAGTACTCTGTTTTCCATAAATAGTTCGCTGGTTGGGAAGCGAGCTTCCCTATTCCCCATATAATCTTGCCTTTCTTATGAGATCCTCCCCATTATATTCCTACCATATCTTGTCGCTTGGCGCGAGATACAAAACGGGGAGTTTCTACATCAAACTCTACAAGTGTGATATTATCATTGCTGGTATTATTTTTGCATACCCTACATTTCAACACCAAGTGTTTAATGCTCTCCTCAATTCGCGTGCAACATTATACAGTACTATGTAGGCGTACAACTTCAAAGCAGCATTGGCATGATTTAGTTTACTTGAGCTTCGCAGCAGCTATCAGCTAGTCGCTTATCTCTGGTTTTAACTCGGAGAAACTTCAACAAAGCATATCAGTCTTCACTTTGATGTAGAAATTAGGGCTAGCATAAGCTTGTTGAATGTTGTACGGGAAGACTGTTGAAATATTTATACTACTGATAACATATTCGCTTGAATTCACTTAAATACTAGAATATGTGTAGACGAGACAACACTGATGAATTCATTGGAAATTTTGTTGGACCTAGCATGTAGACCTTAGAACTAGAATTAGATGGTAAAGCAGTTCCATTAAACATTCAAGCATAGAAAATACGTATATGTATGCATAGTACCACGGTTAGTTCCGAATCTTCAGACCTCAACATTGTGTTTTAGTCCGAAGAAAGAAAATACCTATGCAAAAATATCGTACATAACTCGTCCGGGAAGATGTTCACCATACTCTTATGATAATATCGCACTCAACTTCATCTCCTGCGTTAACTTATCATATTTTCAGTAAACACAATTTTCCACACTTGTAACGTAATATAGGCCTACTATTTCAGTGTAGATATATTCTGAAAGGGACCACATAATGAATCAAAAGCCATTTCACTTTTAAGAAGCCTTTCGCTATTATAATTTTCCTTAATACAATATTCCACATTAAAAAAATCGTTGTAGAATTTTCCTTAGTTTATCTTTTCTTATAAGTGGATTTTTAGTTACTTAAGTTTGGATGTTATAAATTAATTATTGGCTTCCTAATTTGATAAATATTTCATAATGTAGGCTTTAAGAAATTTCTCATGTTTTCAAAATTTGAAAATTCAACTAAAAAGCTTAAAATAAAACATATTTTAAAACAAAAAAAGAAACCGACTTCAGTGAAATGATAAAATACTCACGTTCTAAAAAGTTTAAAATAAAGTATTTACTTTAAACTGAGAAAATTTTTAATTTCATACAAGTAATCTTTTGAAGTCAGCGCCAAATTTCCCATAAACTTTTAAAATATAAAAGAATTACTCTGATATCTTCCATGACGAAATAATTGAACAATCTAATATCAAAACTGACACTGTATTGCAGTAAAAGTGAGTGTAAATCACATATTTAATTGAAATACAGTATTAGTTTTGATATTAGATAGAATTTCTTATCAATCACTGTATTTCAGTAAAAGTGAGTGTAAATCACATATTTAATTGAAATACAGTGTTAGTTTTGATATTAGATAGAATTTCTTATCAATCACTTCCCGGTGGTTCGGAACCCACCTAAAACTGTAGGTTCAACTCATAAATCACCATCATCCAACTCATTACCCACGCACATGTCTCAGACCTATGTGGGCTTCATCCTCAAAAAAAAAGTAAAATTGGAATTTTCACAGTAAATAGCTTCATATTTTTTTTGTGAATATTTGTAGTGTGAGAAAATGAATTTATTGTTTACTTATATCAAAAAATTTTCCAAGAAGCCTATTTATTATTTTAATTTATTCGCATAAGAGAGCGTAAGAGAGACATAAGGAGGAGAGACAGAAAATGATAGAGTGGATCGAAAGAGGAAAGAAAGAGGGAATCGAAGTGTCCTGTATTTTGTGCTCCAGTCTTCTCTGTCTGCTGAGTCGAAGTTGAAGTATTGACAGAGTCACTGTTTGCTGAATAGAAAGACAAAGTACACGAATGTTGCCTCCATGCTCGACCGGGCACCGGCAGGCAACTTGGATTCGAGCAAGTCTCCAGACGCTCTCTCCTCGTATCCCTGGGGAGCAGAGACCGACTTCCTGATGACCTCCAGGACCAAACTTTCCACATTCGGTCCGACAGAACAGACTGCTGGCTGCTGCCTTAATGAACGTTGTCTCTTACTCTGTGACGGATACAAATCTTCTCGTGTTTCCTGGCTATATTTCTGGAAACAGCAAATTTCTTCGAATAAGTTTGATACAGTTGCATTCATTTCATTAGATTGTTCCTTGAATAAAAATATGTTAATAACATTGAATAAAAATCAATGTATCCATTTATCAGAACCATTTAGAATCATCAATTTTTATTACATGAATCTTCAATATAAAAATTACAAATATATTGAATATTGTAGGGTAAAAGACAATATCCTTAGCCCTAAACCGCTTCTATTACATAATATCAACTGAGTTTAAATCTTAGTTATTTTTCAGTCTCACAGAAAACATTTTCTTGAAAATATTTAACATAATAATAATAATAATAATAATAATCTTTATTTCCGCAAATACAAACAAGCAAAAAAAAAACAATACACAGGAAAAACATTATACATGATAAAAAAAAATAATAATAATAATTATAAAGCAATCAATTATTAGGAGAGAAACCAAGAAGTTACAAAGAAAAAATATACTTAGTTCAACTTAACTATCATGTACAAGAAATAAAATGTTACAAAAAAAATATCTGCAGAAATAATACTGTATGCAAATATTTCATTGTGAAATTATGTCGCATACAGGAGCATCATAGGATCCAACAAAGATGCCATGAATTGATGTAATAAAAAAAATGAAGAATAGAATTAAAACACTTGGAGGAAACATAGAATAATAATAGTACAAATACTAGTAATAATATATTAATATAATAATATAATAATATAATAATATAATAATATAATAATATAATAATATAATAATATAATAATATAATAATATAATAATATAATAATATAATAATATAATAATATAATAATATAATAATATAATAATATAATAATATAATAATATAATAATATAATAATATAATAATATAATAATATAATATAGTAATAGTATAATGTTATATGCCTGACTTTCTTTTAAAACTTGAAGGTGCCACTTGAAAATTTTTCCTCATCTCATGTTTTCAATCTTAAATCATGCTTTGGTGATTTTTTAATAAACAAAAATGCCAGTTCTTGTTAGGGAATCGAACCCGAGAACGTCGTAGTAGCAGAAAAGTGCATCTAACCTAACCACTACACTGCGGGGTCTAGATTGATTTGGTTGTGAGGAATTTGATTACTTTAATTATCAAAATAATTAATGGTATAGAAAACGCTACATTTTCTTCCAAGTTGGATGTTTCAATCGTACTTGTATTACATTACATTTTGATGTGAATTAATTCAATATACTTTTGCAACTTCCTGCAAAAAAAACGTAAAACATGCCTGATATAGTGACTACATATAGTATTGTAGCCTGCTTTAATTGATACTGAATACGCATACTCTAATGATTTAGACTTGAGATTCTGAATAGCCTTTTCTCAAAACACTTCAGTGCCTATTACTTTACTGTACTTCTATTACTGTACTTTTACAGAAAAAATACTCATTTACAGAAAAAACTCATTTCTACAGAAAAAATAATTGTTTTCATCTGCGAATTGAGCTTTTAATAGAGAAATGAGAATTTAGTAGATATATTTTCCGAAAACATAATTGACAGATGACAGATGTGAAATAGTATCGACTTAATTCTATTGAGTACAACTTACTTGTAATGTCTGCGAATCACTTTTCTCCAGTAATTTCGTTTGGCTTGTTCATAAATGCGGGTCAATGAACATAAATAAAGTAGCATTTTAGATAACTACAGGCTTCTATAGTTCATTAAGGACCTTTAAACAAATATAAATAGAATGCAACCCACGTTAAATTGCTTATAAGTATCGGTTACTTGCTGATCTAATGTGGGGTTTAGCTGCACGAACTCGTAATGAACCAAAAAAGTCATAACTTCAAGAAAACACTTAGGCAAAGTATAGAGTGGAGTTCATAAGCGTTGAAATGAATTTGTCTGGCAGTCTCTATTGCAGTCTTGTCAACTTGTACAGTGAAAAAAGAAACGCCAGATTGTACACCTGTAACGGAAGTCGTTAAACACAAACTTGGAGCGGTTAATTTTTCACTTCTTCAAAGAATGTTTGGCATGCAGAAGCAGTAAAGCATTAGGAATTCTTTCGTGACCGGTCACTAGTGATCGGCCTCAGGCCTGTCTTTGACATTTATTAGAGATTTTCACTACCTACACCCCCACCCCACCCATCGACTGTAGTTGAACGTAGCAGCAACCAGCACGCAATACCCTCAGGCCTCACGTCTCCAATTCGTTCGACGCAGATTTGTTTATGTTTTCCATGCACCTTGCAGGCGATACCCACTCGCCCTTTCAAATCTCTGTGCGCCCGAAAAAACCAGCAATAAAAAGAAAATACACAAAAATGATTGACACTTTTCATTAGGGTTTAGGCTCGCAATATTATTATGAAACTACTATTCCGATGTTGCGTGGCATGGCATGACACGAAATATATTCTCTTTCGATATCAGCCATATTCGTTCTTGTTTGAAAAATAATAGCTTAGCCCTATTGTAATGGTTGCCTTCCATAACCTACACACTGTTTTGGAGATATAGTGATGTGATACCACGTCACAGATATATACGTTAGGGTAATCTATAATAACCTTATTTTAGCATTAATGGTATTATAACCTGTTTTTATAGCATTAATAGTAATATAGCATTTTCTTCTACCATTAATGCAATTTGTCAGTTGGCTCTTATATAAAATGAATGTTATGATTCAAAGGATCCTCTGTAGCTTAAAACAATCCCCGCGAAAGACAAGCGCCCGGGTTCGATACCTGGCAGTGGTAAGATTTTTTTATTATTATAGTATTCATCGAATTTTATCGTCTTCAGTGTATTTGATAGAGTTAGATTGAGAATTGGGACTTCATCTCCATCTCCTTTTTTATAATCTAATAACCTTTTTAATAGGTTATAATTGTTGTAGCGTCTCGTAGTATTATAATCAAATAATTAAATAATATATTAATTCTCAAAATTGAGTTTTATTCTCAAGCTTCCACTTCACTTCACATTTTACTTCCAGGCTAAGAACGAAAACTAAAAAATCTAACTTGCTTATTTAAAGCTTGATAAACCAGAAATATTACTTTCTTCTTCTTTATTAAATAATTATCATGTTGTACATTAAATTTGGTTCAGCTTTCCGATCAGATATATGTGGTACGTCTAATCAGAGGAGTTATTATTTCGTTCAACTCACCTGATTGACCAAAATAGGACATTACATTGTTAATGTACAGTTAAAAATTGAAAATGCTTACAGACACTGATTCAGATAGAATTTTAATCGGTATTTAGCCTTAATTCAATAAATTATCCTGATAAAATTACACTGATTCAGTTAGATGAATTTTAGGCTGTAGTATAAAAAGCGCTTAACCACGCTACCACACACCTAGCTACTCATTACTCTCATTTTCATAGTTTTTACATATCTTTTTTTAAATATAGCTATTTTTACATAGCTTTTTTTAATACCTCCTTATAGGTCTACACATCTTCATCATTCAACAACCGAGGTATCCCAAATTCTTATTATATACTTTCCTCTCAATAATCATATGCAATTAAGCTCTTGTTTCATTGAGATTTTGTAATTTTGTGGAACTCATTCTAACATTTTAACCAGATTAATCGCCTGGGCTACAATTAACGTTATGGAATAAGCATGTGGACTGTACATGCCAATAGAAACTGCCAATAGAAAGTTGAAGAAAAAGAATGCATTTTCAATTTTATTGAGTTATATTTAAAATAATTTATACTTAAATAATTTTTTACGAATTTTAGATAGGCGGACCTAAGTGATTTCTTCTTTAGCGTGTTGGAAGAACGTTGGCTTGAAAGTGCTTAGATATCGGAATCCTTGAGAAGTAATCCGGGCTAGAGCTGAAGTTGTGAATGACTGCTATCTGACGGCGGGCTGCCCAGTGTCCAGTACCCACTGCCTTTCCCAAACGGCTGGGATTAGGCAAGAAGGCAAGGCAGGGCCAGTCAGTCACTTGCACGCATAGCAGCAGCCTCCTCCTCTTTAGGCTTATCGGCTCGGGACTCTCGACTGCAGCTCTGGGTGGCCGGGTGCCCTAATCGACCCTGCCAATCCTCTCCAATTTGCCAAATCCGTCCCGACAGATATCTCCAACTTCACCCAAACACTATAAGATTCTACTCTATCGATAGTGTTGCTGATTGAATTATTCTTATCAGCTGCTATACGTTGATTATATATTGCTAAAAAATCACTCCCAACTGCAATAAAATTTAAAAGTTGAAAAAAAAAATAATGTGACTATACCTCCATGCACTAGTATTTATAGTTTGACTTTCAATTATCATGTGAGGACTACTGTGACAGCTATTGTGATAAGATTATTATTAATAATCAATCTTCTTTTGGTCTAGTGTCAGTAGTTGCATAGTTTATTATTGAGTTATTGAACATAGTATTTATCAATTCAGTTTCAACTGCTGAAAAAACGATGGATAATTTTTCAGTAGTTTTTTTACATAATAGGACCGACACTTTCATGAACACTATACTAAACGCAAATAGAACTGGCGGGTGACGGCACTATCTGTTGGTGGTATTGGTAAATTTCAAGCAGTAAAAAAGTTTGTTCGAACTATTCTGCTTTGTGTTTGTTTCCATTTGAAATGTCATAATAACTATGAGAAATGAAAGTAAAAAATCTATAAAAATTAAAAAATAGAATATTTATCAAAAATAAATAATAAAGACAAGTAGCACCAATAACGGACAAGTAAGTAACGAGTATTTGTTTGTTTTTCTCTAACACGTAAATAAAACCTGATATTAAAGTCATATGATTGACACATCTCCAATATTTACAGTAAACATTTATGCAATTTAAAGCTTGATCTTACGAACACCACTAACAGATGCCACCATCACCCGCCAGTTCTATTTGCGTTCACTTTAGTTAGTTATTAGCCGCTTAAACCATGTTGGTCTGATAGTATACATCAATTTTGTTTTAACTGTTGAGCGTACATTGAATAACGAAGGCAAATTTTTTACATCAACAACAACAACAACAACAATAATAATAATAATAATAACTGTAGTAATCCACTATAAATAACCGTTACTAATATTTTTCAAAATCCAGTTAATTTTTGTTTTAGCAGGCTACTCCTTTCAATATTATAATAAATCAATGATTTTGACTAAATATTTTGTTTCATTTCTTGAAACTTATTCCTCAGGTAGGCATAGGATTTGATAATACTCTTGTCTTTAAATTATTAAAATCTGAGTACATATCAGTGATATGTGATGCGCATGCGTGAGATCCAGGAAAAAATATTTTGGTCTTGAAATGAAGATTGAAATATCTGTGCAGTATGTAGTCTAAGAAATATTCCGGGTTCCAGTGGCATTGAACAAGTGAAGAGATTCATTTTGAAGAGGAATACAGTACTATATGAACTTGTGTATACAAAGTCGTATGTTGCGCTCCATCCAAAATATAAATCGGCACGGCGTCGCACCCGGGTCGCGCAATTCATCATAGAGTGTCCCAGTGCAGTCAGCGGGGAGTATTTACGTATCCAATCTAGTTTCGCTTCCCCCAAATAATTTATACGCTTCGTATGTGAAATGCATGGGCGTGTGATAGAGAAAACAAATTATCTCCTCCCACCTCTGGCTCCTGCCACCTAAGTGTCGCATAAAAGTCTTTGCCAAGCAAATTGGATTGCCTTCTCTATACGCACCCCCTGCCCTCGACCACCTCACACCCCTTCGCCGTCCTTGATCTACTTCCAATCGTAAATTACTCTTATGTATTCTACAAATAATCCAAATACAGTAAATTGAAGGATTGATGACAGTTACATCCAATGCGGCTGCATAGAATCTTGATCCTTTGTGGGACTTTGAGAGATTTTGGCGAGCTACCATCTCACCAATCATTTGCAACTATGCTAGTAAACTAATGAAGAAAACTTGGATTCCGCCCTCTTTCCTTATTCGCACTTAATAACAATAATCTTAGTCAATTAATGAATGGATAACGGACAACTATTTCCTTTCAATAGAAAATATAATTTAAGGATAAAAGTAATTTCTGAAAACACAGCTTTTTTCTTTAGTTTAACCTCAGGAATAATACAATATGTAAGATATTTTTTTTTTTGACCGGTCACCAGAGGGCAAAGTTTCCTTTTTGCTGGTGATGTCATAAATGTATCAGATATTTATGTTTAAATAATACAAACTTTTAGTATAGTTTATGATTGAGTTTGTATTTTTCATGGCGAAATAAATAAAAATAAATCTAATCATTGCAATATTTATTTGGTATTGTTAGATTTTGAGTGAAGCCACATTATTCCGAATATAAGTATGTTCGATTGCGGGTATTTTTCTGTGGAAATGGTTTTTATTCATTTCTGAAAAACAGGTTATAAAATAAGTTTTTGTATTTAATGTACTTTATTAAAAAAAAATTTTACATTTATTTTTGTAATGTAAAATTTAATGTAATAACTTACTTCTCCGGAGTTAATGTCTATAAATATTATTTGTCTGGTGGAATTTATTAATTAATTATCTAGGCTCCCTCGATTAATGAACTCATTCCATTACTTCTCTCTTCCTTTTAAAAATTTCAAGAGGCTCATTTTACATGTTTTTTTCTTCGAAAAATCGAGTTTAATAGGACATCAATAATATAAAAACAATTTTTTTTTCATCTACTAATTTTTTTAAAGTAAATTTCGTGATAATTTCTTCCATTACTTCTTGATGCTTGTTATTTTCAAAGGCTATCAATTCCAGCCTTTTCTCCGGGTGACTCATCAAAATTATCCATGAGTGACATTAAACAGTATTCACTCAATTATTGTTATAAGGGCATTTCATTATACTGTTCGGAGTTACGAAAATTGATATCAACTAACCAGAATAAAATTAACTAAGTAATGAAAAATCATGAAACCAAACTGTAGCCATTGTCGTTCACAAGAAGTCTGAAATTAATCTTCCTCTAATCGTTACCATTTCTATAAAGTATGAAACCAAATCAGTATGTAATGTTCACTCTACATTGTTACTCTACTGGGCATTTTTAAAGATTGCTGTAAGAACTTTTTGGCAATAAATAAATTTCAATTTCAAAATCAGTTAGCATGACTATTGGTTTGACTGTGGTTTTAACAATCTTACGTGCCCCTTTATTATGTGAATGAAGTCTATCTGTCCTTCGACTGAGAATATGATGGAGAAATCTTCTATAGGTCTTATCGAAGCATACTTACCATGGAGAAGGCAGGCAGGCCCTGAGACTAGAGACTCGGCTCGCTTATTTGCTTTTCTCAGTCTGGCCTTTTTTCAGGCCGGTATTATTCATTTACAGTTCTCTGGGAGCTGTCGAGTGAACGGAGGGATTCCTTCGAGAATAGGAAACGTGCTCTGCATAACGCTCGCGCCGAGCGCACCCATCAAACCGATTCTACGTGAGTCGGCGACTTTCTTCAAGAGGAAAACGATTGACCCTTTGAACTGCTGCTGAGATGGCGGCGGCGGCCAATGCTGCTCCACTATGCTCTACTCTACTCTCTGCTCGCTGGTTGCAGAGTGAAGCGACAAAGAGCAACTAGCAGAGAGCGTAGCGAGCCAAGACGTGCTCTTTACATTTCGCCGCTGTGCTCTGCTCGCTGCGAGCTGTAATTTGCCGCTCTTCTCCCTACTGACAAACTAAACTGGTTCATTCTTTTTCTGTAGAATAATAAACATATTATGTCAAGACAGAATAGCTTGGGGTAGTGATAGCCGTGAGCAGTAGCAGGCATCTTTTCAATCAGATTAGATAAGCAACATTCTCCTGAGCCCTCTTTGTAAAGGTGACCGATTGATTGGCCGGCAAAAAATTCTTTGTTTTCTGCTGTCAAATCACTTCCCGGTGGTTCGGAACCCACCTAAAACTGCAGGTCCAACTCATAAATTATCATCATACAACTCATTACTCACGCACAGGTCTCAAACCCTTCAAATATCAGTATTGTTCAATTGTTGAATGATTCCATCAGCATAAAATAATTTATGATTCTTGATTGTTTAGAGATTCTATTTACTGTTATTTCTTAGTTTCTGATATAACTTCATCATAATGGTGGCAATCATTAACTCAAGAAATCAAGCTGAAATTGGAAAAGTGTGGAAGATGAGTGAATGTGTGTGTGTGTGTTTCATTACAATATTTTTTTCCTTTCTTTTTTCTCCAGCTCTTTCAATTATAAATTATATTTGATATTAACATGCATTCCTATTTGCAGACGTTAAGCATTATGCTTACAGCAAGTAGTCTACATTATTCTGATTCACACTACTAGGTAATAGGTATTAATTAGTGATATATCATACAAATGAATTCATAGGGGTTCTACTAACTCATTTAATATATTATTCAGTATTTTTTTGTTTATCCTATATCTTGATCTCTGACCATTTTGTGATATATTTGCATTGTATTGATCTTTTGAACTTGTGAATCGGAATAAAGAAATTTGAATTTGAATTTTGAAATTGAATTATGGTGATTGGTCATGCGGTGAGCGTGGTGTTCAAGTGGTCGTGATGTTCAGTCACGACCGCTCAAGACTGCGCTTGGATGGGTGACCGTGCTTCAATGACTTGATGTTACAAGCTTCATTATCACTTACCCGGTGGTTCGGAACCCACCTAAAATAGTAGGTCCACCATGTTCCCCGTAACATGGCTCAAACGGCGAGGTGAAACTACCCGTAAGGGTCTCCCCACCATTAAAAGCCATACGCTTATTATTATTATTATTATAAAATAATTTTTTTATTGCTATTTATTTATTATTGTTATTTATTTAATAAAATCAAGAATATAATTTAATTTCTAACTTCCAATTAAAAAGTTTAATTTTAAAAAAAATTCAAATTCGGGAAAACATTGATCTCTAATAGTGTTGTTTCTAGATAGATGAATAAAATTATCCACTGAGCATCTTTCATCCACAGCAACAACCAATCATCATAAATTCAGGAATAATTGAGCATCATGGATTGACGAGATACTCCAATAAGCACACACCAATCAATTGTATTGTAAACACATTTTTATTTATCATGTTAAAATTTCTAATAATTAATTTTTTAAAATTATTTTTCTTCAATTCAATTAATGATTTTAATTCAAATTAATCATTTTTTATGTTCTCTTTTTTGTTGCAGGTTAGTACGTTGGCGGTGTTTGACACATGTAGACATGTTGACACAGGTGTGTAGACTGTAGATGAATCAAAACATCTTACAACAAAAAGGTAAATGATTCTCATCAAGCTACACTCCAATAAATTACTTTAACAACTCTCAAGTAATTTACACTTCAAGTTGTTATAGGAATCAGTTTCAATACTGCTTTCAATTCATCACACAGCCAACATGTTTCCTATAATTACAAAAACAGGAACGACTGACATAAAAGTAATAAATATTCAAAAGTGCACAAAACACATCTTGATCGACACGATTACAGTTCTTATTGAACTTCTCTCTTAAATAAAAATTGAACAGCTCTTGTGAAATATTATAAAAAGCTTTGAATATTGGCCATATTATTCCATTGCTAGTTTATTCAGTGGCAAGTTAGCAACTAGGTCTACCTATATACTAAAGCTATTCTAGGTCTAATGCTTATTGAGGAGTGAAGTTTGTTCTCGGTTCCAAGTATTACAGAAACCTGTGATATTCAATCGAGCATTAAAATAATGTTCTAAAAGAATCAAGCGTCTGATAAGGTGTTGGTTTCCTTACTATAATAATAATAATAATAATAATAATCATTGAACCCCTCTTAATTGACAGTTCTAGAGCTTCATAGCATTTGTCAAGCTTCGAATACTCATATCAGTTCCATTCGAATGTTTATTCAATTTTGGACAACTCATTAAATGAGTAATTACAAATGTGGTGGCTAACATTACAGTTTTTGCTGCCCATTCATCATGATTGTTAATTGGATGAATGTCATCGAAAAAGAAACTCCTGCACTGTGATAATTAACACGAGGATAATATTTTGGAGCATAGCAGTTATCCGAGAGGCATGACATTGATGAGGTTGTTGTTGACGGGCAAGCGGGAAGGGGATAATGGCCTTTGTTGTGAAAATTAAAAGTAAACAGTCGATGGATTGATTATAATTTTGTGTGTATTTGCCGAAGGAGCCAATAGTGGAGTGCTAGTCTTAGTGGCAGAGCGTGCTACTAGCCGCTTGGGGGCGGTAACGGTCCGACCTCCCTCCCGACCGCCTCCGGGGGCGGCAGCTCGCCGCCGTTGCCGATTCCTGAGTCGGATACGAACGCGGAATTCAATCGAGGATAGTGTGGACGTGCTCGGCATATTATCGTCGCTCTAACCGCATTCACAGTTGGAATTCTCTTCCGTGAGGCAACTAGTTAGCTCTTCTGCCGAGCAAGACTTCCTGCGAACAAGTGATTTACTCCAAAATCCGTGATGATAGCTCAGCGAATCCGCAAAAAAATCTCTTTTCTCGACGTTGGAATACTTGGGCACTGCGATAGATATTCTGTCCCCGATCGCATTCACCTTTCTTCATGCTCAGCAAACGATGATCTAATCCAGTTTGGCTCTTCTTGCTTATTTGAAAAAGTTACCTTGTTCTCGATAGAAAAGTGGAAATAATTTTTTACTTTTTATTGACTCTTTCAGAAATAATCGTCTTTGAATTTTCAACAATCAGAAGGCTGATATCTTTGAAATGTCGATGGGGGGGGGGGGGGGGGAGTGACTGAGTGGGAAATAGTTGAAATAATATTTTATTAAGTCTAATCGTATTGTTGAATCAGTAACAAATTATCCAACAGCAACAGTACAAATTATTCCAATTATTGTTTCTAATTATTGGATAATATTCAAATTATTTACTTGTAAAACACGTATGAACGTGACAGAAAAATTCTTGTCTTTATTATATTTAGTGATGTTTTTGATAATTTGTTCCTACTCCTCTCTAAACACGAAATTGTTCCATATTAGGGACGTAATTTTTACACATTTTTTCTGAAAATAAAAAATATATTGAAAGTTCTTCGCTGCAGGATTTAATGTCTGTCTTTACCAACACAAATATAGGCCCAATAACTTTTTTGAGTTTCATAACTTCCTTTAATTTTCAATGAGAAACTTTGTTATGAAATCAAAGAACAACAATTAGTTTCATTTATAATGCAGAATATCAAGTTTCCATTATTCATATTTGGAATTATAAGATTTCATTGTAACTCATATTACAAAATCATACTCATGTACGACTATATTGAAAATCACTAGGTACATTCATAAATATAGCGCTCAATTTAGTCTGCTATGTTTGTTCAGTCGTATCCACGGTATGAATTCATACAGAAAATATAGCTTTTTGAATGATTCTTAGTTGAAAATTGTGTTTAAATTAACTCAGGGTCAAATTCTGAACATTGAAAATAGTTTAACTACTCTATCTAAATAGACTAACTAACTAACAAGACGGTTGTAACAGTAAGAAATTTAATATTGTGTTGTTTATCATAGAAAAATGAAACTTGTTTAGTCGGCAGCACATTCATTATGCAGGATAACCACTCATCCTACAACTTCTTTAATTTGCACATCACGACTCTGGTTACTAGATTTCTTCTGTTGAGTTTTTTGAATTCAGCGACCAACATCTTTTTCAAATGAGGGCTACAATTAAGAGAATCGGCCCTTGATTTGGCGAGTGAATTATTCGCGCCGACTTTGTCGTCTGAACGTGCCTGCCGCTAGAAGCAGTACCCCAGCTACAATTAATGCTAAACAAAGAACTAAGACAGCCTAGAACAATGGCGGCCCGCCCCGGCAAAAGCGTCTTCCGGCTTTAGTCTCTTTTCCTCCTCAAAGGCAAAAAATAACGGCGACTTTTTATCAGCGACGCACAACAATGACTTTTGTTTTGAATAGGGATAAAAGCCGAGTGGTGAGTCGAATAAGAAGCCGAACTGAAATACCGTTTCTGTATTATCGCAGTTAGTATTTTTATTGTTTCCTATGACGTAAAACTTTGCATTAAGTATTCAGAATATTCAAGTCAGGCGTTTATTGTTTTAGCAATCTTCTTCTGTATATAACCCTATTCATTTTGCATTCCTTTTACACTTTTTCTGATTTCAACAATTCCTCTTAATTCTTCTTTACAATTGGTCCAAAGTGTGTGCAATCTTAACGTTTTCTTGCTTTCCAATGACCTGCAAGCCTCTAATAAATAATATTCAATCCTCAAATACTAGTTGAATAAAATGGTACTATACTTGAGGGAGTGAATTTCCTTTTTTAGATATAAATAGAAAAGCTGTACCAAGATTTTATTTTTCCTTGCCTTTCAAGTGCACCTTATTCAATCTACGTTTTTATGCTCTTTCTAGATCATGGACAGACAATCTACCAAGGTGATTAGAAAACAGGGTTCTAATAATAATCCCTTGGTTTACGCTGTCATTCCAATTCGAGGTAGATAAGCTATGCAATCCTAGCATAAGCAATGTTTTTGCGAAATAAGAATCGTTTTCAGCCACAGCTCAACATATACGCTTCAACTTGTGTTGTAAACTGCATCTTTTTAAATCTGATTTGATTATACAACAAAGATTGTGTGATTAGCTTGAACCCATAATGACTAATCTTTGTACTTTGCCAAAATTCTCTAGTAGTAAACGTGGCGATCCCACTGGGCGTCAAATCTGCAAGAAAGTAGAAACCAATCTGTCAAAACAAAACAATTCAAAAGCTTTACTAGTTGTGCGTTGACTAAATATTGATTTTATATATGTAAGTTAATTCAAGGTAATTAGAATACCGTCAATTGACTCAAGACTAAAAGCTACATTCTGAATGTTTGAAACTGTATTGAGCTTTTTTAGCTTGAACCCATAATGACTACAAACTCTGTACTTTGCCAAAATTCTGTAGTAGTAAACGTGTGGAGTCCGATCCCACTAGGCGTCAAATCTACAAGAAAATAGAAACCAATATATCAAAACAAAATTCAAAAGCATTACTAGTTTTGCGTTGACTCAATGTTCATTGTATATATGTAAATTAACTCAAGGTAATTAGAATACCGTGAATTGACTCAAGACTAAAGCTACATTCTGAATGTTTGAAACTGGATTGAGATATAGGCAGAAATTCTTTCCTACTTCCATGTTTTACTAAAAGAAACACTCATTGCACTCGTAGAAGCGCTAAGAATTCATTGAAGTCACGAATTAACCCTTGCAAAATTTATTAAAGAATAACACTTCAGTTTGAAAATGAGTGGTTGGGAAATGGAAATGTCAATCCTAAAGCAGAATGGCGCGATGTGAGAGCGAGCAGCGAGCATGCATCGTAAGCTGAACGAGGGTTTATGGGCTGGAATTGGAAGCGAAGCAAAGCAATCGACTACTGCTCGCTGTGCTAATATCGTCTTCGACGGATAATTGCTTCTGGATGGCTATGTTAGGTAGACTGTGAAATCCTATTTAATTGACAGCGTTTCGCTTCCAACCAACCAGCACCAATACCAAGTGCAGGGTGCAGGCATCCTCTCTATTTGGGCTTGTTTTGATATTAAGCAATTGAGTGGAGCAGAAAGCCCCTAAAATGTACTGTATTGACTGAATAGTATGCAGTAACAATGTTGGTTGAGGGAGAGGAAGAAGAAAATATGTTGTTGGAAGAGGAGTAGAAGGAGAAAAGGAAGGAGTGAAAGAAGAAACATGAGAATTAGAGGAAGAATAAGAACAAGTGGAATCAGGTTTTAAGAAGGAGGTGAAGGAAGGGGATAAGGAGGATAATGAGGAGAAAATCTTATTGAATAAGGAGAATGAGCAAAATAATTAGGAAGACAAGATGAAGAAAAAGCAGTAGGATACGTTATTGAATGAGGTCGAAAATGAGCAAATAGAATACAATAAGGGGAAGCAGAAGAAGAAGAAAAAGAAAATGTTGAAGAAGACGCTTTCGAATGATTAGAAAGATGAGCAGAACAAGTACAACAAGGACAACAAGGTCAAGGTTTAGGAGTGGAATAATAAAAGTCTTATTAGAAGTTTGGGGAGCAGAACAAGAAAGGAAATGAATAGAAAGAGCAGTGAAAAGGAGAATTAAAAAATAAGAAGAAATAGGGGAGATAATAATACATATTAGAAGAAGGAGGACTTCTAGAAAAATAATATGATGATGATGATAAAGTAAACAACAAAGATGATGATGATGATGATGATAAAATAGACAAAAAAAATAGATGAAGAAATAGAATGAATGAAAGGAATGGTGGAATAATGTACGTTTGTAGAGCACACACATCGGTGCAATTTGCTCAGCTTGGCTGACAGACAGTAGCTGCAGCTTTCCTATCTTCAATTTATTGAAACACTCTGAGCTGTGTCTGTGCTGCCTTAATGACGTCATCCGCGAATGTTGATTACTAGTAGCGAGTCGAAACGTGTCGCCAAATTATGCCATTCCACTATTTCTCCATTTGTCTTCTGATGAGCGATGCGGCAGAATTGGCGCCAAAATTGCTGAAATGTCAAAATTCACGTTGTCGCTTTCCCAGGCACAAGGGAAGTGCGGAAGTGATGTTCTGTGTGTGCTCTGATGTTCTGTTATTGTGATCTTGGGTGTGAAACATAAGATAGAAGATAAATAGATAGATGAGGTTTAGAATAAAGAAAAGGTAATATAAACTTGAAAATTGCATATTTTTACATATTTTTTACATAAATAATTACATATATTAGTGGGAACAAGATGGATCTTCAACATCATAAAAGAAAATGTGTTTGAACAATAGTTATTCAATAATTTGTGGGATGTGTGGTATGTATCCCATAGGGTTTGGTCCCGGCCCGTGCGACGGTAAAACTGTTAGTGCGGGGGCGATCACAGCTCAGTTCAATCTAGCACGCCAGACTAAGACCTGCAGAGGCCTTCTGCCAGGACTGGACTGGACTGAATTGGACCGTATGCCGATTTCCTACAAGGATTTCCCTTAAGGGTCCACTAGTCGTTTGAGTCAAGTTACGTAGAACACGGTGGACCTACAAATTTAGGTGGCTTCCGAGCCACTGGATTAGTGATAATAATGCTTATAACATTAAGTAATAGAAGCACGGTCACCCATCCAAGCGTAGTCTTGAGCGGTCGTGACTGAACATCCTAGAATATCACGAACATCACGATCGCATAAATACCTTCACTTATTAATAATTCACATGCATGCACAAGGTATTGGTTGAAAATGTAATACCACAAAAATATCAGAATCTAAAACCATATTGTATTTTATAAAAATATCCAACCTTTGAAAATGCGAAAGCCGATATTCATAATGATGCTGTAGTAATATCACATTATCGATGTCAAGATAATACTGGAAATATCGAAACGAAAATATAGATATTCATCGATATCGATAGTATTGGAACATCCCTAGCAGCCTCTTGCTAGACCATGAAAGTATTTATGAGCCCCGATTTCCTTACTAAGATTTTTGAAGATCACCTGTTGTCTTCTTTTTTATGTCAAGTTGAAATAACCGCTGCAACTTACATCAACTTACTCATCTTTCTGACTGAAGCGGGCGTGCTTCGAGCCAGAGTGACGGCCCAAGTCCATGCTAGTATGTAGTAGTTTTTGGAAAAAAATCTTCGGTCCCGGGCAGAGAGTATAGAAGAAGACTTCTATTCTCTCTGGTCCCGGGCGACAGTTCCGGCCTGCGGTCCAAAATCGCAAGTTTATGAGCCTTCTATCCACACATCAAAATAGATATACAGAGTTGAAATTCTTCAATACAACTGAACTTTCATTGTTCGGGATGCTTTTAGGCTCGGTGCACACTTGCGTGTTTTCAAGCGGCGTGCACGCAACTTGCGAACGCCGGCGGTTCAGCGGTAGATGAGTTCTAGTGAAGAAGTACACACTTGAACGGAGCAAGTGACTTGCAAGCGGCGTGCACGCGACTTGCAAATTGAGCACGCAGCTTTCTGCCCAACCGGTCGGTCTGGCAGGTTGAAACCGCTGAAAACACGCTCTAGTGTGTATTGAAGAGAAAACACGCAAGTGTGCACCGAGCCTTAGATGTAAATGAAAAGAAACTTGATTGGAAATGTAGGTAATAAGTAGTTTCTGAAAAAGTGGATTATAAATTTAACATCTGTGAGACCTGCACATTGGGAAATATGTTGTCAAAAACGCTGAAATTCGTTACCAATTGGAAATTTATTGATCGAGATGTTTTAAATGTTTAATGAAAGAAAAGCTAGGCTGTAAAAGAAATCTTGAGAAATTTAATTAGCTGCATTAAACGGATAGAATGATAGAATTCAGGAATAGATGGATTATCCATCTATTCCTGAATTCTATATCTGAGCACAAATACATAGCTGAACTTTCAGTTGAACTCTGTACTGCTAACTTCTCACACCTACTAGCAAAATTGATCTACTTGTTCTATTCTCAAATGACGTATGTCGTATGTTATCATAAATTACAGTAATGCTACATGATGCTTATTCACTATATTCAGTTACTCACTTACTCAATAATGGGATCTAGGGATCATGTTACTTATTGAGACACTTATCATCTAGATAATGCAACTACATCTAATGTTTTCCAGCTATCGATATCTTCCACTTACATTCAGTCTAGGTGAACTCATGTTGTTTTAGTATAACATTCTGAGTAAGTTCATTCAATATAAGCTGTTGGACTTTAATTTGATTATTTAGATTTTTCTTTTTTCTGTACTAAAGTGTTCAATTTTGTAGTGATTCCATAAAGAAGTGAAATATATTATCCTGTTATGGTATACAGTACAAGATCCAATATCCTACCAATCAACTGTGCTTGTTTTTTTTATTATTTAAATAATACAATCGACACTTCTTAAACGTGGCCTGAAAATTTTGGGATTATTACAAGATAAGACTTCATTTCAGATTAGTTTCTTACGTTCACGTTAGTGTGAAAATAATAGGAATAAATGAAACAATTTAAATAAATATATCTGTTAGTAGACAAGCGTGACTTAATGTTTAAAATACATTTGAAAATTTACTTTAGAAAACGTATTATCGTACAAAATGTTTTTTTCAATTATTACTTTTCTTTCAATATTATTTTCTTTTTTTAATAATCAAGTCATCACTTGAAATTTGAATTTGATGTAATTCAAGTAGCAGTTTTTCTGTTCTGTTACTCGTTGCTAGCACGAAAACAGTAATGTCTATTAATAATTCAAGACTATATTCTCATTTCAGTTACATTTCAATGTCTTTTGATGATTGTCTGATATTCTACGAGGCAAAATAAATTTACTTTTATATCAACATGATTTAGAAAGCAAAACATTATTATTTAATGAAAATAAATTTCCATTTCGTGATAATTCAGAAATTTCCTGGTCAAGTTTTATAAGTTATTTTTAAGATTTTTTAATTTTGTTAGCTGTTTGTCGGTTTGGAACGAGTATATCCTAATATACCGTGAAGATGGCAAGGAAATTTGTGAGCCTATCTACTAGTCTGGGTGAGAGACAGAACATAATTCAAAGGATTGTGGCCTGTGTGCATGTGTGTGCATGTGCGTTGTACGTAATTCGTCGTCAGCAGTGTCAGTGCAATTCGGCGTGGCGGTTTCCTCTGAGTCTGCAGCGAATATTGCTCAAGCTCACAACACAGGCCTCGCTGTGCGCTGCGTAGAGTATTAGATGAGAAGGCCCGGCCACGAGAATTATGCAAATAACGAGATTGTGTAGTTCATTCCATTCCATTCCGTCGGTCTTTGCTAATACTATTTACATTTGCGTTTACAAACAAAAGTACATTCACACTGATTCACTCGCCCGGCAACTCGCATGCGAGAGACGACTGCGGCTGCCAGTGAGAACTGAGAAGCCACTCTAGACCTACAGAAAAACAAAACTCATTCCATTTCCAATGTAAATAGCTGTCGACGATTGGTTTTTCCTTTTTATTCCAATGCAATCACTCGAGTGCATTCCTAATTTGTTATTCAATATTAATTCCGCTGCAGTGATATATCTTGATACCAATTAAGCTTTGCTTTGTAAATGCAGTACCTGATATGAATGAGTTTGCATACATGAACGCCAAACCAATCATTATTTCATTGCAATACTCCATTAATAAATTGTGAGTTCCAATTTCCATTAAAGCATTTATTGAGTGGTTCATGTTTGATAACCGCTAAATCAATGTATCAGCAGGCAAATTTTTTATGTTCTTCAATCTTTTCATTATTCATTATTGTTATTCATATAATATTTTCTAATTTATGCTGTATATGTCTAGGCACACACGGTGGCACAATCAGCAGTTGCTTGTCTCTGATAAGATTCTAGCTGGCTGCTACTCCTGTAGTCACGAGCTCGATTGTTGATTAGCCTTGGATATTGAATGTAATCCTTCAACTCATCCACGCACAAGTCTCAAGACTTGCGGACATTATCCGCGATAATATCCATCGTGGATGAAATCTATATAATAATAATTCTTTATGGCCAAGTAACGAATATTTCCAAAAAATGATAAGAATTCTAAAATAAAAAATTCCTAGAATATTCCTAGAAGGCTTGGTTAGAATAAGATGCCTGTGCTCTAAGCACGAGTTAATAAAAATAATTATTCTTTCATTATTGGGTGAAATATAGATCATAACGTCGTGCATCTATACCTCTATATTTATTTATTTATTTATTTATTTATTCCTTTAACACCTTACAAAATATAAAATACATTTTAAAAATACACAGCAAAAATGAAATAATCACAATTATACAAATTAAAACATAAGGAACTACTTCCCCAAAAGAGCAAGCTCGAGCTTGGGGAAGGAGCAGCCGTGCTTGGGCTTAACTAAAAACTAAATCCTTCTAACATAAAAAAAATCAGTAACAAGATAAAATTTTTGTGCAAGTAATTTATAATATGTGAGAGTAAGATATAATATTGTGCAGATGAGAAAAAAATTTAGACTTGAATGAATATTTACAGAGTAGTACAAAATTTAAATGTGGTGAGTCATTAATAAGTTTATACATGAAGAGTGTAAAATAACATACATAAGTTGTGTAGAACTGATACATAGATAATAGAGAGAATATAACTAAAATCTTATCCTATCGAACTCCAGAATCGCTCGGCCCCATCCCAGCCATGAGAGTCAACAAGATACTTTTTTAAATGCAAACTAAAATTCTTTTGGGCGATTACACCTCTGACATTGCTAGGGAGGGTATTAAAAAATAATGGAGATAGGTAGAGGAAGCTACGCTGACCGGCTGTAGTCAAAAACCGAGGCACAGTAACCAGACCTGACTCTTCCCGTCTTGTTATTGAACAGTCCGTTCTATTTATGAATTGAAATAGTGAAAACTTCTTGTAATATAATATGATGTGTTTCAAGTATATCTGTCGGATGGGTGAAACTGAAAATTCTGAAAAAACCGCTTTAGTTGAAAACATTCTATTCTTTTTTAGTATGACTTTTATTATTGAGTTCTGTATAGTTTGGACTGGTTTAAAAACATTTTTATATGAACTCCCCCAACCCACAATACCATATTGAAGCAAGGACTGTGCCAGCGCATAATACACTATTCTCATGACTTTAACAGGCAATACTGAACGCAACTTTACGAATAGGTAAATTAGTTTTCTGGATCGCGTAGCAAGTTGTGACAAATGTACGTCCCACTTTAAATGCTGATCCACCATCACACCAAGATATCGAATACTTTCAACTTTCTCTATTCTATTACAGCTAGTTGAACACCCTAGCCATTCAGAACACTCTGAAGAATGCAAAGCAAGTGACATATTTTCTGGCTGATTATGCATATTTAAAGAAAAAGTAATGTATTTTGTTTTAGTGAGATTAAGGGTTAATTTTCTCATATCCAGCCACTTTTTTACTTTTTTAAGTCCACTTGCAGCTGTGTCATATGCGCTAGCCCAGTCCTCCTCTTGAAAAATTAAAACCGCATCGTCCGCAAAAGATAAAATTTTCCCATTGACTAAATTAAGGTTACAAAACTCATTAATATAGATCAGGAAGAGACAAGGTCCAATTACTGTTCCCTGTGGAATTCCCATTTTAACATATTTATAATCACTAAAAACGTTGTTGACTCTCACACACTGCCGCCTGTTCCTCAAATAACTGCCAAACCATCCCAGAGCCGCATCCCCAAGACCGAGGCAATGGAGGCAATCAATTAGACGATTATGGCACACTGTATCAAAGGCCTTTGCCAGATCCAGGAAAACGGCAATTTGTCTCTTTCCTGAGTCCAAGTTTAGAATTGTTTCTTTGACAAAAGTGGCAATTGCTTCTTGAGTTCCCATCCCCTCCCTAAAGCCAAATTGATTATCTGATAATATATTGTTAATGCTCAGAAATGTATGGAGCTGCTTCTTAACACATTTTTCTATTATTTTTGCCAGATTTGAAAGTAAGCTTATAGGCCTATAATTAGTGATTTTTCTTTTATCTTGCAATTTAAAAATTGGTTGTATTACTGTCATTTTGAAGGCATCCGGAAAAATTCCTTGTTGAAAACTAGTATTAATAATGTGTTTAAGTGGTGAGGCTACACAATTTTTAACAGATTTTAAAACGGATACAGTAATGCCATTATGACCAGGCCCAGATGCACCCCTAAGGCTCTCAATCGCCTCCACAACCTCAGCCTCAGAAACCAACCGAAAAGAAAAATTATCCTGCGGTTGCCAGTCGGGATTGTGAACATTTAAAGGCCTCAAATCACCACCAGGCTCTTGTTGAATCTGCTGTACCATATTCTCTCCAATAGAAATGAAAAAATCATTGAAAGCATTTGCACAAATATTAGGATTATCTCTAGCACTATAGACATCACCATTAATTTCAATTTCTTCGACACATTCCTTCCTATTATTACAACCAGCTACCTCCTTAATTACGTTCCAAGTCCGTTTAATATCATTACCTGCCTCCTCAATCTTTCTGTATGCTATAAAACAAAATATTAAACTAGAAAAAACTATATGAAACAAATATAGGTGTCCTACTCATGGGTGTCCCGTAAAAGTGTGATCCAATACCAACACTGTAGTGTACATATCAAAATAAAAAATTCTCGTCTTTGCATGTGGAATACGGTACTGGAACTGTGATAACGCTTTCACGGGACACTCTGTATTCAATCGAATTGAAAGTAGGTTATAGCATATATACTCCAAACTATACTAGCATTATAACTAACATATACCTACTAATATTTCATGGAAATGATGTTGGAGTAACAATAGCTATTTGTAACAAATGAGAATTGTGAATAAGTAAAAAATATTTATTTTATTATAGGCCTAATTATTACAAGAAATTATTTATTTATTTTATTATAATTATTTCATGATGTTCGCAATAAAATTGAAAAGAATTATGTGAAACGAAATTATAACCCTATTGCTAGATGAACGAAACAAATATAACATTTAATGTGAAATTAAAGTGTTCATACCCCCAACCCTAGCATGTGGGTGAAAGCACAATATTTTTTTACTTCAGTGGTGAATTCTTGAGGTTCGGTTAGGAAAGTTGCTATTTGTTATCACTAATGTTCCGTATAATTTTTACATATTCTTAAGTTCTGTTGATAACTTCAATAATGTTCAATTTCAAAAATAATTTTTAAAATTTCTGATGTAAAGAACTCCACAAAACAGTTCTAAAAGAGAGTGATGTTCGCAAAAAATATTTGAAATTTCTATTGACATAATTTTGCCGGTAATTCCTTTACCTCTCCTAAACTTCCAGCTCAGAAGAGACAATGATATCAGAGTTTTATTGGGTGCAATAGATGTTCCAAGAAAAACGTTATCTGTACTGCTTCTTTTTCATTTGGCCGAATAGATGAAAGTCAAGTCGGACAATGTTGAGACTGGTAGGCTCTGTGGGTGGACACACTTTACAATGTTGCAGTAGTCACAAAATGACGTTAGGGCTCCAGCGATATTGTATTAGAGCGGAAAGGCTGTCCACGTTACTGTTGTGACCTAGAGAAAATGTGTTGTCTCGTACAAAAGAAATGACACCATCACCAAATACCAGAAAAGTCAACGTGTTTACAACCCGCAAAATACACTACAGGAGTATCCGCGACGTTTTAGTAGTAACCTACATAATTTAAAAAATTTAATTAATTTTGTTACGAAATGTTGAAAGTACATTTTGATCTCATTCCTACAAATGTAAAACAACATTATAGCATATAAATAGCTATAGATAAAAGAACAAAAATGATGATAAAAATAAAAATGAAAATGTGAAACGAAATTATAACAATAAATGAAACAGAAAAATGTGAGACGAAATTATAACCCTATGTGTTTCAGTGCTCGTCTTATTAAAGGAGAGGAACCCGGCTGAATTCATCATCTATTACAAGATGAACGAAACAAAAATATAACATTCAATGTGAAATTAAAGTGTTCAAACCCCCCAACCCTAGGAATTGCAAGGCAAAGCATAACTTGAGAGCCAGTATTGAATTCTTAATAAAAATCATCTTAGAATAATTATAAAAGTAATAATTTTCTTTTTAATGTTGAACAAAGTTTTTTATTGCTTTAAAATATAATTTGCTATAAATTTTCGAACTCCGTGATTTTTTATATTTTGAAATTCAAGGAAAAACGAAATAAATTTCTACCATTCTTAAGATGACTGGAAAAGCTAGATGGGGCTCATTATGAAGAAAGAAGAACGGTACAAATAAGCTTTATATTTACATGACAGCATACTCAGAGGATTTAAAGGGTTCCTGGAAATTGCTCATTATTTCATCATTCGCAGCGTACAAATCCTTGAAGTATGTTTTCAGTGCTCGTCTTATTAAAGGAGAGGAACCCGGTTGAATTCATCATCCAGTACATGAGAGGAAAATAGCGGGAAAACTGAATTTCTTTTCAAAGCGTTCTGTGTATATATTTTCTGGGGAAAGATTACCAGTGGGTGGGTGTGGGTAATGCTGTATGGGGTTGGAAAGCACATCTCATAACCACCACATTCGCCCTTATTTATCGGCTATTGCTTGTCAACTCCTAACTGCGAGTTGCAGGGCTTATGACTCGGAAAAATATCATTATTTTATGGAACGGCACCTTTTTCGGTGATTTAGCCAGACTGAAAGTGGCACTTATTGCTGTGCGGGCCACCGGCTCCCGCAGGTGAATAGCTTTATGTTTTCCATTTTGAGGGCTTGAAGGATGTCGTTTGTTATTAGTGACACTGGCGATGCTTATCGCACTCAATGATTGTTTCATGCAAATTCCCAATTCCTCGATCGGATTTATTGGAACATTTATTTCTAGTTTTATGTTATCCATGATCAAGCCGTTATAGATATTTTTATCATTGTGATAATGTACACAGAATCTAATTTATAGTAGTAATAGATCGGTTAAGTGTAACGAGTTGCCGAATTTGTGAAGTTTTGACTGTTCTCTTGAAATGCATCACTTAGATTCTCATTGATATAATCTTTTTCTTAGGATGAAGCCCACACAGGTCTGAGACCTGTGCGTGGGTAATGAGTTGGATGATGATGATTGATGAGTTAGACCTACAGTTTTAGGTGGGTTCCGAACAACCACATTTGAAGAATATTCTTATTCCCAAAACTATGAAAATAATATTCAATTCATTTATTCCCAAAAAAAAGAAAACAAACAATTTACACACATATATATATATATATAGTAGTAAATTCTTATATATATAAATACATGTGAAAAAGAAAAAATAGCCATAAAAGAACAAGCGAAACTTACAAATGTATATCAATAATATGAATTTAGATTACATCACTCCAATACAAGCTGTAGATAAAACTAAAAAGTATATTGTTTTCAATTATCTACATGCAGAATTCACGGATTATTTAATTTAATCGGATATAGTTATCAAGTAAGTAGTTTCAAAAACTAGCAATACCTCAAATCCAAAATCCTTCATCTATCACATATTTTATATGATTGAAAATCTGTAGGCTTAAATCGGGATCATATTTCATATGATTGAAAATCTGTGGACTTAAATCGGGATAGGACACTAATATACACTGCGTTATTATGGATCTAACCCATACATTTTACTGAGTCGTGCTGTATAACTATATAAAATCTAAAAGCACAGCCTACAAAATTAATGATAACTTTCATAAGATTTTGGAAGTAATACAAATACAAGTACTAATAAACTAGTTTGTTCATAATACTATTCAGAATAGTAGCTACTAATTTAATGAACTAAATTTAATTTGAAACTAAAATTACTGCCCTTGAATAATAACTTTCATGAGATTTTTTAAATAACTATAAATACAAGTTCTAATAAAACTAGTTTATAAATTGTTCTACAACAGGCCCAGATGGCTGTTCAGTTGAGCTAGCAAGATTTGGAGATTCAATTCTGAGAATTAAACTATTCAAAAATATTAAGAATGAATGAATAATATTCGTTAACTATTCAAAATTTGATACGAACTCCAATGAAAGCAAAAGTTATCAGTAGACATGTGATCAGATTGAGCGAGTCGTTCAAAGTAATTGACTCTTTAAAATGAATTACGAACTAGTAGTTCAAATTCAGAAACTAGTTTCGTTCATTTTTGAGCTGCGTTTGTGTTTTCACAGAATACAGTCAACACACCATCTAGTGAGCACTCTTTGAATTAGCAGAGCAGTGCAGCGGCCTGCTATAGGCTCTGCTAGATAAGAGCACTCACCTCCCCGCTGCACGAACATTTTGTACTGTGAAGTGAACGAACTACAACAGCTGGCTCACTCACTCACCTCTCTCAGCTCCGTGAGCTTTTTGAACTGTGATCTGAACGAACTACAGCTGGCTCAGAAAGCTCATTGACTAAGCTCTGTGCTCTGGAATATTAAACTGATGACTCAGATTCTGAGAATTGTTTATATTGAGGAGCCAGACATACGACAAGGCTGTTTATTGTTGTGTGTTTGAGTGCTCGCTCAGTGAGAGAGTGAACGCTGAGCGTATGAACAAGCTATGGTAGAGAATGAGCACGAGCATTGCTGATGACTCATTTTCGAACTAGTTCAAATGAATGACACACTTATAAGAGTGAGGGCGATTGAACGACTCATTGAAAAGAGTCATTACTGCCAAGCCTAGTTATCAGTGTAAATTTCTATCCATTATCTACCAATGCTATAACTACTGCTAAATTTTCTGCTTTGAAAGTGAACGCGTTTCGATTTTGAGAATTAAACTATTGAAATCTATTAAAAATTCGTTGAACTATTCAAAATTTGATTTGAAATTTTCTGCTTTGAAAGTGAACGCGTTGATTTTTAAAGTGCTGTATTGCTATCTGCACAACCTCTATTGTCAAAGGAAAATACAACAATATTCTGAAAATTTCATCTGGTATTTGTCGGTTTGCAGCAGTAATTGACTGAACAGGAATGTAATTGGGTTGTACTGGACTGTTTTGGGGGGGGGGGGGGGCTAGTAGAAGCTGAAACAGAGGGTAGATGTAATCTGTACATTTGAACAGATGTTTTCGAGCTATTGATGAGGGAACATCAAAGCAGCGGCACTTGCCTCCTGCTATTTGAGGCGGCAGAACAAGGCATGCAGCAGGCAACTGGGAACTGGCAAGACCAATAAATGGCTGGCAATATTTTCAAAACGCCATTTAGGCTCTGCTGCCACTGTAACTGCTGCATCCGATATTTTGCTAATATATTAGGTGTGCTTCTGGACCCAGCCAGCCACTTACGCGTTTGCACTTTCACGGCACGTCGACAATGAGCCAACGTTGAAAATATCGCCTAACAACTCCAACCTAACCTCTTATATTACTTACTGTGCTAACTCCATCCTTCAGCACAAACTTCAGCTACTAAAAATTATCAATGTCTATTTTTTTATTGAATGATACTCAGTTTTTTTTTTGTTGATTGGATGATACCTGATTTATGGCAATAACGAGTTAGAACTACGTTTTGTTTGTACAATATCCCTTTTGAATTGCTGAATGAAATCCAAGGACAGGTGAATATTCCATACTCATTCAAAAAAGGAGAAATGAAAGTAGAAGAAAAAGAAGAAGGAGGTGAAGAAGAATAATGGGAAGATTGATAAGTGAAAATAGACAATTTAATTTGTAAATAAGTTATGTAACGTTTTAGAAATCCAGATTCAACAGAATCGGACAATCTTCTAGTCTAAAAATACCCAATCGATTCAATATACTATACCAGAATATTTATTTATTTAATACATACATGAAAAAGCTCACAGACATAAACAGAAAGTCCATTAAGAGCCTTTCTTATTGACATTTTACTTTAGCACTATTCAAACAAAAAAAAAAAAAGAAATGCATCACTTCACATACACATCACTTTAATTTACTAGTGACATATTTAAATATACTAAAAACAGCTAGCGCTCAAGTATGTACTTTGCTGGCTGTGCCAAAAATGTGTTATACACTTTATATTGTGAATTTCTTATATTTGTATTTTCCTACAACTGCTCGTAAAGTAGTTCTTTACGTACTGAAAACTAATTGTAAAATACCTCTTTACTGCTCAGCAAGCGGTAAAGTACTTTACGCTCGCCAGCTGTTTTCTTTACTCTTCTGTTTTGATTTTGATGCCTTCTCATTGGTGGATCACGGAATCCGTGAAATTCACATAACCTCAAAAATGGCGTACGTTAACCAAATCCGCGCGCATGGTCTGTGATGTTACAAACGACAAGCTTTTATTGTGTTGGAATCCAGAACTGCAGTTTTAGGAAAAATATTGTATGCAATTCGCGCGTGAAGCTTCTTTATCGCTCTCGCAAAATTACTGCGCTCCGCTACGCGTCGCGCAGTAAATGTTTTGGCTCGAGCGATAAAGTCGCGCTTCACGCTCTTAATACATAAATAACTATTTTGTATTTTGGCGAAATAAAAAAATATTAAATGCAAATTTCTGTTCAACCTCTTATAAGAGGTATAGTTTCTTATAGAATGGAGCACAATTTTGAAGGCCATTTCAATATGGCGGCTGTCAAGTGCGTCGCGACGTGAAGCAAGACGGCCGCTGCCGTCGGCGTCGTTGCCTTCAAGATTTATCTAGTTGTCTGGCAGCGTAGCAAATTTACGCGTGTTATGCGCGCGCTTGAGAGCGACACCATTAATTCGGCGCGGGCCAAATGTTGATAGGTCGACGACTAGGGTGATATAGGTGTGGCGCAGGGTGAAAGGCACAAGAGATCGAGACGACAATAATGGAGGCGCTGCTGCTGCCATTCAGGTCGGGCCGCCAAGTCACCAGCACCTGCTCCTCACACAGCACACAGAATGGAGGCACCTCCTCAGACGCTCAGACTGGATGGAGCACATCCGAAGATAAATCTCAGCAGACGCGATGCGCTCCTGTAGATGATCGCAGGGCGGAATGCGAGTAAGATTATTGTTAGAAGGACTACTAGTTCACGGATTTGACGTGAAAGCTTACCTACCTACCTCCCACAACCACCCTCCCCTCCCCCCACAAACAAATAACTAGTGGAGAGGCGTGGTCGTCCGTAAATCAGCAGCCTGGCGCGCTGGCAGTGAATTTACGAGGCACTAATGTCCTGCTCGGGCTCGCGACCTGGAATTTTGTCAAATTCTTGGGAGAAAAATGTTTAACCCATTTATCGTGAGAAAGTGCCGACTGCCTGCTTGCTACTAACTTCCAACAGTAGTTCTGTTTTTCTCTCAGCCGAACGAACGAACGGTGAAACTGAACGAAAGCTCGAAATTTACAAGCCTAGTTTCTCGTACACACTTCGAACAACCAGCAAAGTAACGCACCGTTTGGCAACAATTTCCAGGATTGATTATTATTTTTCCCTGGCTGTGGTTTCCTATTCGACATCTACAAAATAATTTTGTAATCTATGGAATCAATAACTTATTTATCCTCTCTGTTTTATGATTTAAGTTGAGGTGCTACTGAGTCACTAAGTGTAGAATCCAATACTTGAGAATAATCACTATAAAAAACATTATTTATATAGCTACTCGACAAGAAAACAATGTTAGATAGTGAGCTGCTAAAAGGCAATGAAGCAAGAAAGAATAAATTGATGGAAGGCATTCAATGACAATGATAGGTTATATTATTGATTAATGAATATTAATATTATTACCTTATCATTCGAAGTGAGACATGACATGTTGAGGAGAACTTGGCGAAAGCCATCCACCGTGAAGCAGTCTTTTGTCAGATTATAAATATAAGTGAATATCTTTAGAAATATAGCCTTGTGGCAGGTTTAGGCTATGAACTGTATAATCTGCATAATTATTAATATATACAGGTACTAGAAGTATGAGAAATTGAATCTATTGCTGTACTGTATTGAACATATTTTTTTCAGAAGCGAATGCAGTCTTTTATTCAATTAAAAAGTCGTATATTCAATTTTGTTTTCATGTGTTTTTGACTACTTCAAGAAATAATTTAAATTATAGCAATGCTTAAATTTATACATGGAAATAAGCTGCAAATGTTAGTAGAATAGTGTGACTGTGAGACACCTCCTCATGCACTAAATGTAGGGATAATACATTATTACTGAAACCTATTATATAGTTAACTAGTATCGATTTCATCTGTTGTGCTCTCTTGTTTGAAATTTAGAAATTCAGCTCCAAACGACTAATTAGTTATTGCTGTTGCTTCGTTAATAAATTATTGAAACATTATGACATGCCACCTTTGTGCTGGGACTAATCAACAGGCTGACTTACCTCTTCATGTCTCTGAACATGGAGCCATGTCACGCCTCACTTGGAATAGATAATTGGATAATAGTAATATTCATTAATCAATAATATGAGCTACCATTATCATTAAAAGCATTCCTAAAACTTATTCTTTTTTGTTCCGTTGCGTTTTTGGAACATACATTTTGCTGATAGGGAAGTGATAGCCGAGTGCCTTAGCAGGTATCTGTTCAATCAGATATAAGCTAGAAACTCCTGGGCCATCTTTGTAACGGTGACCGATTGGATTAGCCAGCAAAAAAGACTCTGTTCTCTTCTGTAAAATCACTTCCCGGTGGTTCGGAACCCACCTAAAGCTTTAGGTCCAACTCATCAATCACCATCATCCAATTTATTACCCACGCACAGGTCTCAGACCTATGTGGGCTTCATCCTCCGGAAAAAAATTGATAAATAACTTTCCAATCCAACTTTGATCCTTAAATTTAAGTCGCAGTTTGATCTTTTTCCACAATGATATTCTTCAGCATTTCGAGTAGAATCTTTACTTGTTGGAAGGGAGTTGTGATGAGATATGAAGGTTCAAAGTATATTGTATCTCATCCATAAACTATAATAAGCCTATACTATTTTTATGTATTGGATAACACACATTTTATCCCATTTCTAGCAGTAGTTTTATCATCCTGGTTTCAAATCGTACAAATTGAGTTGGCTTCATCTTAGCAAATTCTCTTCAAGTGGAAAACAAATAAAATAAGTAGAGGATATTCTCTTGTATGAGAATGAATAGTTTTCTACTGATCGGTGAAGAATGGGGAAGATAAGGGATTGTCCTTTATGGAGCTCTATCAGAACAGCTTCACAACTGAATAACATTTCTCGTGATAATGTTTTCGACGGTTCGACCTTCTTTATAATCAAACTGGTTGTAATTCCATATTCTTGGAAAACAAATAAAATAAGTAGAGGATATTCTCTTGTATGAGAATGAATAGTTTTCTACTGATCGGTGAAGAATGGGGAAGATAAGGGATTGTCCTTTATGGAGCTCTATCAGAACAGCTTCACAACTGAATAACATTTCTCGTGATAATGTTTTCGACGGTTCGACCTTCTTTATAATCAAACTGGTTGTAATTCCATATTCTTGAAAAAAATTGGGGAAAGAATTTTAGAGTTGGGGATGTGTTTCAAGTTCAGAGCACAGAATGCAATAGGTTAGGCCTACTACTCAATGATTTTCCTAAACGTCATCCGTAATGATAGCGTTACGGAGTTACTCATTGAAAGTATCTTGATATGGAAGTGTTCCGAACGTACTTGACCCATACGCAGTTGAAATGATGCTAAAATTTAGCAATTGTTAAAATTTATTCTAAACATATCAGTTACATTGAAATAATTTTTCTCAGACTTTTTCAATTTTTCTGCTCAGTTGTTTTCAATCACAATTTGAAAATGAGTAATCTGAGAGTCAATCTCATTGCTAGCGCACGAACTTAGATTTTGCTGGCAATGCCCATATAAATTATTATGAGTAATATCTCTTATGCCTCAACTTCGCCCACAACACTTATGTCAACTGTTAAGTGCTTCAATAAAAGTCAATTATCTATCTATCTATTTATCTATACTATTTTAGCTTTAAGCTTTTTTTAAACTGTACGATATTTATTTTGAAATTCTGTTCGATTTGTGGAACGTGGCGTATAATGAATTTTTTATTTTTGATTGAATGTGAAACGAAAACCATGTTCTACGATTACACTTGTAATTGTTGTTAGTTTTCATGCTTTTCAAACAGCTGTCAACTGATTGTTTGGCTAATATATAGATATTATAGCGAGCGAGATAACAATCAATATTCGGTGTAATGGGAGGCACTTGAAAAACAAAACTTTTCTATGAACAGAATGTAATAGGTTATTCGTTTGTGATGTCTCCAATGAAGTCCAACAGCACTTGTCCGTTTATTTCCCGGGAGACAGAAGAATACAACGAATCGGGGACTGGCAATGGTGATGGGGCAAAATCACGTACTGTACGTTCAAGAGAAACAGTTGTAATCCAGTCTAGTATTCAGGACGTCTAGACTGTTGTTATCATAGTGGCTGTGGCAGTAGGTTATCCCATAAGAATACTAATGCCGAACCGCCCTTACAAGCTCCCTCTCCCCCTCCCCTCACCCAACCATTATAATTAAATCGGGACTCCACGGACCACGAGCAGAGGTCGTAATTCAATTAACGCCGCGCTACTGCCAGCCTCTGTTCAGTGCACAGTAGCCTAGCTCTGCTGCTACAACCGTTATAATGCCATTAGTCATGTGATAACTCATTGCACCGAGTGCGATGCGATCCCCAACTAAGCCGAGGCTATCTATCGGCTTGTCGCTTGCCCTCCTAACCACTTGCTTCCATTCCATCTCTCGTCCTTCTAGTCCTAGTAGGCCGATGTAGGCCTAGGCTGATGGCTTGTTTGATCGATGTCTAGTGCGGTCAATCGTCGATCATGTTCCCAGCCGGCGTTTTCGCCTAACCGCTCATTTATTTCGCCTGTTATAATGAAACGTGAGCTATTGCTGTGGTGCTCCCCTTATAGGCATAGGCGCCTATCTATGATGGAGATCAACCGCACTATGGAAGAAGGAGCCATCTCTATAATCCCCATGTAACCTATCTACAGATCTAGACTCTGCGTGTCAGACTCTACTGAATGTTATAAATTACTAGAGTCTTGAGTTTAGAGCGTTACTAGAGATTGCACATTCTAGAGTCTAGAGTTACTAGAGATTGTAGTTTCAAGGCAGGAGTCTAAAATGTGGATATTTACAGATAGCTTGTATTCAGATGGCCTACCAGTTCCTTTTTTTATGGAAAAGAGAATCTTTTAATGCTTGATACGTATCAAAAGACGATCTACTAAATATGAGAAGCAGTTACATGCTTATTTTTCGTAACAGAATTCCTCTCGTTACAAGCAAAGTCAACGTTAATGTCGGCGCATAAGTACAAACTGTTTAAATTTAAACAGTTTCAATTATTATGGAGAGACACACAATTACAATACTCGCAATTCCAACTTAATTTCTATGGTAATGCAAAGAACTGCCCTTTTTGAAAGATCTCCTCAGTACATTGGCAAAAAATGTATAATGTTTTGCCTATGGAGTTGAAAAATATAAATAGTCATAAACAGTTTAGAGTGAAATTTAGGGATTGGCTGGTGAACAGGGCTTTCTACTCGGTAAATGAGTTTTATGATTGGGCAACATGATCTATATATGTTTTAGTGTTAATGTTTTTATTGAATTTTTGACTCATCCTCTGTCTGGTATTTTGACCGAATGTTATTGGGATGTAATTATATATATAAACAACTTTGAACTGGGCTAGCGGTTAGGGCAAAATTAGTGGCGGTTTGCTCAAACTCTCTATTATAGATAATATTATGAGATTGTTCTAGAGAGATAATAGGAAAATTGTGACACTTCGTTGCAAAAAGGTATCGAAACAAAAACCACTAATGTAGCAAACTTTCTTTGTAGTGGCGGAGGTGATATTGTGGAAGAATAATGAATAATAAGACTGAGGTTGTCACAACCACATTTATTGAAAACAGTGAGATACTAGATTCGGTTGTTACACCATTATCAATCTCAATCAAACTCAGAGTTTCAAACTAGAGTTTGAGATTGATAATGGTGTAACCGAAACTTGTATCTCACTGTTTTAATAAATGTGAATGTAACAACTTCAGTCTTACTATTCATAATGTAGCAAAAGCTTATCGATCAGTTGCAGGTAAATATCAAAGGAAACGTTCAGCCTATTTGAAATTTTATTATGTTATAGTAGAGTTAGGTTATAAACCACGTCAACATAACTCACTACTGGCTGCGTAATGTTGATATAGCTCTAGTAATAGCTTGTACGCTTTGCTTTGCTTTACACTGTCACTTCCTCTTCACTAACATGTGCACATTCCAGACGTGTCAACGTAACCGCACCTTCTGTATTGACAATAATAACAGGCATGGATATTGTATGTTGCAAGAGATAGATAATGGCTGGCCGAACTACAAGCAGATAGTAGTCGCCCAGACCCAGGCCAAGATGAGGTGCGGGGACCCTGATATCCATTGTTTAGGCAAGCTGTCACAATAGTATTGTTGTGGCTTGTCGACTAGGATAATTTGGCGTATGCCATTGGTCTAGTTAGCTTAACAATGTCGAGATCCAAGTCGGATATCAGATGAACCTGATAAGAATTTCTTCAAATGAGTACAGACATTCTTGCACAGAAAGCGCCCCAAAGTGGGTGATTTGAAAAAATGAACTGTAAAGTTCTGATCTCTATTTTAAAAACAACTTGTCAAGTCTGACAAAAATATAAACGCAGCATTGGTGTCGTGACGCTGGGTGATTTTTTTTGTAAAAGTCTGAAATGAATACAGTTGTATTGTATGAGTCTATTTTAAAAATCTATTTAAAACTATTTCTGTTCAAGTCTTTTGAAAATGAAAAAAAATTAATGAATTTCTGTTAGATTCCACCTTCAGCCTGTTTAAAAAGAAGCTCCATTGCTTTTACCAGCAAAGTAATACTTGAGAGCCTATCTCTTTGTATTGGCGGTTTTTTGTATTATATGCTATATGTATTATTTACTATTCTATAATTATTATTACTGCCAGTTACTGCTATAAATTTGTTACATTATTGGTCAAGATTGTTGGCCTACTATTTATGTTTTCTATCACTTTTATAATAATTATTTTGTAGCTTATTCAGAGTGCGAGCCATCCCTCCACACAGGTTGAACCTAAAGAGGGATGCACTGCTGTTATACAGGGTGAGCATAAAGTCTTGCCCTGATTTTAAAAATTTATTACAGAATAACCGTTTGACATATCAATTTATATCTGGCGCTGTTACATAGGTTAGTGTTAGTAGTTTTTTTTAAATATCACTCACGTTAGTAAACTTCAACGTGTGCCCCCTTGGTAGCCCGGAGAATGTCGAGGCGGTATTCCAGTTCTCGCCAGGTGTTTTGTAACATGTGTTCTGTCACAGTACCCACAGCAGCTTGTATCCTAGCCTTCAATTCGTCGATGTCAGCAACTGGTGTGGCGAAGACTCTGTCCTTGATATATCCCCATAAAAAAAAGTCAAGGGGAGTAATGTCTGGAGAGCGGGGTGGCCAGGGTGTTGGACCATCCCTTCCAATCCACCGATCCGGAAATGTTTCATCTAGGAAATTACGCACTATCAAAGCCCAGTGGGGGGGTGCTCCATCTTGCTGGAAAATTATCCATGGTTGATAATCTTCTAACTGTGGTGCAATGAACTGTTGCAACACGTCTAAGTAAATGTTAGCGCTAATGGTTTTTTCCGTGAAGAAAAACGGCCCAAAAACCTTGTTGTGCATTAGGCCGCACCAAACATTAACTTTTTCACTGTCTCGCTGTAACTGTACAGTAGCGTGTGGATTCTCTGATCCCCATATACGGACATTATGCCTATTTACCATTCCACTGACATGAAAGGTGGATTCATCTGTAAAACATATGCGATTTAAGAAATCGTTAGCGCCATCAATCCTGTTGAGAATCTCAGTTGCGAATTCTGCACGTCTCAGCAAATCATTCGGTTGCAAGGCCTGCACGATTTGCACTTTATAAGCATGCAACCTAAGCCTTTTATGAAGAATTTTCACAACACTTGATTGCGGTATTTGAAGTTGACGTGATGCTTGACGAGTTGACTTAGACGGACTCCGTTGAAATGATTGCCGAACACGATCAACAGTTGCTTCACTCACACTAGGCCTGCCACTTCTAGGAAGATCTTCAACGCTGCCTGTTTCTTTGAACCTGTCATACCATCGCTTTATTGATTTAACATCAGGAGGGCTGCGTCCATAAGAAGCCCGAAAATTACGCTGAACACTGATGGGCGATTTCGTTTCGTGAAACCAAAGTACACATTGTGCTTTTTCCTGCTTCGACGCCATTTTGACCGCAACTAACGTGAACTAGCAGACAGCGTCATTGTTTAGGACCACTAGCGCCATCTATTGGTCAAAAAAACTACTAACACTAACCTATGTAACAGCGCCAGATTTAAATTATTATGTCAAACGGTTATTGTGTAATAAATTTTTAAAATCAGGGCAAGACTTTATGCTCACCCTGTATTTTGTTTTTATAGTGTACAATATTTTACTGTTTATTTTTTTTATGTTTATTGAAATGTAAATGCTTGCAGTGAAATAAATAATCTTTAATCTTTTAATCTTTACTTTTACACTTGGTAATTGTGCTTTCCAGAAGATGAGTTATATATCTTGTCAAATGGACATTAGTATAACCTATGATAACAAATATTTAGACTCTTGTAAAAACGCAGTTTCGGGCTAAAAGATTGTTGTTTCTTTATAACAAGTAGTATCTTGACTATACCAATAAATGTATGTAATAAATAACGGTACTGTACCGTTAATAGCCATCTCAATAAGTTGCCAGTTCTTTCTAATCATTTGCGATTGTTCCCTGAGAATTTCCATCACATAAAATTCCACAATCTACACTGTAGAAACTTGTCTCATTTGCTTATTTTGTGAGGTCATCAAAATAGAATTTTTCCGCCTCTATAAGTAAGGCTTTGTTTTGGTTTTATGTCCATGAAAAGTGTCCCATTGAACGCATCGTGAACAGCGGAAGTAAGCAAGAGGTGAGAAGATGTCCTGGAAAGGACAGAAATGAGTGAGAGAGAAGGAGTGAGAACATGGATACGCGAGCAGGATGGCCCAAGTAGGCCATAAAATGGCAAGGATATAGACTGAAACTGCCACACATAGGCTGGCATAGGCACACCTGGTCTGTGTGCAGTGCTGAAATATTCTGCAGTGGCCGAGCCGAGGGAAATCCAATATTGCTTTCTTCTCTTTATTGTTTTATTCCACTTTTATATCTATGTGGGAATGGGCCGTCAAGACGTCCACACCACACCGCACTATCCAAGCAAACGATCTATTGTAAAATACTTTTCTAATACTCAAGTGAGCTGTTCGCTATTTGAATTTTGTTCTTTAATTTTATAGTCGATGTATCTTGGGGAAACCTGTCAAATAACCTAGAATAAGGATATTCAAGTTATCTCTCAATAAACGTAACCGTCTTGGGTATAGGCGAATCATCTCGTTGAAATTTGAGAATGAAAATGGTTTTAGATTCCTGAAAAGGTTTGTTATGAATTTCAAGTTTTTGTCAAGCTGTACTTTTTTTTCTGAGGATGAAGCCCACATAGGTCTGAGACCTGTGCGTGGGTAATGAGTTGGATGATGGTGATTGATGAGTTGGACCTACAGTTTTAGATGGGTTCCGAACCACCGGGAAGTGATTATACAACAGAGAACAGTGTCTTTTTTGCTTGCCTATCTAATCGGTCACCGTTACAAACAGAACCTACGAGAACGCAGCTTATCTCTATCTGATTGAACAGATACCTGCTACGGCTCGCGGCTAGCACTTCCTACTAATTGTTAGTTAAGGAATTGCTAGTTATTAGTGTTAGTTTGAAGATACATTTTCTCGCTGATGAAGCACATATAACTTAAGTCTGACTTATGCGTGGGTAATGAGACTAATGTTGCTACAATGATATTATGAGTAGTGGGCATACAGTTTAAGGTGGGTTCTGAATCACTAGGTAAGTGATATTATAACAAAGCAGGTAACTTCAATAACTTCGATAGCTGCTGTTATAGCTACTTTTATTATCAGTGCTACTTATTAGATACATCCTTATTGCCACTTATTAGATGCCACATCCAAGATTCAATGGTGTGATCTTCCAGATTTCAGAAAAGTCCTATTGAACAAAAGAGCAGCGCAAGGCGTTTTTCACCATTTTTGGTGAAGATTTTCACCAACTGTAGAGTTTAGTAGTAGAGAGAACCTATTGTAATGGTAACTATTGAGTGGTAACTACACCCTTAATTAAAGGCAATTAATCGATCAATCAATTGTGGTTCTAGCAATATTACATAGTACTGTCATAATACCAAGTAATGCATCTTCCTCATTATCATTGAATAAGCATCAAGGAAATGCGAAACAATCGGATTATTAGATCAATTTTTATGCCAATTTCAGTTTATTTCCATATTACTGTAGTTTTAAAATTTCTTTTTTGGGTTCTTATTTATTTAAGCAGGATTATTCAAAGAAGTAGGCTAAATGTAGGTGGCTGTAGCTCCATAATTACATCAATGTCCAATTGAAGGTTTCCAATTTAAAATAGTTTTGAATGAGAAAAACGACAAATTCACCAACAATCCTTGCACTCAGTGGCGTAGCCAGGGGGGGCCCATGGGGCCCAGGCCCCCCTTCCCCCCCCCCCGAAATTTAAAAAATAAAAAATTCTTAAATAGCTAATAGATGAGGACTTATTAAAGCCAGTGTTCTATCTGTATTGTTGTATTATAACGAACAGAATACAGAAACCCTGATTGTGTAATAGAATATAGCTACAGTTATAGTCAGATTAATGTATTTCTCAAATATTGTCTCAATATTTACTCATATAGAAACTTCTAGATTCTTTATTTAGGTGCTCAAATGGATAATTTTGGTGTAAATTGAGCTACGAAATCGAATAAAACATGTTAGAAGACTGAAACGCCCGTAATTATTGAGATTTTACATTGAATAAAACGCAATTTTTTCAAGTTTGAAGTGGATTAACTTTGTTAATTATTGATAAATCACCTTTTTGAATGAACTTATCTTGTAGAAAATTTATTTTTGAAGTTAAAATTCCGTATAACCCACTAGCCTAAACGCACCCAAAGTTTATGAAATCGGGATTTTATAAATGAAAACACACAAATAAATGCAAGTTCTATGCAAGCGTGTAAAATCAGTGTGTTATGATAAAAATTCCGATTTCATGAACTTTGGGTTGGGTGCGTTTTAGAATAATGACATATATTATATGAAACTTATAAAAAGGTATGTTTTCTTTATGTTTATTTGAATTGTATTTTTATAAACTTGAAATGCAATTTATTATCATTCTATTAATTTTGAGATTCAGTACATAAGTTATGTATGGTTAGTTTCAATTCAAGGGTTTTGACTCAAAGTAGCCACAGATATTAGTATATCAAACCTAATCATTTCAGACCTGGCCACGTAGGTTCTTGGGTAGTAATTTTTCAAAAATTTCTATTCAACTTCAGAGCCCAACAAGTTGTCTAGATTAGCATTTTACACCACTAAATTAAAAAAAATTCCGGACCCTCCTATCCCCCAGACTCCCCCTCCCATTGTGAGCCCCCCCCGAAATCTAATTCTGGCTACGCCACTGCTTGTACTCCAAGCAAATTGAGAGGAATTATGTGTAAAGGACTAAATTTCTCACTTTTTAGAATTAAGAATTGAATATGGCAGTAATTTCGGAGTAGGCTACATATCCTGTAATAAAATTTATTACGAAGACATTATTATTAAAGTACTATTGTCATACACAAATATCAAGTATTATTGAAATGCTTCAATCTCCAAGGCACTATCCATTTTCTCATTTCACAATAATATCAAGTAGGGCAAGGATTTTATTGGGTGATGCATAGAAAGATACCATACCCGGCCACCATTGAGTACATAGCATCAATGTAGAAGTGGTCCATGGCACCACCAGGAAATGGGATGGGGAGGGAGACTTCAGACTGGAGCTCTAGCTAAGATATATGATCGGCATTAAAGCCAGCAGGAAAGTGAGAAAGACACTTAGAAGACGTTAGTGGATAGATAATATAAGGCGCGGGTTTGCCAGGCTCTCTTCTGTTCTTCTGTAGGCTGCTCTTTGCTCAGCCTTGCTCAACCTCCAATCTTCAATGCCATTCCTACTAGCTCTTCTGTTCCCTCCTTCCCTTTCTTTTTCTTTTATTTTTCCTCTTGTTTCTTCTTCTTTTCTTTCTGCCACCGCCTATTTTCGCCGTCCGTCTGGCAGATTTACAACGCAGTCTGCAGCCCCAGAAAGCATAGTATACTTGCGAAAAGATGGCTCCTTCCCAACGGCATCTCTCCGTAAATGCTTCTCTTTTCTATTTTATCTGTGTTTTCTTCTCTCCACAATTCAGCTTCCCTTTGCTCACAGAAATAGCACTTCTACTATTTTCTCCACCACCCCCCTCTGGCACCCTCTCTTTTTCACCCTCTTCTTTTCCCATTCTTTTTCTCTTTCCATCTCGTACAAATCTGCGAATGTAGATTACTGAACTTAGCTTCCCAGTACACCTACAAAATTCCATCCATTTACACCTGAAAAAACTCAACTGTAGTAAATTTTGAAAAACTTTTATTTTTTTAGAAAATCATTAAATTTAAGTCTGTTTGTAAAGGAGCCTGTAAAAGAAAGCTGGCAGAGACACTACATTGAAATTATACAAGATTATTGCTATCCCAGTGTTGAGGTAAGGAAGCTAATCATGGTTTCTTGCTACAAAGGAAGTTGCCAACTTCAAGCAGCAGAAATTCGCTTTCTGAGGAGTGCCAAAGAAGGTGAAAGAGTAGATTTTCTTCGAAATTGAGACATTCAAGAGCAGTCTAAGGTAGAGAAATTGAACGCGATGATAAAAAATATTGATTTAGGTGGAGTGTTCATTTTAGAAGAATGTTTGGCATTCAAAAGCTGGAATTGGAGCTGTCGGCAGACCCAAAATGGACTCAAAATTAAGCGTCAGAAAGAAACACTTACTAAAAACCAAGATTGTTAAAATGATCGGAACAGGCAGTCTTGCCTATACCATGGATGTGAGAAAAAGAAGAACATTGTAAAATGTAAATGAGATATAATTGCCAATTAAATAGCTATTTCATTAGAATATTTATCTTATTTTTTTTTTTTTTTTTTTTGAGGATGAAGCCCACATAGGTCTGAGACCTGTGCGTGGGTAATGAGTTTGATGATGGTGATTTATGAGTTGGACCTACAGTTTTAGGTGGGTTCTGAACCACCAGGAAGTGATTTTCAGCAGAGAACAGAGTATTTTTTGCTGGCCAATCTGATCGGTCACCGTTACAAACAGGACCTACGAGAACGCAGCTTATCTATCTGATTGAACAGATACCTGCTACGGCTCGCGGCTATCACTTCCCTATTGAAAAGGCATAAAATTAATTAATAATATTGATCAAAATTGCTACATCCAGTCCACTCAGCCACTTAAGAGCATCTGGACTAGATGAAGAAGACTTGCAGCCCCATTTGGAAAGCAATTAGGCCATATTTTATATATACAGAATATTGTGAAATGAAAACGAAGCCTTCACATAACCTATGCTTACAAATATTCCAACTCTTGTAAAACTTCAGTAATAGAGGCAGTTTTGGGTTAAAAACCTGTTGTTTCTTCACAACCTGTACTTTCCCAATATCACTAAATAAATATTTTAGTAGTAGGATCTTTTAAAAGGTAGAAATAGTTCATGGTATAGTTTTGTATATTAGTTTGGTTAATCCCTGTTTCTATGCTAAACAGGTCTAATCGGATGATCGATTGGATTGGCCAGCAAAAACGACTCTGTTATCTGCTGTAAAATCACTTCCCGGTGGTTCCCACCTAAAACTGTAGGTCCAACTCATTAATCACCATCATCCAATTCATTACCCACGCACAGGTCTCAGACCTATGTGGGCTTTTTCTTCAAAAAACCCTTATTGCTATAAAAGTTCCCCAGTATAAAAGTAACGTTTCCAACTCCAATGTATGTACGAGTAATAAAAAATCCTGTACAAAAATAAATTCTAAGCCCAGACAGGCAATTGTGTTGGAATGTTGACTCGCTATTTTGTGCAGCTTTGTTGAGAGTGCAATAAATGCTACAAAAGGAAGCATTGAAAGCGCATAAGAGTGGCCGGCGGTAATGTGCAAGGGTGTCTGGTGTCGACGACAGAGCGCGGGAACAAAATATGAAATTATAAATTACTAAGCAGCCATTGGATTCAGCGACTGGCTTTGTGTTGGTTGCTGGTCTCAGACTGTCCAAGGCGTAGAGCGTGGACCGTTGAGGGTCAGCCATTGTGATTTGGGTCCCAACTCACAGTGGTTATTGCCTGTACTCTGTACAGCTCTGCTACCCTCGGCCGTTACCTCCTGTATCTATGCTCTCTTCTTCACCTGACCTGACACACTCTCGTATAAACCAGGCCGACATTATTTCGACTTCCATTTAGCGAAATGTATTCTGTCGCAGACACAGCCACCACGATAACGTTTCTATTCGCAAGCCTCGTTACGTCCGGATTGCGCCTCCTCACACCCACGAAAAACCTCATTAAGCGCCAATCGCATTGTTCCCAACCTGTCGGCCCAAATCCCTTTATGCTACTCCTACATCATCGCTGGAAAAAACCAACGCCATCTCCTATCTGAACGCTTATCGAAAACGTTGTCTTGTATTCTGACAACTGTATGTATTCTATGATTTGTTGTAATCGAAATGCCACGTACTATTGTATTGTCTGTCCTATAGCTATTGTATGTGTCCGCTTTTTAAGAGTTCCTTTCACATCAAAATTAAGCCTCACCTCAACTAATTGAGGTGACAAGTAGTGTATAAGATTGTATAATTGTTAATCTGACTTGTCTTACACTCCTTGTCTGTACTGGAGTCTCCAAGACATAATCCACAAAAAAAAGTTATTGTCTGTGAGTTATCCTATTTAATAAATCTATTTTCTACATCTGTCCTATAGTATTTTTCAAAGATGTCATTTGTCCAATGATTACATTATTTTAATTTATGAAGTTGAAATCTCTGTGTCCAGCTTTGCAAACCCATGTAAAATCAAATTTTCTAATATTATTGTCATTTTATCTTGTTATTTTTAGTTCTTTGATCTGCAATAGGCGGTTCAAGACGGGTTGTAGTGTTTATAGTAGGCAGAATTCTCTAATCACTTATTTATTATTGTCAGTCTGCTTTAACCTATAAAATTCCTAGTCTACATTTTTTTTCAAAAAACTCAAGAAATCTAAAAATTATTTGATTTATCTCTTACCCTACTGTAATGAAAGGATTGACTTCTTTTTATCTGATCACTTGAGTTTATTATTCCAATGGCTGTTGCAGTTATGTAATCAGCAAGTCCTTTATATCTGACTGTCTAGTACCCTTGCGGTCAAGGGTTCGATTCCCTCATTTCTTGTGTCATTCATTACCCATGAATCTATATTTTCAGTCTATTTTGCGACATCATAAAAAATAAATCTTATCCGTTTGTGTTATGGTTGACTGGTGCTTTTGTTCACGTTTCCTTAAAAAACATTCTTTCACTTTTTTTTGAGGATGAAGCCCACATAGGTCTGAGACCTGTACTTGGGTAATGATTTGGGTGATGGTGATTGATGAGTTGGACCTACAGTTTTAGGTGGGTTCCGAACCACCGGGAAGTGATTTTACAGCAGTGTTCTTTTTTGCTGGCCGATCTAATCGGTCACCGTTACAAACAGGACCTACGAGAACGCAGCTTATCTCTCTGATTGAATATATTGTTCCTCAACGTTTTGCTGATTTGTCTTGCTCGTGCCATACTATTAGGCCTAATTAATAATAAATTGCTTTGCAACTTTCAGTCTATCAGTATTTTTCTCTTCATTTTTTCCATCTTGCTTTTTTGTGTCTCACAACAAACATTATTACAAGAAGTACAGTAATAATATCAACTTCGTGCCACAATTATCTGATAGATATGAATTGTGTTTACAAAAGTACCGTCATATATTTAGTTTTGTTGTGCGTGTTACTGTCATTTTAGGAGTTGAATACCTATTGAAATTAATTTCATACATAACAAGACTTTCTGCTCGTTTTTGGCAGTTGATAATCCGCATGCAGTCTACGATGTGGATAAATGTGGTTCATGTTATCATACATACTTTTTGCGTCAGTAAGAGGAAAATTCTAAGTAGGTTTACGGAGCGTTGGGAACGTTCAGGGCGTAAAAATGTGATGAGTGCAGGTGAAAGCTTATTCTGTGGTACTGTGGCGGATGAGATGGAGATCTGCAATGAAACGAGTTGGCAGGGAATTTCTAGGGACGCTGTAAAACGAGAGTAATTTGGAATTAAATGTAAGGATTATTCGGGACCTTTGTCGAGCAGCCGAGTAGTAATGATGTAAGAAAACGTACGACTTGCTTTTACAGCTCTTAGGGTCGACACTGGCACTGCATCAGCTGCCGAAAACGCCGTAAAAGAAGACCGACGGCATCTTCTGTCTCTGTTTCCAGTTGACGTTCGCTCTCTTTTCGTGGTAGAATTTTTGACTGATTTTATAGTCTTTCTTTACTGCTGGCGCACTTGGCCTAAGTGCCGACTAGATCCTTGATAGCTTTCCGAGAGCGCCTGCCTGCCACAAAGCTCCTCTCGCAGCCGCCCTCCCATTACTACTAATAATAAATTATTACAATCCTTCCATTCCTGTGAGCTCATTAATTCCACTTACCTCGCAGATTATCCGTTATTAGACTATTGTAATATCTACTGAGAAGAAAACCTAATTGAAATATTGCCTACGTAACACCATTTAAACCTTAACCGGTTATGAATAGCTCATTGAAAAAGATTTTTTTTTTTGGAATGAGTTTGAATATATCTCTTAATAAAACATCATACTATGTTTAGAAATACATGTATTAATACACAATGTAATATGAATTTCACTGAATGAAAAATGAATATAATTTTTGGAATTAAATTTGAACAGTTTATTTCAGAATAAAACACTACAATATTTAGAATATGGCTGACGGCATAGAACTATGAACTTGGAATGCTAACTCAAGCGGTGTTTGGAAGCTAGAAGCGAGCCGGCCGATGTTCCGTTTCCCCCACCACAGTGCAGTGCAAACGACACTTATTTCTGCACTCCAGCTATGTAGACAGCATGGTGATTTTGCATTGATATTCAACATTATTTGAGAAGCTTTGAGATTTGAGTATTTAGAATTTTGTCTGGCGACGAAAAAATAGAATGCCAGCATACTGTGTAGCCTATGGCTGCAAAAACTACATTACAAAGCAATCTGGATTATCTGCACATAGGTAAATCTTCAGAATACTGTAAAAATTAACGTACTATACTTGATATTGACACTCTACGTTTGTTATTCGTATCATTGTCTATAAATCGGGCGCTATTAATATTGCTATCCTTATAAAGATAATTCTTCTCCAATTAGATCAGTACATAGGTAGACTAAATGTAAATGTAAAATATTATATCCCATGTTATTGATGAATTATCCAAAATGATATTCTGGGATATTATGTGAGTTATTTATTATAATGTTATACAGCAGTTTGCGAAAGTATAACTGGATAACAACAATCAATCAAATTATTTAAGTTATTTACGGTATATGACATACTAAAGAATAATTATTATGTCAAGTCAAAAATATAGCTGGCAGAGTCAGTCTTTACAACACGTGAAAAACTATCTAAAAACAAAAAAAAACATTGTTTGTTTGGCTTTGTTACACTAGATTTTTTAACGTGAAAAAGAATGGTGTTGTTGGTTTATTATTTTCACGATCAGTTTCAGTTCAGTGACAGTGTTGTCTTTTATTTAGAGCTCAGTATATGTTTATTGATATTGAATTTATAGATTTTAAAAATGTTGTATTTATAAATACTTTCATGATATTGCATTTTTGATACAGTAGGCTGTACGGTAAATATGAATAGCTCCTTTGGCATCTTTGTTGGATCCTATGATACTCCTGTATGCGGACATAATTTCACAATGAAATTATTTGTATGTAGTATTATTTCAGCAGATATTTTTTGTAACATTTTATTTCTTGTACATGATATTTAAGTTGATCTAAGTATTTCTTCTCTGTAATAACTTCTTGGTTTCTCTCCTAAAAATTGTTTGTTTTATAATTAATATTATTATTTCATGTATAATTTTTTTTCTGTTTTTTTACTCTTGTTTTGTATTTGCGGAAATAAGGATTATTATTATTATTATTATTATTGCAACTCATCTTATTGAAGAACACCTCACCTGTTAAATACTATACTATTGTTATATAGAATAAATACTACTTATTTTAAAATGAAAAAATTGTTCATAAAATATTGTAAAATAAACCCATTTCTGATTAATACACAATATCGTTCAATACATCAAAAATGTATAAATATAGAGTGTAGCCTACTTCTTTCAATGCATGTAACAATTTTTAGTATCATTGTAATATTCATAACTTATTTCATTAATATGCAATTACTGACAATGATATTGTTAAAAACATTCTATTTCAAAATTCATGTAAACTTGCACCTGTTTGAAACTTCCTTATAAAAGGAACAGGTTGATAACTTGTTAATTGAATCGCCGGTAATAATAATAATAAGGTTCAGTCATCTATTTCGATGGTATCATTGAAAAAGGCACGAAAAATCATTGTATTTCGTATTTTTCTCAAAATAACCTTTTTTCTATAAATTCATTGGAATAGATAGAAAGGATTTGAAACATGTACTGAAACCTTCTTCAACTGACAATTCATATCATGTTTATTCAAAATTTTCTAATGGTGTTTCACATTTCTACGAGACTATGAAATTGAATTACTCTGGCCGATCGTATAGTTTAGTTTTACAGTACGTAATTCAGTCAGTGCCGGTGCGAGCACTGCGCTTTGGTGGGGGAAGCAGTGAGACAGCCGGCTCGCAGTCGATGCATTCAGTCAGCATTCCAAGTTTATAGTTCTATGGCTGACGGTCAATGATCAAGCCGTATAAGTGTGTGTATTGTTTTACAGTTATTGTTTTCTCCATTCTTAATGGAAATGATAATAAAACCCGATTATATCTGTATCTATCCAAATCTATTACTATCTATCAATATATAGTACATGAATTCCTAGACAATATGATATACGTTTCACTGTAAACAGTACTTTTGGTCAGAACTAGTATGGTAGAAAAGTTTATGAAATAGTATAACAGAGCTTATGTATATGGAACTTGAGGGTCTGTTATTGGAAGATTTTAATTCATAAAAATGAAATCGGCTACATTTTTATGTCACTAGAGAACAATGTGAAAATATTTTAAATTTAGTAGTTGGCTGCACACTTGAGTTACTTTGAGAGTACATTTGCAAAAATTCAGTTGGTGGTTTTAACATGCCTGTACTCCAAAATAATGGTTAGAGAAGCGTTTGACAGGTTGGTTCCAAGAAGCTCTAATAAACAACTGTTATATGCGAAATACGCTTATATTATTTAATTATACGCTGCTTGAAGCATGGAGAGCTGTCTATTTTTCTTATCACCGTTATTAAAACTATCTACTCCAATTTCTTGAAAGTGCGTTTTCAACTACAGATAAAGCAAATGATGTTTTACATTCAGCCTTAAAAATGTTTCGTGAAATCAGTTAAATAAAAAAAAATTATAAATGGTTCACATTTCTAATTAGATGGTTCACCAAATTTAATTGTTCATGTTCTAGTATGTATGTGTAATAAACTACAAAGAAAGTTGGAACTTTCATGTCAGAAAAGGTTTTGTTCTAGTCTATTTACAAAAAAAAAAGAATGAGTATAATGATGAAAACCAATGGAAACAGTATTATACAGTTTAATGTAGCCTAACCTTTTCAATAATGAAACTTTTTGTTTCAGGTAAATTGATTTCATCTGAATTCAATCACTAGACTAGAAATTTCTGAAGGTAAGCAATATAACTCGTCTAATTCTGACCTCAAAGTTTTGATCGTTATTCAATGATCTATATAAATAAAATTAGAGTTTTGTCTGTACATTTATCAGAATTATATATTTTTTGGTTATTTTTACGTTTTATACATCAAATAAGCCGAAAATAGTCTTATCTCACTTTCTGTCTGTCTGTCTGTCTATCTATCTGTCTGTCTGTCTGTCTGTCTGTCTGTCTGTCTGTCTGTCTGTCTGTCTGTCTGTCTGTCTATCTGTCTGTCTGTCTGTCTGTCACGGCCCCAAAGGCATTTTACGCGGCCTTCTCCTCAAAAACGAGAGCATCGATCGGGATTTTAGTTATTGAACAGTTTTGAAAACTTTATTGACAATGTCTTTAGCTATAAAAAACCAAATTAACTTTTTTTTAACACAGTAATAAACGTTTAAAAACCAAGTATTTTGCGATTTTGGATACATTTTACGCAGCCTTCTTCTGAAAAACGAGAGCATCGATCGGGATTAAGGTTATTTATAAGTATCGAAAACCTTTTTGACAATGTCTTTAGCTATAAAAAACTAAACTTTTTTTTTAACAGAATAATAAACGTTTAAAAACCAAGTATTGTGCGATTTTGGATACATTTCTTCTAAGTTTTATTACCACATAAGAACAAATCACGTAATTTATCAATTTTTCAATTTCATCTGAATTCAATCACTAGACTAGAAATTTCTGAAGGTAAGCAATATAACTCGTCTAATTCTGACCTCAAAGTTTTGATCGTTATTCAATGATCTATTATATAATAGGCTCATGTGAAAGCTGTGAAAATGATAAAAGTTATTACTTTTGAAAAGCTAGTTCGACCATAATCAATTTGGCGATATGGGATGAAAATTTGTGCCAGTTTGTCCATAATGTCGGAAAGTTTATATTTACTGCTGTTGGAATCTGTGAAGCACTGCTCGCTGCTATCTATGACATAGTCGTTATCACTCGACGTGTCCGCAGACGCTTTAAAGTCCTATAATTCAGTTTACAGTCAATAAACTTCACTTTATAGCCGAGGCTCTACTCACGTGGCTATAAATTAATCTGTATCACAATCTTCAACCATACTATTGAATACTCTTCACATCGCTGTCACTGATCCCACACATTAAACAAGCATTTATTATGGTTTGTGAAATCGAATAACCCAAGGTTTAAGTTTTTCTTCAAACAGATATGGTGCCTATGATTTCCCTTTGTTTTTCACCTTTTATTGAAATGAGTGTTCGTATGGAAGGAAATATATAAGATAGTCCAATAGGAGGACTTTCCGTTTTATTCTTGTGATCAAAATATGTAAATTCAGCGACTGATAGGTTATTAGATAAAATTAATAGGATCAGAATTTTCCCACGAATAGCAATTCAGAGGAGTGATAGCCGAGTGCCGCAGCAGGTATCTGTTCAATCAGAGATAAGCTACGAAACTCCTGGTCATCTTTGTAACGGTGACCGATTGGATTGGCTAGCCAAAAAGACTGTTCTCCGCTGTAAAATCACTTCCCAGTGGTTCGGAACCCACCTAAAACTGTAGGTACAACTCATCAATTACCATCATTCAATTCATTACCCACGCACAGGTCTCAGACCTATGTGGGCTTCATCCTCCGGAAAAAAAACCTTGACTTTTTAAAAAAGACATTGTTTTGTTTTGAACCATTACTGGTCAAAAACTTGAAAAAATATTTCGTTATCGCTTGTTGACGGCTTTGGAAAACCTAGACATTACGAATTATTACTATCTATTAAGTTATAAATTTCTTGTTGAGTAATTGAGTGAATGCAATAATTATTTTAATAATCCTTCTTTAATATACTAAAAAATTATTAATAAATACTATTCTCAAACTAGAAAAACTTTATTCAATTAGTTGCGCGGCTCACTTACCTCTTTATTCAACTCCGAAATTAAAAATCTCATTTTCTGCTTACTTTCAATTGAAATTTTCAGAACCTTAATCATCTTATATTCATTCATTTTTCATCAAATCCTTCTTACATCTCATCGCATGTAATTTCCCGCCCACGGATGCTTTCCCACGAATTGATTTTTCTTCCTTTCCAATTTTTAAAAGACAGAATTAATTATGTCCTTTTTCAGAATGAAGAACATTCACCCAATTTCACCAATACCTTCCCCGTTCACTTCACCCAAGCTTATTCGATCGCGATATTAATCTTCAGTGTAATTTAATCAAGAGACCGACTGAGATGCAAAAATCTTTTAATTTTATGTAGAAATCTAATCTTCCATTATTAGATCTTCAATGTGTTTCCTACCCTATTGAATGGGTCCTCGAACTTATTTACTTAATATCGCTGCACTTTCAATAATCCCCGATCAAGTAATAAACATTATTGATATATTAGCCTATAGAATCTCTATATCTGTCTGTAACGAACTAAGCCTCAACTTTTAATGATTTCTTCAGCCCTATGGAAATACTTCTCTTTCTAAATACTTCTTAATCTTCATCTAAGATATCACCGGAACATTCTGCACGTTTTTCTGTAAGAAAAATGTTTCAAATTCGATGTTCCATAACTTGCTAAGTTCTGATTGAATACGTTTAATTAAATTGTATCATTAAAAGGTTACTGAGGCTATATGTAAGAGGTACGTATCCCGATTGGTTGGTGTTTTTAAAATTATCAAGCCCTTTTTATAGTGAAAGAAAAGATTTTTCCCATTTTATTCCATGTAGATTTGATGAAATCAGTAGAAATTTGTTGAATTCCAATACATTTAATACATTTGAACAAATACATTTTAAGCAAACAATAATGCTGTATTGTCGAGCACTCATGTAAATATTTTGTTTTTTCCTGGTATGAATGAAAAACGATAAAAGGTGGAACCCGAAACTTTACAATATGAACTAATTGCAAAAACCCCCAATCCATATAGAGTTTTCCAATAACAAATACAGTAAAACTGCCTGAAAATTAATTATCTTGTGAACAAATACAGTATTAATCAGTGACTTTAAATTAGTAGCTTTTGAATCAATAATTTTCTTGAGAGTTCACACGAAGTGTTAGCTGTACTTGTTGCTGTCAATGTGAAAAGCCGTTAGTGAAAGGGCACAGTCGATAAGTCGGAAACATAATGCACATTATGAAGAGTGGAGTGGGCTGGAACTTAGGCGCCAGCGGAATCCAGGTATGCCAAGGTGTGACTTGACATTGCGGGGGCTTTCTGCGTGGCTGTCTGTAGACAATAGGGCCAAGGCAAAGTAAGACGGCTGTGTAGATTTAGTGGCCCGATGGCCCTCTGTTGGGTGGCCGGGGACCTCCTTTGCCTTCATGTACGCTATGCCTTGTGCCTTGTTTATGACGTGGAACAGGAGCGGCGGCCGACCTCTAGGACCGTCCTAGTCTCCTGGTGTGGGGTGACGACAGACCAGCCAGCAGCCACCCGCTGAGCCCTGGCCTCTGATTTGTAGCTCCGTTCTAATGGCCCTTCATTGTCAACACTCCTCTCCTTTCCCCCAAAGCTAATTCCGAATGTGAGCTCCCCCTCACCTTTCATCTTCCCCCTCAGTCACCTGACAAGATTAACCGCCTGCCTTACCAACAGCATCTCATCCTACCACACTCTATTTCACCTGCCCCACACCTTAGCAGCTCATGCCGCTTTAGCAGCCATCATCATTTATATACTGCGGTCATTGTCCCCGAATTATTGACTAGATGGTTCCATCCGAAAAACACACATCTATCAGCATCACATTGTGACACGCGTCATACTATACTAACAATAATATAAAATTTCTTACAGTACATCACACGAAATAATTATTGTTTTGGATTGATAGATTTTAAACAAAATGGAAACATAATTTATTGTAACAGGCTAGCCTACTAAAATGATAACTTCTTTCTCACTGTCAGGTTTGTTGGGATCCCCAACCATGCTTGTAATATTCTTTCATTCTGTATAATCAGTATTGAGAAAGAATTTTGGTCGAAAAGAGACTCGTGTCTCTCTTACTCTTCAGAAAAATACCAGATTGGGCTTTCGTGCCCACTTGGAGAAAAATCATTTTATAGTTATGCCTAGATTTGTTTATTCAATTTTTTGTAACTTACTTCTGTACCTTTTTCCAAAACTTATCATTATTTTTAAAACTGGTGCTTTCAAGGATTTGTCATTTGTCTAGGACCGGTCACAGCTTGAAAATTAAAGGGAGGGTTTATGACACCCCCCACCCGGGACCGCCCTTGACTCTGTCATATAGATAATAAAAGAAATGGGGTAATTTTTTTTTAATATTGGATGCTTTCCTTATCACTTATTCCTTTCCTTATTTCCTAATGATTGAAAGTACACAGTATTTGAAATAATTTTGAAATTTTGTTGTATGTCAATATACAGTATTGCTGCAAATATTTATTCACCAAAGAATTGGTCAGACAAGTTAGTAGTGTTTACTACCCCATAAGAAGACTCATTCTGAATAGAATATGATGAAATAACCGTAATAATAAATAATAATAATATTGACCTTAATAAATAATGAACTCAAGCAAAATGTAAGTTTGAAGCAAGTAGATTCCCATCCACACAAGAGGACTTCAGTTGCTTATTGCAGCAAAGGCTGAATGCCACTTGAAGGCATTAATGTATCTTGGGCTATTGCAATAAATAAAATATTCGTGAGCTACTGTTAAGTACATAAGCCAACATATCTATAAGTAATTTTTACAACAGTTTAATAGTGGATTCTATTAGAGTAACAAAATTTTGAAAATTTAATAAGTTTAGAAAACAGATTACATAACGTTTCAAATGTTGAAGCAACATTCCTATAAGTAGCTTTCACAACAGCTGTGATAGTGTATTCTGTCATTGTACCATTATTTTGGGAAATTGATAAAGTAGGCAAGCAGAGCAAGGTGTACGGGCAAATGAAGGCAAGTTTTATAAGGCAATGCACGATGTGAGGGTGCGAGTGAGTGGCTATATTGGCTGGCTGCTAAGAAAACAGCAGGATTTTTGTCACAGACATCCAAGACGGATGAAGGACGAGGTGACGGCAGTGTGTGCAGATAAGGCGCTTGCTTCTGCTCCTGCTCCGTTCCCTTCCTGCTCCTACGTGATCATGTTTAACAAATAGTCGAAATGGAAGAAGGCTGCAAAGTCGACGTGCCAAACGAAGGATTGCGAACGTGTTCTGCAAGATTGCTTAGTTTGCCAGCATAAGAGCCCACCAGCCAACCCCAGCCATCACCAGCCACCACCAGCCACACCCGGCAAACAATTCTGGCCACCAGTTAGCTCACACTTCACAACTAAACTGTCAAACCAAGTGAACGACGTTTCATTTTGGGCAACTGTAGCTAACTCAAGCTAGTAATAGCTCTAGTGCTGAATGGGAACGGTTAAAAAAGCAATAGTCTGTCAAAAAGACAAAATTATTCTTTTAAAAATAATTGTATCATATTATGAAATAGTTCAATAAATTTGATCTATGTCACTCCTAAATATTATGTCATGTTATGAATTTGGGAGTAGCCCAAATTTTTTTTGTTAGATTACCTTGAATAACTTACTTGTTTGGTATCATTTTAAACGTTATTAAATTCTAAAGATATTTTTTTATGTAAAGTTTTCTGAATTAGGACATTTTAAGCTAGTTATTGGAGAGTTTAGATTTTAATTATTCGTTTTCAATAAAAGTAATTGAATCGATTGGGTTTTCATGTTGGGATTGGTATTACAGTAGAGCATTGTGTTGAGTTTCAATCTCGAGCAGGATTGAATCCCACGCTAGTCTAGTAAAAAAGGATAGAGCCCGTTTCTCATTCTTTTGCTCTATCTCACACTCACTTTACCTGTTCATTTTTCATTTGCGGAATTGGCGTTCTGCGCAGGCCTGCAGGAAAATCTAGAGTTTTGATTCGATGAAAAGTACGTAGTTTTGTAATCCCCGTTTTATTTCTGAACATCGATTCCCACCAAGAGCAAACTCGGTTTGTAGGCAAGCGATCGGCTCATTACTCTATGAAATTGCATGGAGCAAACACCACGCTAGTTTTGATGAAGTTACAGTGTAAATTTTAGGTTATGGTGACGTGATAGTTTTGTTTTTAGGCCCCTGTGCTGGGCAATGTTTATTATGTCAAATTTATTTTAATTATGTGATTTAAAAGTTAATTATTAGGAAACCGCCACTCACCTCATGTTTAGTTTGAATTAGTTTGTTTGATTTGAAGATAATTTGTGATGTACCGTACTTCGCCGCTTTATAAGGTAACAACAATATTTTTTTAATATGAAATACTTTGTGAATTTATATTTCTAGCTTAATTGTTCTCATGTACGTAATTGAAGTAAGCAATTGTTTGTCAGAATTTATAGGCTATGGATAAGAGTTTGAGAGGTTTAGTATAAAAAAGGAAGATATTAAATATTCAATTTAAATCAGTAGTAAAAGTTAGCATACCGATATTAGTGTGATAAAAAGATTATGAATTTGATGATGTAACTAAGAAACTCAACTTCCTTATTGCTATAGAATAATGTGAACTATTTTGAATTCTGCGATGCTGTGATACTTATGAAGTAAAGGTTAGGTTTGTTTAATTGTTTGAATTTTAGTAATGTAGATGTGTAATTAAGCGACATAAATGTTTGGGATTTGTGGTCGTGAAAGTAAATTGGAAATAGTAGTGTTCATCTCAAGTTAAGGATTTATTTCATTATCAAAATAGGAAGTTACAAAATTTGAAATTTCAGCGGTTCCCGAGTTGGGGTCATTCCCGAGTTGGGGTCGTTCCCGAATTGGAGTCATTCCCGAGTTGGGGTCATTCCCGAATTGCAGAGTGTTGCCGAGTCGCAGCATTCCTGAATTGGAGTCTTCCTGAATAGTCTAGACTTCGAAACTTCGAGGCCTTGAGTATTCCAGCATTGGAGAGTACGAGAATTCCAGACCAAGGCTGTATTAGATCAACATGAACTCTATACCTTGGAAGTAGTAAGGATTATCGAACGAGGTAACAAATTTATTATATTTCTTGCTTCGATCAAAGTGAGTGCAACGAATTGTGGGGAACTATTAATTCAATGGGATAACGAAAACGACGATATAATTTTGTAAATTAAAGTAATCTTCGAAATGCGCATAATTTTAAAGACTTGAAATAATCATAAGTTTAGGCTGTATTGTTGATTGATATGTATAATTTTTGATTTGGTTATTTAGAGGTTAAGTGAGGTGTGAATATATTTTCGAGTGGTTGTTTCCTAAACATGCGCTTCATTTGGCTTGGTAACCTAGTTCCTCTTGGTTTTGTATGCATTGGTATTTGATGGTGTTTTGGTGTACAAGCGTGTAGAAAGGAAATGTTTTCCTTTTTCCACGTTTCGCCTTCTAAATTTTGGTTGTTTCCGTCATTCTAAATTTATTCTAAATTAAAAAATAAATTGATGGGACAATTTACTGCGCCACTCTGCTGCTGCTATGCTACAGCTATGCTATTGCTATGCTACATAACTTTTCTTAAATCTTTAGCTAACCTGACAAACCAGGGTTTTGTTTGAAATTTGAACTTTGTTAAAGAATACCGATAATACCTATGCAAAAACTTGAGGAATAGTTAAGTCAATTGTGTAAAATAACAGTTTAAGAAATAGTAGTTGAAATATAAAGTGAATATTGGAACATAATATCTGAGATATTTTATAGTCTACAATGTCGTCATCAGAAATGAGATCACCAGTTAGGTCCCCAACTATTATGCCGACAAAAGCTAATTACTGGGATGTTAAAGCTCAAGTTGAGTCTTGTGTAGATTTAAATAAGTTGTTTGTACAAACCCTGAATCCGGATTATTTGTCTAAGAATGAGCTAATTTTCGAATTCAAAACATTAGGGGTACCCAGTAGTATAACAAAGAATTCTAGTAATGATGAGTTGAGGGCTAAATACCGTTTAGCAATTAAAGAACCAGATCCTAAAATATGTAGAATAGTATATTCTGCAGAAAATTGCGAAGAGGCTTTTGGAGCAATTTTAGAACAGTTGAGCAATTTAGATAGATATCTCCAGGAATTGCCTAAAGAAAAAGAAATTGTAGATAAACGTGGGGTTATAAAAGGAATTAGCAGATATTTGCATATTTTGAACAGAATTACTCATTTATTAGTGTATGCTAAAGAAGCCGTTAATGTAGAGTTAGTGGAAAAGTTAGAAAAATTATTTGAAGATGTGAAACGAATTTATGAGTTGATTTTGAAAATACAGAGTATAGCTAGAAGTAGAGCACCGTCACCCCTACCGACTAACCTAACTTTACCTAGGGCAAACCCTTCTTTCGATTTCACGCTCAATAGGCCCGAAATTATAGAAGAAACATCACAACAAGTGATAGATAAATATTTTTCAGGTCAAGTTAGCACATACGCATCACAGTTAGCCAAGACACCTACATTTAGCGCGACTAACATGTATAATAGACTACCTAATCCTATTGAAAGTTTAATTAGAGAAATACCTAGTGCGGACGGATTAGTAGTTGAGGATTTATTGAATTTTATCTCTGTCACTTTAAAAATTAAAGAACGCGCTTGTCTTCCTGATACCGATTTGTTACATTTAATTCAGCCTTTTGCGATAGGACCCCTTGCTGATAGGATAACGTTAGCTTTACTAAATAATATTACTTTTGATCGTTTTCATGCTGATGTGCTATTTCAATTTATTCCACAAAGATTAATCTCTGTGATTGAGAGGGAAAAATTTTATAGGCTTCAAAGTTCAGGTGAACCATTGTCCAGTTATATTTTGTCTATTAAAGAGTCAGCCGCATTATTGAGACTGGGGAAATCAGAACATGAAATAGTAGGTACTATAGTTTCTGGATTAAATCCTGAGGAACGCTCAAGATGTATTTTTCAATTTAGACCGCGCACTTTTGACGACTTGAACGAAATGTGTGTGCAATCCCAGAATGTTAGGTATGCTGATTTCGAGAGGAAACAAATGGAATTGGCGACAAGTTATAATAGGTCTGTACAAAATCAGAAGTCATTACAATCTGTGCCAGTAAAATGTTTTAATTGTCAGAAAATAGGGCATGTGGCTAAAGTATGTAGGTCAGCACCTATTAATCAATCTATTAATTTCAGAAATATACCCCAAATTAGTGACACTGCCGCCGCATCAACCAGTTTTGAAAGAAAGCCGCAAATACAGTTTTTAAAAAAGCCAGCTAGCGATGTGAAATGTTATAGTTGTCAAAAATTTGGTCATTATTCTCGTGACTGTAGAAATAAAAAGAGTTGACTATCTGCGCGAAATAGTAATTTTGGAAAGCAGTTTAAGAGAGATTATATTGAATCAAAGGTACAATCAAAGGCACAAGAGTTAAATAATACTTCAAATTTCATTAATAGCGCACAAGTGGACGTCTCAAAAAGGTTACTAGGCTCTAAATTAAATTCAAATAAAACTACGCCATTGTCAGATAAACCATTTGGGAAATATAAAATTAAACCTGTTGCAAATAGAATTATTCCTTTTATTAGTTGTGAGTTAGGTTTGCCAGCTAGAAATTTTCCTGCTTTACTAGATTCCGGTGCCGTTAGGAGTATTATTTCAAAATCGACTTTACAAGATCTGTTAGTTGTTAATCCTTCTTTAAAATTGCAGAAAGAAAAGATTAAATGTACCACCGCGAACAAAGGGCAACTTGTTCTAACTGAGTCTGTACTCTTGAAAATTAAAATTGAAAATTTTAGTTGGAAACATAAATTTTTTATTTGTGACAACTTATCAGTACCAGTAATAATAGGTTGTGATTTTATTAATCATAGTCAAATGATCATTGATTTATTTAATAATAGATATTATTTTGGTTTCAGACCTAATTTTAAATTTACGTTAGATTTGGATTCACAAACGTTTCTACCCAGGAATGCTAACACCGTGGGGGAAGAACAGTCCGAATATGCTCACTTGGGAAATAAGGAACAGGAGCAATTACGTGATGTATTATCTAGATTTCAGGATGTAATTACTACCAGATTGGGTAAGACTAACCTAGCTGAATATAAAATTCGTTTAACTTCAACACAGCCAGTTAGACAGGCACCTTATCAGTACGATCCCAAAAAGATGCAAATTTTAAATGAAAAAGTTCAGAAAATGTTAAAAGAGGGAATTATTGAAAAGGCTACTTCTAATTATGCTAGTCCATGTTTTCTGGTACCTAAATCAGATGGTTCTTCGAGACTGGTAATAGACTACAGATCTCTGAATCGTTGTATTCAATTGGATTCCGTACCTCTTCCTGATATGCAAAATTCATTTCATTGGTTTAATGGCGCTAAGTATTTTTCAGTTCTTGACTTAAATCAAGCATATTATCAGATGCCTTTAGCGAAGGAAAGTCGTCACCTTACAACGTTTTGCACAATGCAAAATACTTATCAGTTTTTAAGAGTTCCCTATGGTATTAGTATTGGAGCTCAGGCGTTAACTTCTCTTCTTGACACCTTGTTTGAAGATGTAAAATTTAAGTTTGTATTTAATTATTTGGATGATATTGTGATTTATTCCAAGGATTTCAATTCACATTTGAAACATATTTCAGTAGTTTTGAACAAGTTAAGAGAAGCAGGTTTTACTGTTAATCCTCAGAAAGTTCATTTTGCACAGGAACAAATTTCATTTCTTGGACACTTAGTTGACCACAGAGGTGTGTCTGTCGACCCAAACAGAACTAAGAGTATTAGAAATTTTCCTTCACCCAAAAACCAGAAGGCTGTTGGTAGATTTATAGGTATGGTTCAGTTTTATCATAAGTTTATTCCTAATTTTGCAGAAATAGCCGCGCCAATCAATGCGCTGAGGAAAAAAGGTATTAAATTTGTGTGGGAAAAGAAACATGAAGAAGCATTTCTAAAGTTGAAAGATGCAATTATTAATCCACCCATTTTGAGGACTGCTAATTTTAATTTGCCTTTTATTTTGCATACAGATGGCAGTGGTACTGCGATCGCCGCCGTTCTTTCACAAGAAGTTGATGGTATTCTTCAACCAATAGCTTATGCCTCTAGGAAACTGACCCAGGCTGAATGCAAGTATTCTACATACGAAATCGAGTGTCTAGCTGCTATATTTGGTATGGAGAAATTCAAATTGTATCTTCAACATTCTAAATTCTTATTGTACACTGACAATTCCGCTCTTTCATGGGTGTTGAATCATCCAAAACAGTCAGGTCGTATTGGTCGATGGGTATTGAGACTTCTTTCATTTCAGTTTGAGGTAAAACATATACCAGGTAGAGAAAACGTTGTGGCAGATTGTTTGTCCCGTATGTTTCAGGACGAAATTAATGAAGAAGCAGAAGAATCAAAGCCTTTAGTTGAAGAAAAAACGTTTGAGTCTATTAATACTTTAAAATTAACAGATTTTCCTTTAATTTTCACGGACATTCGCACTCATCAAGAGAATGATCCTTTTATTTCAGAGAAAATAAGAAATATTGAGGCTAATGTAGATCAGTTCCCGTATAGCTTGTCAAAAGGAGTCCTGGTGATTAAAAAACGTAATGATGATAATTTTAAAATTGTTGTGCCGAAAATTCTTGTACCTGTAATCTTCAAATATTTTCATGAGACGTCTCTAGGTGGACATTTAGGTTTAGCTAAGACTATGAATAAAGTGTTAGAAAATTTTTATTGGCCTGGTGTAAGAAAAGATATTGCTCTTTTAGTAAAATCTTGTGAAATATGTGGTAAGAGCAAACCTGCTCAAAGGCACAATTTTGGTTTTTTATCTTCTAAAATTGAGGAAGAGCCCCTTGCTAGGTTTCATTGCGATTTTGTAGGTCCACTTATACGTTCTACCCAAGGTCATACCCATATTTTCAGTTGTGTAGATTCATTCTCAAAATTCTGTTGGTTAATCCCAGTAAGGAAGGCAAACACTAGTTCTGCTATTAAAGCATTGAAATCTATTTTTGTAAATTTTTCCGTTCCAAAGAGTATTGTAACTGATAATGCTACCGTCTTCACCTCAGCTCATTTCAAAAATTTTTGTTTCCAGTTAGGAATCAAACATATTACTACTAGTCCATACTATCCGTGTCCAAACGTTGCGGAAAGAGTACACAGAAACCTTAGGAGTGCTTTAATTGCTTTTCACGGCAATGCACAGTCAAAATGGGATGAGAGTTTATCATGGCTCCCTTTAGCTTTTAATTTAGCAAAACATGAGAGTACTAATTGTACGCCCTTTTCGTTGATTTATAGATATAATCCAAATCATCCGTTGATTAACGCCTGGAGATTAGAGGAAATTTTGCCTAATAGCTGTAATGAGGACACACTGAATGTTTGGCAAAAAGCTAAACAGAATTTGACAAGGAATCATGCTAGAGTGAAACAGAAATACGATCAGCATAGAGCTGAAGTTCCTTTTAAAGTTGATGATCTAGTTTGGTTGAGGACTCATATAGTGAGTAAAGCTGTAGATAAAATTATGTCGAAATTGAGTTACCGTTGGAAAGGTCCATATGTCATCTCGAGATTTTTAACTCCTGTGACAATAGAATTGTGTGACCCACCTAGTGGTCGTTTTGTGCAAAAAGCGCACGTGTCTCAAGTTAAGCGATTTTACCCTAGTGTATCTAGCACTGATGATTGAATTTCACATCTTTGCACACTTGTTGGTTATTGTCTTAGAATTTGAATCCCAAATATGTTGTTTGGTAAATAAGTTGTCATCTAATAGAGCTTTGGTACTGTAATGATTGATAAGGACTATGCGCGCAGTCTCATCATTGACACTCAGACTCTACTTTTTTTTGGTATTGAAACCAGCTGTAACATTGTAGTTGTAATGTATACTCTTCGAATATATGCTTTGTAATAGATACATTTTTCTTATAGATTTAATCATGTGACGTCTAGAACCTTGCCGCATCTTTCTTAATTGAGAGCCAAGTTTTGTAGAAATTTCTGTCATTATGTAGGTTAAACCGTAAATTTAGTATGGTATAATAAAGTGTTAGAAATGTGAGATAATTTAGGAAGTAATCGTTAGTAGTAGTATTTGCTGTACTGAGAAGAAGATATTATAGATATAGAGTGTAGATATGATTTATAGATAAATAAGAGTTGTAGGACGTTGCCTTTGAAATTTAAGCCTCATGTAATTGTGCCATGTAGATTTTTAAGAGATTAATAGGTATTAGTTAGTGTTGATATTAATTAGTGGATACCCGCGCGCGAATGAATTGACAATTTTGGGAAACTCAGATAAGAGTATTGTATAGGATCGTAGTTGAATCATTTAGTTCAGATTTTGGGGAACATTCATATTATAGTTTAATAGGAGAATAGTTTTGTAGATTTTGCGAGACTATAGTTTAGGGAATCACTACTTGTGATTATTTTTTAACATCACCTTTAGGTTTTCACACTATATCATCACCTTTAGTTAGAGATTTGACACATACGCGTGGTGCCATATTTCGATCTTTACTTAGATATTATTTAGGACCTCTTAGTTTATGTATTATGTCTCTTGGCATCTGTAGAGTTGCGGCCACTTCACTATAGTTGTTTAGGAGATTGATTTGATTTTATTACACATCACTACATCTATCGAATTGCTACCACATTTAGTTACTTACGTTCACCTGTGATACTATTATTTGTTGATTGTCTTAGGCGGTGTTTCACACTACGAAAGGGGGGGAGAATTGTTATGAATTTGGGAGTAGCCCAAATTTTTTTTGTTAGATTACCTTGAATAACTTACTTGTTTGGTATCATTTTAAACGTTATTAAATTCTAAAGATATTTTTTTATGTAAAGTTTTCTGAATTAGGACATTTTAAGCTAGTTATTGGAGAGTTTAGATTTTAATTATTCGTTTTCAATAAAAGTAATTGAATCGATTGGGTTTTCATGTTGGGATTGGTATTACAGTAGAGCATTGTGTTGAGTTTCAATCTCGAGCAGGATTGAATCCCACGCTAGTCTAGTAAAAAAGGATAGAGCCCGTTTCTCATTCTTTTGCTCTATCTCACACTCACTTTACCTGTTCATTTTTCATTTGCGGAATTGGCGTTCTGCGCAGGCCTGCAGGAAAATCTAGAGTTTTGATTCGATGAAAAGTACGTAGTTTTGTAATCCCCGTTTTATTTCTGAACATCGATTCCCACCAAGAGCAAACTCGGTTTGTAGGCAAGCGATCGGCTCATTACTCTATGAAATTGCATGGAGCAAACACCACGCTAGTTTTGATGAAGTTACAGTGTAAATTTTAGGTTATGGTGACGTGATAGTTTTGTTTTTAGGCCCCTGTGCTGGGCAATGTTTATTATGTCAAATTTATTTTAATTATGTGATTTAAAAGTTAATTATTAGGAAACCGCCACTCACCTCATGTTTAGTTTGAATTAGTTTGTTTGATTTGAAGATAATTTGTGATGTACCGTACTTCGCCGCTTTATAAGGTAACAACAATATTTTTTTAATATGAAATACTTTGTGAATTTATATTTCTAGCTTAATTGTTCTCATGTACGTAATTGAAGTAAGCAATTGTTTGTCAGAATTTATAGGCTATGGATAAGAGTTTGAGAGGTTTAGTATAAAAAAGGAAGATATTAAATATTCAATTTAAATCAGTAGTAAAAGTTAGCATACCGATATTAGTGTGATAAAAAGATTATGAATTTGATGATGTAACTAAGAAACTCAACTTCCTTATTGCTATAGAATAATGTGAACTATTTTGAATTCTGCGATGCTGTGATACTTATGAAGTAAAGGTTAGGTTTGTTTAATTGTTTGAATTTTAGTAATGTAGATGTGTAATTAAGCGACATAAATGTTTGGGATTTGTGGTCGTGAAAGTAAATTGGAAATAGTAGTGTTCATCTCAAGTTAAGGATTTATTTCATTATCAAAATAGGAAGTTACAAAATTTGAAATTTCAGCGGTTCCCGAGTTGGGGTCATTCCCGAGTTGGGGTCGTTCCCGAATTGGAGTCATTCCCGAGTTGGGGTCATTCCCGAATTGCAGAGTGTTGCCGAGTCGCAGCATTCCTGAATTGGAGTCTTCCTGAATAGTCTAGACTTCGAAACTTCGAGGCCTTGAGTATTCCAGCATTGGAGAGTACGAGAATTCCAGACCAAGGCTGTATTAGATCAACATGAACTCTATACCTTGGAAGTAGTAAGGATTATCGAACGAGGTAACAAATTTATTATATTTCTTGCTTCGATCAAAGTGAGTGCAACGAATTGTGGGGAACTATTAATTCAATGGGATAACGAAAACGACGATATAATTTTGTAAATTAAAGTAATCTTCGAAATGCGCATAATTTTAAAGACTTGAAATAATCATAAGTTTAGGCTGTATTGTTGATTGATATGTATAATTTTTGATTTGGTTATTTAGAGGTTAAGTGAGGTGTGAATATATTTTCGAGTGGTTGTTTCCTAAACATGCGCTTCATTTGGCTTGGTAACCTAGTTCCTCTTGGTTTTGTATGCATTGGTATTTGATGGTGTTTTGGTGTACAAGCGTGTAGAAAGGAAATGTTTTCCTTTTTCCACGTTTCGCCTTCTAAATTTTGGTTGTTTCCGTCATTCTAAATTTATTCTAAATTAAAAAATAAATTGATGGGACAGTCAGACTGAGGGATTATGTGAAAAGTAATTAATTATATGGTAAAACTTGGGTTTCCCGATTCAATTGAATCTAGATTATAATAAAACTTTAAAAAACACTTTCGAGTGGAAATTGTGGCTTACGTTTTGGCGTGATGGCCGTTTCACTATGTTGTCAAGAGCATCGTCAGACGACCCAGAGTAAAAAGGCCGTCACACCATAACGTAAGTCACAATTTTCACTTGAAAATGTTTTTTAAAGTTTTTTTAATAGTGGAAACAAGATGGATCTTCAGCATTAGAATCTAGATTTTTAGAATGTGTTAAAACCTGTCTACAAATTCAATTTAATAGTCTCTATCCCTATTTTCTTCTCCCCATCATCTTCTTCCTCCTCCTCCTCCTCCTCCTCCTCCTCCTTCTCTTCGTCCTCTTCTCCTTCAATCACTTATTCTCCAGCGTTAGAGTTTCGTCAACAGATAACAGCAAGTTGCTTTTATTATGTAGGATATGTAATGAATTTGTACTGTGTTCTTTCTAGAATCTAGAACATAGCTCTGTTGTTGAATGGGAACGATTGAAAAATTCTTTCATAATTTTAGGTAGAGAAGCAATACAAATAATAATTTTTAAAACATTTTATTTTAAGATATTTAAAGAATTGAGTATAAATCATTCCCAAAATATCTACTAAAATTTAGAAATAATAAATAAAGGCTAGGTAGCGTTGTAAAGAATTATATTTGAAAATTGAAGTACTGTATTATAAAATAATCGATGAATTTTGAACTCCCTTATTTTTAAGTAATTTGTTTAGTTTGGCAGATAATTCAGGATAGTACTCTCAACTTCACTTTATATGCAAATGCATGATGGCATTATCCAATAATTCAGTCATAGTCATGTTATTTGTAACTTTAGTATAATCTAGTACTATATTCTCTTATCTTAATAATAGACTTCTATCTCGCTATAATAGTTCCATTTTATAGTTGTCTTTTGCACTAATTGATACTACATTACAACAGTTATCACTTGAAATTTGTAGAAAATTAGGCAGTATCACTTCGATTTTTATCCAATCTTAAATTTAATGTTATCTGCATGAAGTGCAAATATATAAATAAATGCATTGATGAATCAAATCATCAATCCATCAATGCAAATGAATCTCGTCGAAACGAAAATTCGAACAAACGAATTGCATCGGTGAACGATATTTTTATTTCGAAATTGGGAAGCATGAATCAAGTTTCTATTTAATCTGAATTTACTTGAGTTATTGTCACCTTCACCTATAAAATAAAAGATTATTGGAAAGCATTCATCCCTCTACTTTCATTTTACATCTGTCTCACTTAAATCTCATCAAAAACCTCAACCTAAGTGCAACAAAAATGTGCTCAATAAAAAAACTTCCCAAATGTAGAAAGCTGTAATACAATGTTAATTCGTGTATTAATGTCGTGAACTGATTCGTTGGATTGAATTCAATTTCCCACTTTCTTCCAGCTTCGAAAGCAGAGCTCATGGTTGAAATGAATGACTTCCCTGTAGCTCAGGTGGTAATGGTAATCTGGTAATCCAACGTTCGTCGTTCTATTGAGGCAATGGAGTAGACGGCAATCCGATATTCTTCATTGTTGTTTAGATCAGTTGCGTCTCTTCTCGTGCTGCCTGTGAATCTCAAAAGGAACTATATAGGCTATACTAGTGTTATATGTAAGCTCAACTCGAGTACTATTGTTCAACACTACTGTTATTGGAGCTATAAAGGATTGCAATTCAAATCCCCGTGTAGCTGTAAGTTACATTTCATGTACAGGTTGAAGATTCAGAGTTGATTGTTCGTTCACATGTGTAGTCCTTTAACAGTAATGTTACAATCTGACTGTCATTCAATAAAGATGATAATTTTCAATCAATATTCAGTACGCACATTTGTTCAAAACTACTTTTTTCGAAAAGTCTGCTAGTTACGATTCGATTACCTTTAGATCGCCTTCCGAAAAGCCACGTACAATAGGTATAGGAATTTTTTTTTTTTTTGGTAGGATGAAGCCCACATAGGTCTGAGACCTGTGCGTAGGTAATGAATGGGATGAAGGTGATTGATGAGTTGGACTTACAGTTTTAGGTGGGTTCCGAACCGAATTGATTAGAATCGATACTGAATCCGAATCGAATCCGAATTTATACTGTTCTTCTACAAACTAGGTTGGCCACCAGTTTCTATTGATCGGACTACTATACTTTTAGTTAACTCATTGTTATTCAACCCTATGTGTACTCCTTTGTTTCCCTCTCCTGTCAATGCTCCACCAACTATCTCCCTACTTTCACTTCTTTTCCTATTCCTTTCCCCTCCTTACAAGTCCTTATTCTCCTCTTTCTCACCCTTCACCATCATTACATCCTTTCATATATTGTTCCAGAGCTTAACAGTAATTTACTTTACTCCTGGATGTTTTAATAGATTTCCATAGGCATATACAATTTAACCAACTCAAATTTGCTTTGCTTTTCTACTCTTATTCATCAACTTTCAACTTTTTCTGCCTCAGCTACACCGCTCTCAATTTTTGCCTGTCCTAATGGATTTCCATCATCATTCATCTATTCTCAACGTAGTTCTTCATTTTTCCATTCCTTTTTCCTCATTGAGATTGCTGCTCCCTTACTCATTTGTACGTTTATCAGCCACCGCTTTCAATGTTTTCAATTTTTTCAACCGTCTTTATTTAATTGCTTTTATGCTATTAGGCTAAGATTATATTGTAGATCGTGTATTCCACTACTTTTAATTCTGTGTATTTCAAAAACCCGCTTCTCTTTTCGACGATCACCTGCTTTATTAATAATTATTATATTAATTGTTGAAATTACTATTTTAATAATTCTCAAAATTAAAATAATTGAAACTTTTTCACATTTTGTAGCAAGAACTGAATATTACTGTTTGCTCCCATGTTGGCATAATTTCTCGTTATATTAAGAAAATTATTACACATTATAATAATGTCTAATAGGTGGGTGCGCTGCATCACGGAATTGAGTAGGGCTGGCTGCTGTTGGCTTTTACTGTAGTGTGAATGAAGCGGCTGCGGTGGGCGGGCGGTGCCGGTGCGGCCTGTATATGCCGAGCCGGTGCCGGTAATTGGAAGTGCTGACCGCCGCCATAAAAACCTCTGATTAATTTCGCACATAAATTGCGGCTGGTGAGCAGAAACAGTACCCTTGCAATTAATTGCATCCTCCAAACACACCGCGCCGTGGCAGCGGCGGCTTGAGAGTGTGCGCGTGTGAGCATGTGCGTGCGTGCGTTTGGTCGGTGGCTGCTAAGCGAACGTTTTCCTCCTCGCTCTCAATTTTAATCCTCTATCTAACGCCGCTCGGCTTTCGCAGATATTCTCTCCGGCAGCGACTAAATCTCTCCAGAACGCTCCTCCTGCACTTGCACGCCGACCACTCGAGATAGGACAAAATTGCTTTCGTTTTCCTTCCCTCATTCCCCCCCCCCTCGCAGAGCCCGTTAGTAGGCTTTTCCGCTCCTTTCACGGCCGTCTTCACACCGTTTTCCTCGGCGCCGAAAAGAATATTGCTACATCAAGAAGATCTGTTTTTGCACAATGACGATGACTTCTCTTTCAACAAATCGAAACAGCCGAGTTACAGCAATAAAGAAAATTGTCCATTCAATAATGAGAAAGATGATTGATGATGATTGATTGATTGATTCATAGATGAAAATCGACCGTGAACAATGATGGGCAACACGTGCCATCTAGTCCTTGAAGGTAGTGAACACCTAAAAATCAAACTTTATTGCCAACTAATTACAGTGATACAAATGAAAATAATTATATTCCAAAGAAAGAACGTAGAACATAAATGTAGAGGAAATTAGAGAAAAGAAAATAATTTGGACCTACAAGTGGAATCATTTTATCAAATTTATCAAGAAATTATTTCTACTGAGAATTTTGCAAAGTAAAACTAACCAAGCCCCTCTCTATAAGAATCTTCTAGCCTGAATGCAATACTTTAGCTTTATACGATTGAAATCATTTAATATTGATCTTGCTAAAGTCATTTCGAATGTAATAATTGAAAAATGTATCCTCAGCAATGCAAATGGAGTTACGCCTGCTCTTCACGTGAACTTAGATGTCACTGTGGTTGTCCTTTTTCTGTAAATTTTTTTATTTTCATAGATTGATTTTTACTTCAACAGTTGACAAATCTTTGTGTGTCTGGAATGTAAATAGGCTACTTGATGTTGCAGAGCGGCGAGATCAGAGTAGAATAGAAGTGAAGCCATAAGGATACGTAACGGGTGCTCAGTAAGTGGCATAATACGTTTTATGAGGTGTAAAATCTTGAAACAGTATGAAAACCCGTTTGAAATGGCATGGAGCGGCTATGAAACGCTCGTTGTTTTGTTTGCAACAGGCTAGTGGTGTTCATTGGGCTGTTTTCTGTGGCTGGCAGTGTTCATTTTTGCTCGTTGCTTGCAAGGGAACAATGGCGTCTGTTAGTAAGAATGTGCAGCTTTACCCGGGCTGGACCCGGATCGAGTCTGGGCAAAGGCAAACAGTGTTGCCGGAATAGCTAGTTCCATTTGCATTTATCGAGGAGAAGACCATCGTGTTTTTACGTATAATGAATATTAATATTTGTGTGTCAGTGTACTGTGTGGAGGCGTATTATAGCTCTCCTAGCGACAAATATACAATCTCCATGCGCTGCAATGGCTGCTGCCTTTCCGTTTCCTTCTCAGTTCGATGAAAAATGGCTGCATTTGGAGCTGGAGCTAGCCTGGCGTTGCCTTTACTTGCAGTGTGCACAGCTTTCACTAACCAATATGCTAATAGCTCTCCAAACTGGAGAGCAGAGAATACACGTTTGCCCCAGTGCTGTTAGCATTATTCTCTCCCTTTTTGCACCATTGGGCTCGAGAAAACAAACCTCTCCTGTTGGGGTGGTGAAGAGTGAAAAGTATTGCAAACATCAACAAGGAGAAAACTTGCTTGGCTTTGTTTTTCCAATATAGACACTGTTGTCGCCGAATACTAACCTGTTTGGAAACACTAAAAGTGTCCCACAAATGTGGCAAATGTGTGTGACAAACCGTAAAAATTGGTGATGCATTTTTCCAACTTTAAAACTTTTGGAAATGAAATATAAATTGAATCGAGCGTGTATTAATATCAATGTTCAACTCATTGAACTCATATCTTGTGAAAATTGGGATTCTATTTACCACAACTAAGTCACAGTTAAGATTGAAGTTAATAATTCTAATCAAATCTATTTATAGACAATATCAATTCTTTGAATGTCACTGTCTTTCAGGAATTAATGAATTAATTTTATTGACTTGAAAATAGAAATAGTTTTAAAAAAATACACAAAGAGCAATAAGTTTACAAGATTTTACGAATAAATAATCGAACTAAATCAATATTCCATGTTCATCTCTAAACGATTTCCATCGACCCAGCAAAGCTGATGCTATTGTGCTGATGCGCATTCCACAATAAAATGTTTTCACTAATATTAAAAGTAATTTTCAATTATGACAGGTTTGTGAAATATTGTAGAAATTTGAAAAACAATCGTTAAATGACTACATAACCATGGTCTTAATGCTCATAGAAACATTGTCCTCAATTCTCACTTGCAACTTTACTGTTAAATTCCACTTATTAACTATGATTAACTCCAACTACAAACTTCTCCATTCATGGATATGACATTAGTGCACTCTGTCATCCTCTAAACTTCAAACGTAGTAGACGCAGTTGTCGTGGGGCAGCGTGGGTGCTTTCAGTGGTTGTTCAAACGCTGAAGATGGAATTAATTCGCAACGCTGAACGGCAGCAGCACAAATTAATGGCAACGTCGCATCGCGGCGTCTTTAATTATGTGCGAGCAGTGCAAGTACGCACACACACGCGTGCTCACATGTGATTCAGGATCGGTGATGAGGAGAGGCGTCTGATCTGCACGCTGCCTGGTGACAGATTAAGATAATTAGACGGGTAATGTCTTTAATAAGTTGCTGTGACAACGGCGACGGCACTAAACAATTTGCACAACGTCGAAATTGAAATATTGAAGCCGAATAACTGAACATGTCCTTGATAGTCTTTAGACAAGTAATCTGCTACAATTATAAGGGTGTTTCAAACTAGGATTTCTCAAATGCTGACATGGGGATAATTAAGTGGTGTCTAGGTGTACATGTAGATGGAATATGAGAGCCTAGTGGGAGGAGATAGGAGATGAAGCCAGAGTATTATGTTTTGTACAGGAGGAAATAAAATGGCATACGTTATGCATATCAAATTCTGTCAGATCTTCAGGCAACTTTTTTTTGCAATCTTTTGTTAATATTGCTATCGATTTGTTATGATGAACATTGATTTTTAAAAAATATAATATTTTCCACAATTATCAAGTTTCATGAATGGGATTCGTTTATTCATTCAGTCTGAAGAATTGAATTTTGAATACTCTATATTTCAATTGACGTTCAAGTTTGATAGATGATTGATTTGAATATGAGAGATGAGGCTCTTCTTTAATGAGCTGATGTGCTCTATCTTGTGACAGTAACGTTAGAGATCTATCTATCTACACAATCAGTGTATAAATCCTATCTTTTTTATGGTAGTAAGTCTACCAACCTGTTTAATTCTATCTAGGACCATTCCACAGAACTTTATGGTAGCTATAGTCTTAATAACACTCAGCTGAAGCATTCATCTTATACTCACTTGCAACTTATACTTACTTGCGTTTAAATTTTGAATTTTTCATTAATTTGCAATTTGCAATTTTATTGATTAAAATATTTGAATAGTTTATTCCAACAATAAATTTGTTGGTATTTTTAAAGCTATCGAAAATACTCCTAATTTCTATTTGCTACTTGTCAAATCTAGTGAAATTTATAATGAAGCATTGAAAGATTGACGGGTTTGCAACGAATGTTTCAAGAGCTGTGTGGTTACTTCATAATGTGCAGCACTAGAGCGCGGCATTTGATAGCTCAGAGGTTTGCTTTTCCAGAATTAGCAGGTCAAAAATTTACCGGAGATAATTTTTTTATTGTTTACTACCTCTTGATTGTCCTTTGTGGATCAGATATCTCCTGATCAAAGATCATTTTGGCCAGAGAACGGAGATCAAATTTTTATCGGCATTTGCGCAACCGGCCGTTAAACATTCAACAAGTAAGAATTAAAAGTTTTGGTTTTCTTTTTATATAACGTTCGTTTTCATTATTAAGTTATTCATTGAACAGACGAGCACAGCGTACTCACGAGCATAGATAAACAGTATTTTCACCGTTTATAGTCTAGGAATAGAAATCTAGATTGTAGTTGGCTAGATGATCGGGTGTGGCTGGTGGTAGACTGGCGAACAACGCGGTGGCGGCCACGGAATACTGATAGCGTAGTGATACGTGACGGGGCGACGTGGTCGCTGTGGAGCATGGAGGCAGCAACTGGAGGAGGCTGGAGACCAGTTGGCTCTCTCTATTATCGTAGCGTTCCCCGGCCACAACCACAGCACCGCATCAGGTCTTCGGGGAACTCAAAATCCCTCCCTAATAGACATCATTAGAGCCTCTTGAAGAACATACGAGCCCTCCCTCGGCAACTGGCTGCCCTTCCCCGGGTTCCACTACTTTCCCTCAGTTGTGGTGTCACGTTACATCAGTGCACGCACGCACAGAGCCAAGCGCTCTCTACTACACCATGTCCCGGCACAATCAACATTCACGTCTCCATTATGGCCGGAGATAAGCAATGAACGACGCTCCTCTACGCCTCCTACTAAATCGTCAATCTTTCTGCAATTTCAAGCGCTGTTAAACTAGGAAAAGATCTAATGCATAATGTTACCATTCAGTACTGAGAGGACTAATATTCACTTTTTATTGTAGATTTAACGGCATGCCTTGAAAATGAGTTTCCATAACTCGAAAACGTTCGGCCAAGTGTGAGTGCATTATTATATATTCAAAATTTAAAAACTGACTGCAAATCGTTAAATCTACAAAAAAGTGAATATTAGTCCTCTCAGTGCTGAATGGTAACATTATGCATTAGATCTTTTCCTAGTTTAACAGTGCTTGAAACTGCAGAAAGATTGACGATTTAGTACACTTGGTCGAACGTTTTCGAGGCATGCCTTGAAGATGAGTTTCCATAACTCGAAAACGTTCGCCAAGTTTGAGTACATTATTATATATTCACAATTTAAAACTGACTGCAAGTCGTTAAATCTACAATAAAAAGTTAATATTAACAACGCAGATCGTTATGAAACAAGAAATCCAAGACTAATATTCCTTTCTCTCTAGCATTTACACTACATATAGATCTCATTTGAAAAAATGGAGGCACACTTATTGAAAACTTATATGGAACATATGAAAATCGGACAGGTTTGTGCAATTTACTACCTGTTGTCAATTTTAAATCAGTATTAAATTATGTGTTTTCTTGAACTGAACAAAACCACTTCGATTTGGAAATAAACAATCACATTTTTGTGTGACATTTGTTCCTCTCTGTTGTTGAGCATCTTCAAACACTGCTGGTACCTTCACGTGTCTGGTGATTCTCTACAACAGAGTGAAATAGTTGTCACACACATGAGAGTGTTTATTTGTACATCAAAATGATGTGTTTTTTATTTTTGGTAAAAAGAACGAACCGTATTAATTAGTAATCTCTTTTAAAACCAGCACATTAGTTCTGCACGTTTCATTACACAGTAGTGATTCACATAAATCCATCAATATTAGTAATAAAATTTATCATTCAATGTTGTTAGCTAACCAGCCCATGGAACTAAGATTGGTGTTTCTTATTAGGCTTCTGTAAACTTAGTGATTTTCCCTGATGAATGAAACTCAACTCTGCTTGCACAGTTGAGCAGTCAATACTCGATGCATAAATCCCCGTAAAGTCAAATGACCATAGTGTTACACAAATTTGAGTAGCGTGAATACCACCATTCCACAGCATATGTTTGATTCGGCGATGGTCATTATCCTCGAGTATTGGATGCTCCACTGTGCAAGCATCTAAGATTATCTTATTTTTATAGGACCCTAAAATCAATTTTCCATCGAATTAAACTAAAAACAGTGAAAAGTTGAGATTGTTGGTGAATATTGATGAAACAGAAGGTGGTTTCAGGTTAACATGCGCTGTTTTATAAAAACTATTAAAGCTTTAGTTACATTTTCAAACTCCATTTACCCTCATTGATATTTTTTCCACTACAGAAGAAAGCAATTGCTGTTTTTCAAGTGACCATTCAGTCGATTTCATTAAACGTTTCATCTTGTGCACATTTACATTCTGAATTGGCTTTTCAGTTGATGATTCCGCTTTTTAGCAATTAATACTGTTCGCGAAGCATTTCCAAGCGCAGTGGAGTGATAAGTATGAATGTGACTTGCTCGGTGGAAAATTTAAATTGTTTATTTTGTAGCTAGTTGTTTGGTTGTGAGGGGGGGGGGGGAGGGGGTTGAGAAGTCGCCCCAAGCGCCTCTCAACTCCCCCCTCCCTCATCACCCACCACTCGAGGTTGTTCGCAGCTTAAAGCAGTGCCGCTGCTGTCGTGTTAATTAAATGATTTCTCTCTGTACCCTGCATTAAGGTAATTAATTTGCCCACAGCAACGAGTTGGAGTGAGAGAGACGCATTTGGTTTTCGGTCTTTGTCGCGCTTCAATCAAGCTTGCACATTTCTTGTTCTGTGACCGAGACTAAGCACAGTAAACGGTGCACTAGCGGCTTGAATTCGAATGATAATCCGACCTATTTGATGAATGAGTTCTGGTTTGTTCTATGTATGCATAAGCTGCTGCGTTTCACCCTTGCTTCTCATTCTCTCACACTCACTCTCACACACTCTCGCCCTCCTCCCTCACTCATTGTTTAACGTAATGAGTAAAACACTGCATTGTAATCAATAGCAGTGTTCTGTCTATGCGTTGCTCCTGTGTGTATATGGTATACAAATTAATGCTCATTTATGTTATCTGTCTACTACAGTGTAGAATATTAGTCACGTCATTCTACTAGATTGAAGCAGATGAACAATTCCAATTGGATTTTTATGAAATTCTATTCCTTGGAATTGGATTTCCAATATTATTATATTTATTATGAGTATTATTATTATTATTATTATAAAAACCTGTGATACTTGTAAAACATTTATTAAATGATTTATAACGGATTCATTAATCATAGAAAACGTTCCCTGAAAGGTGTACTGAACTTATGAAAAATGCAAGAGAATGAAAAGAAGCGTCATATTGGAAATTTGTTAGTTAATAAGTAACTTACCTGATGATATCATAGATTAGGGATAAATCTTGATTGTTCGTCCATAATAATATCCACACACTGAGATGATATTTAGTCTGCAGCAGTAAAATATAGATTTTTTTAATGAATTCCAATAAACTTCATGGAATAATAGAAAATAGTTATTTGTTTAACAAGTGCGCAAAGTAGCTCTTCGCTGCACAAGACAAATGCATTACACACGACCTAAAGGCGCGTGTGGAATAGTTTCACGAGTGCAGCAAAAATACTTTCAGCATGAGTTACACATTAAATTTTTCCTACAGTTGGCACACCGGAATGCGAAAAAGTAAAATAAGTGCGGCAAAGTCAGCTGGAGTGCGACAAAGTAAAAAAGTGCAGGATCTAGCTGTTTTACGTTCTATAATGAGTGCATAAATAGCCGCTTTGTTGGATAACTGTAGGAAAAAATTATTTATATTAAAATTAATTAATTATTTTCATTGATTAAACTCATCGAAATAGATATACCTGAAAAGCTATTTAGGCTATTGGAATAGTAATGTCAATTCGATCATGCATTTATAAACCAAAATATCAGCTCTGAAAATCAGATACTGAAATATTCAAAATTACAATTAGTTGTGTAATATATTTTGAATTTTTTATCATTTAGTCTATTGGATTTTGAACACAGAATCAATTTATTTGTATTTTGAATCATCAAGTAAACATTGTACTTTGAATTCAATCCAACATAGGACTAATATGTTATAGATTACCTTTCATCTGAATGAGATATGCTTATGTAGCTGTACAAATATTCTGTTGAAGCATGAAGAACCCCAAAGCAGAAAATGTCTCCCTCATGTGATTATTGCCATATTGGTAGGATCACACCCAGTGTCATAAAGTATAGATTTGTCTTGGGTGCCGCCTAACTGAATTCCCAAACAAAAATATTGCACTATTTGTATCAAAGGTTGGAATTTATTGACAAAACAGGGTTCGCTGGGCCAATCCAAACAACAAACAGCATGCGTCTGACTACTGTTTACTCAAACGCTTTATCCCTCTCATCGACAGGTGTGGCCGCAGCTATGAGCCATGGCTGACTAGTCTCCTACACTCATCGCGAGCGATCTTTTCAACGCTGATGGCTGATCCGCTCATCCATCGCAATTCAATCAAGATTCGTTTTGTCAAACAAGTAAACTGATTTGATTTGATATTCGAGCAAAGGCTAATTATTTTTTTTGAGCAAGCCTCTATTTGATTAACTTAAGTTAATCAGGTTATCTCTACAAACTTGATTAAATTTTTTTGCATAAAACCCAGGACTCTTCTTTATTACATGAAAAATTAGACCATTGTCGTTCATTACTCACCTTCAGAAAGATACTAACTACAATGTGTTCCAAATTAATTAAGAAATCGATTTCATACTCCCAATAGTCATTTGATCATCCTTTCAAGAATTCTCACTCAAATCCCTTGACCTTTACTGACCTTGACTTTACCTTCTACTGATCAACCTGGTTACAGAAAATGATTTACATTTTTTTGTTTTAAAAATACAGTACATTTGTATTCATATCTGGTAGCCTATATCAATGTATTCTCTCTTGCTATTTTTCAGTACATATTTGAATTTTGGATTCTAGCCCTTGTATGATTTATATTCATGCTTAATCTCTGCAGCTTGACAATGGAATATTCTGGATTATGAAATATTTATTCTTCTCTTCCAAGAATGGTAACAAATAATAATGATTGAGAGTGAAAGTGAATGCAGAGATTAGAAAAACAGAGCTCTCGTTGAATAAAACAAATTTTTTTGAGGTTTTGTTTTGTTATTGTCGAATCAAAAATTCATATATATTGTATTAATTCATCTTCATGTTTTTCGTATTGTGAAATTCATTCGTTTTTTTTTTAATTATTGATTGGTTTTCAATAACAGTACTGAAATACGTTGATCAGCAATTATTTACTGTTTTTTCATACAATTATTTTAATTAATTATGATCATCACAGTGAGTAGGCTACATAGAACAGTAAAAACTCATTGAAATGCTAATCCACCATTTTTACATAATCTCTTCCAAATTTCATTGAAACAATGAGAGATCCAGTGAGCCGTAACCGCTTAGATAAAAGTATTAGGACACGAAACGGTGTCATATAAGCTCATGAACGTTTCTCTCATGGCATTATACTTGGAAATATTCAATTACAAGACCAGACCAGACATGAAAGTTGGTGCTGGAGTGGGGCGGGGTGCCTGTGCGTTTGCGCTACCTATGGCTCAGTATAGTAATTGTGGAGTGTATGTATGCAATGCACTGCCTTCTGTATTCTGAAGGCAGACGTCATAAATCACAAATGCTGTGGCATGAATATGTATCAACCACCAGCTTACAAAAACGTGTATTCTGGGCCCTGCTAGAACTGAATCTCACGCAGGCAAATTTAGCAGTGCCGCTGTGGCCCACTATCCTCGTGCCCTCTCTCTCACTTTGTGAGTCTTTCTCAATCTCTTTTTCTTTTCTTCTCCCTTATTCGAAATTTATTGTCTAAATACTGTAATAATAGTTTGAAAGGAAGGTATAAAGGTATTTGAAGCCAGCTCTTTTCTTGATATCTCTGAAAGTTTCCGCTTTAGTTTTACATTTTACAATTACCTGATACTGTACAATTGAAGATTGACTACAAAAAGTTCCTAAATAATTCAGTTGTAAATAAACAAATTTATTTATTTCATATATTTTGTTAAATTGAAAGCAATGTATTGAAAATTACTAGGCTATATCATCAGAAGATTACAGAAACTGTAAAATTACTATGTGAACAGAAAGTTAAAAGTATGAAAATGACATGTTATGGACCCTTCTGTGGAATAAGCAATTCTGAGGTGTATTTTTAAAAACCTGAATTGAAGCAGCCAGTTCATAGAATCATTCTGATAGTTTTCTTATGTTAGTTATGTTCACATGATATTCTGACATTATACCGGCAATTATTAGTTGGTAATAGAAGAAGAGGTGTAGGTCCGTATTTATAAACTTACCTTAAGGCTTCCTTAATTATAGGAATACTTGAAAAGAATTCAAAATTTTTTTTTCAAAATTCAAAATTCTTTATTGCCAAACTCTTGTAAATAACAATCAATCACACACAATTAATACATTTTTTTTTTTGGCGCCATCAGCAAAGCATAGCTTGTTCGCTAGCGACGAGTTCTCCTTTATTACAAATAAAAATTTTTCCTCTTTACTACCCAAAATTACACTGGAATGTTCATCAATAATTCACTAAATCAAGCATCCAACCAATCAAAAAAAAAAATAAAATAGTCCAAAAAAAACAGAACAAAAAAGAAAATCTATCATCACTATCATCAGCAAAACAACAGTAGAACAAAAAAGAAAACTTATCAAATACAATAAATAGGCAACTATCACTCAACCTAAACGTTACTATATCTTAAAATATATGTTACTTTTGACCCATTCCTCTACATTTCTCAATAGAGTTTGTGTAAACCTTTGTGTTAAAAAGTGTGCAGGAATCTTGTTTATTAGCACCATGCAATAATTGGTGAACTGACGCTTACATACTGTCAATCTTGTATACTGTATGTTGTATCTATTTGTTAATAGCGGTCTTGTATTGTAATATACGTTGGTAATTTTATGAATATGCTTTTAATATAATTTTCGTAGAATATGCTTTTCAAATCTCTCTTGACTTGAGGAAGTCTCAAAGTAAGTACATAAATACCATAAGTACACCTTCTTCTACTAAAAATTATGTTCACTGCTGAAAATTCTTCTTATACTGCGCTTCTGAGTGACTACTCTTTAAGTCTCCCTTAAACTAAGGAAGACTCAAGGTAGTTTCATAAATGTGAACACTCAACACAACTAAATATAACGCTTACTTCTGAGAATTCTGTCTACACAGAGCTAACCTCAAATGAAAACGTATTTAGTTGTTTTGACACATTGAAAGGTTGATAACGTCTACTGGCAAGTGTTTACTACTATTGGAAGATGGCTGTCGCTTTCAACACCTAGTATAGCTGGCGACTTCTGTTTACGAAGGAAAAGCTAGAGTTGGCGGGGGGTAGTGGGCGCCTGGCAGAGCAGCGGCCTATGGGTCACAACCTGGCCGATAAATCAGCGCTCAATCAGCCGCCCGAAATGGATGTGTCCGAACTGCTGAGCAGGGCAGGGCCAGTGCCCGTGTCTGTGCCTGTGCGTGCGCTTCCCGCACGTCTTCATAAATCAGCGTTCGTCGTATCCACCCTCTCATCATTCCCCCTCCCTACCCATGCTGGTTTATCTAAAATTCCTCTACCGACGTTCCAGGCTATTCAATGCAAAATAACCCACAAGAAAGACGAATACATTCAGTCCAATCTTTGACAGCGATATTGTTGATGGTGCTTTCAGGTTGTCTGTAGTCTGATTATTAATTTTGTACGTTTTTGATTGTTTATTGTTTAGGGTTGAGTTTAAAATTTTAATTAGAAACGTCTGACTGACAAATTTTGCCCACAAAAATAGAAATTCATACATTATTTGTTTAGAGCTTTAGACTAAAATAATTGTTTTTCTAATGGAAATTCATATTCTCTAATTTTTTAATTTGTAGTAATTCGAAATGTTTATAATCATTACTCACATTAGTTTTGAACTCCCAGGACCTCTTTGTAAGAGTGGCCGATTGGATTGGCCAGTAAAAAGACTCTGTTCTCTGTTATAACATTACTTACCGTTGGTTCGGAACCCCTGTAAAACTGTAGGTCCAACTCATCACGATCATCCAAGCCATTAGCCACGCTGTGTTCTCGACTCATATGGCTTCACCCTCAAAAAAATAAAAAGACTGATAAAATAAAAGCCTAAATTGAAAATAATGGAAATTTTAAAAAATTTGATGGATTGTCAACTCAACTGCAGTAAATTAAAAAACGTTTCTCGATGGAAATTTTTTAGCATTTGTCAACATTATTATTATTGCAGTACTTCTAGTAGGCTACTGTAATAAAATTCTTTTCTATGTGCCCATCAGTTGCCGATTTTGGATATCAGCTTGACTTTGTTTATGACCATTTGAAAGCGTTCTGCTGATAAACTGAACCCAGACCCTCAGATTTGACACCCAGCATTTTCAATACCTACTGTAATCTGTTATTATAATAATTTAGTCTGCAATAATTCTTTCAATTTCAACCTGAAGCCTTGACGGTTTTTATGCAGTGGAACCTCTTTGTCACCTCTTTGTCACCTTCGGGACCGGGGCCCTGACGGATAATAGAAATTCCATAAAGGTAATCAGTACAGTCTGTAAATTTGAAATGGTTGAGAAAAGTTGCGAAAATAAGAGGAAAATAGAAGGATTTTTTTTTTTTTGAGGATGAAGCCCACATAGGTCTGTGACCTGTGCGTGGGTAATGAGTTGGATGATGGTGATTGATGAGTTGGACCTATTTAATTAATATTTACATATTTATGGCATCAGAAATATGCTACAATTAAATCAGTAAAATAGCCTACTGTTTTATGATATGCTAATAAATCAGAACTTTCTCAATTTCATGATGACGTATAACAAAAAAGTGACGGTTTTAAGAATGACGGATAATCGAGGTCCTACTGTAAATGTCTACATCATAATGAAGAGGACGATCATCAAAAATTGGATTGAGAGTGGGTGCAAACAATTTTTCGATTCAATCAAGTACAAGTTGAGCTATTTATTTATTTAACTTTTAGAAGCTTACAAAATATACTATTAAGAGGTTCATTGATTTACTGTAAGTTGCAATTCAAGTTTTCAAAATAAAATGATATTGAACATATTCCGCTAAACATAGCTATATCTCAACTTCAACAAATGTTTTGGTGACATGTTACATCCAATTACCAGCTTTGCTGCTGTTGGCTATTATAAGCAACATCCTGCCAGTATTAGGGAGTAAGTAGGGTGTAACAAAATTCGTAATTGATTTATGCGAGTTGTCGGTGGATATAAGCTCTCATGAAAGCCGATATCGTAGCCGAAGAAAACTACGTGATAGTAACTTTTATCTGGCGGTGATTTATTTCCGGTTTTGCTCCACGAGGAGTTTCAGTTTGCTGTGCGGTTGCTGTTGCTGTGGCCCGTATTAAGAGAAATAACAATCCTAATAGCATTTGTGGAATCTTGCAAGTTATGATGAGGTTATCGGAACCTGGTTGTGTAAAGGGGGGGGGATGATAGTAGTGGAGCACTGGAGCGTTAGATAAGCGGCGGCGTATGCGTGGGTGATGGTGGTGGTGGTCCGGTCCCGCAACAAGCCCAGGTCGTGGTGGTGCGGTGCATAATCTCATTACTTCGTGCCGGGTGTGACCGACGCCGAGGGCACAACCAAGGAGGATGCCGCTACACTAGTGCCGCCGCCACTACCGCTGAATTTTATACCAGCCTTCTCCCGGCAAAATATTAACGTCGCGTATGTGCACTCTCGCACGCACGCATCCACCCAGTCGCTTGATCCCTCTTTATAGTCCTAATTCCCTTGTCGTTTGGACACCCCCCCCCCCCCCCCCCACCGACATTCGGGCTTCCTGATATTAACGCGCCTTGGGTGTTGTAAGGTCTCGTACACTCACCTGGCTACACACCTTTCTACTCACCTGACACACGCACGCACATTCTCCCTCCTAAAAGGTGTGAGAGCGCCTTCTCCTACTAAACCTGCTGAGCACGTGAATTGGAGGCATGTAGTCTATGCGAAAAAGATGCTAACTGGGTGAAAATCCTCCAATGTTTATAGCATTGACCTTATTATAGCTTGCACGATTTTTGGCTATCTTCAAGAGAGATAAAATTAGAATTTTCCTCGGAAAATATTGGAACAGAGTATGAAAATGAAGATAACTTGTAATTCTTAATAATTTGGATTCATGTAAAATAATTATTTAACTTTTTAGTTATATAAGTTAAACTCCTGTATAATAATTAAATAGAATAGAAGGTTATGGAAGATGAACGGATCGGATCCTCATTCCAGTCTGCCTCCTTCTTCTATTCTGTTCTGTAAAAGTTTTGATAATCTTCAATTTTTTTTCTACGAAATTTTCCTTATTATTCTACTTGAAAACAAGGTAATCCTTCGGTTTTAATTTTGTTTGTTATCTATCAACACATTTCCCATAATTTCATGTAAATATGACTATGCTAATTTTCATTTGTTATTAATGCACTTCATTGGAATTGCATATCTTGGAAGATTATAGAATTATATTGCCGTAAACTAATAATTATGTTTTTATCTTTTCTTGTGATTGATTAGAACTGAAATTTAGGATACAATTTTTATCAGGCATTTTATTTTTGGTAAATTGATATCAGTGATTGTTACTGTGGGAAATAGTACTGTCAGACAAGTTATTCGTTCTTCTAATTTGTCTTTGAGACACTATCTAGGCTAATTTTTATAGTGACAATGCCAAACGCTAAATAAATCAAACCCTTTCTTTTTGTTTCATTTATCCCTCTTGGGGCTCGTTTATTGTAAAGTGTTGTGATCTGCAAGAAATTTAGAGCAATTTTTTGCCGCTCCACGCTCTGTAAAAAACAGGGATGTTCCATCCATTCTGGAGAAATCAAGGCCAGTAGCCATAGAACACGTTTTGTTTCAAGAGAATTCTCCTGAGATCAGGTCTAAAATGTACTGAATTTGTAGATTCCAAATCCATATGGGACTGAGCGAAGCATCTGTTGGAAGAATGGAGAGGGGGAAAGAGTGAGTGAGTTAACCTCAAACCACACAAGATCTGGTCTGGTGGGAAATGCTCTCGGGCGACGCCCCATTGGAGCAGCCACAGACGCAGGAGGACGACACTCTCCGGCTGAAACATTTCCCTTTGTCCTTGCAAGTGTTCCCTCTTTCCCTAAAACCAGAACCAAACAAAACCAAGCAGTGCCATGTGTAATGCCAGCAAACACCAGCCCTCGGCGTACATCACATAATTCTCAATGCGTTTATCATGTCCTCTTCAGTGTCTCATCTTCTAGTCTGTAGTCCAATCAGCGTTTCGTCTTCTTGAATAAGCTTGTGGTTTGGTGAATTGTTAGCAATTTATTCAGGCTGTATGCTTTTTAATGATTGTAGCGTACAGTTTCACAATGATAATAGATAGTTTGAGCAAAACTACGTTAATGCTAACGTCATTTCTCACCTGGCCACTCTACATCTCAGCTTGCTCTATAAAAAGCATTATCCATTAAAATTAGGTAATTAGGTTAGAATTGGTGTATTTTTGCTCAATTTCTGTAATAATAGAGTTTCAGCAAAAACTAACATGACGCTTTGTCTCCATTTCATTTAAAGTATTTACATATCTGGAAAGCAGGCAAGCTCATAGAGTGGTTAGGTCAACGTCAACTTTGGCTTGGTTTTGCTAAAGCTCTCTATTATGATTGAAGTATTGTTGAGTTGCCCAAAATTGTACTTTCAAGGCTATAGAAATACATTAGAGGACATTCGATGCAGGATGATTCGAAGAAAGTAATGTTTAAGAAATTCTGTTAAAAGATTTAATATTGTTCTTTGTCATTGTGATGGATTAAGAATTCTGAGCAGCCCCAGATGACACTAACATGTTTTAACTCTGGAAATATATTTTCTTTAGTGCATCATCCATTTTTAATTGTGATACTGTTAACAGAAATCTATTTCATAGATACTCATATGATATAGAAGATACAAGATAAAAAGGAATCAATTATTGGAATTACCAAATGAGAAAACCGTAAATTCATAACACACATTTTGTTGTGAATTTTTTATTGCAGAAATGAACTTCAAATTGTATAAACAAGGAACAATCAAAGAATATGGAGACAATAAGTTGTAAATGGTTTCAAAATTTGAAGACATTCTTCATTATACAGACATATTGTAGTCTACATATTTATTAATTTTAAAAGAAACTTGTATGAGAAACCTCGTACTTTGTAGGCTGTTAGATAAAAAGCAAAACACAGCAAACTACTCTAAAATATATATTCAATCTAATTTGCTTTAGATAAAATGCACAACATGAAATAATAATAAAATAAATGTTCAATAATGTATTCTCATAATTGAGATTTTCAATAAGTATTCTCATATAACCTAACAATTTGTCTTGTTAGTGAATTGTGTATCCAGCCGATTATTATGAAAAGAGTTGGCTGCGTTTTTGCAGTACAATAGTTGTCTAATCGATACTGTCGATAGGGAGAAAGCAGCCAGTCGGAAAGTGTTGGGGCCGTCCTTACTCTGTAGATGGACTTAGAGACAATTTTGAGATAAGTTCGTCAATCCGTTGCCGGGTGAGTGATGGGAGGGGAATCGAGTGACTAAGAGAAAAGAATGGCAATGTAGTGATGGGAGGGGGTGTGTTCCGTTAATATTTGAGTTTACAGCTGAAAAAGGGGTGGGGATTGTGATTGAAGAGGGGGGGGGGGGGTCGTAGATTGTGTTGGTTGCTGCTATAGCTGTAGCTGTACTCTGCCTGCAATGCAGAATCTACTCAGTCTCCATCGCTATGCCTGCCAGACTTCTCTTTCATTCCTTCTGTTCTCACTCACTCTGATTCTCTTCTAAGCATGCTTTTCCTTCACCAATCACCCTAGGCTTCCTAACCGCATCTTTTTATCACACATTCTTTGCTCATAAGTTTGTATTTTCCTTTCACACTTTCACTTCTAATTTTTTATTGTCTCTCTTCTCATATCTAAGATATGTCCATCCTATGAAATAATTTGTTGAAAGCTATTTCTTTTTCTGTATAATATGTGTAAGAGTATGTTTGGAGATGTTTTAATAGAGTTCATCTTTCTTTTTGCCACACCTTCTTTGCTCATGAGTTTGTATTTTCCATTCACAACTTAAACTTTTAATTTTATTGTCACTCTTTTCATATCTAAGATATGTCCATCCTATGAAATAATTTGTTGAAAGCTATTTCTTTTTCTGTATAATATGTGTAAGAGTATGTTTGGAGATGTTTTAATAGAGTTCATCTTTCTTTTTATCACACCTTCTTCTTTGCTCATGAGTTTGTATTTTCCATTCACACCTTAAACCTCTTATTTTCATCCTATAAAATAATTTGTTAAAAAGCTGCTTTCTTGTCTTTATAATGTGTGTAAGAGTATCTTTGGAACTGTTTAAATACAGAGTTGAAACTGTATGAAATACACGCCTACATCTTGACTCCGCTCTCCTAGGAAAATGTGGGGAGCTATTTAATTCAATTTCATACAGTACAATAATTCTATCACGCTATCTTTTTCTCTTCCTCAGTATTTTTCCAGTTTCTTTCACTTTCTCTTTTTTCCTTTTGTCTTTTTCCAGTTTTCTTCTCTCACCTTCCTTCTTTCCAGTTTATTCCTATATATTTTCCTTTCTCTCTCTTTCCTATCATTCTTTCTTACTTTTTTCCCTTTCTCCTTTTCCTATCTTATTTACTCTCGCCCCCTTCTCTCTTTCCCTCTCTTACTTCGTCGTGTTTCTGGAATTCTCTGCCTCAACTCATTTTAAAGTGTGAACCACAATAAATTATTAACACTTTCAAAAAAGCCCTACTATTACTTATTTTACTTGGATGATAAACCTGATAATGAGCATTTCATGAATAATTCAAATGAACAACAGCATCAATGTGTGAATTGCACACAATAATTAATTACATGCTAAAAATGTTTGTAGTATCTTTTGAATTATTTTTGAAATTATCATATAATTAATTTCCAATATTTTCTGTATGTTGAATAAATATATGTATCTCTATTTTTGTCACTCTTTACTCTTTCTCTTCCTTCATTTACTTTTCTTATTCCCTCTTGACATGTCTCTCAGTTTTCCCTATCACTCTTTCTCACAAACATTTTTTCTCATCCCTTTTCTTTTTGTCTTATTCTTTCTATTACCCTATCTCCTGCAACCTTTCACATTCCCTCACCCCCATCCTTCCACCCCAAACAATGATACCCTGCTCTCTGCTTGGAGCTTTTTTCAATCATACACCCGATTGCATACGGTTACGATGCTTTCTGCACCGTCATAACTGTCCTCTGCAATCCCGACTGCCGACACAGCCAACTCGTACTGTACGCTTCATGGCAATCATCTTCTGTCCCGAGGTCATCATATTCCCATCTTGAGAGCATCTAGCAAACCATCCTCCACTGTAAGAAAACTACGTATGAAAATCGCCATCACAATCAAGAAGTTCCGGTCGTTTGTCATTTCCCTTCCCTTCGTCCCCTTCATCACCACATCGCTTGCAAATCTGTCATCTCGGCATCCTCTCCTCCTCCGTTGAAAAACAACTTTACTACGCCATACTGTTGTTCTTGATTGTATCGTTCACTGTTATGAATAGCCCTACTATCTGAAATAACACGTTATATTTTCTTCCAGGAATTGAAATTGCCTTTCCTTGGAAATTGAATTTCCTTCTTGGATTTTGGGGTTCAGATTGATAAAACGTTTTCTCTATTGCTTGGAAATATTCAATATGATAATTACTAATTAGTTTTATACCCTCGGTTTCTCGAAGTGACAAGAAATTATACTTGGGAGGTGTTTGTCACTGTTCCACTCAGTACAGCAAACCTGCCGCTCAAAATCAACTTTGTTAGCTTTACTTGTCGAGCTTATCCACTGCATGGACAACATTTTGTAAAATTCCAAGATAGTTCTTGATTTTGTAAATAAGAATTTTGATGGTTTTAACAGATTTGTTACATGTAATACATAACTAGAATAAGTTGCTCAATTTGAAGACAACATGACATTTTATTTTCAATACGTTGATGATAATATCATAAACAGATAATACAGTATAATAAATAGCTCGGAGAGTAGGATGCTCAGTAGTGAGCCATTATCGTTAATCACAATTGATTGACGAATTCAGATACACAGTAAAATAGTACATATTTTTTCTTCTTTAAGTTATTTTCTTTAAGTAACTGAAATTATCATTCATTCCATAGAAGCGTGTGGAGTGTATGTAGCTGGACACTTTCTTATTAAACTATCAATTGATTAAATAAGGTTTAATCTGTTTACTAATACAAATATTTCTTATAGAAGAAGAATTTAGTAGAATAATTCTTGAATTATTCTTGATTAATGTTGAATAATACGGTTGATTTAATAATGTTTCCTCTACATTTATCTGCAGTTGTTGAACATTGTTTATTGTATAACTGCTCTGGCAAGTTGACTGTACGAATTTAAATAAATTATGTTACAATGAATGCAATTCGGCCCTGTAGCAATATCTAGAGAAATATGAAAAATTAGGTTTATCCTGGCTGCAGTGGGGACGCGTTTCATATATGATCTGAGTGAGAAAAGAGAAGGTAATTTGGAAGGGAAAAAAGGAAAATAAAGGAAATCAGAATTTGTAGATCTGCGATGTCCAAATACACATGCTGGCTTATTTCCCTCAAGTTTCACCACAGAACCGAACAGAACAGAACAGATTACAAAGTGATATGAATTGCTAATTTGAAATGGAAAGTTTAGCATTAATTAGAAATTACGTAAAATGAAACAACGCCGTTTCAACCCCGTCTATTTGGCACAACAATCACAAATAAAGAAAATGAATAGGGAATATTAAATCTTCCCCCACGATTAGAGAGGTCGACACAAAAATAATCTATCTTCCGTACTATTAAAACACAACTAAGATTTGCAATTCATCCCTGCTTAATAATTACATCGATCACCACCAGGGCAGCACCTGCTCCAACTAACTCTATTTGATTGACTGGTTATAAAATGCGCCTGTTTCAAATAGTGGCGTAACGGCCGTAACCAATAGCAATTGCATTTTTTTTAAAATTTCACAAATTTTTACAACAAATTCAATTGGTGCACGTGCCCCTGCATTGCATTAAATGTTCAATCTATTTATTGTCAACAATACATAATAAAACATTCATATATTCAAACAAAAATTACATCACTTCTTATCATAATAATGAATATCTACATAAAACATCATAAATTAAATAATTGTTACATCCCTCTTTAAGCAAAGCTTGTGCTGAGGGATGGTGCATCTCTAAAATGCCAATATCATATAGGACATTGAATTAAAAAATAACATGTATTCTACAAGAAACCTGAAAACACATATCTGTTTTGCTCATTATACTGTAGCGGATATGAAATTGGAGAGAATTGAGAGAAAGAAGAGACAAGAGACAATGGTTCTCGGTGTTATCTGCTATGTAAATGTTTACTTTTAAGCCATTAGTCACACTGCTTTTGACACTTTTATAGTTTTTATTTGGTAATTGGTAGAATGTTCTATTTGTTTGATTAGAAATTAATGGAGTCTTATCGAATATTGTAGAAGGTTCCAGTTTCCTTGATTTATTTGTTTAGAAGATGATAGAAAAATGTAGAAATTGCTCGATAATTGAAAAACCTATTTAAGGCGCATTTGTGTAAATTAGTTCAGTTGTCTTGTCTGTAATTCGTCATGATAAACAAGTGTGACAGTTGAGTAGTTCAGTTATTGTTCTACGTTGATAAGTGGCAGTAGTGACAGTTCGCGTTAATACAGACAGTACAATCCTGTTGGCGCTATTACAAACCATCTAAGGAACTTTTATTGTCTGTAGTGATAATTCTCTTGGCAGTTCAATAGTGATAATTATTTTACCTATTACTTGTGTAAGTTAATTGTTCTTCCTCGACGATTCTTTTCGAATATTATTGGACAGTTTATTGTACAGTTATTATTTAATATAAGATCGGCCTTTTAACTTTTAGTGATTGATTTTGGTACAGTTTATTGAAAACTCATTATCAGTTGAACACAGTGGCGTAGCCAGGATTAGATTTAGGGGGGGGGGGGGCTCACCAAGGGGGGTGTGGGCAGTGGTTTAGCCAGGATCAAATTTCGGGGGGGGGGGTCTGGGGTATAGGAGGGTCCGGATTTTTTTTTTAATTTAGTGGTGTGAAAAGCAAATCTAGACAACTTGTTAGGCTCTATAGTTCAAAAGAAAGTTTTGAAAAATTACTACCCAAGAACCTAGGTGGCCAGGTTTGAAATGATAAAGTTTGATATACCGATATCTGTGACTATTTTGAGTCAAAACCCTTGAATTGGAACTAATCATACTTGACTTATGTACTGAATCTCAAAATTAATACTAATTATTATTATAAGTTTCAAAAATTTATGTCATTAGCCTAAAACGCACCCAACCAAAAGTTCATTAAATCGGAATTATTTTAATCATAGCACACTGATTTTACACGCTTGCATAGAACTTGCATTTATTTGTGTGTTTTCATTTATAAAATCCCGATTTTATGAACTTAGGGTGCGTTCAGGCTAGTGGGTTATACTGAATTTTAACTTCAAAACTAAATTTTCTACAAGATGAGTTTATTCAAAAAGATGATTTATCAATAATTAACAAAGTTAATCCACTTCAAACTTGAAAATTGCATTTTATTTAATGCAATAAATAAATAATTATGGTAGTCACAGTTTTCTAACATGTTTTATTCGATTTCGTAGCTCATTTTAAATCAAAATTATTCATTTGAGCACCTAACAAGTTTCTATATGAGTAAATATTGAGGAAAAATTTGAAAAATGCATTACTCTGACTATAACTGTAGCTATATTCCATTACACATACAGGGTTTCTGTAATCTGTTCGTTATAATACAACAAAACAGATAGAACCCTTCGGCTTTAAGAAGTCCTTGAGAATTTTTTATTTCTGAAATTACGGGGGGGGGGGGGCATGGGCGGGCTACGCCACTGGTTGAACAATATCGTTTTATCTGTTTCCGATTGCTTATTTTTGTGTAAGAAATTACTGAACAGTGAGTGTTGTGATTATTTGTGTAAATAAAGTGCGAGTGATAACTTTAAGTGTTGCCAGCGTTATTTTAGACTGAGAACCCGTAACAATACAAATGATTGTATGTGGGGTATGGGCTAAATGAACAACAGTTCTGAGAAAGCCCGTATAATCGAAAATAAATTTATGAATGCATCCAATCAAAGTGAACAGCCCTTACGATGAGAAGCATTCCTTATTAATAACACTGTATCTACTCGTAGTACGGCTTAGGAGCACATGTTATCACTTTACATCTATCACGTAAGTCTTATAAGCTATAGAGCACGTTATCAGTCCAGGAGCGTACGTTGTTGGTCTAGCAACCGTGCCGGTTTATAGTGAGGCACCATGCGATCTCATAGCAGGCTCATGCATGGAGTGGTCAGCCTTATCCTATGGGACCATGAAATCGGCGATCCTGGTAATTTGTGGCGTAGACCAGCTTGCCTCATTCCAGCTACTTGGCATGTGTGAGTGTGGGTGTGTCCGTTCATCATTTCAACTCTCATGCATGTGGACACCTTCAGGTGTTTATGTGCACGCCGATATTACTCGATACATATGGACGCTGTAAATCGTCAGTAAAAGCCAGTGAACGGCCCCATGCCACGTTAAGCCTGAAAAGCATTGCTCGCTTCATTGCTCTACTCGCTCGTTACAACCGGAACGATAATTTCGAACGGGATGCGAATAATTTGTTCCATGCACGTGCTGTGTACCAATATACATAACAGAACATTTCCTATTTTTGTCATCGCCCACCATTTTCGCCTTACTACCCCCCATTATTAATGCTAATAATAGCTACCTACACAAGCCAATATCCAATCATGAGACTCGATTGTTTCACAATATTAGCCTACTATTCAACCAGTTCAAATTAGCTTTTTGTCCCCTCGGCATCAATAAAAATGTCCTGCTTAATTATCACATAACTTATTTGCATTGAAATTGTTCTTTTTTCCTGAAAAAAGAACAACTGAAACGAAGCTGAAACGAATTCTGATTTTTTTTTTGAAGGATGAAGCCCACATAGGTTTGATACCTGTGCGTGGGTAATGAGTTGGATGATGGTGATTGATGAGTTGGACCTATAGTTTTAGGTGGGTTCTGAACCACCGAGAAGTGATTTTACAGCAGAGATCAGTGTCTTTTTTGCTGGCCAAATCGGTCACCGTTACAAACAGGACCTACGAGAACGCAGCTTATCTCTATCTGATTGAACAGATACCTGCTACGGCTCGCGGCTATCACTTCCCTGTCTTTCTAGCTTTCTAAATTTTGTCACATTATTTCTAGTAGTTCAAATTTTTCGTAATAAAGATGCTACACATTTCATTTCTTTACAAAAGTATTGCATCTCGCTATTCATTTGTTCATGTTGAATGAAGTTATCATATTGATGCAATATTACATCGTTTATTAGATACATTTGTTTTTCTTATTATAAGTTAATAGTATCTATTCATTCTTCAGGGTTCAATTAAGGCCAACGAATAAATCAAATTTGAAATTGAAGGGCAAGAAATTCACTTCTCAAGATATCTCTGATTCATTACCAATAATGAATTTAGGTTACTCTACTTATAGAACCCCAAGTAACTTTTTACCCTGAATAACCTAACCTAAGAAACAAATTCTCTTACATAGAGTTTTGAAGATTTTCTTCATTTGAAAATTTGATCAATTCAGTTGGATTAACATTGAAAATGGCAAGAAGTATATGGCACATTCCTCTAGATCTCTTAGGTTCATAATCTTATTATTCTCAGGTGAATAGATCAAATTTCCCATATAGAATCATAATTTTCCATATATAATACATAGCAATTCAAATAATACAGGTCATGAATAACACATGATTTTCCCGCGCGATACGATTGGGAGAATCATGATGGAATTTCTTTGATCGACTTCGAAAGAGTCACGACTGCCAAAAGCGAAGGAAACGTATGCATAAAACTAGAGGAAGATGTAGCAACTGCTTTTTTCGCTCCCCATTTTACAATTTAAGTTTTTCCAATAGGAAGGAAACAATTTCAGGCTTGTGAGATAGAAATGGTTTCTTCTTATTTTTCTTGACGGGTCGCTTCTTTCTCCTTCGGTCCACCCCTCTCCACCCTTTACAATCCAATAGCATCCATCCTGAAGCATCTGTTCGCTGTACGATGAGGAAATTGTTGGAGTTGGATTCGGACAGAAAGGCCTTCCATTCCTTTCCCCCATCCTTCCCTTCCCATCAAAACAAGTGCTGCATAATTTCGCTGGAATCATGTAGCTTTGAAACGAGCTCGTCTATATTTCTTGTACCTGTGCAATCTTTTCTTGCGCTAACTGTGGAATAAGTCTCTCGCTGCGCTGCCTTCATGTTCTTTCTACTCACGTTGAAAAGAGCTTGGCGAATGAATGCTGCTCTCCACACTAATAATGCTTCTTAGTATCGTACTCTAGCTCCTATTTTCCTATGTTCTTTTTTCCTGTCATGCAGCACTGTATTTTTGCAATAACGCTCTAGATTATACTGGTTGAATGATCAGACAGTATTGTACATCTACCAATTACAATAGAGATTGGGATGTCTACTGTGCAACATGTGCCAATCTTCATCTAAGATGAGTAATATCGAAGGAAAATATTGACGGTTATTCTGTTGAATAATACAAAAGTATTATCCTAGATTGTGCACCTATATTAATCTGATTTAATGGAGTAACACAGGATCCTAGATTGTGCACCTATATTAATTTGATTTAATGGAGTAACACAGGATCCTAGATTGTGCACCTATATTAATCTGATTTAATGGAGTAACACAGGATCCTAGATTGTGCACCTATATTAATCTGATTTAATGGAGTATCACAGGACCCGTCATAAAACATTATTAAACAAAGAAAAATGCAAAAAATTGAGTATTGAACAATTGAAAATTGTTGACAAAAATTCTTGCTGCTTACGAAATTTCAACCACTGATTTGCTGGTCGAAAGCCAAGCTCCTTACTGATTTTACTGTGTGCACACACACACACATGCACACAAACACATATTATATTATAATATGTTGAAATATATCTTAATACGATCAGTTGAAGCAAAATTCTCTCAGGCCATGTCGGGTACATAATAATTTTGACAAATGAGCTGAATGGTTAATAACTTTGTATGGTATTGTGGAATGTGTTGTATTTCATTTGAATGCTCTTTACATTCTCGTGGTTTAGAAATTTTAAAATTACGAAAAAAATTGTATCGCATTTGACTGCTTCTCCTAAAGTTTCAGGTTCAATTCATGACCTGGCATTTTTGTATCATAATTAACTTCATCACTCACGCACACAAATAAGGAATTACGCCCAATAAAATGTGAAGAGAATTTTGGAGAAGTAATTTGAAAATACTTGTAATTTTTTGTCTTTTCAAATGCTTTCGAGTAACAATAATGATTTCAAAATCAATTAAAATGTAGCACGGTATCACTTTACAGTAAAACAATATAACATTACAGTATAACAATAAACAGAGTTTTCTCACAGTCTTTTACAGCGGCGGATGAATAGACTTTAAGCAAGTTTTGGCTTGTGAAGCCGATCAAAGGATTGTTATTTTTGGAGGCAGAGTTTTTCTAGTGGGGGATTAGTAGCAGTCGAAAGTGAACATTCATTAGGTTTTTTTGTGACATCCAAGTGACCTTTGCCATGGCGTCGTTTTTTGTCACCCGCCGGCTTTGTGCTAGTGCTGGCTCCAATAGCGATCCGGGTAGCAAGTTACATTTGTCCTTCATAAACTCTTTCTCGCCATTGTTTTCGAATTATTTACGAGCTGAGCCGTTTGTATTGTTTTCAAATGGCCATTGAAAGTTTTGCCGTCTGTAATGGGTATCCTCTTCGTCTCCTTTACCTCGTTTAATCGCCGTTCCTCTTTCTTTACCTCGCGACTTTTATAAATTATGTCCTGGCGCCTGTACGTGTTTCCCCGTTCCCGCTCCTAACAACCTCTTCGACCTTCCACCGAAGATGCTCTGTCCATTGAACGGAAATACACTCTTGAGAGCGCATTTCTGGTTGTGAAACGTCTCCATGTTTGCACACATGTGTCGAAAGTATTCTAACATCGTCCTTCTAATTTATAGACCAAGTTATAATAATTCTTCTGAAATACGGAAACTATGTTCGTATCTACTGCACTCCCTATTTCCTACTTTTTGACATATCTATTGCCTCGTGTCGAGAGGTTACCTCGCGAGAAGCCATTTTCCAGATCCAACCGAAATAATCTTTCAACATACCCTTTCACTTCCTTCCTCGACATGAAAAATCACTGCAGTACCCGTCTCGTACAAGGACTCTAGTTTCCTCTCTAATATTCGCAATGTATAGCCTAGGCTTTTTGCCCATCAATACTAATTTTAATTAGTAAGGGTAGGTGAGGTAAGATAGCTTAATATATCCTATCATTACCCAAATAATTCGTTAATTCAGTTTAATGTGAAGATGTAGCTTAGAGAAGCTGTTTTTTTATTAGCCTTCTTAAAATAATCAATATTTGCGATGTTGTTCATTTTATCGATACTTGCAAATTATCTGGGTTTTTTCAAAAATCAAGGATAATTATCGATTATTTAAATTTTTTTCGTGCGTTCATTTTATTGAAACTTGAAAATATATAGGGGTTTTCAAGAATCAAAAATAATTTATAAATTTTATTAAACTAATTTGATTTTGAACGTCTACAAAGGAATTTCTCGTGTGCAGAAATATCCATAAAGATTATGTAGCTTTTCCACAAATGAATTTCTTCTGTGCAAACATAATTATAACAATTATGTGACCTTTTTCTCGTATATGACCTTTTAAGTAACTTGATAAACTATTTTTTCATCTCACTTTTGAAAACACACTACTTTAGAACTTAAAACTAATAATTAAACCTGGTTTGTCTGAGATTGATAATGGAGTAACATCCGAAACGAGTATCTCTATATTTTTAATAAATGTGGTTGTTACAATTTCGTCTATATCCATCATGGATATCTTCCACAATATTACTTTCACCACTACAAAGAACTTAAAACTCCACGTATTTCTAAAATTCTGTGACTTAAATGCTTATTATTATTATTATTATTATTACAATTGATCCTCCAATTTGTCATGGGAATGCCAATTGAAATGTGCCACATTATTACAATATTAACAAAAACAAGATATGCAGGCTAGCTACCGAGCTTGATGTAGGATTTCATCACATCAACTTGGGCTTTAAACTTCGATATTTTGTCTGATGAGAAAAATTTTGCGATTGATATTCCTTGAGTCTAATCTCAGTCGACTTTTGTGAGAGGATGACGACTTTCATTCGAGGATGTGTGCTTACCTGGTAGTGTGAGTGTGAAGCTTGCTGCAGTAGCCAATAAGACGCGCTCTCTTGGTTCTTTTCCGGTTGCAATTTCAAGTTGTGTAACCCACTAAACCCCCCCCCCCCCTAACCCACGGACACTCTGTCATCCCCCCGGCAGCCCCGGGCTATCGATATGCTGCAGCCTACCATACGCCACGCCAAGCCAATACCTAACAGATAAAACCTTCCGACATGGCGCTATTTCTGTCGGGGAAAACTTCACTGCAAGTGACTGGTATCGCTCGGCAAGAGAAGCTAGCAAGCTAGACGCTGATATTAGCACGTCACTCCCTATGAAGTAACCTTCGCAAACAACCCTTTTCGACTCTACGCTCTACTTACACTAGAACACACTCACATACAGACGCGCACACATACTCATCGTATCACTCACTCATTCTCAACCCTTGAACTTCCAAAGCAACGATTGTGAGTATCGCCAATAATAAGTGAAATATTTCGACTTGTGGTGCCAAAAAGTTTTGAAAAGCCTTCATTTCGGGCTCAAATAGGTAGTATCTCATGCTTTACAGGTGTTATTAAATTTCGAGAATTCCAATTCCAATCAGGAATCTGCGAATCTGCATGGAATGTCAGTATGGAATTTGTTGATAGCAGGAATTCAACACATCAGGAAAATTGCAAAAATGTTTGAAAACAAGTTTTCTACTGAATATTGAAAGTAGAATTTCATCACCAAATACTGTAACAAAGCTCCATTAACACTGTAAAGGTTCTTCTCAACCATTAATACAGAGTTCGCGAAAAACTACGTTGAAGAAAACATGCTAAATTCAACACTCTATGCATCTTCGCTATAGAACCTTGATTTTGCAGTAGACAGATGCATTGAGTATTGATGCTAGTTTTATCGTTATCCTTAACGTAGTTCCGTGGTTGCCCTCCAATAACACTTCTAATGCTGTTATAACATATTCAAAATTTGTGAATAGAGCAGTTTTGGACTTGAGTCTGTTGCGCCTTCACATTCATTGTAATTTTGTCACAATAAATAAATTAATAAAGAGTAAATCAACTGAAGAATAGCTTCAACTCATGTATCAATAGCTTCTTGATCATTGGTTCCCTTTAAGTTCATTTCATTAATTAATTTATTATATTGTCCCGTGGCAATGATTGATTGTCTAAAATGGTTATACGAAAATTAGGGCTGGTGAAAGTGAACGGGTTAGGGGTGAGATTGAAAATCCACAGAAAATTTTCAGTTTTCTGTAAATTTTTCAGTGAGTTGAGAGGGTCACCTCTAATCACCGCCACTGGTTTTGTGTGTGGCTCCATCCATTCATGTATTACTTTCAAGAATTTTTATAAAAGAGTACATTAAAAAAAAAATGATAATACGGTCGCTAGTTTCCTTGATACTTTGAAGATCAGTTTTTTACCACATGAAATTAAAAGCATTCTTTATTATCTTATTCTATAATCTCTTTTTGTTTTTGTTTTCAGGTACGTAACTTCACAACTTCTTGTGATGAGTCTGGTGAATGGTGAGTGAAACATTCCTATTCAACCCTTTCCATCGGCAACATTTTTTAATGCTATGTACTCTAAAAATTGTCTATACGTCTACAGCAAGGTAAATTGAAATGGAAATTCTTCTCCCACTGAGTCCAGAATTATAAGTCAATTATGATTACTCATGATCACTTCATGATGTATATGACATCAATCCTACTTTTGAATTAAACATGATCTGATTTTACACAATGAAGAATTTTGTTAATTGATTGAGAGCATATCCCTCTTCGTAGAACCATGTTTCTCGTGGGAATACAAGATTTATGCTACTGAATTAAGATTTTGCAGAGATAGATGATGCAATGTAATTTGGCTAAGCCACCTCCTTCAACATGCATTGGAGTTACCAGCTTACAATAGGGTTGTTGATTAATTCACTCCAGTACACTAGGAAATATCAGAACGTATTACCGCGATATAAACATAACTGTCTTCAGAGTACAAAATCGTTGATACTAAATGAAGATATAGGTGTAGGGTTGCAGCTATTGAAGAGATAAATGCGGGAGGCGGAACGTGAAAGTATGGGGGAGAGGAGGAATTGAAGGGCGGACAGAGAAGGGGTAAACGAGAAAGCAATAGAATGAGAAAATGTACAAAGCGCGCCAAATACATGCGAACCCTTTTATACAGGAAAAGTGCACGCACGCACAGTTTCTCACCCCCGCCGCCCTCCCCACCGAGGTTCATGGGTGAAGTAAGTCGAAAAGAGAACACACCGTACACTTTAGCCGCCCTTACCGTTTTCTGTTTCTCCGTCGCTTCTTCTTCCGCCCACGCCCTACGCTTTTCGACTTGGGCTGATAATCTTCAGTTCCTCCAGAAAAGGGATTCCTAGGTTCTAAACCATAAATTTCTACCCCGATAAAAATATCAGAGGAAGCCTATCCCCGGGTTCTGTGCACGGCTCTCATCCCGCGGCCAAATCCCCCCCCCCTTTCCATGTTGCGCGTCAAGCGTAATATCAGCTCGGCCATCCCCGTTCGTTGTTGCCGAATTGTGGCCAGGATTTGGAGCTCTCATTCCGGATCTGTACAATTTTCTGTGCCCGCTATCTATTAGACGCTTCCAAAGTTCTAGTCCATCCACTGCAGGGATTACGGCACTATCTACGGATGACTGAAGCGGGTGCGATAATGTATCTCAATAGGCTACACACCTGCTCAACGATGAAATGTAGTTGATTACAACCTAAGATGAGTTTCTATTATTCTCTAGGTGTAAGAAATTGTGACATCCTTTGCTTCTGTATACTGTAATTCAATGTTTTAGCTTCAAATATTTCATTTTCATTTTTTTATTCCTCATAGAAAACACAATATAAAATACAATACAAGAAAATAATCATTAACACTGTCATATTTTAAAAAAACCTACTGGAAGTGTAGGAATTACTTCCCCAAAAGAGCAAGCTCGAGCTTGGGGAAGGAGCCCACCTTACTATGGCGGGCTACAGTGAATAATAATTAAAAAACTTTATCCTTCCAATTAACACTAAACTTGAAGTAATACAATACAAATAATAATTAACTAAAAATTATTTCCTATAAGTATAAGAATACATAGCTATTAAAGTTGAGAATAAGCATTCAATGTACATGAAAAACACTAATATATCCATAACTGACAAAACAGTGAAAACTAACAATCGAAACGAGAGTAATAGATTAAAAAAAAACATTTACAAAATATCTGACATTGATGGCAACACAATCATGTCTACAAGTGGTTGTACATTAGCAATTTCCATACAATACTGATCTAAATCTTTTCCAATAAACCTGATATTACTATGAATCATATCTAAATTTCATCTTGGCTCATGTGAAACAATATTATAATAATCAGTAGAGCTTTTAAAACATAAAGTTTCAATTCAAACTGTATAAGTTTTCAAAAACGTCCATAATGAAAACAATCACTAATCAAAACACAAGACATTATACTTTATAACTTTGAAAGATCGTTCTCGCTCTTTTTCTGAATCACAAATCGACTATTTTCATCTTTTTTTACAATAATGTTTCCGTCACGCACCCATGTGAAGCTATATCCCTACTCCCTAGCAAATTTCCTAGTCGCATTCAACAATTCGAGAACAGAAGGGATCAAATGTTCGTGAGCAGTGACTACTATCAGGCAGGCTGTCCGAAATCACTTTTGCAGAAATACCAGGACCACTTTTATCCTCAGACGAAATGCTTTTAAAACTACCTAACCACGAGACCTTATCTTGCCGGCGTAGAAATTTTATGACAATTGGTTTCACGGTACCTTTTTTCCTACGAGGAAGCCGATGTGCCACGCTGATAACTCTGGATGGAGTTAAAAACCTCGTTAACGGATTCATTCTTTGTTTCTGCAACACCTGTGACAACAACATTGTCTCTACGACTGTAAGATTGTAAATTGGATAGTTCGTTTTTAAGTCTATCATTTTCACACTTCAATAATTCAATTTCTTTGTTAATTTCCTTATTTTCCTCCAATATCATATTATGCAAGAAGATTAATTATCCAGGTGACAAATGGTATTCAGAGTGATTATTATTATTAATTACTTTCATAATTATTATTGCTGATGATGCCCACATAAGTCTGAAGACTTGTGCGTGGGTACTGAGGTGAATGGTGAATGATGAGAAACATACATGGCTGAATGAGATTCGAACCTAAGGCTGCAGGAAACGAAGCCAGCTCGAGCCTCATTTTATCTCAGACAACCGCTCCAACCAATTGCGCTACCAGAGCCGCCAATATTCAGAGATACCGGTATTTATAAATTTATTATTTTCCAAAATTTCTGTAGAACGATGGTTCGGTGTGTTGGGTAGTATATGCACCTATATAACCTATGCAACCAGACCCTGTCTGTAGTGGTAGAAGTGGGTTGTTCGGTATATAGCTTCAGAATTGGTTTCGGTGGGATTAGCACAGATATAACTCTCTTAAGCAATCGTAAACTACCTCGCTCTTTGGATTAAAACCATAGCTTAGGTCTGAGGACTCACCTAAAAGCGATATCGGTTAAGTTAGTGTACATGAACATTACTCTATGATGAGTGGTTTTGCTAAGGAGTAAATTATTATGATAAATTGGTTATGTAGAGAATTTCGTTATTCTGTACTGTATTTCATTGGAAGCTCGTTCTAAATTTTTGAGCTGCAAGAAATACGATAAGGTATACAAAATCATAACTCAACAGTTGTAATATTTACTTAATAACGTGTACAGAATATTACCACCATTAAATTATGCTATGGATTATACAATATAATGATGTACGGGTATATAGCCTACGAAATGAGGATGAAAGGGTTATTTTTTGATTTGCACAAAACTTTTAAAGGATTATACAGATTTCGTATTACATTGGAATTGCAATAATACCATTCGATAATTATTATTAGAAAAACTTTCTGAGAGTTATTGATAATTCAAAATGTGAAGCTAGGACTAGCTAGTCTTGCACTAACTGATGTTGAACAAGTAGTAGATTTTATTGATTTACCGATCATTTTATTCTCTCATTCATTATTCAAGTTTATAGTTGTCTCCGTAATTATTATAATAAATTCAAACTTTTATAGATTGTAAGAAAACGATTTTCAAGGCTCCAATTCACCGTAATTACCCGGAAACGTAAATTCTCAGACTTACTTTGCTACTTGACTCACTCAAGTAACTCTCATCTGCCAAAAGTTTCTGAAAAGGAAAATGAATCGTTCAACAGTTGGGGATAAAAGTTGGAGAAATTTACAGAACTATACATTGAGCTCAGTCCCCTAAACGTTTCATTGTACAATTCCGGTAAAATTTGTTTCAAGTTTTGTAATAAGTAACAATATATTTTTCAAGTGTTATCCGTAATTAGAAGAGTTTCTGTTTCAAAGCTCTCACTGAACTTTACTTCTTCCTGAGCTTGAACATCTCACTTTATTCAGCTTGGCTGAACATTTTCCTCGACTCTGCTTCTTGTCGTGAATCGTAAGTACTTGTCTTGAAGCTTACCTCAGTTCCCTACTTTTCCAAGAGAAACTCTTCATAAGAAACTGCGACTAAGTCTTGAATTACTAGTATTAGTTTTAATCGAACTTGCTAGGAGAAAATATTTTCTTTCACTGGCTATTTTCGTCTTTGAAATACTGCAGTTTGACATTGTCTGGAATTTTCTAACATCCACTTGAACTTGCCATTTGTACTGAAACTTTGACTAACTAAATTGTATTGATCTGATTTCTTGGAAATTTTTAAGTAAGAAAGACTTTTTCTTGAACTTTCTAAATTGCCTGTACCACAGCAGACATCTGATGAATCAGAATAAAATCATGGAATTCACTAAAAACTCTAATATAATTATCATCTCACAGGAACGAATAAAATGAAATTGGAATTCTCTTAGAATATCACTAATAGATTTTTTTGGAGGATGAAGCCCACATAGGTCTGAGACCTGTGCGTGGGTAATGAGTTGGATGATGTTGATTGATGAGCTGGACCTACAGTTTTAGGTGGGTTGTGAACCACCGGTAAGTGATTTTACAGCAGAGAACAGTGTCTCTTTTGCTGGCCAATCTAATCGGTCATCTTTACGCAGAGTGCCCAGGAGAACGCAGCTTATCTTTATCTGATTGAACAGATACCTGCTACGGCTCACGGCTATCACTTCATATCACTTATTATCAAACAGCTGATGAATTCGTATAATACATTTTAAATAATCAAACTTCAAATATCTAAATAATTTCCCACTAAATTTTACTATTGCAGTATTTTGTTTTTGAGGATGAAGCCCACATAGGTCTGAGACCTGTGCGTGGGTAATGAGTTGGATGATGGTGATTTATGAGTTGGATCTACAGTTTTAGGTAGGTTCCGAACCACCGGGAAGTTGTTTTATTGTCACATCGTTATAGAAATACACTTCTCGAAATATAACCAACCTTTCTTAACATTCTTCGCATTGTTGTAAGGATCCTTTGAATTTCTTCCAAATATTGAAATTAGAAAACGTGAGAACTAATAATTCCTCAGATTGTTTGTACATTGTACATCGATGTTCTATGAGAAGCAATCAAAATGTGTGCTATAATTCACTTTTTAGGTATAAATACACTTTGATTCACCTCTTCTGACAGACGAGAAACTTGAAATTCTTCGTAATTTGAGTCCATTTACCATCATAATTGTAGTTTATTGTAGTTTGGTAAATTACTCGATCATAAAATTGACTCTATGACTTGACTGTAACTCTTACCAGCAGTATTCTACTGCATTAAAAAAAGATAATTTGATTCCAGCACTGTGACGATTCTCTTTTTATCATTCGCTATCGTGAATCGAAGATTTTACATGAATAGAACTCTAATTTAGTACGCATCAAATCACAGAAGTCCAATAATCTCTTTTGACAACGTTCTCTTAGGTCGATTTTACTTCCTATTGATTAATTTGCAAAAATATATGAGTTGAAGACCATCGATAGACATTAGCATTTAACACATGCAGCAAGAACCAATCTCATTTTTGTATTTTTGCGTTAACGGTCTTCTCTTGAAAATGACCTCAATTTTCTTCTTCATAAACCTTTGCAAATGCTGATTCCTTCATTCATCTTAGAAGTCTGCGTATGTTCATATCGCAGCTCTTGTAACGTCAATCTAAATTTTCAAACAAGAAGTATTAGATTTCCATTTTCATTTGATTATTCTCCAAAAGTGTATCAAACAGCTTCAGTTTAAGCCTTTTGAAATAGAACAGTGTTGTAATGTGATCAGTTAATATTCAATCTACTGAAGAAATTGAACCTTTTATTCTGGAATGAAATCTTATTAATCGTTTGGACGCCCGTTCTAGGTAATCATCTATACTTTAGTTTTGATTATTTTATATTCTAGTACCATAATTACTTCAAATATTTATTTCATTGTCAAAAATCACCAACACATTCTATCAAGTTTTGATGCTAATGCATCCAAGTAATATTAGTTAAAAGTAAGGTTAATTACCATCATGTTATCAATTCCATAAGTGATAGTGTTAGATTGATTTTTGGTATTGAAATACGTAATTACATTATTCATAGCTGAATCAACTTCACAAGTTTCCATTTTATCGTTTATTCTCGCAAAATAACTCCAATATTATAGTTCAATTTATTGGGTTACAGTTTTATTCAAACAAAAATTTCTCCTAGTGTAGGCTACTCCTCTCTATTAGGGGTAACCTTTCAAATTAAAAAACGATTAGGTAATACGTTTTGGGCTATCCTCATAATTATGGCTGATATTAGCCCTCTTAATAGTCTATGTTACTATATCCTGACACTACTACTACTACTACTACTACTACTACTACTACTACTACTACTACTACTACTACGTTTATGCCCGGTTTCTGAGTTGTTCATTAAGTTTAATGGATCATTAACCCATTGTTCCAGCATTGAGTTAATGGTCCATTAAGTTAATGAACAACTCAGAAACCGGGCATTATTCCATTGAATTTTAATATCAGGTCGTTTAAAATCACATTTATTATTAAAAATCATATATTTCTATTCTACTCAAATAGAATTTATCATTCAATTTCTGGTATTTTAATCTTAAAATACAGAATTTATTCTCTCTTCTGTTTTTTAAACCTTGGTTTCCTAGAACGCGGATTAGGATTAAATGGGTAGCGGACAAGGCCGCATGCACTATAAACTCGATTTGATTCGAAATATTGTTTATAATGATGAATGATAATATATTCGATTAATTATATAAAACCGGCTATTATCGTCTTATATCTTCTCCCATACATACTCTGCTTTCAATAATAAGTTGTAAGTTAACACATAATTACCAACAACACGCCATCTTGATTTTTGATCTGTCCCGCGAGATATCAGGCTGATAACCTATTAATATTACGAAAGTGGAAACACGCTGCAGATGAAGCTTTTCGTATTGAGCGTGTTGTTGCCCCCTATTGTAGTGGGCACACCGATATCCCGATACCCTACCATCCCGATATCTCACCTACTCGCAGGACAGATCAAGATACAGTAGTGTGTTGCTGGAAATTATATATTAACTTCCATCTAATTATTGAAAGCAGAGCATTTATGGAAGAAGATTATGAGTATAATAGAAGTTTTATATAATTAATCGAATATATTATCATATTACATCACTAGTAGTTCCGTGAACAGTTGTCCTCACACCGAAGAATACGGATACTTGCTCAGAGGAACATACTCGATGTAATAAATGATAATTTCCATTGCAAAAAAATAAAACAATCATCAGAATCAACCCTTGATTCAATTTTCATAGTCTATTTCATGTCTGTTTTCCACAATGTCACTATCTCATCACCAAGGCTGTGTTTCTATTTTCCAGACAGCTGATCAAATCAAAACAGATACATTTTCTCATGTCTGATGAATGAATTTATAGAACAATATTAATTAAATTTGAATAATAATTATTTATTTAGTAATGACTTGTTATCAAACTTAATTTAATTTTTTTAGAAATTATTTGTTTCTCTTAAATAAATGACTGTGTTATTCTAATGAAGGCTCAACCAGATGAATAAGATGGCCCGAGGGCTATCTTCATATCTGATTCCAATTGCAGATGATTGAGAAGCTCATTTTAAAAATCATATGTTCCCTATAGAAGAAGGCCTAAGAGCTTTTCTCTTTTTCTTTTTAAATATCCTCTAAATGCAATTAAATTTGGAAAGTCCTTAAACATACATCGCTGGGCATTCTTTAAAGAAAGATCCATGCAAAATTTAATAGAATTCGGTCCCGCGTTTAGCCGCAAATGTGTTGCAGACAGACAAATGCGAAACAGGTGATTTGGAACAAAGACCTCTCTTTGTTCGGTCAATTATAAACTATATTTCGAAAGCAAATCGAGTTGATATATATTGTAGTATGTAGTGTATGCAGCCCTGTCTGCTGTAGATTTAGTCCAAATCCGTGTTCTAGGAAACCGAAGCTTAAGTATTAAATTGCATTGGTTTTAGGAAGATTAAATATCACTCAGGTATTCGAACCAATTCTGCAGGAATGAATTGGTGGATAATCAACATATTGATGGTGGCATTCTACCTGTGTACAACATTGATGATTGAAGTAGATTGCCAAAAAAGTTACCACAAAATCGATGGACACGAAATCATTGTAACAGACATCTCCAATCGTTCTGGTGAGTTTCCGATATATCTATATAAATAAAATTAGAGTTTTGTCTGTACATTTATCAGAATTGTATATTTTTTGGTTATTTTTACGTTTTATACATTAAATAAGCCGAAAATAGTCTTATCTCACTTTCTGTCTGTCTGTCTGTCTGTCTGTCTGTCTGTCACGGCCGCAAAGGTATTTTTCGCGGCCTTCTCCTCAAAAACGAGAGCATCGATCGGGATTTTAGTTATTGAACAGCATTGAAAACATTATTGACAATGTCTTTAGCTATAAAAAACGAAATTAACTTTTTTTAACAGAGTAATAAACGTTTAAAAACCAAGTACTGTGCGATTTTGGATACATTTTACGCGGCCTTCTCCTCAAAAACGAGAGCATCGATCGGGATTTTAGTTATTGAACAGTATTGAAAACATTATTGACAATGTCTTTAGCTATAAAAAACTAAATTAACTTTTTTTTCAACAGAATAATAAACGTTTAAAAACCAAGTATTGTGCGATTTTGGATACATTTCTTCCAAGTTTTATTACCACATAAGAATAAGAACAAATCACGTAATTTATCATGACTAGCTATTGTGCCCGTCCTTCGTACGGATTATGTTTAGAAATAAGACTAAATATGATTCGGCTTTTTTGATAGTAACGATCATGAAGTTGTTAGCAGCTTAGGCCCCATTCAGACGATACAGTTTTTTTGCGATACAGTTTTTTTTACTGTACGGTGTCAACTGTACTGTGATGTTCACACGGTCCGGCTTTGCTGCTTATTGCTGTGCTCTCCTCCTTTTTTAATTGCGCTTCCAGTTCAGTTTTATTTACTCCAGTCCAGGATTTTTTTTATTTGTGTGAGATTTTTTAAATAAGTTTCTTACTGAAGGTTTCTCTTAAATTTTGATCATGTACGAAAATTCTGGTTTCAATATTCCACACATTTTTCTCTCTTTATTTTTATATTAAGTCTTGTCCCACAAGGCGGGTCTCTCATATATTAGAGAAATTAAATTTTCACAATTAATATCTTCCACGTCTGGACACTGGAATTCACAAATAAAAAGATCAATGCTGAAGAATATCAATGAAGAAGATCAATGCTGACGATCTGAAGACTGCTTCCAGCATAATAAGCGTATCGTTTGAACATATCCATTACCGGTACAATACATGTGCCACCGGATACGGATAGTTATTTTGCGGTACAGCTGATTTTAGCGATACAGTTTTCGAAGACAAAACCGATTGTAGAAATCGGCTAGAACAGCTTTTTTACTGGATCCAGTCGAAACAGTATTGTGTGAACATACAATATGAAATTTACATGCAAACGAAAGCACTGCAAAATAACTGATACAGCAAATTTACTGTACCGCACAAGAACTGTATCGTGTGAACGGGCCCTTAGTAAACAACTTAGAATGTAAACAATTCAGTGAGAGGCATCAGAGAGAATATTTTTTGAGAACAGCTGATTGATATATCATGATAAATTACGTGATTTTTTCTTACATGGTAATAGTGCTACCTGGCGAATTCCCAAGAGCCTGGCACAAACCGCACCTTCCTAAAATGTTAATTTCTGTTTTGATAAATTGAAATTAGAAAATTTTGTTTTTTTCAACAAAGAAATAATTGATAAAACATAAGATGAGCTTTAATTCACCAGACATATGTTTCCTAAAAGACTGCAATGCTCCGACTACACAAGTCTGCAGACAGCGTAAATAACGCCGCGAAGGGCCCACCATTTATATTTGGGAACAGCTGATTGATATATCATGATAAATTACGTGATTTGTTCTTATTCTTATGTGGTAATAAAACTTGGAAGAAATGTATCCAAAATCGCACAGTACTTGGTTTTTAAACGTTTATTATTCTGTTGAAAAAAAAGTTAATTTAGTTTTTTATAGCTAAAGACATTGTCAATAATGTTTTCAATACTGTTCAATAACTAAAATCCCGACCGATGCTCTCGTTTTTGAGGAGAAGGCCGCGTAAAATGTATCCAAAATCGCACAGTACTTGGTTTTTAAACGTTTATTACTCTGTTAAAAAAAAAGTTAATTTAGTTTTTTATAGCTAAAGACATTGTCAATAATGTTTTCAATACTGTTCAATAACTAAAATCCCGATCGATGCTCTCGTTTTTGAGGAGAAGGCCGCGAAAAATACCTTTGCGGCCGTGACAGACAGACAGACAGACAGACAGACAGACAGAAAGTGAGATAAGACTATTTTCGGCTTATTTAATGTATAAAACGTAAAAATAACCAAAAAATATACAATTCTGATAAATGTACAGACAAAACTCTAATTTTATTTATATAGATATATCAATCAGCTGTTCTCAAATATAAATGGTGGGCCCTTCGCGGCGTTATTTACGCTGTCTGCAGACTTGTGTAGTCGGAGCATTGCAGTCTTTTAGGAAACATATGTCTGGTGAATTAAAGCTCATCAATTATTTCTTTGTTGAAAAAAAAACAAAACTTTCTAATTTCAATTTATCAAAACAATAATTAACATTTTAGGAAGGTGCGGTTTGTGCTAGGCTCTTGGGAATTCGCCAGGTAGCACTATTATTACCAAATGAGAACAAAAACAAATCACGTAATTTATGATGATTTATCAATCAGCGCTGTTCTCAAATATTCTCTCTGATAACTGTCACTGAATTGTTTACGTCCTAAGTTGTTAACTAAGCTGCTAACAACTTCATGATCGTTGCTATCAAAAAAGCCGAAACATATTTAGTCGTATTTCTAAACATAATCCGTACGAAGGACGGGTAGCTGCTAGTTGTGAATATATTCTTTATTTGCTTGTCAAAAGGAATTACAGTACCTGCTGCACATGCTTTCTTCAACCGCATCCTAATATACAGTATTTCCAATGTATTTTTTGAAGTGAGGATTGTATCCTTTTGAATCTCTCTACTGCTTGGAAAATATTATAACTTTTCTCGTTTGTAAAAGGTTTTATTATAATGTTTTACCGGCCATTTTATGCAAAAATAAGAAATACTGTGAAGCTTGCTAAAGCTGCTATGTAAAGTCCACCGTCAGCATTTTCTTCAAAACGATTAATGTTAAATCAATGTCCCATAATTGTTCCGGATGCACCACTCAAAGCTATCACTTAAAATGTCATTATTACTGTTAACAGGGTTTTTGAAATGAAATTAAAATATGCTTTATTAGGCGGAGTTGGGACTTGAGAGTCCCCTCTACCACTCAACCGTTTTTATTGAACGAGAGACTTTCTTCTTTCCTCTTATGATAAATATATTCTGATATAAATATATTATGAAAATTATGTCCCATAAGATGATATTTTCACTCTGGATTTTGGTATAGTGTTCACGTAGTATGAGAAGGTAGATAAATACGAAGGAAGCTAATATAGTTTTCTTTCAAGATTGGAGTCGTGATTGCATAAAGTGTGTTTCTGAACATTTTCTCATTTTTCTTTATTTTTTCAGAAAAATATCTTTCAAATAATGAATAAAAAGAACTCACCAATGTCAATTTTAAATATTCCCAATGCCTAGGTTCGGTCTATTTCGTTGAAAATCAGAAGTTTAAAAGTTCAATCCTTCCTTCAATTTGAGATATATTTTTTTTCTTGGAGTGCATTATAAGTTTTTTCGCTTTCTCACTTCTCTCTTAAAAATCTAAAATGTTAATGGAGTTCTCACTTCAAATAGTTTCATTCTCTTTAAAGTAAAATTCTCATCAAATTCTCTCAAACATTTTATTATACCAAGAGTGTACTGTCAATACTGTAAAGTACTGTGACTCCAGCGATGTTAGTAGATTACTGTATTTCAAATTTTTTCAACTTTGAGTTGACTTCCTGACGTTCTTCAATCCCTTTGCATGTATTGTAAAAAATCAGGATCTTTCACATACGTATATATAGCGATACATGTGTGGATGGATATACATACGTGGAATATACATGCATCAGTATACATGCATGGAATGCAAAGTTTTATACATAGCCAATTTCGACTGTTGGTGACTCTTTAGACCTTAACCATGTTTTGGTGACTTATTGATTGACATCGCAGATGCGTCAGTGTTACATCGCTGGTTTTACTGTAGGTCTACATTAGTTATCAAACTTTTTAATAAGTTTTAATACTTTATAGAATCATACTTGCAAAAAAATTTTCGAGACTAATTTGTGTGTTTTTCTTAATAAGAACTATATTCAAATTGCTCTCGTTAGATAAACATGATTTTCATTCTGTTCAGTTATCGAAAAACTAATTTTCTTACTATAATAATATTGTATTAATCCTTAGTTATGATTTTTCGAAAAAAATAAACATTCATGGAAGAAATGATTAATTTCCGAGTAGAGGCGCACTGATAAAAAGTACTTCGCTTGATATTTTAAAGTGCAAACTTTCTTTTAGAATATTCGATTTGTTAATCCTGTTTTAGATATGTTATGATATCTCAAAGGGTTTCGATCTTACAAGGCTTAATTCGTTTCTAGAATGTAATGAAAAATGTATAAGTCAAAAATATGTTGAATCATAGCATGCTCGATTAACTTTTCCTATTTTTATTATTCCCATTGCATATACAACTACACAAAGAATAGTTTGATATTTCATAACAATTTCATTATTTGTGAGTAAGATGAGGCAATAAATTTAATGACGAACTAATTAAAAACTGGTCGACCAAGTTAAAAACTGGTTATTGTCTTTTCTTATTCATATGATTAATTTCTGATGTTGGAGAGATGAACCATTCCTCCACACAGGCACTAGCCTAATGAGGAATGCACTTAGAATTTTATTGTATTCTATGTTTTCTATATTTTTATTTGAGTGAATAAATTATTTGAATTAGAATTCGAATTTATAGGTTGAGTTTGAGGCATCCCCAACATATCGATCATATTGCGGTTAGTTGACTTAGTTGTGAATAGCGGTTTATTGATTATCGAATTGTCTGCATCTCCAATGAAGTAATATTTAAGCTTCGTTGTAGGATTGTCTAATGCTGTATTGTGTTCCTGTTTTCAAATAAATATTATGCATTTGACAATAAACTAGATCACGGATTGGTATAAATTGCTCTTTATATGAATTATTCATGTACCCCCTCCCGTGGCACAGTGTAGCTTAATCAGTAGTGGTGTTTGCTTTCCCCTCAATTTAATTGTAGTAAATTGTAATCCTATTGTTCAATTAATCAACGTTGTTAAATTGTTCTGCCCTAGCAATGCTGATTATGTTTGTTTTCAATTGCTTGGTAGGTAAGCGCGATGATGAACCGAATTACACAGATTTGCTTAAACGATTCTTGCAAAGTTGCCGAGATATAATCACGTCGCAGTTTGGTAACATTACTTCTTCAGCTAAAAATTTTTATACTTTCGTGTCTGCAATTTTAGACTTATTACAGGTCTATAAGGATGGATATAATGCTTTTAAAGACTTATTGTAAACTCCGTCTTGAAAGTTGAATAATAATATCATTACTTTATGAATAAAAACATTTTTTCCGAGCGTGTGTTCTTTTTTCTGTACCATTCACTTACTGGTAAAAGTTATCTCTTATTTCCATTACATCTTCTATCCTTCCAAAAGCCTTTAGGCTAGATGTAGGTTTACTACTTGCGTTTATTTCTTAGGTTTAGGATTCTTATTCAATGAAGAAAGGTTTTCGATTTTATATTTCTCAAGCAACATTATATCTATTAATTTTTAAAACCCATAACTTGTGTTATAGTCATTACAAACTTATTCTATGAGCTTTGTTCAACTCATTCTCAAAATGAGGGGCGATCGTTTATTAATTTTCAGAGATAACTGGATGTTTTACTCGAGCATGGAAATGATATGTAATCATATTTATGGCTGAGCCTTGAGACAATAAGAGTGAGGAAAGTGTCAAATCCCTCACTGAAGTAAATTCTTTAAAAATAGAACAAAATACACATGTCTAATTCCTAGTTGCATTGGCTATGAATGTTCAGAATGTTCTATTAGGGACGCAACCCTTTGTTCTACCTTATAAGGCTGCACTCAATCCTTAATAAAATTATCTATAGTTAGTACTAGACTAGCAATAATTATTGGAGTAAAATTTATCTCATTCATAATCAATTATCTTACTGAGGGTCACTGCCTGGTTATAAGCTATGGTTATCTTGATCAATAAACAATAACTATGTGCAAATTTGAATCTCCAATTCTATCACTTGCAAATTACAAATTCTTTCAATTATTACCTCAATTGAAATGACCTCAAAGGAGAATGTAAGTTGCTTTAAGATGGATAAAGAAGATTCAAGTTATATTTTAATCAAAACGTAAACATAACCTGTGCTTACGAATATTTGGACTCTTTAGTAATAGAGACAGTTTTGGGCTAAACACCTGTTGTTTCTTTACAATTAGTTGTACTTCGACTGTATCAATAGATAAATAAATGAAGTTTCTGTGATTTGTATCCATGCGTGCAGTACAGTCTCACAGTGAGTGAACGATTTTATTTCAAGACTTCATAATAAAAGTATGGTTATTGTGAGATATGAGCAAGGCAATAGAGTGGAGCTCGGTGAATCGTAGGTCGTAGCTGGAATTGTGGTTGCAATGACGCAGGCCTATTTGCGGTGTAAAACCGAGGCTGGTATTTACGAAGTAATAAAGGGGTATCGTGATTGAATGTAATGATTTAGTGATAGGGTGGGCAACACGAAGCGATGAGTGGTGACAAGGTAGGCAGACTAGGCCAGGCCAGGGCAAGGGGCCATTGTCACGAGATATTAGTCTGTTCAGCCACTTCTCTTTATTAGCCATAAACTAGGCTTCAGTCTCATTCGCACCATAAATACTCTCACTACTTTACTACACGATGTAGGCTACCATCGCAAGGCAGAAGACGTACAGTGGCTACCAAAAATTATTAACTGGAGCAAATCCACCATAGAAGGAAGTTTGTCGCAGTAGAACTTTGAACATAAAACGTGGTTCGAATTTTTCAAGTGAAATATCTGAGAAAATAGTTTGCCAAACAATCAAATGAACTGTTTATCCAATTACTGGTTATACCATAGAAATTACAGTTTACAGTATAGCGTTGAACATAGAACGTAGTTCGAATTGTCAAGTAAAATATTAAGCATTCTAACATTCAATCAAATGAATTGTTTATACAATTACTGGTTACACACCATAGAAGCTACAGTTTATAGTAGAACGTTGAACATAGAACATAGTTCGAATTGTCAAGTAAAATATCAAGCATTTCATCATTCAATCAACTGAATTGTTTTTGTATAATATTACTGGTTGTACACCATCGAAATTACATTAGAATCTTAAAACTCCAAACTAATTTGGATCATAAATAGTTAGAATTTTCAATTCTAAAGCCGCGTCTCCACCAACCGAACATGTCTGCCGAATAAATACGAAAAAACGGGCAAACATTAAACATATGGGTCACCGAACATATTCGTGAGTTCAATTGAAATGTTCGGTCTGTGAGCGAACAGTGACGACCAACAACAGGTATTCCCACCACACCGATCTTAATGTTCGAGAAGGCGTCCACACCAAACCAACACCAAACAATGTTCGGCGACATAAGATAATTCCACCGAACACTGTTCACCGAGCATGTTCGGTTGGTGGAGACGCGGCTTAAGAAATCTAAGAAAATTGAATGTCATTTATTCAAATAAACTGGTTCATCAATTCAACTAAACGAAGGAAATTACTTTGAAAAATACGCAAACCTCTTACAAAGAAAGTTGAATTCATTTTTGTTCGGAAAACTGATTCAAACTCATTGTAAAAACATTCATGAGTGCGTTTGAATTTTCGTCGTTACAATCTCTTCCAAAACTGCGATCAAATTTTTGAAGAAAATACAGGCACTATTCTCATTTCAACAATTGTTTTTACTTTCATGGTTATACACGTTTGGAAAGTCTTACGCTTATTACATATATTTTGAGAAATCCATATGTAAATTTCATATGGCATAAATGATATGGATCTTAGTGAAAATCCTATTAATTAGAAATGACTGTTTATTTAATTAATGATTATTTAATGTAAATTACTATTCTCAAACGGCGAGATAGAACTACCCGTAAGGGTCTTACTATTATTACTTATACTCTTGAGTTTGAGAAATCCATGGGTACATTTCATATGGCATAAATGATATGGCTCTTAGTGAAAATCCTATTAATAAGAAATTACTGTTTAGTGTTCAATTATTCTCAAACGGCGAGATAGAACTACCCGTAAGGGTCTCCCCGCCAATGAAGGCCATACGCTATTATCATATTAATCATTCTGTTTTGATAAAATTAATAATATTCTTTCTGAGGTAGTGTACATTTTTCGAGAATCTGATCCCCTATTCAAACATATATTGAGAAATTGAGTATAAAACAATCATTCTTAGAAAGCATGACACTTATTGAAAAAACTGATTATATAAATTAATTGGACAATAGAAATTGAATTAACTTTTAATTAAAAATATACCGAATTCTCGTAAACAGGAGATAAAACAATAAATGCTGATTTACGCTTTGAGGAGATTTGTGAGATGTCGACTGCACTTACATATTAATCAAATACTAGGAAAAATCATAATTTCCTGGCGTACCGTACGTAGTTCTGAAATATTATACTAATTACTACAGAAAATTCAATATATCCTTGAAATCTATATTCCTCTTCTAACAGGTTGTTATCTTTAGTATTATTGGCTTGTGCTTTAAATATAGTATAGAACAAATAAATTCAATAAAAAATTAAGGATTAAGTCTAATTAAAAAAAAATTCTATTAATAGTTTATGTGATCTCTATCATACTCTTCTTGAAGTTTTCTGTCACTGGAATACTCTGAAGTCAATGGAGAACATTTTTCATTCCATTGACTGGTATTTAGTAGCGTAATGTAAAAGTGGCTTATCTTAAAACAGGTTCACATAGGATAGACATTAGACAAGTTGAATATATAATTGAAAAACAAATGAAAGAAAAGGCCAACTGCTTCCAAAGATCAATTAGAAGAAAAACGCTGTGTAAGTGCTGCTGCACGAAGCTGTTGCAAAGCTAGATATAATTACTAAATTACCATCAGAGATGGTGAGAGCTGAGAAAAATGCGACGAAATGAAAAGATGATCTTGAAAACCCTTTCTTCAACGGACTCTTTCCAGCTGAAACTTGAGTGGAGAAAAGAAAGTAGCGAGAAAGAAATTGGATAATGTTTCAGTGAGAGAGTGAGTGAGAGAGAATGAGAAAGAGTGACAATGAATGAGATAGAATGATAGAGTGAGGCAGACGAGTAATAGGGGAGTGGCCTTAACGAGAAAGCCGAGTTATGAAAAAGGAGTTTCTTTAAAAGAGCCGTTGCTAGCCTTGTAATGAGTGATAGATACAACATGTGCGTGCTGTATTTTTTGCAAAAGTTTTTTCACATTTTGTTAAACTGAGAAAGATAGTACTTTCTAATTGATCCTCATGTGGTATTCCACTTGCTATACAAATAAAATTAATAAACTCTTGCTTGCAAGGAAATTGTTTCAATTTAGCTAGTATTTTGGCTAAAATTTTGAAAAATAATTATTGTAATAATGGCTTGAAATATTCTGTCATGATGTCTATCAAATATGAGTATATTTTACTATTTCTTGTCAAAATAAAGAATAATTTAATTTGAATAAGTTATGCTTTCGAGAGTGATTTTATTCATTGATATCTATATTTCTAATAGGCTAAGCATATTTTTGTCATAATTGTTTTGGAGCGGTGGTGCTACCGATCACCATGTCCAAGGTGTCGTTAGAAAGGTCTTAGCATGTAGTTTTGCCATCAATTAAAAAAATTTAGGAAAGTCAACGTGGACATGGGAAAATATGGGGGTCAAAGTCGCGATTTTCCCCATATACATAACTAGCTGGCCCGACGCGCGTTGCTGCGTTCCCATAAAAATTCTTGATTTTATTATTTGTCACCTCCCACTGAGGTTACATTTCAAATTTCAACCTTCTAGGACTATTAGGGAAGAAATTAGCTCTAGGGCTCTTCCAGCTGATCAGAGAGGCCTCCTTCGTTGTTTTCTTACACAGTAAGACCTTACTCACCACCTCTCAATGAACATTTCAAATTTAAACCTTCCACGATTATTAGGGTAGAAGCTAGGTTTTTTATTTTATTATTCGCCACCTCCTACTGAGAATACATTTTAAATTTCTAGCTGCATTGGTTAACAGATGTCATCAACCCGGCATAATTACATTTCATCATACCCAGTCATATGTTTCCTACATACTGCAAGGCTCCGACTGCACGGTATCCTACATGCAAAGTTTTTGCGTTCCAGACAGCGTAAATAACGCCGCTAAGGGGTCTGCCCTATGATTAAAAACGGTTGACTTCTATCAGCTGTTCCTTTAAACTGTTTGGCCGGCAAGCTCAGTAGGTTAGGTGAATGATGATTTGCAAAACACACAAACAGCTTGTCCATCGAAACAGCGTGTACAGCAGATCGAAAAATTTCAAATTATTTTCCATATGATTAGAAAATCCCAGTAAGCTAGCTAGCCATGTACTCGTGCTTTGCATAGGCAAAACTTTAACCCCCTAAAAACACCCCTAAAATTGCGAATTTTGAAAAATCCTTTCTTATTGCACGGTGAAATCCTATAAGGATTGTTCATACGAAATTTCAAGTTCATAGGCCTAGTAGTTTTGGCTCTCCGTTGATGAGTGAGTCAGGGTATCATCCTTTTATAGATAGAGACTAGCAGCTACCCGTCCTTCGTACGGATTATGTTTAGAAATGCGACTAAATATTTTTCGGCTTTTTTGATAGCAACGATCATGAAGTTGTTAGCAGCTAAGTTAACAACTTAGGACGTAAACAATTCAGTGGCAGTTATCAGAGAGAATATTTGAGAACAGCTGATTGATAAATCATCATAAATTACGTGATTTGTTGTAGTTCTCATGTGGTAATAATAGTGCTACCTGGCGAATTCCCAAGAGCCTAGCACAAACCGCACCTTCCTAAAATGTTAATTTTTGTTTTGATAAATTGAAATTAGAAAATTTTGTTTTTTTTTCAACAAAGAAATAATTGATAAAACATAAGATGAGCTTTAATTCACCAGACATATGTTTCCTAAAAGACTGCAATGCTCCGACTACACAAGTCTGCAGACAGCGTAAATAACGCCGCGAAGGGCCCACCATTTATATTTGTGAACAGCTGATTGATATATCATGATAAATTACGTGATTTGTTCTTATTCTTATGTGGTAATAGAACTTGGAAGAAATGTATCCAAAATCGCACAATACTTGGTTTTTAAACGTTTATTATTCTGTTAAAAAAAAGTTAATTTAGTTTTTTATAGCTAAAGACATTGTCAATAATGTTTTCAATACTGTTCAATAACTAAAATCCCGATCGATGCTCTCGTTTTTGAGGAGAAGGCCGCGTAAAATGTATCCAAAATCGCACAGTACTTGGTTTTTAAACGTTTATTACTCTGTTAAAAAAAAAGTTAATTCAGTTTTTTATAGCTAAAGACATTGTCAATAATGTTTTCAATACTGTTCAATAACTAAAATCCCGATCGATGCTCTCGTTTTTGAGGAGAAGGCCGCGAAAAATACCTTTGCGGCCGTGACAGACAGACAGACAGACAGACAGAAAGTGAGATAAGACTATTTTCGGCTTATTTAATATATAAAACGTAAAAATAACCAAAAAATATACAATTCTGATAAATGTACAGACAAAACTCTAATTTTATTTATATAGATATGCAGTTACAAACCAACGATCGAGAAATCAGCTGTTTATTTAAGGAAGCTGTTAAACAAATAACATCTGACCCTGAAAAATGGTTCTTGAACGTACAGCTGGCAACAAAACACCAGTTTTTATTTTCACAAAATAAAAACATAACCAAAAAAACGTTCGACATAATGGAGACTATAAGACGTCGACCAGGACGGCCAAGAGGAGGAGGCCGACGAACTTTAACTGGTAGACGCGAACGAAATACAAATAATACTATTACCGTTGATAGCCGAATACAGCGAGCACCCTTCCGTGTTGGGTTTAAGTGTGTTCTCTCTCCAACAGCCGCCTGAAGATTTCACATTCAATTTAGGACTGTTGGATAATCGCTGCATAAGCTGTTCCGCATATAATTTCAAAGCCATTTTTTACGGCCAATTGTATGTCGCAGTAAGTAGAGCCCGATTATTTGATGGACTTAAAGTCTACATAAAAGATGGAGAACACCAAGGCAGACTTCGTCGTAACAACCGTGTTTACACTCGCAACATTGTTTATAGAGAAATTTTATAAGGCTTATTAATAAAGTAATTTTTATCATTATTGAATTAACTTGATTTTTTTAAATAGTAACACTTAAGATTAACTGCCTAGACGCATTGCTGGACAGAGTTTCTCCTTGACAGCGCACGATTTCGTGCGCCAGGTACGCTAGTTTCGCTTATTTTATTTGAAGTTACTTGATGAGTAATTGGAATTTTTAGCTCTCAAAACTTTAGCTACCTTACCCTACTGACCTATTTAGCTTATTACTCTCTCATCAACTCATTAAATGACATGAATGAAGATGTCACTAAACTTGTGGAGTGGTCTGATGCACATGGGCTGAGACTGAATCCAACAAAAACAAAAAGTATAGTTATTGGTAACCCTAGAATTCTAAATAGCTTAGATCTTGCCAGTTCTCCAAAGGTTGTCATTGATGGTAATGTGATTCCTTATTCGCAGTGTGTCCGAATCCTTGGCATTCAGATAGATAGTTCTCTTAGTTGGAGGGAGCAGGCAACACATGTATGCAACAAAGTTTTTGCTGGCATGCATCAGCTCAAGAGAATTAAAAATTATTTGCCAAGATCTGTCAGAGTCACACTGGTAAATGCTCTGATAGTTCCAATTCTTCACTACTGCTGCATTGTATACAATGATCTTTCCCATGAATTAAGTGAACGGTTGCAAAGGTCTCTCAACTATGCTGTAAGATTCATTTTTGATGCCAGAAGAGACTCACACATAACATCACTTTTCATTGAGTTAGGCTGGCTTAAATTGAAAGAGCGCAAAAAATTCTTCATTCTTTGTCTCACTTTCAAAATCCTTGTTATGAAGGAAGGTCCAACATATCGAAACGCTTTCACACTGATGACAAGTGTGAATCCTGGTCGAGGGACAAGGTCTCATCGTTATAAGCTTCAGATACCATTGCACCGCACTGGAATTTTCAATAATTCTTTTGTGGTTGCTGCCTCAAGAGAGTGGAATGAGCTGCCTAATAACATTATTTTTTCCGGTTCATTAAACATCTTCAAAAGAAGACTCTACGAACACCTCAATATGTACACAGTTTAAAAGGAGGGGTTTCTATTGTGTGGTTAATTTTTATTTTATTTATTTTTTAATTGTGGCTTGATAAGTAGGAAGTTTATTGGTGCTGAGTAAGATAGGTGTGAGTACTGGTGTGTTTATTTGTATTGTGATTGAATAATTGGAGAGATGATAATTTAGTCATCATATTCATTTTCATTCCTTATTCTTTATAATCATCCATGACCATTCAACGTTCTTTATCACCATTCATCATTCTTCATCACCATTCATCATTCATTAGCATTCTTGTTTTCTCTTCTTGTTCATACTACTACTTAGTTCTCTTCTTTTTTTTTTAATTTTTTGTTATTACCTTTATCTAGTTAAAGCTTATTTAGTTAGTTTAGTCAATTTGCTTTCTTAATATTTTCTGCTGTTGTTTATTGAACTGTATTTTTTGTAAATGATATGCAATAGGTCTCTCAAGACCTTGCATCAAAATAAATCAATCAATCAATCTACGGACAATTGAACATCAGTTTATGCGAAACCTGAAGCTAGTTTGTGTGGAGTGACATTATTTTTCAACGCAAAGAATGAGAGCCATCAACCATTAAAACCGAACATCGATTATCGAATTTGGTAGTCGAGCTTCAATCACTAGAGCTTTCTGCTAGGAATTAAGGCTCGTACTTGTGAACCTATCTTGAGATGCTTTTTGAATTAATGCTTTTAAAGTCTCTCCTAAGTTCAGGAAGTTCAGAGTCGTACTCAGGCGCTCTAAGCTTCATACAATTAGGCCCAATGTTGAAATTGATGAAACAACCAAAAGTTGAAAAACAGGTCGAATTGAGAACCTCTTCCTTTTTGGAAGTCGGTTGATAAAAAATAGTTTACACAACCATTCTACTATGCGTGGTAGTCTTTCATAAGTTCACAAATATTTGAATTGATAAAGCAACCATCAGGTATCTATTCAACTTGGGATTTGACTTGGAAGAGGGCTGAGATTGGGATGAAGAAAGTGTCACATTGGCTCAATAAAAATCTTCTCACACTAAATTGTGAGAAAACCCATTTTTTGTGCTTCTCGGCTACGCAGCAGGGTCAACCAGTAGAGAATCATCTGACAGTTCCTGACATATCAAATCACACTTCTTACACAATACACAAAAAGCAGGTGCAAAAATACCTTGGAGTTACATTGGATTCTTTTCTGCGCTGGGACCATCACATAAATGATCTATGCAAGAGACTGAGAAAACTCATCTACAAGTTCCGAATGCTGAGGTCATTGGTTGATTTGAGGTGTTTGAAGATAATTTACTATTCTGTAGTGCAGTCCTTGCTGACATATGGGATAGTAGGATGGGGCGGAACAAGTTATGCACACATTGACCCGCTTATAAAAGTGCAGAAACTAATAATGAAGATCATAATTAAAAAACCACTGCGTTATCCATCAGATCAACTTTTCAGCGAATTTGGTGTGATGGATGCAAGACAGATATATTCTAAAGAAATAATCTGCAGAATACACAAAAACACAGCACATTTTCAACACAGGAACCACAGTCACAGCACAAGAAATAGGCACCTTCTTATTGCAAATTTGGCTAAGAAGGCTTTATACCAGAGACACTTCAATCACTTAGCACCAAAACTTTACAATCTGCTTCCAAGAGACATACAGGAAATACCACACAGAAAGAAATTCAAAATCAATGTACATCACTGGATAATAAACATAGGAAGACAAACCATAGAAACCATAATTTCAAACAATATGTGAGCTCACTAACCTGATATTAAAACACTGAATCCTGAAAAATTTAAATTGCAAACCTGCTCTAGAACATGGCATGCCATAGTAGAGTAGGTAAATTTCCACGCAAAAAAAAAGATGTTTATAAAAAATGTAATCTTTGGTAGTTTTAGTCATGTAGTCTTATATGTATATGTATTTGTTTAGATTTAGTTTTAAATGGAAATAAATATTTATTTATTTATTCAATCAGATAGAGATAAGCTACGATTTCCTGGACTATCTTTGTGACAGATTGGATTGGCCAGCAAAAACGATTCTGTTCTCTGCTGTAAAATCACTTCCCGGTGGTTTGGAACCCACCCAAAACTGTTGGTCAAACTCATCAATCACAATTATTCAGTTCATTACCCACGCACAGTTCTCAGACCTCCAAAAAAAATAAGATTACACAAAATGTAAGCTTAGATCTGCCTATAAAAGTGGCAGCAAGTAGTATTCATGTGTTATCAGATGGTTTAAATGTCCACTGGCCACCGTACACAATCTACGAGTACTCGTGTGTGTAAAATTGCAACACAAAAGTGTCACAAAGTGAAAGTGCTTTCACTCGGACAGATCGCGTTGAGTCCGCAGCAGGAGGTTAATCAACTCGAAAACAATGAACTTTGAAGCTTGAATTATGATGGCAGGCTGTGAAATGGCGGCGCGCAAGTCAAAAATAATACAGTGTCACAGATAAAACGGCGCCGCGGCAAACCCGTGTCACACGACGGGGCGCGGGCCTATTGTGGCCAAGCAATAATTGCTAAGTCGACGATCGGCGCTTGAGCGAGAGAGTGAGAGAGTTGAGTGGCCGTCGAGATTGTTTGGGGTCAAAAGGGCGAAATAATATAAAAAGGCTAATACAAGAGCATCCTCGCGGCGAGTGCTGAGCATCATCATCGTGTGTTGTGTTATGATGGTAGGGGGTTGGAGCTCCCTTCACCCCGATGGCGTTAGGGGGGTGTGTGTGACCTGGCAATGGCGGCCAGAACAAAGCTCTGATTTATGCCCTCACAAATCATCCCTACACCCAGGATGCCCGTCCAACTTTCTCCATACCGATAGCCCATATATCACTTGTGAAAAGATAAACGCAATCCAGCAGGACTTGTGTGCTCGGCCAGGCTTTATTGAGCCGCCGTAGCGTTGCAGTGTGCTGTGCTGTGCAGTGCCGCTCGCAGTACGTGCTGCAAATTGTGCATTACGATTATGTGCTGTCGGCGGGCGGACGGACGGAGCTTGGCGCGGCAACTATGCGTTCGTGTGCAGCCCTTCTATTCGCCCCCAGCCACCAGCCGCCATCCCGAGCGAGGTGTCTTCGCTTCTCGCCGCGTCACTGTTGGCCGCTTCGCTGCTCGCCGCGTGTGGATCTGGATGTGTGTCATCGCTCATCATGCACTGCCACTGACCACCTCATCCATCTCTTATCACTCAACACTTGAAAACTAGCTAATAGTCATATTAAAATTGACGAGTAGGCACATTTGAGTAGGCTAGTGGGCACACGTTGTATTGGCGTAACACATTTTAATGTTTTCAAATGTGCATCCAAGTACAATAATTAATTATATTACTTTGGATTTATACGTTTGTGAATGAACCTAAAGCCGCGTCTCCACCAACCGAACATGTCTGCCGAACATTGTTGGCGAATACAAAATACGGGCAATCATTAAAAATATGGGTCACCGAACATGTTCGTAAGTTCAATTGAAATGTTCGGTCTGTGAGCGAACAGTGACGACCAACAGCAGGTTCCCGCCACTAACCCAACCACACCGATCATAATGTTCGAGATGGCGTCCACACCAAACCAACTCCAAAAAATGTTCAGCGACATCAGCTGATTCCAGCGAACACTGTTCGCCGAGTATGTTCGGTTGGTGGAGACGCGGCTTTAGAATAAAAAAAATGGATGATGGAATAGAAATTGTCTTGATGGGCAGATATGCTTCCAATCAAACAAAAAATAATAAAGAATAGAATAACTTATTTTTAAATGCATTTAAATGAAAATTCAGAAGATTTGTCTTTGGCTCAATTTATTATTAGTTTTATTGATGATTCATAAAATTTTTATTGATGATTTTCATGTAATTCTAGTAATCCTTCCGCTCATTTTCTCCATTTAATGAGTGAATTTTAGCTAAAAGTTGTGACGAATTCACAATGATTTAAACTTCGCGCTCAGGTACACTTTTTTTGTTGGCAGTTGCTAGGTTCACTATTTTAAATTTAATGAAAATCATTTGAAGTTTTGTATGTAAATTTCTGTGAAATAGAATTAATTATTAACATTAATAGTTGACTTGCTCTTAGTGTATTAAAATAAATAAATATAAACTAATGTAAATCCTGCACTTAATGAGAGATGATTGATTTAGAAGGCTGTCTAGCGGTAGAATCACGTGATGTGGCGTGGTGTCCAGCTCTCTTTTTTTATTGGTTAAGTCCAGAAAAAATTACAATGTTTTGTTGAAACTTGCATGTCAACGGGTAGCGTCTTTTTGAGGCTTGGCGTGGCTTTGTACTTCTTGATGGCTTGTGCTTGAAAAGGAAAGACAAGCAATGAAGAGGAAAAATTTTTTTTGATTGAGAAAGATGTCAAGTTACCAATTTTTTCAGTTTGAAATTTAGTATAAATTACAGTTTGACCTTCCAGCCTTCTATTTATCGTTTCAAAAGATTGAGTTTCGTTAGTATTCGTAAATGTAATTGAACTAAATATCACCACCAACTGTTGTTTTCTTTAATTTTTTTTTTTGTAATTTGTGATATTAATCTTAGTTTGTAGTCAAGAGAGTAAAGAGCAAATTGTAGGGCAAATTGATTAATTTCAGTGGTCCCAGTTGGAGGTACGAGTTGTGGATCAATTTGGCATCACTAATTAGCAGTTTGAAATTTCAACCTGATTTGGGATTGTACCAGATGAATCCTTAAGCCTGCTCATGGAGTGCAGTGACATGGTTATGGACTGGTAACTGTAGGATGAGTGTTCTGTGGACCAAATCAAGGTAACCTTGCATTAATTTCTTGAATTAGTGGGCCCACTTGTCGATAGTGCGATCGATTATATGGACTGACATAAGGACACATTTGGGGGGAAAGTTTAATTGTTGAACGTATATCAGAAAGAAGTTTAGTAGTTGAAAGTTTAAAGTATGTAAGAGATGTTTGCCTCAGGAAGAATATCATTAGTATCAAATTGTGACGTTTTATTTTTAAATAATATTTGATTGATATTTAGTTTAGATAAAATTTCTGTGATATTGTGTTGTATAGTTTTTAAAAAAGGTTTGATTAGGTGACGAATTATTTTAATTTTTGTGAAAGAGTAATAAATCTGGAAGGTCATTACTGAAGCTGTGTTTAATTGTCTATTCCGTTTCTTGTTGATTAGAGTGTTTGGTCAGTCCAGCAAATAGTAAAAATGACTTCGTCATTTTTCCTATTTGGGTAATTTATTTTATGTTGTCCATTCAAAATTTAAAATTAAAATATATAAAGGACAGCATAAAGTAATAATATCGTGTCATCAGGTGTAGTGCCAACGTACTGCTAATTTTCACTTTATTTCATAAATTTGGCTCATTCCTTCCCATTTAATAATGTGTGATTCTTCATATTCAATATACAAAGGGTACATAAGTGGGTTGAATTGTTGCTGGATAAATAAGGTAAATGTCATGCTTAGCTGCAGTATGATGATGTTGAAGATCCATCTTGTTTCCACTAGTGCATAATAAAAACATTTAATTTAAACATTCCCATCTTCTACACGCTGCCAAGTTATATGAATACTACTATTATTTTCATAAATATATTATTGCTGTTTGTATTTTTGTTTCTGGAATAAAACATTGAAAAAATACTTTCAAGTGGAAATTGTGACTCACGTTATGGCATGACGACAGTTTCAATCTGTTGTAAAGAGCATCATCAGACGACCCACAGTACACTGTGTACACTGTGTACTGTAGGTCGTCAGTATACTGTGGATCGTCTGAGGATGCTGTTTACAACAGAGTGAGACTGCCTTCACGCCATTACGTGTGTCACAATTTTCACTTGAAAGTGTTTTTTTTTTTTAGTTTTTATTATATAATATACGAAGGAGAAAGGATGTTTATTAGTCTCAAGATTCACTTACAGCATGAGCATTCCACGTAGCCCTGAAATTGAGTAATCCTTATAAAAAAATTATATTTTTTACATGTTTTCAAGCTCTTATTTATAAGCAAAGAAATAAACGTTATTCCATATTCTTATTATATAGTCAGTTCCTTTTTACAGTGTTATTAATATTTAAACGATAAGTCAAATAGATGATAATTTTGAATCCTTGTGCAGTCATACCTTCCTTTTTTCAACCTTTTTTTCTTATTATAGAAATACTTATTGTTGCAATTGAACGTCCTTATGCCAAAAATATAGGTTTTCACATCTTAAAAAGTTTCAAAATGTAGTTTTATTGAGTTAAGATGATTATGGAATGATACTTACTTTTATCGAAATAAATTCATTTTTAAACTGTTCATGTCTGCACTAGCATAATACTGAAGCAGATAGTACTCTAGTTTCTCTACTTCACTTTGAAGTCGTAACTAGGGGAGGGGTACCGTTCAGTTGCATCGACTGGTCCACACAGTCTTTATATGGTACTAATGTGTTCTCTCTCTTCTCATGCTCATCGTTCTTGTTCTACTGGCTCTAATAGGCTAATTATGGCGGACCCAGTTAGCCGTCGGCAGTTTTTCTTCAGCTGCTGAAATAATATGAAACTCTCGTTAGTGTAATGATTATTCACGCGCCATAAGCGGTCTAAACGCAAAAAAAAATTGCTCTCAAGTTGACGCTTCTCTTGCCGGGGGCCAAATAGGCAAAACGCCATGCTCGACGATCACTGTTCTTAGTGCATGACTGGTCCCAGTTGTTAGTTTGTGCTGTAGTTGGGTGATGGGCAAATTGGTCTTCTACTCTTTCTTTGTCGTCTATTATGGGTCACTCCTTCAATGGAGAGGGAGCTAAAATAGAATATCAGTGTTTGTCTGCGACTAATGGCTTTTAATCATACTTCAAACTTCATGAATATCTGTGTTAACCTCAATGTTTTGGACAAGGTAACAAATCAAAATCTGTGAAGGGAGCAGTTTTGGACTTAAGTCTGTTACACCTTCGTATTCGTTGAAAATTTGTCACAGTAAATAAATATCTATTGTTTTTTATTAAATTAATGATACTATTTTAGAAATAAATTATTATACTACTATTATAATGCCTTATTGATGAAATGATCTACAGTCTAGGAAATAGTCGTATTTCGTATTTATCTCCTGAATAATGTAAAATGTGATTTAATTGAACTACAAGTATTTAGCACTTCTTAGACTTACACTATTGAATACTATAATTATTGTTTACCAAATAATTTATATTATGCTGAATAGAGTTGTATAGGAAAATGTATTGAACTCAGAGTAGTTGACTACTTATTAGGCTTACTCCATCGAATAGTGTAATTATTGTTTACCAAATAATTTATATTATGCTGAATAGAGTTTTTAGGAAAATGTCTGTGAAAATATTTTTTGAAGAGCGATAAAACATTAATAAAATAGGACTTTTCCTATGTTGTGGAAAAACCAATGAAATTCGACATGAAAATATTGTTTAGAATGCATTTTCAACGAATATTGAAGTTGTTAGAATTGTTAGGAAATGAATATTTCATAGAATTGTCATGAAATGAATATTTTATAGATTTGTTTGGAAATGAATATTTCATAGACAAAATAGTTGCATGTGAGGAACAGCTTCTTTAGTTTATCACATTTCTATCACATATACATGGATCATGACACTGAGCACTGCCACAATCATAGAAGGTTTTGTATGTAGGCTATGTCTTAATGTTCCAGGGCAATTGTTAGGTCCATTTTTAGAATAATTGTAATTGAAAAAGTATCAATTGGATAAATGAATCACTAATGATTATTCATTGTGTTTGGATTAAACCACAGGGATAAACATTCTATTCTACTACAATATTATAATCATATTCTTGGCTATTATTATTATTATTATTATTAGGTTATTATATAGTCTGCCCTTCTTTGTGTCCATTTAATTGATAATGGAGTTGACCTCACTAAATCAAAATCTATTCAATGCATTTTTCCGGGACTGTTAGCATTATAATAAAAGCTGGGTCATTCCCACGTCTCTATTTTTATCAATTCTCGAATAAATACTATTTGCAACCGTATTATGAATTTCTAATGGAATAAAGCTATTATGCTAGAAAGTGTTTCTTTCACTGCAAAATACTCTTTATTTGAATAGAGAAACCTATTGTCATGTCCCATGAGTAGATTAAAATAGAAATATGAAATATTCCCTCATAATTTTTCCTATTATTTAAACACTTGATACATTTAATTAATTATATTTTATTTTTTTATTTGTTCTAGGTATTTTCAGTTTACTTCTCAAACATTGAACAATTATAACTTCAATTGGGTGAGTCCTAATTATTCAATCTATTGTGTAAGGAATCATATTTTCTCGTAAACTGTCTTTTTTATAACTCTTTGTTTTCTCAAATATCATTATCAGGTTGATTTCTCTCGAAGACGATGTAAACTGTGTACGCTCTTATCGTGGTCAAAGCCTGAGTCACATTTCTCATTCCAAAACGAAATTCACTGGAAAACATAGTTTAAAAAAGAAGTAACATACTATATTATGGCTCTGGTAGCGCAGTTGGTTAGAGCGCTTGTCTTAGATAAGATAGGGCTCTAGCTGGCTTCGTTTCCTGCAGCCTTGGGTTCGAATCTCATTCAGCCATTGATGTTCCTCATCATTCACCTATTCACCTCATTACCCACGCACAAGTCTTTAGACTCATGTGGGCATCATCAGCTATAAAAAAATTGTCACGATCATCATCTATTCTTTTTGAGAAAAACATTAGAAATTCTGTATTCTGCCTTCGAATGTTATGTATCTCAAACTGAATGTCGATTCTTAGAAACCATTAGTTATTATTTGTCAAATATGATGCAGTGAATTTTCTGGTGTTACGGTTTTCTGAAGATACGGTTGGCTGCCACTTGTAAAGTACGGACAGTGCTGTACTGAGGTACAGCTCTCTTCTGCTTTTCAATTTGATAAGAGCCATGTGCAAAAAGTAGAGTTTGTGTACCTCTTTCTCTTCCTCCCACTCGCCCCCTCACTTGATCTCGCTCTCTCGTTATTTTCAGCATTTATTCCGTTCGCGTCAAGCGTGTAGACAGACGCCACGAATTCGGGGTTTCTCTTCCATACTGCGACACCCCGGCTGCTGACTGCTGATGAAAAACATGCTTTGAAGTCAGCTGCTCTCTTTCTCTTACCCTCCCATCCCCCAACCACCTCCTACCCAACACACCTACCGAAATTCGCGAGATTGTAGAAGATGGTGAATGGCTATGCCAGCTATAAATGCAAGAAGGATAGTTCCGTTTATTTTGGTTGGGTTTTGTTTGCTCTCGAGTGTGTTTGTTGCGATTCGTATGTGCGTATGAGAGAGCCCGAGAAAGAGGGTGTTTGAGAGAGAGTCAACGAGAAAGAGGGTGGGAGAGAGAGCTAATGATGAAGAGTAAGTGCTGTATGAGGATCACCTTGCAGTCGCTTCTGGGAAGTGATATTAAATATTCTGCAGAGTGTGGGTGGTGTTGCCTTTAGCCGCCTCTGCTATGTTTCATCTCCTTCGCAGTAATTCCTCCCATCCAATTAGTCCATACAAACTTCTGCGGCCAGTCCCTGTGTATGTCTCAGCTTTCATTGAAGGACTTCTCAGTTTCCTCATACTTGGTGATTTCATTGGGCGATTATTTCCTGTTTACGTTATAATTGTTGTTAAACTGCTTCACTTGATTCCTTTCGTGTCTCCCATTATGGAATGCTATAGATATAGAATATATCAACTTTACCACATGTTGCACAATACACATATATAAAATTGATCGTATGTTATACAGTATATACATGTATGAACTTTAGCTTCAATAGCTCAAACTGAACTGAGCTTTCTCTCTTGATTATAATAATCAAGGCTATATGAGCAGCCGGGTCAGATAGATAGATAGGTTTAGAGGAGTCATTAATATCAGATACCGTTTCTTCCTCAAATGGAAGTTTGAAGATACCCACACTTGAGCTTCAGTGAAATAATGATTAATTACTCCATAGAAACACTTTTTGCACCTTTAATTTTATCACCTGATCCCATTATTGAACCAAAATAAACACTCAACTTCAGTTGCATTAACTGTTCAGTCAAAAATCTCACATACAAGAGAGCTATCGATAATAAATTATGGTTTCTGCTCCTGTCAATTCAGCTCTTATCGCCTGTATAGACTTATTTATAGAATTCTACAATAATCAATAATTTTTGAACTCATTATTCCAGATCAGAGATATAGGGATAAAGTTTTGATAATCTAACTATTATTCGCTTTTGCTCCGTTTAATTTATTCCATGAGAGTGTACTGTGGGTCGTCTGACGATGCTCTTAACATCAGAGTGAAACGGCCGTCGGGCCATAACGTGAGTCATAATTTCCACTTGAAAGTGTTTTTTAAGTTATTATTATTCCATGAGACTTCAGGCGTTTGTTAGTCCGGTGGAATAAAACATGTAGGCTACTGTAATAACAAAAACAGATTCGAGTCGACGCATGGAATGGACATTGAACTCCTAGTGGTGTGTAATTTGAGCTTTTACGTTTTCTTGTAGGTAATTCAGATATCTTTGAACAGGTTCTCATATTTTTGTAAATATTATAAGAAAACTTACCTAATATTTAATATTATCAATCTAGGACTGAGCATGGCAGTTGCACTGCTGAATAATTTTTGTAAACTAAATTATTGTAAGAATTAGCAGATCATCAGTCAGTGTTAATTTCCACCCTAAAACAATGTTTCACTCTAAATTGTATTTGGAATGAAGATTTCGAGCACTATGCTCCGCTACCGTCAAAACTTTACTCTTTCTCTCATTCTCTTTTCTGTCTCACACACACACGCGCACGCGCCATCCTACACCACCGATAACCCTTCCTTATCATCAGTTTGCTCTTTAATGAACATTCAGTGAGCTAGCGATGCACTTTTTCACGGCAAATTAAATTATAAAGGTTATTCTGCCCGACGCAGCAAACAGTCGAGATGGAGGTAGCATGTTAATTGTGATGAAGAAATTAGTTGCTAATTAGATTATAAACTTTCTCCACCCTTCCAATAACGGCTCCAGATCATAACTAGTTACCGTATTCGTCCATCCAACTTAACAGGGTGCAAATTATTATTTCCCTTGTTTCTAGAGGGAACGGTGGAAGCAATCTAGGTCTACGGGATTCTTACTTCCTTATACCTATTACATGAAACTAGAGTTTGTATAGTGATTGTTGATAATATGAAAAAAGAGATGTTTTTATCCCTGAAATTTCAATTAGTATCTAGAGTTTTTGTAATACCCCCAAATACAGTTCCTCAATACAAGTAGGATCAGTTACTCAATATTTTTTGAAATTCTAAAACATTAATCTAGTAATACAATTCTTAAAATAATGTAGACTATACTACGCCGTTAATACTTTTTACTATCTGAAATGAACAATAATTATTGCTTCAAATATATGAGTGTTCTCAAAATACCTGAAAAATTACGTTTTAATCGTGCAAGTGAAGCTTGTTTCAATTCTTGTTCAATTGATTTTATGTTCTAAAAATTTTTCATTTCAACAGATGGAATCCTTAATATTTCCAACTGAAATAGTTACGTAATATATTTATTATATTATTTTATGAATGTATATTTTACCATTTCAATATGTTGTAGCCTAGAGGTTGTAGCCTGAGGTATATAATTATTAATAAAATGTTTTTTTTTAAATTTAGATCTTCAATCTCTGGTATTTCTTCAAACAATTGTTATTGGTAAATTTCTGCTGATTAAAAAAACATAAAAATACATATAAACTAGCAAAGGTAAGAATACTTGGCGTAATGAAATCAAATCCTGAATATAAAAAGAGCTTATATCAGGTGCAAGATTACATTCTCTATTCATTCTCTTGAGCAATTAAAAATTTTATTAATCTTTTCTGTGGTGCACTTGTCGCATGATTTATTCTGCCTGCAAGATAACAAGAGCGCTTTAAACTGTTCCAGCGCATGAATTATGTGTGAAGTTGAATCAATGAAATTTATTCAAGACGAGGGAAGTCAGTAATGGGCCAAATTGCAATTTAGCCTAATGTTAATTTCGCTGTGTAGAACGGACAAGATAAAGACGAACTGGTGTCGGCTGCGATGACTGCTGAAGGCGACGCAAAAAGAAGTGAGCGAGAGTGTTGTGGAGGGGTGGAGGAGGTGGGTGGATGCTGCTAAGGGAACGACGTTAGCTGGCATCAGATACAGCTGAGACAGAGGAAGACAAAATTACTTTTCCTTCTTCAGCTCTTTCTTGCTTTTGCCATCTAACTTTCATTCCATAATGGAATGATTAGAAAGATAAAGAAATAAAGCAGCGGCAAAAGACGCTGTTGGTGATGGTGTTGTTGTAGGAGAGGGATGAACAAAACGTAGAAAAACAAGAAGAGAAGCTGCACGCCCGCACGCGTGTCCTCGCTAGCGAGCTGCGCGCACTCCTGGGGGCCACAGAACGGGGACTGAAACACATTAAGACTGTAACTTCTTGATGGGCTCAACTTTTAATACAAAGTTCCGCCTCATATGTTGTAAATAATGGCGGTTGTGCCCATCCCCACCCTCCTCACCCATCCGCCCCACAAAAACAGACCCGTTAAAACTTTGTTATTAAAACTGGCATGATTAAATATGAATAACAACTGCATTACGGCACCAACAATTCCCATTCTAAACCTTTATGAATCGTCAAGTCCGACTGAACAATAATATCACTTGTAATTTCCGCTTGTGACTATCCGTGCTGAAGAACTTGCGTAAATGCTATTGCAGTCGGCGGCCGTCTTATTCCCACTTGAATCGCTCTCCGCTGTTCCGCTGCCACTGTGTTTTTCGCAAATTCAATTAGGCCACTAGCATCCCGATCTACAACTGTATTAGCAATGTTTGTACCGCAACTAGTAATCAGTTGTTCCGGAGCGGAATTGTTACCACAATTTAAATATATATTTCCAGCAACAGTTTTGAAAGTTATTCCCCATATTGTTACAGCCAGCCCACTTTATATGAGTTCGAAATTTTGCTGCTTAGAATCACATACATTTAATAATTTCAGCAACAGTTTGGAAGTTACTCCTTATATTGGTCCATCCTAATTTTCTAAATTTGAATAATTCTAATCAGAGTTATTTAAATGCCGCCTTTTCATATTGTGTACTCATAATTTACATACTTAGAAAAAGGGTTTGCTCTGAAGTTGATTAAGAAAGTAATGAATAACCTTTATTTTTATCCATAATCTAAATAAATTACCATCAAATATTTTTATGTTTTAAATCCTGTTCAGTATTGTTTTGGAGGCTGTTTTTTATATCAAATTCCCGCATAAAAGTCTTGTTTTTTAATAAACAGAAAAGTCCAAAATTTTGTAAATCGAATTTTTTAACATACCGTACTTCCAGCGCTCTTAAAAGGGGATGGTAAGTTCATGAGAAATTTCAAAATAAATTTTTATTGTTAAATCGATTTCCACCAATAAAATTAGCAAAAAATCAATCTTCAAAAAGTTTTAAAAATTTATACATTACAGAAATTACCCCTTATACTTAACAGAGAATTACTATGCATTTTCGACATCAGCCTGCTCTCAATATTCACCTCTAATCATGAAAAATTGAAATTAATTAATAAAAAAATATTTTTGAAAACTTGTTCCTTATGAAAAAATTGAATATTTAAGAACATTCCTCTTCTTTGGTCATAAATTTCTTCGCAGACGCTGGATTTGAAGGGTTTCTCAAATAAAACTTAGGTAAACTTGAAATTCTTCGGGTAATGAATGTAGCCGCGTAATGGATGTAGCAGCGCCAACTGGCGGAAAACCGAAGAACTTCATGCAAAGTCGCAGAAAAATTATCAAGCGACTGCATATGAAGTCGTGATTATTATGCAAATGAATGAAAATAGTATCAATCTGTCAAATGTACAGTAAATTAAATTGCAATGGTAGAAAGTAATTAAATTGAATGCCTCTTCGTCTGCCTCTTTTCAGAAGTGAAATGCTTTCCCCCAGTATCTCCAGTAAAAGTGTGTGAAAATCATATATTTAATTGAAATACAGTCAGTTTTGATATTAGATTGTTCATCAAGTATTTTGTCATGGAAAACATCACAGAGAAACTATTGATAAAACCGTAGAAAATTTGAAGGAAAACCGGACTTCACTTTTCTCACTCACAGACATTGCATTATTTTACCATTTACTGTGAATTGCATCCGTTTTACTGTTATTATTGTTATAGAGTGAAGCTCTGATTGTGTGATACTTGCCAGATGATTTTCTGTCTGCGATTTGTTATTGAATGAGAAATACATACAATACAAAGAGCTATATATCTATGAATGTGCCGATACTACAGTATACTGTAAAACAAATACACTTTTATTGACATTTCCGAGCAGAAAAATCAGTAGAACGGAACGTAATGTTGACAATGTCAACAGCTATAACTTCTAGATCCGTAACATTACTAGATCAAGTGGGGAGGAGGGTAGGGTTGAATGATTTCGAAAGTGTGTGTTTGTGAGTGTTTTAGAGAGAGAGAGAGAATGAGAGAGTGTGAGAGGATGTGAGGGAGTGTGAGTGAGAAGAAATGACGAGTAAGTGATGAGAAGGTGAAGAGATGAATGAGCAGGAAAATGTATTGAGAAGGATTGAATGAATGTGAAAAAGTGAGAGAGAATAGCTTGAAAAAACGAGGGTTTTCATCGACTTCAAGAGCTATGGCTGTTCTTAGTTTCAACTTTAGCATACCTTTATATACGATCATACCTATTCATAACCATTACATCAATAGTACAATATTGCAATTGATTTTTATTAAATTCTTGTAATTTAAATAATATCTCATTATGAAAATAATTTCTCAATCACCTAAATAAAGGTCCTTGGCATTTCCTTAACTTTTCAATGGCGTTATCCAAATAACTTCTATTAGCAGGAGCATAGAAAGTAGTTCTTTTGTGGCGTAGTAATTCTCTCTAATAAGTTGTTGTGAACTGCACTCATTAGTCTATATAAATGATTAATGGCTGAAGTTCATGCATTTATATGCCTTGTGGCTTGAAAGTTGCTTTGGCTTAGTAACTTTTCCATTTCCCTTGCTTACAAACATTTTTTAAGACATAATTTTTTGTAACACATTTTTTATTTTTACCTAAAAGCGTCATACATTATTTAGTAGTTGTATGGCAAGTTCAGTTGTTGAATAATTCACATTCAAAATTGGGTTAATAATGTCTTGCGTGGTCAGGGGAGTCATTATATTGAGAGGTTTGAATAAAATTGAGTATTCACTCCGTATTCAAGAAATGTAATCGACTTGAGATTCTTTTTATTTGATGTGAATGAAATTGAGTCAATCATTGTTGTTCTCAAGCCTTCTTATCGACTCAACAGAGTGACAGAGTCACTCAACGGAGTCCACCCACTCAACTCTGAGTGCGTACTCAACGTCATTCTTTCAGCTTTTTGTGCGTGGTACACCTAGGAAGGAACTAGTTACACCCAAGTGATGCAGGCTATATATAGAGTCAACATTATTTTTAACAGTTTTTAGTGTTTCTTTTCAAGTGAACTCTTAAATTAATAGTGGTGGAGTGAGAAGACTCATTTTGTTATTTTTTGAGTGAAGGTTTTAGCAAATCTTAAATTTTTAGTCTGTGTTAACCTTAATGTTTTGGTCAATGTAAAAGGGAGCAATTTTGGACTTGAGTCTGTTGCGCCTTCACATTCGTTGTAAATTTGTCACAATAAATGAATAAATAAACATTTATTAGCGTGATTCATTTATTGATATTTCTTATACCACGTGTATACAAATGTCCAAAAATAATAATAATAATAGTCTTTATTTCCGCAAATACAAACAAGCAAAAAAAAAACAATACACAGGAAAAAAATTATACATGATAAAAAATTATTATAAAACAATCAATTATTAGGAGAGAAACCAAGAAGTTACAAAGAAAAAAATACTTAGTTCACTTCAACTATCGTGTACAAGAAATAAAATGTTATAAAAAAAAATATCTGCAGAAATAATACTGTATGCAAATAATTTCATTGTGAAATTATGTCGCATACAGGAGCATCATAGGATCCAACAAAGATGCCTTGAATTGATGTAATAAAAAAAAATGAATAATAGAATTGAAACACTTGGAGGAAACATAGAAAAATAATAGTACAAAAATGTATGAGTAGAAACAATAAGGACTAAAGATATACCATTAATTCAATAGAATTGATAACTTGAAGCATTGAAAGCGAATTAAAATTAATCAATAGTGTTCGGACTCTATTTTTCAAACGTCCAATTCAAATTGCGATCCTTTTGAAAATGGCAGTGGATTGAAATATAGATTTATTGGGACAAATCAGACAACATTGTGTTTTGTCAACGAACTTTGTGAACATTTTAAATGCGTATCAATGACACTTGCAACGTTGTGTTGGCCTATGCAGACTGCAGCAGCGATGACACTCCCAACATCCGGCCGGAGTAGCGCTAACTCAATTTTCCGCATCGTTCCCGATCTTAATAGCTTTCCAACAGAGAAACAATATTCTCTATCTCTTTCTTTTGCGCTTTTTTAAACGCTCTTGAGCGAGCCGTCGCGCCTTGCAGCGTTTCTTCCTCCGCCCCCGCTTCGCTTCTCTTCTATTCTTCTGAACGATCTACGCTAAGTGCAATAAGAAAGAAACATGACTAATTTCTTTTGCCGGAGCTGGAGATAGCTAGGAAGGAGAAGTGGCTAATGATTAGTTTTTGGGAAAGAAGTGGGTGTCGCAAAATACACAGCAACGCAGAACCTTACAAAGCATTTGCATCAGATATCCTGAATTTCATCATTATCAATTTTCTCTCTATTATTTTGGTATTCAATTGTTATCTGGTCATGAATAATCATGATCAAAAGTAATAGATAGGGCTTGTCAAACTTAGTTTCTATGCATCTATAGTCTACTAATGTAGCTGGACAAAACAGCATGCACAATGTCTGAGTGAAATTAGGTTTAATAGGGAAGTGATAGCCGTGAGCCGTAGCAGGTATCTGTTCAATCAGATAGAGATAAGCTGCGTTCTCCTAGGCACTCTTTGTAACGGTGACCGATTAGATTGGCCAGCGAAAAATACACTGTTCTCTGCTGTAAAATCACTTCCCGGTGGTTCGGAACCCACCTAAAACTGTAGGTCCAGCTCATCAATCACCATCATCCAACTCATTACCCATACACAGGTCTCAGACCTTTGTGGGCTTCATCCTTCAAAAAAAAAAAAAAATGCATAGTGTATATTACAAATTTCATATGATGCACTACTGCAATACAATACACTTGAGTTGAATCTTAATCTCAATCTTGGGAGTCCGGTCTCACAATATGTCAAATTATCAATAGATAAACTGAAAAACTTCATTAAGTGAATAATAAATCTGTTAAATAGGCACTTGAAGTGAACTCATAGCATTTTCAGTAGGAAGCTTTTTTCTCTCTGGTGTCTCTTGTTGGCCTCGCTTTTCCCATAGATAGATGATCCTCCTCAAATAATTAAGCCTTTTTTCTCTCTTTTTTCTTTTTTTCCCTCTTTTTTTTGCTGTAATTTCTTTTTCTTTTCATTTTTTTTCAATTTGTCTTTCTTCTTCTATATAAAATTCTACCGATTCAGACTTTTCTTCGCACACAGGCATTGTTGCCCATGTGGAGAATATTTGTTTTCTCTAACTTATTGTCATTACCTATGTACTTGTTTTTTAAAGAGGAAATAAAGAAAAATTCAATTCAGTTCAATTCAGCTCATCTGAAAATACATTTTTTTGTACGGTAATCTAAAAATCTCATAAGCTTTTAAGTGGTTGATCATTCCAGGAATTCATCTACTCAAAATTTAAACTTACTAGGAGTAATTAAATAAATTCTTTCTCATTGAAGTAATCTATTTGAATAAATTTATTATAGGAATGTTAGGTTCAATCATGATATTTAAAAGTTATTTCATGTTTGACACGCTTAAAAGTAGTAGTTAGCTCACCCAAATTTTCTAAATTCCTCTTTCAAAAGATTTGATTAGAGAGGTACTGCTTGTAGTCCATACATTCTGAATTTAATATCCTGTGAGGCTAGTTCATTATTTTCTTATTCCAATTTGCTTGAGCTCTTCCTACTGATAACTAGAAACCTATGAACTTAATCAATTCAATTCTTTATTGCCACGACTTTACAGCACAATAAATTAAAGGTTACAAATTAACATAAAGGAAATAAAAAAAACCTAACTAACCAGAAATAAAAAACTAAAATTTTGGTCCAGGCACCACCAGCAAAAGAAAAGTCTTTGACCGCTGGTGGGAGACGCAAAAAGTCCGATTCAAATGACATTAAATATAACAATTTTGGTATTGGAAGTTTAGCCATTCAACTTACAGAATTAAATAGAGAATGAACCAATCCTATTCTATTACACTGTATAGATACTAACAACAAACAAAATTATTTTGACAGAAAAACAAAACAAAAATACTTTCTGAAAGGAAATACATAAGTAAAATGAACATTAGCGTGCTCAATCAACACAGAGAGAGAGAGTAGAGAGTAAGGCATAAACAGCCAAAAAAATATTACCGCCATTCAGCTCTCAGAGAAAATAAATATTTTTCCTTAATCCAAGTTTCTATTGCTTTCATATCAATTCTTTGTTGAATATGAAAAGGAATTATATTTATGAATCTAGTGCTCATATACATCAACTGTCTTCTTATCAAGCTCAATTATTGCCTGAGTTCTTCTCACTAATAACTTGAAACACGTATGAACTCATCTATACTGCATGCTTAATTGAATGAATAAATTATCGCATTGTAGAAGAGTTTCAGGCTCAACAGAAAGCAATTCATTTTTTCTACATTGCCTCTAGGCTGTGTACCCCCACTTTCTAAGCTCAAATATTGACTGCAGGTATGTGCAAGGCATAATCGAATTGTGGTGGCGATTTTATTCTACTTTGCAAACAAATCTTGCTGCCGGCGTGAGCTGGTTGGTCAGACAGAGCTTCAGGTTGGAATTGAATTGTTTAAATTCGTATTTCATTCTGCCGATATGCGCCCGTTCTGCCCTTGCCCATTCGCGCTCATTTTGTTTTTGAAATTGAAATATTGTCGGATGAATCGATGGCTGGAGGAAATGATGTGCAGTCGGCTGGCTATATTGAATTTGTTGTGCAGGCTGTCCTGTGTGCTGGGCAAAGGTGGCTGGGTTGCCCCGCTGCTATCCGTGCCAAGACCAGGAGATTGGAACAAACATTGCTGCTGTTGTTTGTTTCGGCATGTTTGCACCTGTTGTGGCGGCTCGTAACATGCCAGGTTGGCCCTTCTGTAAACATCACTATCTCTTGCATATAGGTCGCTCTTCGCCATTTATTGTTTTTATGCAATTGTCGCCTAATAGCTATTAATTCTATTTGACTCGGAGTTGGACAAGCAATTGAGGTGTTTGTTTGTGTTCCATCAAAACTAGCCATTGTTACAATATATCAGTTGCCAAAAATATTCGTCAACGCTCTGAAAATGATCGACCGTTGCTGTTGATCCAGAAAGGTATTTATTTATTCATCTTGACTAAATACACAATAGAACGTAAATAAACAGAAGACTTAGAACCCAATACTGCTTATATTACAACATTTTAGCCTGAGTTCAAATCTTTGTAGGTTAGTTTCTATTGTTGTGAATATCCATTTTCGTGAACTGCAGTATAACTATTCGTATGTAGAAACTTGTGCAGAACTGACCTTTTTGAGTCGCGGCAGACGCGTTTCGAACTATGTGGTTGTTCTTTGCCGAAGAAGATCGCCGTCACTCAAAAAGGTCAGTTCTGCACAGCAAGTTTCAACATAATATGATTAGTTACTTTTTAATTTCGCAGAAAATTTTCATTTGAAACATTATAAATATATATATATATTAATGTATACGGATATTGAATTATTAATTTGAATATAAAATATACAACTCAATGCTTGCAATTTCAAGTAGATAATTGTAAGTTCGAATAGAATTGAGCACTGGAAAGAGTTAACAATATTATAATATATTCAACATTTTAGAGGCGTAATGTTGCAGTGTGCAATTCATTTATTTTGATGTTTCCAATCCAAAGTTGCTCAGGACAAGAGCACAGATTAATGAACCTACCTTGAGGCTTCTTCAACTAAAGGAAAACTTTAAAAGCCTTTTTAGTGCATGTTTTTCAGACCTTTTATCCAGTTAAGGAAACCTCAAGGTAGTTCATAAATACGGGCCGGATGCTCTCCATACTTTGGTAACTCCAATGTTGAACAGAAGAGTGTTGGTCCGACAGAAGAGTTCATCACATTAAAATAAAATTAGTCCATCCCCAAGATGAATGAATAGCAACGAATCGAGCAATATTTTATACAATTACAAACTTCTTAACCTACTACATTTCTCATAAAATAGGGATTTCCAGTACACTGCTCTCACTCCAGTATTGAGTCGTAACTTCACTTTGTGTGATTAAAAAAAAAAAACGCGAATCTATGCAAATTGTATAATTCCGTACACCTTTACAAGCTCTATTTGTGTGATTGTTGATTTCATTTTTTAGAACCTTCATAGTTATAGCTTACGTTTGAAATTTAAAAAAATATTAAGACACTGGTGGTCTCTATGTTATTCTTATATATTATACTTTCATCTCCATTTTTAAGCTTTGAAATGGAGCGATGACACCTTTTCACTCTCTAACCTCTACCGACTCGTATTATAATGGTCGTCTTTTTCTAATATGTGCCAGGAACACATCGCTATTCTCTATAAATTATACACAATAATTAAATTATCTAGCAAAAATAAATTAGAGAGGCTCACAAAAATACAAGTGATTATAAAACTAATAAGATGAATTTCTTATAAACTATGAGAAAACATACATAAGAAATATATGAAGTAGGTTCAAGTGTGACTTCTGTATTATATTCAGAGCTGATTAGGAATTTTATTGACCCTAGTCCAAGACCTGGTTGCATAATTTTGCTTATCTTTACAAGTTCGTGTGATTGTTGATTACATTCTGTCAAACCTTCAGAATTGTAGCCCACGTTTTGAATTTTGAATTAATGAATAATGTGATGATAATAACAGACCATGATTATTAGTTATTTTGATAAAACAGCAAGAACTTACTAAAAACGACATAACATGATGTAGAAACAGATGCTTGGGACAAAATGAAAGAGTAGCATCGATTTATTAAGAGAAAGAATGCATGGCTTGTCAAACATGAAAATGGTTAGTGGAAATTTGAAATATCCTTTTTTTAGTAGTGCTTACGCACGCGCAAACAGCCTAGTGCACGCGGAGACTTCATTCTCTCGTGAGAACGAACGAGTGGTGCAGCAGCTTGCTACCGGAGATATTGGCTTTATTTTTGATAAATGACAGTTGAAAGTTGAGTTTGGAAACGTAAAACTCTCCCCGGAATAAAGCGATAAATAAAGCTCTTTCGTAAGCTGTTCTTGGATGGGGAGACGAAGCGGGGAGGATGAAGAGGCGAGAGTGGTTCTGTCATCGTTTGTCTTTGCAGTTAATTGGTTTCTTTAACGTCGGAAAGGCCGAGGTGCAACCCGAAGCTGCTAAGTGACAAATAATACAGTAACATGGCGGCCCAAGGCCCAAGTCCGTACTGAGCATTAAAGATTGTGCAGTGTCAAATTATTCACTCCTTACCCCCGCCTCTCTTCACAGTTGTCCAAATCCGGCCAATCAGAACCTCGTAAAAGTGCTGAGCTTCGGCGACGTTCATCCCTTGTTTATCTACTAAAACAATGTGTTTATTTTTCTCTCAATAGAATTTGATTGGTGTTATTGATTGAACAAAAATAGAGATGTCGTTTTCATCTCGTTAGAACGTTTTGAAAATAACACTTGAGAAAATTGCTTCCTGTATCAATCTAGATTCACTTATACAGGGTCATCGAAAAAGAATAACCGTATTTTAAAAAATCTCTACTCCGACAAGAATGAACATTTAGAATAGCTTATGATTTTAAAGCAAAGGTATAGGTCGGGAGTTTTTTATACTTTAATAAGCTTCGTTATGTGCTCTGTTACTTGCACATCGAGTCGATAGTCTATTTTGCACCACGTACAGTGGAGCATTTCTGGAGTTACAGTTACCATAGCCGCAGTAAACCTTCCTCTGAGATGCACTGCGTCACAAACCATAAACAATGTTCTAAATTTTATCCCCACATGAAGAATTCCATTGGAGTGAGGTCTAGTCTTGGCGGCCAAGAAATTGGGCCACCTCTACTAATCCAACTATTTGGAAGCTTGGCATTCAGTGGTTAGCGTACGTTAATTTTGTAATGCGGCGGTGGCCCCATCTTACATTAAAATCAATTTTAATGCAACAAATACTTCCTACCTTTACCTTTGTTTTAAGACCATAAGCAATTCTATATGATTGTTCAATCTAGTCCGAGTAGTGATTTTTTAAAATACGGGTATTCTTTTTTGATGACGCTGTATAAGTAGATTACACATGAAATTATTATTAGTAGAATGGCAAGGACCTTATCTAGGCTCTAGTAAAACGATCGGTGTCTATTCTTCTCTCAATTAGGTTAAATTTGTGTAAGAGTAAAAATTAGAGGAAAACATTCTTGAAAATGTTTCAAAAAATGACATTGGGCAAATTTCCCATTTTAATCTCCATTCACTTTTATAGGCAAATGTCACATAGAATTACTATTACTTTAAAGGCAAAAAGTACTATTACTTGCAATTACTATCACTTGAATAGCTTGATCTAGGGTCTATGCTATTATTGGAAAAAATATCATTGAAAAACATCAGAGACATCATTGAAAACTAACCTATTCCATAAACCGCCAGCTGGGTCCGAGGAGGATATTATTTTCTAAATCTAAAGTTTTTTCAAATAGACCAGATCGCCAAACATCTTGGCCAACCCGCTAAGATCTTTATTGTTATATATCATTATGGAGCTTATTATAAAAATCACTATTTGTCCCATTTTTGCCATGTTTTTGGATAGCTTGACTGTTCAGTCCAATAGATAAAGACCTTTCCCATAAAAATATAGTTAGGTCTTTCATAACCTACAACGTAAGTCACATGTGTGCACTATTCATCAGCTCTGGGTGTTCAATGTATTTTTCTTTTATCTGACATAAATTATTATCGAAAATAGTAAGCTATGTAATACTTAATTAAGAATATTATAATATAAATATGTATTAATATGTAAGCTATGTAAACATTGTTACACTGAGACCTTTATTATATCAACCTTGATATTGGTATTAATGACTGCAAATAGATCATTTCAAATGGCTTTCGAACAGAACACTTTGAAATATCTTTGATCCAAAAGTTATATAAAGCTTCCAACTACTTGGAAAGTCTTGAACTCATAAAAGTCTTTTCCTATTCTCACTGCAAAAAAGATCAAATCTTAGTTTTGGGTAGTTTGACTCACATCATCATATTAAAATGTTTATAAGATCATAACATAATTTATGGATCAATAAGCAAGTTCAACTCAGCTGTAGCACATTGCTGAGAATATTAATCTTGAGCTTTTAAACAATTTATGAATTGGAGTGATGATATGGAAGAGTAGGCTACCCACTCTCGTTGGAGTTACACTGGGGAAATCATCTCAAGTTTTGCGTTCATAATCCGACTTGATGTTGAGTCGGAGACAAAATATTGTCTGAATTTGAAGCTTTGTGAGTTGAATGGATATGATAACTTTGAAAATATGAAACGTCTGTGCTCGTTGAAGTTAATAAGGCATGATACTCATAATTTTGAAAAATAATTGCATTTAGGTTATATTTCTATAATTCATTTATTCTCATTGTTATTTTTATTGTTAATGTATTGTTATACTATGTCATTCCCATTTATATAATAAAATTCTGGGTCAAATCGAGTATTTCTCACATCGAGAGTTGCCATTGTTCACAAAAGGAGTGACCAAGTTTATATGTTTGGATCATTAATTTCATTAAGCAGGATTAAGCTAATTATTGACTGTAGTTGGCGTGTTAAATCATTTTTACAAAACAGTTGAAACAAGCATTAGCAGTAAGTTATCATACTCAAACCTAATTACAGTAATATAACCTCAAATTCAATTTGCTAAATTCATTTCACACCTAAATTTTCAACTAATCCAAAAATTAAGTATATGAAATTTTTCTTCCGCTTAGCTGATAGTTGTCTTTTGGTGGAATCCATTGTTAATAGCTGTTCTATAGCAAATAACAGCATAATATTTCAAGCTGGGATCCAAATTATAAAAACCTGGATTTGCAGAGCCTTAATCCTATATAAAAAAATTTCACATTATCCAAATTCAAATGATGTGTTCAATGAATGAGTACATCAAATTCCATAGCAATTCTAATATGAATTTCTAATTTTAATAGTTCTAATACTCTAATAGTTCGATAAAAATTCTAAAATGAGAAATATTCTAAAAACTGTACCACAAAAATCAATCGAGTAATGCGAGTATTTATTAAAAATATCATCATCTCTCAACGTGAATGAGTGAGTATTAATATGATGGATGAAATGAAACATCAAAATATATTGGAAAAATAAAAATGATAAGGTAAGATCGACAGAGATTAGGAGTGCTGATTAATACAGGATTGAGGTGGCAGGTCGGGTCGGCTGAAATGGTTCCAATTCATAAGCACGGCTAATCTTCGAAGCCATGAAGAGGTAGCAGAGTCTTTTGCGAGCATGAAGAACGAGAGATATTATGAAAGAAAAATGCTCCTGCTAAAAGGTCTATTCAGACAGGGACTATGGCTGTGCAATGCGCATGCACGTACAGCCAACCCTCTAACCACACTAATAGAAAACTCTCGTCAGTTCATTAGTAGCTTTATAAATAAAAATGGCGGCCACAAAAGGGCTCGAAGAGAGTGGCATCAATTTCCATTAGTCTTCGTCTTTTTTATGGATTAGCGGCGGTCCACTCTTTCTTCTGTTCTAGCGCTGGCGATATTCGTCTCTCTGCAAATTAAATTCTACCAGCCAAAAGGAAAAAGCTGATCGCAAACGGTTCGCAATCGACTGCTTCACAAAGAGCTTTCCATCTAGACACCCCATTTAAAAGATTATGGTCGCCTTTTCAATTTTAATAACTCACAGCATGACTAAATAAGGAATGTGCCAGAGTGTGCCATGGTCTAAAGTACTAGTAATTAATTTTGTCTCACGCTAGAATCACAGTGATGTGAAAAGACAAAAAATAACCATCACTTCATTGTTGTAGTGAATTCTACCATAGAAATACACTTGACTAATAAAAAAGTGGTTACTCATTTCTCATTTTATTCATCACTTGTTCGTTACTCATTACTTAGTTTATCAGACTAATTCACTTACCATATCTAGATTGCATACCAGGATTGCTAACCGTTCACACTAAACTAATTTTAAAAATATGGTCATACAAATCAAAATTCTAAACTCAAACTATCCTTATGCTAAACGCAGTTTAAACGGGCCTTGAAGTGAGTAGTGTAAACTTACAGATATGGAGGTGCACTGTTGTTCAGATTGAACTTCGATTAAATTAAACTCATTTGAAAGCTGATTGAGGCCTTTATCTAAAGTTATTCAAATTATACGAAAAAAGTTATATTTATGGGATTAGTGCTGCCTTTATAGTCTTTGAAAAGATCCCCTCCAACATATCGGACCTCTACTAAATGATCGACCCAACTACTTGGGTCTGGGCGGCTCTGGTAGCGCAGTTTGTTGGAGCGCTTGTCTGTGATAAGATAAGGCTCTGGCCGGCTTTGTTTCCTACATCCTTGGGTTTGCATCTCATTCAGCCAAAGATGTTAATCATCATTCACCTATTCACCTCATTACCCACGCACAAGTCTCCAGACTCATGTGAGCTACATCCGCTAAACAAAGTTTACTAAATAATCTAATGAGATCTCAGATCAATTTAACTGAGTATCCATTCACATTATAACTTATTTCTTATCAATTTTTCCCGATGTTAGTTCACATCACTTTAGTCTACCCTTCAGTCTGAAAAACGTCAGTCTATTATGGTGAGTAGTACAATACCTCACAAACTGTAGATCTTCTATTTCTCTCATAGCATTTAATAATGTTCACAAATTGTTCTGGTACTTTTCAGAAGAATAGGATATTATCAATTGCCTCTCATTCCATTTTCACCATCACTTTGTTTGAGTGTGCTCCCTTTTCAATCTCAGCTACGTTTGTAGAACTGTGAAAGTTGTGGAATTCCAAAGGGAGAAACTTTTTCCATTCCATCAGTGCTAGATAATTCTTGCGAATGGCGGTGCTTCGTGCTGCTGAACAACGGAATGAGCTCGCAAACAACTGTTTGCACTCAGCTTAGAAAAAGAAAGCACGCAAATAGTCTCACGTCGATGTAGACCGATGCTCACAAAATGGAGGAAGAGTTCACTGAGAATTATTATGCCTCTTCAAACTGCGAAGGCGCATGCTGCTCACTGCTTAGGTGCCACCTTGATATTAAATAAAGCTCCTTTTATCCTAAACTCATACTTTTCTATTTAAAAGCAGAATCTAAATTTATTCCGAAATGCTCATTCAAATATAATGAATTCATTAAATATCATAATTTCTGCATTTATTTGAACTTCCCTGATGAGTTTTTAACAGCTTAATTATTAAACAATTATTAAAATTAGACTCATATTTTTGTGGTAAGTGTGAGTATGATGAATGCGATTTGTTTTCTTTGTTACATGTAACTTAGATGTATTAATGCAACTTATTCCTATGGTTACATGTAGAGGATAAATGTAACCCACCTCCATGTTTCCATGTTGTGATAACGTCAACCCTTTTCTATGATTTCATGCTGAGGTGAAGATTGTAACTGATTTCCATGGTTACATGTTGTGGATAAACTCAACCCATTTCCATGGTTACATTTGATTATACACTATACATTATGAGTGTACACGGTGTGTCAGCATAATAAAACACATAGTATAAATCAGAAAAGTTTTATTCGGTTTTAAAATTTAAAAAAAATTCAGTTTTGAAGATCAAACCAGGTAGAGGACGTCCCCTATTTTCCATACACTGAGTACATCGATTTTTTGCGTTTGTCATGACTCCTGCCTGCATAGCAGGCTTTATTTTGGCAATTTCTTCCTGATTGACGACTTCAAATCTTGCAGGGTCCTTGAATGGTTCATATAAACACGGTATTTCGAGAAAACACATTGAAAAAAGTTTGGCACCCCAAGGGGCCACTCCAAATCGCCCCTAATCGTGCTTTGAGAAGTGTTCCCACAAAACAGTTTACTCAATGGTTGGAGGACGTTATCCACGTATTTTGTTCCTCAAAACTAATTAAAAAACTTCAGATATGTGCCTACATCATAAAATAACAATAAACTTCTTTAGACAGGTCTTGTTTTTTAGAAGAAACAAGACTATTATTATTATTATTATTATTGTTATTATTGTTATTATTGTTATTATTATTATTATTATTATTATTATTATTATTATTATTATTATTATTATTATTATTATTATTATTATTATTATTATTTCATAATTCTTGAGTTGCAAGCTAACAGTCGTTATCTCTTTTTCCCGGCCCTGGCTCGTTGCAACTGATTGAATCTCTTATATTATTTATTCTTTATGTCATTATTTGCTAAAATTAGCAGTTTTTCAATCATGCGCACGATAAAATGAACTCATTTCTATAAGATGAAATTTGGGGAAGTGAGAAGTGAAATCCGCGAATTTTTGCTGAAATTGAAAAACCTTGCTTAGTTCATTAGAAGTGAATTAGTTCAAGGAAATAATATTAAGTGTAAAATTCAAGAAAAAAACTGCTGAATTTCAATAGAAATTGTTTGTTTAGGAATCTTTCAAATTGCGGAAAATATCTCAACACATCTCTAGAAAATTCCAGCTAGCTCCTAAGATTGTAATTGAAAAATAATCTTACAGAAATAATCTCATACTGTAGATTAGGAGATGTAAAACGAATTTAATTCAGTAATTATAAAAGGAAGCATTTTCCAAAGCTTGGAAGACCATCAAAAACACAGTTATCAGGATTAGTCCTACAAGGATGAGATACAGCAGTTGTAGACTTGTAAGAAACTAGTTGTTGGGGGGGGGGGGGGGGGTATTTGGTAGTAGTGAAGGGAAGAAGTGTGACTTCTGTATGGACCAGAGGATTTTCGCCGGGGTGTTTCTGACGATTCACTGCTACTTCGAGAGCACCTGCTGATGAGGGGAAGTCGGTAAGTTGGAAAGGTTGTAAAAGGAAGTTGGTAGATAGGAAGGGTTGAAGAAGAATGAGAAACAGTGCGTGCGAACTGTGATAGGAGGAGAATTTTGGTAAAGAAGAGCAGTACACTTGAAAAGAGTGAGAAGGTCGCTAATGTTGGACGCGTTTGTACTCGCAGCAAGAGCTGAGTTGGGTGAGAAGCATAAGACGCTGCAATACAAGTTGCGCTAAACAAGTAGGGAAAGAAGGTGAGGAAGAAGAAGAAGAAGAAGAAAAAGAGGGGGAGGAGTTTGAGGAGGAAGAAGAAGAATAGGGCGTGGAACGTGCACGCCAGCCAGTCCGGGCGAGAAATTGTGCCTGCAACTTTTTATCCTTTGCAGGCTAGAGAAGAGTAGAAGGACTTCTGAAATAGAAGAAGGACTTTCTCTTGGCTAAATCCTTTTTATCCCACCAACACCACCGAAAAGATTCTCTTCCTGTTCCGTTCAAAATTACGTGATCGTTGCTGCTATCTTTCCGTATCCCGAGAATGGACTGGCTGGCTAGCATAGACTACTGCAGTATTTCTTGTTATGAAAGTCTTCTCTTGGATTGAAGTTTGTTTCGTCGAGTAGACTATTTCATCCTTGAGGCCGGAGAAAATGACATATCAAGTTTTACAGACTCCAACAATACATTGACAGAATTGGAAGAGGGAAATTTATTGTACCACATTTCTAACAACAAGTAATCCATGAAGTATATCAGTTCTTGAGTAATAATTGTAATATTGTTGTAGATAAGCATGATGACAAAGTTTGAACTACTGAACATAATTTTCAATCTGAATCAAGTTCAATAAGGTTAGATTAAGATTGGGGGTCGTGTAACTGCCCAAACTAAAGTAACTCATTCTTTTACTATTATATGAATGTAAAAATGAATAATAATAATAATAATAATAATAATAATAATTTCTCTGGATGATACTGCGAAACATCCAGAGGAGTTTATTCAAAAAACAAAGATACAGATATTAAGGAGAATCCCGACTCATAAAATTGCTACTAAATAATATAATTTTATTCCTGATTATGATACCCCACTATAATGATATGTGTCGGGGTGATCATAATAATATATTATTCTGCAAAATTTCTTAACCAGTTAGTACCTACATTATAACAATACTTAATTAACTAATAATAATAATAATATATATAACTAATAACACCATAACCAACAAAGATACACCACCAATATACCCCATAATAACATATAATACAATACCAATATACACCATAATAATGTGACATTACTACAATATGAACACTTGATTACCCTACTATATAATTATATATTGTCTACATTCTACTTACTATAAGCTCCTCGCTAGTGTAGATTCCAATTTCGTGTAACCAATCCCTAATTATTCTTTTATAACTATGTATGTTCTCTTCTTCTTTTGCTATTTGTGGCATTTTATTATAAACCCTAGGACCCAAATATTCTACTGACCGCTGTCCAAAAGCTGTATTCATTCTAGGTACATTTTGAAAATTTAAGTTTCTGATTCTTGTGTTATGACTATGGGCAATTAAACTATTTACATTTGTATTTTTCTTCATGTAAGTGAGTAAAACTAATATATACAGCTGTCTGACGCTAAGAACTTTGTTTTCGGTGAATAGTTGAATACTTGGGAAGCGATTGTCTTTGTTTCCCATGACTTTGAGAATGCGTTTCTGAGCTTTGAAAATTGGATCTATAAAGCTAATATTTGCTGCACCCCAGACCAATAAACCATATCTTAAAAGGGATTCAACTATTGAAAAATATACTGTTTTTATCACTTCACTGTTGAGTACATTACGCAGCTGGTAAAATTTGTATATGAGCTTTCTTATTTTTGTAGTTGTATATGATATATGTTTATCCCATTTTAATAAATCATCTACAATTATACCAAGATATTTAACATTGTCAGAGCGCTCAATCAGAGGACAGTCACAGTTCCGATTCCCTCCTCTACAATAGTGAAGCTTAATTGACGCATTTAGTGGCTTGGTATTATCAGTTAATGAAAAGGTCAAGAACTTTGTTTTTCCTGCATTTAGTGTTAATAGGTTACTATCCAACCACCTAGTGACTTTGGAAAGTTCTGTTTCCACTATTTGAAATGTCTCATCCCAGTTCCTACCCTGGAAAAGGAGGGCTGTGTCGTCTGCAAAAGCTATAACTTTACCCTGAATTTGAAGGGAACACAACTCATTTGCAAATATCAAATATAAAATTGGGCCTAAAACCGTTCCTTGAGGTATTCCAAATTCCATAGTTCCTTCAGCACTCATCTGGCTTCCAACCTTTGTCCTTTGCTGACGGTCACTAAGGTAAGACTTGAACCATTCAAGAGTTATATCCCTTATACCTATTGCTTCAAGTTTTTTTATCAATAAGTCATGTGATACAGAATCGAAGGCCTTGGCCAGATCCAAAAATACTGCTATACATTTATTTTTCCCCTCTAGATTATGAATGACAAATTTTGATAACTCCAAAACTGCTGATTCCGTGCTCATCCCCTTACGAAATCCAAATTGGTTTGGAGAAATGATATGATACTTTTCTAGATAGCTCATTAACCTAAGTTTTACTAATTTTTCTAAAATCTTTGATATGTTACTTATTAATGAAATAGGCCTATAGTTACTTAAAATTAGCTTATCTCCTCCCTTATGTATAGGTCTGACACAAATTACTTTCATTGCATTAGGGAATATTCCAGTAAGCAAACTCAGATTGAGGACGTGAGCCAAAGGCTTACAAATTAATTCTTTAATGCCTTTCAAAATTTTATTATCAAATCCATCAAGTCCTGGTGCACTACTGTTATGTAAAGAGTTTATGACTTCAATTATTTCCTGCTCAAGTATGGGTGAAAAAATCATAGAATTAGGCATTCTTATATGTGGCTTATAACTAGTTACAATATCATTTATATTTTTATGTAAACCATCTGATATTTTCTTAGCCATTTTCTCTCCTATACTAACAAAGTAATCATTAATATGATTCAATAATAAATCAGGATTCTCTTTCAATGTTACAACATTATCTCCTATTTTTACAGCATTCAGTTGATTTTTTTTCTCCTGGTTTGCATCAGTGGCCTCCTTGATGATCTCCCAAGTTTTCTTTATGTTATTTCCTGCTTCCTTGAATTTCCTCTTGAAGTGATCCTCTTTTGTTTTCTGGATAAGCGAAGTTAGTGTATTCCTATACAGACGGTAATGAGTTGCTAATTCATGATTTTCTGGTTCTAACTTCCTCCTCTTATTCAAAAGATTCCTTGTTCTGATAGATAAGACGAGCCCTCTGGTAATCCATGGTTTGATGATTTTAATTTTCTTTTTTTGTCTGTAATGATGAGAGTTATTATCCATATGGCATTGCAGAATTTTTATAAATTTTTCGTAAGCCATATCTGTGTCATTACTCCCAAAGACCTCCTCCCAGTGCTCCTCCATTAGGCATCTTCTCAAACCAACTAAATTTATTGTTCTTCGGTGTGTGGAATCAGCATCATGTACATTTACTCTGTGGCTGGCGTCCGGACATCTCTGTAGCCCCAAAATTGTAATGAAATGATCTGTGATGCTAGAGTGATATATTATTGGATGACTCTGTTGTTTGGAGTTTGTTAATATATGATCGAGGCAAGTTGATGTTTCTGTTGTTACCCTGGTAGCCTGTTTGATGCAGTTTTTCAAGCCATGTTCGCTCAATAAATCATAGTATTCATCGAGTTGCTGATGTTGATGTGGTTGGAATGGTTGTGTTAGGAATGGGTTGATTGTTGCAATATCTAGTCTGGTGTATTGTATACAAATTTACCAGAATAAAACAGGAATATTCACAAGAATGCATTTTTCTTTATATTAAAGCAAATTTGCTGCTAATAGTTTGTCCAAAAGACTTCTGCTGTATTATTTAATATAGGTAACACTCAATAGTGTTGATGATAAGTCAGTATACGACTGATGAGATGATAATGTGATCAATCGAAGTATTTCTTCTACTCATGTGATCTAGAACAGCTGGAAAAAAATGTTAGTAGAAGGGTTTATCTTAAAGCTCCAGCAGATACTTTAAAATAAAGCTGCATGCAGTTGAAAGATGTTTCCAGATGAAAGGGTTCGTTTCATTGCCGATTGTCAGAAGAACACAAAATACCTATAACTTAGGTACAAATGAAAATGAAAACGAACGTTTTATTGACCTTTTTGAAATGAAATAAAATAAAAAGAAATAAATAAGATAAAATTCATATACATTTTTTAAATGAAAATTCTCAGTAACATGTAAACATAACCTACAAATATTTGTACTCGGGTAAGAATTTAGTAACAGAAGTAGTATTGGCCTGAAAGCTTTTTGTTTCTTCAGATCCCGTTGTATTCAGAATGTATAAATTATCCAATATATAAACGTCTTGATGCTGTCCTCTGTAGATGAAGTTCTTGCTTTCCAAGGGATTGGGAAGATAAAATTAAATTTGGAAATAGGTTATGTCATATTCTAGAAATCCAAATTCGATGGAATCGGGCAACCTGCTAGTTGGAAAGTAACGCATAAAGTAAAGCATAAATAAGTTACAAAGTTAGCCGCCTAATAAATGTGGTACATTGACAGTAGATGGCATGTATGTGAGTGGGGCAGTCATTGAGCGAAGCGCGCTTGTAGTGTGAAGAAAATAGATGTTGGGCTTTGGACAAATATGATGGCTGCCTAGGAGTGCCGAGCAGGCATCATAATGCTCTGGCACAGCAGCCGCGTATCCTGTTTTGTGCAAGTGCAAAGCCGAATAGAACAGAAAAGACGAGACCAAAGAAGGGGAATTTCAATCCACCTGCTTCTTCTCTCTTCTCCTGGTCTAGGCCAAACAATGAAACGGCGACGCCAGAAAACCCCTTGAAAAACCCCGCAGAACAAATCTTTTGTGTGCGCCCCCCAGCAGCGGAGAGCTTTCGCAGCTCGCACAATGCACTCGTATAACACACTCTGCTTCCCCCCACACCTTCCCTCACAAACCAAACACCTCAACGTACTCTCAAGTAGTGGTGGCACCACCACCGTATTGCTGCACATATTCTTATTAATACTTGGAATAATGTACCGTCCAACGTGAAAAGTTCACTTCAGTCCGTAGAAGGTGTTGGTTGGTCTTGAATGCACTCTTGTTAAGCCCTACTAGGCCAGCTAACCCATGCAACCGACAGTAATGGATCCAGCAATCCTTATTGAATTATCTGCTCCACATAATAAGATGTTCAGTGATTTATTGTACGTGTTCTGTTGCAATGAAAGTCTAATTATTAGTTTATCAATATTATTAAACAAATATTTTTATAAGTTCAATCAGGTTAAATTGGGATGTCTGAAACTGATTGTATATTATTTGTATGATTTTGATCGTTGTGATTTATTTATTCATTCATTCATTCTACTATGAATCTACAAAAAGTAATAAACTTGTAGTATATGATTAGTAACGTGTTTTCAAGGACATAGGCAACGCTGTCTCAAAACATTCCCAACCCAATCTCATTATGAATCTTATAAAATTAATGTTAACAATAAATTATTAGGACTCAATGCAGTGTTGATATGATTGTGAACAATTATACTACTAGCTACTTCCGGCTATAATAATATGATTTTCCTCATGTCATTTTCCTCACTTCTAGTGAGGTTGACATGATTTTTTTCGAGTTATTTTTCAATATTATTTTGTCAGCAGATTTTAACGTACAACTCATCATCAAATATAAATTAGTTCTCATTAATTGTTATTCAGTTGAATCCATTTTCTTAAACACGATTGAATTCTTAGAAACTACTCCAGCATCGAATATAATGAGATCTGGAGTACATCAGTGTAGAGGGTTTGCTATGGTCTGGAAAATGAGTTCTTCGAAGTGGTGCATTTATTGTTACGGTAGCAGAAGGTCAGAATACCGAGCAAGAATAAATGGACGCCCTCATTATCAGGCGCGTCCTCATCTAAGCTGCAGACTGAATACATTCTACCACTGGGCCCACCACACCCAGCCACCCACCCTGCTATGATACAAAGCTGAATAATTTTTAAAGGAATAAAGTTGAAGTAACTATCGCGGTTTACCACACCTTGCAAACGACGCCAAGAAACTTTTGTAATCTGCTGCGCCCCACTGGCGTTAAGCACTTCAAAAAGTTGAAAAGCTCAGTAGATTACTGCCAAGTGCTCCACTCCGCCTTCAACTTCTCTCCGTGCCCGGCAGTCGTTCAGGCTGTGCGGGTAGCATACCCTGCTCCTGCAGAACGAGCTTCTCTGTTGTTGGCTCGTAACGGCCACTCTTATAGGCTCTTTGCCGATCTGTTACAAATGACGGCCAATGGCCTGCCACTACTTCGTTTACACGTTCTACAACCAACAACCGCCCGCCCGTCAACTTCTATAACGGTATCATCGAAAACCTCAGATTGTTCACTTTTATATTCTCTCTTTCTTCTGCTTCTTCAATACTGACTCTTCACTTCCCTTTCTGCAAAATTGGATCGCCCACTTCATTGTAACGATTATGGCTTCCCTTTGTTCTAATTTAGATAGGATCATTGACGAGCTCGGTTATCATCATTCCGGTGATTCCTATTATACTAAATGTCATTATAATTTCTGTATATTAAATATAATTTAAAAAGGAGTGACATTCACTCATGAAAATGGTGCTACATAATGCTTTTTCCTCTTTCATATGTAGTGAAAATTTAATTATCCTACCTGCATTTTGTAAAATAAAAACTGGTTTCCTTTAATTACTGATTGTAAAGCAAGTTGAGAATTAGAGCATCTATTTTTCAACTTAACCTATAGGCGATTTCAAATATTTTCCAAGAATTTATTTATTTATCTATTTTTGGAGTGGAATGAATTGCATACTTCAAGCTGTATCTGCCTCCTTGTATTTTGCGTTTACTGTCACAACGTTTTGTATTAAAACTAGTCATCTTAACTCATAATCACTTTTTTCTATATTTTTAAGAGCTAAGAGTATTAATTTATATAGATAATCATTTGTTTTAAACTTCCAATAATAAATAGCTCTCTACAAAAAAATATTTTCACCATTCTACACTTTTCTCAGTCCACTGTTACGATTAATAATACAATTTCTTAGCTGAAAATGTAGTAGCTTCCATCTTTTCTCTGTCAAAGTAGTAAGTTAAATAATTTCATTCATCGCATTTTGCCTCGGACTCATATGCAATCGTTTCTACGACAGTTGCAGAGCTCCGGACGCAAATAGGATTATGCTACTGTACGGCCTGTATAACGTATAGTTTAGCAACTGATTTCATGAACTAATAATTTCAACTTATAGGGCTCAACAGTTGGAAGCCCTGGGAAGAGCTTTAAAAGGAACCTAAACGGGAACCTAACCATTCCACTGTAATTTTATCCTGTGTTGATGTTGTAAATTATAGAGATCATCCTCCTCCTGTTCCTCTTTCTCCTCCACCTCTTCCTCCTCTCCCTCCTTCTCCTCATTCTCATCCTCATTTTCCTCTCACTCCTTATCTATCATATTCTCTTCATCCATCTCTAGTTGATAATCAAGAAAATGTATATGTATGAGTAGAATCCAGCTTTTTAAGCCCTATATGGTGCTTCTTACAATAAATTCAGGCATTGTGTCAGCACTCGATCTGTATGCGTTAACAAATATCTCGGTAGGGAATGTGGCCGGGTTGTTTGCAGTGAACTATGTGATCTGGTCAGGACAAAGCGAGAGTTGAACGAAACAGTGCAATAGCATACCAACTTTGAATCGAAAATCTCGAAATATGCTACTCTACATGAAAACTCGGCAACAATAACAATAGCGATTATTACAGTGCTCGAAAATGGACGGTTGTTAGAATAATATGAAGAATACAAACATAGAGATGGAGATAAGCCGGTACGGATGAGTTGAACGAGGGAGGACGTTTATGGTTTTGAACGCGCAGCGATGAGCACTGGCGAGGTGTTTGGGAGTGAGGTTAGCTGGAATGGAAACGATTAATGGGCACACAGCTAGAAACAAAGGACAAAAACGCAATTTGTAGTATGTAGTGCCGCGGTCGCACGTACAGCTCTTTGCACAATTTCGATGCATTACTTATTGCTGTCTCGTTCGCAGGCCTCCAAACGGCAAACATCGCCCGTCTAAATTGCCGGCGCTGCCCGCAGATACTATCTCTCACTCCCACTCCATCATACGCACCTGGTTCAAGCAATTTCCGCTCATAATAGTCTTACCAGTGAAATTCCCGCTGTTTGATTGCATTTAATCGACATCATTTTGTTTGCTTTTCATTTAAAATTATAATTGTTATCAGTTATTATTAGGCACATTGATTATCATAATAGACCCTGATGTACTTTGATCATTTTGTGTACAGTATTTGTTGAGTTTGTTGTTTTGTTATTCCACTATTAACTAAGATCTACTATCTCTATTGAGATACGTATAAACATGTTAATTGAGTCAATTTAGTAAAACATAATATAATATTTACTTAATATTATACCCAAATATTTTTTGTCTTTCAGAATAGATAATGGATCAATACTTTCATTCATCTGTCTTCTATTTATTCAAGTGACAACCGTGAGCCTTAGCAGATATCTATTCAGTCAGATTAGCTACGATTTCCATCTTTGTAAGGGATTGGATTGACCAGTAAAAAAGACTGTTCTCTGCTGTAAAATCACTTCCCGGTGGTTTGGATGTCATCTAAAACTGTAGGTCCAACTCATCAATCCCCATCATCCGTCTCACTACACACGCACAGGTTTTAGACCTTTGTGGTCTTCATCCTCAAAAAAAATTAAGATTTACTGTCTGTATTGAAAGAACATACTGTAAGTATAACCATGTTGAGTAACTAAAACATTTTCACTTATATACACATGTGTAGACGTATATAAAAGTAGCCTTGGTAATTAGTGTTGTCTTTCAGAACAGATAATGTATCAATAAATAAATAATAAATATTTTATTTCCATTTAATTCTAAATCTAAACAAATACATATAAGACTACATGGCCAAAACTACCAAAGATTACATTTTTATAAACATTAACATTTTATGCGTGGAATTAATCAATACATCATTCATCTGTCATTCAATTGACTAATCGAGGGATTAATGCTGTCAATTAGTTAACTACTGATGAGAGGTTTGCACTGCTCTTTGTGAACAGTTCTATGCACCCGCCCAAATTCATGACTGCTACTTTTGTTCAATTGCTTAGGGGTGTTCTAGTTCGAATGTATTCCGATAACCAATGTCCCATATATTTTGGGACATATATATTTGTTTTTAATACCAATCATGTAAACTGGCTATAAAACACCCGTACCTGCAATCCATAACTAAAATGCTTAACTAAACTAAGCATATGCACTAATGCACTAAAGCACTAATGCTTAACATAACTAAAAAGTTCTGTGTGGGAGGATATTTTGTTTGAGAGAGAAGAATTATAGGTGTTAGCAGTATAGTGGCAAAGCGTGATGGTGCGCCGTGCTAGTGAAGGCAGCAAAGAATCGCAGGTGTTGTCTGAGGCTTTTGTAATGGAATAAATGTGTAGTGTGTGCAAATAACAGCGCATTACCAATCGGTTTCGTTCGTTCGCCTCCCGCTGTTTGAACATGGCATGCCGCCGTGTGTGACGATCAGGACTCCCCTCTATTCCGCATCGTCTGTTTTACCATTGCATCTCTTTTCTGCACAAAAGATATTGATCTGCTATATCTGCAAAAAACGGTATGAAGCCTTCTTGAAAACAAGACATCTAACACCTACTGTGGTGTGAGCTGTATGCTGCATAGTGTGAAGTTTACATTTTTGATGTTTTTATTTTTCTTATTGGGCAGGCCAGCAGCCTCTATCGTTAAATCCATGTTCATAAAGTTTTATGTCTTTTTTGGCAATTAAAATTCCCTATTTCTGCTCTTTCCTCTGCCACTCACCTCTGACCTCTTTCTCCCCTTGTAACCACGCATCTTGGCTGTGGGGTTTACCAACAGGCGTCCAGTTTCAACGCTCGTACAGTCTACACGTTTCCTTCCTCTAACTCGTCCTTAGCTGCTGGTCTCTTTAATTCATCTTTATTCATTCTAGTAATTTCGTTTATTCTCAATTGTTCCAATAATTATTATCATTACTTATTCAATAATTTCATTAAATTCATAACGTTCCATACATACCTTCTTTTTTTATTTATGACCTCATCACCTGAACACCCTTCTCCTTCACCTACGATTAAAACTTAATTATTCGGCTACATTGCTGATTTTAGTTGAATATCAGAATTGGTAGTTCATATTCTATCTACTGTGTTTGCATCATCGAAAGTTAGTTATACCACAATAGGAAATAATTGTATATACTAGTATTGTATACTGCATATAAAATGAATATTTTTTGGCATACTTAGATCTAAAAACGCGGAGAAGTATGATTGAAATCAATATAACTTTATGTATTTTTTCTCTACCATTAAATACTACGAAATAATGAATTAAATATAAGTAGAATAGTTTTACCACTCTTGGTGCAACCTTGACCTTTGACTCCTGTGACCCTCCTCCCCCTGTAAATTTTCCCTCGCTCTGGAGCTCACTATCTATTCACAATATACAGTCACCCATTTCATCTTTTACTCTCGCTGAAACAATTAATTCTAGTAGCATCAATTTCCAAGTATCGTGAAAGGAACACAGTTAGCTCAAGTGCATTACATCAATTCTGACATCAAAATATATCTGAACTTACTTTTTTGAATAGAGATTTTAATAAATTTCGAATTCCCATTCCAAATCTATGAATTGAGCAGGTTGTCAATATTTGTAAATCATAAGTCTTCAGTCAATTGAATTTAAAATCCATTAAAGTTCATATTCAGCTATTGCTAACTGCAATATTCCATGGATTAATTTCACAACGAAAAGAGATTTCAGTATTACAGCTTGATCCCCGAAGATTACGTTCCCCTAGTTCAATTGATGAATAAATGTTTGTTATTATCAGGGAATTGAGTGTTCTCTAAAACATGTTTTATCTTATGATCTAAATTTTTCCAAACATTCTCACTTTATTTCTTCTAATCTACATTGAAAGGCTGTAGAGAAGTGATGTAATTCAGCTTTGTGCTTTCTATTCTGTTGTTGGCCGGGAAGCCGGGATTGATGTTGAGTTGCCCAGTGACACGAGGTGCATGCTTGCCATGTATGGGCGTTGCCAAAGGGCCTTCACAACGCAGCACAGCATGGCATGGCACGGCCAATAGGCTATCTATCATCTTGCGGTGTGCACCAGTCACGTGACCTTATGTTGGCTGTCATCGCAGCGATCGGACCCTGGTCACATTTCCACTCTGCCGCAATACAATCGTGCATCGTGCCACTGCCACCTCTCAACTCGCCATTCTGCCTTCTCATGCCTCCTAAATTCCAACAAAAAATCTTGAATGAATGGGCGAAAGGCTACAATATAATTTATCAATTCTTTTTCTCCTCGTATGTGTCAATGGTTTATCATATCAGTATTCCACAATATTTATTTCAAATAATCTCAATTTTGAGCGACGCCACGCCTTTTTCTTTTAACGTTATTTGTAACGTTTCTCGCAACTCCAGTTCCCTATATATCTTGCTTAATATGTTGTGCATCTTCCGGAATTAGTTGCCCCAAACTCATGGAATTTCTAATTTCTTGTTCCGATTTCCTTGAAGAGCGTGAATTTTGGCCATCTGATTTAAAAACAACAATTTTTAACATTCAAAATAATAATGAAACTTAGTTTGTAAGGTTCGGTCAAGATAGGTTAGAATTTTCCAAAAAAAAAAAACTATTGAGATTCAGCCCAATGAGAGCCAGCTACTCAACTGGAAGAAAGGGCTTGCATAATAATCAACCGGTTATGAGATACATCAACGAGAATAGGTGCTTCAAACCTTCTTAGTATTGGTGATGGTGATATTGTAGTAGCTAAGCGTGAATTTTGGCCATCTGATTTAAAAACAACAATTTTTAACATTCAAAATAATAATGAAACTTAGTTTGTAAGGTTCGGTCAAGATAGGTTAGAATTTTCCAAAAAAAAAAAAAACTATTGAGATTCAGCCCAATGAGAGCCAGCTACTCAACTGGAAGAAAGGGCTTGCATAATAATTAACCGGTTATGAGATACATCAACGAGAATAGTTAATTCAAACCTACTCAGTATCGGTGATGGTGATATTGTAGTAGCTAACCATAATAAAAAATACAGACGTCACAACCACTGAAATAATTAACATACGAGATACTATACTTTCAGTTGTCATCTGTAATCTCAATCAAACAGTCCGTTTGAGATTGAAAGGGACGTGGCAGTCCTATTGCTAGAAAATATTGTATGTTGTAGGCCTATGTTAATTAATTATATTAGTGGTTGTGACAAAATCTTTATTTTTTATTAGTAGTGACTTGAACACTACTAATATTTATTAACATTACAAATGATTACTTTTTTCAACCCAATATAACTACGCTATTTGAAATAATTAAGTGAAATTTGGTATTCTTGGCTGACAAATCAAGCCGTTCGACAGTTCCTGAAGTTTAAGTTTTTACACATTCCAATTTCCATATCTTCCACTCAAGAAAATAGCTAGAGACAGATTTCTGGAGCCTGAACTAATAACGATGAAGCGTTTCAAATACAGTAATTGCACTTTCATTATCAGTAACATTGCTTTTACTTCTATGTGAATGTTGCTAAAACCTTCACTGTTGTTTTTGCTCTGTCTGTTGTGGATCATATTAATCGCAGTAGTTGCAGTCTAGCGATTAATTGCTGTAATAGAAGCTATTTCGATGTTGTTAAGTAGAGACCAACAAACGGAGGCAGAGGCCATATCCCACACTGCGAAGTGGGTTCAGCCGAAGGTAAGAGCCGTGGACAATCTAACAGATTGCAGTTGGCCATTAACTAATTGAGTCGAACTGTTTCGACCGCGAGCGACCTCCGGCGTTTACAGAACGACGAGAGAGTTATTACATCAAATGACACTACGATGATACACTGTTCTAAATTTATACGTTTTCAACGAATCACGGAGCCACGTATCGTTTCGAACTTATTCGAATTTACGATAAATATGATCAAAGTATGCTATGTGCTCCAAAAATTCAATCATATTTCTCGCTTTAATGATTCTTGATTTGATATTCCTATCACAGTTTTAAACCTCAACCCATCATGCCAATACCTCAGTTGAAGAGCATATAGGTAGTTCAAAGACTATTCCTATTGACTATTCATTACATTCATTCATTCATTTATTCATTTAACTAACATACAATAAATGTGAATACAACAGGCTATTGCCCAAAACTGCTTTTCACAAACTAGAATCGAAATGTTAGGTTAGGTCTGTTTCACTAGAAATTTCACCTTGAAGCACAATAATTCACGAGTCTGTTTCATTAGAAAAACAATAATTTATTCATGAATATTAATTTATTATTTATTCATGCAGAATAAAGAGTCAGGGAATGAATGGAGATTTCGGGATGATTTTAAATAATAGAAATTGAGCTCCTCTCTAGTGTTGTTGAATTTTCAGAAGCGTAATAATTGTAAGAAATGCAGATGTGCTACCGACACGAGTTAAACTGCTGGAGTTTGCATGCATAGTCGCAAGGTGATAGCTGAGAACTGAATATTCATAAATCTTATATTTAAACAAGGTTTTTCAGATCGCAAAATACTGTTACGGGTTCTAATAGCTAAAATAAGGCTGGCAACACTAAAGTTCACACTCGCACTTTATTTACACAAATTGGTCTATTTACACACACTAATTGTAAGTTCAATTAATAAATAAAAACAGATCAACTTAACACATCGTCTTAAAACTATTATAAGCTGCACAAACAGTAAACACTTGTCTCTGCACTTGACACTGGAATCAAGCAATGTTTACTCCACTGGCACTGGATTGTCTTTCTCATGAGATCTGTAATACAATCTGTCACGCAGGTTTGTAAACTAACTGTCATGTACGCTTTTATAAGACTCAACTCAATGGTTCACATGAGCTCCTTTATATACGAGATAGTTGTCATAATTCCAAGAACTGGAGGCCACCAGACGCTACGAGAAGGCCATGGAACATAGACCTCGATTGTTCTGGAAGTCTGAAGAAATCTCGAGAAATTCAATTGAGTGAGAGAGTTGCGCACTTGAAGAATAAGAGTGACAAAGACATGTGAAAAGCAAGAGAACGCAGATTGGGTTTCAAGTCACGTCCGACCATGAATGGAACGATCTACGTAGAACAAGTGCGTAAATAACTGCTTTGTTTGCGTTTGTAACAATTCATTATAAAAGACAAGTTTTACAACAAGGATAGATTTGGAATTCACCTGGAACTAACTATAATAGCTAAAGTACAGTATCACTGAAGTGATGTAGTAATGAACTAAAAATTGTAGAACCCTGAGAATAAAATTCAAAGAGATATCATCGGCTAATTTTCATGATCACTTACCCGGTTGTTCGGAGCCCATCTAAAACCGTGAGTAGGATCACCTATCCATGACATCATTGTACTAGTTTCATCATTCTCTTCATCACCGACGCACAAGTCACACACTCATTTAGCCTTCATCAGCAAGAAACAAAATGAACAGAAAATTGTGAGAAGTAGAACTCTGAAGATTTCATTCCGAGACATATATTATATTAGTGAAGTTGTTGCAGTAATGAACAGAAATTTTGGGAGTTCAAAAAAAATCCAAGAGTTGTCATCTACTACACAATTCTCTCTCAGTAAGTCAGCAAAAGTTCGAAAGTAGAGCAATGATAAAGCCACTAATCACGTCGCTGTTGTTGAAATATGCTGCTGATTTTGCTACTTCTGAAGAAATAGAACGAAGAATAGTTGTTAGAAAAGTTTCAAGTACAGAAAAGTTCGCAGTGTACATACTGAAAATATCCAGTAACTGATTGTCTAAAGAGCAATGATATTTCAGCATTGTATCCTGTCAGACATGAAGTTGTTTTTTCACTCAAGAATCATTTGAGAACTGTAGATGTGTACAGACTATCTTCTTCTTTCTCTATCTTTCCTATCCTTTAATCATGCTCTCTCTCAACTCTCTCCTTATTATTCTTTCTCGAACTTCCTATTTCTATCCTCTTTGTTACTATTTCTTCTTCCTTTATCGTTCTTTTACTTTAATCACACTCTCTTACTCTATTCGTACTATTCTTTAGTGACTACTGTTGGCTGTGTTTCTGTTGCTGTCTTACTCCATTGTCCAAGGCAAGTGGTGTGCGTTATTTTTGAAGGTAGGGGATGGTGATGGTTTGTCGTGGGGGGGGGGGTTGAGGTGCATACTTGGCCAAGATACAACGAACCGCTGACGTTAAGACGAAACTCCAATTCGTTTCCTGCTTTGCTGCCGTGTTTGCCTTTGCCCCGAGTTAACGAACACTCCTTCATCAAGCCACCTCGCTCCTCTGTACTGCTCACTGTAAGTTGTGTCTGTTAATTTTGGTGCCTTCTCTCTACTTTGCTCTCTGCACACTGCTCATCGCAACTCTATTGCAATACAACTCCAAGTACAGTAACTTTCAGTACATTATGCTGTAACGAAAAGTCTTGCAATCTACTCCTTCCTGCTGCGTCTATTTTCTATTATTCGAATGAATTTATAGTACTTCACTTGCTAGAACTTCTCTGAAGTTTAATTTAAATTTATTATTTTGTTTTTAAATTAGTTTGGGAGAATCGCTTACTACAGAAATTAACTTCAAGATGGTAGAATAGAGTAGAGCTAGAAGCGTTGACCTCTTAAAAAATACGAAATTGCGTGGTGGAATCTCAAGACTAGCGTAGAAAGAAAAGCAGTTCTTATCTCATTCACGCTTTTACATTTAAAGTGATAGCTTATTGGTTAACAAAATAATGAAATACACAAATTAATTGAGACTGGAACATGCACAAATTTTAATAAAAAAAAAACGTTGTTGCTCGTATATTATATTCAACTATATACCAGTCTAGAAATGCAACATCGCATCTTAACGTAACTCTGTCCTGTAACATCACTCTGTAACAAATTGTGCCACAACATTATGTTTATTTGGTGCTATTGCGGGACGATGTTGATGCGCTGATGATACGAGACGGAGTTACCTTATGATGAGATGTTGCATGTATTGACGAGCCTTTAGATATTTTTTAGTATTCTACTGCCCAGCTTTTTGGAAGTATATTTTTCAAAGTGTACCATAACATTAGTATATTACGTTACTAGGCTTGAAAGTAACGTTTTGCCGGTCGAGCATATGATAGTTTATGCACGAGGCGAAAGCCGAGTGCAGAAACGTGAATATGCGAGAACCGGCAAAAGTTTACAGCCGTGTAATGTACGATATTTTTTGGTATACTTGATAGAAAGGCATGAACCAATCAGCTGGATACTAAACTAAATCTTTATTCTTTATTAAAAACACAAAAAAACAAATGTAATTGTACATCACAATCAGATACACAAAATTGAACTATGTGTTTGCACAGTAAGTTACATATATTACAAGAAAAATATATTCTTCAAGATTTCCATCAGCAAAGCCAAGCTTGTGCGCCGGATGAAAATAAAAAAAATAACACTTATAAACAACCTTAAATATAACTTATATCCAACATTATAAGAATACAGAGCCTATTTTAAAATATACATTTGCCTTCACCCACGTATCTATTCCAAGAGTTTTAGTTTTATTCGTGAATGGTATTAGCTGCATGGGTATCACGTTAAGAAGTTTACAGCAAATATAGAGAGTTTGATGTCTGCAAATGCGTTTATTGAGATTTGGAATCAAAACTAGATTTCTTAACGGTCTTATATTGTAATCAATCTGTCTGAATTTGAATAGTTCTCTATTGCAATTTATGTATACAATAAGTTTCTTCATAAATAATTGTCTTACAGTTAATACTTGGAATTCATCAAAGATCAGTCTACTTGTATAAAGTCTAGGTCTACCCAGTGCTGCTCGTATTATATATTTTTGAATAATGAACAACTTGTTAAAGTGTGTGTTCATTGCACCCCCCCATACCTCAATACAGTATTGCAGAATGGATTCGGCATAAGCCTTATATATTAATCTAATTATATCTAAATTATTCAACTTATTTATTCTATAGAATTGGAAAATTAAATATCTCAATCTAGAAATCAGATAATCAATATGACTCCCCCACTTGAGATGTTGATCAACAACAATTCCCAGGTATTTCAAAGCAGTTGGCCTATCCAAAGTTGCACAATTACATGTGTGAAATGCAAGACTATTAGAGTTACTGTTGAAGTTACAGGTTTCAAAATGGATTTTTAGTAATTTGTTTATAGGTGGTTGACCTTTACTATCTGGAGAAAAAGCTAGGTACTTTGTTTTCTTAGCATTAACAGTTAAAAGGTTATGTCTGAACCATAGCCCAGTTTTATGGAGAAGGACTTCAGCGTTTTGAAAAGTAGACTCCCAAGTATCACTAGAGACTGTAACAGCTGTATCATCGGCAAAAGAGATAGTAGAACTATTTTGGTGCTCCACATTAAAAATATCGTTGACATATATAATATAGAGGAGAGGTGATAGTACCGTTCCTTGAGGCAATCCAAAAGCAGACAATTTCTCCAAACTATCATCCAAAACCTGGAATCTTTCTAGGAGATAGCTTTTAAATAGATTCAGAGGTGCCCCACGAATTCCATAATGTTCTAACTTAGCAATTAGTTTATGATGTGGCACAGTATCAAATGCCTTTGCAAGGTCAAGGAATATTGTAAGAGTTTTTTCATTTTTTTCAAAGCCTTTATTTACTTTATTGATAATATTAAGTATTGCATCTCTTGTGCACCTTTTTGATTGAAACCCATATTGGTTTACATTAATAAGTTTTATTTTCTCTACATAGTTAGTTAATCGTTTTTTTATTAATTTCTCCATAATTTTTGTAAAATTACTCAGTAAACTTATTGGTCTGTAGTTTTCAGGCTTTGACTTATCACCAGACTTATAAAGAGCTTTAATTTTTGCAATTTTAAAACTTTTTGGGAAGTATCCTTCTACGAAACATTTATTTATTATAGTTGCTAAAGGTTTAGAAACATATTTAGCAATTGATTTTAAAGTTATATTGTTTATTCCGTCTATCCCAGGTGCTGAATTGTTTTTCAGTTCTCTTATTGTATTTTGAATTTCAATGTGATCAGTAGGAAATAAATAGAAATTAGAGTTTTCACTTTTAGGTTTATTTATAAAATCAGGAAATGTGTCATTTGAGTTATAGTCAATTTTACTTGCGTAAAATTTACCTACGTTTGCAAAAAAATTATTAAGTCTATTGGACTCCACTTTTACTTCAGATTTTATTGCCTTAATGCTCATCATTTCTTTGACACATTCCCAAGTTTTCCTAATATTACCTTTATTCTGATTTATTTTATTTCTGAAGTAATTCAGTCTTGTATGTCTTATAATTGTATTCAGAGTATTCCTATAAGCACAGTACTCACTTTTCAATTGTGTGTTAAGAGGATTTTTTATAACTTTTTTATACATTTTATCCCTTTTCCTGATACAACTTATGAGTCCTCGGCAAATCCATGGCTTTAGAGGTTTGTACTTATGGACCGTTTTTATCGTAGTTGTGTGTTTATCAATGAGCTCCTTTATTCTATGGATGAAACTATTGGTTACATTATCAATGTCCTCGTAGGATACAATATTAGTAAAATCCCAAGTTTCTTTTTCAATTTCTTGTTTGAGTGCATTATAATTAATATTAGTTTTGTGATTCATAACAACTTTATTTATTCTATCCTTGGTATCTAAGCTGACTGCAACACAAAAGTGGTCTGTAATGGTAGTTTTCAGTACAGCGCTAATTATTGTATTATGTGATGTCGGCCTTTTTATAAAAATATGATCGATACAAGACTTGCCACTATTATGAATTCTGGTAGGTTTGTTTATGAACGATTCAAAGCCATTCAGGTTGAGCACACCTACATATTCATGAGTCAGTCCACCACCATCAAGTAAATTAATATTCATATCACCAATAAGAATAGCATACTCAGTAGAAAGATTAGACAGACAATGATCAATTTCATTTATGAATAAATTAATATCGGTAGATGGAGATCGGTATATAGCAAGAATTGTATAATCAACATTATTAAGTTTAAAATCTAATCTAATACCATTGGACTGTTCCAACTCAAATACTATTCTATTACACTCAATATTTTCATTCATGTAAATGCTTACGCCGTCACATTTTGTTTTTTTACTAGGTTGACAAAAATGATTGTAACCGTTTACGTTATACATAAATTTTTCATCATTTGAAATCCAAGTTTCTGTTAAAATAATCACATCATATCTAACACTGCTGTTTTGAAGCCAAATAATAAATTGATCAAAGTTCTTCCTAAGGCTACGTATATTGAGCTGGATAATATTGAAAAATATACCAGATTGACAAAAATGTTTCGGATGGAAAGCAAGTGTGTCATCAATTTCCAGAGTATTATGAAAATCTATTTCTTCTACATTAATTATTCTATTATTCATATTGAATTACTATTGTAGTTGGTCCTATCTATTTCTAATTGAAGTGCACTGTTTAATGAGTTCAATATTATCAGCCTAATACAAAAATTTATTTTGAATGAATGAATTGCCCTCAATTTAAGGTAGTATTTTCTAATGGTCATAATCCGTTCTATCTATCAACGTTTGAATTGCTTTAATATACGTGGGACAGCTTGAATTGTTTACTTTATGTTTGTGCTCTTTTTTCTGTTTTTTGCAATTTATACATATAGGTTCTTGCAATTTGTTCGGGCAGGTTTTAAAATCATGGCCCTCCAAAGCGCAATGACCACAAATTGTTGATTTTATTTTACAAAACTTTGAAACATGACCTATACCCTGACATTTGAAACAACGAGAGATCGCAACATAGTCTTTCACTCGACAAGAGGTCCAATCTACATAAATACGTGCTTTATTTATGATTTCTCGGCGGATGTTAGACGAGCATTCAACTACCCAATGGGTGTTCTCTTTCCCTTTTTGTCCTACTTTGAATAATAAGCTAAATTCCTTGTCAAATTTTGATTTATTCATTGTGCTCGAAAAATTTCTATTATATATATCCATAACTAGTTCACTCTCATTCAACTCTACTGGGACGTTGTATATTATTACTCTTGGTTTTTTCAAAGTGGGTACGCTAATTTCAAATTCCTTATTATTAACAATACCTTTTCCCAAAACCTTATCCTTATCTTCTGATGGGTCCATCACTAATAAAACTCCACCACCGCGCACGTTCACTGCCTTTTTTATTTTTAAAGATTTCTCTTTTGGGATGATTTTTTTCAACGCTTCCCTAATTTTCGCACTATTTTCATTATCACTTCCTGTTGTAACTGTGCTGGGTTTCACTATTACAATATTGTTTTTCTCGACGACTTTCCGCAGTAATTGTTGTCTCTTCTCAGGCTGCTTCGACCCATTTATCTTTCCTGGGAGTTGGACCGCTTCTGCGAACGATCTTGTAGGCCTCGACTGTCCTCTGGAAATCTCAGTTGTGAGCTGGCTTACGCTTTTCTCCAATTTTTCCAGTCTGCTTATTACTTCGTTCCCTGTCTTGTTTTGGGTGTTGCGCCTCGTCTCGACCCTGCTTATTATTATTCCCAGTTTATTACAGAGTAAGTTGAAGGCATCGAAATCACTCCTAGGTAGCTTCTTCTTATCGAAAGTAGTACTGCCCCAAGTTATGAGATCATTGTACAAGTCATTGAGACTTCCTACGTCCTCCAAAAGGCTGCGGTCCCCTACGTTGACCGTGAGGTTTAATGAGTCCTCTACGTTGATGAGAGAGTTCTGATTTTCCTCTTCTTCTTCGAATTCTCCAACCAGAAAAGTTGGTAACTTAACCAGCTTATCCATACTTCTAACCAGTTTTCGTAATTCAAGTTCCTATATTTTTCATAACTAGTTTCACTCAAATTAGAAACACAAATACGAAAACGAAATATCGCTGATTGCTCGAATACTGTGAACTACTTTTCTACGACTACAATCTACTGGCACTACGATGTTAACTCTACCGTGTTCGGCTGAATACTGATTGAGATGGCTGAATATGCGAGACATTCAGAAGTATTCAAGACAATTGAATCAGCTGCTTTATTTAGATTTAGAATTTGATGGGCGAATTTCAAGATACTGTATAAACCAAAATAAGCCCAGTGCAATCAGCTGGATAATATTCGAGACAGGTATTGAGTCATAGGTATTGAGTAATGTTATGAGTTGACTATATCTATACATATAATATATATATATATGTGAGTCTACTGAAAAATTTTTGCCGCACTCCATATGTTTTTTCCTATCTTGTAGAATAGAATAGAATGACTTATTTATTTGTTGACATGGCGAAGTTTGGACAATAATGTCCACTCTACCACTTAACCACGTCGAGAACACAATAATACAAAAAAAAAAAAAAATATTTAGATAAGTTTCAAACAAAAGCGAATCTAATCAACCATATGAATTTAAGCACTTCACTAAACCTGTAGGAGAAACACAAAAAAAATGTAAAGAAAAGATGATATGAAGAAATGGACGAATCTGTTCAGTAGAAAGATATTAGAGTTAAGAAGATTAATTGGTTAAAATTATCTGAACAGGGAACTTTGACAGAAATGTTTAATATAATTGAAAGAAAAGAGGAAAGAGATCAATAGATGAAAATGAAAGAGAAAAAAGAGGATATCATCAGAGAGTGAATATTAATGGGAATTCATTAATGAAAAAACAAAGAACCTCTCTAATGCAATATTTTGAAATATAAAAGGGAAGGAAGATGATGGAAAAATGTTGAAAGACAAAAAAAAAAAATTGTGACACACGCACATACACACTCACTAGCATACCCAAAAACAATTGCTGAGAATAAACCCTGGTTCTTCGACTCAAATAAGCCCACCGCCACCCAACAACCAACCAGCAACCGCACGCACAAACCGAGCCCCACCACCAAGCGACTTAATGTCCTCTGGCAACAAGTTCCAGAATCTAATTGCCCTCACTAGGAATGATTTATTGTAAATCGTTGTTCTGTGCTGCGGTGTAACCAAAGTATGAGCATAATTTCGGGTTCTCATGGAGCTAATTTGTGAAAGGTGGACAAATCTACAGAAGATATAGAATGGCAACTTATATCTAAGGACTTTCTCAGTAAGGGTGATCACATGCAGGTCTCTCAGGACATTCAACCTCAAAACCGAAGCTTGGTCAGAATAAGAAGAGATGTGGTCATATCGTCTCAGGCCATACACTAATCTAAGACAATAGTTCTGAGCTCTTTGCAGCTTAATGGCAAGATCTGCACTCAAATCACAATATGCCACATCACAATAGGAAAAATGAGGAAAAATCAATGATTTCACCAGCATTAGCTTCATATTAAGTGGAATGCCATCTCCAACCCTTTTCAAAGTGTGCACAGCAGCAAATACTTTTCTGCATACTGACTGCACCTGCTCATTCCACTTTAGTGACTTGTCAATGATAAGACCCAAGCTATGCACCAAGGTGCTGTACTGAAGCTGGTTCTGGTCCACAGTCACTTTAGGGATGTTTGCAACATCAAATTGACGCCACAATTGGGGATGACAAATGAAGGTAGATTTGGTTTTACCCACATTTAAGCACAATCCATGATTTTTTACATAATCACTAGATAAGATAACGGAACGCACAACTCGGTTTTTAAAAAGATTTATTTAATGAAAAACAAACATACATAGTGGCTAGCTAACGGATAGTAATATAATGACCAGAGAAATAATCGAACAGCGGTTTAAATACTAGTACATACTGCTTAGTCTACAGTTCCTAAATCTATTGTCTTTTATATATATAACTCCTCCCCCCTCAAGATGAAGGTGTCCTCACCTTCATAAGGGTAGTTGAGGTGTGAGAAAGATTTCTGAAGTATCTAAGTGATTTTTAACTTTATCTGATTTCTGTTCTTGAATTGCTAAATTGTTATTGAATACATGATAATGAAAAACAACATATAATATAATAAGTATCAAGCAGATCATTAATATATAAACTACATATTCGGATAAATTTCTGTTAACTACAAAATCTTCAAGAATCGTTAGTGGCTCTAAATTAGTATTTGCTCTATTTATTTCATCAAAAGTCAAATTAGTGATTATTTTATTTATATATGTCGGTACTTCAGTTGGATACATAATATTACTCTCCCAGAATGTATATGGTTTACTAAAATTGAACAATTTTTCATCTTTTTCAAGTGCTAATAGTTGAGTTGATTTTGGGTATGTTACAATATTTCTCGAACCTTGAACTATTGAACTCGTGCTAATGTTAAACATTAAATATTGATTTATAATAGGAATGTACTTAATAAAAGATTCATACCCTTTAATAACTAAAGTTCTACAACTACATATTTTCTTATCACTAACCAATTCTTCTATACATTTGTTAACTACCTCTGTTGCATTTCTACAATAATATTTATTATTTAATAACTGGCAATCGCCTTGATACAATTCTTGACCTCTAATAACTAATGATGGATCAACATGTATTGTAATTATTTCATTATCTGTTTTTACAGGATAAGACAGCATAAAAAGTGTTTCGTACAAATTAGATTCAATCGGTAATTCAATAAAATAAGAAATAAAATCGTTATGAATGGAACAATGAACATTTCCTAATTCCCATAGTACGTTAGGCTCATCGGATATCAATTGTAATTTAATAGCTTTGATGACACGTGTCATTTCGTCAAAAGTGAGAATGCTTGAATGTATTATGTTAAGTTTACAAAATTCCAGACTAGTTTCTATGTCATCTATTCTGTTGTGAATAAGTGTTAGAGTATCAAACAAAATATGATGCTGCTCATTTAGCTCTACTGAATCAAATTTACTGCTTACGGAATTAAAATAATTGTTAAGCTTCAAATTATTAGCATGAATTACATCGATTCCATTGTTAAAGCGACTAATTAAATTTTTGTTGATTGAAACCTGATTCTTAAGATCGTGTTCTAAATTAATTTCGTTTGAATGTACGTTTTGCAAAATCTCATCATATTTGGCTTTGTCGTCAGCATCCATATTTCCTGTTAGCCAAGAAATAGCGGAACCTAATCCATTAATAAGACCTCTCTTTACTCTTAATTTATTCACCAAAATGTGATCGAATTTCATTGTAACTTGATCTAAATGTAATTGAAGTAACTTAGTTTTTGTTGTATCTTTTTCTCTTCTATTTAACAATTGTACTGAATTTCTAAGTTTGGAAAGTTCGTCATGTAGAGTTGTTATATTAATGTTATGCACGTAAGTGTAGGTTCCGTTGATAATGAAGGCGTCCTGAATTTTTATGGGTATGACTCCTGCCGTTCGTGTGAGGTCAGTCGTCTTGAATGCGTCTACTGGGGCCAGGTTGAGGGCTGCCAGGCTGATTATCAGGACGGCGAGGTCTGCCAGGTTGAGATTTGTCTGGTTTCGGATCTTTGGATGGTTTCTTCTTCGTTGGAGGTGTCCTTTCATCTGAAACAGAATTATTATTAATTTTGTTCACTTTTCGCGGTCGTTTAATTCGATTGGGATGGATTTTGAAAGCACGTTTCTGAATTGCTCTCGAATTCGTCGCTAGATTGGTGTTCTTATCATATGTCACTTTGAAATATTTCGGTTTATTCTTCTTGTTGAACGTCGTCTTAATGTACGGTTCCTCTGGAATTTCAATTTCTTTTTCACGGTCTTGGTTTATTCTTGTAGTTCGTGTCTCCTTTTCGGTTACTATTTTTCCTTTGACAAAATTGTGGATTGTTTTCAGCTGATCTAGATAATCGTTGGCTCGTTCTTCTGTCACTAATGTGTTAGTCAAATCATTCATATATGGATTCTTGGAAACTCCATACGTTATCTCCATGGGTGTTAGTTTGAGATTCGAATTGAGTGTGTTGTTGAATGCTATCAGGGCTAATTTCATGTTTTCTTCTGTTTTTCTATTCTTGTTTTCCAATTGAAGAGCGTTAAGAATTTCGATGAGGGTGGAATGTGCTCGTTCTAGTAGTCCTTGCGAATCAGGGTGGCCAGGTGTCACGTAGTATGGTTCAATGTCGTATAATTTGAAAAATTCTCGTAGGCTGTTGTTATCGAATTCCCGTCCATTATCCATTTGCACTACTTTCGGGGTTGGGAAAGATGAAAGGTAGTCGAATATGATCCTCTGAATCTCAATTTGATTCAAACTTTCCAAGGGGTACGCTGATAACCGTTTAGAAAAGCAATCTATTATTGTAAGAAATTTTATCTTATCATACTGAAAAGTGTCCATCTGCAGTTTTTCAAAAGGCTTGTGTGGTGTAGGAGCAACTTTATATTCTACTTGCACTGGGTTCCTATCATACTTCACTTTTAAACAAATTTGACATTTATTGATGTAGTCCGTTATATCTCGAAGCATTGACGGCCAATAGTAGGTTTTTCTAATGTGATTGTAGCTTTCATTTATTCCTCTATGGCATGTTTTTCCACGATGATAGTTTGCGATGATGTCTTTTTGTTCTTCTTGTTCTGTAACATCTAGATTGATCTTCTTATAACGTTTCAGCTTTATTGTTTGAAACGATTCCGTTATTATACTAACAAAGCTGGCGAGCATCAATTCATAATCAAGTTCAAGAGCTCTTTTCTTGTAACAATAAATACCGTATGTTGTGTTAGGTATTAGATATTCTAGACATTTAGTATTGATTTCCTCTTTATCAAACGGGTCTAGAATGTAGAAAGTCAATCTGGTTTTATCGAAAATTTTCTGAACTTTGGGGGGATCGGTACCTTTTTCCAATATTAACTGATTATGCTCCACATTCATAATTTTGTCTTCTTCCATTATTACAACTTGACTATTTGAACTATCTTGAGAGTGAATTGTTACAGCAATACTTGCAGCATCTTCATTATTATTAACTCTATTTTTACTTCTACATTCACGAAGGAATTGGTCCAAAACTTCTTGACTTATATCTTCTAAATCATCCTCTGGTTCTGGGTTGAACATGTGGACAGGTTGACTTGGAATTCTGGACAATGCGTCGGCTACATAATTTGTCCGACCTTTTACATATTTTATCTCAAAATCGAATTCCTCTAAGTAGAGTTTCCATCTAATGAGTTTTGAATTGGGTTCTTTAATATTGTGTAACCATTGTAAGGGTTTGTGATCCGTCTGTATTAAGAATTTTCTTCCGTACAGGTAAGGGCGAAAATGTTTGCAAGCCCAAACGATTGCTAGTAGCTCTTTTTGTATAGTCGATAAGTTCACTTCATGTTTATTGAGAGTGCGGGATGCAAACGCTATTGGTAGGTCTTTCCCATCAAATATTTGAGAAAGAACAGCTCCCATCGCGAAGTTGCTTGAATCACATGTAAGTATAAACTGACGTGAAAAGTCTGGTAATTGTAGGATAGGTCCATTTTGTAACATAAGTTTCAGTTTCTCAAATGCTTCTTTGAAGTCTTTATCGTTCGGATTGAATGATTTTTCTTTACTTAAAACTGTTGTGAGGGGTTTCGCTATTTTTGCATAGTCTCTAATCATCTTTCGGTAATATCCTGTAAGTCCTAAGAACTGTTTGACCTCTTTTGTCGTACGAGGCAGAGGGAAATTCTTTACTGCTTCTATTTTCAAGGGGTTTGGCTGTATTCCTTTTTCCGAGATAATGTGACCTAAGTACAATAGTTCACGTTTGAAAAATTCCGTTTTATGAAGCTGGATTTTCAAGTTGTGCTCTTTCAATTTTTCAAATACTGACTTGAGGTGTTTTAAATGTTCAGTGAGGTTATCAGAAAACACAATGATATCATCCATATATACCAAAACATTAGGCATTTTGGCGAAAATCGTGTCCATACACTTTTGGAAAAAACTTGGTGAATTTTTCAGTCCAAACGGGAGGCGAAGAAATTCATAGTGACCGTTTTCAGTGGAAAATGCTGTTTTTGGAACGGAATCTGGGTGCAGGTCAATCTGGTGAAATCCTGATTCTAAGTCAATTGCTGAGAAATAAGTAGCACGTCCTATCTTGCCAAATAAGTCCTCTATGTTGGGTAATGGATATTTTTCATCTACAGTTTTATTATTCAGTTTTCGAAAATCTATCACCATCCGTATTTTCCGTTGACCTGACGCATCTGGTTTCTTCGGTACCACCCAAATTGGTGAATTATAGGGTGAGTTCGAGTTCTGAATTATTTTGTTCTTTAAAAGTTTTTCTATTTCTAGTTGAATATCTTCTCTAAATATTTGGGGATGCCTGTAGTTTTTTGTATAAACCGGGTTCTCATCTGTAGTGATTATCTTGTGCTTCATTAAGTTCTTGCTACTAGATATTTCATGTTCAAGTTTCACAATTTCAGGGTATTGCTTCACTAATTTTAAGATGTTTACTCTTTCTTCTTCATTCATGTGATCAGTTCTTAAAAGGTTTGGAATTTCATTTATAAGTTTTGAACATTTCGACTTAGACGGTTTATCAAATCCTTTACAATCAATTATAGTTTCTATTTGTTCTACTTCCATAGGCTCTGGACAAATGGTCGTGAGTTCATGGGCAAAAACTAAACACATACATTCATTACTATCAATATTAACAAGTCCTTCTTCAATTCTATATTTATCACTATTTACTTCCTTAATTAATCCTGTTGTCATATTTGAGGGTGACTTAACCGGGATCGAAATCACGTTATAGCCTGGTTGCAATGTAATACTCTTATTATCTAACAAAAACAACAATTCTTTCTTTCCATCTTTATATTCAAGGTTATTAGTATCAAAGTTCACATTCATTTTGAAGGCACGCATAGTCTCATGCCCAAGAAGTATATCGTACTTATTTGAAAAATCAAATATATACAGTTTTATCCTATGAGGTTGCGAAAATACATTTTCTATGTTACAAAAAATATACTCATTTCCTTTACTTTCCCCATTAGGAGTTTTCACAATAAAGTCCTCCTTGTTTCGAGTTATTTCAGGAGAGACTAAGGATGGATGCACATAATTCTTAGCAGATCCTGTATCAACTAGCCATTTTCTATCCTTTTGATCAACAAAGTAAGGAAGAGATTTGTTCAAGATGTTTAGATCGAATCGGTGGGGGGGTCCTCTGCATACTGGGGGCCTGATCCTAAAAAATGGTCTGTTAGTTTGTTGAGTGATTCAGTCAGAGAGTTTATTTGAGATTGCATAGCTTCAATCGAGCTCTGATTGTAACTATTTTCTGTTTCGTCTTCCAAGTAGTTTACTTCATAGGGTGATCTATAATTTCTCAATTTTTGTACTGGATCTGTCCTTTGTGTGCGCATGGATACTGTGTTTGATGAATTTACTTGGGTATTGGGTTGGATATTACTGTTTTGCTGTTGAAAGCTCTGTTGTGGAAAACGTTGTTGTTGTAAATTTTGTTGTTGAAAGTTTCTTTGTTGTTGAAAGTTGTGTTGGAAGTTTTGATTTGAAACATTTTGTTGATAGTGTTGAGGCCGAAAGTTAGGTTGTTGCGATTCGGTGTAGAAGCTCTGTTGTTGGAAGTTTGGCTGATAGAATCTTTGATTGTTTTGGAATCTACGTTGTCTCCCTTGAAAAAAATTTTGAGAGTTTCTGTTTTGTCTTCCTTGTGTTTGATTACTATTTTCATAGTTGGGGATTCTGAAAGCATTTGGAGCTTGAGAGAATCTGTTTTCTTTTCTATTTATCATATCTGTTGTTCTGTTTAGGTTTAGTTGTTGTAGAACTATGCTGCAATCATTAATTAGTTTACTTCTGGCCTCGTCTAGGTTTTGAATTTGAAGTACTTGTAGGTGGGATCCTAACGTTGGATGAACTCCATGAACAAAGGTGTTTACTAGGGTTGCATTTAGTTGTTGTATTAGGTTCTTCAACAATTCTCCTGAGACTCCATCAATTTTGTATTTAGTTAGTACATGAGTACGTTTTTCTTCTAGCCTGTTTAGAAATTCAATCGGGTGCTCTCTACTGAAGGAAGTCATAACGGATATTTCAGCTATCAATTCTGGTACAGGTCTATTGTCTGCAAAGTTTTGTTTTAGACTATTTATCAATTCTACTAGGGTTGAGCAACTATTGTTATAGGCTACAGCTTCCGCTGGTCCTTCAAGATGGCACATAGCAGTTTTGAAAAGAAGCCAATGATTTCCAACTTTCTCTTTAATGTCATCTGTACAGTAAGCTTTGAATAGATCTTCACATGTTGAAATAAATTGTGGTAATTTATAGGATGTTCCATCGTATTTTGGTATGCACTTCAAAAGTTCGTGAGGTAAAGGCTTGTTAACAGTTGCCATTGTAATATTAGATAATAAAGTATCTAACCTTGATTGTCGAAGGATGATCTCTCTGTTGACGGAAGGACTTACACCAGTAGGGTCCTGATCCGGGTCTTCTTCTTCGTCCGACGCTGGGCTGCGGAAAGTTCTGCAGGCGTCGTACCGGGAAATGTCACGTCCGCTTGCCAGGATGTAGTTAGAGTTGAGCTGGTCCGGGTAGGGTTTAAAGTTGAACCACAGATGAAGAGTTAACACTCACGTTTTTCGGCACTCGAGAACATTGGTCGCGAAAAAGTTAATTGAACTTTTACCGAAAAAACTTCTGTAGTCCCTGTGCACGGGCGCCAGATAAGATAACGGAACGCACAACTCGGTTTTTAAAAAGATTTATTTAATGAAAAACAAACATACATAGTGGCTAGCTAACGGATAGTAATATAATGACCAGAGAAATAATCGAACAGCGGTTTAAATACTAGTACATACTGCTTAGTCTACAGTTCCTAAATCTATTGTCTTTTATATATATAACTACTGACAGCAAGCCACATCTCTGTTGATTCTTTCCACAGCCACAGCCACATCACTTGGCTTAAAGCTATAATAAATCTGGAGATCATCAGCAAACAAATGGAAGTCACAGTGAGCAAACACTTGGTTCAAATCATTGATGAATAATGAGAAAAGTAGAGGACCTAAAATGGACCTTGTGGTACTCCTCTAGTAATTGGTTTCCAGGCAGAAAATTCATTACAGTTCTTGATACACTGCTGTCTGGAAGCTAAATAGGACTCAAACCAGGACAGTGAATCATCAGAGAAGCCCTTTTGCTTTAGTTTGAGCAGCAAGAGTGGATGATAAACACAAACAAAGGCTTTAGATAGGTCAAACAGAACCAAAATAGTTGCCTTTGATTCATCCATAGCTAAACGAATTGAGTCAGTTATATGGACTAGTGCAGTAGTAGTGCTGTGAATTGAACGAAAGCCTGACTGAAACTTATTCAAAATATCATTTATACTCAAATACTGATTTACCTGTTCCAGAGCCAAGCGCTCCTGGCCCTTGGATAAAGCAGAAACTATTGAAATTGGTCTAAAGTCAGAAGCAGAAGTGGGATGAGGAGATTTCTTTAGAGGTGTGATTAAAGATGACTTTCATGGCAATGGAAAAGAAAAATCTTGTACGGCTATACAGGTAAGGCCCTATTTGTCAGCTGATTTTTCCAATATAGTACGGAAAAGAGGCAATTTCCATACGTGACAAATCTATGGAAAGTAGCTACTTTCTATCAAGTGTAACAAAAAAAAATTTGCAATAATATGAAAATGATACTGCTATTTAATAAATTGGAAAGTTTAAGTGAAGCTAAAACTATTTCCGCTTGTTATTGACGTGATCAGGTCATTTCTGCGCATGTGCAGGCTAGAACTGTACAATAAACGGAAATATAGCCTACAATAATCAAATTGTTCATGAATAATCAATTTTTAAAAAACAATAACGTTTGAATAATAGCAGAATGCTATGTTTAAACTCTGTTGTAAGGTTGGACAACCGGTACTTGAACAAAAACTCTCAGTTTACATTACAGCGTTTAATATTTGTTTCGTAATAGACTTGAATAGAATAGAATGGATTTGAACAATCATACCCAGAATATTTACAGGACAAGATAACTTACGCAGTTATCATTTACAGGTCTATAGGACATCAAATAAGGGGTTTTATTTGATAAGTCATTACATTACAGCGTTTAATATTTGTTTCGTAATATTTCTTACTAACAGTATGTTCTTTAAATGTTAAATAAGTTGGGCCTGTGCTTAAAAAAATCAAGTCGATAAATTACTTTATTGACTTACTTACTTTAGATTAGAACTCCGAAAATTACTTTTAAATAGGATGATCATACCATCAATACCAAATCGTAATAATATGGAGTCTCACAATAAATTAAACTGAACATGATGACAGGCTATGGTGTAGGGGTAGGCTATTACAATTCCTTGTCGACAAATCAACTACATTACAAATATAGTCCCTTCCATCGCTACGTAATTGTTATTACAAAATAATTCGTGCGATTAGAACAAGCATAAAGTTTTGATGAAGTCAGCGGTTTTATTTTTGCTAGTTTAGTAGTAGTTAGGGCGGCATGGACACGTCAGCACAACAGACCAACTGCTAACGTTGGCAATTTTAATCGAAGCGCCCTAATTGGGTCACGCCGTATCAAAATTAAGCTCTGTCCAAATAGTGAAATTAGGTGCAATAAAGTTGGAACAGATGTTTGATTGCCAGTGTGCGCGTGCTTGCTGGCTTGTAAATCAAGGCTGGGGGAACGTTGATGCAGTTGAAACAGAATTAGCAGCTTGTTTGCCATTATGAAGCGAGTCGACGGACTTCCCCTGTATTATCGTATTCAAACAACGAGCGGACTGCAGCTCTCAGCACCGAGAGGTAAACAGAGGTAATCTGACGACCATCTCAGACCTCATTCTTCAAGCCTGGCCACTCTTTTATTTGGGTAACTTTGTTCCGACAACCAAGTCCTTTCCTTTCTATCTGTCGGAGTCCGTGAAACAACACACAGACGTAACCCACCCTCTACTCCAGACCGGATCCTTTGTTGGTGTTCTGTCCAACTCAAACGAATCTTTGTTCCGACATATCTGCTGGATCAATAAAAAGTTGTTTTCGGAAGAGAGAAACTCTCCAATCACAGAGTGCCGCCCGTTTGTCGAGAAAATAACTTGTTCGTTTTGTGGAGGGTGCTTTGACTAATTGAAAATTATTTGAGCTATTTTCATCTTTGATGAGCTCTGTTTCAATCGAAATCATTTACCATCTAACAAAACTAGTATTCGGAATGATGGAAGTTCCTTATGGTCTAAATCTTGAGCTGATACTTCATCTATCTTGTATGCACATAATTTCTGTTTCGATGTAACTTCCTGAACGTCCATAAGCTTAATAAGCTAATGACAATTGTTATAATAAGGGCATTCTGTAATTTCTGTTCCTTTTTTACCATATTGATTCTAGCACATTCACAAGTAGCCTAAATTTACTTGTGGATTGCCTAATTCTACTTATTGTAGTTTTGAGTGCAAAAATGAAGAACATTTCAGTATTTGAGCTACGCTTTTTTAATGTTGCCCGTTCAATAAAGTAAATTCTTTAGAGAGCTTTCATTCAACTGTTTTTTAACGGTATCAGTAGTGTATTATTATTATTATTCATCACCATTAGCATAATTCAATCAAATTTACTTCAATTTGCAGTTGTAACCGTAGTCCGAATCAAAAAAGTTTACAAACTGTGTCCGTCCGGGGAATGTGTTCATAATGAGTCATTCTGTTTGAAACATTTCTTTTTCATAGAGGTGATCTGAAAATCTATGTCAATCATAAGATCGATAACAACTTGATTTAACTTATTTTTAGTTTTTGGTAGATTGATAGTTACTTACGTGAATAAGTTTTAATAATCGAATGAATAATAAATTAGTTTTGATTCAATTTTATCAAACAAAACTAGAAAGATTAGTAGTTTCGATATTAATCGAAAATTTATTAGTTCTTAATGATTTACCAGTTTTACGATTACTTTCAGGGTTCTTACGACTTTTAGACCAGAAGTTCTGGTCAATATTATGAAACTCGAACCATCCAGTAATTCAATCAACTTTACACGTACAATGGGTCTTGTAGTACTGTAATCAATGCTTTACCCTATCCATGGACCATTATTTGCCCTAACCTAACATGAGAATTATTGGACATTTGTTACAGTCAACCCCAATTCAAATTTCTCAACCAGATTCCAATTTTAAAGTTACGTGCCTTTGCATGGAGGCTGCGAACACGTCAGGTGAGGCATGTAGGCGAAGGTCTAAGTTGCACTAACAAATTGCTTCACGAAATGAGTCGACTCCGGGTCGTTGCTGATGCTCCTGCTGCTGCTGCTGCTGCTGTTCTGGCTGAGAGTGTAACCTAGCCACATCCAAAAAGCTAATATCCCGGTTAATTGAATTAGGATATCGAGTTGTAACCTAATGTCACGGACTATTTAGCTCAAGCTAATGGTTTGTCGACGCGATTTATAACTTACACCCTTGTTTTATGAACTCGCCGTGGAAATCGCCCGGCCGCCGCATAAACTCCTCGTGACTTTGTTATGACTGCGTCATAAATTCTCAAACCAAATATTACATAGCCGTGATTTATGCGGCCGCACTCTCAGGTTAGGGCGTGCGATATTCTTGTCCTCCCACTCACAACCAACTGCCTGCCAGTCTGTACAGATCGAGTTCTAACTTATGCATGTAGCTACATCGACCGTGATTATTCGCATTTATGTTTTGTGAACGTCACATCCTGTGAACGGCGGAAGAAAGCGCAAAATTCATGAGCTACTCAATCGCAATGAATATGAAATTAGTTATGATTTTTTGAAGAGATTTTGTAACTCACTGCTCTCCTGTTACGATGGCTACATGTACAGAACTTATACATTGCATTCATATTGATTAAACCGCATAGGCAACATTTATATTATGAAACAAGTACGACTTAAATTACACTTAACAGTGAATACCGAATAGACAGGACATATGTAGCAATCACTACAAATTGGTTGTAGTCCATATTTAAAACCACATAGATAGAAATTGTGTTCAACATTTTTTAAACTAAAATAGACTACAGATTCGAGAATGCAATATAATAAGATATTGTTGGAGAGCAAACAGAGTTCATCTCTATAAGGAATAAGTATTTCTGTGTACATTCTATTTATTTATTCGATACTAACTTGAACTTCAATACTGTTACGGGTTCTATGTCTAAAATAACGCTGGCAACACTTAAATGTATCACTCGCACTTTATTTACACAAATAACCACTGATCAGTTATGTCTTACAGAAAAATAAGCAATTAAGAACAGATAAATCGGTATTGTTCAACTAATAAAGAGATTTCATAAAATGTACAACAATCAATCACTAAAAGTTAAAAGGCCGATCTAATATTAAATAATGACTACAATAAACTGTCCAATAATATTCAAAAAGAGACGTCGAAAAAGATCAATTAACTTATGTAGCACTAGTCCGTAATACAATAAAAACTATTTAGTATTAAATAGGAAAAAATAGAATTAAATAGGAAAAAGAATTATCACTATAGGCACAGAGAAAGAATTATCACAATGAATAGGCACAATATATAGAACTGTCACAACTTGTTTATCACGACGAATTTCAAACAAGACTGACTCATTTATAAAAGTCTCCCTCTATTTATATAATTTTCCATAATTGAGATCTCTCGATTTTTCTATTATTTTCTACCGATTTCTAAAATAAACAATGAAAGGCCTTCACACCTTCCACAATATTCGATAAGATTCCATTAATGTCTAATAAAACAACTAGAACATTCTACAAATTACCAAGTAAACACCATAAAAGTGTCAAAAGCAGAGTAATTAATTGCTTAGAAGTAAACATTTACATATCAGATAACGCCGAGAACCACTTCTTTCTCTCAATCCTCACTACAATACTTTTTCCAACTCTTCTTTCAAACGCAATAATTGTAAACTCGACCTAAAACTATTTACTAAAGCCCTACTTCGAAATAGGAATATTTCTTTCACTTAATTTAATTTTGTTCTACATGTGATAATATTTGTCTATACCGTCTAATTATTTATTGATATATTGCTATTTTCTGGGTATTGTATTAGTGTATTGGTATTAATTGTTTTATTGGTATTTATTGGTCAAATTATTATTATATCCTGTTATTGTCTATGAGAAGATGAGATCTGTTTTTGTGACATGAAATGTTTCGTGTCATTGGTTAACCGAAAGCTATACATTTGTTGTATTTTTTGTATTTTGTTTTTTGTATTTGTATGTCTATGATGAACTCGCAGCTGGCGCACAAGTGTTCACTTTGCTAGCTGTGCCAAGTATAAGATATAATGTACATTTAAATATTTTCTTGTATCGTTTTTCTTTTTTTGGCAAATAAATATTATTATTATTATTATTATTATATTATTATTATTATTATTATTATTATTATTATTATTATTATTATTATTATTATTATTATTATTATTATTATTATTATTATTTAGTTCCCCCTTCCAGTCCCTTGTCAACCTCAATATAGGTATAGAAAAGTTTCTATAGGTATTCTATTTTTAGTGAAAATTGTGCCCATCGTTGCTCTAATATGTCGACATATTCACCATAGAAAATCATAATGGTAAATATATGTATATATCAGGGCAACGACGGGCGCCATTTCCAATGAAGTTAGTATTTCTATAGAAAATGTTCGATACCTACATTAAGGTATCCCTTAAGATGACCCTCCCATCACAAGTTACTGAATGCTTCTATCAACCTTAAGTGGAGACTGAATTGAGCATACACTCTTGTACTTTTGTAATACGGTAGCACAGCTCACATGAATAATTGAAATAAAACATGTATTAGCAAATCTGTACGGTATCAAGAATGTTTTCAGAAATGACGAATTAGTTTGCATTTGAGAAAGACAACTGAAATTAGATCTTTTCTTGACAAAAAAATTTTCAATTTATTTCGATTTTAACTCAAACGCAATAATAAATACCCAAAAATAACAATCAAAAACAACAAGAATAAGCATAACAAATTTAAAATTTATCTACAATTGTACTGTTACATTTTAGTAAATTTTATTTCACCAAAAGCTCTGTTCGTTATTCTGTAACATACCACACACATATTAACGTAACGGTCAAAGCTCCCTAACAAGAGGAGCTTGGACCAATACTATTATTAGGAGCATCACAATGAGTACACAGAACTAATTAAAATAAGTTTCACAAAAACATCAGCTGAAATTATTTAAATTCTCTTCTCGAAATTCTAGAGAAATACATGGCAAATTCATACTTGAATATTATTCCAAGGTGTGTTGCATTTTTAAGATGGTTTGTGTGTATTGATCACTTATATTTAGAAATTAGTATTTAAAAGAAGTTGTCTCTCGTTGAATCTACATTTTTGAGAACCCAATAGGTGGCTGGTGTGTTTGCTACTGACACGCTGGAAAGAGTGATGACAGGAGACTCTAAATTATATATTCAGTGCGTTGCGCATCAAAACGTTGCTATTCCTTATAAATTCTAAATAGGTGGGAGTAACGGCTGGGGCCGGGCCATATATTAAAAGTGCCTGTTACAGATGACTCGCCGGCGCCGGCATAACAAGGTGGAACGAGGAGGCGGTATTCAAGTCAGTCCAAATGTACAGGGGTGGTACATTACATCTAAACGTGTGTGAGTGTGTGAATGCGCGTAGGTAAGCCAAAAGTGTGTCTAATATAGAGACGGGTAAGCCGAGTGCAGCTATTCAGGGCCATGTCGATGCACTCGACGACGTAAGACGGATGTGTTTTTTCATCCATCATGAAGACTTCTCCGCTGACACCTTTTTTCGCACATACTCTATTCCCCTCTTTGCAGTATTACCCGAGGCCCTCACACACGCACACACACAGTGCCTGTTTTTGTGTAAATAACATCAACTTCTTTCGATTAAGGACGATGGGCTTGTAAATTTCCCAAGGCGGCCACTGAAAAAGCTTTGCCACGCCGCCAACAAAGCATGGTACCGAGCTTCTTCAACGGCTTTATGCCTTTTCTCATGGTCTGGCGAGTTGATATGCTGTACCTCATCCTCTGTTGTAATAGGGCTAGGTGAATATATTTCTCTTTAATACCTGTTCATGTACGTACCTAACAAAATCGTAATTTGTTTTTTGCCACATTGAATTAAATTCACTGAAAATATAGCCAATTGACATTTCAAAATTACTTTGCTGCATGAAAACTTTTGAAAAAGTGTATTTTTTATTATAAATTATTGGTGAGTTTACCTGTAAGCCGCAATGACTCCGCCAATAAGCATCAGGTCTTAGTATATCAAAGGATGAAGACAAGCACAAATATAGAAACTAATATTTAATTATTATTAATTAATTGCAATTATACAATAGGGTATTATGCTATATGCTGATTTCATTATGGTCTCACGCCACAATATTAATTTTGTTGCTACCTCAAGTTCATAAAATTCTCAAAATAATTATTGCATTCGTTTTTAACATAAATTGTATTTATATTTTACTAGCTGGCACGACGCGCTTTGCTGCGTTCTCATAAAAAATTCTCCTTGATTTTATTAATTGCTACCCCCCACAGAGATCTAAGATTACATTTCGCATTTTAACCTTCTAGGACTATTAGGGAAGAAGTTAGTCCTATGGCTCTTCCAGCTGATCAGAGAGGCCTCCTTCGTTGTTTTCTTACACAGTAAGACCTTACTCACCACCTCTCAATGAACATTTCAAATTTAAACCTCCTACGACTATTAGGGTAGAAGCTAGGTTTTTTATTTTATTATTCGCCACCTCCTACTGAGACATTTCAAATTTCTAGCTGCATTGGTTAACAGATGTCATCAACCCGGCATAATTATTACTTTTTTTAACAGACTTCCAAAAAGTACAAGGTTACTATATTCGACCTGTTTTTTTTTTATGTTTGTACATCAATCATTCGAACACTATTGAACCGATTTCGATGAATTTTTTTTAAATGAAAGAGCATCGCTCAGCGGTGGTTCCATCCAAGTTTCGCAAAGATCGGCCCAATACTTAGCCCAATATTAAACAAAAAGGAGCATTCTTCGATGTCTTCATTTCAATCAAGTTTGAATAGGATAGTTGCACACATAACCGCCAATCGGATAACCGGTGTCGTTTACCAGGCTGATCATTGTATCATATGGAGCGCTTCACATCTAGACGGTTTTCGAAATCATATGATGCAATGCAATTATGCCGGGTAAACGACATCGGTTACCCAAAGCTGGTTCAGTGTGAAACAAGCCTGTAACGTCCCGTTTTGACCAATCACGTGAGCTTAATTTGAATCGAGAATAAGAAGAATAAATAATATTTCTGTCCATATGTTCATATGAAAATTGTAAATAATCTAGTTGATGTTATTGAGTCATAGGAATAAGGTTATTTAGTTTCAATCATAAGTTGGAGAATTTGGAAAAACAGCTGATCTCAGAAGTATTTTTAGTTTCACTGCTGTGATGGATTAAGAATATTTATTCGCCATTAAATACATGTCCGTACAATAGGCTATTTTGAGGTTATGTTTGATGATCCTTTTGTACTAGCTCAAAGTTTATATTTATTATATTAAAAAAATATATATGACTAATACCACGAAAAATATCGTACATAACTCGTCCGGGAAAATGTTTAACATACTCGTATGATAATACCGCACTTCATCTTCTGCATTAACTTATCATATTTTCAGTAAACACAATTTTCCACACTTGTAACGTAATATATGCCTATTATTTCAGTGTGGTTATATTTTGAAAGGGACCACATCAAAATTAATCAAAGGCCATTTCACTTTTAAGAAGCCTTTCGCTATCATAATTTTTCTAAATACAATATTCCACATTAAATAAAACGTTGTAGAATTTTCCTTAGTTTATTTTTTCTTATAAGTGGATTTTTGGTTACTTGAGTTTGGATGTTATAAATTAATTATTGGCTTGCTAATTTGATAAATATTTCATAATGTAGCCTTTAAAAAATTTCTCATGCTTTCAAAGTTTGAAAATTCAACTAAAAAGCTTAAAATAAAACATATTTTAAAACAAAAAAAGAAACCGACTTCAGTGAAATGATACTCAAACATTAAATAATACTCACGTACTAAAAAGTTTAAAATAAAGTATTTACTTTAAACTGAGAAAATTTTTAATTTCATACAAGTAATCTTTTGAAGTCGGCGCCAAATTTCCCATAAACTTTTAAAATATAACCGAATTACTCTGTGATGTTTTCCATGACGAAATAATTGAACAATCTAATATCAAAACTGACACTGTATTCCAGTAAAAGTGAGTGTAAATCACATATTTAATTGAAATACATTGTTAGTTTTGATATTAGATAGAATTTCTTATCAATTACTGTATTTCAGTAAAAGTGAGTGTAAATCACATATTTAATTGAAATACAGTGTTAGTTTTGATATTAGATAGTATTTCTAATCAATCACTTCCCAGTGGTTCGGAACCCACCTAAAACTGTAGGTCCAACTGATCAATCTTCATCATCCAATTCATTACCCACGCAAAGGTCTCAGACCTATGTGGGATTCATCCTCCATAAAAATAAAGTGTTAGTTTTGATATTAGATAGAATATCTTATCATCTTCATAAAATATTTGGCACCGACTTCAAAAGATTACTTGTATGAAATTTTAAACTTTTTAGTACGTGAGTATTATTTAATGTTTGAGTATACATACATAATGTATACATTACAGTTTCACAATTGATGCCAAAACAGCTGTCTTTTCGAAATGCTTTTTGAAACCCGTTGTATAAAGAGCTCATTATAGTACAGGTTCTACATTATAACACGGGTTCAGGACCAATCAGAAGCATTTATGGTGGAATCAATATCGTAATTCAATATTGTGAAACTGAAGTCGGTTTCTTTTTTTTGTTTTAAAATATGTTTTATCTACGACCATGTCATAATGTATACATTACAGTTTCACAATTGATGCCAAAACAGCTGTCTTTTCGAAATGCTTTTTGAAACCCGTTGTATAAAGAGCTCATTATAGTACAGGTTCTACATTATAACACGGGTTCAGGACCAATCAGAAGCATTTATGGTGGAATCAATATCGTAATTCAATATTGTGAAACTATCAGCTGATTTGATCAAACTGTTAACTAAGCTGCTAACCTAACAATCTACTATAACTACTCATATTTGAGATGAGAGGTTAGGTATCTCTGACAGTCATAGGTAAAATGAAATTGTTTTAATTAAATGTATACTAGTGGTCGTAGATAAAATAGTGTATGCAACGATTTTATTTGGCCATTAAAGCACTCGTGAGATATTTATAACACTCGCATTCGCTCGTGTTATAACTTACATCTAACTCGTGCTTTAATAAGGGTCAAAATAAAATCGCTGCATAAACTACTATTATATCATACCCAGCCATATGTTTCCTACATACTGCAAGGCTCCGACTGAACGGAGCCTACATGCATAGTCTTTGCGTTCAGGACAGCGTAAATAACGCCGCTAAGGGGCCTGCCATATGATTAAAAATTGTGGACTTCTATCAGCTGTTCCTTCAAGCTGTTTGGCTGGAAAGTTCAGTAGGTTAGGTCTGTAAAATGGATCAATTAATAATAATTATTAGCCCCCCTATTAAAATTTATGGTCAGAAACCATCCCCAATGTTCACACAACATATTCCCAAAGTTTCATGCCGATCTGTCAATTAGTTTTGAAGTCTATAGGGAACATACATACATACATACATACATACATACATACATACATACAGACAGACAGACATTCATTTTTATATATATAGATAATGGTGAAAAGGTTCCAGAAAGAGATGAAAAATAGTAATTTTTTGAAAAATTATTTATTTCTTTTTTTTATTTACAATGTAGAAAGATTAGAAATCGAATTGAAAATTACTACAGAACGCGACAAAATACAGGGAATTTGTTTCCATTAGAGTGCTTGCACAGTGGATCATCCACTCGATGATAATCAACACCGCAAAATCAAACACATTATATTGGATGATTCTGTATATGGCAAATCGGAGCAGCTTCAATACCACGCTGGTTATTATCATCTAGTATTGGATGCTCCACTGTGGAAGCACCTTTATTTGAAAAATATTAATGACCTCCTGTTCGACATAGAGTTCAGATTTGAAGATGTAATTCAGATGCTAATTGAAATGTATTGTTCAAAGATTTCTTCGAACATTTAACCTACTCAAATAAGCAACTGATTACGTAAATAGTCAAGTACATTTTAATTTTATGTTTTCTAAGAAGGAACTGTCTCTTTTCCGAAGAAAGAAGCCCACATAGGTCTGAGACCTGTACATGGGTGATTAATTGGATGATGGTGATGGGCCTCCAATTTTAGGTGGGTTCCGAACCACCGGGAAGTGATTTTACAGCAGAGAACAGAGTCTTTTTTGCTAGACAATCCAATCGGTTACTTTTACAAAGATGACCCAGGAGTTTCGTAGCCTATCTCTGAACGAACAGATACCTGCTACGGCACTCGGCTATCACTTCCCTACACTCTTATTTGATTCCCAAAATATTACGTATGCCATCTTCTAAATCACCTTGATCAGATTCCTACAATTATAAATATCTTATGGTTGGAGAAATTGCATTAGTTACTGTAAATTAGGCTATCTCATGGTTTGCAAGAAACCAAAGTCGTTTAATTATTACGCTCTTTGGACCAAAACATACTTTTGAGGTCTAAGAATCACTCATAGTTGGAATTGGCTAAAGGTACTATGCATTCGAATATTGTCCCAATTAATAATTCCAAATATTGGCTATCTTGATTGTAAATAGCTTTTGATTTTCAAATACAGTAGTTAGAAATGTTCCGCTACAAGATTAGGAAACCCACATGTCTTATTCTTTCTAATGATTTGGATTACGTTAAAGAATAGGACTTACGAGATAAGTATAAACTTATAAGGAAGTGCTTGCATAATGCTTATAATGATTTCGATTGTTTCAAAGAAAAGAACTTACGAGAGGAAGTCTTGCCACTTTAAGAGTATTTTATCTATCTCTGTTTTATCTGTTGTGTCTCTATCGACCCATCTTAGCTTCTGGTGACATACTAGGAATTAATAATTAATTATTTAATTATTCTCAATCTGAAATAGCGATTCTTACTGCTGTAGTTAGTCAGAAAGCGAGCTTTGAAACAAAGTAGCAGCACTATTACGAGGGCTGGGGCTACACAGCAAGCGAGAGAGATTTTCTAGTTAGTGCCCGGGCTAGCGCGAACTCTTCTCCCTTATCAGCAGTCTCACGACTCATAAAGCAGCTGTGATAAAGAAACGCTTGCCTGTGCGAAAGCAATGGAAATGGCTGCAGAACAAATAATATTCTCTAGTCCTTTGGACCTCCTTCACCGCCCTTCTTATCAGCCCAGCAATAATTTTCAGTTTAATTTTATAATCTCAATTTACGTCTCTCACACATTAGCGCCGACGCCAACTTTAGCCACTTCTCAATCCTCGTTTTGTTCGTCTACCTCGGCGATATGAATTCAGATGCAGAATGCAAATACAATAGCAGTAGATAGTGCACAGTAAAGATAGTGTGTATTTTATGTTCCCGAATTGTAAAACTCTCTCGGTTCACTTTACTATCAGTTCCGCAATTTATTTATTCATAGAAGAAAATTTTTTTTGGTGAATTTGTTATTCTGATTATTATGCAGGTTGATGGAGCATATACAAAGATTTCTAGAAAATTTATATAATTATAAATATGAGTTACTAATATATTATATATATATTAATGATTATTATTTTATTGTATATAAATTAGTAACTAATCACTATATTAGTTTGTTATTGGATGTAAAAGTAGTATTTTCTGTTATTACAATTAAATTGAAATTCTTATAGTATTTATTAAAACCCGAACATGCACATATTGTGAGATCATAAAATAATGGAAATATGTTATTTAGTCTCTGATAAAGATTTCCTATTTTCATGTCTTAGTTTTTAATATAATAGGTTCTTGCTCGATTCATGATATAAATCTACTTAATATAATTTTGAAATTTCTTTGCTGTATGCTTTTCTGCTTTTCAAAAGTGTGAGCTTGTAATTGCACCTCTGTTACTTGTTCTATGGATAAAATTATAACGGTACAGCATCTATTGTATATACTTTTCATGTTGTTCTCTGTCCACAATACTTCAGCGCTGGAAAATAAGTAATTGAAGGAGGAGACGGAGAAGAATGCGGAGAGAAATGAGGGAAAAAGGAGAAAAAAGAATAAGGATAAAAAATATAGACTATAAAATAATAAATTAGTTGATCGGTTATGCGACATTCTCGTAGATATCCCGATTCAATATCTAGAATTTGATGATATAAATTTCTAATAAGACGAAATTGTCACAACTACATTTATTAAAAATATTTATAAACTAGTTTTGGTTGTTATACGATTATCAATCTCAAACAAATAGATCTCAAACAAACAATCTCAAACTGATAAAAACAAATAGATCTCAAACAAACAATCTCAAACTGAGTTTGTTTGAGATTGATAATGGTATAACAACCGAAACTAGTTTCTGAATATTTTTAATAAATGTGGTTGTGACAATTTCATCTAGTGACAGTTTCGTATTCATTATGGATAACTTCCACAATATCACCTTCGCCACTACAAAGAAAAATTTAAATTTCTGTCACTTTCGTAATCGGTGTCTCAACCGGTGTACATAGTTATAACAGTTTTAACGTCAGGAAAAAATACTTTTAAATATTGTACAAATTCTACAAATCATCAACATAAAACATATATTAGAAAAAACCATTCGCAATCCGAGAGATTGAGCTATTGCTGTAAAACCAAATTATTAGAAAGCTGTTGAATAGATTCAGAAATTTTGGAATCTATTATTAGAAAAATCATTGCTATCATTGCTAATACACCATAGCGATTGAGCTATTTCTCTAAGAACTAGTCTATTAGAGAGCTGACGATCATTATCAGGCCTTCAGCGTGGTTACATAGGAGTCAAGGTTAGGCGGGTGGTATCGGAGGGGGAAGGAGGCCATCATCGGCATCGAGATCAGGCGATCGCGTGCCTGGAGGAAGACGTCAGACTAAGGGCGGTAGCCACTGCTTGGGTTCTGGGTGCTTGGGTGGGGTTTGGGGCTCAGGCAAGGCCTCGCTATATTACACCATAGTTGGAAGTGAGGCCCTGACTTTTGGGCTGCAATTGTAGGCAACGATCGAATCCAGCAGATCCGTCCTGCCTTCGCAAAACGCACAAGTTGCGAGCCAAGTTCGTGTCGTCACCCTTTGCAAATCATTGACGATTCCCTGATGTAGCCTACTTTTGTGGGGGAGGGGGGTGGTTCAAGTCCTTACTTACTATCTTAAAGTTTGAGCTCATTCAGTTAGAACTTCCAAATCTCCTCTTAGGTCGGTATTCAAATTTTAGAACTTGATTCTATTATTATTTCATGTTTATTGATTTATAATTAAATGTCTCTATTATTATAATCCCATGGCTTTCCGTAATATTAGTCATTAATTGTCTCATTTCAGTTTTTATGTGTACCTCAATTCTAAGTTTTTATCATTCATTTATTCTTAAGTATAAATGTTTTAAATAGAATGATTATGAACAGGATAATAGAAGTGACTTATTTCTCTGTTTCAGGTATGCAATATTATGTTAATGTGAGGAGAGACTTGGTAAGACATTATGTTTATGATCTGTGCTTTTCGTAATAAAATACGTTATTTAAAACTCAACTCCTCTCTGCAAACGAGTTCCTAGGCATGGGCTACTTCAAAATGTAATCTATTAAAAATCTACGGAAATACCAAAATAGGACGATTAGCTTGAAATTGGAAAACATTAGTCAAAGAGTAGGCTATCAGAGTACTACTCTATGGAATCATGAATTATTGTAGAAAATTTCACATTTGGTTTCGACTCATACTGGAAGTGGTAGATGATGAAAAAAAATCGTATCAATTAAATCAATTAGTTGAATAGATATCACTTTAATTTTTGAATTTATTGCTGGAATAATTATACTTTCGGCAAGAAATGTATAATTTGCTGTTAGGAAACGATTTTTTAATTTTGACCTTTTGCTCAAATCTACTTTGGCTTAATTGAATGAAACTATAATTGAATGTATAGATTAGAAATTGAAAAGTTCTCTGAAGGGGTTATGGACCATCAACAGCAAACTACCTAGCATTTCATTAAACGGGGTTCAATGCTTGGGCTTGCATAATGCTCCAGCAGGTTTTCCTTAATTAATATAAATTTATTGTGTAAATAAATCTTATGATCGAATCCCAGTATTTGTTTCTAACAGAACACAGTAATTGAATTGAAATATGAACCAATCAATTAGAGCTTATTGAACAATAGAGCTTACAAATAATAGTGATATTTAGAGTCATGGATTATATTATTCAGACTTGTATTACAAGTCTGGTTTGGTTTTAGCATATAATAAAACCATCCGTTTTTAACAGAGCTAAACCGCAATTTGAAATAACTGATTCGTCATTTGAATTCTATTCGAAATTATAATACAATTTAGAGCACCTCGATCAAGAGAGTACACTCAACATGAATGAAGAGCATGGGATTGGGGGGTTGATACCAATTTGGTGAGGATATTCAGTACAGCATCACAGTTACGAGGACGTGATGAAAACTGGAGTTTATGGAAGGATGTTGAAGAGAAAGAGAGAGAATGAGTGAGGGAGAGAGTGGAGTGATCAAGCACCATCCCGGGCTGCCATTACCAAAAATCCGTAAAGTGCGGTTTGGCCGGGCACAATGCCCGCCATAAATTGTCTGGCTTTGAAAATGGTCGGATGCAGAATAGCAGATGGATAGTGGGTGGGGGTTCAAAGAGGGGGGAAGATTGCGAGCCGCACTTTGCCTGTCCTGCTGCTGCTATTGCTGCTGTCACCCATCTTCAGCACCTGCAGCAGTAGCAGCAAGGGACATAGAGGCAAGCATTGACAAACGGTCGACTTCACCTTTCTTGCGAAAGGGCGCGCACCGCACAACAGCTTTCACCTTCCCCGCTCCACTGCTGTCATATAAAGCATCATAATTATCGAGGCCTCTCGCCTTTCGCTGAGCACATCGACTATCCTTGACTTTCTAGCAGCAGCAGCGATGACAGCCGACAGCAGACAAACCGCCGCCGCTTAGCTTTCGCAGTTAATAACTCGTCAAATATTAAAGCGTTCTCCAACTCATAAACACGTCTTCGCACAATGGCATCACCAAACAGCAAACGGCGAAGGGCAAAGGGCGAAGAACAGGCAAGCATGTGCCCTAACTTCGCCTCGGTGGCCCTTCTATTTATGAACCCGCACATGGCTGAGCCCCATTGTTTGTGTATGGCCCTGATACGTTTACTTTCACAATGTGTAAATTCGATTGCATTCAATCTGTTTACACGTTTACCAAGCGTATGCTGGTCAAAACTTCAATACAAAGAACTTCGAAAATTATTTTGAGAGGAGTATGTGAATCAGACCAAACCAAATCTGATTAAAATCTAAATGCATCATTATTACAAGTTTATTAATTGCGAAATTCCTTATAGCGCTTTTGCTATGATGCTCAATTTGATGGATAACTGCTTATGAATGCAGTTGTCAATATCCACAGTCGCGGAGGTCTCCGGCATTATTATCATTAAAGGGAATTTTTCAACACAGTAACTTATCTTTCAAATGACTTGAAGTTAACAATAATATAACATATTTGTATACTATTGAAAACCTTCCTGAAAAAACAAAACTTATAAAAAATAATCAGTTGAAGGGCTGTAAGGTTGGAATGAGCGCTTACCTCTGATGAAATTCTGATTAACGTCTATCCGCAGTCGCGGATTTCTCCGGCATTATTAGTATCATTAAAAGGAATTGAGAAATGAATTATCTTGTGATAATTTTGCAATTTTTAATACAGTAACTTATTTTTCAAATGACTTGAAGTTAATAATAATATAATATATTTGCATACTATTGAAAACCTTCCTGAAAAAAATCTTGTAAAAAACATTCAGTTGAAGGGCTGTAAGGTTGGAGCGCTTACCTCTGATAAAACTCCTACTTCTGCGGCCATGTGTTTGATTCCCGTTCAGCTTGGCATATTTTGTGCTATCAATCCCCTTATTACCCACGCTTAAGACTCCGACTCTTGTGGACGTCAGTAGCCAAAAAAAACTTGTTTTGGGTCCATATGACTAGCTATAGTTTCCAAGATATTAATGTTATAATGATTAAAGTATATTAAAATTGTAAATTATTGAATGAAATATATAAATAACCATTCTAACACCTCCGCTAAGTATGAGAGTCTTTTTCTCAGGTCACATATTGTCACCCTTGGTAATTGATATTTTCACCAACAACTAGGAAGTAAATCATCCCATAATTTATTGGATATCAATAAAGTTTAATACAGAGCAAATTTATTGTAAATATTAAATTTAATGTATGTGACTTTTATCTTTGCCATGTGAGTACTGGAGTCCTGAACTACTTGCTTCACATTACATAATTTACTCTATGAAAATAACAAAAAAACAAAAAAAAATGGAGATGTTAAGCTAGTTTATCCCCTAGGCCCACCCGGCCGGCTTAAGGCAACGCTAAATGAACTGCCAAATTCTACGGTCAGACAACTAAAGGTCTCCTGACCTCACATGACAGTACATGAATCCATTTTGAATGTAACTTGTTGCCATATAATGGATAAATAAAATTGAAAATAATATGTCTCATGTTGTAGACAAATCATTCATTACTCTGAAATTGAATACACACTTGCCTTTTATATTCTTACAGAGTGCTTCAAAATTAATGAACCTTACTGCTTTACCCCATTCTTCTCTCAAGAAAAATTCATATACACATAGTTACGGAAAACTTCTTTGCAGAAATAAAGATGGCGGAAGTTATTAGACAGACCCTATCAATTTTACCGTTCAGATATGATTAAATTAATATGCTGAACTGCCAACTTTGGCCATCTTTATTTTTGTGAGGAAGCGTTTCCGCACCTATGTTTATATCAACTTTTTTTAATGAGCGGAATGGTTTGAAGCAGTATGGAGACTGCTTCTGAAACAAACACTCTGCATGAACAAAAAAGGGAAGTTTGTATTCAAGTTTAGAGTAATGGATGCTATGTCTGCAGCATGAAATATGTGTCTAAATTTTATTCTATTATCGTATGACAACAAGTCACATCCAAAATAGTTTCACATTCATTTCGTTCTCTTTGCTAAAACCGCTGGGCTCTCTCTCTCTCTCGTCTCACTCTTTTTCACCCCTCCTCCTTAGAACGACCGTACAGTCGTGCTCTCATCTCAGTCTGTGAGTTTTCCAACTCCCTTTGGAGCCTTCCAAAGTGGTGATTGTAGTTGCAGTTTAGTCATAATCTGACAGCGTTCAAGACAGCGTTCTTAGCAACGTGAACAAGCTGTATTGTCTTCTGGGGTCAAGAGAGCACCCTGTGAACACTGTATAAAAGCCGTTTTTTTTTTCTGTATAAGACTCTATTTTGTATTGGCTATTAATAACAAGTTACGTTTTTACTATCATTACATTATTATTGCGATTTCAAAATTGCTGTTTAACATAGCAATGATAGGCCACTACCTTTCTGCAATAATTGGAATCTTGCGAATAGCGTTACATGAATGAAATAGCATTGAATAGAGGAAGCAATAAATAGAACTAGAATTGGGGTGGCCGTGACCAACAATGTGATTCACACGCGATTTCTGCGTTGCATGTTCGGTCGGTCGCAGCAACCGCATTTCAATTTTTGTCCACTTGGCCAAATCTTGTTGTCGGTTCTGTGTGAATACTGCCGCAACTGTGCTGCAATATTGAACTGCAGAGAATGGACATAAATGTCGTGTCCAATCCGGAGCGGTGTATGTGGCTGGGCGTGCGTTTGCCGCTCAAGTATCTATAAAAATGCGTCCACACACGCACGTGTACACAGCCATCCGTTAAAATTGCATGCATTTGTAATGTGTACTGTTCCGTTGTTCATTGGACCGGCTACATTAGTTGGGATTAGAAGAGTGTTCCTCCTATTTCTAGTTCATCCTGGTCACCCTGTCACCCTGCTGCCGCACCATCCGTTGTCTGATCCGGTTTCCGTCCGTCTCCCTGTATTCGGCTTCCGCGTCTCACCCCTCTCCCGCCCACCATCAGATAGTAGACTACCATTCTGTGCCAAACGGATCTTGTGCATGCTGAAAACATTTTTCGCGCTGTTAAGCCACTACACATTAGCCAGCCAGCTTGCCATCCATTCTGAACGAACACGCCCGCTGATCACATATTCTACTCCTGAATAGTGAATTCAATTTGCGATTGTGTTAATCAAATATGTGCTCATTCATTGCATTCATGCCAATTGTTTGTTGTGTCGTCGACAATTTGAACAAAGTTGGCTTTTCAGGATTTTTTAGGTTGCTCAGTAGAAAAATTAGTTTTACTTGGTGTTTACTTTTCATCTTCATGGACGCTTTACTAATCTAATGAGTGAGCGAAGCGTGTGAGTTTATCATTGTAATCCCAACTCTAATAATATGAACTTCTAGTAATTGTAGCGAAGAACGGCAATCTCAGTTAGGATAAAGGCTTTTTGGATTGAAAAAATAAATACCCCAGCAGCAGTTAATAATGAACAAGTTGATTGATTGGATGCAATGTATTGTTGATACTCTCGTGATCCTTCGCTAGCGGATAATCGTAAAAACCCTTCGTACATTTATTGCAACTTTAGTTTTTTTTTTGTTTTTTTAATAAAGATTAATAAAGTAGGAGTAATTTAAAGATTATTAAAAAAATATTCTTTTTCAACTATTCAAACTATTGAATTTATGATCTGCTTTATATATAATGTAACATTTAAGTATAATCATAATTTTACATTTCATCATGGTAATGAATTATTGTTATCAATGACCGTTTATTCTTTTTTTCGGAGGATGAAGCCCACATAGGTCTGAGACCTGTGTGTGGTTAATGAATTGGATGATGGTGATTGATGAGTTGGATCTACAATTTTAGGTGGGTTCTGAACCACCAGGAAGTGATTTTACAGCAGAGAGCAGTCTTTTTTGCTGGCCAATCTAATCGGTCACCCTTACAAAGAGCGCCCAGGAGTTTCGTAGCTTATCTCTGATTGAACCTGATACGGCACTTCGGCACTATTCTGTTCATCTACAACTGATTTTTTCTATTGATTTAGGATGACTTCCCAGCTAGATTGTTAATTAGGTAGGATAATCACTAAAACGAGGCAAAAATGGCTCTAAAAAATAATTTTGTTATCGTAATAAATTATTATTGATCGGTTTTTTCTATCTATATAGTGCTGTAATGATGATTTGGCTGTAGAATGAGCTCCCGACTACTCCTGATGGACCGGGAGCTCAAATAACTCGTGTATAATTGATTAGGCAGGAAAGTCAATGCGACAAGGGAACAAATGGCTGTCTAAGTTAGAAACTTTCCATGTCGGCATGTTTGTTCATCCCGAGGTTCACATACACACACACACACACACACACACACACACACACACACATATATCTGGTGGAAATAAGTGTGAAATGTTCGCTAACATCATTCATGCATCGTCTCACCGGTTGTTTCAATTCATTCGTCAGCTGCCTGTAAATCAAACGTGGTAGTAGCTGAGTGGATGATGGAAGAATGATTGATAGTGATGTCCGAGAGGGAAGAGGAATAAGGAAGTAAATCCCTCTCGTTGAGAAGGAAGAAGAGAGAATAGAGAGTCGTCGGAATGGATTTGAAGGGCTGGAGAAGCTAGTTGGGAGGATGAAGGGCGGGGGGAGAAGTTGAATGCAGGATGAATGATAATAGAGCTGCGGGGATTTGGCGTTTGATAAATCAGCAGAGTGCGCCGTAATGAAGAGATCTTCGTTTGTATACCTTGGCTCTAATGTGTTTGATGGGGGCAGAAGAGCGATGCTGCCGCTGGCTCAGATGGGGATGGTGATGGAGACATTTGAAGAGGGACTATTGATAAGAGTCCGCTCCTGGCCCTGGTCTCCGTCCTACCACCAGCCGACAAATAAACATATAAATCCATTAGGCAGCTGCTTGACCGGTCCGAGTAGTCAACCCTCTCTCCCCCCTCCACATTTCATTCTCGACAAGACTATTTCACATTCTAATCGAAGCCCGTCGTTGATTAAGTCCTATCTATCTACAATCTAGATATCCTTTCCCGTTCATAATGTTGCGCCGCAGATTCTTGTGAAGTTAGCCTCTTTTGATTAATTTACAATAGGTGTGCAATCAAAAATCCATTCGAAGCCAACCTAGAAACCCTCTTTTCCATACATAACGTTGTTTAGTAAGAAGCTTCTTCAAATCAAATCAAATTTCTTCACCAATTTTCAACATTGTTACAACGAAAAATATATAACTTTTATAAGATAATTGGCGTGGCTAGAAAAAGAAATCTTGTGCTCTAGCCACGAGTTCAGACATTATTACAATACATGATTCTGTTATAAGACAGCACTATAATTTGCATACTAGATACAGATATTTCCAAAAAAAAAAAAAAAATTATCATCAAAATATAATAAATATATATATATATATATATATATATATATATATATATATTAAAAAAGATAAATAAAAATACATTACGGATACAATTGAAACCAGAACTAAGTCAAATGAAAAAAAAAATTTAACATTCGAGATGAACTTTTATATTCAGAGATTTCATCAACACTACTAATCGATTCGCACCCTCAATCAGTTGGGAATTTTGAAGTAACAATTTACTTTAACCCATTCCTTTATGAATTTCAGTTTAGTTTTTGTTATTTTTGCAGTGATAAAGTCTACTGGGATTTTATTTATCAACTTACTACTTTGGTATTCAAATTGGCGCATGCATGTTGTTAGCGATGTGAAATTTATATTGAAAGCATTAACTACCGTGGAACGTATATTATAAGGAACAGTTCGAAGAGTCAAAAAGTGATCATTTTTATTCAGGAATAAGATAAAATTTGTTATATAGGTTTGACGTAGCGTTGGTAAGCCAATTTCTTCAAAGATATTCCTGCTGGGATAACGCCTGGGCCTTCCTAGCGCCGCTCTAATAATATGTTTTTGAATTATGAATAGTTTTTTGAAGTGGGTATCATAGGCTGCTCCCCAAACTTCAATGTTATGATGGAAAAGTGAATGAGCATAGGCGTAATAAATTGTCAAGTAAATATCAAGTTATAGTAAGCTAAAAACTAAGTAAATATACAAAAATGAATTCAATATCATTTTTTTTCTTTCAGAAATACCTAATTACTTATTGTTGTAAAAGCAACCTCTCTTAATTAAGTATTCTTGTGAACCTGCAATTTGAAGACTATAGGAAATTTTGCGATACCAATTTCTTGAATATTGGAATATTCATTGTCAGACTCTCCGCCACTATTTTTCTCCTTTAAACAGACTGCCTCGTATGTTCAATAGAATAGCTGATAAGGTGCATCTGTTTCACCTATCAAGAGAAATGTTTAAAAAGAAATGTAGGGTAGCTCTGTTAGAGATGTATAATGAATAATGGAAAGTAGTTCAGCTCCATCAAGGAAAACTGTATTTTTTATCTCCATCCTTTCTCATGTGTTTCCCTCAGAGGGCGGCAAATTATAGTAATATAGATAATAGAAATTATTATAATGATATAGTAAAATATTGTAATATCTTTATTTTTTCTTTAGAAAATTTATTTGTATGTCTTCGGCTAATTTAATTTTTTTTTCTCATGGTTTCTTTGTGGTATATCATATTTATTAGAATAAGTAATTAGGTATTTCTGAAAGAAAATTATATTAAATTCATTTTTGTATATTTACTTAGTTTTAGCTTACTATAGCTTGATATTTCTAAATTAATTTGTACTATCGTTGTGTTATGGAAGCAATATCGATAGCCATCTATCTGTTGCTTCCCTGTAATTTGTAAAGAATAAATAAATATGCTTTAGAACTATAAAGTTATTATAAATTGAGTTTAATTAATTACTTTGGTGCTTCATGCTCTAGTGCTTTTTATGTTCGTGAGTCAATTCAGGAACATGAGCCGTGCAATAGCAAATGTTTTCTTTCTAACTTTTTCAATTTATTTATCAATTTTCTCTTCTATTTTCCATTCAGCTTATCCCCTTCGTGTCGAAATTCAACTGATAAGTATGTTACACCAAATAATTCACATGTATTTTGATTGTACTGCTGAGTTACTGTAAAATAGTTCCTAACATAACATTAACAAAATTTAATTCTAACATTATCCTACAAATGTCATAGAACAAATCTCCTTTATTGTACAGAACTCCTTAACTGTATTGCCCCATGCCCCACTCAAGTAGCATCCTATACACGGAATATTATTCATTAAATAATTCGATGCCTCAGCATTGCACTTTCATGAATCCACCCATAGATTAATTACTGTTTAAATAATTAAAAAAAATAGCTCCAACTTTCTCAAAAAACAATAATTACAACATTTAAAACCATTTCTGACATACAATGTATTTTTTTGAACCAAGATAAATAAATATATTGACTTCATACTACTCGAGGGATGACCACAGCTCTGAATCAAAACCAATCACATTACTTCAATGAAGCACTAAATTAAAACTTTTTCAATTCAAATTTATTCCAAAAACATGAATTTACAATTTTTCTCAAGAAATAAAACTAAATTAAATTTTGTAAATTTTACAAAAAGTGCATAACTAAAGGAAATTCTGTGAGTAGGAGATGAATAAATTTTTGGAACAAATATAAACTTCTGGAATTAAGATCCAACAAATGAAAACTAATATGATATTCCACCTCTACTTGAGCTAATTTCAACAAATCAACTTCATGGATCGAGTTATAATGATATTAGTATAGTATATTTCAATGAACGCATGATAGAATACAGTTATTATTACAATAACAAATAAAAAATAAATATCTACAACTGCAGGGCTGAATACAATCGTATGGCTGGGGGTTTCGTGTACATTGTGGGTGCATTCTATCAATTGGCTTTCATGATTCGACACATCGTAAAATGTTGTATCTATTGTGGTAGTTTTCTATAAATCGTCGAAAGTGATTGTGCGGGTGGGGGGGGAGCCTCGCTCAAGGTTTGGTTGGTTGTTGGTCGTTACTTTCTTTGTTCGCGTGGCTCTCGTCGGTCGTCAAAGCTGGTTTTTTTTCGCGAACAGCGCTGAGAAATCGTGATTTATCATTTGTGCGCTTGGTAAACTGTGTCTTTCGGTGGCAATGTATCTCGGGCGTTTTAATTCGTAAGCCAATCTTGGCTGCGGTCGATTGCAGTTGGCTGTCTCACTCTTTTTCTTCGTTAACCTTTGCTTGCTCCCTCGCAGTCTCTCACTCGTGGCGTGCGTGCCCCAAGGGCGTTAAGTAACCGGCTGATGGGCCACGTCGGTTAGCGTGCTCTTATTACCGACTTTTTTGAGCATCTGCTTTCGACTGACATCTTTACGGCAGGTTTCCTCTTGCAGTCGCTACACCTTGCCACCTTCCGCCACATCGAATCCCCACGTTAAATCGTCCGCCGACCAGCTTCCTGCAACCTCCAACCACACAACTCATTCTCCCCTTCCACCATCCCCAACTGGCACTCATTACGTTCTCTTTTGAAATACTGCAACAAGATATCCTCTTTCGTGAGCGCCTAGAGCAATCGCCGTTTTATTTTCATCATGATTTTCCCCTTGCGTATTATATTTTTCCTACAAGTGACGATTCAACATCTCGTTGCTGTCATGCCTTGGTACTTGTTTTCCAAAATACTGAGCTATTTTTTTTTTTTTTTTTTTTTTTTTTTTTTTGTAGATTACGTCTTGGAGACTCCAGTTAAGGAGTATAAGACAAGTCAGATCAACAATATTATACACTAGATACCATAATTACTTCAATTAGTTGAGGTGAGGCTTAATTTTGATGTGAAAGGAACTCTTGTACACTATAAAAAGCTTTATCAACTAAATATTTCTTCAATTGATTTTTAAATATTTCTATATTTTCAAGACTCTTCAAAAACTGCGGTAGCTTGTTGTAGAATTTCCTACCAATATAACTAGGTTTTTGTTTGAATAGGCTACTATTGTGACTCACCAAGTGATAATCTCCTCGGCTTCTTGTATTATAATCATGTACATCAAGATTTTGGTTAATATCATTCGTTTTTACATATAAAGTAGCTTCATACACATATAAGCAGGGTACAGTTAGGAGACCAAGTCTCTTGAACAACGGCCTACATGAATCTAATCTATTTACTCTTTCTATACACCTAACCGCTTTCTTTTGGATCTTAAACACCCTATCAAGATTTTGTTTTGATGAATTACCCCATACTAAGATAGCATACCTAATATGTGACAGTAAGAGCCCATGGTAAGCTGTAAAAAGTAACTTTTTGTCATTCAATCTAGCGAGCTGTCGCAGGACAAATACCCCAGATGAAATTTTACTACATATTTTCTCAATGTATGGAGTCCAGGTCAATCGTCTATCCAACGTAACTCCTAGAAATGCAATTTTTTCTTCCTGGTCTAATTGATTATCGTTTACAAACACGTTTATAGCCCTATCTTCATTTAAATTATGTTTGTTTTTGAATTGAAGGTATTGGCATTTTTTACTATTTATAGTTAATTTCAACTGGTTTAAAAATTGGACAATGGACTGCACACCTATATGGGCACTTATTTCTAAATTATCTAGAATGGAATTGCTGAAAATGAGTGATGTATCATCAGCAAATAAGAGGGCTCTACCACTAATTAATTCTTTAGGTAAACGGTTGACATATAACAAAAAAAGCAATGGACCTAGTATTGACCCCTGAGGCACTCCAGCTTGCACCTCTAATTTATTAGATTTATTCTTTACTATACTATTACCAACTACTGTAGTTAGTTCTACACATTGTTTTCTCCCAATAAGATATGATTCAAACCATTTCAGTTCAACCCCATTTACACCTACATTTTGCAGTATTTCCAATAAAGTTCTATGATTAACACAATCAAATGCCTTTGACAGATCTAAGAAGATTGCAGTAGCTTTATCACCTGAATCTATTATATCTATTAGTTTTTCAACTAGAGAAACTATGGCTGTTTTTGTTGATCTCCCTTTCTGGAAGCCATGCTGTTCATCACAGATAAAGTTAGCTTCTTGAAGGTGCAGAAGTAACCTATTTAGAACTACTCTTTCAAAAATTTTACTTATTACATTTAAAATACTAATGGGCCTATAGTTTTCTACCTTTTCTCTATCGCCACTTTTGAAGATTGGCAAGATCTTCCCCTCTTTTATACTTGCTACTGGTTATCTCGTCACTCGTGTCCTGAGGAAATCATGTTGTCAACTGCGTATTATAAATTAGTGACCCCGGTTCGGCCTGGTAATAGTTTGCCTTGCTTAGACAAACTAAACTGAAATTAGGTTATTTATTGAGTTCCTCCATGAAACGTTCTTTTTTTTATTCAGTCCATTAATTCCTTTACAAATAATGATTCATTTTTTCTAAATTAACGAAAAACGGGAATTGTAACGTTATATTGTGATTTATAACGGTAATTTCTGATTAATTTTGGCGGTATCCACGAAATGGAACTGTATTTATCGAGCTCCTCCGAGAATATCGGTAGTTCACAATTGAAATATATAGATTCCTTTTGTGCAAAATCAACGAAAACCGCAAGTTGTAACGGTATTTTTAGAGTTCCTCCTTAAATAATGGTGGTTTCGGCTAGAAAATGATAAATTTCCTTTAAATTAACTACTTATCGAGCACAATCAACGAAAAACTCAAGTTGTAACGGTATTTTGCGATTTCTAACGGTAGTGTTTTATTTACAGCAGTTGTATCTACGAAATGTAACGTTACGAGGCCCTGAACTTATTCAGGTGCGACCGGATAACTCTGACACCAGACCTGAGCCAGCCAGGTCACACGATATTATTATTATTTTAACGGTATTATTATTCATCGAACTCCTCCAAGAATAACGGTAGTTTATGTTTGAAAACGACGAATCTCTTGTAGAGTAAAGGTATTTTTCGTGCAAAATAAGCAAACAGCGGCGATACTTTGAGATTTCTAAAGGTAATTTCTTGTTTAAAGCAGATATATCAACAAAATGTATTGGGCTTTTTTTTGAATTTCTCCAAGAATGAAAGTAGTCTAAACAGTTTTCCTTTAAAATGTTTTTTTCTTTGAAGATTGATTCTGAAGAATGACCACTATAAACATTAATTGTAAGTAACAAAAAGTGGCGGCGAAATACTTTTTTTTTTGCTAGAAATGAAAGCTAGATGAAGGTATTTTGTATCGGCTTTCAAAACAAAAAGTGGTGGTAAAATTGCTAGAATGAAAAGCTAAACGGCTTTCGAATCATGCAGGGAAAACAAACCAATAATTATCTACGGAAATTAGTGATTGCAAACTAATGTGATTTAATCTATAAGGAGCTGAGGGAATCATTATATGAACATAAATAATTACTGAAATGTTTTTCTAGTAAATTGAACATTTGTGTTATTTTCTCCAATTTTTCCTAGTCATCGTCTAAATATAATTAATAAATAATACGTGTTTGCACTGACTTATAGTATTTTATTTATGTATTTATTTGTTTATTCCAAAAACACAATCAAATGAAGATACAACGGGCACTGCTTTCTTTACAAATTTTCAATCGAAAAATATAAATTTTAGGTTATGTCCAAGTTTAACTAGAAATTCAACTTCGAAGTGCAATAATTACTAACTCTTTTCAAGACAGAAATAGAATTTTTCAGTAATTATTTATGTTCAAATATCAAGAAAAAACGAAACATGGAACTACTTTATCAGATCATTACATGTTTGCTGTTCATCTAGTCATAGTTCTGCCCGTAACCCTGATTATTTGTCGTGGGTAGAATTTATTCAACAGATTGGTATTCAGCGGAGTGGGGTTTTCCGTATCTCATCGGTATGCATTGTCGACTCGTGTCTCCAGGTGGAGTCATCTGGCCGGATTCGGAGCGAGCCAGCCTAATGCAAGGAATAGAAGGCAGTTGCCATCATGAAAAGGCGGAAAGGATTCGAAATTAATGCGGCATGTTGGAGAAACGAATAGTCAAATAACTGACAGACTGGCGAAGTAGCTCGACAGCGAATCTCCCCCCCCCCCCCCCCGCTCTTCTGATATAAAAAACGTCAGAATTCATTTCAGTTTATTTGCAGGAATACGAAAATAGTTGATAACAACACGCGAAGCAGGCAGGACCTATAGCAAGCTGTAGGGTCGGCTCGTGCTTTCCCTCTGCTGAAGACAAAATGCTTCCGCCTTAACGTGTAACACCAGACCCTGACCGTAGTGCCCTAGCACCAAAACACAGACCTGGGCCCCGTGGGAGGAGGGCTAGTTCATTATAAGTCGGCCGCCGCTAGCTTCAATTCTGGCTATGCAAATGCACGGACTTTGTTAATAAAACTGATCCTAATCTTATGCGTTCCAGTAATTCGCTTTTTTCGTATGAAAGCATCCCCTCTGATCTTCATTCATTATTCCACCTCAAACAATTATTGTGTTTGCTGCAGTATGAAAAAGAGTAACTACTTTTCTCCGCAAAACAAAAGTTAAGTGGATTTCTATGTTGATACATGTTTATCCAGACAATTCATTCAACCTCTCTTGTGGTGTAAAGCTTATCTTGAAGGTTATAAAGCTTTATTACAATTTTAAATATTATAATACTTCATTAAAACTTTCTTAAAAAATTGTTTAGTGTAGAATCGTTGATATAAAGACAGATGAATCTTCATAAAAATCTCATCATCTATTGATCATGCAATCTTGATATTCAGTCACGAGTGCTCAAGACTGCGCTTGGATGGGTGACCTTGCTTCAATGACTAGATGTTATAAGCTTTATTATCACTTACCCGGTGGTTCGGAGCCCACCTAAAATAGTTGGTACACCATGCTCCCCATAACATTGCTCAAACGGTGAGGTGGAACTACCCGTAATGTTCTCCCCATCAATAAAAGCCATACGCTTATTATTATTATTATCTATTAATTAAATAATGTCTACCAAAGTGCAACATGCATTTGGCTAATACCTTACCCAAGCGTCTACTCATCTCACTCCCATTCTTTGTACTTTGTCATTCGCAATCACATTTTAATTTCAATTTTATATGGGTGATTTTTTTACTTTTAATTCACTCCTTGGCGCTACAACCCATTAAGAGTCTTGGCCTCCCACAATATGCCTCTCCATTCTTCTCTATTCTGTGCTTTTCTACTCCATCCTCTGATGCCTATTTGTCTCAAGTCACTCTCCACGTCATCCATCTAGCACATTCTCGGTCTACTTCCTGGATTCATCCTGTGGACTTCCTTTGCACTTCTGGAGTCATTCATCCGTTCTAAATGCCCTAACCAGTCTAACCTTTATCTCTGTTACTATGCCTGGGTTATTGTAAAGCTCCCACTCTTCTTGGTTAGTGTTTATCCTCAATTCTCCATCACTATAAACAGGTCCATCAATTTTATGAAGGATCTTTCTTTCCCAGACATTAAATAAAGTTTCGCCATTTTGAGTCAGGACTCACGTTTCTGCACCATTTAGCAATACTGGTCTTATAACAGTTAAGTAAACTTTTATTTTCACCTTTCTAGAAATGTGCCAGGAGTTGAAGAATTTCATATTATAATAGCATCGATTCCCTGACAGTTTAGCTTTGATATCCACTTGTACTTCATTCTTATCTGTTATCACAGCTCCCAAGTATTTGAATTCTCAACTTTTTCAAAGCTACTGTCTTTCATTTCTTTGGGCGTTTCCCCTGCTATTGTAAATGCATTTGGTTCTCATATTATTTATAGTGAGTCCTGTGAGTTCTGGTGCATTTTTCAGCTAGTTAAATCCTTCGTCCAAAGCTCTTCTGTTCCTGGCAATCAGAACCACATCATCCGCATATGTCATATACTGTAAATTCCTATTCATGAACGTTCTATTTGGGTTGATTGTTAAATTCCACATAACGTTTTCCAAACTAATGTTGAATAACATTGCCGATAATACATCTCCTTGCCTTAGACCATTACATGCCATGAAACTGCTTGACAGTCTTCCTTGCTTTTTTATTTTGTACTTAGTGTTTTTCTATGTTACTCTCACAAATCTTACCAGTTTACAATGTATACTAAATTCTGTTATTGCTGCTAGGAGACCATCTCTTTTGATGCTATCCAAATGCTTGCTTATAATCTATGTAAAGTTTATGAAGATCTACAGGGTTTGTCCCTGAATATCATATTCATAACATTTCTCAAAGATTGTGCATATTGTGAATACATGATCTGTACACAATCTTTTCTGTCCAAATCCACGTTGATAGTTCCCTAAAATCTCATCCATGTATGGCATCAATCTCTTGGTGATTATCTTGGTTAGAATAACCTTACTATAGAGCTAAGCTTTTGAATCAAAATTATAACCCTAAGGTTCTATGGTCTACCATTAATGAGTTGAGTGGTAAAAATAATAAGAAGGAAGCTTTTCCCTTAAAATATTTTTTAAAAAACAATCAAACCATCACCAAGTCTTCTGTCAAAGGAATTGCTAATACATTTAATAATTTTTTCTCTACTGTGGGAGAGAACCTAGCTAAAGCAATTCCTGCACAAAATCAACCAATAGATGAACCAGAATTCAATAATCAAGATCAAGACGATATGTCCAATGTGACTTTCTTTCTAAACCCTGTGTCAGAGCACGATGTGCGCCATTGTATATTTCAATTAAGAGGAAATTCGGCTCCAGGTCTGGATGGTATTCATGCCAAATATTTGAAAGACAACATCACATCTCTTGTTGTACCATTAACCCATGTGATTAACTGTAGCATTAAATATGGGGTTTATCCTAAAATATTCAAATGTGCCAAAGTCATTCCACTATATAAATCAGATGAAAAAGATAATGTGAGTAACTACAGACCCATTTCCCTGTTGAGTGTTTGCACTAAAATTCTTGAAAAACTAGTAAAAAGTCAATTGTCAAGATATCTAATAGATAAGAAAATCATTAGCGAACAACAGTTTGGCTTCAGGAGTGGGAAGAATATTACTGATGCGCTCTATAGCTTTACCAAGGAAATGCATAAATCAAACAACAGCATTGGAAAACACTGTCTAGTAGTTTTCCTTGACTTAGCCAAGGCATTCGATAGTATTGATCGAGAAAAGCTGATAACAAAACTGAATGCCATTGGGGTAGAAGGAGGAGCCCTTGAGTGGTTCAAAAGTTATTTAAGCACTAGGTCACAAGTTGTGAACATATATGGAGTTGATAGTGTTCCACTACCAATAAACTATGGTGTTATTCAGGGCAGCACACTCGGGCCTATTTTGTTTTCCATTTATTTTAACAACATTGCAAAAATTCCAATCACGGGTGAACTTTTTTTGTTTGCTGATGATACAGCCATAATTTTTAAAGGTAAGAATTGGCCTGAAGTTTTTCGCAATGCTAATAATGATCTTGCAAACGTGAATAAATGGTTAGCACAGAATACTCTTACATTGAATGTTAAAAAAACAAAGTACATGGTGTTGACAAGGAAAAACATTCAGGGCCCTGTAGAGCAGGAATTTAAGTTGCATTCGTGTGTCAATGGAAATAATGGAGCGTGTACATGTCCTGCCTTGGAAAGAGTGTTGAGCTTTAAATACCTTGGCGTTTACATTGACCATAAACTCTCCTGGATGGAACACACCCTAGCCTTAAAGAATAGAATGAGAAAGCTTATTTTTGTTTTTCGCCAATTGGCTAGCATTCTTAACAGTGTGGAAATGAAACAAGCATACTACGCTTTTGCTCAGTCAATTATGCAATACGGTATAATTGCCTGGGGGGGAGCCTCAAAAAGTGCAATAGACTCCATCTTTATCTCACAGAAGTCAATTCTAAAAGCTTCCTTTAACAAGCCCCAGCGCTACCCTACTGAACTTCTATTTGGAGAGACAGGTGTTTTGGATATACGACAACTTTATGTCAAAACTTTATTACTTTTTCTCTTTAAAAATAAAACATTTTTTCTTGAGCCAATTCAACATTCCTACAGCACAAGACATGCAAGCGATCTTAGCATGCATATTCCAAATTCAGATGTTTCATTATCCTCCTATGTGGCTGATAATGTCATTCACAATTTATATATAAATATACCCAGTTATATAAGAGAGACTGAGGCTTATACAATTGGAACATTTAAAAAAATTATTAATAAATGGCTTTTAAGTACTGGTAGGAGCGATTTAGAGAACCTTATTACATCAGTTTATAAGTATTAGGCTATATAAGTATTAGACAAATGACAGGTGTTAACAATATATATATATATATTTTTTTTCCTCTTGACGTTCCAATTCCCTGCTCATTGCTCTCTGACTGTGTCACTGTTTCACTCACTGACTGTGTCAGACTTTCTACATAGTCACTGGCTTACTGCTGATGTCACCAGGTCTATCGCCACCGTGACAGACATTATATTGGATGTATTATGGTTTACATGTTATCACGACTAGCAATATAAGTACCAGAGATAATAGATGCACAGAGATAAGAATGATTTTTTTTTCTTTTTTTTCTTTGTCTTAACCAATTCTATTGTTACTAATAATATCTACTTTGTCCATAATAATTTATTTGCAATGTATCAACTCGTCACCTTCAACACAGGCTCATGCCTCTGAAGGGATATATCCTACATATTCACTTATGTTAATATGTTCATAAATTATTGTATGGGAAATAAAACATTTATTTATTATTATTTATTATTATTATTATTAGAAGCAACACTCAGCAAGGATATTCCTCTGTAGTTTGAACAGTCAATCTTGTTTTTTTTATGGATGGGAAAAATTATTGCTGTGCGCCAATCTTCTTCCTTCCAAATTTTAACAATCAAACAATGAAACATGTTGAGGAGAACATGACCACCCACTTTTATCATTTCGGCAGTTATTGCATCTTCTCCAGCCTTCTTGTTCTTTAGTGATCCAATTGCTTTTTCTACTTCATGCATCTGAGGGGCATGAAGCAATGGTTCTGGACCTGTACGGTTTATTTCTCCCATTTCTCCATCCTCTTCTGCAATCTCTCTAAGCAATTCACTGAAATATTCTTGTTAATATAAATATTAATAATATTTTGATAATATTTATTTATAATAATAATATAATATTCGTGTTAATATAAATATTGACTTGTTCTTCTCCTCCTATGAGTTTGCCATTCTTATCATTGAAGAAATTCGTTTGAGGTTGTAATCCGGCCTTTCCTTCTCATATTCTCAAATATATATTCCTTATATCCTTTCCTTCAGCAAAGGCCATTATCTCCTCCAGCTTTTCTTTTTGGGAAGTCCTTTTTCTTTCTGCTACAGAGTTGTCTGGTATATGGTCTCTTTTATGGAACAGGTTCATAGTTGCTCTTGTTCTTCTATTCAGTATACTTATTTCTTACTTAAAGCTTCTAAACATTCCTCACCCATCTACAGATTTCTCATTTCTCTTTTCTTGCATCCAATGGTCTCCTGAGCAAACTTCACAATAATATCCCTAATCGTTTGCCACTTTTGCTCTACTGATATGTTCTCCATATCCTGACATTCTTCTAGTTCTTCTTCCAGTCTTTGTTTATAATTTTGTACTTTGGCTTTTCATTAATTTCTCACAGTTAAACTTTAGCTGTTTCTTTTCAATTCCAATTCTTTATTCACACATATTGATTTGTACAAAGAGAAAACATTTGATACAAATATTGTGTCATCATAAAATTATAAGAAATACACTACAAACACACAGATACAAAATTAAAGATTACAACAAAGTCATAAAGTCACAATAAAAATTAACTACGGTATGAGGTAATGTTCTAGACTAGATCCCAACTCTGTTCAGATATTCTTGTGTTGAATAAAATGCATGTTTCTGAAGGTATATTTTTAATTTACTCTTGAACTGTCCAGGTGTGTTACTTTGTTTGATTTCGTCTGGAAGTCTATTATATAACCTTATTCCCATGTAATGTGCACCTTTTTCAAATTTAGCTGTTTTGTGGATGGGATAAAATAAAAGTCTCTCTGATCTTGTAGTTCTCTGGGATTCCCTATGCTTTGATAATTTGTCAAGGTTATTAAAAACTATTGCTAATACTGCATACATGTAAAGAGATGGTACTGTGAGGATTGCATTCTGTTGAAATGTTTCTCTACAGGGGTGAGCCCATCTAAGCCCAAATATTCTTCTTATTATATTTTTTTGAGCTTTGAAAATTTTTTCTACATATGATGAACCCACCCAGAATGCAATTCCATATCGAATCAAGCTATCAAAATAGCCTCGCTAAACATCCAGCAATACCTTCAAACTACAAGTATCCTTCAAAAGATTTATGGCATAGGATGCTGAGCTTCATTTTTTCAACAGATTCTCTGTATGGCACGCCCATGATAGCGTCTTATCAACTGTGATCCCTAGAAACTTGGTTCCTGTACATATTGGAACATTGGGCCCACATAACAATGAACTTACATCTGTTATTTTCTCAGAGTGAGAGGAAGCTCTAAAATTTACTGCAATGGTCTTACTGGAATTAAGCAGAAGACCATTTGCTTCAAACCATGAACAGCAATGCCTCAATGTTGAAGCCAGATTTGAAAGTATTGTGTGTTTGGTTTCTCCTTTCACCAATATGGAGACATCATCTGCATACATGACTACCTCTGAATGAATATCTTCACATTTCAGGTCATTGATGTACAACAAAAAGAGTACTGGTGACAATATACAACCCTGGGGAACCCCCATCACAGTAGTAAGCCAGGATGAAGGAGAAAATAAGTCATTGCTCTCAGAAATGCTAACCCTTTGTTTTCGGCCCTCAAGAAAGCATTGAATCCATTTCAATGCCATCCCACGGATTCCATAATGATTTAACTTTTTTAACAGAATGGCATGATCCACACAGTCAAAGGCCCTGGATAGGTCGCAGAAAACTCCTAATGTCTTCTGAGACCCATCCAACGCCTCTAAGACTGCACTCGTAAAACGCAAAACCGCCGATTCAGTAGATCTTCCCCACCTAAACCCATGCTGTTTCCTGTCCAGTATATTCCATTTGTCAAGAAATGCTGAGAGTCGGTTGAGGAAAATTTTCTCAAAAATTTTAGATAGCACTGAGACTAGAGAAATTGGCCGATAATTCTTGAACTGGAGCTTATCTCCATTTTTATAAAGAGGCTTTATAATGGAATATTTGAGTTTCTCAGGAAAGTGACCTGACAAAAAAGACAAATTAATCAATAAAGCCAGAGGATATGAAACTTCATGACAACAGAACCTTAGCAAGTTGGAAGATAATTCATCCCATCCTGAAGACTTCTTGTTTTTAAGGGACATGATAGTATTTTCCACCTCATTAATAGTTGTGGGTGACAGGAATAATGAAGCTGTAATGGATGATTTGGAGAGTCCAAGCTTATTCATTGCAATTTGGGGAGAAGCCAAGGGTGCAGAGGCAATCGACTCTCTTAAAAAGAACTTATTGAATGAATCCTCAATTTCTTGTTTATTTTTAGATTTCTGTCCATTTATCAACATTTCATCAATAATATGTCTAGCTCGATTCCTACCACTTTCTTTTTTTACAATGTCCCATGTAATCTTAGCCTTATTCTCTGCTTTAGCTACTCTACGGTCATTGCAAATCCTCTTTGAAGCTTTGATAACTGATTTAAGTATTTTTTTGTATATTTTAAAATATTCAATATATTCGGGAGTCATGGAGTTCTCTGCAATTTTACTCATTTCTCTCTTATTAATTAGTGAAACTTTTATTCCCTTAGTTAACCAATTCTTTTTTTTCAGGTTTTAAGATTACTGTTCGTTTAGGAAAATTAGTTGCAAAGGTTCCCATTACTACTTGAAGGAATCGGTTGAATTTTGAATCTACTGTCTGTGTCAAATCAGAATTTATAACATTGTCCCAATTTACAGCTGCTAAATTGGATCTAAACCTTTCTTTATTCTCTTTAGAAAATATATGTTTCTTTACAGACTTAGTTTTCATTTTGTTTCTAACATATTTTTAGGAAGTGATGTTAACTGAGCTGTGTGGTCAGACAGACCCAAGTGTAGGTTTGCAGTGTGTTGTATATCGGAAGTGTAGTTTGTAGCAATGTAATCAATTTGTGTTTTGGAATGTTGAGTGAAATGTGTAGGTGAGTCAATCAATGATCTAATATGCATATTAATTCGTTTGAAAAATTAGAATTGTTCGATCCATCTATATTGAAGTCGCCACAAACAATAGCATGCTTTTTGGTTAGTTCTTGATTGATCCTTGATAGAAGAGACTCCAACCGATCAAGAAACTCCCGTCTGTCTGAATCTGGTGTCACCATTAGGCGCGTTTCTCGTGTAATGTGATTTCAACTGAAAATCCGTTGAAGTATCTATGATGTTGATATTTTCCTTCGTCAGCCAATGTTCTCCTAAACATATTACATCAACTCTGTAAGGAAGCGTGTCTATATGAGCCTACAACTCCGTTAATTTATACTTTAGGCTGCGAACATAACAATGCAACACATATGAGTTCCTTTCATTTACTGATCTGTTGTACACATCTCTAAAAAAACGTTTTCTTCAACGTTGGGTTCAACACTCAGTTCTGAATTCTCTGGTGGCTCTGAATCGATTGGCTTAGTTGTTAATTCATTCCTTTGTTGTAAGTATTGGTCCATTTCATCCAGATCTCTAAGAATTCTCTCTGTTCCTCCAATACTACCAGTGCTAACAAGAGGATTAATATACTTCTTTATCTCCTTCATAAGAAATCTTTTCCCAGCTCCATTCAGATGTAGGCCGTGATTTGTATGAAATACTCTATTGATAGTCCACAAACCGACAACTTTGATTGACTGTTGTCCAAAATACCTGGGTAAGCAGCGAATTATTTTGTTTATTCTACGTATTGCAACATTTTCACATGACATCTCATCTTACCCTTGGAGAATCCAGAGTTATCTATTCTTTGTCTGCATCTCAATTTGACCATAAAGTGATCTCTTCTACAATCAGCTTCATGGGGACTTATTACATCAAGAATATGTGAGCCATGCCATGTGTCAATCTTAACGTGATCTATCTGATTCTTTGTCTGTCCATCTGGTATGACCACATCATTTTGTGAATGTCTGTGTTAAAATAGGTACTGCTGATAGTCATGTTTTTTGCTCCTGTGAAATCAATTAATCTTATGCCATTCTCATTGCTCTCATTATGTAGACTAAAAGGTCAAATAGTCGGTCTGTAACACTGTTTTTTTTCCAAGTTTGGCATTGAAGTCGCCAAGGATCATCTTCACATCATGCTCAGGATTATCTTTATAAACATTTTCAAGCTTTTCATGGAACTGATCTTTATAATTTTCATCTGCTTCATTTGTTGGTTCATGAACACACATCATACTCATATTTTAAAAATTCTCTTTAATATAATTCTTATCATACATATTCTTTCATTTATTGCTTAGAACATTACAATTAATCCTGTTCTGAATGTATATTGCTCATGTCCACAGTACAGTATGGTTTGTATTGCCCGGTCCATTATTACATTTCCTTTCAATCTCATTTCCTGTAGAGCCACAATTCCAATTCTATACTTCTCCAGTTCTTGCCATAATCTTATTGTACCTGCCCTGTTTAAACTTGTGACATTCCAAGAAACGATTCACAAATCTTTTCCTTTTTTCTTCCTTTTTGCAAAATTTCGTTTCTCCATCCATTTCCTAATCAAGTTATCAATTTTCAAATTGATAATTCAAAGTTGATTCCTATCCTGTTCCAATGCAATGTTTGCAGGTTTTGTAATGTTATGTTTTTTTTGGGGTGAGATTGTTAGCCTTATGCACAACCTGGAGGACCAGTCCAGATTTTTTCCATGGTGGCTAATTAACTTCCCCAATGCTGCTGGATGCAGGGCCAGTGATCTTCCCCTAATTCCAACAGGGACGCGCCAGATAGAGGTAACTGGAAAATCCCCCATGGGATTTTGGCGATTGATGATGCATTTTTTATAATTTTGATTTTATCAAATAACATATATTATCATCTGAAATTTGTTGGAAAACATGTATATTTGAATAATAAATCACTTCATAAACTATAGCTGAACACAGATGGATAAAACAATACATTTTATTAATCATTTCAAGTTTTTAAGAACTTCCTTAATCACATTCTTCGCCACCTCTCTGCACTAATCCTGAAACACTCCTATTTCTAATAGCCGTATACCTATTTCACCTTAAAACTCTCTATTCTCAATATTATACCCTTTCATTTTAAAAATTATTGTGATTTCTTTCTTTCATCAAAAGCAAGCATTGTTCTGTTAGCTCCTATATTCTATGTTACCTCCTCTACTCCATGTACCTGTTTTTCTGCATGTAACTCCTCTTTTGCATGACCCCCTCTACTGCACGTGAACCTTCTCTAATTCATATACCTTATCTACTCCATTTATTACCTCTACGCTATCTTTCGATCTTCCTTGTCTTCGATTCATTCATTATAAACTCTATAAATTATTTTTGTATGAATTGAACGGTTCTGAACTTCGAAATTTTTTTCAGTGCTTATTAAAACTAGTCACCTGGACTAACCATTAAATTTATTCTGTATTCTTATAAACTAAATTCTTATCAACCAATGCTTGTGTATTCCAATGATTCACTTCACTATTTATTTTTTTTCTTTCGCTCCACTTTCTCTACACCAACTGGCTTCCTTCTCTTTAACCTCCTGTCAGTTGGGATGAAGAAGATGTGACTCATATTTTTTTTGTAGATTACGTCTTGGAGACTCCAGTTAGGGAGTATAAGACAAGTCAGATCAACAATTACACACTAGATCAACCATAATTACTATATCAGCTAGTTGAGGTGAGGCTTAATTTTTATGTGAAAGGATGTCATGTGATGGACTGCCAATCGTCTTATCTCACTGGCCACGTAAGGGATTTGCAGATCTCTGTGCTAATCGATGTTCCTTATGTACCAGGGCGCATTCACCATGTTCTGGAAGATTTGTATTCTATTGATGTTACTGATCCTAGAGCATCCCACAGCTGAATTCCGTAGGTCCAGATGGATTCTGGTATTTGTGTGTGTATTAATATTTTATTGTCCAGTGATGGCTCTGATTGACGACCCAAGAGCCAATACATTCTACTGTAACTTTGAAATGTGTGTACCATTCAAGTAGTAGCCTAAAATGAATCATTTTAATTCTTATTTTTGGATTCAATATTTTTAAAAAATAAAATTTGAGAAATTGAACCAACGAGGTCTTTGGTTCGTCGTTGAAGTATGAGTATTTCGTGGTTGATTGACTAATGATAGCGCGTTCCGTCCGCATTTCCAATTTGCCTGCAATATTCCATTGAGCCGGAATGCTAGCTGTTCGACCCTTGTTTCCATGAGCTGTTGACTGGTTTTTCGTGCTCAATTTGAAGTTATGCGTTTCGTGCTTCGCTGAAACTTATTTCTCTTCGAATGTTGAATAAGACTGACAAATATTCCAGTTATGACATATTACTCGATCGGTACCGGTGCGTTCATGTGCTAGCTACTCGTCGTTTGGGTTGGGCTCAGAGTTGAACAACTTTCAGTTAGAACTCGCTTCCATCATCATCATCTATCTGCTCTGCAATACATTGCAGTCACGTCAGCAAATCTCGTTTCTATCCCACTCTATTACCAACCATCAAACGCAATCCTCTTTCTCACTCTTTGCCTATATCTTCTTTTCATTTCCTTCATGACGTCCTAGCTGCTCCCACCATGAATAGAGCCAGTTATTCAATCCAATACATTTCCGCTAAGCTATCTGTAGCCTCCCTCTCTCTTCTATTCAATATTTATTGTTTCCTGGATATTTTCTATAACACTATCACTCTATGTGCTTTGACAATTCGATTTATTCACTATTCTATGGCTTTACCTGCATTGTTTTACCTCTATCGAATTCCCAGCTTTACATATGATTTTGCAATAAAAATTTCAAGTGAAAAGCATTATCGAAAGTTTGTACTAGGCGCTGTAATGTTGTTGAGAGGAGCTTGAATGATATATATATCTCAAACATTTTGGAATGTTATAAAAATATGAAAGTTCTGAAAATCTAAGAAAAAGTCGGTTATTTATATCTCAAAAATACTGGGATGTAATGAAAATACTGTTGGTTGGATAGGTGAGATAATGTTGTATTTAGCTATATTTTTAAACCTCTAATTAGATTCAAAATTATGTGTGCTTTTTCTGGACTATTAGACTGTTTTAGTGCTACGTTTTTCAAACGAACTACTAAACTGAAATTTTTTTTGGAAAGAACCAGTAATTTTACTTCAAAATGAAATTCCTAGTTTAACTTTGACATTTGTATGTTTTAGTTGAAAATTTGTAAAGAAAGCAGTAGTGGGCTATGCCTGTTGTATCTTTACTTGATTGTGTTTTGTGTAATAAATGAATAAATAAATAATGTTGTCAGCGTATGACTTTTGATGGTGGAAGACCCTTTGGGTAGTTCCACCTCGCTGTTTAACCTTGGGTACGTGGTGATCCGTTTCAACACTAATATTAGAATATTTAGATACAGGTGAGATGACAGGTCAATGAAAATATTGTTGAAATTCTGTTCACGAAGTGTATTTTTTGTCGTCGTCTCCAGGAGAGTTTTTTCTTGTTGAAGCCCACATGAGAGGATAGTATAAAGGTGAATGATAGAGTGATGTCATCAATGGTAGTTTAATGTCTTGACTCTAGATGGAACACAATTTCTGAATGATCTATTTCATATTCAAAATGATAGATATTGAGGTTTTTTCTCCATACATTACCTGAGCATATAACTTGTCGACGATATTCATTCCCACATTCATGATATACGAGGAGATATATCCTTATTCGTATATTCTTAGGTCCAGGCCGCCCACTGAAACAAACTCATGGAGCAGGGGCATATTATAGTAATGTGAAAAATCCAATCATTCTATCCACTATTTCTATTTTTATTAATAACTAGGCCTGTATAACCTCTACTTATTTGTCCTATCCTTTCCTTTATCCTTATAAATTATCGTGCCAGTGGCAGTGATACCAGGGGAGACTACCTACTGCTATCTGCGAACAAATCGAAAGTAAACGGCTCTTGTACTTTTGAAGATAAAACCATGAATTTAACTCTTTATTGTAAATTTAACGACTTGCAGTCAATTGACATAAAAATTTAATATTAACAACGCAGATCGTTATGGAACAAGAAATCCAAGAATTCATGAATTAAGGTTGCAATTGAAACTGATGAGAGTGATTATTCGCATGCTGTTTTCAATAATTCATCAAGAGAAAATAAATATTATATTTTCTTATCAAGGGAAAATACAGGCAATGCATGGAAGCAGAATGACAAAAACCTTGTTTCAATGGGTTTCAATTACTTAAGATTTGATGTACGGTTTTATTAGATACATACAGTCTAATTTAGAAATGCATAGGCGTTTATTCATCTGGACACCATAAGGAAGATAATTTCATAAAAAAATATGATATTTGAGAAATTATTATGATTTGGTTATGATATATATAGGAGTTGAATACTTTCGGTAAATCTATTAGGAGAATGGCGTTCGGGGCTTATTGTGTTATAAATGTAGAGCCACATCGATTTGTAGGACTTATGAAGTAATCTAATATCAAAACTGACACTGCACTTCAATTAAATATAAGATTCTCACTCACTTTTTCTGGAGATACTGGAGAGAGAGATGCATTTCACTTCTAAAGAGAAGCTTTGTCTCTTCTCTTTCGAACTGAAATGCATCCCTCCAGTATCTCCAGTAAAAGTGAGTGAAAATCATATATTTAATTGAAATAGAGTGTCAGTTTTGATATTAGATTGTTCATCAAGTATTTCGTCATGAAAAACATCACAGACTTATGAAGTATTTGGTATTCAACAAAAGTAATCATAGGGAAATGATAGCCTTGAGCCGTAGCAGGTATCGGATAGAGATAAACTGCTTTCTCCTAGGCACTTTGTAAGGGTGACCGATTAGATTGGCCAGCAAAAAGGACACTGTTCTCTACTGTAAAATCACTTCCCCGTGGTTCGGAACCCACCTATAACTGTAGGTGCAGCTCATCCATCACAATCAATCATCCAACTCATTACCCACGCACAGGTCTCAGACCTATGTGGGCTTCATCCTCTAAAAAGAATTGTTTCTTCAAATCATATAATCAGTTGGCTATCTTATTCACCAATAAATTTCTGAAATGCTAATTTATTTATTTCTTTCATTGTTAAATATTGTTGATTGTTGATAGACGTTTTTAACATGCCCGCGTGGCTCGATCTCTGGGGCCCCATGGTCGGGGAATAAATTTGAGTTTCCCCAAGTGAATAATAGGGCAAGTTTGAGCCCTTTGGCTTGAGGCATTTCTTGGGCTTGGCTTGGGCTCGGCTACTCCGGCCGACATGGTGAATAATAAGAATAGCTCATAAAATATTATCGAAATTGGCACCCTTCATTACTTTTTTGATTAAACGAAACTAGAAAAAAAATGTTACTGAGGTTGGTTGTGAGATAAGTGTACAGCAAGGAAAAGCAAATCACATTATTGTGCATGTAGAATGATAACTGTGTTTGTTCAATAGCACTTAGTTTATTCTTCGGATGATTTTTAAGCTCGTTGCAAGTAAGAGGTTTGTGTAATGTTCGTGACTGCGCATCCTTTCAGTGTATTTTTCTGTTTGCTCATCTGCCATCATCGTGTTCCTTCAACGTCAAACCGAGTCTCAACGCATCCTACATTTTCTCTTCTGTTTACTTATTTACATGTATTAACATTAATCTTAACTACACTGCTGTACTTCCATGTTAAGGAGATACTATTCAATTAATGTACGGTTTTTGGAATATTCTGTTTTTATACCAGTGTTTGAAGTGTGTACAATACTTACTCGACTCCATTGAAATTATTATTAATTGCTTCAAAAGAGATTAGGATGACTGCTTTAGAAGGGATTAATATTTATGGTAGTGCCTCAAAAGTGATCAATCTTTAACATTGCTCTCTTAGAATAAAAATCTGCTTCAAAAGAGATTTGTTATAGTGGCTTAAAATGATAGCTTTAAAAGGGATTCATGAGATGCCTCAAAAGTGATCAATCTTTTTCTCAGAAATTGTTTAGTAACCAATTCGGAAATTAATGAAAGTTTTACAACCGAATTTATGAGCCGATATTGAGGCTTTCTTATCTCGTGGGACTTGAGCTAAAAAACCTCAAGAGAGCTTAATAAATACGAGCCTCAACTCCTGAATATTAGAACTTATGATTCAAATTTCCAATGTGGACCATACTGTATGGTCATTCTACTCCTGAATAGTAGAATATAATCTTAATCCTAAAGAGTAATGCTGATAATACAAATACAGATGACTTCACGTGAATTTACAAAGAATAATGAGAATCTATCCTTACCTCACTTGGCATGTGAAAGGGGGAACGAAGAATGAAAATAAAGTTCCTGGATTTCTTGTTCCATGACGAACTGCGTTGTTAATATTAACTCTTTTAAGTGAATTCAACGACTTGCAGTCAAATTTTCATTAAGAATAAGTAGAATTTTCTTACTCTGTAGGCCGACCGTTTTCGAATCTTTGAGATCCATTTTCAGAAAATAAAGTCATAGTTCAATCGTAGTTCGCAACTCAGAGAGCCAGGAATGATGTTCCAGAAATTTGAAGAAAAACTAGTTTAGGTCAGAAGTTGAAGAGGTTGAGCAAGATGGGTGAAAGGACAGACAGTTGTATTTTTAATAAGTTCATGTCCGCTAGAAATTATCTCGAGTCAAGAAGTATACCCATTGATAAGCAAGCGAGACACCAATCTTGAAAAAGGACATTGGGTTAGCAGGGAGAACGGAAATTATTTGAATCAGAAGAGATAGGAGTAAGAGTTATGTTGGGGAATATTGCCATTCCACCCTGTTAGATGAAAAAAGCCGTTAGGTAACCGTAAAATTAGAATTAACTATGTGAATTGGATACTGTCAGTGATGGGTGGAATATAAACGTTCGAGAGACTCCAATATAAAATGGTGTATGGGTGAGAATAATTTAGGTAGATATCTCATCCGTTACTGTTGCAGCCATACAATGCTAATCCAGGATGGCAGTTTGGTCGATCCCACGGTCTGTGTATGGGCCTATAGAGCTTCAGAGCACAGAGCGCAGAGGCAGAGGCAGTTTGGCCAGTTGGCAGACAGAGCAATTAAGGTGAAAAATGGCGGCAGAAATGCAATTGTTTATGTAAGTGCGAGTTTTATTTAGTTCATTAATTTGCGCGGAACAGCTTTAAAGGCTAGAACAGCGATCCCAGTAAATCCCCCAGCTCGTTTCAAAGCGCTCATCGCGATCATAATTATTGCCTTCCTTGTTCCTTCCCACTTCAAATTATGCTTTTTCATTGCAGTTATTCGTCTACAAAAATACTACTTCATTACCACTAACGTGCACTCATCGCATCACATCGCATCGCAACTGCCTTCGCATTCAACATTCAGCCCTCTCCTTTAGTCAAGCATTATCTTCTTTTAGCCGCAAGTTTAGTGCCAGTAATTTATGCTTCTCACTAATGAAAGGCAATAAAACAACACTGTAAAAATTCCGCCCCTCTCATTCTGAAGAGTGCTTTTGAAAGCAACTCTGATTACCATTAAGGGAGCTGATTATTTCGGGCATGACTGTAAAAGTTCAATAGTTCATGGTACTGTAATGTCGATAATCCGAAGTTCTGTTTAGAGGTGCAAAATAAAAACAGGTCGAATTGAGAGCCTCTTTCTGTTTTGGAAGTTAGTTAAAAATACAGGATATAGATAAAAGCCCATCTTTATAATATATATTTCTTTAAAATGAATTATTTTATTTTTTGAAACTGACTCGTTTTGATGAGCTGGGCTATCGATTGATTAGATGCAATCAATCAAGTGTTATACAGTACCGAATGTGGGACATCTTTCCCTACCCTTGAAGATTTCATTCCTATAACATTTATATTATTGTGGAATCAATGAAAAATGAGTAACTTATGTATATACTATGTATATACACTTTATGTAGTATGCATATACACTTATATATCTACACAGTAAAATTGTCTCCCTTTTACCTACTGTAGGGCATGTCATGCCATAGTTTAATATAGTACTCCATATTTGAAAACGTAATTTCTAGGATTATGAAAAAATGTCTTCGAAACTCCCATACAATGAAGCAATCTGGATATTTTCAGAGATGATTCCCGGACCAATAGCCTGTTTTTTCCAGGTTTTCAAGTACCAGGGTGTGTTTTATTCTAAATGAAATGGTCAAGGGTAAAATGGCAGCCGCTGCTTTGTATAGTTGTTTAGAGTTCTGCTTTTAGCGTGGCATCTTTAAAACCATACACCTCATCACTCACAGACAAATCGATCTTTATTTACTGAGTCTCAGACCCATATGGACTTCATCAGCAAGAAATAGAATCCTTTCATTAGAATCTCAGATATTCAAGCTTATATTTAATCTTAGCATGTCGAATTATCATCCGAAATTTATTTGGTCTTCGAGATCTGACTATGAACTCTGACTACCATTTATAAAAATATATCTTTATCGAACTTTTAAAAGAATGTAGACCGTTTCAGTTTGTTAAGATGGGTGATACAAATTGGAATTGTTGAGAACCTATTATTTGTATTATGTTGTTGAAGATCCATCTTCTTTCCACTAGTATATAATAAAAAAAATTTAAAAACACTTTTAAGCGAAAATTGGAAAATAATAATTTTCAAACCACCTTCCTACTCATCCCCCCACCCCTTCACCATTCCAACATCCATAACACTCAAACTCATGCCTTAAGTCAGTGTACTGTGGATCGTCTGGCGATGCTCTTTACAACAGAGTGAAACGGCCGTCACGCTTAAATGTTGTTCTTGACCGAACGAATAGTGATCTCTGATTCAGCTCGAGCGATCGGCATTTGGTTTGTGTGTGGGTGTGTTCCGCAGTTTAAGCCGAAAGGATTGACCGATTTTCTTGAAATTTGGTATGTAGATACTTTGTTTAATAGCCGAGCGACCTATTTTTATAACATTTTGAAATTCGTTACCGTTTCAAGATGGCGGCCCTTTATTCGGAAATTTTACCCTTAAAATCACCCCAACTTTTTAACTCTTAATCGGATAAGAATGAAATTATTGGGCTCATTCTTCTCAGCGCTCCAAGGCGGTCTCATTTCATATATCACATCTTCAAAAGTTTCAAATTTTTGGAATTCGATCTTTTTTTCAGCCTCAATTCAACTTTCAGATATTTTATCTTTTTAACCGTGCTTCCTAGCAGTCTATTTGTAACGCATCTACGGCTAAACGCGAGTACCAAATTCAATGAAACTGCAAGGATGTTCCTTTAAGGAATGTCCAGCGATGTATGTGTAAGGATTTTCGAAATTTGCTTGCATTTCAAGGATAGTTAAAAGGGGGGGGGGGAATAAGGGTATTAGGCCTACTTCTATAGGAACTTATGATTTTTAAAATGAGATTCCCATCATGGGCAATTTATTGGAATCAGCAGACTTTAGAAATCTGATCTGTTTGAACTATCAGCTGTATGAAAAATAGAAACATCCTTGGTGATTAAAACAATTGTTCTTAATTTTTCGATGATGATTATCATTGAGTACATCGAGTATGTTCCTCTTTGCAAGCACCCTTATTCTTGTGTCTTGTGCGTGAGGTCTACTGTTCACAGAACTACTAGTTATATTATTTTCTTACTACTGGTTAAAACCGCACGTAAACCTACATAGATGTGAACAATAACATCTTGAAAATTCATCCATAAATGGTGTGTGGAATCGGGCGGAAAAGATTCTGTAATGTATAAGCAATTCGTGGCGAACAAATAACAACTATATTTCATATTCTTTTTTCGGACACTAGCCTGAAGGATCTGCTGGCCGACAATAGATTTGTTAGCATTGTCGTTCCCCTTTTTTGCGTTGCTTCTCTCGAAGGAAGTGGTTGTCGTCTGTGCAAGTGCTGATACGGCCAGTTGGTGTAGAAGTGTAGATGGTGATGGGACGATGGCGACATCCCTTTTTGAGGCCTTTTCTTCTCGTTCCCTTAGGATACAAAGCTGAAGAAAATCTGTTTTCCTTGCTTTCACCATCATACACGATACAATGCAATTTGCCGTCTTCCTATATCGATCGCTACAGACCGAACAAGTGAATTCTCGCTATGAAGATAGTTGAAAATCTCTTGTGTGGAATGTGAAGTATTCATGGTGCGAATACTCTGGTTTCCTTAAACGCATCTGATTCTTTTATAACGCTTCAAAACGGTAAAGAGAGCTGACAGAAATTTGACGCATTGAACGATAGTGAGTCCGATCTTAGTAGACATCAAATCCGTAAGAAAGTAGAAACCAACACCTAAACCTAACTACTTTATAACAGAAAAATGTGCTCAATAGGAATAAAAAAAAAATAAATGAAGTATATGAAGTCCAGCAAAAGGGGAAACTGTCGGTTTCAGAGGGATATATTAACAGGGAGGGTATATAAACAGGGGTTATATTAACGGGTGGGGGGTATATTAACAGGGGTGGTGGTAACAAATTAATCAAAAATAATTATCATATTGGTACTGCAGTAATAATTATTGCTTTTCGTTCATTAATATTGTAGTTTTAATTGTTTGAAGATATCATCTTCGAATTTTCAATACAGTTCTATAATTCCCAGTTATCCTAGTAATGATGGGATTATTTAATTTGAATGTTCATTAATTTCAAACTAATCTATGCTTATAGGTACTGTATTAATTTTGTTTTTAGTTGGGTTGCAATTGTACTGTCGAATTTGCTCTTTTGTATTTTGTGTTTTGTATTAAATATGATAACCTGTCAAGGGCGTATCAGGGGGGGATACATCCCCCCTCGAAATTTTGCGGTCATCCTTCACAAAACTAATAACTTACAGATTAAAACAGTTAATACAAAAATAAACCTTTATTTAGTTTTATTTAGCACAAGTGCTTGCCACGGGAGTCGATAAAAGTATGCAATGTTATTATGGTACTCTTACTCTGCCGCGGCCTGTACAGTTTAGTGAGCAGTGTTGCAATGCAATGTTTTCGAGTGGTGTTTGTCGCTCACTCTTCAGGATCGGAGATATATTTCATTGAAATTAACAATTGCTTTAATTAAAATATCCAAATAAAAATTACTTTAAAATGCTCAAAAGATCATTATAAAAATAATAAATATAAAAAAATTCAGGGGAAAGCTCCCCCTCACCTATCAACTGGATTCCATACCTCCTGGTAAACCCCCCTCTCGCTGAAGTTCAATCCTGGCAACGCCACTTGTATCCTGTTACAGTATTTACAATCTTGTTATAGTTTTTCTTCGATGTTATCAATTATTTGATGTTGCTTTTCAGTCATTGACTAAGAATTTTTTTCTGCAGTGTTTATGATTATAATTATAATTAAGGAACGTCTTTCCATACGCTGCCCAAAATTCAAATACCTCCCCTGTGTCGAGAAAAAATTGGATATGTTTGTAGAAGATGATATTCTCAAGAGATGTTGAATTTATGGACTGTTCAGGAATACTTTCGAGCTTCGAGCATTTTCCTTGACTCGTGTTTGAAGAAACTACCGTTTTTAGAAAGTAGAAAGGCAAATATATGAATGATCATCCAATTCCCAAATTAGGAAATTTGTTTCACTTAGTTCTTATGGGAACGGGGTAGTAGATGTTTGATAAAGTAATCAAGATATTGTGTATCACGATTACGTGTAATGTTTAGTTTAATGCACGATAATGTATTGTATAACGAAAATTCTTGGGATAATGGGATGTTTTTAATTAATCCAGTAGCTGTGGACGATACTAATATTTTCTCAAGAACTTGATAATTTTGCTGGATGATTTATGTTGTTGATACAGTAGATTCAGAAATTATCGTTTTATCAATCTCCGGCGAAGAACACCCGGCTGTGATAATATAAAAGTTTGGGAGGAAAATGATAATGAATAATGGAATGGGTGTTCTGGCGTTGTGAAGGGGCTCGCTTTTATAAATGATAAGTTGCAATACGCCGGTGAAGATCGAAGGATTAATTGGTTATTAATTGAGGTGGAGAGCTGCAATCAAGTGGGTGGGGTCTGCGACGTACCAGAACGTGAATTATCGAGCCGGCAGTAAATCAGTGCACGATGAATATGAACAGACCGAATCCCAGATACGTGCCTGTTTAATAATTCATGTTTAATGTTCGCACAGCTGGGGAAACATAATTTTATGTTAGGAACTACTTGCAGTCATATAAGAAGGGGTGGCACAATGGTACGCCCCAACCAACGATAAGTTGCTCGCTAATTATCGCTTATCAAGTCTCGAGTGGCACGCAACCCAATTACACCATAGGCCTTCATCATCCTCTCTCTCTCACACTCATTCACACTAAGCGCCCACAAAGGTGTATCGACAACCCGTGGCGGAGGCACCCTCCCACCCACCTGCAAGAGGCCACTAGGCAGTAGGCAATGCCTGCTAACATTCTGCCTTATAGCCTACTCACTTGTACGTATTTCGCCTTAGCAGGCACGCTCTTCGCTAATCTCGAATGCATTACTTCACCTGCCTCGTTCGAACTCTCAATTTCCCTTCCACATCCCATCCTGTGTTGCCCTATCATGAACTCCCCTGTGATGAGGGATAGATATCCTGTGGGAAAATATCTTGGATATATTTTTTATCCAAGTGAAAATGTATACTATCCTTGGATATGTTTGTAGAAATGTTAGAAGTACAGACTGTGCAGGAAACCTTTTGGGAAATTATCATGAAACAAATAGATCTAACATTGCAAGCATTGTCCTTAGCCTCCTTATGTAAAAAGTAAGTTATTTTTCCCGAGTGAACCTAAATTTTTCTTGTAAATCAACCTACAAAATTTGTGAAAAAGAAGTTTTGAGCTTTGGGCACCTTCGCATTTCATTCTTGTTGTGGTTTAATGAATAAATAAAAACTGCTTGTTCATAAGAAAACTATTAAGTAGGAAAGATGATTAAGATATATGCCCCTTCAGAACGTTTTTAATGCTATACAATTAATGCTGAAGTTCGGGATGAAACCACGAGCCTCCTAATTGCCGGTCAGGCGTCCTAATCACAATATAGTCACTACAGTCAATATTAAAACAAGATAATCACTGACAACCTCTGTATAGTAGCACTCATACCTAATTCAGCCATAACGGCCAGTACAATCCAAAATGGAGCTGTTTTGGAAGGTGTATCAAATATTTTTAATAGTTGAATACATACCTCAAAATTATTTTCTAATTTTCTTTTAATGCTATAAATATTAAACCTATCTAAAAGTAGTTGTGTCATAAAGTATTATATTATTTGTAAGAGGTCCCGTTACAAAACATGTAAACATTTTTTTTTTTTTTTTTTTTTTTTTTTTTGAAATGAATGCATAAGCGTGAGATAGACCCTCCACCTCTTTATCCACTTCCTTCTCTTCCTCTTTCCCCTCAACATCGTATTTGTTCTTTCTTTCGAATTCCAATCACCTTGTTCTATTTTGTTCTATCTCAATTTCTTTAAGTTCTATTTTGTCTATATTATTCATAGTTTTAACTTTTTGTGTTTCCTTTTAATTATTTTTCACGAGAGATTCAGTTTCTTGGAAAATCCTTAATAAACAATACAGTGATTATGAAACAATAATCTACTTGAATTGGTGTTTAAATTGGCTGTTGACTGAATCTTTTCGGAAAAATTATAAAGATTTTGAAGATCCCATCTTTGTATGTGACTTACTAAGATCATGGACTGATTTATTATCAGCTTACCCCATAAGCAACTAATCTCTGTTATTCATTAAATTTACTGTACTTGTGCTTTGATGAGGTTGAATCTCATGACATGTTTATTCAAAAATACAAATTCCCATAATTATTAAAAACTATAGAGATAATTTCAACTTTAAAAATAATTTTTCAAAGAAATTTCTGATAAATTATCGCTTTTATCAAAATTACTTTAAATTGAACTTTGAAGTACACCACTCTGAATCGAACTTTGAAGTAAATCACTAAAAATGGTACTTCAAAGTTATCTTTTAATTTTTTCTCAACATTTTAACTTTTATTTTTTTAAATCTGAAAATATAATTTAAAATTTTTAAATGAAAGCCGAAATCCTAATTATTTAAAGTTTAATGGTGCATTCTTATACAATCTAGAATGAAAGAATATTTCCACTTTATAAGTTTAATATAGGGCCTACTGTACCTCATTTCTTGTTAGTTTGGAAATAGTATCGATTCAGCTTGCTATGTTTATTTATTCATTTATCTATTTATAAAAAACACAATCAAGTAAAGATACAACAGGCACTACTGCTTTCCTTACAAATTTTCAATTAAAAATCCAAATGTTAGATTATGATAGTTCAACTATAAACGTTATTCCATTAGAGATGAATTCTCTTTGTGATTTTTTGGCAATTCAAGCCACAATTCATTAATATAAAAAATAACTATTATTCAAGTTAACTTGAACTCTCCAAATATTTTTGAAACTTTTGAAGTTTCCAATTATCCCGGAATCATATGACTCCAACCTCCACCCCCACAAACTGCCAGAATTGAATGTGCAATTTGTGGACAATTTCTTTTATTCAATTCCTATTCATATTAATACAGTTTGATTTGTAATTTTCAATCATAAGTGCTGTATTTTTTATTCAATTAGAGTCTACCTTTAATATGAATATACTATTAAATTTGAAATTTAACATAAATTGATTCGATTATAGATATAATAATTATCAAGAAACATTTGTCAAAAATTGATTTTCAACAAATTTGCTACATCCTGTCTTAGGGAAGAATTGTTTTCAATTGTTCCGTAATTGTTATTATACCGTCAAAATTGTCAATTATTTAAGTGGTTGCTGGAGTTCCTCAACTAATTTATTACAGTGTTGAAAAGGTCAGCGATATGAATAATTGAAACCAATGTTAAGTTGCCTAATTATTTTTCTAACATCGCTGGAAGCTCAAGCATGTTTTCAAAATTTGAATATTGTACTGTCACTTCTTGGGCAAACTAGATTCAGGCTGGCTGTGTTGTGATTTCCTCACGGAAGAAATCAATAACGCATTATTCGGGGGTATGAGGCCAAACAATTCATTGTGTGACTCCTTTTGTCACTTATAATAATAGGGGAATAAATCGATGAACGGGCGCAGGCTGAATTGAGTCTGAGTTTTTTGAAAGCGCACGATGAAAAATGTTTTATCACTCCCAAAGGTAATTGAACATTGATTGTTCACCTTCCGCTTTATGTAATAAATTATTGACGAAATTTTTCGTGGCGAAGTATCAGTCTATTAATGGTACGATTATTTAAAATTGCATAATATAATCATCAGGTGGTCATTTTTTTATTCGGTTAGTCTGGGGAATAGGCAATCAGAAAAAAAAATGGAAGTGGGTTATTTCCACCTATTCCCTGCATAAAATATGTTAGGTAATGTTTTATAATACTATTTAATTCCAATCAAAGAGAAATTCGATGACAAATTTCTATAATTCAATTTCACCTATGCATAAAATTTTTGGTAATGTTTTATAATAATGCATAGGCTACTTAATTTCAATCAAAGAGGAATTTTATGACTGATTTCTATAATTCAGTTATTATAAAAACAATATTTGAAAAATAATAATTGATAAATTTTTTTAAATAATATTTAGTACAGAATAAATTTTTAAAGCAATATATAATTATAGTAATTATAAAATAACAAAAATGTGAATTTATATTTGTGCTATTAAATCAATTACATTTTAAAAACTGGTTCATTTTTAAAGCCCGAGTTTATTTTATTCTATTGATTTGAGAACTGATTACAGTAATACCGTAATTTTCATTAGTCATAATGGAGAATTGTCTGCTATGAATGAGTTAGTTTCACATTTATTCTGTTGAACAACTGATTGCTAGATTTGCCTCCCATATTGCATGTTATTCTCAGTATATCAATTAGTGAAATTTTGCATTCTGCTAAAGGCTTTGATAATGTTAATGGGATGAAAATGATTTAAGATTTCAAAACTTTCGCTGGTTACATTTTTGTAAGAAAGATAAAAGATAGGATAAAGTTGTTACAGCTGGAATAAATATTGAATTTCATTCTAAAAATTTACTATGCAAATAGTATTTGCACTCACCGATGCAGCCAAGTCTTGATCACTTTCACTGAAAAACTGGCACTATTAACCATTCTGTGTATTAACCGAAAGTTTATTTCACTCCTTCAACGTGAAACATAAAGCCACGACTTTCTCGACTTGAACACCGGACACACTTTTACTTTCAAATACAGGATATTAGCACTCAGTAGGGATTATGTTCGATTAGATGGTAAATCCAAGGAATGGGAAATCATTTTTTTATAATGTGAGTCTGGGAAATAGGCAGTCAGAAAGAAAAAATATGGAAGTGGGTTATTTCCACCTAATATAGTAGGTAATGTTTTATAATATTTAAATATCTTCTACTACAATGCTTGATACTATAGTCTTCCTTTTTCCATTTTTAATATTTTATCACAGTTTTATAACCTACATTTAAAAGAAATTTACAATTTTATACAATAATTTTATAAACTAGTCCATTATCAATTTTAACAATCATAGTTCTCCTCTCTCCATAAAATAATGAATTATAATAATTCGCGCAGTAATAAAAAACTAAATACAATATTTTTCTGAATTAATTATTCAGTTTATTTAGAAATTTATCTAAACATCAAGTAAGATATTAGAATGAATCATTAAAAACAATCTCTTTGTATTGGAAACCTAATTTTCCAATAATTCAGGTGATTGAAATCAATTCTATAATTTAACTCTACGGAATTAAGTATATTTATTTTTTAATAGGAAACTCATTTTCCAATAAATAAACTGATTGAATGAAAAAATCCATTCTCCAATTAATTTTTTTCGAAATCATTGCATATAAATATGTTAATTTTCTATTGTAGGCTTCTTACCACTTACAACAACTGCAATCTATAATTTCTAATTTCAATTATTGATATTGAAACGAATTTATTCTGGTGTTGTTGATTCTGTTCCTAAGCTTTAGTCTACTTTGTTAGCAAGACATTTTATAAAATTATTGAAAAAATATTGTTTCTTTCAAGTTTATTCATATAATGTGAAATTCTCATAATTATTATTTATGATTAATCAGCACGAGGTAAATGAATTGTTTTCCAATTAACTTGATTCAGTGGTAAGAATGCTAGGTATTGATTTTTCGTATTCCATTACTGGCATTCTATTATTTATTTCTTAGAATAATTACTCAGTCTCACTCTTTGATTTGAACTGTTAATGATTATATAATGATTTCCAAAATCAAGTCCAGTACTATAAAAAATTGCATTACTACTCCACGTAATTACTAATCCTTCAATATTTTAATATTACAAGTACTAATACTCCAAGACAATGTTAGACAAGATTATATTATTATAGAGATTTTGAACAGTGATAATCATTCCATAGATACTAGGCTTCAATTACTATTTTTTCAAGCAAATTTAGAAAATAAAAATATAAATACAAATTTTGTTCACAAACATAATAAGAAACTATTTCATTTCTTTACTTAAACAGTATATTATAAGTAATTAGACAGTATGGCATGCAGAAGCATGAAGCTATTACAATGTTATAATTAGCTATAATAATAATAGTAATAATTATTATTATTGATTATAATCAGCTAATGGCACCTACCGGTTGTCCGGGACAACACAGTTTGCAGGCTTTTCAATTTGTAGAGATAGATGCAGCAGCACTATTGAATATTGTCCATTGTCCGTTGTGCGGGTAGTCTAGCTGGTTGGTTGCAGGCGACGACGATTCTGTGAGTTGTTCGTCGTGCCAACTACAGCTGGTTGAAGGGGACCAAATGTTATGAAACATTGTTACAATTTGGCCCGGGTTCAACCAGCTAAAGCCTAGCACTACGCCCCTGAAGATCGACGACAGTCACTCTTTGTTAGTTGCAGGTGTTCACTTTCTCTTTCACACTCACTGTCGTTAACACATCTCTCTTCTTTTTGCTGTATTCGGAAATCGGAATAATACGGAAATAATCGGAATAGAATGGCTCTTGATTCTATTTCAATAATTGACAATACCTGAATGTTTACCACAAGAATATTAACACAATTCAACGAAGCAAGACCACTTCAACATTTCAGATTAAATGATAATGTCAACAATGAAACTCATGAAAATTGTGATAAAAATTATGAGTTTTCCGAATGGAAGAATGAGGAAAAAATATGAATTGATATTATGAACTAGAATTGATTTAAAAGAGGCTGAGAAATGATAGGATGTAGGTCAGGTCAGATTCAAATCAATAAATATATGGGGCAGTTCATCTACTCGATTATTAAAAATATAAATTAGTTAATAGTTATAGCTAATATTTGTATCGCTTCTTTTAAACCAAATCATATTTATATAATATTGCATTAAACTGATGAAACTTGGAAATTATTTTTTCAACATCAAAGTTGTTATAAGATTTAAAACTCACACCTCCTATTCTCTGAAAGAACGCTAGTGTAATATTTCCTAGTAAAATTATGACTAAATATTTTGTATGGAAATATACTCCACAGTTCAAAAGTAGATTGTTTTTCAATAAATAATTTTTTTTAAATATCTAAAGATTACTTTGATTAAAGTCAATGAACTTTTATTTCAATTGGTAACATTCATCTTTTTATTCATATGATTTGATTCCCTACTCATTATAAATTTTTTGAAATGTATTAAATATAATTACATTTCATTATTTATTACAACTTATTCCATAACAATCTTTGTTGCAGGTATGTAAAGTATGCAACTCATCTACTGAGACTACTCTCAACTTTGGTAAGTTGGGAAAAAATGATGTATTTTTTTATTTGATTTGCTTTATTGAGATGGGACTGCATGTGAAATTCAGAAACCTATATTTCTAATAGATTTTTATTAATAGGATTAAGATGAAACCTCTCTTTTATGATTCTAAGTGCTTTTTTGTTTGAAAAATGGAGGAGTCTTCAAAAAATAAAATTCATGCTGGAGTTGGAGTAGAGCTCAATTTTGCACTTATAATAGAGTTATTTACGTTCATAAACCAGCTTATATTTTCGAGGGAATGTAAGATGAAAAGCTGTAGTCGTTAAAGTCAAGGGGCTTACGCTCCAGATTTGAAGAGGATGTTATTGCTGATGAAACTCCTCCAAGAAGGTAATTTTAACAGTGTGTTCTCTTATAGTGCCATTATCCCATAATGGGTAAACAAATCATTAATGAATATGTAGAAGATGCTTGCTTATTGGTGAAGCTTTTGCATTTTGATAGGTTGGCACACATGACGTACCCTATTAATATGTAGGCCACACAGCCTCCTGCCATCAACTCAGCACAGGGCTTATAGTCTTTTAGCTCTAAAGATATAGGGACATAATTTTCTGCGAAGCCTCACTACTTCAAACTTCTTTGCCCCTGCTTGCGTTCTCAACATCCATTCTACGCCATCCCATGTCTTCTCTGCCTGCAAATGTGAGAATTATTCAAAACAGCCAACCCCAATTCAGCCGCTTATCCGCCCTTTCGATTTCAACCCTAAATGATTTCAAGATAAATGAATATGCATCGGCTCTATCAAGATGTCCCTGGCTCTGGTCGGGTCATTTGACCCAGGATTTAACCCGCCAACCTTCCACGTTCATCTATAAATCTACCGTCTTCACTTGTTCTCATGCATAAGTATTCTCTACTTTACAACACGTCTTGCTTGCATGTTTTTAGCTTCAACTTTTGCATTAATTATTTTTACTTATTAAGTTCAGGATATTCGAAATGCATGCGTTTATTGCATAAGTTTGGGATTGAATAGGATTCTCATCAGAGAAACAAGTCTAAATGTAACGAAATTCTCAACCAGATTCTAGCTACTTTGAAATGCTATTTATTTTCAACTAATGAAAAACAACAAACAGCAAAGTGAATATAATTATTTTGTTTCGATTAAACTTTACTTCAGTGTACTGAACTTGTGAAACTTCTCTTTCACCCTAAACGTTATCATATTTCCGGGTTTTCTAGTTGTACAAAAACTTTCAATTTTTTTTTCGATATTACACTATAAGGAAAATTTTATTATCATCGGCCAAAAACAACACACTTGTATCGTGGGTTCCCGTGGGTTTCGGTTTCTATTTTTCATCTGAGGCATATTTTTTATCACTAATGTATGTTAGCACAGAAAAATGAGCAATTAAATAAAAAAGAACGTCCAATGTATAGGCTATATCGAAATCTACTCAATAAATACCCTATTCATGTAGAAAATATTCCATTTAATTTCGTTACGTTATTTTTTTTTTAATGTGTCACGAGGCCAATAGGTATTTTAGGATAGAACAATCTATCTTGGTGCTGAGAAGTTGGATCTTGTTCCTAAAAGACAAGTTTGGTGTGTGCACCGAATGCAAATTTTGAAACTTTATCTAATTGGAATGTGTTGAGGTGAGTGTGTGTGTGTGTGTGTTTGCGTGCGTGCATGAACGAGCTCAGGTTTTGTTTTGAAACGCGCTGTCTATTTTGGGCGTGTAGTGTTTAGCCGCGCGCGTCTTGTAACTGTGACCGTAATAGTTCGCCCTGTTCCGGTCATCCTATGCCCATCTATTTTCGTACCCGAAGAGAAGAGGCAAAAAAACCAAGAAGGATACACAGACAGACTTGTCTGCTCTACCAGTTTCTTCCGACTGAGTGCGAGTGAAATGATGTGTATGTGTGAGATGGAATGATCACGAGCGTTCGTTCGCACCTACTTGAAACGCGCAACCCCACTTCAACGGTCTCGAGACTTATCAAGACACAAGGAAAACTCTACTTTTGATCGCCTCTCACGTAACCATTGAGTGCTCACTCTCATTCTCTCTCACTCTAACACACGCAATCTCGATTCCAATCACGTTCTTATCACATTCCGTATAGATTGCGCCCCTTTCTTTCCAATAGGCTGTATTTCCTAATCTTACGCTACTCCACTTCTAAATAATGAAGTAATAGAGAATTAAGTAATATGAACTTCTAAAATGAAAATAATGATCACTTTGCTAGGATTTTGCAAACGGCATTTGACGATGAACGTTAAAATACTATTTCTGAAAACGTGATCAAATTTCAATGTAAAACAATTTTCTCAGTTGTTTTTCCAGCTCCTCTATAAACATCTTGAGAATATCTTGAAATAATTTAAAATAATAATAACAGTTCTCGCATTTAACAGTTCTCGCAATTTAGCATCAAAGGTAATATCCCAAGTGCAGCAATAGCTCTCAACCTTTATAAATTAACATAGTATTCACCAATAGTCCAATATTGTAAAAAATTGCAATTAAATAATAAATTCACAGTGAAATCCATGAATCAAATTGATCCAAAATATGATTTCTAATTTGAGTTTCAAGTCCTTTTACATATAATTGTACCTTACTCATATATTAGAATTAAATAAAGCCCATTATTATGAATTATTTGATTATGGACTTGTGAATATGTTGATTCAGAGAATATAAATATTGAGCTTTCCCTTCTGCTAAGAATCCGATGTCAATATTGGAACTTTGCACTGCTAAGAGATGTGGTGTTTTCCGGTTAAATAAATATATTAATTCGTGGGTTTTTATGTCAGATTTAAAATCTAGTGAAATTTGTTCAGTATTCCACCGAATATTTGATGGAAAGGAATTGCCAGTAAAATAAAACCAGAAGAATATTGCCAGAAAAGGGTTCACCACTTGAAATAATAATAATAAATTCAGCCTGCAACAAAAATTAGAACTGTCATTACAACCGATGAACGGAATCTTTCCAAATGTCTGTCAGTGTTACAATGATGAATGGTGCTGCAGTCTAAAAATGTCTATCATACTCCGGTAGGATCCAAATCGCGCTAAAATCAAATCAGTTATGCTATTTCGGGCTAGAACAGTTCATATTTCATCTATAACATCTCTAGTTACACTTATTTTCAAATAGTACGTAACAAGATTAATAACGCAATAGCTGACTGAAGTATACGGAATACTGATTGAATGACAAATTATATTTCTCATAATAACTAGTAAGTGAAAATAAAATCTAGTGGTGAAGCTGACACTGTTTTTTTAGCTGATTATTAGTTACTTACTAGAACTGGAGGAATGCATTTTGCTTCTGATAAATAGAAATACATTTTACTAGTTTATATTTTCAGAGGCGAAATGCATTCCTCCCATTTTTTAGTGAGTTCAACTAATAATCAAGTAGAAATGTAGTGTCAGTTTTTTTTTAGATTGTTTTTCAAACATTTTTTCATGGAAAACATCACTGATGAAAATAAAATTTTCATTATTTCTCAGTAAGGAAAAATTGGTCTTGTATAAACATTTTGTCGTAATAACGTCAGTTTTTTTACTCACAGAAGCGTTACGTGAATGGAATAAAAGAGAATCCTAACTCAATCAAGTTCATATGGAAGGTGACTGCAACTCGAAAGAATAAAGTAGCTGAAACCCTATAAAGTAAAACAAATTATATCGGCCTTTGTTGGGAGCAAATCTGATGTTCGCTCAAGACTTGGCAAGAGCACTCGTTTAGGACAGGACCTTATAAAGTGGCAGGTTTATATTATCTGAAGACTGTACTCTATTTATTTAGGTTGGAAAAAGGAGAAGCAAGAAGCAGTGGTGTGTGAGTCAGGTGAAGCGATCGCCAGCGACTCTAAGGCCGAGACTGTCGTGCAAAAGCATCTCTAACTTATTTTTCTATATGTGAAAGGAAGCTGGAGACAAATTTAGGGGAATAGAGTTCTTACTCCAAGTAATATATACATTTTATTCAGCAGAGAGAACGGATAAAGGGAACTACTAACTGTAAGCCTTCTGTATTTTTTACTAAAAGGAAAGCGCTGGGGAAAGGAGAAAGGTTACGGTTTACCATTTGTCAGAAAAGAAGATGTAACAGCAAACAAAATCTCTTGTGCACATTCTCTCGATCTTTCTTCTTAGCTTCCATCACTGCCGGTTGCTCTTTCCCTTCTTCTTCATCACCCTCTTCTTCTCAATCTGGTCCTTTTCCTGAAACCTCCCCCCTCCCCTACCGACTTCTGCCCCATGAATTATTCAATGTGAAAAAAATAGTTTTCGGGTCGACTAATGAATGATAACGCCACCGCACAACTTTCGCTCTCCGACCTTACAAATTGCCTTTCTCTTTCGCCGCCGCCATCTCTCGACAAACAACTCACTTCCTGCGCCCTGACTGTGATGACTCCAACCACCCCTTACCCTTCGCTCACACGAAACTCTGCAATGCCCTTTCCACGGTATCGCTTTCCCTCACTGCTCAAACAAAACAACACTCTCCGACCATACTTCAGATTTAATATTGGCCCATCGAAATGTTCAACAAAGTCAGCGTCAGCTGGTGATACGCATCTAATGTTTAAACAAACGTTTGATACTCGTTTTTTTCCTTTTAAAATCCGACTGAAATCGATCATTTGTCAACCAAATGATTGAAATCTAAATAAAAGAAAAACTCGTTTGAAAACAGTTTATGCCTTGGAATAATGGGCATTTCTATCAGTTTATAACTTCTTTATAATTTAATCGAAATGATCGAAGTGATCAGTTTATAACTTCTTTATAATTTAACCGAAATGATCATTAATATTGATATAATATATGTATAACTTAATCCATTACACATACCTACAGCTACTTTTATTGGCTATTAAATATCTATCTAATTATGCATCATTACATGATATTACCAGATTTTTTTTTTCAAAAAATCCATAAGTTAAAGCATTATTTCTGTTTTCTGATGCAAGCTTATTTCCTGATATATGTTGGCTTCGTAAAATAATTTGGAAAATTCCCAGTGTTCAGCTAAATAAAATGTGATGAAACTACTGTCATCAAGCTACTCATTTTCAAACATTGGTGCCAATATTCTTGTCATTCATCCTAGATGTACTTTGGAAGTCATGCTTTCAAGTGAATAGAATTAATTAATAAAAACATTCATTCCTTTACATCTCAGCGCAATATACTCTGAAGTAGAATATATTTCTGTATGTTTTTCAGGAAATGCTACATAATGTTGACAAAAGAAGAAATAATGCTACTTCTAACGTATTTCAATCTTAGATTTTAATATAGGTAGATGAATTTAATTCGTACTTGGAACTTCATGTTAATGAATGTCTAATATTTTCAAAGTAGACTTTCATCATTGTCCAAATGTTTCAGTTAAATAATACATTTTTTTATTGAGAGAAATTGTTGAAACCAAAATTAAGTTCAATTCATATTAGGCATTAATAGCCTACATTAGGCAAATCCAATTTTCCAGCAGAAATAAGTTATTCAAATGTAGAACATTGGTTTAGGTTGTACGGTAACGACATTCCGAACGTTGATTTTATGAGGTCGTTAAACTTGGATAGTTTCCTGATAGTGTTATCCTAAATGCGCCAAATCATTTTTTAATAATTTTATTATTTTAAAAGTTTGAGTAGCCCGCCCGAAACAAAACTTGTATGAGAATTTTACTGTAATGATAAGTTTTGTATTTTTGAAAGAGAATTGGAAATAACAGATAAACTTGTTTCTACCTACCAATCTTCTAATTTTATTATTTCTATAAATAAGTTAGTTTTCTATCGACTGATTTTTTCGGTCAAGATAGTAAACTTTAGCTTTCCGTTTTTATCGATGGTAGGGTTCCTTTCGAAGTTGACCTGCTTTGTATTGAGCCTTGCCATTGAATTTCATGTCAGCTGCAGAAGGTAGTCTGTACGCGATAAGAATCCGAACGGGAAATTCCTTTTACAGGTTATAAAAACCGAAAGTCAAGGTGTACGGTGGAGAAGGCATCTGTTTGTGTGTGAGTGTGGTGTGCAGTGGCTGAGTACGGCACGGTTTGGCCGAAAATAGCTGCGATAGGTTCCCCCTTCCCTCTATAAGCAGGCTGCTCCACCGTCGTCATTTGACGTGTCTGCCTTGCCTCACCCGGGTTAAGAGTTCCGCCACAACCCACCTACCCCTGTACTCACTACACAACACCAACACCGATTGTTGGTCTATCTTGCCAGCCCGTTAATGGCCACTATACTACGGCAGGTCGGGTTTTGTTATCGAGCACAACTATATTACGCTACAAACTGCAACCACGTTGACTCTGATAGAACTGATTGCGAAAAGGCACGACCTCCCCAATGTCAACGATAGTTTGCTCAAACAACGCCAATTGGAAGTATTCATCGTGGATTCTTCAAGAATACTTGTATACATTCATTTTATCGATTTAGATTGATCGAACAATAGTTAATTTCAAAAACAAATTAATAAAAAATATATATTCTTGTGAATTCAAAGTATGAAATTATTCGAACTACTGATTTTTATTGTGAAATTTTACCGCATAAAGTAAATTTTTGGATGTTTTGCTCCTCATACAATAAGGAGTAGAACTTCTAGAAATTTACAATGAGTGAGTGAAACTCACGGATACAAAACCGTGATAGCACAGTGATATTCACAGTGATAGCACAGTTTAAATACATCATAGAGAACAAAAATCACCTGAAATTTATTTCATTTGTTTTTTGTACTCGCTTTTTCTCATTGTGGAAGATCTTGCAAGTTTAATATTGTGAACCTTCTAATTGCATCTTTTCATTCTGTAATATAGATGAAATGTTGAGGTAGAATGAAAGTTCGAGATGAATTTGAACTATTGGATATTTGTATTGTTTTTGAAATGTGAGGAAAGGAGCGCTTTCATCTCATAAGTGTATGTGGTCAGAGAAATGAACGATTTTGTTATATTCATACTTGAAAATGAAGAGTTTTCAGTATGAAGGAAGTAATGACAGGTTTTTAATCTGATATATTAGCGGTTTTCGATAGGTTTTACCTATCTTGAAAACTCTACAATATTCCAAATATTGACTTATGAAAATAATGGAAATCATTCGCTTCCACATAAATATCATGTAATTTCAAGAAATTTATTTCAACAGTATTGTTAATTCATTTCAAATTTGGCATATGGAAAAATTCCCTCTTATATAAGTATAACTTTTTTGAAATTCATTTCTATATTATTTATCAGCGGTAAATGTAGGAAGTCGTTGAAAATCAGCATTCTCACCTATGGCTGGATGATTGACTTGGCAAGCTGTAAATGATTGATATTTTATTGAGGAATGAAGTTGATGATAGGAAATGATATGAGAAATCCACAGTTGGCAGTGAAGGGAATGGTTTGAACGACTTGAATGGAAAATAGCAGAATATCGCGGAGTCGCGTGAAAGGAAACGAAGGTTGGAGAATATTTTAGAGAATATTGTGAAGAGGAGTAAAGGAAAAGCAGAGGAGAAGATAGAAGAAGATAGAAGAAAGGAGACGCGACGGAGATGCACTTGGAGCACTGGCTGAGAGACACACTGCGTTAACCGGACGCGGGCTGACGAGACGAGCACCGAGCAACGACGCCTAGCGCCGGGACGCCAACAGCGGACTGACGCTGGCTGGCCGGGCGTCGCGGCGCGGGGGCGTGGTGCCCCCCCTACAACCCCGCACACCCCCTAACAACCCCACCCCTTTGCAGCGTCTTCTCGCAGCGCCACCGCTTCCACCCTTCTCATTCCTTTCGCAGTCTCTTTCATTTTCTGTCTCTGTGTCTGTGAGGCCGACGCGACGCAACCCAGTGACCCGGTGCTCACTGCTCTGCGCCGCGCCGCGCCTGCGATCTGATCTGCTCGTGCCCGTGCCCGTTCTGTTCTGTTAATTGATACGTTGTGTGGCCGTGATTTGTGTAGGTCCGATCGCAAGTCAGCCTGCCACTCATTCATTAGTACCGAAAATGATTAATTGCCACTCATCATCAACCCCCACCACTATTTTTACTTGTTGACTTGTGGCCATTTGATAATCGGGCACCATTGAGGTCAATAACCTTTGTGATTGGCCAGATATTTGATACAGCCTGTACGATAGTCTGGGTTTGTCAACATTTAGTCGTTTGACTGGAGTTACACACCAAGAATGCACATTCTTCTTGTACATAATGTCGAAGGGGGAAATCCGGGAGGAAACAGCAATCCTCCTGAATGCAAGCCAATATGCTTTCTACAGAAGACCACATCTTCGAGTCACTTCTGAAACTTGCTGCAGCTGAATACAAGAGTATACGCCCTGGGCTAATTAATTTATTCTTCCAGCATCTATCAAATGTATAGCCTTCTTGAGAAAATCATACCTCAGACCAAGATTAAAAATTGCTCGATTGAACTTGTACAGGGTCGCTTTTATAATGTAATGCCATTCCCAAGTTTAATATTGTCTGAGGCTGCCTGTATACTTTGTGAGATAGATTTGACAGCCGCCGATATGTGGTTAGAGTGCCTAACTTGAAGTGCCTAATTATGATGCCTAACTTATGGCACTCTAAGTTATGCACTCTAACTAATTACATTACGGCGGCTGTCATCTATCTCAGAAAGTATCATGCGTTATATTAGAAAGTTCGCGGATTCTACTCCCGTTCAGCCTAGTATCTTTGTATCATCATCATCATCATCATCATTCGTGTGCACAAGTCTCAGACTCATGATCATCATCAATAAAAAAAATTTATTGACTGATATGAAGATTAATAATTTTTCATAAAGAAAATTCCTTTGAAAATAAAATACTCTGTTGATACTTCTCATCTTGATTTATCAAGATTTTATTATCACTTACCCGGTGGTTCGGAACCCACCTAAAATAGTAGGTCCACCATGTTCCCCGTAACATGGCACAAACGGCGAGGTGGAACTACCCGTAAGGGTCTCCCCACCATTAAAAGCCATACGCTTATTATTATTATTATTATTATCAAGATTTTTCCAACCACTATACTGAAAAAAGTTTCTAAAGAAGTTGAGAACTAATCCATATTGTGTAAACAGCATCTTAATCGTTTATAAACATAATATTGCCTTGACTCTTTTACTAGGCTGAATACTTGAAAACCCCATTCTGTTCCAAAATGCAAAATCTATTTCTTGAATACTTACAGAGACCATGAGAAAAACACTATAAAATCATGAGAAAATAAAAAAAAAGGAAAAAAGAATCTTGAGGAATTCGAAAGCGGGATTGAGAAAACTGTTATTGGACGACTGGCACTTCCACAATTTTACTAGACAAGACTGTTCCGTGACTCTATACCCAATCCGGTTTTACCAGAAACGTGATACAACTACAGATTACCCTTAATCAATGAGATTCGTGGCTTGGTGACGTGATGCAAAATGACTTTCCACTGAGTGAAAAACAGATATGTAATAGAACTCACTCCTTGCGGAACTTAGTCACAGTTATTCTTATAAAATAAAGACAAACTGTCAATTTCTTACGACTGTTCATTAGATAAAAGTAGAAAGTTTAATAAATAAGTTTTCATTTACAGCATCAATTCAAATAACTGTAGTCTAAGATATAAAGTAATTCTAAAATTAGTAAAATCATGCTTAATAAATGATTTAAAATCATGAATAATTTAATAATGATCGATATTGACGAGCTGTTTATAGGTGATGGTTAGAAGTCAAATACCTGCATACATCCTGTCTCTTAGTTTATTGAATTTATGAGTAGCTTAAACTCATTCAATGCTAAAAACTCTTGCAGTGTAATACGGTATTCAATTAGATAATCGAACTTACAGCACATTGCTCATGAATAATGCGGTAGCAATGTATCAGTTACCTAATGAGCTTTTAGGGTTTCTCGAGGATTAAATGCCATACATTGACGTATGTAGTCGGCCTGCGTGATACCGAAAATCAACTAAATTTCTATGAATTGTTTCAACTGATAAATACTACATCGGTCTAATTCACTCTTCCGATATGAAGGAATGTTCAACATATAATAATATTATTTAGAAATATTTTTTGATCTTTAAAACAATAGTTTCAAAATTAGAGATTAAAGATCAATTAAAATAGTAATTTTTCTACATTTAATAAAATTTAACCTTGATTTTCTACTTTTAAAACCGTAAAAACAATTCATTCAAAAAATGAAGTATAAAAGATCAATAATGATAATAATAATAATAATAGCACTAAAAAGCACAACTAATTGGGTAATACAAACACAGAAAGCTCTCCAAAAAGCAGACATAAAATCACCATCATCCAACTCATTACCCACGCACAGGTCTCAGACTTATGTGGGCTTCATCCTCAAAAAAAAAACAAAAAAAAAAAAAAACAATAAGAAATCCTAAATAGAAACATTTTCAGAAACAAGGTAAACAAATGGGAGGTTGAAGCAGAGCCAGACAAACCAAAACAATACCGACCCAAATTGTCTAATGAAAGGAAACAAGCATTCAGCCAAATAATGAGGCAACACTGGCAAGAAAAAATGGAAAAAGAACAGCGAGTTAGCATTGCTTAGCGTCTTCCTTCGTGGCAGTTTCATCGCCTAAATAATAATAAAAGTAATTCTTTAACGTCTTATATTTGTTATTCAACAATAACTTTGAACTTTTTAAACTTCTAAACTACTATTTCAAAAATTAATTTATTTTAAATAGCAATAAAAATAGTAATTTTGCAACATTAATAAAATTTAACAATAATTTTTTACTTTAAAAACCTCAAAAACAATTCCTTCAAAAAATAAAGTATAAAAGATCAATAATAATAATAATCATCAATAATAATAATAATAATCATTTTCTACATTTTATATTTATTAACTATTTTTCAACAATAACTTTGGAAATTTAAAATTTCTCAACTACTCTTTCAAAAATTAGAGATTAAAGATAAGACAGTCATTTTCCAATTATTAATAATACTTATAAACAATAGTTTTGAACCTTTAAAACAATTATTTAAAAAAATATCGAATAAAAATTCGAAATAATAGTCACTTTCCTAGTTTGATGTAATCATTATCACCAAAATCGTCTTCTTTTTTTGAGGATGAAGCCCACATAGGTCTAAGACCTGTGCATGGGTAATGGAGTTGAATGATGGTTATTGATGAGTTGGACCTACAGTTTTAGGTGGGTTCCGAACCACCAGGAAGTGATTTTTCAGCAGAGAACAGTGTCTTTTTTGCTGGCCAGTCTAATCGGTCACCGTTACAGTCTAGTTTGAAGTAATATTCATAACTCCTGTTGAACATGTCCTACAGCGTATCCTCATAATTATTCTATCCTTGTCATTCAGATCAAATTCTCAACACGGTTCTATTGGAACACGTGAATATTCTCGGAATATCGTTAATATTGTTTGCTAATAAAATTCTCATCTTGCCTAGATGCAATAATATTGAATTCCCGGCTCTCTATGAACTGCATTATTCTGGTATAGTGTAATACTAATTGCATTCACCGTGCCTAGCTTTGTATTATAAGCGAGCACATCCATGGTGAGTGCTGCACTCTATCAGGGAATGTCTGAACTAGTAGGAATCACCAACTGCTGAATGGGTCGGTGTGGTGTGGGTGGATGAGTAGGTGGGCGACAATGAGCGACTAAATTCCACAGAGCTTTTGCTGACTAGCTATATTTACCCTTCTACATAGTCTGATATGAGTCAACTGACGAAACACGACTAATATTACAGAATTTACTTGTATTTAATTCAATGAATTTGGGATATTCCATGTTGAGAGAAGCATTTAATATTACGCTATCCATCCTTATTATCACTTATCCGGTGGTTCGGTACCTACCTAAAATTGTAGGTATACCATTCATAACATCCTTGCCCACACGCAAGCCTCAGAATCATGTGGGCTTCAAAAGCAAGAAAAAATTAGTTTTGAGGTGCAGGAATTATTTTAAAAGTTTAATATATATGCTCAATGTTATAGTTTTCATTTAATCTATTGATATTTTCTAGGCTCTAGTTTTTTATCGATTTTATTTTGCGGCTTCCTCCTTCATGTTATAAAATGAATGCTTATTATATTATGTTGTATCTTTCACTTTTGCTCAGTGGCGATATCATGATGGCACTGAGGTGCTGTTATTGCTAATTGGAAACTTATACCAATTCCCCGCCTTGTGTACGTTAAATGTCTTCTACCGCCATGTTGACGTTAAATGTCGTCCGCTATGGCAATGCCTGACCATGCGTAGTAAGTACATGGCCTGTCATCTTCATCTTGAGTGCGTATCCTTCAACGTCGATGTTAATTCCTGAGATGTTGTAGAAATTGAACATAATGAGAATCATAAATAGATATATCCTAAAATGCACATCAGCAATCAGCTGAGGATGAAGCCATTATAAATGAAAAATCAGTTACAGGTGTATTAAGGATCAGTAGAATTGACGCCATTTATGTGTCCTCATTCAATAGATTTAATAAATTGCTACAAAAGAATAATTATCAATTGATTATTCAAGTTATGAAATCTAAACGTTTTTCAATTTTATCTATTAATGTTACTTTGACTTTCTATTATTTGTCTTATCGTTCATCATCTAATGGTATTTTATAATCAGCTCTTGCCCAGTTATGTAACTCGATCGTTTCTTTAACGATGCTAATAGTACATATAAAATGAATTAGTAGGGAAAAATTTAAAATTTCTTAAAAATAAATATTTGCAATCTGCTTGCAAATTTTATCTGCAATATAGCGATCACGGGTGGGCGACAGAGTCCTATTCAGCTTGTCAGTATATATCTATACAGGTAGATGAAGTATAAAATGTAGATGTTTCATATCCTGCATAGAAAGTAATAAAAATGTATATGAAGTGGGAAGAAATTGATAACTTACGCATCTGAATGCCGCACTTCCAAATGCAAATCCTATGTTCTTTGCGCTGTACTTATACTCACTTTTATTCTGTGCTTTTTCTAAGTTGGAAAATGATGCAACTGAAGTAGAAACGGATGACAGAGTGAGTGTGAGAGAAACGAGGGTAGATAGCAAGTGTGACAATGAAAATTCTCGCTGAATTTCATGAATACAAGGTAGTAGCATACACAAACAGTTCTTAGCATACATGAAAAGGGAAACTTAGGGAAGAATCCGTTACAGGGACCTCTTCTAAGTTTTTAGTTGAAGAAATACGAAGAGGACCTTGAGGGAAACTGTGTGAGTGAGATAGTGCATGAATGCAAGTGCACGATGAACAAAGATCGAGGCTAGAAGCAAAGAAGAGGTCTCTGCGACTCTGATGCAGCAATGGCTTTTACCCACTTCCCTTTTACTTCCTACTCTTCTCTACTCTAGTGTCAACAAAGCGATATCAATTTGTTATGTAGAAAAGAATGGAACAGGAAGCTGGATAAAGCGGTTCTCCAGTGGGAAAGAAAACATTCAGCCATTATGCTGGAGTACATTTTTCCATATGACGAATTATGATGCAAAAATTTTCACACGTGGAGGCGTGGGTATCTTTTGAATCATAATTTTTTGGAAGATAAAATGCATTGGACATCAGCATAAAATTTATAAATTTAATTTTGTATAGTCATAGAATTATAGTACAGTACATATTATAGTGTTATTAGTGAACATTTTTTTTGTTACTAAAAACTAACCTAGAAAGATTTGGACTTAATATTTATTATCTTTGCTTGTATTTTACTCCGCAAAATGCTGATTTTAATCTGTATTTGTTTTAAAAAACTACAGCTATTAATATGAGGAATGAATACAACATAATAAATTGTGAGTTCTCTTTTAATGCATAGATTATAATGAGCTGTTTATTGATGACATGTCCACGATTTCAGTGGCCTTCAGTATATCTTGTTGCATTATAAGGAATTTCGAAATGTTACAGTTGTATGAGACCAATTAATTATCCTACAGTCAAATTTCATCAATTTATCTAACTTACCGTTTATTTAGTAGTTTACTGTATCTTAGAATAATGTTTTCAATATAGATATATCAATAACATTATGTGAAGAATATTTGATCCACCCAATTGATTATTCGTGGATTCAGTCACTGAAATATGTACATAGTATACCTAACTGTGTTCCAATATTTATGACACAAACAAGGATTTCCGCTCTCACATACTCCACTTCCTGTAATCTCTTGTCGATACGTGTAAGCTATTGGATTCTCATCATAGTGTTGTCAAGACGCAATCTTCCAAAATGATTTATTTTATTTTGAAATAAAGACGAAATTTGAAGGCAAAATCATGCAATAGACAATTTTTTCAATTTGAGGTGATACCTGGAATCTCAGTATAATGTTATCAATGTATAGTGTTTTATTAAAAACATAATTTTAAATCATACGTATTACTAGAAATGCTGTCGAAAGAATAGTCGCTAATGATATGTCATGTACATTTCAATGTATTCAGCCTAAAGTCCACTCTTGAAAAATTTCCAAATTTTGGTCGCCATCTTGATTTTATGTCTATGGTGCTCTATGATAATTTTCGAATAAATTCTCATCATCATATTATGAACTGAGTTCCTTGCATTTTGACACCAAATCCGTTTATACCGCTCAAGCTTAAAAGGATCTTTATTTCTATTTTATTTTGGCAGCCATCTTGATTTCAAGTCTCTCCTGACGTTAATGACTCTTAAACATATTTCCGTTGTTCTATCTACTGAATTTATTGTGTTTTGACGCTACTTGCGTTTATATCGCTCAAGTGTAAGGAATTTATTAATTTACCAATATTTTGGCCGCCATCTTAATTTTTTCCATAGTGATAAACATTTTTGGACTTATCATCATTCATATAATTATTCTGCTAGCGATAATGAAGAGATTGACAACATTTTTATGTCTGTATTATCAAGGGCCCACTAGAAAAAATTCTAATTCTTGCCCATGGCCTGTGGGTCATAACAAAGTCGCTGCACTCCACTCAAGTCCTTCTGGTGTCTCTACAGCTCACATTAATGGACCCACAGCCTCACAAGCCACATCATTTTAAAGCTTAAGTGAAGTACTAGAACATTTAGATGTAAGCCCCTCGTTAATTACCCATACTAAAAATAAAGAGAAAATACAAAAATCCTATGCTCCAGTAATTCAATTTTTCTGTATTTGAAATTTTATAACTCATGAAATATGCATTCTAAAATATTATGCGATAAAAGTTGTAGATAATTCTATAACGGAAATTTCAGTGAATAAAAACAAATTAATAACTGCAACAATTACCATATCTGCAATCAATACCATGAGATTTAGCAAATTGCGGCTACCATCTTGCTTTATTGATGGTGACAAAGTTTTTGGGGCTTATCACCATAAGTATTCTTATTCTGTTAGTGATAAAGAAGAGATTGAAACTATTCTTATGTCTGTATCACGAAGGAGCCACAATAAAACTCATTTTCGTTTTAGGCCTGTGGCGTATGTGCGCCCCGCGCAAGACCTTCCGGTGACGACATCTAGCCAACATTAATGGACCTACAGTCTTACAAATCACATCAGTTTAAAGCTCGAGAGTAGATCTAAAAAACTTGCATTTAAGATTCTCGTGTATCTCTCAGATAAAAAAAGTTATAGAGAAAAATAAAAAATGTCAAGTCAGAAAAAATGTTTGTTTTTGAAATGTTATTACTTATGAAATATGCGTTTTGAAAAAAATTGTTTGAGGCAAAGGTTGTAGAGAATGTCAGTGGAAAGTCCAATTCGTTACTTTGAACGTGTACAGAATTCCAGTCGGTATAGTGAAACTCTACAAATTTTGGGCGCCATCTTGTTTTTTAGGCGAATGAGCACGATTTTAACTTATTACCATCGACATTCTTATTCAGCTAGTCATAACGATAACGAAGAGATTCACACCACTCCCACACTTGTATACTCAAAGAGCCCATGAGATTACACTTGCCCCCAGACTATCCTGTATTAATATATTTTTTGAATTTTTGTGGGTTATCGATACCACTTACTTTTCCATTAATGTTTCTTACCCTTCTATTATATTATCACTTACAATGCTAACTATTTACTTTCCTGCGAGGATAAATCGTACATAAGCTTGAAGCTTAACTGTGGGGAAAAATTGGGTAGATGATGGAAATAATGTCATTACCAGAATTAAACTCGGTTCAGTATATGACCGTAACATTTTCGAGATACCCTCTTTTATTTCTTTATTATTGCTATATAAAGTTTGTCTATAACAATCAATACTTACCCGGTTTTTATCCTCCAATTCGCGCGTGCATGTACCCAGACGTAAAAATTGATTGTATTGGTTGATACTATTCATGTACCTACAATAGTTTTTGTCAAATAAATCTTATAATAATCGTACCCCTAATATTCGTGAAATCCACCTCTATAATATTTAGTCATAAACCTGCTTCAATTAATGTACATCCTCCAAGGTTCTTGTTTTCATTGGACGTGATGTATTGGTACTGTATGTACTTCCAATATTGTTTTTCCGAATAAATCACTCGATGACATAGATTGCAAGTTGCATTAGTGTGAGAAGGGCTGCACAGTTTCCCAGTTGTCGTCTCTATTTGATTACAGAGCCGACTGTCGTAAACAAGAGTAACGTTAAAATGCGTCCTGTGTGATTCATTCACAGACATGGGTGTGCTTTTGTCTCGGTCGGTCGGTTGGCGTTTTTATTCGGCTGCCGAAACAAAAAGTAGCACACTAAATCGCGGTTACAAGTCATGGCTCTTAAGTAAACTGCAATAATCTGTTTTTCAACGAGAAAAGGGATTTTTGTGAGTTGGATGTGCGCAGGTTGGAGCGAGAGAATAAGGGTGGAGTCGAGGGGCGGCTAGCTCGCTGTGTAGTAGGGCTCGAGAGGGAGCGCCCTTGGCTCGTGGCCAACGTGGAGCTTGGCTCGCCGCCCGTTACCCAGGGCCAGGGTCCCAGAACTGAGGGCGGCGGCCGCTAGGCCACTGCGACTAACGAAATTACTCGCCACTGTTCGATTCCATACTATCCCACTATTCTTTAGTCCACTTTTTTAATGGAATGTCTCTCGATGGTAACATTCTGAAAACTCATCCTGGAATATTGATGGAGCAATACCATAATCCTATCACATTTACTGAAAACTCATTTACTTCAATAATGTTATCATTTAGCTAAATTACAACAGACATCCAAATAATGTATTTATATCACACTTTAACGAATGAATTTATTTATTTGCCAAAAATTATTGTAAACAACTATATAAAATAAACTACAGCAATAAAAGTTATAAAAAACAAAATCAGCTATGTAATATAATTATCAATTATTAATACAATACAAATAGAGAACTAAAACAATCTTTAACACATACATTTCAAAGTAGGTAGGAAGTGGCAAAGACACCTGCAAAAGGGAAAGTCCTTGTGCGTCAGTGTGAGTCGCATCGTCTGTACTATTCTTTGTAACATCATCAATATCATTACTGTGTCATCATTTCTGTAGTGTTATTCATAAAGTTTATTATTATAATAAGAAGCTCAATGATGACTTACTCTAACTTTTGTCATTGTGGTGCTTGTGCAGAATACAAAGAGGTGTGGAACTTATGTAGAATACAGAGAGGAACTAGAACGATTTTTATTTTTGCAACGCTGCAGGCAGCACCTGTAATATAAATTTAAATAGCTGCAGACTAGACTCTTTTGTTGTATTAGTGATTTCTTTTGTTGTACACTGGCTACACGTACTGGTGAACTGATCAATTTAATTTCCAAGATTTCATTCACAAGTTTTGTATTGTTTTTTGAAAGGAAAATAAATTAGTTATTCCCTCTTCCTAAAATATTAATTTCAAATTGCTCTGCAATTTCATCCTCAAATCGTTTCAACCTTGAACCTATCACTTTTTAAATTGTTACAATTTTCTTAAAAGCCAAAAAATTATTTTTGTCAAGATTTAAAAAATATTTATAATACAGGGCCCCGCAGGCAGGTATGAAAGATTTCAAATTACTGTCACACTCTCTTTAGTGATCATACTAATTTTGAAATGATTGATATCTTATGAAAATATGCTACGCAATATAGAATATTATATACTCGTATGATATGCTCGTATTATAGAAGCAATGGATCCCTGAACTGTAGACCTTCTTTGAATCTGGTAATCATGTGTTGATCATACAGTGATACAGCGAATAAGTGACAAGTTGTAGATGAAGCATTTATGTTGTGCTATGATGCTATGTTATATTGTAGTCTGCGTTTTGTTATATTGTTAAATTATGTTATTTTTCGAGCAATAGATTCAAATTTGAAAACCAGAAATTATACGTGTAATATTTAACCTCATAAATTCTACAACGGTTATACGATAATTGTGAAGAGTATTAATCATTCGATTATTATCATCATATTCATCAGCAATTAGGAATAACAGATTGGAAACTTGGGAACTAGCAGAAATCGATTTACGACCAGATGCCGCCACTTGCTCTGCTGCTACTTGGTCAATTATTATCTTGCATCCACCATGTCTCGTGCATTAAACCTACCTTGTACAATTTAAGACCGTATATCTATCAAATCAACTAGAATATTACGATCTATAAATCTTGATTGTGCTCGATATCGTGTGATATGCTTATGGCGCTTTGTAGCCATTGGTTACAATAGCTCCAAATCAATGCTGAGGCCAAGTGAAATTTATCGGCCAATCATTTTGCTTACAAGAGTTGTTCGTGAGCGTGTTATCGGCCTCGTTTGTTAGCAAAAAGCACCTTTGGGAAATCGCTGATAAGCTCATTCACGACTCTAGATGACCATTTATTGCAGTTTTCCCCTTTCGCCTTTCCTAATACGACAACTCTCCCCTATTTATTATGGATGGCATCATTAGCCAAATTCGTACGGCCCTTTAAATTTGTGATAATAAGAATCCACTTCATTAGGAGAGTAATCAAGAAAGTTCCATTTGTTAACTTTGAAGATTCTAATTCTTCTATTGTTGGAAGAACGGAGGAAAACAAACTGAAATACGGTACTCCATTTGATAACTTTGAACTTCTAAAATTATTACTAATGTAATGCTTGTAAAAACATGAGGGGTTTCTAAAATCATTAATGCTTATAGAGCCAAGATGAATTGAGATCGAAATGCAGTATGCTCTAGCGTACTAAGTGTATAGCACATCGCTTGTTTACTTTCCTGCTCCCAACTGGTTTTCCAAAGTTAGATCCTTTAGTTGCCTTTCTCCTCCGCCATCCTATTTTAAATTTTCCCCATGTTGATCTATGAAAGGGCCTTACACCAAGTGAAGTGATAGCCGTGAGCCGTAGCAGGTATCTTTTCAATCAGATTAGACAAGCAACGCTCTTCTGGGCCCTCTCTGTAAGGGTGACCGATTGGATTGGCCAGTAAAAAGACTCTTTTCTCTGCTGTAAACTCACTTCCCGGTGGTTTGGAACCCACCTAAAATTGTAGGTCCACCATGTTTCCAATAGCATGGCTGAAGCGGCGATGTTGGACTACCCGTAAGGGTCTCCTCAACAATAAAAGCCATAGGCATTTACTTTTTACCCTTTTTTGAACTCTCACTTTAATTTACATTAAATAGTATTCCTTCCAGCGAACAGCAGTGGCATCCACGGTAGTATAATCTGTTTAGTGTTTATCTTTCTTAAGACTTTGACTGACTGCTTTTCCTGTAGCCACGACCTCGATTCTTGTTGAGCATTGAATATTTTGTGTAATAATTCACCTCACCAGCATGTTTAAATGTTCTCAATCAACCATCATACTAGATTCATTCTTAAGAAGTTTTCAAATATTTTTTCTGTTCGTCCAGGTTTTAACCTGTGAGTTTTCCAAGGTTCTGTGGAAAACAAAGTTTTTGTTGAATAAATTAATGACATACCGTAGTCTGAATCTAGACTGTTTTTTAGTTTTAAATTTCACTAGATTCTGTCTCAAAACTGTTCTAACGTTTTCTCCTCTAGATTTTAGTCTGTAAGTTTTTACAGTGTGTATGGATAACAGCTTTTGCAGAATAAATCAATGACATAGACTGAGTCTCATTTTCCTGAATCTCACTAAATCCTGTCCTGCAATGTTTCAAGGTTTTTCTTCCGTTCCTCAAGGTTTTAATTATTGGGTTTTTCTATGTTTCTGTGACGGTCTTATAATTTTCAGCGTTTTTTTGATGACCAAAAAACATAAGAATATAGCGCTACAAAAAATTATAATTCTATTTCATTTGTGAATCTCTCATTACAAGTGATTTGTTCTAATTAAAATCAACGAGCATCTCTCTAATTAAACTAGTCCTATAAACGCGTGGCTTATCATACCTTTATAATGATGATGCCTTAAAAAGTGTGGCGTTGATCCCGGTGTGGCGGCGTTCTGTGCTTGCTGGTTCATTATTTTCAAAGAGGAATTTATGAGGGAAAAGAACTCGTTACTGGATAAAATGGAACTTGTGCTGCTGACCATTCAAACTTCACTAACCAAGAGCTACGATAAACTGTTGGCTCGCTCAGGGAGCTTTGCTTGCAATTAGAGCAGCCCCCCCGGGAGCCAGGCCAGTCAACCAACCATCCCATCCAATTATTTGAGCCCGTTATACTTTCATCCAGATCGAAAAGCAATAGCGCCGTCCCTCTCTACTCCTCACCATCCAGATTGATCGATCGATCGATATCTATCACTGTAGATATACAAAATTTCTACCCGAAATATTACTCAACACTGCACCAGTAATCAAGGACAAACATATTTTGGATCATGACTAGGATCAACCATATAGAATTTTTCATACAAAAACGAGGAAAGTTGTGTCAGCTTTCTAACAGAGACGCATGCTGCAGCCAACTCCAATAACAATGGAACTAGGATATCGATGAATTCCACAACAAAAAAGTTCTATAAAAGTTCAACGGGAAAAAGTGGAAACTTTTTAATGGAATTCGACGACGGCCTAGTTTGCTTTCTGGTATCGGAACACTCAGAAATATCAATATTGATTTTGCAAAATTTATTCAATAACAATTCAATTCAGCATGTCCAACTTTCGTCTGATTTAAGTTGAAAGTTGTGCATAACTTGAGTTTAACTCACCAAAAAATTCAATAAAAAATTGAGTTCAAAATTTAAAAATCAAGCCAAAACTTGTGAAAATTACTATCTAGTTTCCCTTCAGAAAGCGGTATAATAACATTATAATAATATTTATTGAATATTGTTGGTTGTTCTTAGTTTGATGTTCAATATAGTGTTATATTGTCTTACTGATTCTTTTGTATCATCAATGTTAGCACACATACAGATCCACCGAAGTGGCGTGACGTTATGACCTTATTATACAGAGACATTCCATTCGCGGTCACGTGCCACAATTTAGGTTAAATTACGTCAGCTATGAGCGTCTGACAAAGCTCAACAATACATGTAGCATAATAGTAGTTTATGCAACGATTTTATTTTGACCCTTATTAAGGCACGAGTTAAGGCACGTAGAGCTTTTTTAAACATAATGAATCAATTTGACTTGAAACATAATATTAAAGTTCCCACCAGAATAACTGAACATAGCAAAACAGCAATAGATAACATTATAACTAGTACTTCATTGACCAACTTCAACGTAGATGTCATAAATTCATGGCTTTCTGACCATACTGCCCAATCCATTGAGCTTACATCGGAAAATTGTTCTCGCAATATAGGTAATTTTCCCAATGCCACTATTACTTTTCGAAACTGCAGTATAGACAATATGAATAGTTTAGAGGTGTCTTTATCAGGTATAGATTGGAATTTCGATGCCTTCAAAAAGGATGAGACCAACAAAAAGTATGAGTTATTTCATTACACTTTCTTACACTTTTACAACGCACATTGTCCTATAGTTACCAAAACCTTGTCTAAGGCTAGTAAGTTGAAACAGAAGGGTGAAAACTGGATGACAAAAGAAATCGAGCAGATTGGACATCTGCTCAGGTTTGCAACAGGGAGGGCTCACTTAGTATCAGGTTTTGACAATTCTCTCATAAATAATGTTAAGACACTCTATGACCAGCTAGTAATAAATGCAAAAAGATCATTCTATGGTAATAAAATAAAAAAATCAACAAACAAATCAAAAACGAGTTGGAAAATTATTAACAAATGTACAAAACAAATGAGGAAAAGTGTACAACAAAACGTCTGAGTCAATAGCACTTGATATTGAAAACGAACATGTAACCGATCATCAAAGAATTGCTACCGAATTTAACTACTTTTTCGCATCCGTTGCTCAAAGAATAGGTAGGGACTTGAAGGGGACTCAAAGTAATGAAAGCGGTATTGATGTTTCGGTTCCTCCATCAGAACAATTCGTTTTACTACCCACAAATGAGACAGAAATTTTGAGAATAATAAATAACTTAAAGCCGAAATTCAGCACAGGTCACGATGATGTTAATCTTAGAGTCTTAAAGCATTGTGGGAGGGCGATAGTTCAGCCACTGGTTCATGTTATTAACTCCATGCTTGAATATGGGAATTTTCCAGACCTCCTGAAAATAGCTAAGGTATTTCCACTTTACAAAGACGGTGATAGGCTTGACATTAATAATTATAGGCCAATCTCAATTTTGACAGCTCTTTCTAAAATATTTGAAACTGTTATTCTCATCAGGCTAGTGACGTACCTAACAAAACACAATCTAATATCACCTCACCAACATGGATTTGTAAAAGGAAGGTCGACCAGTACGGCCCTGGTAGAATTCTTTGAAGGAGTAATACATGACCTGGAAAAAGGAAAATATACCACTGGTGTGCTGCTCGACCTTTCAAAAGCTTTTGACTGCATGGATCATAATGTACTTTTGAATAAATTAATTGGACTTGGAATAAGCGGTAAGGCGAATAAACTGTTAGAGTCTTACCTATCTGATCGCTATCAGTATGTCTCTATTCGCAATGATCATGGTTTGGAAGCATCAACTTTAGTTAAAATGACATCAGGAGTGCCTCAGGGTTCCATTTTGGGGCCCCTCCTATTTATTCTGTACATTAACGATGTTTCTTTATCTGTACCTCATAACAAATTAACTCTTTACGCAGATGACACTTCATTGATTTTTGCCGATTCTAATTTAGAAGAACTCGAAATAAAGTGCAATATAGACTCTAACAGAGTAGTTCAATATTTCAATTCACTTTCTCTTACAGTCAATTCCAAAAAGAGCAAACTCATAAATTTTAGTCTTAAAAAAAATTCTATAGAACAAAAGTTATACATAGGCGATGATCCCATAGATAACACTGACTGTGTTAAATTGCTTGGTCTGGAAATAGACTCAAAATTTGTATGGGATGAGCAAGTAGATGTAATACTAAATAGGGTGAGTAAAGGTTTATTTGTGATAAGAAACATTGTAAAAATTGTACCCTTAGCTGTTTCAAAAATGGTATACTTTGCTCTATTTTATTCACACGTTGCCTATGGTATAGAGTTGTGGGGTGGTTGTGCTAATGTACACTTTCAAAAAGTATTCATATTACAAAAAAGAGCAATCCGTTATTTGGCTGGACTCAAATTCAATGAAACATGCAGAGAAGCTTTTGTGAACTTAAAAATTTTAACACTGCCGTCGATTTATATATATAAACTCCTAATCTTTACCCACAAGAATATTTGTAACAGGACCACGTATGCTGATATACATAATCATAATACTAGGGGGAGTAATAAACTAGTCACTGAACAGCATAGGCTAAAGCTTTATGAAAGAATGCCAACTCACTTGGGAGCGAAGTTGCACAACAAATTACCAGCTGAATTACGGGCCTTGCCAGAAATAAATATATTTAAAAAAGATTTGTGCAGCTTCCTTGCAGCTAGAGCATTTTATAGTGTAGACGAGTTCAATTGTATATAATTTTTATTTTTCTCGACACATGAGATTTGAAATAATTGTTAAGGACTAACATCTAATAGTAATAGTTTCAGTGTGTTGTATAACTTTCATTATTATTTATTTAATAGCAATTTGACTGTAGCCTTGTGTTACCTTTAGTTTGTAATTTATACTTGACGATATTCACCTGTATAACAATGTGCTATGTTGAATAAATAAAACTTATTATTATTATTAGTTAGATGTAAGTTATAATACGAGCGAACGCGAGTGTTATAAATATCTCACGAGTGCCTTAATTGCCAAATAAAATCGTTGCATACACTATTTTATCTACGACCACTAGTATACATTTAATTAAAACAATTTCATTTTACATGTGACTGTCAGAGATACCTAACATCTCATCTCAAATATGAGAAGTTATAGTAGATTGTTAGGTTAAAGCAGCTGGTGTACCAGTTTGATCAAATCAGCTGATAGTTTCACAATATTGAATTACGATATTGATTCCATCAAAAATGCTTCTGATTGGTCCAGAACCCGTGTTATAATGTAGAACCTATACTATAATGAGCTCTTTATGCAACGTGTTTCAAAAAGCATTTCGAAAAGACAGCTGTTTTGGCATCAATTGTGAAACTGTAATGTATACATTATGACATGGTCGTAGATAAATACATGTTTGCAGCCATCAGCTGATTTTTTTAATTTACCCGGCTGGTGTAATTTATCCTTTATTTTGGCTCGCGACTCCGACTACAATGGCTCTGTATAATGAGGGTCTTAGGTGCAAAGATTCGTCTTTGTTGGATTTAGGTTACTTTTAATCCCGCAAGGGGTTTCTTCTTCTCACTAAGGACATTTAGCTGATACTTTTGTTTGGAGTAACTTATTGTTAGTAATGTATGTTAGTAATTTCACTTTATAAACTTAGGCCAATATCAGATGAAACCATCTTTTGCATACAAAGACAGGGAATTTGCTAATTATCCAGCTCTTTCAAAAATATATTTCACTCCCATCCTATTCATTACTATTGTTCTACATCAATTGATATAAAACTTAGTTTATTGCAATTCATCCTGATTTTATTTTTCATAAAATATCATAGAGTTTTCTTTGTTCATCTAGTGAAGCAGTTTATATACTCGTTGTCTCAATAAGCTTTCTTGTATAGTAGGGTGATTGCTTAGTGGAACATACAATTCTGGAGGATAATCACCATCGCAAAATCAATTCACATTGCTCCAATATGCTATACACCATTCTAAAGCATGTGTTTAATTTTGCGATGGTGATATCCTCGAGTATTTATGGCTTCATTGGGCAACTATCCAAAGAAAGAGATTATAGATTTTAGGCGTTGATAATTTAGATTTCTCATTTATTTATAATAATTTATTTTACTTAAAACTTCCGAATTATAATTAAAATGAGAATTCCAAACTTATAAACTTCTGTATTTGGCAATTGTTAATTGTAATACCGAAAGGATAATTTCTACCATTATTATATTGGGATTAGCCTATAGAAATTTTTATTATTGAATAAATTAATATTAATGTAATGGAAATGTATATTTGGAATTTAATAAAGAATCGTAATAATAAACTGAAGTCAGAAATGAAACTGAGCATTAAAAATACGCTTTTAGTCACGTGAAGAACAGCTATAGTCGTAGATGGAAGCAACAATAACACTGGTGTTATAAGGAAAGCTACTGTAATATTATTCAGAACGTCAGCTTTGAAGGGGCCGCGTGACTACCGTCGTCTGCCGTGGAAGGCGAATGCTCCTCCACCTTTATACACGTCGTGTCGTATAAATGACACAAATCTGCGATCAATCAACCAGTCTATCAATCAATCCATCTACCAATATTTCCTTCACTTACACCTTCTTCTATCGACATTGTAATCCGTCAGCGGATTTTTATTTTCTGACATCATTTTTCTTCCTCCTTTCTTTCTCAACGAAATTTTGATGCTTCCAGATGTCGTGAGTGATGTGAACCAAGGTTCGATAAATATTCGTGACTGATTTTCATGCTTAGCCATCGAATTTTATAGCATAACGTTAATGGTGGAATGACATAAGTTTTCTTCTGTTAAGGAACATCTTTTTTATTTTTTCTGAATCAATTCGATAACAATTTTTCTCAAATGTACATAAATATGATCTGAATGAACCCCATGTAAAAATTAAATCATAAGCATTCCTCCAAAAGAAATTAATTTATATATATGTAATTGGAGTAATTCATTACTGAATCGCAGACCATTTCAAGAAACATCCACTTTCTTTGAACTTCTGGACCGTTTTAGTTGTTCGTTTTTAAAGTAAACTTCTGAATATTAGTATTCTTGTATTGGAAAAATGGGTGATATAGAATTTAGAAGTGAAATTTCTTTTTTAACTTGGACATAACTTAAAATTTGGATTTTTCAGTATAAAAATTGTGAAGAAAGAAGAAAGAAGTTGTGGGTGATAGCCTGTTGCATCTTTGCTTGATTGTGGTTTTGTAATGAATAAAAAAGAAATGCAATAGAATTGCTATTTAACGATGTTATTGGTTGCAACGGTAACCTTTCATATTTTTATGATCAAGAAATGGCATGAATATTACTGATGTGGAATATTCGAGCTTTAAAATCAGTGAATAAATCAGTAGAGCCTGTGACCCTGGGAAGAATAATGATTTCAGAATTTTCATTTTTAGTGGATTATTCCCAATTCTTCCATCCCAGGATCTCCTTTTATAACTTTATATGATTTAATTGAAAGCTTCTTTAATTTAGCTATCTGCTGAATACAGTTCTATTCAAGTGGTCCATTACAAAATCCAATTCCGAGAATTTTCTATTCTCTCAGTAGCTTATTACTTGGAAAAGAAATCATGGAAAATTCCTATTTAGCAATGCAATCTCTTCCTACTAAAAATTCCATACTAAAAATTCTCAGATGGAATTTTTCTCCTGAATGTTTTCATAAGCCGTTTTTCTAGGTGGCTGGTCGTTGTGATAGTGGTGGCTGTTGCTGCAAAGTCGACTCTAGGCGATTTCTCTGTAGAGATGCTTTTTTAAAAATGCATGGATGATTCTATAAAAAGTCGCCGCGCTGATGTTGTGTGTGTGGTGCAAGTTTTTCTTGCATAGTTTTCCTTGGAAAATTCGTAGGTGGAATTGTCTGGCTCTCCTAAACTGCTATACATAGTGCAAGCCAAGTATTCTTGCTGCATCTCTTTACATCAGGAGCGTAAATACAGCTGGCTGAGAAAGCTGAATATTATATAGCCCCTGGCTGCGTTGCTTATCTTTTTAAATGCCTTTCGAAAAACGCTCAACTTGATAAGAAATCTTCCCCACGTAAGTAGTTACAAAAGGGGGATTCTGGCACAGAAAGCTGGCACAACCTTGACCTTTGACCTTGACCTTGACCTTGACCCTGACCTTTGACCCTGACCTTTGACCTTTGACCCTGACCTTTGACCTTTGACCTTGACCCCGGACCGGAAGTGACGTAGCAGACCGGAAGTCAAACCGGAAGTGGCCCCCCCTCACCCTAAAAGTGGCCCCCCTCACCCTAAAAGTGACCCCCCTCACCCTAAAAGTGGCCCCCCTCACCCTAAAAGTGACCCCCTTAACCCTAAAAGTGACCCCCCTCACCCTAAAAGTGACCCCCCTCGTCCTAAAAGTGACCCCCCTCGTCCTAAAAGTGACCCCCCTCACCCTAAAAGTGACCCCCCTCACCCTAAAAGTGATCCCCCTCACCCTAAAAGTGACCCCCCTCGCCCTAAAAGTGACCCTTTCAGGTACCTGCTTCTAGAGTTATCAATGGCCTTGACATTCTGGCGCAATTCCAATGCAGGAAAAAACATGTCTGTGTATAATTGCGCAACCTTACGTAATCACTGACTTGGATATTTCTATCACCATTTTCAATGCCTAGTGAATAGACATCTACTATATATATTATGTATACATTTAATATTTATCAGTATGGAGAAGGCTACAATAGCAAGAGAGTTGCACAGGTCAGCTCGTCGGAATTTCCCAACACGTATGGTAACTGTGAAAGGTCTAGATGATCTCTATCAGGCTGATCTTGTTGAGATGATACCATATGCACGTCAGAACAAAGGTTACAGGTACATTATTACAATTATCAATTGTCTCAGCAAGTATGCTTATGCTATTCCAATAAAGAACAAGTCGGCTGATGCAGTTGTCAAGGCAATGCATCCTATATTTGAGCAGAATCCAATGAACCATTTGCAAACTGATGATGGTAAAGAGTGGTTCAATTCAAAGTTTCAACAGCTTGTGAAACACTATGACATCAATCACTATTCAACATATTCAGATAAGAAGGCCTCAATAGTGGAACGTTTCAACAGAACACTTAAACATTTAATGTGGATCAAATTCACTGAGCGTGGAACCTATCGCTGGACAGATATTCTAACCTCACTTGTCAAAGAGTATAATGGAAGAATCCATAGGACAATAGGTATGCGACTGGTTGATGTTACAAAAGAGCATGAGACATTGCTGCTTTCCAGACTAGGTGAGCAACGTCATGAGTATCAGCAGAGCTTGTTGGACAAATCTGAGAACAGGTTCTATCCAGGTGTTCACCAAAAAATCAATCCAGGTGATAAGGTGCGCATAAGCAAGTATAAAATGACATTTGACAAGGGTTACCTACCCAATTGGACAAATGAACTGTTCACTGTCACACGTGTGAGACCTACTGTACCTGTAACATACGAGTTGGAAGATTGCAGAGGACAGCGTGTCCAAGGAGGATTCTATGCAGAAGAGATTGTGAAAACCAAAGTACCTAGTGTTTTTGAAATTGCCAGAGTGCTGAAGAGGAAAGGTAATAAACTGTTGGTGCGCTGGAAAGGATACGATCGCAGTCACGACTCTTGGATTGATAGAGCAGATTTGGTGTGATGAAGCAGGTTGTGCAAAGGAGTCACAGGTTCAATATAATTGACTTTGATCAAGTGGTGAGAGGCTGTGGTCTGGCTGACCCAGAAATGAATGCAAAGAAACATCATGGACCTTTGTTCCCCAACCATATGCGCTGCATTATATGTGGACCATCAGGCTGTGGAAAAACCAATTTACTGTTCAACATGCTTTTCGATTGTGAAGGAATCTCATTTTCAAATATCTATCTCTACTCAAAAACTGCATTTCAACCAAAGTATCAGCTACTGCGCACCATTATGGAAGACCTTGGACCTAAACTGAGCTACACTGAGTGTGACAGCTGTGGAGAGATACCTGCACCACATGAGTTGCCCACCAATTCGATAATAATTTTCGATGATGTGATTTGCGAGCAACAGGAAGCCATCAGACGTTACTTTACCACTGGTTGACACAGTAATGTTGATGCATTTTATCTGGCACAGACTTATAGTCGTATACCGAAACAGTTGATACGTGACAATGCCAATTTTCTAATCATGTTTAAACAAGATGAACTGAATATGAAACATTTGTACAGGGATCATGTGGGATCTGACATGACCTTTGATGAATTCAAAAGAATGTGCAATGACATATGGTCATCATCCATGCATGCATTCCTTGTAATTGATCAGTCCTCAGACAAGAATAGAGGGCGCTACAGGAAAGGACTTGATACATTTTTAGTTGAAGCACAACAGTGATTATGCTCAGTCTAGCACTGAATGGCGAGTGAGACGGACAAATAGATGAAGAGTATGTATCAGAAGAAGAAGCAAACTGTGGAGGAGATTGCACCAATCATCATGGAGATTGCCAAGCTGAAGCGTAACATCAAGCGGAAGCATAGAGAGCTGACACTGGGCAGGGAATTGACAGAGGAGCAGAATGCGAAGCATTTCAAGCCAATCAGTGATCCACTTATCACTATTGTTGAAGCACTCAAATCTTCTCAACCACCAGCTCAACAACAACAAGAACAACAGTCAGTTCCAATGACTACACCATTATTGGATGCACCCCTTATATTGCCTACACCACCAACAACACCAGCCAGCAGCAGCACTCCATATCCAGGAAGGATAAGGCATAGACTGCAACCACTGCCAGATATTAGAGAAGAAGAGTCACCAATCTATGAAGCATATGGAACAGGTGAAGATGCAAGTCCAGCTGCAAGTACTTCGAGTGTTGCACGACAATTGTGGAAGCATCAGGACATGAGTGATGATGATGATGATGATAATGATGATGATGATGAGGAAAACCTTAGTGTTGAGAAATTGCTTGATACTAGCAGTCATGTGGCACAACAAGCCTTGGCCCAATCTGATCTGGCTTCAAAACCAGTGGGAGAGTACATTATGCGATCAGTGCGCAAGGACTACAACTCTGATGATGCATTTGGACCAAAAGTGATAAACAACTCGTACTATCTAGGCAGTAAGATGCTTACCTTTGGACCTAAAGGTAACAAAATTGTGCTGTCTAATCCTGCAGATGGTAGAATTGAAAAGACTTTTAGAGCTACACCAGGCCTTTGTGAGTTGATTTTCATGAAAATGCCCGACAAAGGAAAATTGGAAGGGGACGACTTGAACGCCTATAAATTACTTCTGGACTTTACCAATGTCTACAGAGAAAACTACAGTCCAGATGGCAGAATTGCAAACTATAATAATATCAAGTACAAGAGGACAATCAGGGATCTGATAAGAGGAGAAGCAGTCAGTGGAAAAGGAGCCAAAGTTGCTGGAAGAGGACTGGTAGCACCTTTCAATATGGTGGCAAGTGATGGCAACAGGATTGAATATGTCTACTACAATGACCCCAACGAACTTGTGGACAGACTGAAGCTGCTGGATCAGTCTAAAGCAGTTGGCAACACTGGACATGAGAATGAAATCAACTCAATCTTGGAAGAGCTGGAGGAAGGTGGTTACATAGTTGGTAAACCTGCATACTAGTTGCACACTATATTAGGCAACAACGTTGCAACAAGAGACAGTAAGTCTCTCAAGTGAAAGAGTAAACATGAATTCTTTGGGAAACATCAATGCCCGCCATAGGCGTATGATCAATTTGGCAAATCCACGCAGCAATCATGATGCTGTGAATCTGATTACATGTAGAGATATGATGTCATTTCATTTACCAAAGAGAAGAGATGCGGATACATTGCAAGTAATGACAAGCCTTAAGAATTCAATACTGACAGATATGCAAGAACCAATTCAAGCTACAGATGGAGTTAACAAACAGTATTTGGAGAGAAGGTTGGATGAGCATTCAAAGGCTGTGGTTGAAAAGTGTCTCACTGTCATGTTGGATGTTACTACGTCAAGAGAAAACCTCAATTTGAGTAAAGAACAACTGAGGGATAAAATGTTAAAGCTTATGGGAATCTCCAAGCCATCTAAGGGTATAAAATGAGATGACAAGGCTGCTGATCGACATAAGATGGCTGTATGCAGAGGAAAACGGAGGTACCAAGGAAAAGGAGTACTTTCTGCAATCACAAATGCAGCGGGTACAATAGTCAACAAAGCAATAGACGTACTGCCCGTAGAACTTCATCTTCCTGGCTACCAGTACTGTGGACCAGGTACAAAGCTTGAAAAACGATTAGCAAGAGGTGATCCAGGTGTCAACAAACTTGACCAAGCCTGCAAGCAGCACGACATTGCCTACTCAAGGAATAGTGATACAAGGAGCAGAGCAGCAGCAGACAGAGATTTGGCTGAACGAGCTTGGAGTGTGGCAACATCTTCAGATGCTGGATTGGCAGAGAGAGCTGCAGCATTAGCAGTAACCAACATCATGAAGGCCAAGGCAAAGTTTGGAGGAGGAGCTAAACAACAAAGGAAGGGGAGAGCTGCACAGAGGAGGAGAAAAGCAGCAGCAACCAAGGGTCAAGGCCTGTACCTGAGGCGTCAGAAGATGGGAAACGGGGTGCGTCGCCGTCAATGTGGCGGCAGAAGATGATTTTAGCTCTACCTGACCGAGCACTAACAGATGCCGACCTCTACAAGTATGCCTGCCATCTCAAGCTGAAGAAATTTCGAGGAGTATTCATGCGAGATGCTCTACCAGCTAATGGACCACTGGATCAAGAGTGTGGCATCATCAACCTGGACCAAAGTGATGGAGCTGGCACACATTGGGTGTGCTATGTGAAGAAGAAGGATGGCATCGTTCACTACTTTGATGGCTTTGGCAACCTGAGACCACCACAGGAGTTTATCGACTACATGCACAGAGGATCGAGTCCAGCAACAAGGATCGAGTACAACTATGATCAGAAGCAAGAGGATCTCTACTCTCATATATGCGGACATTTATGTTTAAAATTTTTGCTTGATGAAAATAAATAACAATGTACAACACTTGTCTTTTCCTTTCTCCCATCCACATAGTATAAAGGTTCTAGTCTATACTCTTATCAAGTCATTGTGTAATAGTACACTGAGCAGTCAAGACCATGATGCTATGCTTTGGAGGTAAAACCTCAATATTGAAGAGTGAATTTTTCCCGCCACTTGATACAAGCAATGGCGAATGGGAAGTTGGACTCATCAGCTTTACAAGCTGCAACTCTATACCAAATGTTGAGAATCGTTACAATAATGCAATACATTTTCTGGCTCCAAAAGTGGACCAGAAGGCAGTAGTCAAGCCAGAGGAGGAGGAGAAGGAGGATTATGCAATGACTCATGAGGAAGTTACAGGTAAAGTGTTTGCTCAGCATTTGTTTAGTGATACCGCCCACCAAAGTATTCAAAGGAAAACCAGATCTGCCCCAGTAATGGTTTGGCAAAAAGTATTATTGCCAGAAGGTAGTTTTGAATTTCAAACAATTGCCAACCTGCTTGAGGCAAGGATGAAGAAGCATGGAGTCAAGTTTCAGATGGCTGTGGACCCCTCTACCTTGAAATGTTTAGTATTATGCGATGCCAAGATAGACTTTAGACAACCTGATTCAATAGGAAAGCTGCTGGGATTCAACCAAGTTGTGGATGCTAACATTGAGACTAGAGGTAGTAATACAGTGCAAATCAGTCATCCCAATGTGCTGCGTATAAAGTGTAACATTGTGAGTGGATCCTACTCAAATGGAGTCAAGGATCATGTGATCTATGAGTTTTACCCAGATGTTGATCCAGGGTATAAAATGAATGTGACTGTACAGAATGTCATCTATTTACCAGTGGACACCAAGCAGATTGGTAACATTACGTTGGAGATTGTTGATGAGAACGGACGTCTGGTGAACTTTAGAGAAGAGCCAATAAACATTGCCTTACATTTGCGACAACAACCCAAGTGATGGTGCTATTATTTGGCAAGTGGAATCATGGATTGGATGTGGAAGCAGCAATGTCCCCCACGGGGGTAGAACAAGAGTCTATTAATAGGGCGCTATTTGTGAAAGATGTCATTCAACCATTGGACTCTGTGGAGTTAACATCAAGCAGCATCAAATATCTGCAGAAGAAAGGTTATCAAGTTAGAAGAGGAGGAAGACGACAACAACACTGAAAAATGGGAGTATTGGATGTGACAGTACATGGTCCTTCAGCAGACAATAGCATCATTGGCTATGAATATCATTCTCATGCACCATATACTACAGGCTTTGGTGCCAATGATGAGATTCGGATATCAATTCAGCAGCAGGACATCTATACACTGCCATCAGAGAGCTATCTGCACATGGAGTACAAGGTGACCAATGCCTTAAATACAACCTTGGTAGGCTCACCTTGTGTCTCTGGATTCTTTGGCCACCTGTTTTCCGAGATACGCTACGAGATCAATGGAGTTGTAGTGGACAGCATACGTAGCCCCGGAATCACCAGCCTGATGAAGAATGCCATGACCTTTGAACAAGAAGAACAACACAAGATGGATGGAGCTGGCTACAGGTATGATGCCAAGGCAGGGTTTGGCACATTTGATTCTGATGGTACCAACACAACCATCATGAATGTGCCACTTAGATATCTGCTGGGATTTGCTGAGGACTATAGACAGATTATGCTGAATGTGAAACAGGAGCTGGTGCTGAGACGCAGTGCTGACACTTTAGACTGTTTGAATGCAGCAGGCAAGGTCACAATTGAGAAACTGGTGTGGAGGATGCCCTATGTAGAGGTGTCTGATGAGGAAAAAATGCGTCTGCTGAGACTGGTGCAAAAGAACACGCCCATCTCAATGCCATTCCGACATTGGGAACTGTACGAGTACCCATCTTTGCCACAGACCACAAAACATACATGAACTGTCAAATCAACTACTCAGCTGGAGAAGCCAAGATACATTGTGATTGGACTGCAGACTGGAAGAAGAGGAGCAGCTACTGTGAATAGCTCATACTTTGACATGTGCAAAATGAAAGACGTTCGAGTGTTCTTGAACAACAAGTACTATCCGTATGAAAGCATCAATGGTGATGATAACCAAGTGTATAATATGTATGCAGCTTTTAATGGAGTCTACAATCATGATGATGCTCGAGCAAGCAACCCACTTTTTGAGAAACAAGCTGTGCGGGATGGTAAGATGTTACTGTTTCCCATTGACTGTTCACGTCAAAATGAATCACTCAAGACGGGAAGCATTGACATCAGAGTTGAGTTTGAAGCAAGTGAGAACATTCCAGGAAATACACATGCCTATTGTCTGCTGATACATGAAGTGGTTAAGGAGTATCAGCCAATGACTGGTCTTGTTCAATCGGTCTAGAGAGAGAGGGAGATAGCAGTGGAGGATATAAAGGTGGTCGACAAGCATCAGGATGGTCATAGTTGCATGAAGCATTGAGTGAAGCATACATCATGTCCAGGAGACTTCTATGCTTTTTGGAGGAGGAAGAGGAGGAGGGGGAGTTGCCACCCAGCGATGGAGAGGATGTTGTGGGCTGCTGCCTAGGCTACTACACTCAACACGAGAAATCATTGATGAAGGATGCTTCTACAAGTACAACCGACCTCAACCAGGCTTCCACTGATGATGACAATGATGGCATCATGCCAAGCAGGGCTACAGAACTTTTTGGACCACTACCAATCTACCTGATGGACTTTCAGGGCTTTGAGGGATTGAATAACCAGTTTATTGTCAAGGAGATGGCAATATTGGAACGTGACGATGAGCATCATGTGTTGACACACCACTATTTTTTCAAGTCACCATACCCAGACATTTTGCTAAAAACAAGCATATTGGTTGATAACAATCAATTACAAAGAGCTAAACATGGACTGAGATGGTCGGGCAATAGAGCCGGCCAAACACATCTCTCATATTCGACCTTGAAGCAAATTGTATGTGACACAGTTGGAAGATGGCTGCACGAGAACACTGACTCAGGACGACCAATCAAGATCTTGGTCTACGGATATGAGAAGATTTCCCTGCTGGAAACGCTACTGCAGCTGGACAACAAGGAGAATGTGGAGTATGTGGACCTGAGTTTGCCCTACCTCTTTCATGAGACGCCCAACTTGGAGGTGCTGATGAAAACTACTACAGTCTACTGCCCAGAACATTACCTACTCGACTTCTTGGAGACTGTGAAGATGAAGCTGGCTGGTGACAATGGAAGAAGAGGATGCTTAGATGTACCGCCATTTTGTGCACTCAATGTAGTAAACATCCTGCACAATTGGATTATGCAGGCATTACAAAAAGATAGACATTTTTGTCGAAGTTTGTTTTTATCAATAAAGAATGAAATGTGAATATTGCATCATCATTTACTCCTCCACCACCTGCTCTCCTAGTATATAAGAAGTAGCTGAGTCTCGCTGAGCATCATTCAGTCTACAACAATGGCCAGTATCACTACACTGCCGTTCAAGGTAGCAGTCATATTTGACAATTGTAGAACTCCATTGACATCAGTATACAAGTTGAAGTATAGCTTGGTAGCCATAATGGACTTGCGTTCAGTGCCTGGATGGAGGAGCAAGGATGTTAAGCTGGAGATTGATTTCAACAACAGTGATGAGACTTGGTGGTGTGACTTTGAGTGTGGTGACCAGAGTCTATCTTTGATTGGCAGAAGAAGGATTACATTTGCTGGCTTTGACTACAACGCTATGGATGGACGTGTCAGATGCATTAGGATTGAGGATGGTCAATCAGGCGATCCTGCTCTACTGGTATCAATTTGTAAAGCTGAGCAACATCCTAGATTATGGCCACCAGGCGATGTGACTGATGGCGTGGGCTGTGTAAAGGAATCTCTTAATAGGTCGGCAGAGACCTATGGTGTTACCAGAGACTTTGAAAGGGGCAATATTGTAGCCAATTTCTATGTATTGTTTCATACTTGCGATTGTTTATGTTAATAAACAATGTATTGTAAAGTATACTTTTCTTTTCAACCTATTTCCATGAAGCAACAGTGCAGCTGTGTATGCACTAGGTGAACACTTGGTGTACACTTTTAAGCCTAAGTGAGCACTAGGTGAACACTTGGTGAACACTGGTGATCACTAGGTGAGCACTAGGTGAACACTAGGTGAGCACGTGATGAACACTTTTAGGCATAAGTGGACACTAGGTGTGACTACTGATACTAGGATAGGGGAGAATGAATAACAAATCAGTTGCAGATGTCACATTTTTATTTCACAATACATAGAGAGAGATTCATTATTCTTTAATCAATTGGATTCTATGGGTTTTCCCATCAGGATGGCACATAAACTTATATGATTTCATGTCAATGGTTCCACCAGCAGGGACGAATTTGGAGGTTATCCTGCTGTACGACTCTGGTAGTATAACCCGCATGTGTGTGTTCTTGGAATCCAGTGTGACAGCTACCTTCTCACCGTATTTTGTAGTGACTCTCTCTGCGCTCACCATTTGGTATGGGAACCCTGGCTGGAGATCTTTCATGGATATGTGGTCTAGTGGCTTTTGGGCTGCAATTGTGTTGTAGATGGCATCAGCGGCAGCATTAGTGGATGACATCTGTAATTGGAAATGGACAGGTATTAGCATAATCTTGCAGTCAGCATTGTGAAACAATGGGTCAGCCATTTTGATGTTGGATTTCATGCAGTAGACCACATATTATTGGATGAGATCATGGTCAGCCATTTGAGGTTAGATTTCATGCAATAGTATTGGATGATATCATGGTTAGCCATTTGAGGTTAGATTTCATGCAATAGCTATGGAATATTTGGAGGGAAGGTTTATACACTACAGCAATTAAGGGATATTCATTAGTAAAGAAACAAGTACTTACTGTTATTGATTTGAGTCTTTAGCTGGATTCACTGTAGGAGCTAGCAGTCGTTTGCTGAGATACAATGAATCTACCAGCCAGATGTCCACCATATATATACTCGGTAACCGGATCTCCCCCACCCCCAACTTTTGGGAGAGTGTGGAACCGTTTTAAGGATGAGGGGGCCACTTTTAGGGATAGGAGGGTCACTTTTAGGGTGAGGGGGGTCACTTTTAGGGTGAGGGGTGTCACTTTTAGGGCGAGGGGGGTCACTTGTAGGGTGAGGGGGTCACTTTTAGGGTGAGGGGGGTCACTTTTAGGGTGTGGGGGGTCACTTTTAGGGTGAAGGGGGTCACTTTTAGGGTGAGGGGGGTCACTTTTAGGGTGAGGGGGGCCACTTTTAGGGTGAGGGGGGCCACTTTTAGGGTGAGGGGGGCCACTTTTAGGGTGAGGGGGGGCCACTTCCGGTTTGACTTCCGGTCTGCTACGTCACTTCCGGTCCGGGGTCAAGGTCAAAGGTCAAAGGTCAGGGTCAAAGGTCAGGGTTAAGGTCAGGGTCAAGGTCAAAGGTCAAAGGTCAAGGTTGTGCCACCTTTCTGTGCCAGAATCCCCCTTTTGTAACTACTCACGTACTTCAAATTCATCCTGATTTACTATTTGAAGAAAATACACAATCCTTGACTACTTTTTTATTGAGAATATTTCTATTTGACGATTATTAACACCTAAAAGGACGTTGAATGTCAATAAATTCTTTGAAAATATAATGGTAGACCATGGAGTGAAACTATATAGCTCAATTGTTGAAACGCAAATTGTAACTGGACTTTCGATTTATAACAGCAATTTTCTACTAAATCTCGAAAATTAATAGTACTTATCGAAAAACGTGAGTTGTAACGCTACTTTTTGATTTATAACGGTAGTTTTCGATTCATATCAGATGTATACTCGAAATGTAACAATATATTTTGTATTGTCATAAAAACGGTATTTTTTCCAGAGCAGTTGAAAATGTATCCACAAAAAATGTTACTTAATAGCAATGTTTCATAACAGCAATAGCATCCATGAAAAGTAATGGTATTTTTCAAATTTCTCTAAGAATAACGATATTTTGCGATTTGAAACGAACGAAATTCTTCTGATATAACGGTACTTTGATAACAATAAGCATATGGCTTTTATTGGTGGGGAGACCGATACGGTAGTTCCACCTCGCCGTCTGAGCCGTTTGGAAAACATGGTAGAGCTACAATTTTAGGTCGGTTCCTAACCACCTGGTAAGTGATAAAAATGCTTATAACATAAAGTCATAGAAGCACGGTACTTCGATGAAAATCAACAAAATAAATGAGTAGTAACATTACTTTTTCATCTGTTACTATAGTTTCCAATTAACAGACATATCCCCGAAATGCAATGGTATTTTTCAAATTCCTCCAAGAATAACGGTATTTTGCAATTATAAACAATGAAATACTCCAGAAGTAACTGTACTTTTGAGGATATCAACGAAAACGGTGCTTTTAATTTTTGATGGTAGTTTTCGATTCATAAAATTGTCATTTTTGCCACAAATAACGGGTCTTTTCCATTAAAACCTTTTCCAGAAATTACGAAACATTTCAGTGAAAATCAACGAAAAACACGACTTGTAACGACATTTTTCGATTGCTAACGATAATTTTCAATTCATAACAGATGTATCAACGAAATTTAACTATGTTTTTCGAATTTTCTTTAGAATAACATTTATTTTCTGGTAGAAAGACGAACTTTTCCAAGGATAATACGTTGATGAATTTTAGTTATATAAAAGAGGATTCTACTTGATAAATGTGTGGCAATAACGTGAATGAGTAAAACATGTTCCAGAATAGATAAATGAGTGGCAATAAGATAAATGAGTAAACTTCTTCCAGAATGGCCTCATTAAGGGAAAGTGTTATTTTAAAATAAATGAATTAATATTGCCAATTGGAATAGATAAGAGAAGTGCAGTTGAAAGCGTTTTAAAGTTGAGTACATTAGCTGTGAATGTATCCGACTCACAGTTTTAAGATTATTCAGGTAGTAGGTGTGCGCTGCCTGGCCGAGAGGGGATTCTAATTAACAACGCGCGTACTAGCCGCTCGCTTAATTGTTGGTACTGTTTGCCGCTGGTGCGATGCGGTGCGGTGTGGTGCGGGTCTTCAGTTGCAAATGCTGCGGTCTTGCCTGCTGAGCTCATGATAATTATTGCAAACATCTTGTGAGGTTACCGAAGTTGGCGAACTGTTGGAAACGACTACTCTAGTCTCTCGCCTCGCCGACAGGCTTACTGCTCAAGTTATTACTTCCCAACTTAACATTACTTACTGCTAGTGTTTATCACAATCACACTTATAGGCCTCAGCCTCAGTCTTAGCGTGAATCTACTCCTAATCCAATTTCCCGTTCATCGTCGTCGTTTGTATAATGATCAGATTTTCAATTCAGCGTCAACACCTAATAGCTTGAAATGGCTTTGTTGTCAGCCAAAACTGATGATAATAAGTCGTTCTTCTTGATTAAAACATTTCTAATTTGCTTTCTAAGCTAAACTTCTCTCGTGTCTCAACTTGATGTACTTTGTTTTTGAATTGGGAACGTTTACTATAAATAAGCTCACAAAACGTCCCAAGTAGACCAATGAAGTAATTGTGCACCACACCTAACCGGGATTTTAGTTTGTCATCATGAACCAATTTTGATCTTTCCTTATCACAAGGGAGAATGGACCAGTATTAAAGGCTTTCCATATTTCCATTAAGTTAAACTTAGGGTAGGTTCAAAAATGCAGACCTAAATCCTTGCGTAGATAAAAACGCAGAAATTTGGTGACGTGACGCAGGATGACTTTTTGTCATACACTAATTGTCATAGACACTGCTTAACATTTACTAAATTAATTAGTTTGCGCAGATACCCTCGTAGAAACGAGGATGAGATCTAACTCATTTCTTTGTTTCACAAAATTTTGCTCTGTGTCACGTCACCGATTCCATGAGTAACGCGCACAATGTGAAACGCGCACAGGTTTCATCAAGGGGTTTCGAATACCTGGAACTGCCGCTCAGGTAGTCGACCGACCGACTATTCAGTCTGAGGATTGTATCAGAATATTCATAATGTAAAAAAAGTCCTCAAATGGGCTTTCAATATTGGGAAACCCGATCTCAATCCTGTCTGCTCCACTGGATAAATTAAGATAATTTGGTACTATCCGAATACAGAAATATCTACATTCATTCTACAAATGTAGCAGGTATCTGTTCAATCAGAGATAAGCTACGAAACTCCTAGGCGCTCTTTGTTAGGGTGACCGCGATTGAATTGGCCAGCAAAAAAGACTATGTTCTCTGCTGTAAAATCACTTCCCGGTGGTAGGTCCTAAAACTGTAGGTCCAACTCATCAATCACCATCATCCAATTCATTACCCACGCACAGGCTTCGGACCTATGTGGGCTTCATCCTTCAAAAAAAATATATATACATATTATTATTTCTATTTCCGGAGTTCACACATCTGATCAAAATAGAAATTCTCACTTGCTGTTATCTGGGAACAATGGGTGTTCAATGGAAAAAACCGAGGCTTATTTCCTGTACTTGAAAGATAGCACCAGCTATCCCCACCACCATTACCCTCCCACTCACAGAATCTAAAAACCTAACCTAACCTAACCGTCCGGTAGACAGGACCCTTTCACGACCCTTCAATAAAACTTGTACGCAATTCTCACAACATTCCAGGTTTGCGCGATTCGCACTGTGTGCGTCTCTCACGACACCACGTCACCAAGCCTGCGTTTTCATTTCCACTATAACTCATAAAAAGTACATTACAAATACAAATATTACATTATACACAGTAATTTTGAGCTCTCATCGACTGGAGTTCTGATAATAATTTTGTTTACATTCATGTCACAATGCAAATATCCTAATGAATCAATTCTTGTAGAAAACAAGAAACGTCAGGTTCCATTCAAAGCTTGCTCCAAGAACAATCGTTTAGAAATTTGTGCTCTGTATTTTGCCCTCTTATTTATGAGCACAAACTGGGACCCGGGAGCTGGGTCATGAACTAGGCTGGAGCCATTAGTGAGATTTGTGGACAGTGAGCATTGTCTTGTGAAAGACGATATGCACCTCCATTCGGGATTTTATTATTGGTCTCTTCCGTTTACTACTATGACTAGCACATTCCTCCATTGTTCACACTGGATATTGTTCTAATTGAATTGCTTTCTGTAATTCCATTCTCTCTTCCTACTTCCTTCTGACTCCATAACTAAAAGAGTTTCCACCTTTTATTGTACTCCCCTTCTTAACATAGTATATCACATCATGTGCTATACAAATATATTATACTATAAATATAATATATTCAGTGAATAAATGTAAAACAATTTGGAAAGCATTTAAATAAATATTATTATCAATCATTATTATTATTATTATTATTATTATCATTATTATTATTTTATTATTATTATTATTATGTATTATTACACAATGAATACAGTGCATCATTTTAAAAAATTACAAGATTACTGCGTTGGCTGAAAGAATTATTTCACTGATGATATTCCAGGAAATGAATAGCTTGGTATGAGGGACCTTTTTCTTAACAAAGGCCCTTATAATGTACAAGCTTTTAGTATTAGAACTAACTAAAACTAATTTATTTATAGCAATTACAAAATGTTATAGACGTTTTTACTTGAAATTCGTACTTCTACTTTGTATTTTGCTTTAAAATAGACTTTAAAAGGAGCCATTTTAAAGTTTTAACATAATTAATAATTGACTGACTTGCAGAATAAATGACAATGAAATAATAATGAAAACTGTTTTTTCTACAGGCAAAAAATATTTCCGGGCGGAAGACAGACAATCATAATAACTGATTGATTGTTCCTAAAAATTTATATTGAAGAATTATCAAATTGGAATGGAATTAAATTGATAATGTAAATATCAAAATATAAAAACTTTTTACTCTTATTGACTTCCTCAACGTTTCTCTTTTGGTGTGCTTTTATCCGCATAAATTCCCAATAGTCTACCTAGTATCAAAACAGTATTATACTCATCAGGCTTTTCAATTTTTGTCAATACATTAAAAATGGAGTTATTCAGTGAATTTGTTGCTTTCTACGGTATATTCAAATTCAAATTATAATAGCAAATGAAGCCGAGCAACAGTTGCACATTGAATAACGACGCTATGGTGCGTAACAAATGAACAATAACAAATTATTCGCCGAGCCACGAATCGAGAACGAAATTAATTTCAGAGATTTAGTGTCGAGTTTACAAGGCCGGGCGTGCTTTTGTGAACAACAAGCTATCTGCTGAATAATAAAATAGAAACTTTTACAGTTGATACAAAAGTTGAAATAATTTCCTTGAGATTTGTATCCCCTCGGATTATAGGACAGACTCCCCTTAGTGTGCTATCTGCTGTCTAAGATTATGTGCTCTCATATCTATTTTGTCTCCTTATTCAGCGCTGGGCCTTCTTCTTCATCACTGGCTCCCACATAACTTGCCCGAGTGTTTTACAGTATGTCATTCCAAATTACGATTGTTGTTTTCTCTCCGAATTACGACTTTTTTCAATGTAAAAATATCATTCTTTCAATGCCCTATCCTAAATTATTTTGTCCACGTTCCCTGAATTAAATTGAAGATCCCACAAAAAAGAGTCAGTCTCAATCATCGACTATAAAATATATCTACTATATATTTATATTACCCTCGGTTCAGTATCTTCAGACGAAAAGTTTTTACTAATAATTATTATTATCTTAACCTTTTTTCATCATACAACGGTGTAAAATCATCGACTATAAAATAAATCCACCATATATTTATATCGCCCTCATTATGGTTCTTAATTTTTTTTAGACGAAATGTTTATACTAATAATTATTATCTTGACCTTTTTTCATCATACAGCGGTAGAAAAGCTTACGGATAAATATTTCGAATTCCATAGTTGTTATTCACATTGGGTGCTTCTGAGCTATTGATATTTATTTATTTATTATTTTAATATTGATGTCTGGATATTTATTCTTTTTACTTCTAAGAGCATGCTTAAATGATTCATCTATAAGGGAAGTGATAGTCGAGTGCCGTGGCAGGTATCTGTTCAATCAGAGACAAGCTACGAAACTCCTGGGCGCTCTTTGTAAGGGTGACCGATTGGATTGGCCAGCAATAAAGACTCTGTTCTCTGCGGTAAAATCATTTACCGGTTGTTCGGAACCCACGTAAAACTGTAGGTCCAATAACTCATCAATCACCATCATCCAATTCATTACCATCGCACAGGTCTCAGACCTATGTGGGCTTTATCCTTAGAAAAAAAAGGTTTCTACAAGTTCTATTAGTGCCAACTATACAAAAGTAACCTGAAATTAAAAACTGAATGTGGGTTTCTTAGTACTACTTACGTTTAGTTATATATTTTCATTGTTTTGAAACTCAATCACTACAAAGCTAGATTTCTTGAAACTTTTTTTGTCATGGATCTCATAACTGCTCACTACTTGATATCGGTACAATATGTGACGACTAAAGGAAGGAAGCATTGCTATCTTTTGCACAGTTTTGGACGCACGCTCTGGGTGCGTAGCAGGCTAGGCCGGATATTAGGAATGCCAAGGCGATTGCGACTGCTCGCAGATGTTGCCACTTTCTTTTAGCCGCCTCTTCCCTTTTCCAGAACAGTTTCGATTTCCTAACTGTTGTGGATGAAAAACGTCTAATCGTCCATGAGGAATATCTTCGCTCGGAAAATAATTCATCTCTTGAGCACAGTTGGCTTTTCTTCTGACAACAAAATTGTTCTTGAGAGCGAATCTTTCTATTGCAGTAATTGATCCGTATGGATGAAATGCGTATTTTTTCATGACTTTATTATTTCCTGATCAATATTAATGAAATATGTATCTTCTATAATTTTATATGTATTCAACTGCATCAGAAATTTTCATGAATTACTTTCTCATTGCAACACTCTACACTCATGTCAATAACAACTAGCTACAATTCCCATTATAATATAATATATCTGCTAATATTTTTACTGAGATTCCATGTTGAAAACACGATTCCCTTAGAATCGTAACTAATAATTGATTTCTAATGACACCTTAGGACACGTAATGATTTTTAAAAACACCTTATCACTGTCTCAAGTGCATGTGAATGTAAAAGTCATGTAAATTACTTCTGATATGCGGTTTGAGCTTGATGTTTCTGACCTGAAGCGTCAAGCCAGGTCGGTGAAAATGAGTGCCATTCGATGGAAATAATTAACAATATTTCCGATAAATTTTACAATAATTTGTTTTACTTAATTACTGTTTTGTTCCACTTTTATAAATTTATTTTCCTTTGTTATTTCTAACTGTACTACCACTATAACCTTATTGTACTTACTATATTGTAAGTCTCCCTTATTTTCCGAAATCATCTACTGTAGTATTCATATAACTTGGCAGCGTGTAGCAGATGGGAAATTCTACATCTGAACCCAACATACTGCTGCCAAGTTGTATGAAAAATACAGTACTTGATTACAACTTAAACTACAAGCTAATAATATTTCAATCTTGGCCCAATTTTGTTTTATTGATTGTTTATGATCCCAGATCCTGTGAACTCCTGTAAGTGATTTATAAAACTTGACCGCTCGGTTTCAGTTTCATTCAAAGCAATGTACAATAATATAAATTTCCATTCTAATTTCACAAACAATTTCAACCGTTGAAGCACACTCAACAACCCGAGGGTTGAAGGCGCGCACATCTCGACGATTTGATTATGAAACGAATTAAGGTAGGAATTCGGTCTGAAGTGGCTTCAATTTATGTTTCCTTTTCCGTTGCGAGTGACTTTCCTGGATTGCTGCGTCAGTTTGTAAGTCAAGAGCCGAAATTTAACAAATGTCAGTCGAACGAGGGAAGGCTATCTGAGCAGAGACTCTTCATCTTTGATGAAGGAATGACTGGGTCTGTTTCGCACTGTCGGATGGCTCGGCATTGTCGGAATTGGTCATAGAAAGCGCATAGGAGGAGGGTGTGTTCAGATTCCCTCTCGCTACGGTTCGCAAGCCGGCTTCTCTGGCTGTATCTACTGTAGCAACTGTAGTACTGTTTCTGGCCTTTGCCTTTATCCTCTTTCTTGCTTCCTCAATAATACCCAGTCACTCACTCACTCTCTCCTCCAAAGCTTGCTCATTCTCTCACTCTATCTCTGTCTCACTCCCGCTCCATCCGACCCACCGACCCCCACTCAATCACTCTTTCGTACTCTCTCGGCTATTTGACGATCTTAGCTGCTTTGTGCGAGCAGAAAATCCATCTTCTCACTCTTTTCAGCTCCTTTGCAAATCTGCCTTCTCTATTTTAACTCTGTTAATAATACTGGAGTGTAGCCCAATACGAAGAGGGTTGGTGGACCATCATTGGCAAAGACTAATTTAGAGTGCGTCGAAGCAACAAGAGGAGTAGATTTGGTCGATTAGAGTGCGTGAGCATAATTTACGAACGTTGTGCACATGGGTCAACGATTGTCAGGAATGGTGAACTACATTTACCCGCCGATAATCTGGATATTCATCTCTTTTTAGCGTTTTTTTTTTATTCATGCTTTCAGGAGGCCCGTTATATTTCTATAGAATTATAAGATAGTTGAATTGAAATAGTATTATTTTAATGGCTAAACTTAATTCACATTTCAAATGTTAATAGTCTCATATTTTTTGAAACCCACTGCTCAATGATTAGCTTCATAAATTAAGATCAAGTTATGAATTGATTCATGCTCTGTATGGTTAAATACCAAATAAATTGGTATTATGGTTAATACCAAATAAATTGGCAATGACGTTGTAATTAATATGATACAAATACGTATTAAAAATAAATAGTAATACGAGGCAATACATACGTGGCAATACATATGGTTTGGTACTGCTTGTGGAAAATGAAATCGAAGATTGTATTTAGATTTTAGATGATTGGTTCCATTTGAATTAATTTTCATTTTTAAATAGTATTAGTTTCTATAAACTTTCCCTGCACATTCCTTACTAATCGTTCAATAATCATTGATGATTAGCTAGTATCAATTGCCTCCCTAGATCCAAATGGATTTCTTCCCACTCATTCTCAATTACAATTGAATACTTGCCAGTTTGTACTGATAGCCTAATAATAATGAGCTAAATGTTTATAAGCCATTAAAGCAAGCATTGAATAATAGCCATTGGATGAATATAGTTCATTTAACAGCCAGTAGAGTGCGTAATATTGGCGGCTCTGGCTGTGTAGTGAAGTTTCAGTTCTTGTCCAGGCAGACACGTCTGATTTATCACCGGATTCTTTACGTTTTTCTCCTACGATTGGAAATTCTTTTCCTCTCGAGTGGTGCTAGTCCATCGAATACACTCCGAATCATGTTTTCCTTTTCCTTCCCTTTCTTTCTTCAACATTCCGCTTTCAACTTCGGTCTGTTGGAAGGTTGTTATGCCGCAAAAGTTATTCGGGGTTATTTGGTTTGTGCTGCCAGCTATAGAAAACCCAATGGTGGAAAATCCCATTTGTAATTTGATAAGAAAAAGCATCAATTGCATTCAATTGAAATCATTAATTTTGCAATTATTTATTTGATCATAAATTTTTCTTCAAGCAATTTTTCATTACATTTAGAGAAGTAAATTATTCAAAAGATAATTATTAAAAACATAATAAAAATTGGTAAAAAGTGTTTTGCCTGTTGCAACGATGTATCACAGTGATTTTGTGCTAATAAACAACATTTGAAAACTGTTTAAATAAAATAAAATGATAATTTCCAATCAATTAAAAACTGTATATATTATAAAGACTATATATACAACTACAAGATAATTACAATTCTAAATATAAGGCTTTTGCATGTGGCAAAGTTAGAACTTTCTCCAAATTGAAATATTATACGTTTATTATATAAAATTTCTGTTGGCCAGGGAATCTGTTACCTGGTTATTGAGAATGGAATAAATACTATGCTACTGTTTTTAATGGAATCATAATTTAGAAAACAAAGCTCTCAATAAAATTAGTTTCACCTATGCTTAAAATTATGCTCACCATATCGTTACTTATTACTTTTCATTAGTACATTTCGAATCTCACTTGAAGCAATTGCCATTTCCATATACCAAAAAAAACTCCTTCGGCGAGGAAGTGTATTTCTTTTTTATGTCATGTTCGTTCGTATTTGAAGTCGTGAAAGGCATTGGTTTACTTGAATGTAGGGCAACCACAGCATTCTTAGTTATGATTATTTCTTATTTGTTTTTTAATTCTCCAGGAGTCCAGAACTTTTTTTCAAATTCCATGCTTGGTTGGGACAACGCATTCTAACATGTGCAAATAACTTGAGCGACCGATTTGATTCATCTCCGCCCTCCGAAGCTCCGATGTCTGCCAGCAACCAGAGAACGCTCAATCATAAATTATGCCGTTTTGGCATCTGCGCTGCATGAATGTTTACAGTTTTAATGTTTTTGGCAGATCTCCTTTGCTCGTTTGAATTGGCTTAGCTCGTTTCATAATTCCATTAACCCCGAATAACGCTTCTTTCTTATCCTCTATCACTTTTCAACCGACCAGTTCTGTCTCTCTTTCCCTACACCGCTCACCCCTTTAGCTCCAAATGATCTAATGATACTGCTCGGCCGGCAATAAGATAGAAATGAAAATTAGATTTACCATTCTAGAAGTTATACAGGTTGTAACGAGATTTTAATTGTTGGCTGTTGTAATAAACTTTTCGCGATTAGAAAAGCATTTTGAGAGGACAATGTTTACTTGATCCTTATTTTGAGATATGATCAGCAAATAATCATTAGTTGCGTTTACTCGCAAGCAAAGAAGAACATTTTTGAAATAGTAATACTTTTTCAAATCAAATGAAAAATCTTTATACAGCACTGCAATTGTAGATGCATCTAAAAGACTATGAAGATTAAAATTGTAAAAGATTCTGCCAGCTTGCCTGCAAAGAATCATATTTGAGTTCAGTTGCATGTTTTAAAACTCGTAAACAAGAAAGTACATTTTTAAAATAGTTATTTGTTCAATATGAAAAATTATTTTTCTGAACCGTAGTTTCAAATTTCATTATTCAATTTCAAATTAAATAACCAATTTAATTAATTATTGTATATTATGCTGTTGCGTATGTTCATCCATTTTAAAATTCAAAGGCATTTCGACTGTTTTTAAATCTTATTCAGCTATTAAAAATTTATAAGAAAGAAACCATTCAGTGGAAGCATGCAATCCTACTCATTGTTTTAATCCATTTTGTTACGCCATTCTCTTATCGAGTTAAGAATTTCAGTAAGTATTTAAAATGACGAATAAATGTACTCAACAAAACATATTTAATAATACCATTCATTATTTAACATAGTTCCTTTAATTAGTAATCAATTTATTTCAGGGGTCCTCACTTTTGAATTTAATCCATTGAAGCGGGATCATTTCAATTCCAATCAAATACAGTCCTATATGAAAACAACCTTGAACAGAACAAAACATCAACTAGTGATTATGTCTGTTTTTTTTTTTTTTTTTTTTTTTTTTGAGGATGAAGCCCACATAGGTCTGAGACCTGTGCGTGGGTAATGAGTTGGATGATGGTGATTGATGAGTTGGACCTACAGTTTTAGGTGGGTTCCGAACCACCGGGAAGTGATTTTACAGCAGAGAACAATGTCTTTTTTGCTGGCCAATCTAATCGGTCACCGTTACGAACGGGACCTACGAGAACGCAGCTTATCTATCTGATTGAACAGATACCTGCTACGGCTCGCGGCTATCACTTCCCCAATTATATAAGTATTTAGTGATCCATCAACTAGTCATTAGAAAACTTGTACAAATAGTCAAATAGTGTTCATAGTTTGATTGTTCAATTCGAAACACTTAATCGGTCTTAATTCAGTTTTTCACCATCACGTTTGCATCACGAATAAAACCTCTATTAAACAGGGTTTGATGATTGCTCACCGATTCTCTTGTCAAAAGCGTGGATCGGTCGTTCGTCGTTTTATGGCTGTTTTGCAATCGTATTCCCCTTCAATTCCCCTACTTGTGTCAATTCTCGGCTGTACTACTCAACATAATTATTCCATTATGATATTATCCGACTGATAATTGCAAAATTGTATCCAATGTCTGTCCAAACTTTGTGCTTTGCAATCAGGTTTCTTGGTAAATAGAATTTCTAACTAATATGTTTCTGACGCACTCTTTCTCATCGAGGCCAATAGTTCAATAGAATCTTGTATTTTTTGTACTTTTCTAAAGAAATTGTGTTTACCAAAATTTAGTCGTCTTTTAACGGCTCTCTGTATCAGCTGCGAATTAATTTTAATCACTGAACCCTTGAATTTGGTTCTTGAATCAGTAAGAGTCTGAATAAAGACTACCAAGTGATTAAGAGATTTTACGACGGTAAAAGATGTAGATTCAGAATACGTGGAAGTAGAATTTACTAAAGAGAAATTGTGATAGAGAGGGGTATCGGAGTGACGACTCCATTACATTTAAATAAGACGGAGAGAATAGCTTTGAGAATTCCAGGTTCTTCCTTTCGTTGTCTTCTGTTTGTAATTTTCTCTTTCCATTTTCTACCGAACTTGTTCTCTTCTCTTCGTTTTCTTTCTAACATTTTCTCCACAGTTTTCACTAAATCCCTTTCCAATTCCTTTCCTCCATGGTTTATCAAGGTGCACTCTCTATCCTTGAATCCTCACTTCATCAGCGAAGAGCAGTACTGCTGATTCCACCTCAAATACATAATAAATGAGGGCTGGGAATCAGAATGAGGAATGCCTGTGACCTATGTGAGTGAGGAGGAGAAAAGAAGTTCTGAAAGGTACCAGATTAGAAACAGGGTGACCGTTTGAAATGCAGACCCTGAACTTCTTTTTGCTATCTTGATACTTGACAAGAATCTAAAGAGTGAAACGAAATGTTCCTTTGAAATTCACAAAAGAGCTGACAAACAGCGATGAATTCAGATTATGCTGTTTCAGATCTAACTAGATTGCTTTGGTGTTCTTCATCTATTCACCTTTTTAACCTAAATTCAACTTAAACCAGTAAAAGTTTTCTCTGTTTTGTACAAACCAATAGATTCTTATTAAAATTCCCTTCAAAAAGTTTTAATAATTATCAATTCTGATTATTATTTGCAATGAAACTCCAAAGGGTTGTTCAAACGTAGACACTTATTGCAATAGAACGATTTCGCAGAGCCTACGTGAAGAGTAAGCTACCCGCGAGTGTCAACACTTGTCCAGCAATTGTTATGTTTGTTCAATTTTGAGACATGATTTGGTAAATTTATTATACGGCTCCAGTTTGAAAATCCATAGTGTCCACTTATGCGAGTCCTCTGCTATTTCCTATTTCAATCTCTGTAATTCATTTTCTGAAAAGCGCAATTAGCAATGGTCATTGAAAACAAACAGTTTATTCAGCTCACACTCAGAAAACGCTGAGAATATTGATATTTGCAGAAACAAAATGGCGAAATATACAAAAGCATATTTCAAACTGATTCTATTGTTTACTGCATTCAATATCAGATCTCACCAATAGAATTAGTGAGAAAAAATCCAAGTTAATTTCTATATTTTTTTAAAAATTCATTTAAAAAAACTTGGGTAGCGAAAGCTAAGGCTGCTTAACGAGAGCGTCTACACCACTCCAGAACATAATTCTCTCCGTTTTACGGATCATAATTATTGATACACACCATTTATTAACTTACTACACTGTATGTATCAGTTCTAATATATGTAAGCTTGATAATTCTATTAAAAATAGTGTTGACCTATCCCACGAAATGGCAATTTCATCCGATACAATAATAATTATTCTTATCAATTATCATTCAAATTCAAGCAATTAGGAGGGTCAGATGTTGATATAATGATACATGGCACTTTCCTAGTCCTTCCTTCTTCTTGTGAAGCAATCAAACAGAAACTTTCTGAGGGTCTTTCATGTGCTAATGGCATCTGCGCTAGGTGTAGCTTAGCACATTCCTTGCTCATCTGCATGGCCCTCATATCCAGATCCAGCTCCAGCCAGTCCCTAATTTGTTCTTGGTCGGCGCCTTGGTGCAGGCAGAGAGAGCATCCACACGCGGGCGCAAAAACCGCTGCAAGATTTGAATTACGAGCGTTCCATTTTCTACCGTCGCAATAATCAAGGAGCCATTAAGTGCAGACGCGCAATATTCAGTGAGCGCCCGAGTTCGAGAGTACCGAAAAAGACGACCATTATCATGCAAACTTCGGCTACTGAAGAAGTCTACACAATGAACAGCTTTTGCAAAACCCTGATTATTCAGACCAGGCATTATCTCTCATGACTTGAAAAACAATTTTCGATCTGTCCTTGCTGTCACTGATGTCGTCACTGCTCTCACAAAACTTCTGACACAAAAACATCTGCATAATCCTTGTTCTTACAAATGCATCCTCTAATTAATAATTCCCTCTTGTAATGTCTCTCAACCACTAACAATTGAATAATACTGTTTATGACAGCATGAGATATACAGCTTTGGGAAATAATGTGATTCCATGAAATCGTATTCCAATTAAAATGCGTTTATATTAATCTATTTATTGTAAGGCGGATTAGTAATAGACAATTTGTTTATCATTGTTTATAATATTTTTTGGAAAGTTTGGAATACTCTTGTACATAATAATAATCTCCCCTAGAATGGTAAATGCTGTTTTCCACTTTTTATAGACAGTAATTATTGCTAGCATGTGGGACTTTGTTTTGTTTTTCTGCAACGTAACATCTGCTATTTTAGTCAAGAGCGTATATAAGGGGGGCCCAGGCTCTCCCCAAATAATAATGAATTTTTTAAAACAAACTTTCAAACACTTGAATTCTTGTTCTCAATTATAAAATTTGCTTGAGTCCTTTAAAAATAACGATTTTCTAAGAATCTGTTATTTTATCTTTGAATTTATCAAATTATCGGCTAGACTATATACTGAAGCAAAGAATGCAAGACTTGTTATTATTCGTCTGGGCCCCCAAACATTTAATCTATTATTAATTGATCTATATTTAATCAGTATTCGCCGCTGATGGATGAGTTGAGTGAATTTGTAACTGGTAGTCATCAACTATCGATCGGACATTGATACTTCTAGGCCATTCTCCATTGCTATGGAGTGTTATTTCAGACAATATCATAATTATAATAGGATCAATAACATATTGGGTAAGTACTAGGTAGGAAGTAGCCTGCAGTTATTGCACTATTCGCAGATTTTGAATACGGATATCTATTGAATATTCAAAATTCATTTTTTCAAATATCTGTAGATTGTTTGTTGTATTAATCAATAGGTTTATGAGTATTATTTTTATTGTACGGCACTATAAGCAAAAAGTAAATCTGAATTATAATTTATCTATTATCTGAATTATAGTTTTGAATGCCTCCTATAAGTGCATTATTTAAATAATTAATCACTGTATTTTTCTTCTCAAACGATGTGTTCTCTTCCATCTAATATATTAACTTAATAGCCTTCATCACATAGGATTTAGTTTTAAGCACTAACATATTTTTAATTTCTTTAGTTCCACTCAAGATATTTGTTGATTAATTTGTGTCATTTAGACTTAGGTCTATGATTACAATTTTTATTCTATGGCTCAATAAGCAATAAGTAAATCGAAATTAGTTTTAAATATCATTTATAACCAAACTATTTCAATATAGTATTTTTCCTCTCAATTGATCTACCATTTCATCGTTTCTGATCATGTCCTCCATCTCGTAGGCTTCATAAAACGAGAATATTCTTAAAATCCTTCATATTGGCATCCCTATGACTAAACGGAAAAATATCAATATTAATCATCGCGTCTGCTGCAGCGTTATTCCGTTCGCATCCGATATTTGCTGTTGAGTCGTGCTTCAGGCAATCTCTGGTTTGCAAAATTGCGGGCTTCCTGTCAAATATGTTTTCGCAATTACCAGCCGTCTCTAGGGAGAAAACTGCGTAGGGCGAATCCCATTTTTACTCGCCTTCTAATTGGCGTATAATGTGCGTTTCCATTCGGACGTTGGCGATATTCTTTTTCTGTTTTGCATCTGTTGTACTGAGAATCGCCCGCCAATAACAATTAACAATAGCAAAGAATTATTTGCAGGCTATATAATAGCAGCTGGTTATCTGCCTCCTCATCGCCCACTCCAGCTATCTCCTTCTGTAACGGAACAAAGGTATATTGCGTGTATCACTCACGCACAAAAAAGTTTTCACGTGTTTTAATGTGACTTGTAACGTGTTTTCCATGACTGACAGGTTTGAAATGTGTACAAAAATGATGAACATTGAACCTTCTTGAAGCCTTCTTTCTTTACCTGTTTGCAAGAGTAATGACAAAACTCTTTGAAATACTTATCACGTCCAGTTATTGAACACCAAACAACACATGTGTGATTTATAAGTGTAATAATTGAGTTGGTAAACTTTTATCGATTCAGTTCAATTTAGCGTGCAAGAAATTATTTCATAAGTTCCATTCAAATTCCAGCTTGTTCAACAAATGATTATTCTCCCATCGAAGGCTCATCTTCTCTCTCGAGCCGTTTAACAATCATACAGTAGGCCTACTGGCTTGCTCTTCTTGCTTTCTTAAGCTACTTAAGCACTTACCGGCCAACATAAGTTGCTATAAATGAAGGTAGGACTTTTTTGAGGCAAGTTTCAATTGGGCTGTGTACAGTTGAATACAGCACAACCACTTTCGCTAATAACGATAGAAGACCACAAAACTAAATACAATGTTATCATTTACAACATACTACCTCATCACCACCACCACCAATACTGAGAACTAGTAGAAAAAATTTTGGATCTTTATGTTTTTATTGTTCAGGAAAATTGGCATTCAACATTATTTCTCTCTATGGTGATTTGATGGAAAAGCATCCTTTATATCAAATATCCTTATTTAAGTGGAGTAGAATACTCATAAAAACCTGCTTGAGAGGACAAGACTTGGGAGGAATCACGAATTAACGTTGTTTTTATCCGTATTTGTTTGAACAGGCCAAGTGGGAACAAATCCTCTTGGTGAGTTAGGATGGCTTTTTGGGAAGCTAATCAAGCTGCCAGTTTTTTCCCAGTGGAGAAAAACTAAACACACTAAGCTGGGTCCGTTTTGTAGTTGTAAAGTTGCCCCCGATTTAAGACTGGCTCTGCTCGTTTGCTAAATCTCTCTTGCGATGAGCCGTAGCCTAAGTTAACAGTCTGGTTGGTGGTAAGAGGATAGTGGGGTGAGTTAGTGCAAATGGCCGCCTTGTGAGATAGGTTAGGTCAGTTTTAGTAAGGTTAGGTGAGACTCCTACCGGGCAAGTTGCGGAGAGGGAAACCACAGGCTGATATGATATGTATTTGCAAGCAAAAGCTCCCATTAAATAAGGTGCGGGTGTCTGTCTTATCGGACAAAGCTATTTCCCGCCTAAGTAGGCTACAAGTAGATCATGCCTTTATTTAGGCAAGCTTTCCTTTGAGTCACTTTATTCTGTAATAGTTTACAGAATAGATCAATATTATTGATATACTTCAGCTTCCCATCTAGCCTCTTCTCTTACTTCGTTATCTCAGAATGCATAGAAAATACATGTTCAGTATTACTTCTTGTTATATAAATAAACTAGAACAAAATTATCAATTAAGTTCACGAGTCCGATCGCACTAGACGTGAAATTGCAAGAAAAGTAGATGTAAATATAATTGTATATTTCTATAGTCAATTTGTACTAGTTCAATCTCACATTCTGAACATACCTATGCATGTTCATATTCAAACCAATTTTCCAGTTCAAGATGTCTACAAAGTTCTAGACAAGGTAAAAGCTTTTCTGAATGTGATGACGCAAGTAGGTCTGAATGCAACGAAGAATAGCGGTTGAAAAATTGGTAGGAAAATGCGTATCACGTCGATCTGGGTGTCGATTGATTGAGCCCGCATGCTTGTTTATTACTGGCGAATTCATGCCCTGACATATCAAATCTCTTTCTCTCACACACACTCTCTCTGACACACGTGTTCCCTCCCACACACCCTCTCATCCGATCGATTTTCACATCCCTGAGCCTTGCAATAAACGTGATATGAATTTCTAACATTCCATTCCAATCCTTAGTATAGCTACAGATTTCAATTGAATCAAGAGCAATTAAAACTGTCTCATTTTCCAGTTGCTAGTTAGTTTGGGGAAGTATATAAAATAGGGCTCCTTTTGTGCACAAGTGTGGCAGTAAAGCCAATTTCTTTGTTACAACTAGCAGAATAAGAATATCAATTATGGTGATATAACAAACTTGGAATAATCACTAATCCAAAATGAGATCCAACCTGTATCAACAGGAATGAATTAGATCACGTCATTGCTTCTATCTACAATGTAAAGCACTATTTTGTAAAGTCCAATATTCAGAGGGGTTTATTCATTTTATATACAAGAAAAATACAATTAGTAAAATGGAAGGAAATTCTCTGAAACAATTTTGCAAAAAACCACTATAAAAATCAATTAAGTTACAATAGTAAAGCACTATTTTCTTCCTTTTTGATGTATGTATTTGTTTTGTACTCAAAAAGTAACGCAGTGGCTGCGTAAAGTAGGCTAATTTCTTTTCGCACAAGAGTCTAATGCCTCCTATCGCGAAGTACCTTTTTACTTTGAATTAGGTGCTTTGCTAGTAGATTTTTTTAAAGTGAACAGTGACAAGTTTATGCTAGATGAATTTGATAATAGGAGTCAAATCGATTTAGGTGAATTTATATAATACAAATGAAATATTAAATCAATTTTTGCCGTTTCAGCTATTTTTGCTGTTTCAACATAGCTTTATGTTGGAATAAAGCTATAAAGTTAGCATATAAGATGTCAAGTAATAATATTCTTCAATTACTTAAAGGAAAACGAATATGAATAATAACGCAGTATGGAGAGAAATCAATAACATTTTATATCAATATGCAGTCATCATAATAAGAGAATAAAGCACTAGGTTATACGAAGAAATCAGTCTTCTCAATTTCTCTACCACACTAAACCCGACTAAACGATATGAATTTTCTAAAAATAATTTCGCTAAAAATTTTCTAAAAATAAAAGTCTAATCAATTTTTAAATGAGTGTAATTGTTTATCATCGATGAGAAAAACTGTTTGTCTCTCTGTTGTTCACACCAAAACAAACTATTTATTATCACTGTTATTCAAAGCCTTCCCTGACTGGTCTGTAATGTGTGCAAAAAATGTTTGTAGACTCTCCCTGACTGATCTGTAATGTGTGCAAATGTTTCTAGATCGTTGGAAAGATTTGAATGGAAAAGCGGAAAACCCTACTACAATAAACTTATGACTGGAGGAGTACTAGAGAATGAATTTATGCTGAATAAAAAACGAACGCGTATTGGAAGGCTGGAAATAGAAGATATGAAGAATCTATCAAACAGACATGCTGAAAATTGAGGTGCGCTTGCTGAGAAATGTTGCAAGTCAGCGTGAAGAACTTGAAAAATATTTTTTTATTACTCGGAGAGGTTTGACTCAATAAGATAGAGAAGAAACTCACTGTGAGCAGAACTGAGTTGAATTGTTTTTCTTTGTCTTCAGCAGGAATAAATGTGAGTTCATTTCTTCCGCAAAAGCAGAATCAACGGTCGTTAGGTGTACGGTTGTGGACGGGAAAGCAAATGAGCTATCATATTCCTCCAGAAATTCTTCCCTTGTTCTCAAAAACTTTCTATCCACACTTTCTCTCCCAATCACGTTCTTTCTTCATTACTTACACACACTCTGTTTCTTCCAAGACAAGTTACTATCTATTTCTTTTTCTGGAGAAACTTATCCGTGCATCCACGGATTGATTGGCGAATTCCTTCCCATTGATCAAACTCCATGATCTCGACTGAGATAGATTCCAGACCATATCTCGATTTATCTTCTTCTTTCACCTCTCTTGATGCAATTCACTTTCCCCTTGAACAAACAAATCCATCTTGAATTTGAAGGATCATTAAATCAAACAATCCGATTTATAAACTTCAATTTGATCTTGAAAATGATCTTGAAATATGCTACGTGATCGGTTCCACCTTACTTTTCTCAAACTCAGTTAATTACATTTTAGAACACACAGAATCTAATTTCCTGTTTATCAATTGATTAAGGAGTTATTTAAAAAAAAAAATCATTATTTTTTTCGGATTTCAACTTGTTCTTCTAACAGATAAGAAATCGGTAACAGATAATAATTGTAGATCTGAATAAGTGGTACTAATCTATCAAATAAAAATTAATCAATTGCTTTTCAATCTTCCTCTATTTTATATAATTTTTTAAGAAATTGGTAACAGATAATACTTGTGGATCTGAATAAGTAGTACTAATCTATCAAAATAAAAACTTGCTGTTCAATCTTCCTCTATTGTATATAATTTTACATATAAAACGATATTTAACTGAACATTTGTAGACACGGTGGCGGTCTTCGGTTAAAACAAAATTAGAAACATATCCCAATTTTTATTTATAGGATCAAAATAGGAAATGATATTTCAAATTATAATAATTCCCTAATATTGTCTAAATAATGAATCAAATTACTAGTTAAACATAGTTTAGTCCCCTGGATTACACGAAACGAACTTGGACGTCCAAAATATTTTACCCAAGAACCCTCACCAATACAAAATCCCTCCTACTGCAAATTTAATATATTCCTAAAGTACCATCTCCTCTCAGAAGGTCGACTGTCATCATGAATAGTTTTTTTTGTTTTTGATGCAGCAGCTTGGAATATCTGAATGCAAGTTTACCTGTACCACATCATCAAATTTTTCAACCAGGAAATGTACCTTTTTCCTCTCAATTATAACTTGGATTATGTTTGAAGGAGAGGGTATTTCCTTTTGGCAACATGTGACTCAATTTATTATCTCACCTATTGTACGAGTACAACGTACCAGCAAGCAATCAATTTTATTAGTACTTGAATATATCATTGAATATTATAGCATCATTATTATTTTGAGAATATTGTCTCATTCACTCATCACTCAGATTTGTTATTGATATTGTGGCACTCCATTATAAAAATAGGAAATATTTGTTTATTCCACTTATTTAATTGAGCACTGGATTGGTTTGGTGGGCTCACTAGTGACATTCTCGACAGTAATATTAACGGTTTTTATTTTTATTTTCTCATTCAATTTAGACTCAACTCATCCAATCATCCAGTTTTCCTTCTGCATTTCGCTAACCCAAAATCCAGATATGTCCCGCGACCCGCTGGTTGGGAATCTTCTCTCAAGATAACTAGATGTATAGACTAAGTCTATATGGAAAATATAAGTCTATAATAAGTCTAAATATGGTCTTATCGGTGAAGATAATGATATTTAAAAATGGTAAATCTCAGTTATGTATTAATATAAAACGGCGAAGATTGTACAAGATTCGTCCACACTTGTGTGAGACTATTTTTTGATGTAAGTCCATGTAAAGTATATATATATTGTATGGTTATGTCAGCATATCATCCAAACAAAGATATAGAGTACTATTTACTCACGTCAATAAATACAAATGTAAAAAGGTAGATAAAATACCTAAGATAAAAGGGCTTTGTGCTTAGTAGCATGCATCTAATGGTTTTGAATTATTACAGAGCTAGATCCAACCCTTTAAGCCATGCCACAGACTCATCACTGACATTATGTATACCCTCAATGGCATCAGGGGAAAATCGCAAGGGGCACTCTTCGGCAATGTGCCTCATGGTTTGTACTGCCGCCCCACAATCACATGTTTGGTCATCTGTCATGCCCCATTTTGACCGCCAATAATTGCATCTACCCACTCCTGTGCGGAAACGATTGATGAGAGACCATTGTTTCCGAGGGAGAGACATACCATTCACCTGTGTTGTTGGGTCTCTTATAAGAGAGGAGTTCTGCCCAATGAAGTTATCCCAAGATGCATTCCACCCTTTATCCGCTGTATAATCTTCAGCAATCAACTGAGAGGCTGTCTGCATTGGTGGGTGCCTAGACTTGAGGCGGTTGGGGTGGGGTATCAGATCCTGCATAATTGGGAGTTTCGGCTCTTTGATAATCTTCTCATACTCTCTCTTCAGGTATGCCCTACGTCTTACATTGGGTGGGGCTATGTTACACAGCACTGGGAGCCAAGGAATAGGTGTGGCCATGAGGGTACCACTGATGGTCCTCATAACCCTATTCAGTTCAACGTCCAAGCTCTTAACATGTAAAGTAATGTCTTTCTTCAGATAAGGCATTCAAAAAACATTGTCTTCCATTCTACTTAGCTTGAGTACATAGGGGACACTGTACACATTGGTGTCATCAATCACAGGCTAAGCTTTATTTCGCTATCTGCTGTAATTGATTGATGACAAATTGTTTGCTCGTTTTTTCGCTTACACATCAGCGGAACGGGTCGATTTACATTTGGATTATGCGCTGCGCTGCGCGGCGCGGCCTGGTGCAGTGGTGGCTGCTGTCTCGGTGTGAATTGATAGCAGCTTAACGCGGGTGGCGGATAGAGGCCGCCTTAATCTGTTTTTGATGCTGGTTCCGCCTGGCCACTTGACGTAGGGCGTAGGGTGCGGGGCGCAGTCTGCCTTCTGGTCGCATTAGGGCGCGAGCTCGTGCCATGTTCCTGCTGCGATGATACTGAGTTATGCAGAGCAGAACAGGATGCTGTAATGTATTGCTGAGAGGCTGAGAGGGCCATCCGAACAAGGCAGCCGACGACGATGACCACTGCCTTAATTATAGCCTGATGTGTTTGTTCTGCTTGGAACGCTTGATTTTCATTAACGGCCATGGTTAGTCTCTGTCTGATCCCCACTACAAACACTGCAGTCGCATCACAGCATGCATATCTCCCATACATTGGGCTGCAGGAGGTCTAGTGTCAGCTCTAGACTGTTCTATTGACCGTATGCATCGATTTACCTCCTGGTATTGTACCTCAGACTCATAAGCGCACCACACGATTGTGTACTAAATTGCTCAAACATTTCAATCGATCCTCTTGAGAAGATCGTGTTATATTGTTGCTACGTCAATTTTGTCACAATAAATAAATAAATAATTCTTATCAACAAAGATGAAGGATCAATTCATGAAAGTACAGAATTTAAGATCACCAGGACTCCTGACAATAACTGAATGGAGGGGCGTACCCAGAATTGTTTTCGGGTGAATTTCAACTAAGGAGATATTTGAAGTGGCGGGCGAATATCACTTATAAAAAGATCCTTACACCTATTAAAAACAAATTCAGCTTTTTCAGTGTTGGTTGAGAATTTCGGAAGGAGTAACATTCCCTTTATTTCAAAGGGTAAGCCAATAGTATAAATTTTGGATGAGTTGTACTGTTGGGAAAGAATGAGGAAAGAGTGGCTTACGAAGCTTCTCTTTAGAAGTGAAATGCATCCCTCCATTATCTCCAGTAAAAGTGAGTGAAAATCATATATTTAATTGAAATACAGTGTCAGTTTTGATATTAGATTGAGAAAATATAGTTCAGGATGTACTGCGTACAGGAGACAGGAGAGTGATGATTTGTTTTTGGAATGTTAATTGAGAATAACAGAAAAGTGCTGCCGGATCGGCTAGAGTTTTTATTAGATTAGAGATTTAAACTATTGATTTAAATTTATAAATTTTTCAAAAAATATATTAGGAAATATATATAGATTGCAGATTTTGGTATTTAACACAGTATAGAAAATATGGTCTTATCGGTGAAGCTAATGATATTAAAAAATGGTAAATCTCAGTGATGTATTAATATAAAACGTCTAAGTTTTGACAAATTCGTCCATTCTTGAAGCACTCAACCTCAAGTTGTGGGAGGGGTTGAGCCTAAAGTTGATCAAGTAGAATTAATCAATAGTGGAATTACTGTACTGTATTACGAGTATTACTGTACCAACTTGGAATAAATTTGCAGTTGCACTTGTGTTGCATTTACAGTTGCACTTGTGTTGCTGTAATAAAAATGTGATGGATATCAAATAAATTTCAGTCATATTAGAAACAAAACAGAAGTTGTCAAATTTTACTAAACTTTAATAATTTGAGTCACAAGACCATGGTTTCGTGTTTTACTAACACATCTTTGGCTGTACAGCTGTAGAATAGTATAAAAGTACAATCAACTAATATTATAGTTAAATCTTATAGTAAAACACGAAATCATGGTCCTGTGACTCAAATTATTAAAGCTTAGTGAAATTTGACAACTTCTGTTTTGTTTCAAATATGGAGAGATTTCACAATATCAACTTCAGTTCTATAAATTTCAGTCATTATTCAGAAATAATAATTAGTGAATAGGATTGTCAAGATATGAAGACTATAGAAGTTATTTACTTGTGGGATTACAATCAGGTTCCTTGCTCATTCCGATCTATTTGCCTTCACCACACCATCTATTGTTCCCCTCTTATTCAGGGACAGTTCTCATCAGAAGGACTTGGGACCTTGCCTTTATTTGTCCATCTGCTCTCCAAAGGGGATTGACACTTTGAGGGGGAAACTACTCACACTGTAGGTCACTTGTTGTTGTCTGATCTTCGTTTGATCACATGCCTGGTAATCAGTCAGCAGGGTAGCAGTCGTGTATGCTAAACACACTGCGAATGAAAATTACATGCAATTGGTTACTCTTATAACGTTAGTAATACAGGAATCACAAAACGAAAGCTTTATCGTTCATCAAAACTGGCACTATATTTCTTTATACTACCTAATTTTATTCACTTTCTTCAGAAATATATTTTGGTTCCTAAATAAAAAGTAAAAAAGAAACTTGATCGGCTGAGAATTATTTATAAAATAAATATTGATCAATAATTATTTTGTAATGAAAAATTCACAATTAGGCTTAATTTTAATTATGTTGACAAAATGTCCTTATTACCCACAACAGTAACACTCCATTTGTCAGTTGTTGTCAACTGAGGATGGTAGCCTTGAAAATATAAAAGTTTTGTAAGCGTATAATTTAGGTAGAATTTGATAAAATTTCGTTTCATTCTTCGCGTACTGCAGTCCTTTCATAATTTGATGACATATAACAATGTTACAAGTACAAATAGCTGCATATTTGTTTATTTTGAATCAAGCTAAACTATTTCCTCTTCCTTGTTGCAGGTAAGTTGACAAGATGGGGCGACCCTCTTCATAACAAAATGAGGACACTGACAGATCATTGCTACGGGCCACAGGTGTGATTGCATTGTCGTGCTGTCATTGTGTTTATGTGCTGCAGAGTGTAAGGAGTTGGAAGGAGTGAGAAGGTAAGGCCACCGTAAAATGTGTGTGATTGGTGCTACTCAGAGCATCGTACTGTCGTTGGAAACGATTCGTTATTAGCCGTTGCCGCCTTCACTTCCTTGGGGCTCATTCCGACCTTTTCCAAGGGCTAAACATTGAATTATTCGAGCCCTTCTTCTTTAGTACTACAGAAGGAGAGTTCGTTAGCTATTTGCATCTATAGAGCCCTAGGGAAAATTGCTTTCCTTTGTAATTTACCAGGATCCTCAAATGAAAAGAATTTTCTCATTCTAGAGAGGCGTTTTTGTAGCGTCTTGTCGTTGATGATTGCTCCCTCTGAACTCTCTCTCCACTCATCTTTCAAACGACGCAGATTTTAACCCATCGTTAAAAATAAAATGTGAGTTCCTGTGCTCTCAAATAATTGCCAGCCACTCCCAATACACCAGTAAAAGTTGAACCAATTCTAATAAAACGTACGAGCATGTTTCTCCAAAATTTCGTGCTTAGTTATCTTTTAACGTTGACGTTTTTGACCTTGAAAAGAATTAAACCTTGCAAATTGTAAATCTCCGGCTTTTTTTGTTAGGTTAGGTTTGTTAAAGTTCGTTTAATTAATATTGTCAAAGATAATCACATTATATAATAATTGATCGTCCAAACTATCAGTAAAGTGGGTAATAACTTGTAAAGCATTAAAATGCTAATACAAATTAATACAGAATTCGTCCGGTAAATAAAAAGTCTGAATGTAAATCAAGCATTCACAAAAATTTTAACCGTTCGCTAAATTGACTCATATTTTTGATCAAATATTGATTCCTGTTCATGATGAAAGAGAGTTTCCATTCATTCATATTACTTGCACCAGGTAAAACTGATATTAGTTCTTTGAGATTGTGGTAAATTTTATTTTGCACAGCTTTTGAATGAAGGCTTAGTATTAATCCAAATTCATTCCTACTAAAATAGTTGTGAAGTTTGATTGAATATGTTCTAGTACGTGAGAGTGGACTGTATTGAATTTTGCACTTTTCAAATGGTGCGAACAGATTAAATGAATAGAAAATTTACTGAGTATTCCACCTCTTGGCTGTTCTTACTTGATTTCAACTAATTCAAATTATTTGTTTGTAATTCACAGACATGGACTAAGCATCAGGTTTTCTGGCTCAGCCATTTATAATTTCTTTTAGTATCTTATAATAAATAACTCTTTCAAGGTTGTACTTTGTTATCAAGAAAGTACTGCTGAAATGATCATTTTTGTGATGCTGCATTGGCATGAATATTAATGGGTACCTAACTACAAAAACTTGCAGTATATCCTATGTGAATAATTTATTAAATCAATGATTAAATCATTGCTGGAGACGACACGTAATTAAACTTGTAAGCCAATATGTTATCAATAGATGATTATCTTTCTTTGTTTTCTCTCCCAATGAAGTGACTTTTTGTTCCCTACAAGTCTTGTCCTCGCACAACTCCATGAATATCTGTGGAAAACTATTTTGAAGAAGCAGTGTTGTTGAAAGTCGTTTCAAGACGCTCCAATAACAGCGCAGTTGGAAGTCAAGTTGGGAATTCTTATGAAGCTTAGAGACAAGAGTGGTAGCTAGTGCTAGCTAGGGCTTTGGCTCTGGCCCTGATATCGATTGTCTTGGGCCCGGACCGCCTTGGACGTCGCTCCACCGGAGTCTGCTACAGAATTCGTCGCCCCCAGCAGCTCGCCGATAAATTTAGTGATTCAAACTCTAGCAACAATAATATTATTGGTCTATCAGACGGCAAATAAATCACTTTATTTGTAGTGACGAAGGTTTTTTGTGGAAGGTATCCATAATGAATAATAAGACGAAATTGTCACAACCACATTTATTAAAAATATTCAGAAACTAGTTTCGGTTGTTATACTATTATCAATCTCAATCCAGAGAAAACTAGTTTGTCAATATTTTTAATAAATAATGTGATTGTGACAATTTCGTCTTATTATTTAATACAGATATTCTAAAACTCAGAAAAAGCAAAGGAAATTTTGATGTGAACAAAAGTAAATTTCCCCATTATCCAGCCTATCACGATCTGTATGAAACTTATTCATGCAGGAGGCTTTTTTATTATTACTTTTTTATAATATAACTCTATGTTCACTAGAGTGTAACAATTGAAAGAAAACCACTTTACTTTATAATAATTGAAGAAAAAAACACCACTATGTACTAATATTCAAAAGTGATACAAAATACATTTTTAGAACAATATCCCAAACTCCTATTTTTAGTTCTACCTGCTGTAACACGGATGAAATGTTTTCCATGAAAGGAAATTGAGGCATGTCCGTTTTATCTGTTATTTACTGTCAAATCACAATTTTATTGTTATTTGTTCCTATTATTATTATTATTATTATTATTATTATTATTATTATTAAATATTCAATTAATAACTTATATTCTTTGATTTAAAAAAAAAGGATTTTCCATTTAATATTAACTTAGTACTACCAATGATCAGTTTTCTCTAACCTAAATTAATGATTCAATCAATTTGTAAGACTATCACCAGTTTCTCTTGTTTGAATTTTTTTGATGAACTACTCTACTAATATACGTGTATAATGTAGAATGTTAAATGAAATGGTTTTAAAATGTTATACACATTCTACATATCAATTCCAGATAATGATTCTTTGAATCACATGTTCATAAATTATTGTTATTAGCGTATGATAGGGAGACCCTTACAGGTATTTCCACCTAGCCTTTAAACCATGAGGACATGGTGATCCGTTTTAAAAGGTGTTACACGAAACATTTTTACTGTTTAGCGCTACTGAGAGTTTACACCAGATCTGATATCCCCTACCCTCTACGCATTAACGTCAAATTTTCCGACATTGCTACATAGTTCTGTTGGTGATGAATTTTGCGGATTTTTCAATCTATTCCTCAATTGTCTTTAACTTTAGGTCTATAAGAAGATCGGCGTCTCTGATTAAAAATCGCAACAGAACAGAACAAAGGTCTATAAGACAAAATAAAAAAGCGGTACAATTCATTGATTAAATTTACATATTTTAGCTTTAAATTCAGATAAAGCGCTTCAAGAAAATTTGGTAACTGACATTTATTTGGGTTAAATCGGTGGAAATTGATCTGGCTCTCTACAGACATCATTAGCTAACAAATAGCTTAAAAACTGGATGAACTGGAAGGTAGGAATCATTAGGATATGGTATTATTTATTCTGAAATGAAACTATTTCCAATGTAAGTGATAACTTATCTATACGAAACAGGTTATAATACAATAACATATTACACTTTTACATTTAAACTTTTACATTTTAAACTTAAACTATTTAACTTTTACAACTATATGAAAACTTATGTACATATAGAAAACTGAATGAATAATGTAATTCTGCTGGGCATAAATTTAAATTTATTATTTTCAAAGTAAATTCAGAGTGAATCAATGTAATGAGGTCAATCATTAGTGCCATTATTGCACATTACAATAGATTCAGAATTCTGGTGCAACTGAAGGATGATGATGATGATGATGATGATGATGATAACTTTATTTACCCTTAAGATTTAGGGTTCAGAAAAAGACCTCCATCGCTCCATCGAATCGCAACTTATTAGTCGGCTCTTGATCTCATCCATAATGGAATATGCTTCCGGCTTATAAATATTTATGGATAAATTTAATGATAGATTGGTGGAAGTATTATCATATTGCCGTTGAAGGGTTGGGGCGACTTTGACCTACCTAATTCCCCGCTCCAGGCACTAATTAATCACGTATAATGTCACAATCACCTTTCTTTCGGCTCAACCTCTTTCCTCTATTCTTTTGAAAGGTATCACACTTTCTCCTGTTAGATTGCTATTAAGATACTAGTAGGTTGTGCGATTTAATTGAATCTGGATTTCTAGAATGTGCAATAATCTAGTCTAAAATGTGTAATAATAAATTCAATTTAATTGTCTCTTTTTCTTATTTCTCTTCTTTGTCCTTTTTCTTCTTCTTTTCCACCTTCTATTTCTCCTCTTTCCCCTTCGTCTTATTCATTTTCCTCCTCACTCTCCTTCATCACCTTATCCAATAAATTATTCTTCAGCGTTAGAGTTTCTTAACAGAAAATAGCAAGTATCTGTTTATTATTTATAGGATACAGGGGCTTTGTTGACCTCGTTATTATTGACAAGCCGTATAATAATTCATTCATTTCCAGTACAAATATTTATTTATTTATTTTTCATTTATTCATTCATTTATTCATTTTATTTATTCATTTCATAACATACAATCAATGTGAATACAACAGGCTATTGCCCAAAACTGCTTTTCACAAAATTTCGAATTAGAATCAAAATCTTAGGTTAGGTTTGTTTCACTAACAATTTCGCCTTAATGCACAATAATTCACTAGTATTTTCAGAAAAAGAATATTAATTTTGATTTTACTTTTAACAAAACACCAACATAGTACAAAAAAGATTACTATAATTTTGAATTATTAAATTTCTGAGCCAATATGTTTTTATCCTCAAATTCCTTTAAATATCAGCTTAAAACGTAGTAAAAGATTCCTTTAGATTAAGAATTATTTCTTACATGATCTAGGAAAAGGATATGTGTATTTTGGTAGACAGTTTATGAAATACAAATTGACTACTGTCTGTTTTAGGTATTCAATATTGAAGTGGTTACTATAAGATCATCAACGTTTCCTATATAAAAGCGAGATTGATGTCGTAATTAAGGTGTCATTGTTGAAAAACGTTATGAAGATGGACTACAACAGGAAGTAGAGAACTAGATTTTGAGATGCACTCATGAAGATAAGAGATATGTTTCAGTTAAACTTCAGCTAATATGGGTCAATCACTGTAGATAAGATTTATGTTGAAAAATTAAATGTCTCATGATAATGATACGATAAAGGTTTTTTTGAATTTTTGTTGTAGCTATCCATAATAAAAATAGACTGCATCATAAATAATACAAACAATAGTATAAACAATTCTGGAACTGAAGGTTTTCCCTATCAAGAGTATAAAGACTGTACATAGTTAATATTTTGTACTTTTATCTGCGACCATGTCATAATGTATACATTACAGTTTCACAATTGATGCCAAAACAGCTGTCTTTTCGAAATGCTTTTTGAAACCCGTTGCATAATGAGCTCATTATAGTACAGGTTCTACATTATAACACGGGTTCTGGACCAATCAGAAGCATTTTTGATGGAATCAATATCGTAATTCAATATTGTGAAACTATCAGCTGATTTGATCAAACTGCTACACCAGCTGCTTTAACCTAACAATCTACTATAACTTCTCGTATTTGAGATGAGATGTTAGGTATCTCTGACAGTCACAGGTAAAATGAAATTGTTTTAATTAAATGTATACTAGTGGTCGTAGATAAAATAGTGTATGCAACGATTTTATTTGGCCATTAAAGCACTTGTGAGATATTTATAACACTCGCATTCGCTCGTGTTATAACTTACATCTAACTCGTGCTTTAATAAGGGTCAAAATAAAATCGTTGCATAAACTACTATTATGCCATATGCCACACAACATGAAAGGTACTGCTTTGTAACTAAATAATTTGCTCTAAATCAAATAAGTTAATGATGTATGTCACAAATGAGTCACGTTTTTCTTAATCGATAATGATTTACAACAGTACAACCAAAACTTACCTAAGAACTTGATAACAACGAAGGACAGGCAAATTATCTTCATCAAGCATTTCCTGTAACATTTCCATTATTCTCAGCTATCTCAGCAATTAGAACACTTCCGTCAGCATACCTGACAGGCGATGTACTGTACATTGATTTTGAGTTCCGACCCCGAGGTGTGTATGTTATAGCAACGCCTTGAAGCTAGCTCAGCAGTTGGTTGATGGGAGCGTCACGCTGCTATTAGGTGCTGCTATATAGATATAGAGTCACATGGAAGTGTGTCGCCTGTCATGTCAGAACACCACTAATCGTGTGTCTCGTGTCGTGTGTGAACTTTATTCTCGTGTCGTGCGTGCCGTCACTACGGTTTTGTCATCGCTGACCTTCGTGCAAATTCGTTAAGCGCTGCGACGCTACAGTTCTAACCGCATCCAAGCACCGAACGTGCCGAATTTAAACTGAACACAATTTCAAAAGGCATCCTAGTTTGGAGCAAGTTACTTTACACACTGTTATTGCTATGTCCGATATATCTATATTTCAACTGTCTAACTTACGCGTTCACTTTCCAAAGTCATTAATCTGTACACTTTGTATTGAAATTGAAATACATGATGGATTCATATCAAGTAACTTTGATACAACCCTTACAAAACTTAAGATATGGCTGTGCTTACAAAAGCTTGAAATATGAACTAACAAAAGTTAAAACACGATTGTATATGTTACTGATGTATTTACAGTAGGCCTACTCCAAATATGACGGTTTATTTGGGAAAGGGATCACGACTAATGATCTCCATTAAAAGAGATAAGAGATAAAGAGATTGTTATAAAGAGATAAAAAAGTAGAATGTTTCTGGTGAGCTATCCAACCGTCATTGTTATCTGCCAGCGCGGTTGGTTGGAGCGCTTGTCTGTGTTAAAGATAAGGCTCAGGCTAGCTTCGTTTCCTGCAGCCTTGAGTTCGAATCTCATTCAGCCGTGGATGTTTCTCATCATTCCCGCGTTCACCTCATTACCCTCGCACATGTCAGACTCATGTGGGCATCATCAGCAATAAAAAAAATGTCCAAGTAAATCTTTATTCCATAAACCTTTCAATTTAAGATAAGATTACATGATTTATTCATCACACAGCCTTGTGAATACTTAGGTAGTAATCCAAACAGTAACATGTCAATATGAATTCAACAATAATTACTAGAATACAATCAATCAATTTTTAAAAGAAGAAAACATTTTTTTTGGATAAATCAAAACAATTAGATGACTAGACTTGTAAGAGTTCTTCAATCTTATATGGGTTCTTCAATCTAAATCAATATATAATAATTTATATGTTGAAGTATTCATTCATCATTTCCCCTAATTACAAATCAAGTGCCCTCTAATGCAATAATTTTAAATTTCATAACGCTCTGCAGCCATTAGAATGAAGGTAAATGCATTTTAATAGGAAATTGACATTTCTGGTTGAGAATCATAAGACAATAGATTCAACATGTTTCATTATCAAAGAAGAGGTGAATGGGGGGGGGGAGAAAGAGTAGGAAAAGAATGAGGAGAAGGTAAGAGGGGTAGTCGAGATAGAAGGCAGGAGGAATGAAGTAAAGTAGGAGAGCGTGTTGGAAAGGTTAAAGGTGGAAAGGTATATAAGGTCGAAGTGACAGATTGGTTGCTCAATGCTATTAAGGCACTCCATAAGCTATTTAATGATCTTCTTCACTCTGTAAAAAATAATTTTATACAGTGTGAAGAAGATCATTAATTATTAAAATGCCTCCTCATTAGTCGACAAACCTATTAAACAATACTGCACAAACGAAAAGTACTACAAAAGCAACAAAATACGTCTCTTCAAAAAATGATTAAATTAATTAATTCATTTAATTTAATTGCTTGGAACATAAGATGGAGTTATCGTTACACTGATTAGATTAATTAAAAATCAGCTACAGTGTTTCAACGTTTTACAAGACGACTGTGCCAATTCTCCTCTTTTCTCATTAAATTAATTACTTTTTCTTACTTTGATAACATATAATTTGATACTTACTTTTACTTAATTATAATCATAAATATGTATTGTAAAGTAGTTTCTATATTAATGCTGTACTGCACCAAAAACACTCATTTACAATAATGGAGAATAATTCCTCTTGTTAGATTTCATGCTTCGGTTATGAGAGAAGAGATTTAAAGGGAGAGACTAGAAAACATATCAATTCTAAGTATAAAAACAGAATCGCTATTTTCTGGCATTGCCTTGAAGCTCTTGAGTGGCATATAAAACAACGCCAATGTGTGTCGATTGTTTCTAGTAAATTTTTGTAAGCTGGGTCACCAGAGATACAGTGGTACGGCAACACATTCCTAGACGTAGTTCGCTGCTGATATCAGGGAGCATAACGCGGGCCCGCAGTTTTTTTTTTCTTTCTATGAGAGTCTAAAGGGGAAGCGCCGACGACATCTGTAGTCGTATCTTACATTCAGAGGCACTTGCCTCTGCAGATGGAACTGCACCACGTTTCCACCTCATAAAGCCAATCCCCGGGGACACTGTAATTGTCCTTTCCCCTTTCCCCTGTCTTCTGCTCATCCCTTTGCTGTGCAATCCCCCTTTCGCTCCTGGGAATCGCCGACTATAGCCGTCAACAATGCATTGGCATTCAGAAACTAGTCTATGAGTGCGTCAGATCAATGGAGAAAACACTTCGTGATTCTACTCGCTATAATAAACCCTACATAATATAGCCATCAGTCTAGTAACTTTGTATTTTCATGTGCCAGTTATCAGGCTTTGAATCAGCATCTTTGAAGTCACACATCTTTTCCTTTCACATCAAAATTAAGCCTCACCCCAACTAATTAATATAGTAATTATGGCAACTAGTTTATAACAGTATAATTGTTGATCTGAATTGTTTTATACTTCTTAAATGGAGTCTCCAAGACGTAATCTACTAAACAAAACACATCGCCATTTATTAGTGGTATACTAATCCAGAATGAGAGACACTAAAGCTTTTTAGTTATTGGAAAAGAGGGATCCGGGTATTCTCATCCTGGCAGCTGTTTCTTTTTTGTCCATTGTAAAATGTAAATGCACGTTTAAAGATTATAGGAATTTCTGAATTGATTGTTTATGAAAAACAATAATTATTTAGGCAACTTGTTGATGAATTACATTTTTCAGAAACTGATTAAAATTAGACCAGTGGTAAAAACGTCTCAGTCAAAAACAAAGAATCCGCGTACGAGGAAGCTGCAAATTTTTTAATTATTTCATTTACGACTATGTTATAAAGTAGATATTAGTGTTTAAAAAGTGATGTCAAGAGCTTACTTCATACACGCCTGATCAAAACAGTGTTGTATAATGCAGCTATTATACAACAGGATTAACTTTTCGCCGCGGGCTCTAAACCAATCAGAACTCATGATTTGTTCAAAACAGTATCGTAATGAATATTATGCGATAGTCACATCAGCTGATTTAAACATTTATAAATCGAATTTAGATTTAATTGCAAGCATTCTATGCTATGTTGGATTGAGTAATTTATCAAAGTGATTGATTGATGAGTAAAATTAAAAATAAGTTATTGATGTTAGGTGTAGTTAAAATAGTGTATACAACGATTGTATTTAGCCTTAAAGCCACTCGTGTGATATTCAGGACACTCGTTTCATTCGTGCTCTAAAAAATCGATGCATTTTGTTTTCAAAAACCGATACATTTTTTAAAAAATCAATGCATTTTTTTCAAAAATCAATGCATTATTTTCCAAAAATCGATGCTTTTTTCAAAATGCGATGCATTTTTTCAAAACTTGATACATGTTTTTCAAAAATTTATTCCTTTTTTCAAAAATTGATGCATCTTTTTCAAAAATCGATACATAATTTCAAAACTTGTTGCATTTTTTCAAAAATTGATACATTATTTCAAAAATCGATGCATTTTTTTCAAAAATTTATGCACAAAGAAAAATAATAGGGTGAACTTGCATTTCATTAGTGGCTTGAAGGTAATCATAATACATTCGTTGCATAAACAACTAATAATTAACATATTCTGTCAGTTGAATAGTCGATGATTTCAGTAGACATAAAAACTTTCTCTTATTATAAATTGCCCCTCATTTGAATAGCAGATGATTTCAGGTGGCCTAAAAACTTTTATTCTGGGAAATAAGGTGTCTATTTTGTATTCTTATCCGGTGTGCATTAATTTGTAGGACACTCGCCTTGATCAAAAATTGAGACTTTGAATCCGCCTACATCTTCTGAATTCTTACGGCGATTCTGAAAGAAGCGACGATGTCGATGGAAGCAAGAAGAGATTACCTAATAACGAAACTTTATAAGTTGCCTACGGCTGGCTGAGGGACACAGCCATGCTGGATATTTTGCAAAAGCAAACTTAGTACAAGTTAATTATTATGCTTGAGTGAGTCCGAGTGAAACCGAAACTGCACTTCACCTGAGCAGTACTGCGGCGTCGCTTGTTCCGCAAATTAAATTACTGAAAATTAAACTTCTCATTGGATATTCCACTCTGTTTTTGAAATTGAGAACAAATGGGAGCAATCACATCAATTGTAATGTAGATTTATTCCATTTAACTTTATGTAGATAGGAGGATAAAATCCATGTCCTGATTGAACATTTCTGTGAGTAGGTCTAAATTTTGAGTAGGTCCGAAGTTTGCAATCGGAGCTCCTTTTCTATTTTAACTCATTACATAAATGTCTGTTTTAAATTTAACCATTGTAAATAACGGCATTGCATACTAAGTAATTGGGATAATCTATACGATGACCATCATCATGAACCAAGATGATAATTATTATAAATAGGCAAAGCTATGGTACAGATGGGTAAGGGTACACATAAGTCCACATAGGTCTAAGACCTGTGCGTGGGTAATGAATTGGATGATGGTGATTGATGAGTTGGACCTACATTTTTAGGTAGGCTCTGTATCACCGGGAAGTGATTTTACACCAGAGAACAGAGTCTTTTTGCTGGCCAATCCAATCAGTCACCCTTGACAATCCAAAGATGGCCCATGAGTTTCGTAGCTTATTTCTGATTGAATTGCTTTGTATTGGGCATGCACTTCATGTTGATATTCTCACATTTTGGCAGTCGCAAAAATTACTCTCTTCGGGACTGCAATTTATTGTGAGCAAGTGAGTAGTGTATCTGATCGTGGTGTCGGAAGTAAACCAATTTCTCCCTTTTCTTTTTCTCTCTTTTCTTCTCCTCCTTCCATACCATCATCTTTTTCTTTTTCCACCTTCTTCTTCTTCGCCACCTTTTCTTTTTATTCTTCTAAAAAAGTTGTCTCTAAAACGTTCTAGCCCATAGTAATATAGTGGTTGTAGTATATAGAAAAAAGTTGTAGCCTGCAGTAATGTAATAGCCTATAGTAATGTAGAGCCTACCAGCAATATAGAAAGATGGGTCAGAAGCTGCTGAGAAGTACACGAAAAACAAACTGTACGATCGCCTCCAGCAGTTCTGGTTGGTAGAGTGAAGTAGAGCAGCAGAAGTTTGAGGAAAAAGTAGAGTAGAGTTGACAAGAGTGGGATTCGAGTTGGGGTTTGGGGGCGGTGGTGGATGTGAATTTCCAAGTCGGGTTTGAAGTGGCACGGCGTCCGGGCATTGTCCCCAGGGTGAAATTAATATTTCCCTCTCACTTTGCTAGCAGTTCTCGACATAAACTTGGACACACGGGGCCAACAGATGTATTGACTTGTCCCACCTGCTTTATGGCGCTTTTAGTGCCTTGCTCAGCTTTTTTGCACTGCAGTTGGGTCGAGTGGGATGGGCTCATGAGGTCGTGGATGAGGGCGCTCCTCGCTGTCGGTTACATTCCGCAGCCTCACTCACGCTTTCCCTCTCGCTTTGGCACAGCCTTTTTATTCGACTCAAACGATTCAGGCCTCTCACCTATGACCAGAACCCTCCCTTACACCACCACCACCCCTCCCACTTCATCATCACTCCCACCTACACTTTCAAATATTTATAGCACAAGCGTCACATCTTTCCACCTCTCTGAAAAAAGCTTGAAAAACGTTCTCTTCTAATAACATTATTTCCGGTCTGGTTTTTTCATTATATAACACCGAGAACTCTGATTCACTGAAACTTTTACATTATTCGCACCATCCTTCTAAGCATGAAAAAGCATTCATCGTTTTTTATTATATCACAATATGACTGCACCCCTATAATAGCTATCACATCTCAGTTCAAAGTGCAATTTTCTTCGATTCGAATTTAAATAAATATTCTGCACAATCGAATGTAGCATAGTATTTTTATGAGAAAAATCAAGGAGAATTATTTCAAATTTCTTCTCTTAGGTTTGACAAGCTTTATTATCACTTACCCGGTGGTTCGGAACCCACCTAAAACAGTAGGTCCACCATGTTCCCCGTAACATGGCAAAACGGCGAGGTGGAACTACCCGTAAGGGTCTCCCCACCATTAGAAGCCATACGCTTATTATTATTTTAGGTTTGACATGAGATTTTGGATTAAAAATTGTGAGTTTGTTTATTAAAATTTGAAAGTAAAACAAACCATGGCTTAGGACTGAAACATGAACTGTAAACGGAAGTACAAAAAAGATAGAGAAATAATGAAGTATTTTCAATTTCAATGACAACTAATCTCGGCAATATTTGTTCAAAATTGAACCATTCGATAACACCTATTAAACTTTAAACACGTTTTTAATCAAACAGCACAAAGGATCTCAGTCTCAGATTGTTGGACAGAAAAAATAAACATAATCTCTCTTGCTGCTTAAGTACAGTATATCCTCGAAGTCTTCAAAGGAATGTCTCTCCAAGTATCTTTGTATAAAAAAGGCCTGGTATATACTGTATAACATTTAAAAAATAAATCTCTTATTTTGGTAGCCCTAAGATCACAGTCCTCACTCCGGGACTCTGCAATATTTTGAACAAGTGTGTAGTGTATTTGTTGGTGGTGTCGGATGAGAACTGATTTATTCTTTTCCATAATTATCTCACCCTCCTCCTCCTTCTCCTCCTCCTCATCATCATCATTCATCTTCACCGTCTTTTTCTTTTTCTTCTTCCGCCTCCTCCAACGCCTTTTTCTTTTCCCTTTTCTTTGCCGCTGCCTTTTTCTTCTTTCTTCACCTACTTTCCACAGTCTTTTTCATTTTCATCTTCTTATCCTCATCCTCATCCTCATCCTCATCCTCATCCTCATCCTCATCCTCCTCCGTTTCCGTTAAAAATAGCACACCTTAATACTCTTATAATAACCTCTTTTCATCCTAAAATACAAATAACTTCAATTTTAAATGCAAATAGAATAATCTCCTCTTTAACTATACCGGTACACTTCTACTTATTCAAGAATGAACGAATCTTTGTCCAAAATTATACATGCCATGTAATTGCATAACTTAGATTCTCATTACAGTAGTTGAAATCATTAAGACCATACAAATAAGATCATCATTCATCATTTCCAGCACTATAAAAATAGTATCATCCAAGTTTACTGTAGTATCTATCTGATGCTAATAGTTTTGTTCTTAACCTCACTATGCAAAAAATTTGTAAATTTATATGAATAAAAAATATAATCTAATCTTTTCATCTAACCTAATCCTTCTCTTTCTTCTCCTCCTTCTCCTCCTCCTCCTTCTTCTTCTTCTCCTCCTCCCACTCCTCCTCCTCCTTCAACTCCTCCTCTTACTCCTGATCCATCAACTTCTCTTTCTTCTCCCTTCTTCCCAACCTTTTTCTTCTACTTCTTCGTTATCTTCTCCTTCTCCCTCCTTCTTCTATCTTTCCTTGTGGTTGGAGACAAGCCCACACTCGCTTCTGCAGACTGCTCTCCACCGACGTCGTGCAATTACTGTGGCTTTTCTTCTCCGTATTCAGTACTGCTGGCCGTGAAGACTGCAAGTGTGAATTATTTGCTACTTGACACGAGTAGTGTGAGCTGTGTGCAAGCCATCAACGCAATTCTGTTTCGCTCTGCTAGCTTCGGCTTCATCATTCCTCCTCCTCCTCCTGAACCTCCCATCAACATCTAAATACCCCCTTAGAATACTCCTCCCCCACCCAAACAGACACATACGCATACCGCGGTCCATTATTATGCCTGGCATGGAAGCCGAACGAGGATTATGAACATGCTCTGCCCTTCTATCACAACTTTGAAACGTTATTGTTGTCGTTGCTGCCTGTATTAACATCCTGATAACATGCTTTCATTACTATTGCCTTCCCATCTCCTCCTCGTTCGCTTCTTCTTAATGCCGACTAATCCATATCCTGCCTACCGACTAAGTAAACTTTACCCCACCGTCTCTGTGTTGGTGTAGATGTGAGCACGCACACATTCCAACAAAGTGAAGCACCAACCCATAATCGATTACGTAATATGTGCAGTAGTAATACATAAAATTAGGAGGGATGATAATTAAATAACAGATAATCCGTGCCCTTCAAGTAGAAGAACAGGCTGAAAAGTGTAAATACAAATTTAAATTATATTATTGATCAATAACATGGACATCCTATAACAGTATTATTCTACTAATCAGTTGAAGTTATTAACCTACATACAACCTTTTGATTTTCGTTTCAATCTTGTGAAATTAACAGTTAACTATCAATTTTTCAGGAAATGAATTGTTTCACTTTGTTGGATTATGTTCCACATTTTATATTTTGTGGTGCGTGTGAGGGACTATGGTGGGGAGAGCAGAGCGCATAAAGTGCTGGCTGACCTCTCCCATAAAATTCAGTCTATAGGTGACCCATACGAAGGGCACACGTATATTTGTGAACAGGATATTCTATTTTAATCGTATATTATTTTATCCATCATGCAGGGATTGAACCCCCCTATGTTTTTTATACAGTCCATTTTATCTTGTGTTCAATAATACGTGAAAATCAATCTATCACAGTGTTGAGTCATTACTTATTACCCAGAGACAATATTTTTCACATTTCTTTTGAACGAATAAATGGAGAACTAAACTATATTGTATATTAGTTTTTGTTAAAACGAAGTCGTTATCAGTCGTTCTATATTGCATCTGTTCTTTGTCTGAATCAAGAATATATTTATCTTATCATCTTCATCTGATCCAAATTCTTCGAGAGGGCAGAATTTTGATTTTGAGATGTAGTCTAAATATTCGAATTGACAAACCATAATGTTTTTGATCAATCTTTCTCTTCCAGTTAACTAAAATTCTAATCAGAGAAATATAGATTGAATATTCATATTGTAATCAAGCTTTGGACATCTTGAGCCGGTAATGGCATAATAAATCTTGAATCGATTATTCTAATTCACGTTTTGAAATCTTCAATGATGAGTCCCCGAGGGGTATTGACGACAAAGGTTACAAATCATGGAAGTAATTACTGGAACTTGTGAGTCTAATTTTTTCTTTCTAAAGCGATCGAGAAATGATGAGCGAAGTCCGCCTGTCTAATTATGATGCAGATGATGCGGCTGCTGCTGCCTCCACTGCTACTATCTAGCGGATACGCGGTGATCGGATGTGCAGCGTTCTTTGATAAGTGAAAGAACAGCGGGGAGACGTCGACGGCACATAATCGAATCGAAAATAATGATGATGAAAGGAACAGTTTCCAACTAATTCCTTTGCGCCAAAGCAGACGCAAATTAAAACGATTTGCGAATTAATTTCGAAGCTCGGTTTCATTTTTTCCGCTAACGAGATAATTTTTGTGCGGACAAAGAAAGCGAGGATGGCTGGTTTTTGGAGATGACTTTTAATTTGGAGCCAACAGTTTGTCAAATGCCTCCTTTTTTCGGCGAGACTGCCTGCCTCATTCTCAGCTTTGATTACATTCAAGTCCATAGAGAGAGGCCTGAGCTGTTTCCACGCTACGTTACTATGTCACGCTTGGCGTGAAGCATGTTATATTAGTGACAGGGAGCAGTCAAATGGAGCGTTTCATAGGGCCTACACCGCTTTAAGGGAATCGATGTTGCTCGGCCTAATTAACTATTCTCGCAACAAAATGTAGTCAATTCCGCCCAGTTGAGGGTATCATAAAGACTAAAGTACTGGAATCGCTTACTTCCCATTTGTGTTAGATGTGCCGATCTGTTAGCATTCAGTTTATTAACTACTTATACACTATAAAATGATCACTTCATCCTTTTATTGTATTACGATATTTTTGTTACAGAATTGCAGTATTTTGGCAATGAGAAATGATTAAAGTGCTTTTAATTAATATACATTAATAGACAATGTGAAAACTTTAAATATACAATATGTATTATGTGTATATAATGCTATATGCACACAGGCACTAATGCACACAGTCTATAGCCTAATGAGGAATGCATTTAAAATTTTATTGTATTCTATGTATTTTCTATTTTTATTTGAGTATTAAACGTATTTGAATATATAATGAGAAATCATTAAAATGCCTGTTAATTAATATACATTAGTGCACAGTATGAATACTAAGAAAATATACAGTATGATATATACAGCTGTATATAATGCAAGTAATGCAATAAATTTTCTCAGGGCAGTGTATTTCTCAATCATATGTGCCGTACAACTATTTTGTAAACCACTGTTTTAATTTTATCAAATACTTTGCTCTTTAATAAAATTTTAAATTGTTGTGCTCTACAATAAAAAGAATCGCCGTTCTCGTGTAGCCTATACACTGGCAAAATTTTTCCTGCTAATTCAGTCGTTTATCAGTGTAACGCTGGCCGTTGATTTATGCCACACTCAACAGCTCTGGCTGCACAGCGCTCCATGTTCGTTATTAATTTCCCTTCTGTCGTTGGAATTTGGTGTGCTGTCGCCCAGTTTCCAACACACTCATAATATAGTGAGTGAGTGAGAGAATGGAAGAGAGTGATGGAAATGGAGAGAGGGTGATATAGAAAGAGGGAGAGAGTGCGTGAGAGTATGATGCAAACGCGAGCACAAAGTGAGTTAATGCTAATGACTCAGCCACTGGCTCTGCCGAACCAAGCGCTAGCTGTTAAGCTGTTAAATGGGCAACTTCTAGCCTAGGTGGGCCATCCATAAATCGTCACATTATTTACCAAATTCACCCAGAGGAAATACTGTTCGTAGTTTACAAGAGAGATGTAACCAACAGTTCAAGTGAAGTTGCCTAAGTCTAGTATGACTTCAATATCAATACAATATAGTAGCTTTCTGTAGGCTTACACCAATGATTGTGAATAGATTTGCCTTTGGATTGAAGAGAGTGCTTAATCATTCATATAGATATACAAAAGTGAATTTAAATTCGAATTGTATTGACAACTCCCTAATATAGCATTTTTCTTATCAAACTCGTTGGAATTTGGAGTGCTGTCCCCCATTTTCCAACACACTCATAATATAGTGTACTGATGTATGATATAGTGTAACAGTTTGATGGGTTCGGTAGAAAATCTATAAAAATACATGAATTAAATAGAAATATTGCAATATATCAATAATACATATACAATAACTGTCCATGCAAATTACTTGTGAATCATCTATTTAGCAAAGAAAATCAAAACCAATAAAAATGATTCGTTCAAAAGACGAGAATCGATTTTTGGAGCACTATTTTGAGTAGCATTAAAATCATAATTGATCGCCAATGAAAACAAAGTTTGAAAGACTAAATATCTATATGTTTAAGATGTTGCTGAAGTAAAATAATAGTAGTGCATTGTAGAATAATAGTCAGTAGGAGATTTTAACATCCCAATCAAATCATATGGAAAACTGATGGAAATTGATGATTTTCCAAAATGAGGGGTGTAAAATCTTACCACAGGAGTATTAAATCCAATGTTCAAGGTTTTGTGACTGAATTTTAATTATATTCCCGAAGAACTTTGATTACCTCTTTTATTACAGAACAGTGTTTCACCTAGACTAGAGATTAATCGCATCAATCTTAGTTGATTATTTGATCATCAGCGCAATTGTACTTCACTAGGCTCGTAGGCCATTGACATTCGTAGTCAGTACATTAATAATTGTTGAATGCCCGGTTGCAAGAACGCTCATTAAAGGTGGGTTTAATGAAGTATCAAATTTAATCTCGCATCAAGAACTTGCTACTTGCTTGCTAATTTCTCATCAGATAGTATGATGAATATTCAACATATTATTGGAATCAGCAAAGCAGGATTCAAGAGATACAATAGATTCAACTGATCGATGATTTTGTACGTTCTTGCAACCAGCTTGTGTAAACTATACTAGAAGTACTATATTCGTATTTATCTACTGTGCTACGTATAGTAGAGACCGTATTGGTCGGCCTGTGTATTGCTGATTAAAGTGGCTCCAGTCCTTACTACAGGTGGTTGAAAATCTTGATATGCTTTTGCTAAGTTCATTTATGCAGTTGCTTCCTTGCTGGGGAGAGAATCGTTGCCGGGGCGAATGCGAGCGAACGTTGTTCACAAAAGTGTTGATGATTCGTTTCCTCGACAAGCGTATGTAATCTGCAGTTGGTGGCGAGGGGGTGAGTGGGGGTTGGTGTACTGTGAGGAGGGGGAGGAGAATGTTTCAGATGGAAGCGAGAGATAGGATGAAGCGAGAAATTGGAAAGTAAAGATGAAGCGAGTGCTGTGTGGCTCAGGCTTTGGCCGGGGCGTGTGAGCGCAAGTGCGCGTGCGGGCAGCGAAAGGGTTAGGAGCGGAGCGCCGGGTTCACGGCTGGGTATTCGGAAATACTGCAGAGCACAGCCAGCACAATAATAATATAGTGTAATCTAAATTGAAATCATGTGTGCCTCCACCACTAGTGCTCAGCCACTGTTAAATCTAACAACTCGAATGAAATGGAAGACCAACTTGCGCATGCGCAGTTCTTTGCGCGCTGCGTCGCGACGCTATTTCGCTGATAACATGCTCAGCTCGCTCTGACAAGAGTTATGACCGCTGGAGCTCTTCTGCCAACAATAATTGCTAAGCTACGACCGGACGCCCGTTATAGGAGAGCGGCCGCCTCTATACAAGAACAACAGCACATTACCATTTCCGACTAACTTATTCTGTTTCAAATATGATGATAAAACTTGTATAACAACTTAACCAAATTACGCACGCTAGTATATGCCACCAAGTGTCATGATCAGCTGTTAGTTCAAACCCAAATTAGTTTATATTTTATGCAGTTAAGAATGTGCGTTTTATGTGCATCGGTTTTCTTTTTAAATAGAGCAAAATTTCAAAATCTATTATTCATTTTTTCCTAAGTAACTTACATGACTCTTTTCAGAATTAAATTTTCTACAAATTTAATCAAGAAAAAATACACCTTTATTTACCATTTATGAAAGTAATCTTACATTAAACACAGAAATGTGTTATTTCTTTGCACCAATTCTTGTGTTTTACATAAGATATCTCTAATAGTATTGCATTTAAAGCTCTGAAACTAATTTTATTCAATTTTTCAGATAAAAAACCATATGAAACAATAGTATTTGTATCTTTATAACCATTTTAAACATTTTTATTCGGCCTTACTTCACCGAGGGTACTGGGTTCTAGTTCAGCCGAACGCGATAGAGTAGACATCGTAGTGCTAACATCGTAGTTTATTTCGTAGTTTCGCAGTATTGTGCAGTCAGCATTTTTTTGTCGTTGTATTTTCTAACATCGTAAATTTAAGTGTTATGAACTTGTTAGTGTCAAAAAACTCCAATAATGGATAAGCCGGCGAAACTTCGTTCACCGGTCAAATTACCATCTTTCTTGGCACCCGAATTCGAGGAAGAAGATGGAGATCAGGACCAAATTAGTAATGTAATAAGCATAGAGAGTCACAGCCTCAACAACGTAGGAGAAGTTGATCTAAATCCGGGCAACATATCCACCATCATCGACCAGAGCCTTATGGAAGACGTGGGAACTCTTCTCGACCTGTACTCTGACCTCATAAACTGGGGTAGTGAAACCTTTAAGAAAAAAAAGCTATCCAGAAGCGATTTTGATCAATATAACTCGCTTTGCAACAAGCTTGCAATAATAATAACCAGAGTTGAGACGAGACGCACCACTCCAACCAAGGAAGAGAATGAAGTGGCAACCAGGCTGTAGAAATTGGAAAAAAGTGTGAACCAGCTCTCAACTGAGATCATCAAAGTGCAGTCTACGACTACAAGATCGTTTGCTGAGACGGTCCAGCTTCCAGCGAGAATGAATAAGGACGTGAAGCAGCAGCCTGAGATGAGACAACAACTGCGGAAGATTGTGGAAAAAAATAACATTGTCATAGTGAAACCAAGCATAATGGAAGGTAGTGAAAGTGAATCTAGTGATAAAATCCGAAAATCTCTGAGGAAAAATATTCCGAAAGAGGAATCTTTGAAAATTAAGAAGGCAATGAATGTGCGTGGAGTTTTGCTAGTAATGGATCCATCTGAGGATAAAAATAAAGTGTTAGGGAAAAATATAGTGGAAAATAAAAATTTCAAAATTAGCGTACCAGAACTGAAAAAGCCAAGAGTCATCATATATAACGTCTCAACGGAACTTGATGAGAGCAATCTGAAACTAGATATTTATAATAGGAACTTCTCTAGCACAATAGATTAAAAAAAATTTGACCGGGATTTTTCCCCATTGTTTAAAGTAGGACAAAAAAGTAAAGAGCATACTCATTGGGTGATTGAGTGTTCTCCGGACATACGGCGAGAAATGATCAATAAAGCGCGTATATACGTGGATTGGTCGTCTTGTAGGGTTAAGGACTATGTTTCGGTCTCCCGCTGTTTCAAGTGCCAAGGTATTGGACATGTTGCTAAATACTGTAAGAGCAAATCCCAAATTTGTGGTCATTGCGCTCAAGAGGTTTCAAAATATGTCCTAATAAATCACAGGGCCCCACATGTGTCAATTGCCAAAAACAAAAAAATGAGCACAAGCATAGAGTCAATGACACTAACTGTCCAATGTACATTAAAGCAATCCAAGCACTTCTAGATAAAACCGACTATGGTAAATAAAATTTTCATTTTAGAATCGAGGCCAATTATTATTGATTTATTTGTTGTTTATGTGATATGTCAACTGACAAAAAATGGGAACTGTAATTAAATTCCAGTGTATTGTTATTCATTTGCTGATTCAATGACTGAAATAATTTTTTCAGACTTGGATGATTCACTCATATACTATCACAATAATGACACAATTGAAGTAAACGATTTTTTCTCTTTCAACCCACTAAATTATCATGGACAGACACATGGACCTTTCAATATTATTCACATGAATATACGTAGTATTAAGAAAAACTTTGATGAATTTCTTTATTATATAGGCAATAGTAAAACAAGTTTTGATATAATTGTTCTTTCTGAAACTTGGATTGACAACTCTTTCGAATTTAATTTTAATATCGATGGCTATACTGCAATTAATCAAAGCAATAAGTTTACTAAATGTGATGGGCTGTGTATTTTTGTGAGGAATGAAGTTATGTTTAATAGGATAGAAATAAAGATTGACTTTGTAAACACAATCTGTCTGGATTTTCAAACTGATGAAAAAAATTTCAAATTAATAGCCCTTTATCGATCACCTTCTTTAAATATAAACGAATTTCTCAACAGTTTAGATTCATATCTACGGTCAATAAATACTGATAATATTATCTTAATAGGCGATATAAACATAGATATAATACGGAATGATAATTTGAGTAATGAATAAATTATCTTGGTGTAATGCAACTTAATGGCTTCAAATCATATATAAATAAACCTACACGATCACAAAACAATAGCAATACTTGTATAGATCACATATTTTTCAAATCAAGATCTTTCAAAATGGACGATACATTCGCAGCAATAATCAAAACTAATATCACTGACCACTACTGCACTTCTTTCCATATAAAGTGCACCTCTGATATGGTCGAGAAAAATACGCCAGATAAAACTAAACTAGAAAAAATTAACTTTGAAACATTAAAAGAAGACCTGAAATATGAAAATTGGGATGGCTTGAAAATCTCGAATCTTGATAACATTGATGAAATGGTTGACACATTTATCAATAAACTCAAGTCTTACCTTGACAGACACACGGATATTGTACAGTTATCACATAAAAGAAAGCCCATAAAAAAATGGATAACTCCAAGCATGGTAAGTGCAATGCATAAAAGAGATAAAATTGCTAGAAAATTAAAAAAGCAACCTCATAATACGACACTAAAAGAAGAATATAAAAACTATAGAAATACATTAAATAATATTGTCAAAAATGCGAAAATTGAATATTTCAATAATAAATTCAACTTAAATAGGGGTAATACTAAAAAGACATGGGAAAACATCAGAGAAATTTTAGATATAAATAAAAAGTCTAGGACAGAACCAGGTCTCGATGCAGGAATATTCAATAATTATTTTGTTAATGTTGGAAAAAATTATGCTAATGTCTTGAATAACAATAAAAATAATAATGTAGTCATCCCACAGCCTCCAAATACTGCTCCAGTTAGTAGCTCTTTTCTACATCCTACAAGTAATATGGAAATTTCTAATGCTATAAGTGAACTGAAGAGTAATGCTGCTCCATGTGAGGATAAATTCACTGGTCATTGCCTTAAACAAATAGCTCCTTACATTGTTGAACCACTAAAAATAATAATAAATAAATGCTTCAGTGAAGGGTACTTTCCAAAACGTTTTAAAATAGCTAAAATAAAAATTATTCACAAAGCAGGTGATAAGTATAACCCCAAAAATTATAGACCTATTAGCCTACTTAGTAATTTTGCAAAAATAATAGAAAGAATTTTGAAAAAAAGGTTAACACACTTTCTAATACAAAATAAATTCATTTCCGAAAATCAGTTTGGTTTTCAGTATGGCAAATCGACTAAGAATGCTCTTATGTTACTTACTAATCTAGTTAATAATAATTTCAATAATAACATTGAAACCTTGGCCATTTTCTTGGACCTGGCCAAGGCTTTCGATACAATACCTCATGCATCATTAATAGATAAGCTTGAGGGGTGTGGTATTCGAGGAATAGCTAAACAATTAATCACCAACTACCTAGATGATAGAATACAAACTATGTCCTTAAATAATAAAATTGATACTAGAAACTTAACAAATTTTGACCTCCCCCAAGGTACCGTTATATCTCCCTTATTATTTCTTATTTATTTAAATGATTTACTCAAGATAGATATTCCAAATTGCACCAAAATATCATTTGCTGATGATACTGTGTTGATATTCACAGGTGAATCGTGGAATGAGGCATATGACAATGCTAATGAAGGATTAGCCATGGCTAAGTCTTGGTTTGACAATCACACGCTCACTTTAAACCTGCTTAAGACAAAATTTGTTGCATTTTCTCCTACCAGAAGTGGTGAACCTCCACCTGGCTTACACATAAAAATACACAACCATGATATTGATACTTCTAGAAACCAAAACAATTGTCTCTGTCAAACTATAGAAAAAGTTCACTTTCTAAAATATCTGGGATTAATGGTTGATAGTAACTTGAAATGGAATTTTCATCTACAGCATCTAATATCTAAATTAAAGTATCTTATCTACATATTTTATAAAATTAATAGGTTAAATGACATCAAAATTATAAGAACCATATATCATGCCTATGGCCAATCTTTGGCCATAGGGGGGCACCTTTGACACACATTTCAATAAGATATTCAATTTACAGAAACATTTGATTAGAGCAGCTTTAAGAAGACCCAGATTATATCTCAGCAAATGTCTATTTGTTGAATTTAAAGTTCCTATGCTTAGACAGGTCTTTGCTAAAAAAAATTATCACTCTTATTAATAAAAATAAAGATCTTCTCACAGTAAATACTAACTTACACAATATACGTCCATCTGCATTTAATGTTTATAATAGATCATTCACCAGATTAACTTTTTTTTTTCTTTTTTTTTTTTTGAGGATGAAGCCCACATAGGTCTGAGACCTGTGCGTGGGTAATGAGTTGGATGATGGTGATTGATGAGTTGGACCTACAGTTTTAGGTGGGTTCCGAACCACCGGGAAGTGATTTTACAGCAGAGAACAGTGTCTTTTTTGCTGGCCAATCTAATCGGTCACCGTTACGAACGGGACCTACGAGAACGCAGCTTATCTCTCTGATTGAACAGATACCAGCTACGGCTCGTGGCTATCACTTCGTGTATAAATAAACACCAATTCACATATTACATGGAGTACCTTGCCAATATAGTCCCCAGTCACTTCATAAATAGTAGATTTACTAAGAAGCTCAGCACTGAAATAGATGAATGGATAAAAACTAACATTTACTACAAAATAGTTTAATGTATTCTTAATAGCATGTCTCCTTTCCTTTCCTGAATTTTCTTTCTTTTTTTTCACTTTCTTGCTTTTCTGAACTTACCTAAATTTTGAACTCACTGCTGGCGATCAAGTCCTACTTCTGCCAGTAGTGCCGTATTGCATGTATAAATAGTTATGTTTGGATTTGTTATTAACTTTAAGTATGCATGTTCTTTGTTTTGCTTCTTTGTTGATATTTTGTGTGAATATGGTCAATAAATGAAAAGTTGAAAATTTCCACTAGCCGTATAACTCGCTAACGAAGCGTTTTCAGGCATATGTTTATATGAACTTTTTTTCTTATATTTAGCTATAGAATGAGCTCCCGAGAGATTGCCGTATAGTTTTGAATCACCCTGCATATTTGTAAATGCTATAAATAATGAGCATATCCTACAGGTATATTACTCGACTTGGCTTATTTTAAGACCGTGTGATGGAAATAAGATATAATAAATTAATAAGTCCTACCTTAATTCTGGAACCTCCTTCTCCTGCCACCTCCAGGTGCAAATTGACACTTCTTCCGACTTTGAATGGCCGAGATAATAGCCCTTTTCGACCAGCAGAATTTGGCTACCACTCCAAAATTTCGATAACTCAACAAAGTTTTTAACTCCCCGGATTGTGACTTTATCAAGCTCTCGAAGATCCTGGGTTGTATGCCTTGCACCCTACTGGCCGAAAGAACCGACATGCTGGCTGTCCAGAGTCGAACACCCCAATCATAATTTTAATCAAATATTTATATAGTCCATTCGCTTCTTTCAATGCCAGAAAAAGAAGCTTAACCTGAACAAGATCGATTAGTGACACGTCCTTACGTACACACAAAAATTAAATACATTCAAATAATTCGATTGAACGTGCCACTATAGACATTGTCGATCCTATGACCGTCATTTTTCGTACAACAATAGTACGTGCCTTGAAATGAACAGAAGTGGTTAACAATAGCACATCGGTTCCCTTTTCTTGACTAAAGAATGAACGAAGTCATTGGAGTTGAGAATGTTACAGAGGAAAAGTGAGATTCGAACAAAATTAAAAGTCTATTTTATGAGAATAAATGATTTAGTTTAAGCTAAAAAAAAATAATTATCTAATAATATTTTGAAGGTTAGAGTTGTTCAATAAAAAATAAGAAACACATTATGATGTAGAAAATAGGAGTGTCAAGTGACTATTAAAGTGTATCCCAGAGTGATAAGTGTCAATGAGTGAAGAGCGATACCATATTGATTGGTTGTTTAAGTGACTTGATTTTTTATGGACAATAGACAGAACAATGGATTACAAAGAAAATATTAATTATACAGTTATATAGATTACGAAAAGGAATCCATTGTTATTCATTGTTGAATTTGATTGTAATATAATGTCTTAATAAAATAGTCTTTATGGGAAGTGATAGCCACGAGCCGTAGCTGGTATCTGTTCAATCAGAGAGATAAGCTGCGTTCTCGTAGGTCCCGTTCGTAACGGTGACCGATTAGATTGGCCAGCAAAAAAGACACTGTTCTCTGCTGTAAAATCACTTCCCGGTGGTTCGGAACCCACCTAAAACTTTAGGTCCAACTCATCAATCACCATCATCCAACTTATTACCCACGCACAGGTCTCAGACCTATGTGGGCTTCATCCTCAAAAAAAAAAAAAATAAATAAATAAAAATGAAGAAATCGGATTTTTCTAATTCTCAATAAAAATATCAGGTATGACAATGTATTCAACCAGTGAAATACCGTACATTGTTCCTATAAACTAAGACGTAAACTTCCTTTACTTAGCATAAAACTCATTAATGCTATAAAAAGATCCTTCAACAGGGAAGGATCTAAGTCTAGCCTTAAAAATAATAGTCTTAGAATTGGGAGGGAGCATCTCTTATTTTTCGAGGTTTTTTCAAGAATTTTGGACCAATATAAATCATAGATATTACTTATTTACTATTAATACTGTATTTCTATGCTATCATATCATGCGTTCGCACAGCAGCACAGACGAATTTTCTGAGGGAGAAGTGTGAAGGAAGCAGTACTTGAAAGCTTGAAGGAAATGTAGTATTTGATATGGACAGCCGTAATGGTAGTCAAACGCTGTAACCACCACTTCATGACAATCACGAAATACTGTAAAATTGTTTAAATTGTAGAATTATACAAACTAGAATTATACGCTAAACAGATGAACTAGAACAAATACTGAGATGTATAGTCGTTTAACAGATCTCCTCTCTAAATGGTGCGTGAGATTGCTGTGAGGAAGGGCATTTGGCCAAAGAAATCAATTCCACGTGAGTTTCTTTTTTTTCTTCTGATGCCCACATGAGTCCGAGACTTGTGAGTGGGTAATGAGGTGAATGATAACACACATAAATGCCTGACGGTGCAGCGGGATTCGAACTCTTAAACGACAGCAATCTGAAGTTGCGACGCCCCATCCAACTGCGCTAAGCGGCACGCCATTACTTGGGACAAGAAGATGGAAGGACGGCTCAGCATGCACATAAATTAAGCTTCATAGAAGTTTCAAGAATAGAAAATTAAGATGTAGAAAAACATTTATTATTATTTGAAATTCAATGATTACATTGTGTCGCAGTCACAGTACACTGTTGCCAGTGTTAACTCCTCTAATAATCTTCTAATGCAGACAGATGATAACATGTTGTGACTAGTTTAATCAAAATCAAATTCATACCATTTCAAAAACCCCGTAACCGTGAAGCGTAAACATTAATACTGCAATATACTTGATGTGAAACAACTCCGCGTAACAGCCCATTTTACTGTTATTATAAATGTAATTGAATGAGCCTTAAAAGATGTCATGCAATATCCAGCAGCCGCTCCAGAAATTAATAATGGATTTCCATTTCGAAATCTCGCTAATGGTCCTTGAAAGAGCTTTATAATTTTGAACGCCTACTCTTTTAAAAAGCGGCGTGTTTCATGTGTGTCTGTGTTAATAATATATGATGACAGTGCAGTGGAGGCATCAGAATATGCGATATCCGTTGCCGAGTCATTCATTCCATGTCAATCCAACACATTTTTTCTCCACAATCACAGATTTTGATGAAATTTGGTATAATTTAATTGGGTGATGAGATTTAGAAAAATGCTCATCAAATGTTTATTCCAATCAGTTTTCGAGTAACTGCTATTCAAAATTTTAGATAAAACAAAAAATGAAACCGACTTCAGTGAAATGATGAAAATTAAATACTCACGTGTGTTAAAAAGTTTAAATTAAAGTATTAACTTTAAACTGAGAAAATATTAAATTTAATACAAGTAACCTTTTGCAGTCGGCGCCAAATTTTCCATAAACTTCCAAAATATAACATCAAATTTCTTATAATTTTCATAAAATATTTGGCGCCAAATCAAAAGATTACTTGTATCAAATTAAAAATTTTCTCAATTTAAAGTAAATACTTTAATTTAAACTTTTTAGTACACCTGAGTATTTAATTTTTATAATTTTATTGAATTCGGGTTTTGTTTTAAAATTGTTTTATTTTAAGCTATCAGTTGAATATTCAAACTTAGAAATATTTAAGCAAATTAGTAAATCGATACGATCAATATTACGTATTAAGTCAAGTAACTAAAAATATGACTAAGAAAAGTTATTAAACTAAGTAAAATCCTTCAACTTATTTATTTAATTTTAATCAGTCCCTTATTTAGTGTACATTATTTAGAATTTTCAAACTTTTCTCATATTTAGGCTACTTTGTGAGACAACTTCTTGTTGATCACATTTCCGAATATCAAAATGGGAAGAGAATGGGCTGGGAGAATACTATTCAGATGAGCCTTGAATGCTAGATCGACTTCAAAAAGCATAATATTAATAAAATTGAAGTATAGTTATACACATAACTCATTCACTGGAACTAAAGAAACATTTGAATAATCTCTTTAGAGATCCGCACGAGCATTCGAACCCATATTTAAAATAGAACACAATCGGCAACTTCTTTTTTGTAGATTACGTCTTGGAGACTGCAGTAAAGGAGTATAAGGCAAGGCAGATCAACAATTATACTCTTATATACACTAGTTACCATAATTACTATACCAATTAGTTGGGTTGAGGCTTGATTTTGATGTGAAAGGAACTCTTGTATACTATGAAAAGCTTTATCAACTAAATATTTTTTCAATTGTTTTTGAAACATTTCTGTATTTACAAGTCTTTAAAAACTGTGGTAGCTTGTTGTAGAGTTTCCTACCAATATAACTAGGCTTTTGTTTGAATAAGCTACTATTGTGACTCACTAAGTGATAATCTCCTCGGCTTCTTGTATTATAAACGTGTACGTCAAGATTTTGGTTAATATCATTCGTTTTTATACACATATAAGCTTCATACACATATAAGCAGGGTACAGTTAGAAGACTAGTCTCTTAAACAACGGCCTACATGAAACTAATCTATTTACTCTTCCATGCACCCAACCGCTTTCTTTTGGATCTTAAACACCCTCTCAAGGTTTTGTTTTGATGAATTACCCCATACTAAGATAGCATACCTAATATGTGACAGTAAGAGCCCATGGTATTTACATAACTCAGAAATTAAGGTGAACGTAATTTCTAGATCAATAATTTTCATATAGGATGTAAATGCTGGAGTTGTATGTGTGAAATCTGGAGCTAAGCATCGGCTAAAATTCAGTGGAGTACAAAATTAATGTAAACGAAATTTCTAGCAGAATTTTCAAATAGGATGTAAATGCTGGAGTTGAATCTGAAAAATCCGTAGCTAAGTACCGGTTGAAATCCAGTGAAGTACAAAAGAATGAGATTTGCGGAAATCTACTTTGATGGAAGCAGCTGCTACAGCAGGCAGCCGTGTAAGTAGCAGTCTGCGGTTAGTGAATCTGGCAACATAGCAGCCTGTGCTTCAGCTACCAGCCTCCATAGGCCGGTCTATGGAGCCTCCTCCATAGCCTAGCAGTTGTCGGGAGCAATTCGGTTAAGTTTAGTCTCCCCGCTGCGCATTCTCTTTGTGACCGAGATAAAAGCCGGATTAATCGAATTCCTTCCGAGTATAACTCTGGCCGAACAAAGAGATAGAAATAAAAGAGACGGCAAGTGCAAGTGGGGTCCGACGATTTATAGCTGCAAGTCCTTCTGACTTAACAAAATATTACCTGCCCTTCCTGAAAATAGAGGGTCACTTCTTATTAACAGTCTCAACCGAGGCCATTCTCCCCCTCCCCTTTCCATCCTTCTACATTTCCTTTCCAAGCGTTTTTCGCCATCAGCTTTCCGAACACTCGAAATTTCCTTTTATCTACTGCATACTTTTTTCTACTGTGTGTATAACTCGAGAATTGTGAAAGTAAGCTTGTGGTATTTTAAACGTAGAAATTAATTGTTACATTTTGTTATCTCTAGGTCTATTCAATTGCAATTGAAGATTAAAAAAAAAAAAATTAAAAGTAGTTCAATGTGAAGTATTAAAGAGAGAAAATTTTACTTAAAAGTAGCTTAAATAATCGTAAACAGAAAGTGAATAAGAGTATTTTTAAGTAGCTCGAATAATAGTGAAAGAGTTAAACATGTAATTAAATTGTTCAGTTTTTCTGTACTCCAATAATTGCGATAATTATAATATTTTTTTTTTTAAATTGAGATATTATTGGGTTTGACACAGAAATAATTTATCGCACTGAACATTATCTGCTCATTCTCTTCTTCAGAAGCTAAGGAAAAATTTTGATGAAGTCGAAAAATCCGTTAATACTAGCACAACTGTAGATGGCGAACTGAAGCTCTAAGTTTTATCTGTGAATCTGCCTGAAATTCTAACAATTAGTCGTTGAATAGATAGGATCTAATGCAGAGTAAGGTGGAAAATTTGCAATGTAAATCCAACGTTTAAATACTGTCTACCACAAAATATTCTTAATGTGTTACAAGAAAGAGTAAACTTTCTACAATATTTGAAAAGGATTGAATCAATTCTCTAACGAAACTTGTTGGAAAAATCAATACTCTCAAGTATGAATTGAGTAAAAAAAAAATTTTTTCATCCTTTCGTTTGTGTGGGCACGTAGTGTGAAAAACTTCGGGTTTAGTAGTCACGCTGCAACTGACTTGCCTGAACAAGGATCAGTTCGATTTAATAATAATAATAATACTAATGAGTATATTTAAACCGGCAATTTATATTTAGTTATATTTTGAGTATATTTTGTTAATAAAATAATGATTGTTTGGTACAATCACACCCCAGCAATTTTAATGTTGTGGAACTTTTCCATAATAAAAATGAGAGAACAATAATGCTGTTTTGTTGTCTCATTCCAATCAATTCTACCGTTAAACTTCAAGGACCATGGCTTCGTGACATAAGCTGTCACATCCTCAGTCTACTGTCATGTCCTAAGTCGAGCTGAAGATGTGGCAGGTTATGTCATAAAAACGTAGTTCTTAAATAAAATCAAACTGGTGGAATCGAGATTTGTTTTTCACGGTTTATGTTGTTTGCTATTCGCACTCAATGTTCACTCGATGCATATTTTATTTCATGAATGCACGAGTTCCAATTTCCACAGCAAGCACTTGATCGTCGTGGTTGATTGGCCGGCTCTCCTCAGCCTTCTCCTAACGGCTTTGTCTCGGCTACACAAAGTAAGGTCCGGCCATTATCGGTGGCGCCACCACTTTAGCTCTAAATTTTAGATGTAGGCTACAGTAGTTGTCAGCAGCGTCATCTTCGTCAACTTTTCCCCTATCGTAGCTGCGTTAGTTACGACGATATTATCCTAATAATTATCGTCATCGTTGTCAAATTTAGGCGTCTGTGGACAAATTAGCTGCATTACCTTACTGGGATTACTTAGTAACCCATATGCTCTCCTTCAAGGCAATTAGCTTAATTAGCCGGTTCTCTTGCTTCCACATAAGTTAGCGTCACCACATAATCCATGACTTGGAGCTAGCTATTAAACATGAATCATTAATCTCTCCATTGCCGACTTTGGCCCAGGAACGTCTCCAGTGTACAACTTTGCATCGCATGTGACTTCACGCTTCAACAAGCCGAGGATTGCATGCGCGGTTGTTGTGCAAAACAGCTGAACTGGGACTTTTTGTGAAAAGTCTGTGATTGTCTGACACCAGAACGTGTTCCTTAATAAGTTTCAGTTGTAAAGTAATGAACTTGTTCCGTGTTGTAATCAAATTTCGCTTCCACGCTCTATGCAAGTTCATACAGTTGATTAGACACGAGCCTCGCTCATTTGAAATAGCCGAGCCAAGTAGAGAAAGTATTTGTCTTGTCAGCTCGCTTTTTGGTAAAATGTATTGTTATGCTGTTTAATGTTTTAATGCAAAGTTTTCTCAGTCAACGGACCGTATTCATAAATCTACCTTTGCTCTTTCTTAACTCAAGGAAGCGTGAAAAGTATTCATTCAAAAGGGGTTTCAAGTCTCCCTCGAGTTGAAGAAGCCTCAAGTTAGCTCAAGTCAAGGTAAGAAAACTCTATGCAGTCAATTGATGCAGTATTCTTGATGCAATAAACTATTTATGCAGTCCAACATATATGTGGTAATTTGGCAACGCTGTATTGTTTACCAGGTGCATTTTTTTTATTTTTATTGCTGATGATGCCCACATAAACCCGAGACTTGCGCGTGGGTAATGAGGCGATTACACATAAATGCCAAACGGAGGAGCGGGAATCGAACCCATGACCGCTTAAACCACAGCAAGCTGAAGTTGCGACGCCCCAACCAACTGCGCTAAGAGGCCCGCCAATTGGAAACTAAGTTACCATACGGTGATCAAAAGCTACCTAAAGGTAACCAAGTTTAATAATCAGATCTATAATGTAAAACAGATGACTAAAGGGTGATATTAATGTTCCCACGAATTAGCCAAATCTACGCGTAAACATTAACTTAAACTTTAAACCAAGTAATGTGGTTGTACTGAACTGCTGTTGGTTTAACTCCTGAGTGATATTTTACTTCAAAGGCAAAGAAGGGAAACTACAATAAATTATACTATTATTAATTACAAATTATTAATAATTTAATGTATCTGGTTAGTATCATCTCTTCACATAAACATATTAATATAATTGCAATATTAAACATGAAGTAATCAGGATTTTCATGATTTTAGTCAGCCTCGGTGGCTCAGTTAATTTGAGCGCTAGTCTCTGATAGATAAGACTGGCTGGCTACTGTTCATAAGGTCTCGAGTTCGAATCTCGTCCAGGCTTGGATGTTTCCACCTTATCATCATTCATATTATTACCCACGCACAAGTCTCAAGACTCATGAGAGCATCGTCCAACAAAAAATATATACAAAGTAATCTTACGTTTAACACAAAAATGTGTTATTTGTTTGCACCAATTCTTGTGTTTTACGTAAGATATCTCTAAAATTATTGTATTTACAGCTCTGAAACCAATTTTATTAATTTTTTCAGATAAAAAATCATGAGAACCAATCGTATTTGTATCTCTATAACGACCTTAAACATTTTTATACGGCCTGAAGTAAGGGTACTGAGTTCTAGGTAAAAATTTCTACTAGCCATAACTCGCTAACGAAGCGTTTTCAGACATGTGTTTATATGAACTTTTTCTCTTATTTTTAGCTACAGAATGAGCTCCCAAGAGATTGCCGTATAGTTTTGATTCACCCTGTATATTCAAATTGAGAAACATAGTGTGTAAGCTCATTCCTGAATGATAGCATACTTGAATAATTCTTTCATTCCTCAAATTTTAACATTTCAATAGGTTATATTGCAAAAATGCAATAGGTTATCATCTTTGAATAGAATAAGAATTTATTCAGTGTATGGAAGCAAGCCTCATTCAAAATCTGACCGCCGTGTTAGTCTGCTCATTTAGTGTTAAGTTTTGCAGTGTGCACCTATGGGGCAAACTAGCTTTACAGTACTTCCAAAGATATTGTGCAGGCTATGTCCACACTATTAGGTAAATGTAGGTAAAGGCTTATGATGATTATTTGGAATGGTATTCTGATTGTATAATAGATGTAAATAATTAATACATTAACTTGAAGGGTAAACTAATGATATTCATTAATGAGGAATAATGGTATTAATTTATATCTATAAACATTATGTTTATATTGAATCACGGTATCTAGAAAGAGCTGGTTCCCTGATTACATTAGCTTAACTAACTGTTGCTAAAAGAAGGTCAACTTGATCAACTACCTGAACTTCCATTGTGAGTTCCGCCCACTACAATTGGAGCACGAATTCCAGAGATGAAAAACCTCGATTGATGTTCGCTGGTTGCCTTCGAAAAAGTGTGAACATAAGTCGAGGCCTAGCAGGAAATATTCAACGGAGATAGAAACGTTCAGCTCATGTTCGCACATAATAACTCAGAAAGTTTGATTGCAAGCTAGCAGTCATGTGAGTCCTCCTCAAATATTCATACAAAAACGCAGAACGCGCTCTTTGTATCTCTTCCTACCAACGGAGCCGCGTTATGTGCATCTAGTAAACAGGTTTGAAATATTGTTAAACATTTTCATAACAAGAACACACGACTTGTACGTGAACGAAATTCTGTTTTCGCTTGCAGTCGTTTTCCGGTTTCCATCATGGCATGCTCTTACCCGCACCGCACCTCCAGGCGATTCCTTTTCGGGCTGTTGGCCCGGTTTTTCTCTAACCTGCGTCGGCTGCTGTAGAGGAGAAAAAAAAGATTTGTAGCTTTTTTCCAACGTACTGACTGATTTACTGATTCAAGGCGCTTTTTCCAACTCATTGCTATCCAATCCTTGCTATCCATTCGTTAGTGCTCAAGCTTAAATCGGCAACATAAAATAGTCGTATTTCACATCAGTTGTTACACAATATTATGCTTGAAATCATTAAAAGAACGATATTATTAAAGATTATTTAGGTAGGTGGGATTCATCTGAAATTACAAATATGGCTTAAGACCGGAATCCTTAAGCTTTAATAAAATTTCAGTTGTAGTACATATATAATAATAATAATGTATAATAATAATAATGATGATTATTATTATTATTATTATTATTATTATCATCATCATTATTATTATTATCATTATTATTATTATTATTATTATTATTATTATTATTATTATTATTAATTATTATTATTATTATTATTATTATTATTATTATTATTATTATTACCTCAAAAAACGAAGCGTACAGTGTATTGTAGTCTGATTGAATCCCAAATAAGGTATGGAATAACTGTCTATGGCAGCGCACCAAATTACATTTTAAACCCAATAATAAACGTGATAGACAGAATCAAACGTATTTTCTTCCAAGGCACAGATATTCACAGATTAAATATACTCAACTTCAAAAATCTATACAAATAAATAATATTAATCAGATACTACTTTGAAAGCCGATACCGTAATACAAACGAAAACAGATACAACACAAGACACACACATTATAGAATACCAGATTATTATACAGAAATAGGGAAAGCAGTACCAGAATACTTTGTACCACAAATCCTGAACAGTATCCCTAACCATCTTAAAAACCTACAAACATATTCCGCAGTGAAACATGAATTTAAACTTATTATATTACTGAGCAAGGATAACATATTCATCACAGAGGAATAGGATATTGATTATTCATCACATAAAATCCATAATAAAAACCTGGTTAAATTTAAAACTTAGCAAATCACCCCAATACAAGCTAAACTTATTAGCTTCTGGGGTTGCCACCACTAGAATTATTATCATAATAACTATTTATATATTGAATTTTGTTAAATTGTTATATATTATTTATTAATTGCATGTACTGTTATTTACATTCAATAAAGCTTATAAAAAAAAAATATTATTATTATTATTATTATTATTATTATTGAAGATTGATAATTCGATTAAGACCAGTAGGGTTTTAGAAGATTATTAAGATTAATATTAGTTTTCAAATACAATTGTGGCCCAAACAAATTCCAACAACTACAGTATAATAATTTTCGCTATTGAAATTTACTTAAAATTAATTTATCATTAGTATTACACTCTACAGAAATAGTAAAATGCATGTGGAGTACAATCAAATCAAACTACATATTAATAATGATCGAATTGGATTGAACTACTTACGTTAAATGAAAACGTGATAAGTGATACATTTTAACGAAAAAGTGAATGGGAGATGTTTCTATGCCACCGTTTCTATGAGTGTTTTATTTTTGCAGTGTATTATTAACTTGATATGGGTAGAGATCACTTATTAATTTTATATTTAATCTCATAAAATAATCTTAAGCGTTCATCGTAATTAAAATTGCTTAACTCCACTAACAAAATATTAAAATTGATAGTGCGTAACAAAGATAATGATTAATATATTTAATATGAACACTACATATTACTGTATTTGTAACCAACTAGGTTATCCCGGGTCGCACGAATGTGCGACTTAATTAAACTTTGTAAATTACATTCCAAATACATTCTTCTTCTTCTTCTTCTTCTTCTTCTTCTTCTTCTTCTTCTTCTTCTTCTTCTTCTTCTTCTTCTTCCTCTTCTTCCTCCTCCTCTTCTTCTTCTTCTTTTTCTCCTTTTTCTTCTTCCTCTTCTTCTTCATCTTTTTCTTCTTCTTCTTCATTTTCTTCTTCTTTTTCTCCTTTTTCTTCTTCCTCTTCTTCTTTTTCTTCCTCTTCTTCTTCTTTTTCTTCTTCTTCTTTTTATTCTTCTTCTCCTTCCCCTTCTTCTTCTTCTTTTTCTCCTCTTTCTTCTTCTCCTTCGTCTTCTTCATCTTCTCCTCTTCCTTCTCTTTCTTCCTCTTCTTCTTTTTCTTCTTCTTCCTCTTCCTCTACTTCCTCTTTTTCTTCTTCTTCTTCTTCTACTTCTTCTCCGACTTCTCCTTCTTCCCCTTCTTCTCCTTCGTCTTCTTCATCTTCTCCTCTTCCTTCTCTTTCTTCCTCTTCTTCTTTTTCTTCTTCTTCCTCTTCCTCTACTTCCTCTTTTTTTTCTTCTTCTTCTTCTACTTCTTCTCCGACTTCTCCTTCTTCCCCTTCTTCTTCTTCTTCTTCTTCTTCTTCTTCTTCTTCTTTTTCTTTTCTCCTCCTTCGACTTCTTCATCTTCTCCTCTTCCTTCTCTTTCTTCTTCCCCTTCTTCTTTTTCTTCTTCTTCCTCTTCCTCTACTACTTCTTCTTCTTCTTCTTCTTCTTCCTCTTCTTCTTCTTTTTATTCTTCTTCCTCTTCCTCTACTTCTTCTTCTTTTTCTCCTTTTTCTTCTTCCTCTTCTTCTTTTTCTTCTTCTTCCTCTTCCTCTACTTCTTCTTCTTTTTCTTCTTCTCCTTCTTCTCCGACTTCTCCTTCTTCTTCTTTTTCTCCTCTTTCTTCTTCTTCTTCGTCTTCTTCATCTTCTCTTCCTTCTCTTTCTTCTTCCCCTTCTTCTTCTTTTTTCTCTCTCTCTCTTCCTCTTTATCCTATCCTCCCACCCTCTCTCTCTGAATGAACAATGAAAAATAAACTTTTTGTTTCAAAACAGCTGATCATCAAATCATAAGTTGAAATGTGAAAATTTTCAGCTCACCGATCCCTATGTTAAAGCAATGGCAAAAATTGAAACTTTGATCGTTCATTCCTCATGTCCACTTTGATGACTTTTTTCAAAATGTAAGACCTTATCAAACATCTACCCGATGTGATCTTACAAATGAGACGTGAACGAACAAAATCGGTCGAGAAACCACGGAGGAGTTGTCATCACAAAAAAACATGTTCGCCTATTTTACATAAAGATAACCTCTACTCGATGCAATGGCAGTAAGTCAGAATTAATTTTCGCAGAAAATTGTTTCCTGTTCATTTTTACACAAGCCTCAAATTACAAAATACAAAAATATTTGGTGCAGTTCAAAAATGAGGAGTTGTGACATACCATCACTGTTCAAAGAGCCTGAAAGGTTGTGAACCCTTACGTGGGCTGTAGTAAGAAACTAGGTATGTAGAACCATTGATCAGGGATAGTAAGATGGTTCGTCTATGGTAGAACGTAGGTGGGTAGTAGCTACCGTATACCGTGTTCTTTGTGCCCTCTTGGCAGTCCTGTACCTATGACGAGTCCCTGGGGCCATTCGTTCCTATTTGCTTGTCACTGTGAATATTCTTTTCTCTTTTTTCTTTCACTCTATCTCTCTTTTATACTGCAGAATCATGTACCACTTTGTCTTTCTATGTTGCTACTAGATGCCTCTACATTCAATCTCAATATTCTTCACATTGAATTCAGTAATACATTTCTTTATCTTATATCTCAACCAAACATTTTTCCCAATAATTCAACCTTCAAAGATTTATACCTAACTTGAGCAAATGAGTATATATAAGACTTGGTGTGTCATAAGCACAATATCACCTTACCAAGACTGAACAAATATTATTATCAAATTACGTTATTGAAAAACGTCTTTTATTATCTCTTTTGCAATGTAAAATTTATTCCAAGTTTTTATAGAGTTTCAAAGATTAAATATTTATCAAACTTCTTGTCATTGTGACAGTCGAAATTGTACTTCCATGTAAGCAACTTAATTGAAACCATGCAAACGAACGATATAACGATTGTTTGTGACGCAAACTCTTAATTTTTCTAACGAATTCTGTCAAATAACTCCATACCCAAATGTGCCTAACATTCCAACCTATCAAAATTCTTATTACTAGAAGTTTTGATTTCAATATCGACAACGAACAGTATGTATAGTTGAACTTCGTTATCAATTTTGAGTTTGATCTGTTTTTCTCTCAGCTACCATCGACCCTTGTTGATAGAACTTGGAATTCGGAGCTCCCACTCAGTTTTAGATTGTCTAGAATAATCGCGCAAGTAACTTCCAGATTTGCAAGCTGAACTATCTCAACTATCCTGCCAGCTGAGACTTGTTGAGAAGCTTTATTGCTTGCGATAATCCTTCAACTCGGTCCGTCCCAAGACAATGAAGAAATGGTGTAAGGCGCGTGGAAATCTCTAAATTTGTTGCATGTTAAAATGCTCTCCAGTAGAGTCCGCCTCAGCGTATTGTTACGACATTTTATATGTTCGAGAGTTTCTATGAGGCGCATAGTTCACATTCCTGCTCGCTTTGATAAGCCTTCTTGCTGCATCATGACATGGATTCCGTAGGGGCTCAAGTTTCCAAGCACCCTTTCTTAATCTATTTATCATACAGAAACAATGAGATTAATTCAATTTGATTAAATATTTTTACTTCAAGACGCTCCCAAAAGGTTAATACTGTGTAATTGTATAACTCTGCTAGTCAATTAAAATATAGAATAATTTGTTCAAGTATCTTCAAGAAATTCAATCTCCTTCTTTATATTTTAATACTCTTATTGATAATAATATTTACTATAATTGGTTTCTATAATGTCAATTAGTTAATCACCAGTCTCAAATTTCTTATAATCATTATGATTGTCTAGGCTGTTGTTTTGTGCTCTATTGCGGATTCGTGATTCAATCAACGAATGTAGTTAACTAAATTGTCATGTTTATTATAATATGGAAAATCGAATTCCATTGGTGAAGAAATTTTTCTATCTTCAAAATGATTAACAACCCTTATTACTACTCCAATTTCAAGATTCTGATATTTCAAAAAATTTGAATCAGTATTAATCACTCGGTTTTTCAGTTTGTCTTTTCAATTGAATATGATAATGTAAAATTCTTAATAATAATTATTATGACTTATAACGCTAATATTTTGCTCAAATAATTTATTATTGGTATTTTTTGTGCTTACTGAAAATTTCTCTTTTTGCAGGTAACATACACTCCATGATGAAGTTCAAGTTCTTTCCAGGTTTTGTAAGTTATTTTAATTTAATTTAATTTAATATTTCATAATATTGTTATCATGTACAGTTTATTATTAAAATTAGTATATCATTGTATTCTGTAATGATTACAGATTAATGATTATTATACTTGCTATTGAAATAAATTCTTTTCTTCTTGATTGTTATCAATCAAATTGCAGTATCATTACTCCTCTGCTGTGAAGTATTTCTTTTAAGAAAAATGAGAAAACTGGATTCTTGGGACATTGGGTCCTCTTAGATATTTATCAGTTTATTATTCTATAGATTCTGCACGCTGTATAATCTCATGTTTGAATTGAGACTTGGCGGCTCTGGTGGTGCAGTTGGTTGGAGCGTTTTTGTGTGATAAGGTAAGGCTGGCTAGCTGGCTAGCTTCTAATGCTCTATCCCTGCAGTCTAGAGTTCGAATCTTGTTCAGTCATGGATGTTTCTCATCATTCACCCATCCACCTCATTAACCACGAATAAGCTTCAAGACGTATGTGGGCATCATCCCACTAAAATAAATTGTCTCACATAACTTATAATGCATATCTAAATCATATAAGCATTATATGCAAATAAGGGTCTAGGACAACTCGCCGCTGCCATCTCGCCGCCGGGTACCAACTCGTCGCAGCCTTCTCATACATGAAGGACGGATTTTCCCCTATATTTCATTGTTACCGCTTTTCAGTGATATTTAGATGCAGCTGATTCGACATAATAAATAAATTAATTTTTATTCAACCAATCAAACATACGATACGCATACAAAAACACAAGGAAAACATGTGCATCGATGATGATGATGATGATGATGATGATGATGATGATGATGATGATGAGAAATGAATGACCCTACAGTTTCAAGTGGGTTCCGATTCCGAACCGCTGGGAAGTGATTTTGAAAGGATATAACTGAAAAAATTGGAAAACTCAAGTCAATTAAAAAACAAAATTGACTTGAAGTGGAAAAATATTCAGAGTGTAAAAAGCAGATAGAAACAAACAATAGAGGCTTTCATTTAAATCTTCGGATTTGTAGATTACAAATTTGATTTGAACTCGCATAGCATAATACTTGTTACATTGTACATTTATACATGTTTGTAATCAATGAAAAAGCCGAATCAATAGTTTAATTGGACATAATTGATGAATAAAGGTATTTGTGCAAAATAAAATTTTTCATCAAATAATCACATCCAATAAATCTTGTCCAATCTTTGACAAGACTTTAAAAGTCTTGTTATATCTTGGACAAGATTTGAAACAATTTGATGGACTTTGAAGGGATTCGAAACAGTATGAAGCTCTTTTTTATTTTATTGAATTGGATTTAAAAATTGATCGTGTATAAACGCCTTAACGCACAAAACAAAAATTGTGTACATAATTGACCACTCATAACACGGAGACGGATGCGTCTACTGGAGTGTCAAGCTTTATTTCCACTGCGAAATGGCTGCGGCGGGTTGTCCCATTCTGTGCAAATAATGCATTGATAAAGTTATTCTGTTTGTTTATTGTGATCATGATGTCAAATAATGGAAAGATCTGGTCAATAACTAACTAGAGCTAAAATAAAGGATATTGCTGCACGATAAAGTTATGGAAACGCATGAAACAAATCCAGTGCTGTAGTTGTGTTATCGATCCAATCAAAATTGTGTGTTTCGGAAAAATAGAAGCGATTACTGTTCTGCACCCGTATCAAGAAAGTCATATGATTGATGCCTAGAGGGTGGAAAATTCATTAAAAGTTTTTCTTTCCCCTCGTCACTTGAAAGTTACTGCACCAACGGTCACACTCCCCCCCCCCCCCCCACCGACCCCTTGGAGGAGCAAATATCATTTGCCGTCCAAAAACTATTTCTCTCTTTTCTGAAAGTATTTCCGTAACACGTGTGGAAAGTTTTTTCTCATAAATGATTTCTTAGCCTCTTTGAAATTCGTTTCCGAACTACATTTCTTTTCAACTTTGTGGGCTACAAAATTACTTTTAGTCTCCCCGGTCACTAGAAAGTAGGCTACCATGTAAAATCACTTTCCGGTGGTTTGGAATCCACCTAAAACTGTAGGTCCAACTCATCAATGACCATCATCCAACTCATAACTCACGCACAGGTCTCAGACCTATGTGGGCTTCATCCTTAAAAAAATTAATGAAAAAGCAATTCTCCCGGAATAGATTTGTATCCAGCATGTATCTCTGCATGTTGTTTTGACAGATATCATTTGAAAATTATTTTGATCGATGTAGTGCAGAAGAAATTCATCGTCTTGGAGCCAGACGTGTACTTATTCCACAATTTAACAGAATTCGCTAGACTCGTAAATGAGTGATGACAACCTAAATCATAGGTATCAGTATGGTATGTAATTGTGATTCCATTCATTCAAAGGATTTGAAACATTCAATTTACACTCTAATTAATAGTTATTTCAAAAATAACAAATAATCCCAACTTCAATAATAATTAAAAAAAAAAAATTGTTACTTTATGTATTATAAAACATACAGTTGTATTAACATTGAAGGTTTAGAAGGTTATGTTTGATTGTTATCCATTATTTATTTTATACCATTCTATTTATAACTGCGCCATTATTTTACTGTTATCTTCTATTTTAAATCTCCAATACAATGGAGGTGAATACCATGCGCGCATATAAACTCTCGCTCTTCAATGATTGCATTCTCAACAATACAATATACCGGCCAATAATTGGAACATGCCGGCTCAATGTATTCAGTCCTATATCTGTCTCCGCTAGTGTAATAAACGGCCGGTGAATGGTAACTCACTAATCGAGAGAAGTAATTGCAGATATCCCTTTTCCATTTCCATACAGAATGCTATTCACAGTCGGGCCCTGCTAGCTCGGATTCTATCGGTCATACACAGAGAACGTCCATTTAACTACACAGACATGATGTCACTACATAGCGCACGTTTACCCATTGCCCATTTACATTGCATTGCTTGAACATCTACCAGTTACAAATCTTGCCCCTTCTGAGCGCTTCCCAGCAGTGCTACTACGAACATATGTTATTAAACTCAATCAATGCTTATAGTCTTTGCTTATTGTGCCAAGAGCCGTGTCACACCCTCAGCCAAATGACAGTATGTGATTTGTACTGCATTTAGCGTCCCTTCATTGACACGGTTATGCATTCTGCAAACCCAAATCCCTGGTTTGTAAAGCGTGTGTATCACTGCGCCTGCCAACATGGATTCTTGGCCTTATTATCCAGCTAATATTTGGCATCCACTGAGAGAGCAGTTCGCTCACTTTTTGTTTGTAATCTTAATCCAATTCAAATTGTCAGTCAAATCGCTTATTTTCGGTGCTTTTAATAATATAAGTTTGAATTTCATACCCAGGCCAATTCGTCTATAACTCCTACAAACTCCTAATATCGTGTCATCCAAAGCTGGAATACAAATGCTCCTTTTTGATTCACCCTTCGGATTTTATTATTTCATTCATCAAAAGTGACAACTTCTCTTCAGTATAAAAAGTATTGGGATCCTCGATACTCTGTTTAACCGGGTTATTATATACGTTGTTATATGACTTTTATCTTTTACTACAATTACCTGAAACAGTCAAGAAGAAGACATTTGTTGTGTTCAGTGTTCAGTTCATCGAACCTGATTTTTGACCAAAATTTCTGACCCAATTTATAGAGAACACCCTACTAAACAGGATGTTTAATAGTTTGCAGTTTGAGAGAAAATTTTGAAAAGCAATGTTATGATAAAGATGATATGGAAGATTCTATAACTATATGGTACAAGGTGTTCGCAACCATACCCTTATTTGTGAAGCTTCTCTCTTTATCTTTATTGTAAAAGAGATTTCTTTATTAAAAGAGAGACTGGGATCAAATCATTCCAGTCGTGAATATCATTCTTTAAATGCGATCGTGAATCGTGGCTATTCACTTTTCCGCTATTGCAATTTGGGAATACAGCTCTACAATCTCTGACATTGAGATTCTTTCAAACCAAATATTTCTAACATCGGGTGTGGAGGAAAAAGGAATACAAATATGAGAGCCATAAAAGTTGGAATGGGATAATAGATGGAGTTCTTTTGATATAGAGTATCCACTATACGAAATCGGGAAGAAACTCTAGTCTTTAAATCTTTTGATGTTATAGGATCATATAGAAATAATGGATATAGCATAGATGAAGTTACATCCGAATTTCTGTAAGGGGAGAAAAAGTTTGATCAAAAGTTGGTCATTTTACTTGTACAAAGTGCTGACTGTGCTATGAATGCACTCACTGTGAGAAGAATGCACACACATGCACGCACACGTCGCTTAGGCATTCAACACTATCGCACATTGTATGAATGCACCTTTTCCTAAATGTATCGATTTAAAGTGAAGGTTTTTCATTTCTCGATAGAAAGAGGATGAATGGGGAAATGGAAAGCTCAGGAAAAGGCGGGGAAGTAGAGTGTAAAAGGATAGCAGATGGAGATAGTGAGAAAAGAATAAAAGTTGAGCTGAATATAGGGATAGGCGACCAGCATTCGACAAAAAGGGTTTTCAATTTTGTTTGAGATTTTCAAATAGATATACGCTTCTTAAGGAATTTTCATTTCGTTTTGTCTATGAGATGCAGCACATTCGCTTCCAATAGTTTAGAAATAAGGCAACAGGCAACATGACGTCCGGAGATTGAATGACTGTCTATCAGCTTCATGTCGGAGAACGTTTTCAAATTCGTGATCACTTCAAGAAAATGGATTTTGAATATGCTCACGATGTACAAAAGTAAGCAAAGTACATCTTTCAAATCAATCCAGAAATAGTTTCTGGTTTTTTTATCGTGTTATCATGACTAAAAATTAATTTCTTTATTATTGTAAATATTTTAAAATAAGAATTTTGTTGTGTGAGCCACAATTTTTATTTGGTTCTAAAACTATTGATTGAATTGAAAAATAGAAATATCATACCGCAAACCCATTGTTTTCATTCCTGTGACTTGTCTAAAACAATAATGATTGCTTAATTGATGATTAGCCATCAACTATTATTATATTGTCCGGAATCTACCTAAAAATGTAGCTCTTACATTTTTCTCATAACATTTCACTAGTATTTCCTGATTTGAACAAGATCATTTTTTTCCAAATAAGTTTGGAACGAAGCGAACTGTATAGCACTAAAACTTTATTTAAAAAGTCATCGGCATATTGTAACGTCAGTAATATCATTGGTTTGACTGACCGTTGCTATTTGCTGGCTCATCTAGCGTGAGACTAGTGGAGTGTTAGAGTAAGCCTTGCGATCGATATTCATCAAATAATTTCAATTCCAATCTCACAATGATCCAGAACAGAATATAATTATGTGGAGGATAAGCAGGCAATTTTACGACGGTAATAAATTTGGAGCATATTGGATGATTTTAATCATTAACAAGTTCCGGATGAGTGTCACCGTAATGATAATAGTGGCGAGTCGGGGAATGGGCTGGGGCTGGGGCTGGAGCTGGGGCTGGGGCTGCCCCAAATTGAATCTACTGCATTAAAAGATGAATTGCGGGAGCTTGTACATTCTCCATTATTTTATTAATGGGCTCTCACAAAATAGAAAAGCGGCTTAATAGCGTTGGGATAATATAGTCGAGGCTAAAGGGCTATAAAATGCTGCGCTCTAGCGCTATATTTAATAAACGATTAACCTGTCGTACTTTATAGACAATTAGAGAATAAATTTAGTTTCAATTGAATATACTGTAATTTACGAATTTCAAATTTTAAAACGATCAATACAAAGTTGACTTTCTAGTTTTCTCTGTGTTTAGATGCGGAGAATTAATGGTGTTTTAGGTGATTTATTCTTCTATTTCTATGTAGGTAATATATTGCTTTCCTGTTTCCTTTTGACCCTTAACTAGGTATTCATCTAATAACACCAATTCATATCTTTTTAATTTTTATTTAGGTCTATTTTTTCAGTATAATTTTTCAATTCTACTCTATAAATTTAAAACTGATTTCAATCGGGATTTTTCTAGAGCGAGAAAAAGGCCTCACTTTTTCTCATCTTATTTTAGAATGTGGTTATTATCAGAAGTTTCACCCTTGCCTGCAAGTAATGAAAAGATTCTATGTATTTTGAATCATCTATCATTAATCTTAGTTAAAAATAGGCAGTGTTCAATTTTTCGGCTGTATTTTTATTATAAGCCGTTCTGTTTCCATTCGAGACAAGAAAAACGTTTGAAAACTCATTTCTACTAGAAGTAGAGCCCACTATCGCTGGAGTCATCTGTCACTATAGCATCAAGTTAGCTGTCATAATAGCGTTCTTTTATAGACTGAAATCAAATGAAAATTTTAAATTATCCGTTCATGTCTACCATGAGTTTGAGGAAGAACACGGAAACAGTCTCCAATCCCTGCCCTTCATTTTTGGTTTCATCATTTTACAGCTGCTCTGTGAATAGATTAATTTGAATTTTAAAATGCACTCAGACTTGACAATAATATTGGCACTGTAAAAAGCGTGAGTTAAGATTGTGGGGCCAAGAGCCAGGTGAATAACATTTGAAAATTTTCGCATTGTCGTGAGCGTTTATTATGATTCTTCTTATTTTTTGCTCTCCGCCTTATTTTCCCACCAGGAGCTTGGAAGGACATTGCAGTGCAGTAAATATGGTAATCTAAAATGACTTTCTAAACTTGTTTTAAATTATTCATGAATGCTAATGCCCTAGGTAGTGGTAGTAGTATTATTCATTTGAGAGAGCCGGTGTTAGCGTACAGCGCTTTCTGCCGGGGGCTGCTTATAGTTGTTCAGGGATTGGTGCCCCCCCCGGGGGGGGGGGGATAAACAGGGGGCACAAAATGTAAGTAGTCGCGAGTCCGTCCTCAACTTGGCCCTTCGTCGCGGAACGCTCAAACACCCTAAAAGGCCTCCTAAGCGCAACCGGCATTAAAAACTGTTGAACTTCACACAATAAACAAACGACTGTCTGCACCAAGCTCTATTCTGGCCGGGAAAAGCCTTTTTGCGGCAGCGAATAGGAAAATTTCTCAGATTACTTTCAACTGGACCAACGAACGCTATTTTTAACTGAATGAATTCCATCCCGTTGACAACAATCAGAAAAAGTTTGTTTTCAATCGGCTTTACTCGCACTACACCAACAACAACCGACCACATTCCAAGTGCTCCACTTCAAATCCCCAACTAACCAAACAAGATCGATTCTACAACCTCAAATAGGTTTTAAAAGTTTTTAATAAACTTTGAAACTGATCTATTTATTATCCAATTTCACAACAAATGAAGGAACTTCCAGTACAGTTTTAGGTGATTTCCGAACTACCGGGAAGTGATTTTACAGTGGAGAACAGAGAGCAGATTTCCACTTTTTCAAGTACATATTTTTCAGTGGATGAAGCTCACATAAGTCTTAAACCTGTGGGTAGAATGAATTGGATGATGATGATTGATGTGTTGGACCTATAGTTTTTGGTGAGTTCCGAACCACCGGGAAGTGATTTCACAGCAGAGAACAGCTCTCCACTTAATGATTGTACCAATTAATAATATTTAATCATTGCACCATACAAAGGACTAAAAAATGAGTTAATAATGATTTGAACTATAAGAATTGAAAGAATTGAGATATGGAGCTATCATCCCGCATCAAAATTGAAGGTTCCAGTGAATTGAAATATGAAATATCGTTTATATTACATCCTATATATAAATTATATCGTTTATATAAATTCATCAGCAATAAACCTATGATAGACAAAAAGCTTTGAAATAAATGATTGACTGATGGTCCAGAATATTGATTGTTGATGCTTATCGATCAATTAAATTATCCAAATTTGGCTTCTTAGGACAATTTTATTCTTGTTCATGTTAAAAAGTATAAAGAGACGGATTTCAAAAAATGAATGCAATTTATTATTATTTTTTTCATTTTTATATCAGAATAATCGACAAATCAGTCAAAATAAATAATTTATTGAATAGTATATACCTATATGCTTAGCAATGATTGCTATGATTTATAGAAATAATAAATGAAATTAATACAATATGCTTCAATATTCTTATTATGTGTCTGTCTCATGCTTGAAATAACTTTTGGAATTGTAACTCCTAAATTCCTGGCTAATCTACAAGTATATCAGCTAGTGAGTAAGAGTATTAACTGTATTATGATGGAGAAATGAGTTGCTCCATGTACTTGAATCAAGTAATTGCATTTTTATCGAATATTCAAGAGTATCGATTAGCTGTGATATGGGACTAGTTAATGACTTGAATCCATCTCATGGATGCAAGAACTGCACAAGAACGTACAATTTGTATTCTTGAGAGAAGGGAAACGTCAATAACTGGAAAACAAGTTTGAACGTTTATTGAGCGAAGAATGGTGATGAAAAACCGTTTGAAAAAGTAGTTCTCTTCCCTTCTTCCACTATCTGTCTTTCTTCTTCTTCTGTTGCAAAGTTTTGATTAGTTTGGGAAAAGGAGAAAAGAAAGGAGGCGGCTGTGCGGAGACTTTTGGTCCCTTGTCATCTTATGTAAAACAGGAGGAGGAGTAGGAGGATAAAGGAGGAGGAGGAGGAGGAGGATAAAGGAGGAAGAAGTCCTTTCGGAGTTGCGCACTTCACATTAGTTCGAATCGGTTTTTTAATAAAAATTGTGCCTCTTCCGAGTGCAAAACGAGCAGACAAGAGATAGAGACAGAAACTGCGTTTCGAAAAAAGCAAGAGTGGTGGTGGGAGGGGAAAAAGAACGGTGATTGGAATTTCGCCGCTGCATTATTACGATTATTTCCATTCGAGCCACAAAGAAAATTGTGAATGCCTTCCCTTCTTTTTAGTGATTACCGTTTACAAAACGTCCGTCCAGTCATTACGGCTCTTATTGTCAGCGAGAGATGCGTTCAAAGGAATGGCTGGCTGCTGGCTCACTCAATGACGACGAAAAGAACAGAAACTCTTCCTATTATCGAGTCACGAGACGTCAACTCCCTGGAGAAGAACTTGTAATTTCGGCTCTATTTCTTTTGCCGCGCACAGTTTGCTTTCGGACAAACGTTTTCCGGATTTTGAAAGATTTCTCTTTGTACCTTTACCTCATTCGCACTTCAAATAGGCTGCAGACAAATAGAATTCATTTTGTTTCTACTAATATGTTCTTGTGATAAAATATGTATTGGGGGTAGTCAAAACGGATCTAATCAACTTCAATAGCATTTTTTTGTGAAAACGTATCTTTTATTCAATTAAGGAACAAAACTACTCAACATTTAAAAATAATGAATATTGAATGACTAGAATATGAAAATGTTTGGATAAATTTGGATTCCAATAGACCGATTTTGAACTTGAATTTAACTCGAAAATTAACATAATTTTTTGCGAAAAGTATAATTTGCATTCAATTGAGGAACGCCATTACTCAGAATTACAAAAATAATAGAATATAAAAACCTTTATATAAATTCCAATTATAGACGGATTTCGAACCTATATCAAACTAAAAACTAAATTATGCCCCTTTTTAGATTCTAGATAAATAGTCCAATAATATTCGAACTCTATTCACCATTCACATCACAGCTCTTCCCACATCAATTACGTTTGTGTTTCTTCAATAACGTAGCTTTATGAACTGTCTATAAGATAGCCTTGCTATTATGACATCGTGAAAATCTGTCAGGTTTGATTGACCTATTAAATTTAATCTATTAAATCTATAACAGATTGATCAGTCATTGAACTCGTTTACAAATTACCTGGAAAACATCCGCAGGCCGATAAAGATTTATCGTTGCCCATATCACCCACCAACCTACTAGCTTAATTCTTCTAGTCCAGCATATATGCTAACAATATACTTATTTCGTAAGAAAATGGCGCCTTGATTTCATGAGAGTAAATAATAAAACTTGGGACTCGGTTATAAGCTATTCGAAGAAATATTACTGCTGCATGCAGACGGCTGTAAAGAGCGTTCTGCTTAAGCAATTGAAAACACACACACACACACGCAAACAAACAAAAGGCACATGTACATAATACAGCTGCATACAGCCGATCATGAATAGTGTGCACTCCACATCATTCGGCCTTTTTCTTCATTCCTTTACGGCGTTGTAAAAAAGTTGGCGCATGAAATAATAAAAGAATAGTGAATAGAAAGTCTAAGCATCTTGAGAAGGGAATAGAAGGAAAGCAAATCGCTACCGGCCTCAGAAATGTCTGCCTCTTTTACAAGTCCACATCGCGCTTATAGTTATACCAACTGCAATCGAGAACTGACTCGAGCAATGACCTCGTAAAATTTCCCTGCACCATGTATGACTCTTCAATAAGCCATTTGACGCGTTGTATAGCGTCTAACACTCCGTTTGTCCTATGCCATTCCATTTATTCAATCGCTAGAATTAAGATCATCTTCTTTTATGTTGTGTCTATTCACATTGAATTGGCAACGCAAGAAATCGGAAACGTCTTTCCTGCTGATTAGTTTATTGTTGTTATAAGTAAAAGTAAATTCGTATGGCTTTTTGTGGTGGGGAGACCCTTACGGGTAGTTCCACCTCGCCGTTTTTTTAACGACTGCTTTTTTTTATATGCAACCGGGACCGACGGCTTAACGTGTCCTCCGTTGTTATAGAATTGTTGTTATAGTAGGACTATATTCGATGTAATGTAGTAGTCGGCGAAGAGCATGTCAGTATTGAAGTCGTTCGTCATGCCAGAGGACTTGAAATACTTCGAGTATGACCAGAAAACTGTAATAATAGACTTTGGGTGAGAACAGCAAGCTAGCCAACTTGAGATTTTTTTTATCTTTCAAACATACATTAGAACATAAATAAATACAAACTTTGTATCGATTTTGTATGAATGGTTAAGGCTGTAAAGGCATGCATTGTTGGTAAACTGAAGATAATTTCGAAACTGTTGGAATCTCAGAACAAGATGGCAAAGGATGAAGCGCCTTGTATCGGTATTCTCTGATAATGACAAATTAAATAGCTCTTGTTAGTTAGTTTATGCAACTAACTGCTTATTCAAAAATAACTGAAGAGGAAACTAGAGGTCTTGAGATTTAATTATACTATGTTGAATGCCACTTAAAACATTCGTATCTATGGAATAATTAATTTTGGAATAACTCATAAACCATACCCGCTAAGGTTAATTAAGTCTATAATTTTGATTGCGATGGGAATTCATTAGTACAGACGTATGACGGAGCAGAAATAATGTGACTTGATTCAATAAATGCAATCATATTATTTTAGTCTTGGGACAGTGTTAGGTCTTCTATTACTAGTTTTATACAGTTTTATTTAGTTCATACAGTGCTAATTTCATCTGACCTTTACTCAAGGGAGAAGCTAGAAATATCAACGTCAAAAACTTGGTCCAATTAGTATTCAATGTTCATAGAGGATTTGAGAGAAGTACATAAGATGTTCAAGTTTATAAGAGTACGACTATCGCCCCTCTGACATTCTGGCCTAGAAACTCAAGAACCACAACAATCTCCAGAAGGAAGTTTCACAGATGAAAGTTGGAGCAATAATATGTAGATTGAAATCGGTTCAATCTCAATAAAGTCGGGAAATTTCAGTTCGAGTGGAGGGAAATGCTTGTGTCAAGATTCTCGCAGCAAATACGAAGGAGAGGAGCTCGAGTGTGTTTATTGGGGGGGGGGGGGGGTTAGCGAAGATGGTAAGGAGGGAGGTAGATTCTACACAAGCCTATTAAAGTAGAGACAGTATAAGGTTACGGGTTTCAAACTCTTGGTGGTGGTCTTATTTAGAATTGCCGGTGGTTTGCGTACCCCTCTACAATACCTCCCCCTCGCCAGAACGCCGAACCCCCCCGACCAAGCATCGGGGACGCGACGATACTGAGCCCGGGGCTCACTCAACAGCTGCAGCAGTAGAACTTGGAAGTGAAAATTAAATGCGGAAAGGGCGTTACTTCAACTTGCATTTTGAGGGGGTTAAATCGGATGGTGACGACGCTGTTCAATGCGGTGTGTGGGTGTCAGGGGGGGGGGGGAGAAACCTCTCCTCTTTTCACTCTCTTCAAAAGTGGCATAGCTCTCAGAATCAATAAAGGAGGCCTTATTCACCTTGCTCATCTACCAGTAGAATACTTGAGACACCATATGCGGCAAACTTCAAAGTTGGCTTTGCTACATGATTTTGGAAAAAAATAGTGGAATAGTCTCCTGTGAGCCTATATTTGTCCTTTAAAGCTGATATTAACTGAAACGAACGAAATAGACGTAACACCCATTCCATCAATAGTACGGTAATTTAATCCTTGAAAAATTGAAGCTGTAATAATTAATTGCTGTACTAATTAGTTGTAAGAACAGAACTGAATAATAAGATTAATTGGATTATAAAAGTAATAGCAAGTTTTGAAAGTGATTGCAAGAAACATTGGGATTTGATAAGGTTGGGGTTATTTTAAAAGAAAAGCTTATGTAGATGTTTCGTTGATATCATATTTTATTATGTGAGTCATCAGTCTATTAATATTCATTACTTAACGTTTAAATTTTTCGATTATTTATCGCAATGAATTATAAATGGTGAATTGAAATTATTGCAAAATTGACATTGTCAACTTGTACTTTTCGCTGTGGAAAGGATTTGATAATGATCATTTACCTGCACAGTGACATTGGAAACTTATTGAATTATGAAATTTTCGATATAAACTATTCATCGATTTAGTTCTGTATGCAATGAATCTATTCTACTTTTCGATATTAACTGGCAACGGGGAGAGGGTCTTGCTCAAGAAGAGTACCGTACGAGTTTTATTAATTTTTACTGTGGTTCGTCAGCTTTTATCGCCTGTATAGACTTTTATTTATAGAATTCTACATTAACGAATAATTTTTGAACTCATTATTCCAGAAAGAGATATATAGGGATAAAGTTTTGATAATCTAACTATACTGTACTGTGGTCGTCTGACGATGCTCTTGACAACAGAGTTGAACGGCCGTCACACCATAACGTGAGTTAATTTCCACTTAATAGTGTTTTTAAGTTTTTATTACATATTAGTGGAAACAAGATGGATCTTCAACATCACAACATTTATTAATTAATTCATTGTCCTACAAAATCTTTGACTTGATCCAACGTATGTGAACCAACTAAGCACTTGAAAAACAACTCATAGCTGACATTCGAACATGGGATCATTGTATTTAAAATATCTTTAAAAGTATGGTGGTGGACCTCCAAACGGTAGCACTTCATGCGGATCTGAGAGCTTCAATAGTCGATCGAATATTTGAACCTTAATGAAACTTGACCTATTTGAAACTTAGTGAGTCTAAATTCTTCATGTTGTTCAGCAGTGACAATTGAATACAAGATGTATATCTATGTTTCTGAATGAAAGCACGCTCTGTGTAATAATTTCCAAATTAATTAATATTGTGGTTTAATAATGCGACTCTGGAATTCCCATTTATTTGAGTTCAGAAAGGGAATGTGCGCCTTTATTTACACGAGCTCCATAATTAGGAAGTAGGTGGCACATGCAAGGGCAGAGGAAGATCCAGAAATGTGTAATATTGTAGTCGAGATGTGGACTCAACATCACAGCAAGTGCTGTACTTGTATATGCTGTGCTGTGCATGTGTGTGTGCGTGCGTGCCTGTGTGCCATGTACCGTGTACTGTTTGGCAGTGTGACAAAATGGCGCATTAATTTCTCAGCTTGGCTCCCGGCAGGACTAAAAACCGACATTAGCAATGTCCGACCAGCTGTAGCACGTTGGAACATGTACCTACCAAACTGTACAATGGCTACGGCTCAAATTCAAGTTTGGTGAAGTTTTTCCCTTGAATTCAATTTAGCAAGACTTTGATGGACTGACACTGTATAAAAATAAAGTTATTGTTAACTACAGCTAATAATAAACAAGTTATTAAAACATACTAATGATATTGCTTCGCATGATTCATGGGGATTCATGAGTCATGAGAAAATTTGTTGTATTCTATTATGAAATTCGCTTTTACTAGACACTATGTTATAATTTACAGTATTATCAATTTTTGATTATTCAAATTCATTCGGGTATCATCGTAATCTTAATGGGAGCCATCAATTTTCTTATATCAAATAATTATTATGACATGGGCGTTACAAAAATGTTCATATTGGATTCTTTAGCCTCCGGATATCAGTTAATATTAATAAAGGTTTAAATACCTGCGTTTTGGTATCCAATAATTTTTTTTCTTAGTAATGGCGAAGGTGATATTGTGGAAGGTATCCATAATGAATAATAAGACGAAATTGTCACAACCACATTTATTAAAAGGTCGAGAAACTAGTTTCGGTTGTTACACCATTATCAATCTCAATCAAACTCAGTTTGATTGTCACAACCACAATGAATAATAAGACGAAATTGTCACAACCACATTTATTAAAAGTTCGAGAAACTAGTTTCGGTTGTTACACCATTATCAATCTCAATCAAACTCAGTTTGATTGTCACAACCACAATGAATAATAAGACGAAATTGTCACAACCACATTTATTAAAAGTTCGAGAAACTAGTTTCGGTTGTTACACCATTATCAACTTTTAATAAATGTGGTTGTGACAATTTCGTCTTATTATTCATTATCTAATAATTATTTGTTCACTACCGGTTTCAACCCTTCCATGGGGTCATCAGGTGGTTAAATATGTTTTATCATCGCCGATTCGGCGATTTGACTTGATATAAAACGTCGAACGATGAAATATTATGTGTATTTTATCATTCGACGTTTTATATTACGACGAATCGCCGAATCGGCGATGATAAAACAACATCTTCAACCACCTGATGACCCCATGGAAGGGTTGAAACCGGTAGTGAGCAATTGGATACCAAAACGCAGGTATTTAAACCTTTATTAAAAATTTTCAGAAAGGCTCAAAGAAGACTAGGTAGTTGAACTGGTTTACTAGACGTAAAATCAGGGTAAAACTTAAGGTTTGATCTAATCTTTGAAAATTACCCAACTTTATAAAAGAGCTTAGTGTGAAATTTCCCCTTGCGAAAAGTTCACACCTCTGCATGGCACCAGTAACTCGCGATTGATGTTTTGATGACAATTGATGCTAGGAAATGATTTAGAAGTGTTGTAAAGTAATGCAATGATGAGTTTAAAATGATATATAAACGTAACAATTGAAAAAACCTGAAATGCGAGGACAATAATCTGTTTCTGATCATATTGACTATGAAAATCATACAAGAGACAATACTGAATAAGCAAAACAAAATTTTGGTGGAGAAAATATTGTAATTACTACAGTTAAACTCATATACCACAACTGTACACGAGGTCAAAGCTCCGAAATTCAGAAACAAATTGCTGAATAAAGCAATTATTCGGCTAATGAACAGGAAAGCTACGGAATCTCGTTGAGCATTTCCAAGAGCTTCCACGCATCCCCTACATCTCTTCAACGTTTGAGTGGGCTATTAGAAAGTTTAAACCCTATATAATGGGTTCCATCCTCAAACAGACTTAGCGTGTATGGTCGGTATCTCAAAACTGAGCTGAATTGAGTTTTGTTGAATAGAGATATTGCAATCAGCAGCATTTATCTACATATAAAAGCCAAATCCAAAACCTGACTCATCCATCACCATTTCTCAAGAACCTTGTGACCAAAAGGTTGAAAGTTGGGTAGAATGGCTCTAGTCGCATACTTAGGGAGAGCTACGAAATTTTACTAGAAATTCGCCAAAAATGTATGGGATTTTTGAAAATGAAGCGGAATTTAATTAATGCGAGCCTGCTGGTTGGATTTTATAAAGTTCTCCCTAGACTGTTGAGTCGAACGACGCGAGCTTGCTCAATAATTTATGATTAGTTTATTCTGTATTCTGAAGGATTCAGTTCTAAAAAAAATATATTGATGTTGAAATGAGAGTTACTTTTGGTTGAAGAGTGCAGAATACCTCCACGAAACGTATTCCTCCTTCCCTTAGCTGTTGTAGAGTATTATTGTCGAGTACTACTGTAGAGTATTGTATTGTATGGTAACTATAGTAGAGTCGTTGAAACATCTTTTCAATTTTCTCAGAAAGTGAAAATGCATAAAGAAAATACACTTGCATTCCTAAAATATTCCAACATCTCTGTTCTACCAAGCATCCATACTTATCTTCCAAACATATTTTCAGTTTCACCTTTCACCAAGTATCAATGATTTTATCATCTTCCGTTCTACCAAACATACATGATTGATTTCCCAAATGTTTATCAATTTTGCTTTCCACCATGATTCTATTCCTCTTATTTATGAAATCGTACTAAAAGTGAATTATACTTGAACTTTATGGCTCACCTGGTGCTATAAATAGATTATCGAATATGAATCGATTCGCATGAAGTAACAACAGCAAGGCGAGTAGAGAGGTGGAAAGTGTTGCCAGCAGACAAGTGAGAATTTTCGTTGTATTTCTTTAATCCAGGAGAGTTGGAGAATTGGGTAGGAGAGTGTGTTGCGAGGGTGTGCAAGCAATATTGGCTGACAGTACCGCCGAGCGCCGAGTGCAGTAGTACGCGTCGCGTACGCCTGGCGTAAAGTCATTTCACTGGCAACGAGCTGTCGCAAGCTGCTGATAAAAGTTTTTTATTTGTCGATATCGTATTCAAATATCGCGGAGCTGAATTGACCCAGCGCTCAGTGCTCAGTGGGTGCCCAGCTCGTACCATTCAAACGTCTCGTAACTCTTTGTGATGCACAGCTCACACCGTTTTCCTTTTCATTTGTACAATATAATTTATGTGTTTTTCCACCGAGGACAGATTTTATTGCCAATGAAAAAATGTACCGGTGATTTATACACCTCCCTGTACAAACGCCCAATGATGAATGCTCCTAAAAGTCAAACTGCCTGATTCTCTCCTGCGCAATGAAAAAATGTTCCCCGATACGAGCTCACTCACCAGAGGGGTAATTATTTATAAAGTCATCTGCGGTTGCGGATCTCAATTAGACGAGTGGGAGGAAAAGGGAGTGAGCGGAGCATAATTTCTTCAAAAATTTGAATGTCCGATTTCTTTCTATTAGTTGAAAAATGCCGTTTTGTCGTGAATTATTGCAAAAATTTATATTCCAAGTTATTCTCTCTTCTGCTAACTACAAACTTTTGAACAACTATTGTATTTGGTCATCTTGATAAATTGTGTTCCTATGATTTTCATTTCAAATATTCTCTTCTCCATCATCTTCATCATCATCTAAGTTTCCTTTTTATTCTTCTTTTTCTTCTCTTCTTCTACTTCTTCAAACTATTCCATGTTGTGGCTGAAATCTGGCAGACATTTCTTTTTTATTTATGGTAGTTATTGAACTTATTTATAATGAAAGAAGAGAAAATATTAATTGTGTCTTTATTTTCAAGTGTAACTAATAATTTGGTGGCAATGCGATATCAAGTCAATATAAAATCTACATCAAGCCAAACATGAAGCTATGTTTGTCATTTAATAAGTTATTGTGAGTGTACATGTGAGTCAATTGTTTTATTGCTTTTAATAGGGCGTTTTGTTTATCGATCTTGTGTGAAAAGCTGAACAAATACAAGAACAATTCTTAGGCCTAAATAAATCCCTCTTGCACTAGGAGAGAAATAAACAGTGAACAGAGGGGATTGTCATTTGCTGATGAATGGTGTGTGGGTGGGTTGGAGGAATGGAGGAGAAGCTTCATTAATAGCAATTACGAGGAGTTGTGAGAGAGCCAAAAGGAAAGCCATACTTTACGGCAGCGATTGTGTAGTTGTAGCCGTCTGTCAGAATTCGTGGCTTGCGTGCGACTTCATTTCACCCTCAGCCAGGTTTTTAGATCAGTCAAGGGTGGAGTCCCCTTCCCTGCACTCCCCCCACCACGATCAACACAGAAGCTTGCCCCTTGGCCTTATTAGCAATGATCTACTGCCACCGCTGGTCTTCTACTATCCAGCATATCTTCTGTACTATCATAATATATGTCTTCAATTTCTTCATTTACAGTCGCAAAAGCTGTAGCAGCTATAGCATTGAAAATGTTGCGACCAAATTCTCACAGTGTCTTGAATTTCTAACTTATCTTGATCACAAATAGATAATAATACACAAATAATTATTATCTATCGATAAAACACTGTCCAAGTCCATCAAAATGTCGCCTTATCTAGTTTTCCTGACTCGAAAATCTAGTACTCTATTGAAAGATAAATTTTCTCTATAATTCATTCTCCAAGAACACTCCTATCTGAGGTTTCTTAGTAATAAACTAAAAGGAAAAAATATGATACTGAGAGGGGTTTTATCTGAGTATTTCTGTATCTTATCGTCAGTGTTATTAATATGCTATTATTTTTATTATTGATATTAGAATTATTTATAATCAGTTTCCCATTACATCTTTGAATTAAATAATTTGAACTTCTGGCGACCTAAAAATATCAGAAAACTGAAGGAGGAAGAATAACAAGAATTAAGAACCAATAAATTCACACCGGGATGTAATAAGTGACTGTGTTATTGAAAAAAAAAAATAGATAGAAGCTTTGAATAATCTGATCGTTTCTGTCAGTTTCCAAAACCATCCCAGTTTTCTTGTAATTGTTTTATGGTATATACAATTTTCCGCACTTGACTTATTCACTAACATCTTGGTGAAATCACCAATCGGATTCAACTTTTTTCTTTCTCCAGGAAGGTATGTGAATGCCGAATGTCGATAGAATAACATTCGAAAGTAAATACCCAGTAATAAGTGGAAAGCTATTCTTGGAAAATAACAGTTTCATTTGACCCAATCTAACGTTATGTAATACTCCCATATGAACGATAAATCTCAGCTCTGTATAAATAGAGGAGCACACTTGCTTTAAACATTGTAGTTCAGATTAGCTAACTACTCATATGAATGCAATCATTCGTTGGGAGGTAATCGTTTGTTTGAGTCTTCAATTGTAACAAACGATGTAGAAATCTAGTTTCGAGTGTTCTAGTGTGTAGTATTGTAGACATTGGTTAGGGGAGGGGTAGTTTTGTGGAACAAGGGAGAGAAATCAATTGAACAGTGTTTCGAGAGAAGGTTTTGTTATCGGCGATAGAATCGTGCCGTCAGTGTCGGTCCATAAAGCGTTTTAATAATAGTCGAGTGGGGATGCTAGCGGGAGGAAGCTCTCGCTGTAGTATAGGAAAGCTGTTGTGAGCTGTGCTACGTGACCAGCTACAGAGTGGCTGGAAATGAAATCGGCAGCTCCTGGGTCCGGGTACGGCCTGCCGACGGCGTGTTTTTATCGCTCCAGGAGACACAGCAATAACAATGCCGGGGATCGACTCCGGACCAGCACAGGTCTAAGCCGTGGCCGAATCCTCACCACCTCCCCTCCTCATCACGTCCTTTTCTGATCTGATCGAATTTCCCTATTAATGCGAGGCCGCGCGAGGTTCCATTTTGCGTTTCGCTCGTTCCACTTGTACTCCAAATCGCTAATGGCTCAGTCGCAATCGATTCGAGTCTTTCAAATAACTTTTATCTTGTCGATGATCGAAGCTATTCCCATCATTTGTTCAGCGAGAAGATGCTCTCGAATCAAGAGCCGTCTCCTCCAAGCAAGCTGTACAAGTCTTATAATGATTCCCAAACAATCATTTGGCACGCACTTAAAATTTCGTGTTTGCTCTCATGTAAAGCTTATTATCGTCGACGTAATTAATTTTGAATATCCTTTTTAATGAATTACCAATATAATATTCTTTTGATATAACTGTTATAACCTCGATTATCCGAGGTAATTGGGATCAAGACCACCTCGGATATGAAAAAACTCGGATAATTTGGAGGTTAAGTGCTACTTCTAGGAAAAGTTAAATGAAAGTAAAAAAACGTGACAAAACTTATTTATAACAAGGTTAAAACGTGAAATAAACTATTTACACACTTTATTTTAACTGAGACCATGACATTACATCATGAAAAATGTTGTGTTACGTTAGGTTACGTTATTAGCAGCCGCCAGTATAGACGCAGAATAGCTTGATTGAGTAGCCATCTGCTAGCATTGCAATTGTTAGTGCACGTGAAATTATGAAACGCCGTATTATTCTTAAAATAAAAAGAGCTGTATTTTGATTTTTTTCTCTTCACTACCTCGGAGGCTCGGTTGACCGGGACTCGGATAATCGAGAATCTACTGTAGTTCTAATGAAGGTTAATTTTGTTATAATCCTATGAATTATACTGAAGTTCTCTGCTACTGCAAAAATTGAAAACTTCATTAAAAAAATGTTGTATTAGTGTTCTATCTTTTTTATGATGCAATAAATAATACTGAAGATCTCCGTTACTGCGGAAATCGACAGCTGCATTAAATAGCTTATGGAAATCGATGAATCCCACTGTACAAATATATTCAGTCAGCACCGGGAATCGAACCCCTGATCTCCTTATTGCCGATCAGGTGTCCTTCCAAAATAACAGTAGCTTCATTCCCAGCGAATTTCAAATTTATGATTAGATTTGACTCTTGTTGAAGCTTGTATTTGAAAAATGAAATGAAATTCAAACAATAATAATGATACGCAAATTGTTTGTTTGAATGATGGAAAGTTCCATATAATGGAACAAATGTGAATAAAGGAAAAAATCGGGTGAATGTCAACAAAGACCTTCTGTTTTTTTAATTTTTTGAAGTTGTGGATGTTACAATAATGAAGACGAATAATGAAAATAATATTTATAAAATGATAATAATTTAATATAGGTATTTAGTTCTGCAGAATGCAATTAACACACAATAACTAAACAAAGGATGTTTGTGCAAAGCAAGATTCAACGCAATCAAGATTTGTTAAAGGATTCATTTTTAAAATCAATATCCTATTTTCTGTCTAGTTTATTTCCTTATCAAAGACCTTATTTTCTTTCCAATTTGCTGGAAATGAAAGCTCCTTTTAAATATGTCATTCATTTGAAACATTTTGCATGCTGTTCAAAGAGCAGTGTTCTGCAATAAAAGCTTACTTGTATATTTTATTATAATAATCGTCATCTTGACAGAGATTGAACTGTAGCTCATCACCTTATAATTGCATGTCGAACTTTGCGAGGGATAAATGAAGTTTTGTCTGATTCTCGTTTTTGACGAAGAACAGTCCCACGCTTCGTCTCCATTCCGGCTGATTGTCTCTGAGACTCGGTTTTAGACAGTACAGTCTGAAAACTGGAATGACGATGATGTTGATAAAATGACGACGATTATGATGGCTGGCTCTGGGGTGGGCGGGTCTCTCTCTACTTTCCAATTAGATACTACTTCATTTCAACAATTTGTTAAGTGGAAAAAGTTCTTCCGATCAGGGCCCGAACAACTTCATTAAGAAGAGGTCGGGCGTTCCGGCCTGGCTAAAATTCTTGAATGGTAAGAAAACTTCGAAATGCTGGCAAGAGTAGAAAAATAATTTCGTTGAACCATTTTCAGCGATTGCCAGTCTTGGTAGCGGTCAACTAGAACCAGCCTGGTAGGAAGAATCGAAGGAAACTCTCTCAAATTTAAATAGTTAAAATCTTGGAAATTCTTCATACTGAATATTGTAACTGTTTTGAGGATTTTGAACTGAATTGAGGGTTGAATTAGGAAGCTGAGTATAATGAATATTTAATAAAAGTATTTTACCCTAAATACTTTCCGTTAATGGTGGGCGGGTAGTGAATCCTGGGACTGACCAGAAGAGCTGTGTTGTGTTGGTGAGGTGAAACAAATGAGGGAACAGTACAGAGCAAGTAGAGTAGTACAGAGAAAAATTGGAGTTTCACATTGAAACATTGGCTATTACAGTAGATTCTTCTTATACTTTGATTTTATTTCAAAAAAGAGTAAAAATATTAAAATTTTGTTAAACAATTTAGAAACTAGAAATTTTCATGTTTACAGCACTGCTATAGCAAGATAGCAACCTACCAGCCAATATTATTATTATTATTATTATTATTATTGTTACGGGTTCTATGTCTAAAATAATGCTGGCAACACTTAAATTTATCACTCGCACTTTATTTACACAAATAATCACAACACTCACTGATCAGTAACGTCTTACAGAAAAATAAGCAATTAAAAACAGATAAATCGATATTGTTCAACTAATAACGAGATTTCAATAAACTGTTCAAAAAATCAATCACTAAACGTTAAAAGTCCGATTAAATAACAATTGCACAATAAACTGTCCAATAATATTCAAAAGGAAACGTTGAAAAAGAACAATTAATTTACGTAGCACTAGTCCATAATACAATAAAAACTATTTAGTAGCTCACTGGTATGAATTAAACAGGAAAAAGAATAATCACTATAGGCACAGAGAAAGAATTATCACTATATAGGCACAATATATAGAACTGTCACAACTTGTTTATCATGACGAATTTCAAACAAGACTGAACTAATTTACAAAAGTCTACCTCTAACTCTATTTATACTCTTATACTATTTAAAACTCTACCTCTATTTATATAATTTTTCATAATTGAGATATCTCTCAATTTTCCTATCAACTTCTACATAAACAATCAAGGAAACTCGAACTTTCCACAATATTCGATAAGACTCCATTAATCTCTAATCAAACAACTAGAACATTCTACAAAGATCCAAGCAAACACCATAAAAGTGTCAAAAGCAGAGTAATTAATTGCTTAAAAGTAAACATAGATATTACATAGTACCGAGAACCACTGTTCCTTCTTTCTTTCTATTCTCGCTACATTATTATTATTATTGAGTAATTCTCGTTAGTTTCCTATTTAAAGAACTCAAATTGTGTTGTGAACGACATAATTTGATGATATAATTTATAATTTATTGACCTTGATCCCTTCTTATACTTTTACAAGAACAAAATAATCTTGCTAATACACAGTTCTCATAAACTACAAAATCGTCTGCTCCAATCAGGTTGGCAAACTTTATATTTTTTTATGAACCTAAAATCAACACCTACATTAAAATAACTATTTGAATTTTTTCCTTTTACCTAACGCCACCCTGTGCACGTCATTTCTTGTTCAATAACGTTATTCCACGTGAATAATGACCAATCATTGATTTTTTAAATTTATGCAATTAAGTTCTATCAAATAGTTTTCAAGGCCTGATTCCCGTAAACTCTGCTTTTCTTACTGGTTGATAAACTTTATGAGAAACTTGCTCGGTGTGACAATGTCTTCCACTTGAAACTACTTTTCAATTTGCATCGGAAGCCTTAATCTCGGCCTTACTATTCAATGTAAATGCTATTCAAGTCTTAAGATTGTGGATGCTTCTCTCTCACTCACTTACTCTCTCTACTCTTTGAGAGACGCGCACCTGCGTTCGTTCTTCTTTGCAGCCTTTTACCGTGTCTAATATCGTAAATATTCATGAGTTATTGCCTGAGGCTGAGTCTACACTAGACAAGAGTGCAGTAAAGAGCATCGGCTTGCTTTCAAGCTCTGTGACGATGCTGGAATGAGCCTTGCCCAACTCACTGTATTTGATGCTGCATATTACGTTTTCCATCCAACTTGAACTTGGATGAGCTTGCGTGGAAAAAATGTTATCATTTTAAGTGGATAGGTTCAGTGACCTCAGTTGTTTAACCTTAGTTGTTTATCTCGAAGATAGAAATTAATGGCAGCTAATCTTTTCAAGTTGACCTACTTTTTCTTTACTAGTGATACTACTTACTGTCTTTAGCTAGACTAGATGCCCCTTCAAGCATTCCGTTCGCTTTTGTTTGTTATTACGTTTTTTGGCCGTTTGCAATAAATTGTATAATTCCCTATTTCCTCAAATAGGTACAATATTTTCTAATATTAGTATTTCATCCGAGCCTAGGATTCATCCAATAAAACAAATTTTTTCTCATTCAAAAACCAACATTTTTCAATCTACAAAAAAGCAAAAATGAAGCATTAACTTCGCAATTTGACTTGATTTTATAGGATTCTAGTCAGCTATAGATTTAGATTGAAGTGGTTTATGATATGATTAATCTTCTAATTTCCTTTTTTCTCATAATTTTGTACCTTATTTTCATTATTCAATTTATTCGACTATTTCATAAAACTGCAGCCTTTTTTTAAAAAATTTCCAGATTGATAGTATTTGAGTTTCAATGCGGTATTAATATTAATTATTGTTGAAATGTTTCATCCAGTTTGCTCCTTTGATTTTTCTTGAATTAGATCGCAATTTTATATTCATGGAAATACTTTGATAATAATCATTATGCTTTTCTCGAATGAGATTTATTTTAGTTGTGCAGTTGAATCCAAAAATCCTTGCTTTCAGTCTAAAAGTCCAAGTGTTTCTCAACAATCATTCTGTGACCTCTTCTATATTGAAGTAGACTCCAAAGTTATCAGATAAAATATTTATTTATAGTCTTTTATCATCTTCAATATTCATGGTGTCGATTCTTGTTGTAATTCAAACATGAAATACCGTACTCTGTCATCTCCAGGTTTTACTAGAAAAAAACACGGCTCATATCTTGTTCACCGCACGAAATGATGAATTATTTATATACTATGGGTTGTGGAAAAGTAGATGGAATAACTTACAAGAATAATCGGGACTAGGAAGTCAGACGAGTTCATGATCCTACAGTAAAGATTTATTCAAGCTAAATGTTTAACTTTCGCGTGATTCTCGGCAACTATTGGCATATAATATTATGTAAGTTAGCACTCTACTCGTGGACAAATTGAAACGTTTCTTGAATTAACGTTTAGCTCTACTGAAAAATTCAGTATTTCCGTACAAAGTTGGGGATTAAAAATGTTCGTATTTAGTTATGCAACCATTCATAACTCAAGCGTAGGATTTAATACCAAGTTGAAAATATCTTGGTACGAGGCTTCTTTTCAGATTGTTTGATAATAATCCCTTTTAAGTTGAGGGCTGTATGATCCTATTTCGTATCAGTCTTTTGAATTTTTAATGAGAATCCTTATTACTCGTAAATGCTCTGTAATGCTCTAACTTCCTTGCTGAGGTATTCGAGTCAAAACAGTTTGTTTATGACGAAAATACTACTTCCAAATAGCCTTATATAATATGATTCATAAATTTTTATATAAATTTATAACTATCATATGAATTTGACGGTGTCAAAGCAGTGGAGAAGATTTAGTCTGTTGTGTTGTTATTCTGATACCTCGGAAAAAGTTTTATCATAAACTTTTTTATTACACTATTCATTTTAAATAATCATTCAAGAATAAAAATTTCATTTATATCGTTATCAATAACCCTTTTAATAATTGAAAGCTACAACTACTGAAAATTGAGTACATTATATTTTTATTTATCTCTTCATTAATATAGTTACTGACTATGAATTGTGATTTTCCATTCAATATTGATTTAAATACAGTTATACACTACTGGGTGGCTGAGGCTGTTATTATCAAGCGCAGTTGATGTAATATTCACGAACCCATCTTTGTCACCATTTATTGCTGAAATCAATTTTTGCAATTCATCTATTGAAGTGGAGGGGTACTATAAAAGGTTTCAGCTGTGAGCAACGACTTTAATTACTCGCCCGATTTGACTTTCGTAAGCGCAAGCACCGTCACCATTCATGCTAATCGAATTTGTACGCACTTGCGCGTGTGTGTTGGTTTGACTGGCTGGTCGGCCTTAATTGTGTATTACAACATCAATATTGATGCAAAATTCGCCTTCATCAATTCAATGAAAGAAAAATCGAAGCGCCAAAAGGGCCAAAAATTCATATTGAGCATGTGTGGGATATCTCGGTCGCCTAGCCTTAATGCAATAATATTTAAGGCATATAAAACTTTTGCATACACGAAGTTGGTTTAGACTCATTGTACTAGCAGTAGGCTACTACTGATGATTTTCTCAGATCTCATTCTTACGATGTTTGTCAGCGCTTATGTATGGATTAGTCCAAAATAGAAAAAAGTTATCCTGTTTCTGGGTAACTAAGTTGGGAAAAACTATAAAAATATTCATATTGTTTAGTGCTGTTCTCTTTCCACCAATCAACCACTGTTGGTTCCACTCTCATACTTTTCGTATCCAGAATTCACCATTACAATTTTTCTTCCAGGGATTTTTTAATTTCTTATCCATATTGAACTTGGAAGCTCATTCAATGCTTGATTAATTATTCTGCTTTTATCGAATTCATTAAATTTCACCATACTATTTGACAAGAAAATTTGACTTTGATAACTTTTGTTCTTTTTTAAATTTTTATAAAGTTAATTCATATTTTATATTTGGAACTCAGTATATTACATTATTCAACTTTAAATTGAAACGAATGTGATTGCACAAAAATTGCTAGTAGTACTCTATTAAAACAAAATAAGCAACTTTTATGTTACTTTTTTAAATTGAATAATGTTGTACATAAACAATGAACATAATCAACATTGTCTGCAGACACCTATGAATGGTAAAGCCTATTGAAACAAAGTGGTTGTGGTCCCAACATTTTACTTCAATTTATTTGGTACAAAAAGACTGAAATAAAGAAGTGATTTATAAAAGTAGAAATATTCTGTGTATAATGAAGCGGTTGAATCCTGAGAAACAACCTCTTTCTTTGTATATATAATATTAAATATAAAAATATGGAATTACTATTATATGAAGTTAATTTTATCAACAATACAAAATATTCAAAGTAATTAGAGGGGAAATCAAGATAAAGTAATTGAAGCATACAGTTCTCTATTATCGTTGAACAGCTTTGACTAGATGTTATCCCTGCTAGAGCTATTAGGGATTTACCCCTGCTATCTCCTGCTATCAAGTGACTAAACTTTATTCTCTCATCGGTCTGCGGTCTTCCCAACAATAGAAACCATAATCTTCTTTGTATTAGTGATGATAATATAGTGGTTGCAATCCATAATGAAGTAGTTCATCTATAATATAATAGAATGTAGCTGTGACATAAATTGTCATTCATACAAGAATACATAGTAGTTAGAATACATATTCTAGTTACCTGGATAGAAACCAAACACTAATTATTATTTATTCTTGTTAGTTCGTTTGATATGCGTTGGCGCTTTTCAACTTAGTAGTAAAGCATGTTGAAAGTGGATTTGATAGGAGATATCAGTAAAGAGCTTTAAATTTGCTGATGAGAGTTGATTACTGCAGGTTTTTGGGTGCCGTTGCTTTCAAAGCAAATTGTGCTTTGCAATGAGAATTTGTATCGTTACGGTGTCGGTCAAGATGTTTCAACTTGTTCGAATTCATCATCATGGTGGACGAGAGCGTTTGAGATCCCTGCTTCGGGCCGTGAGGGGGGGGAAGAGGGTACATAGTGACTGGACCGGCCTCTCGGCGTAAATAAATAATTGATCGCGGAGCGGCGGGCTTTTACGCGACGTAATGAAATTCAATGAACGAACGAACAACCTGATGATGAAGGGGGAGAGGAAGTTGAGCTTTCGTAAAGGGCTCAAAGGCTGCTGGGTCTTCGTCAGGGGGTGGGGAGGGGAATGATGGTGGGAGGGAAGGGCTGACTACACCCATTCAGCAAAAGCACAGCTTAGCTGCTCCTGCAGAGCACACGCATAGCTGCCCCGTCGCCCAGGCTGCCTATCCGGCCCCCAGCCATGGCCATCAACTCGCTCTGCATGCTGGTGCTATCTGCCAGCGACGTCCGCAACTACATCTCAACGCCAACTGTTTCAAGTCTGTCAACAGTATGCCGGGTTCCCAGGATTGTTGTTGCCTTTGAATGGCTTGTTTGAAGTAGTATTTTCCTTGCCATGGAACTACGTAAATGAACTCAACTGCTTCTACTTGGAAATTACTCTTCTGTACAAGGATGATTTTTAGTTCTCAAAAGATAGAGTCTAAAAAATCAAGACTGACAAGATAATTTTAATTCTTTGATATATCAGTAATTTGTAATGTTTCTTTCGTTTTTATATAAAAGCCTGCTCTGATAGACCCAGCATGGATCTTGGAACTAAGGAATTTCTAGTCTTGTAAGCTTTGCAACGTGGTATCAAATATAAATAGAAGTTTTAATTAGCTAAGAAGTTAGCTAGTCTGTGATGAACAATCTACTTTTGTAATCAATTTAATCCAATTGTAATGTAAATCTACTTCAATGCTGAGTATACCTGATTATATTAGGCCTTGTTCTGATGAAAAGATGATTATTTTTCAGTACTATTTTTCTACTATTGCCATACTAGGTCTACACTACATTGATGGAATGATTCAGAGCTTTGAATGCTTTTATTTATATCACAGATTAAAGCATTAATGAAAAAAGAGAAATGTACCATAAGGTACCATAACTTATGTATTATATTCATAAGGTATATTATGAGAAAAATAACTTGGTTTTAAAAAGTAGATTATGGGGATAGTCTTCACAGTTAATTTGCTCGTATTTCACTGAAATAAAATAGAAAACTTTTAAGATATTTTAAATTTTCCTCATTTATTTATTTTCTTTAATCGCTATTCACACAAATTAAAACTTTAATCACACAAAATGTTGTTTAAAATTAATAAGTTTTTAAAGAGTAAATTCAAAAGCAATTTCGTGGTTGTATGAGTCTGGCGGGGTTCTAGAGTAAGAATAGGAAGCAAAGATGGTCTTTGTTGAATGATAAACTGAATAGTCTGCCAAGGATCAACCTGGAATTAATAGAGATTACTGCAGAATCCTCTTCTAGCTGGCTAAACTGGAGACTACCCATGCGCTGGAGGCGAGAAAAAACTTTCCATTCCAGTCCCAAAAAGTTTGAAACTTATCTTGTTAAATTGCTGCATAAATCTTCTAGTGCAGTATCTTGCAAGAGCCCTACTTCTAATTCTCAACAGAAGCCTATATTTCAGTGAATACATTGCACCTCCCCTTTCAACAGGAGCATTACAGCATGGACCATACGCTTGTGTGAATCTTCTGTTCTCATCATAGTTTTCTCGGTTTTGAAAGTGCATCTCAAAGACGCATGGGCGTATATAAGGGGGGGCTCAGGGGGCTTGAGTCCCCCCGAAATTTCAAACACAAATAAGAAAATTAGTAGAAATGCGTAGAAATATGTGATTTTCTCTTCAATTTATGAAAAAAATTCATTTGGAGAGAAGGCCCGGACTCCTTTTCGATGGGGGTATTCCAGACCCCCGGTAGTTTCGCAATTTCTATTCATCTAGGTGGTATTATTCATTTGCCACCAAACTGTCGTGTTGGCTTGAGTGTTCAAAATTACCCCATTTTCGATTAGCATTTAAAATTGATTTTTCCAGTTTGTATCAGTTTATTGAATTTGAATCTATTTATTTAGCTTATAGATTAGTATGTATTGTGAAGTAGATTCAAAATCAATTTATTGTTAATATTTTTGTGTTAATTTCAATTCTTAAAATAATATCTCAACTAAGAATAGTGTTAGTCCTACTATACTATAGATTTTCTTCTCATTCTCAACTAATTTCTCATTCTACCAACTTTCTCCTCGAGTTCAATCTTTTGACTTTGCGAATACTGTACTATTTTTTAAAAACCAAGGTATTAATGTCTCCGATAAGTATTGAAATAAAAATAGATGAATCAATTAATTTATCCCAGAACTCCAAGTTTAAAAAACTGGCTAGTCTCTATCTATATCAGATTGCTGGAGAATATTTTAACTGTTTTTCTTTTGGATCATCTTTTGCTTGATGAATGAGTTGTTCTGTTTTTAGATATTGACTTGAATGAATTATTAAATTACACTTCAGCTAGCTTAGTATCTAGCTCATAGCTACTTGAACAGTTATTAGTTCATAATTGAATGAATCATATTACTCACTAAATCAACTGCTATTCCAGCATTCAAAAGGCATGCATTCTATAAGTGGCTTTAAGTACTCTACACAAATATATGAAAATGAAATGAAATTTAATCATAACACTGACATACAGATCACAATGATTTCATTTCATTACATAATCATTATCTATATTATTATTATTATTCATATGTTATTCAGAATCTTCAAATATTAAATATACTTCTCTATAATATATTACGTAATATCTTCTCTAAGCTAATTTTTTGAAGGGTCTTATCCCCTCTCCGTGTTCAGGTTGCTCTCTGTTGTCAGTCGTCTGTTCTGACGTAGTACTAAGTTATTTTATTGGGCAATGCTGTCATTCATTCAATGGTAAAATATTTAAACGTATTCTCGATATTTACTCTGGAAAATGTTGTTATACTATGTAATAAGCTAGAAAAACGGTAGATTTGAATCTGATTTCCCTCGGCACATTATTTAACCAGGCCATGAAAACCTGTTAGTTGATGGTATGGGGAATAGGGCATAAATTATTGTTAAAGAGGTTATTAAGGCGATCTGCTGTTCGTTGAAATAATAACATTAAGTTGAAACTTTATCTTTTGAAGGGGATAGATAGGTGCTTTCTTGTTTGGACAGCTGCTAACTTTTTAATCATTCGGCAAAAATTAATATTCCAAACGAAAGCTGGCAAAAAGCAATTTCAAGTTGGGGAAAAGGAATCGGAAGAGCTAGGCTAAGTGGAAGTGAGAATGAAAGAAGCTTCTCTGGCTGACAACTTTTACTTAACTAAAAAGGGATCTTCAACTTTTGGCGGGAATTTATTTGCCTTGCGGCCAACCCACCTTATGTCTGTCTGACGAGGAGACTTTATCTTTGAGGTGGCGGACGCTGTGGGCTGAAGGCTACCCTTTCACTCGCTCCAGACTCCCGACGAATAGAAACTGTGGCAGATGTATAATCACTCACTCATTCTCACCATTCTCACGCTCTCTGCATCGGCACTGTTCTCGATCACAGTTCACAGTTTTCGCTTCTCGGTTAACTGTGAGACTATTAAATTCTCTATCAAAGACCGCAATGCGAATTATTGATTTGGAACCTATTTTTATTTTAATTTAAAATGACTACTTTTTGTTTTTTATATTAATAGTACTGTATATAGTAAATGCAAAGATACGCGTTTTCAGCAAATATCATACTGTGAAATTGAAACAGGATATTTTTGTACAAGTGCATTGGAATATGTATAAATTTTAGAGAAACTTATTCTATATTGCCAAATAAATGTTTTAAGCTTGAATCCAAATGATTAATTTGTTATTGTTTTGATAGTTCAATTGAATGAGTTTATTGGCTTTGCCTAAAAATATATATATAATTTTTTTAATATAGAAGAGCAGTACCATATTCAAAATCTTCTAAAAATAAGAATTTTTAATTCCTAGATTTTTTGTTCCATGACGAACTACATTTTAATATTTTTATTTGATTTTTAGAGACTTTTAATTGATTGCCGAATATAATGAATTCCATTATTTTTTAATTAATGATTAATTATTAGTAAGTTAGTTTAATTATTAATTAATCATTTTTTATTAATTCGGTGCTGTGTTGCAATGACGGAAAGATCCTGGCTTCAGGGTCTGTTGCAGAACAATTATTCACAAATTACAATCTAGAAGTAGGTCTAAAACTTCCATAAGATTGTGCAGTAACTATCAATGCAAGTGCTAGTAAAACTATTTTTGATTTAATTGTTATGCAGTCTGCCAGCTGCATTTCATGTGTAGAGGTTTGTTTTTTCCAACGTAGTCTTTAGGTAACAATAAACTAAAACTTTTCTCAACATAATGCGTAGAGCCTGTTTTCCCGCCGGAGTCAGTTTGTTTGCTGCCTGAAAACGTCACTTAAAGACATTTCTTGAAAATGTGCAATTTTGAATTAGTACATTTGTAAAATCTATTAGTAAATTCGGATTTACGTTTTTATGAAGTGACTGTTCTAATTTTATAACTTTACCTCTCCTTCTAGGTTAAGTGTAAGGGAGGGACACCGTCCTTAACTTCGCCTTTTCATACAAATGTATCACCAAGCTTTTTCCTTTTTTTTCTATATATCATATTAATATAATTTTCAGTCATAATTTCATGTTTGTATATAGTTAAACAGTTTATGTAATAAGTAACTGATAATGTTTTATGTAATAATACTTGGTGATGCCTATATATTGTATTTTATACTAATAACTGTCCAACTATTATTTGCATGAATAAAGAAATCAATCAATCAATCAATCTACTATTACTACACATTGAATAGGTAATACCTTTTAAAGGTGCTAGCTAGAAGCAGTGTTATGCATCAACGCCTTTCATCAGCAAGTAATCAAAGATAGTAAACAAAGATTTGATAACCGCAGTTATGCAAATGATCGGTAGAACAAGCGGGGTCATAAAAACGTTGTCAGAATTAATCGTCTCCGAAATAAGCGATGTAGACTCCTTTAAATTATCAGGAAAGTAAAGAGTTTTAAGCAGTTCTTCTGTTAGTTTACATGTTTGCCTGTCAGTGGCGTTGTTGGTTGGGGGCCGGACTAGCCGGGGTCTGGGGCGACAGCGTCAGCTCGCGGAGCCGTATTTCAAAAGTTTGAGCGCAGGTCGGAAGCGAGGTCTCGCCGCCGAGAGCAAAGTTAAATAATAAATCAGCAATATCATCCCTCCTTAACGCTAGAATAAATTAAATTTCTGCGTCGAGATTCGGGCATGTCGCTTCCTGAGAGACTCGGCGACCGTGTCCTCCCAACAATGCGCTGCTGCTTCAGCTTAACAATGACTGAATTAGATAAGCGGTGTCGTCTTCTTAACTAAAACAAACTGCAGCGTCGTTCTCCGCCCTCGTCCTCATCTCCTCACACCTCCCCGCCCTCACATGCATCTGTGTGCGTGTACTTCTTTGTTTTGTGTTGGTGGTGTCCACATTTTTACGTCCAAGCGATAGTAGTTGCTGTAGTGTCTTAAACCCTCCCCCCTCACACACCATCACCGACACACACTCTTGGTATGTCTTTTGAACTTCCCCCCTTCATCACCATTCCTCCAACACATACACTCTCATTGCAACAATAACAACACTCATGGCGTCAACGTAGCAGAGCGTAAATAACTCAACTTGTCAAAAAGTTTGAAGCAATTTTCGCTCAGAAACTCGGCATTTTTCTTCTCGTCTATGTTTAGCCCTCGGGAGGAAAAATATCGAACATAATACTTCAGCCTGATTATCTTGTCTTGCAAGGAATTCTGTTAATTAAGAACTTTGTTTCCACTTTATCAGATGATGTATCAGCAAGAAGAAATTTTTGGCTTGTGTTGGGTTCCTGTTCCCTTTTAGATTTTATATGATGCCGTAGCTGGGATACTGTAGGCGACCAAATTTAATGCAAGTTTAAGACTAAACTTATACGTATAATAAATGGATAACTTATCGAGAATTAAAATTGTAAGTTTGTAAAATGTTTTAAAAATTCTATTCATGAGTCTTGTGAAATTGTTAACAATGCAATAAATAATTCATTATACTATATTTGAAAAATCAATACAAAATTATAAATTTGAAGTCTATTGATTTTACAATTTATATGTTGAAATTACTAGTACAATAATGAATGATTGAAATAATCGAGTTTCTGACCTTACTTATTTGACAAATGACTTTATAATTTTTTCTAGACTAATAGAAAATAAGACTATTAGAAATTTGAGAATCCCAAACTTAAATAAAAGCAAAGGCATTAAATTAATAATATATTTTATTAAGAAGAAATGTGGCATGATATTTTAGCTCGTATATAGTAAATGTTTATTAATTATTAGGACCAGCTAGACTTTTCCTTTATTCATTAAATATGAATAACCAGTAAACTGGAAAATAACTTTAAATAGAATGAGAATAAAGTACGTACATTCAGTTTTATACCGCAATATCCTGGATGTTTAGTGTTGTTTTTGAAGAAGCATTGACGCTGTTATACAGCACGTATAGGATGCTGTAAATCTGTTGATTTTATGTTATATTTTTATCTTTTATTTATTGCACGATAAAATTGAGCTTCAGTTAGCTGTAGGAGCTCTCAGCTCTCAATCTCGTCGTCAGTTGACAGCAAGGGATACTGATTCATAAAACACGCAGGCAAGTATCGATATTTTTGTGAACGGTTTCACTTCTGTACGTAAATGGAAATCCGTGTTGAGAGCGTTTGGGGTAGGGAGTGGTTTAAAAGGGGTTTTACACGACTAGAGGGTATAGCTGCTGCAGCCGGCCTGGGGATCAGGAGTATTAGAGATAAGTTGGCTTGGTAGTAGCAAATTGGAAAAGTTTTGTTGATCAGTCGAGCGTTTGATTAGATGCCTATCAAACAATTCCAATTTTGTATAAATCTTGTAATATCAACGTTACTGCACTGTTTGCCACTGTTTTATTACACGTGTTCCCACGACAAAGCTACCACTATTGCTCTTTCCTATACAGCTGCCAACATCGACCCAAAATTTCTCTATCAACTTGCTTTGTATACAATTCAAAAAAGGATAAACATCAAAAGCATTGCCTGCCTAATTCATTGAAAATTAGAATATTATTGCTACCTTAATTGAGCATAAAATAACTTTCTTTGTAGTGGCGAAGGTGATATTGTGGAAGATATCTATAATGAATAATAAGACTTAAAGTTGTCATAACCACATTTATTGATAATAGTGTAACAACCGAAACTAGTATCTCACGGCTTTCATTAAATGTGGTCTTGACAACTTCATTTTATTATTCATTGAGCATAAAATACGTATACTGTTATAAATTTGAAATGTTTTATGTGAAATGTAGGTGATCATAAAATTAATTCTTTAGACTGATTTTTCCAATGCTCCCTCATTATTGTATTAGAAAACGTTTGCTCCCACAACTTCTAACGAGAATATTATTATAAAATCATGCTCTTACTATAATGAGAAGCATATTCTATCATTTTGAAAAAAAAAATGCTTGATCTTTGGGCATAAATTGATTAGTAGTGATTGGACATCATCATTTTCACTCTTTAATAATCATAATAATTTTCTAATTGTTGACTTTATTTTTAATAAAAATTTAATCATAGTTTACTGAAACTTACAGATGTTTACAACCGTTATATTTAAACCAATTTCCTTATCAATTGTCAGAAGTGTATGAAAAGTTTCTGATGATTTTATAAGTTTCTCTTCTGTTGCAGGTATTCCATCAGCACTTGTCTAGTCAATCACATGCAGCTATTAGTAAGTACTGAATAAGAAGAATCTTCGTTATTTTGATATTCAAACTAGCAGGTTTGATAAAATTGAAACGAATTCCTTGAGAGAACAACCAATTTGCAAACTTTGAAACTTTTATCCTGCTCCAAACATTCAAACAATTTTCATTTCTTTCCCTCCTTGAGAGTAAACTGCAATAGATAATGAAAGCAATGATGTTCAATAACATGATGTTTTTTTTTTTAATTAGATTACAAATCGAATCTCATCTCTTGAACTTTATCAAAACTCTTCCTCAATAAGTAACAAACTTACTCAAAAACATTGCTCAATTTGTCGAAATATGAAAAATGAGTAGGGTAATTAGACTCATTGATATTTCCGAGTTTATTCCCCACATACGCCTGAGATTTACGAGTGTGTGTTCGTGTTACAATGTGAAATAATGTCAGGCCCGAGCAGGCTTAACCACTAAAACACCCTGATGTAGCCAAACAATTGAAAATACTGTGATGTGAGATCAAATATGAATTCATCTTTGAAAATATTGAGCTTCGTAAAAATTTTATGTAGACAATGATTCTGAATCATTCTGTAATATCGATATCCGTCAATACTCTTCAGTTTACATAACAGAAAATCTCTCAAATATCTTGTATATGGAATGTATCTCTGTAGCTCTTACACTCTATGCAAGTTGGGTAGCAATTCAAATACTTTTTCTTGAACTCCTGAATAGATGTAAATTGTTCTTCTCTATGCTCTTGTTATTGTCCTATTAGGGACGTGACAGCTGTTATCCATATGCTCAATCAGATTAGATAAGCAACGCTCTCCTGGGCACTCTGTAAGGTTGATCAGTTGGATTCGCCAAAAAGACTGTTCTCTGTTGTAAAATCACTTCCCGGAGGTTCGGAACCCACATAAAACTGTAGGTCTAACTCATCAATCAACATCATAAAACTCCTCACCGACGCACAGGTCTCAGACCTATGTGGGCTTCATCCTACAAAAAAATCATTTGAAGATATGGCTGTAAATTTTTAAAATGCTCATACAGTACTCTGCCTAGGAAGACTTGTAGAGGCTTGCGATTATTTTTTCGTCTATTTACTCATAAATGTTTTGATTTCCCTTTGAGGCATTGAAGATGAGATTCAATACCTCGAAAACGTTCGGCCGAATGTGAGTATATTTATTATATATTCACAATATGAAACTGACTGCAAGTCGTTAAATTTACAACAAAAAGATAGTTTTGATTTCCTTCTATCAGCCTCCATTTTCTCGCATGCTAGAGATAGAGATTTCATTTGACGGAAAAGGAAATCGCTTGTCTTGAATTTATTCGACGTGCAATAGTCGTGCACTGTGTTTATGAGTGAGTGGAGTTTCTTCACTTAATTTTTCACACGTCTCTCAAGTCGCCGTCGTCGCAGGGAGAGCGAGATTAATTTGAATCCGGGAGGTTGGAAGTTTGGTGCTGTCAAGTCATTAGATCGACTGAGACGTTTGCCTCCGGCTGGTGTTTTTGGGATGGCGATGGGGATGAGTGGTGTGCGTGTTTGCAAGTGCGTAAGCTGGCCTTTTGCCGCATGTGTCCCTCAGCCCAGCTTGAGCATCAGCATGCCTTCACTGTTTGCATTGCTTGCTCTCTACTCTACTGTCTACTCTAGCTTGATGCTCTGCTCAGCTGGTCTGTCTCTATTCGTCGATTCGCCGATCTCCAGTCTCTGTCTCTAGTAGCGTTGTTGCCACATCTGGTCCCACTTGTAGTTATCCGTCCGCTGTTCCCGCCGTTCGTTGTCTTGTCTCCCTCTCCCTCATCCTCCCACCATTGCTTTCCAACCTCCTTCTTCTGTTTGTTTTGCCGTCCAGAAATGATGGCATCACCGAAGAGTGAGGAGGATGCTCTCAATAACAGAGCAAAAGATACACTGATCACTGAATGGGGGAATGAGATAGAGTGGGTGTGAGAGAGGGGAATAAAGAAAAGGGAGAGTGATAGAGAAAGGGAAGGACGAGAGTGCTGAATGATGGAAAACGGCGGTTTGTGCTGGCGTTGTAAATGGAGCTCAGGCTTTCCCTAGTTTGTTATTTCCTCTGCTTTGCTTTCTCAGTCACATCAAATTGCATTCAAATCTATCCATCCTTAACGTGAATATCTTATAAATTGTTGAAACTGTTGATGAGGAGACAGTCAATTCGGATTTTGATACAGATTTGAATCAAGATAGGTTTTTGGATAGTCATTCTACTAGCCTGGCATGCATGACAATAACTTATATAGAATTTTTTGCACAAGATAAATTTTTTCTCAGCCAGGAAGTCCATCATCAATTCCAATTATATCATATATCTTTGCAGTTTGAAAACCTTAAATTTCGAATTTTATTGAAGATTATGACTTATTGTAGCTTGACTGTCAGGTGGTGTCAAAACTATTCAATTTCTGAAACTATGAGAATGTAAAATTCGAGTACAAGCTACAATAATATAGTATACTGTATTTCACTGGAATTCCCTACCTAAATCTATTGTAGTAATCTATAATAGTTTGTAATCTATAATATCTAATAATCAATTAAATTCAATTTTTTATTGCAACTCATGAATATTATCGGGTCCTGTCAAACCCGTAGGTTTTTCAGCAGGTGCCAATTACAATGCAATATTTTAATACAATTCAATACTACAATACCATATTATAGAACAAAATAAGCAAATTTACTTGAGGTATAAATAACTTGATACCGGAAAAAAGTTATTACTAACGAAAATTCATGAATTATACAAATTATGTTACTCAAAAATATAAATAATACAGCGAAAAAAGTGAAAAAGAACCAATGAATTATAAAAACAAAAGAAAATATTCAACTTCATCCTATCTAATGATGTCATAAAGCTATGAATAAAGTTGGAAGAGCATAACTGATGGTCTAGAGCCGTCTGGCTGCAGAAAGAAACATTTTCAAAGAATACTACAGTATTCCTTTTCTCCATGCTATAAATACTGTAGACTAATATTGCGTGAAATCGAAAATTCAGTCTTGAGCATTTAGAAGGCACTTAAATTTGATTCATGTGTCGTTTCCTGAAATAAATAACTGGTTGAAAATAAAAGAGTATGAAATTTAACAATGAATTATTGAAAAATTATACTCCGGCTAAACAACTTTACTCCCAATTATTAGGTGGATGTCCTGTTCTGAATATCTTAGCTTACATGAAATATGTGACTTACATTATGTTAAGAAATTCAAATGGTTCACTATGTATCAAAATAATTTAAAAACACCTCGCCATTGAAAAAACGTGTTCCACTCACACTGTATACACCACTAGTCCATTCTCCCCTACTGAACTGCGGGATGGTCAAGAGGAAATGGATGTGCAGTTTTCGTTTCTAGACATCTAAATAACATAAATTTGAAAATTTATGAACTCCTGAATTGAATACTTCAACATTCATTGCAAAACTGCACTCTATTGCAGCAAGATTGTGTAATAATGTATAATTATTAATCTTTTTAAATGAATCAGCTAGCATTGACTGATTGCAAGTATATTTGGATTATTTATGTCAAAAATGAACATAACTTGAAAAGCATGATTTTTTCCAAGATGGTTGAAATTATTTCCAATGGACTCTACTAAATTCCATTCCCTTATTGGTACAGTAATGTCTGGTACATTAGAAATCAAGAAAAATTGATTCATTACAGAAGAAATCTCAACTATCACTAATAGCAGTCAAAATAATTTCGAAAAGTGATAGCGAAGTGCCGTAGCAGGTATCTGTTCAATCAGAGATAAGCTACGAAACTCCTGGGCCATCTTTGTAAGGGTGACCGATTGGATTGGCCAGCAAAAATGACTCTGCTGTAAAATCATTCCTGGGGGTTCGGAACCCACCTAAAACTAGGTCCAACTCATAAATCACCATTATCCATTTCATTACCCACGCACAGGTCTCAGACATATGTGGGCTTCAACTTCCGAAAAAAACATTCCTTTTGAAATATATTTCCAAGTATTCGTTATGAACAGTTGGCCATTTGGTTGATGTGTGAAAGAGGAATATTTAGGCTGTTTTGAAATACTGCATAGATTTTGTAAATTAATGGAAGCTTCAGTAGTATTGTTATAAGCTTCAGTATTTTTACGTGATAATTCATAAAATTTGAACCTTTATAAGATTACACTTACTTGAATGCGTTCGTAATCATTACATTGCAGTTAATGCAATGATTGTATTATGTCTGCCTGTAAGCTTTGAGTGAGATGTAAATAAGGACGTGAGTGTCACTTATTACTCACATATTTATATTTTTTCAAATATGTCATTTTACAAAAATACTCTGCGAAAAATTTAAGAAAAATCTGGAATCTTCCAATTCTTCAAATTATCCAAGATTTAAATCAATAATGTTTTTAATATTATGTTATTAGACAGATTGCTCTAGGTTTTTGGTTTTTTATTTTTATCATCATAATTTTGGCAAGTTTTGAGCCTTTATAGAATGCTGAAAATTCAATGCATGACAATTAAACAATCTTGAATAACTATTGATAATTAAATGTTTGAGACGATACATGATTCTCTACAGAAATCAGTGATAATTTTTCAAAATGATCGTTGGCTTTCTTTTCAACTAGTTTTAACTTAGTAGTTTGTACAAATACAATTTTGCAAAATTATTCTAACTTGATTTTACTGCATAGAAAACGGCTGTGGGATGATTTCATCGATTCCTGAAGACCTTCTGTAATGTTATTTGTAAATATTATCATGCTCCCTTTTGTGGCGGAGGAGAGATGTGATAAGGTTTTCTGAAAATAAAAATTAGCATCTAATTGCTCCGGATATTAGGTCCTTTTGTGGCCGCGCGCATGCGTCAGCTTGGTTCCTCCAAATCAACAAAAAGGGATGACAAAGATGCCCTGAACCTCCTCAAAATTTGCAGTGCCGTGTTACTGCAATCTGCAGAAGTCCAGGACGATATTCGCCAAACCCTGTCGTTTTTACCTGCTTAAAACTACACAAGTGTATTTGTCGAGCACGGTGACCCAAATAGAAACATAAGTAATTATTAGATCTGTGCAGGTTTATTAGAAACAAAATTATAGCAAAATAATTTTTTTTACAGAGACTGGCGATTTAATACTCCCTTTCAGATGATGAGATTTTTAAAATAATTTTTTTCCAGTTTGATTTTTCAAGATCCCTACCTGGAGGGTATGGTTGGGTCCGTGTTGGAACTGTCCTTTACAACTGGAGATTTTACAATCGATGTTGGTTTGTGGTGAATTTACCCTATTATATTATTTAGGCGCACCCAATCACAAGAGTATGGCCATACTAAATAAATTCAATATAACTTACAGAACATGAACTATTCAGAGGTTTGCAACTCTCTGTTTAGTCGCCCTCCTTTTAGAATAGATGGTTCATCGTTTGTTCAAGTTTTAAAATAAGACGTCTAACGTAAATTTTAACAAGAGCATACATTTAAGAAAAATATAGTAACTTTTTAACATTTCAGTTAAAAATGGACGGCGACTTTATAAACTAGTTTACCTGCTGACCCTCTCGGCTCCAAGTCCAGGTAGAAAATCATGAAAAACTTTCCCAATGTTCAGCAAGTAATAAGGAAAGAGAGAGATAGAAAATCAAATAGATTGAATCACCTTTGACTTATGAACTATATGATGTATGATTTTGGAATAAAAATCATCAATAGGTTATCACAGAACTTGAGCGATTCTTTCACATTATTTAAAATTAATTTAAAAATATTTCGGCTGTCTAAATTTCGCCAGTTTAGAGATGATAAGAACTGCATGATAAGAAAGCCCCGTTGACATTTGAACCTTCAAAATTTATTTATAATATTAAGGTGCTCAAAATGTGTTTCAAATAGCACCTCATCAATAATAGTGAAGTGAAAAAATATCAGTTCAATAATTAAATATGAATTGTGTCAAATATCAAACTCATGTCTGGACTAACCTAAAAAGTGAAAGTGTTTACATTTCACATCAAATAAAATTCTTTGATCGAATTCCAAGTGAGTGCAATCTTTTTATGAACTATAATACTAGAATTGAGTAATAGTCTTGCCTTTAATATCATAGTTTTATCCATTCGTGGTCAATTCAGTGATTGAGTTAAAGCCTTTTTTTTGTAGATTACGTCTTGGAGACTCCAGTTAAGGAGTATAAGACAAGTCAGATCAACAATTGTACGCTTGATCCCTAATTACTATATCAATTAGTTGAGGTGAGGCTTAATTTTGATGTGGAAGGAACTCTTGTACACTATAAAAAGCTTTATCAACTAAATATTTTTTCAATTGGTTTTTAAATATTTCTATATTTTCAAGAATATTTAAAAACTGCGGTAGCTTGTTGTAGAGTTCCTACCAATATACTGTAGTTTTCATATAACTTGGCAGCAGTATGTTGGTTTCAGATATAGCAAGTCCCATCTGCTACACGCTGTCAAGTTATATGAATACTACAGTAACTTAGCTTTTGTTTGAATAAGCTACTATTGTGACTTACCAAGTGATAATCTCCTCAGCTTCTTCTATTATAATCGTGTATATAAAGATTTTGGTTAATATCACTCTTTTTTACATATAAAGTAGCTTCATACACATATAAGCAGGGTACAGTTAGGAGACCAAGTCGAGTTGAATATGTCAATTTATGACTAATTATTAAGCACCTTTTATAGTTATAATTTATCTTCAAATTGAGAATAGGTTTGTGATGATAGCCTGAACCAGGTATTTGAAATAATTAAGGTGTTTAAAATAATTTATGATGGCGGTCATTTTTGGCCCAAGTGACGTTACGCATAGCAAAGCGTTGCTATGGCGCTCATTTTTGATAATCTAGGTCTTGAAATTGTAATATGTGATCATTCTTTTGGGGGTGGGACTACCACAAAAATGTTCCCTGACAATATTTAATTATAAAAAGCAACTATTTTGTACTCAAATTTGTAAAAAAGTTGAAATTCAGATAAAAACTGTAAACCCTTGCAAATTGAGACACAAACAATTTTTCAACTCACAACTGTTGTAGAATTCCGAAAGCCCCTCTTGACTTTTCCTACTGAAAGCAAACTCTTGATTTATGTACGTGATAACAATCAACAATTTTTTGCATCTTACAGAAAAAACAAGTGAGGTTTTCATCTCAATCCAGATCCTGAAGCCAATCTATTTGAATTTTGATAATAAATAACTAAACAATAAGAAAACATTTTTTTAGGATAATATGTAACCGCGTATGCTGACACATTATTTTACTCCCCATCAGGATAGGCTATTATCAAAGAAATGACAAAAATTAACTGTAATTTTCCATCTATACAAAAAGAAAAGATTAAATAAAAACAAAACCTTGATCATTGATCTAGAGACACACCACATTGAAATCAACTAGTATTTTTTACTAGATTCAGCAATTTACATTTTGTGATTGAAATCATAAATATGGTTTTAATACGGAAATATTGGTTCAATAAAAAAATAAATAAATAAATAACTTAAATGAAAATTATAATGCGAAGTTTGTGTGTGAAGTTTCTCATATTCACAGTAGAATAGTTGTGCTATCACAGGAGATTGCAAGTTGTTTTTGGTTGTTTTTAAATTATTATTTTGAGCTTAAATTACTGTCTGCATTATAATATTCAAGAACTGAAGAATAATAAATTATTGAATAATTCATTAAAATCATCCTCATTAAATCATCTCCAAAAACATCCCCATTAATCATCAAATAAATGTTTTTGATACTTCGATTTCTTCGACTTGAAAATAATTATTAGTAACAAATGATGATTTTTTAAAAATGAATGCAAGTCTCTAGTTAGATAAAGCAGAACCTGTTATTTTGGCTATTTTTTTGCCAATTAATTCATGAATTCTCAATTTATTCAAACTAAATGAATTCAATTCATTCAAAATGACTGGAATTTACATTCATCTCACGGCTATTAAAAGTTTGCATATAATTTGTTTAAACTGAGATAAATTCAATTCATCCAAAATGGTTGGAATTCACATTTAAATCATGGCTGCAAAAATTTTTTTGTAACGAAAAGTGACTTATAAGATCCAGAAATTCAAGATTCTAATGAATTGAAGCTGTTGAAATATCTACAAAAACATACCCGTAAAAATTCAACAAGATAAATATGTAACTTTCATTGAAAGAGGCTCAATCAACAATTAGCTTGAGGACGGTGGTAAACCTTATTTTGAAACCTATTGTTTTATTAGAAATAAAAATATGTTATACCTTATATTTACTTATACCTTACAAGTAACCTCCAGTACAATTACAGTTGTATTGTAGAATATGCATTAGATTTCAATGAAAATCTATCAGATACCTAACAAAGCTAAATGCTGTATAGATTTTCGTGTTTCATGAGGCACGGAATTGCAAATTAAATGCGCATCTGTATCACTGTACTATAAATATGATAAGTAAACTCAGGTATCTATAATGAAGTTTTTTTCTGTCGCCAGACACTACTTGAACAGCATATAAGTCAATTCAGAAAATAAAATAAATCTTTCTTCAATCACATCTGAAGCTCTTTTCTATCAAGTCATTCCAATAAATGATTTGAAATAGTTTGAATGTTTTAAATAATCTTGATAATAATAATAATAATAATAATAATAATAATAATAATTAATAATAATAAAATAAATAATAATTATTTATTTATTATCTTGATTAAAATTCTATTTTTCATCAGATACCTTGAAAAATCAATCTACTTTTATTCCTGAGCGAAAATGTGAGAAAAACTCTAAAAGACAAACTGCCAACTATATCAAGTTAGTAGAACAAATCACTATTTACTATGCATCCTCCAAGCTAACACTAACCTAACTCCCAGTTGACAATTTTGTCTCATTACTTAATTTACTGCATATAATTCCAGTAAATATTATTTATTAAACCTTTAAAACTTTATTGAAACCAATTTGTTCCATACAATCATTTGATCCTGTGATTTTGTAATTTTGTGATGTGGACAATAAATTGAATTTAAATTTGAATTCTCCTATTAAAACGTTTTATTCATCTATTTATTTCATTTGACTCAATGCTATTCTTTCCCAAAATCTTTGTGAATTTAATATAATGTACCTGGCATAACATGTCGAGAGAATTAAGCAAAACACTATGTTAGATACGAAAAAATTTCTCACCTCACAAGATACGTCATACTAATACATTATCATGAATAATTTAATATACTTACCATACTATTAATATATCCATAATTAATTCATAAAGTTTGAAATTTGAATAGTATAAAAAATTCATTGATTCTGGCAGAGGCATATGGCAGTTGCAGGCTACTCCTCATCATATGCTACTATTCAGTAATGGAAATCACTCATATTAAAATTATTATTATAAAAACATGTTTTCACTGATTAGAAAATGTCATTGGTGCTCAGTTTATGGAGGTATTTTAGTAAATAAATTCAAATATACATTGAAATTGAAATAATAAAATGTCTCACATAACTTATCCACTGTTTCACTATTAAAGGTTATGCTCATGTTTTAACTAAACTTGTAAAAATAATTTGTTTTTAATGCCAGAAATTGCATTAATATTGTAACCTGTACTCTAACCTGTATTCATACATAACTAATGATAGACTTATAATAAACATTGTTGACATTTTGTTACCATTGTTTGTACCTAATAATATTGAATGACAGATACAATTTTTTTATAATGCTAATAAAGTAGTTAGCAATCCATATAATTTTAATTTCCAATATTTTCTTTTATTTAACCGGAAAACTAATTTTTGAATATTTTTCTAGGTGAGCGTTACCAAGTAGCTATGATATTCAACTTCATTTCGTAATAAATATTTTAAAATTTTTAAACACAAAATAATTCTGCAAAAGAGTTTTTGACTCATAGGTCATAGGCTCTTTGAGTCTAGAATAGAATAGTTTATGTATTTAGCTCACAGGCCATAGGCTTTATGAATATATCAAATTTCCAATGTTTTACTAAAGTTAACAGTTTTTGTATCACTCTTGAATCTGTGCCTTACTCATTCAAAGGTTAACTATAATAACATTTTAATGTTTTTTAAACATTTGTCGTTCATATAGATTACAATACATTCTATCAGAGTCTAGGTTCTATTCTGTTTAAAAGACTGATTATTTTATCAATTTCTGTCTTGAAAATTCAGTAAGAACTAAAAATTGATATTATAATTTATAATACCATCTACTGTCTATGGTTATTTCACTAAGTTACATTGCACTGAATTGATTATGAATATCCTTTACTTACAAGCTACTACATTTATCAAGCTAGACAAATATTAAAAACTCATTTGATATAACACGAAATAACTTGATATGCTACAAATGTGCCTCCCAATAAGAACGTTTACTCAATAGTCATTTATGACTGTACAAAATAAATAACTCCTATGGAGCAAGTACCGTACTCAATTTTATTAAAGTGCCACATTATATTCTTCAAGGTATCACAATTCAATTTGCAAGTTGTCACATTTCAGTTCAGCCCAATAATACTTATCTACTTCAACAATATCTTCTTCAATTGACAATTCACGTTATTGATTATGACAATACCCTACTTGCACCAACTGACATTTTTCAACTTTATTCTTTCTCGGTAGAAGTATACTTCATTTTTTATGATAGTAGTGATGACGATGCTGAAGATGATGTATGTCCTTAACACTCCAATTATGTTCTGCTGAAAACTATTTATATTAATTATAACCTGCAAATATTTTAGTGTGATTGTTTCCATAAAATATGAACATTACATATAAATTGGACGTGACTGAATGCTCTCATAACAGTGAGTATTTCCCCAAATTTTAGTCGAGGTAATTTGTATTAGAAATTACTTTTGTTTGTATAACTTTTTTGAAATAATTATCATCCAATAGTAGTTCTAATTTTGCTCATATTATACAAAAAAGCAAAAATCCATATTCAATTGAATGTTTGTTGATGTAATTTCTACTTATTTTATGGGAACTATTCTGATTTATAAAAATACATATGAAAATGAGCAGAATTTCATTTTTATTCCAGATTTTAAAAGATTGTGGATAATCCTTTCTTATAGAGGGACGCTGTTTCGTCCAAACGGAGACACTTATTCCGATAGAGCAAAGTAAACTAGCACACAAGTCATCTTGTACTAGACTCATGTAACAAGATTGTTCCAAATGGCACCATTTGGACGGGCCTTTACTGAAATATTATTTTGATAACATCTTTACTATTAGTTTATCCCTCATCTCAATACATACCCAGTAATATATTAATCCTGTAGAATTAGATGGTAAACAATTTTGAATTCCCTTTAACTATTACCACCTAATTTGACTTAGCATTCTTGCAATATCCAAGGGTTACTCTTCAATCCTGTGGAACTTATATAATATGAACATTTTTATCCTACAGAAGATTGTAATCGGTCTAGGCATGTTTTGATGTTAGGTAACACTTGAACAGAACTTGAGATCACTGGTATAGCAGTATGATGATGAAGATGAGGTGAGGACTGGGCTGGTCCGATGTAACTTGCCCGCGAAGCTCCATACTTCTTTACATTCCATATGGTCAGTTATCACTATGGGAAGTAAGGAAGCACGGAACTCGCGCTGAGGCACCCGATGATCTTCCACAGTTGGCGGCCCGTTCTCCTCAGCTTGATGGTTTCTCCTTTTTCTTCAGCTGCCTGATGTCCTGCCGAGGATCTTGACTTGTAGCTGTCGGCCGTCTTCTCACCACCGCACACAATTACCAACTAAACGCAACCCTCCGGAGCTGGCTAGGTAAAACACGGCTACTACGTTATCCGGGACGCTAAAAATGGACCACTGTCTTCTCATTGGTTGTGTTCTCGTCTCTCGTCCCTTCCTTCTCGCTCCCGCGGGCCGCATCTTCCCCCTTTGCTGCCGCCACTCCAAATTTGTCATTTCTTAAAATAGTCAGCTGGATGCTGCTGTCGGGGAAATAGGTGGAGGAATAGAACGAGAGAAAAAAGAGAGGGATTGAGAGAAAGAGAAAGAAGCAAAATGTTAGCTAGTGAACCGCGCAACCCTACACCAGCTGCTTGGTAGCTCCCTTATAGGCAGACAACTGAAGCTCTGCCTCTCCTATCAACTGGCTCCCGCGACGTGAACGCCTGTATGCTACTACACACATAACATTTCACTGCTGCGCGCCGCGAATCGCCGACGTATTGGCGGCCGGCTGCTCGCTCCGCTGTTTATAAATACATGCGCCGACTGCCTCTGTCTGCCTCCTCAATCTCCGAACAATTTCACTTTTCGATTACTTTTGAATTAAACTATTCAAAACGCAAGTTATCATCTTCATTTTAAATACAATTGAAAACTATGCATCTCCATCCAACAGTACATGTACTTCATGATTTGAAGATATATGAAATGGAATTAGGAACTACAGAAACGCTAGGGAAATAAATATCTCAATTCAAATCAAAATTCAGGTACTTTCTTTACAAACAAAAATGTACAAAATTATTGGTGGGCTTGAGATGTATTGGAAACATAGATTATAATATTATTATTCATTATACTGCTCTATCTAGTCTAAAGACAAGTTGCGTGTGAATGCAAATACAACTTCTAGATAAACACCATCGATATGCTACGGAGCTATAGTTTTTAACCGACTTCCAAAAAGAACAAGGTTCTATATTCGACTTGTTTTTTTTAATGTTTGTACATTAATCATTCGAACAATATTGAACCGATTTCGATGAATTTTATTTTAAATGAAAGAGCATCGCTCAGCGGTGGTCCCATCCAAGTTTCGCAAGGATCGGCCCAATACTTACCCCAATATTAAACAAAAAGGAGCATTCTTCGATGTCTTCATTTCAATCAAGTTTGAATAGGATAGTTCCACTGTTCCACACATAGCCGCCAGTCGGATAACCAGTGTCGTTTACCAGGCTGATCATTGTATCATATGGAGCGCTTCACATCTAGACGATTTTCGAAATCATATGATGCAATGCAATTATGCCGGGTAAACGACATCGGTTACCCAAAGCTGGTTCAGTGTGAAACAAGCCTGTAATGTCCCGTTTTGACCAATCACGTGAACTTAATTTGAATCGAGAATAAGAAGAATATAATATTTCTGTTCATATGTACATATGAAAATTGTAAATAATTTAGTTGATGCTATGGAGTCGTAGGAATAAGGTTATTTAGTTTCAATCATGAGTTGGAGTGAAAAAATTTTTTGAAATCGTTAATTTCAAAAAAATAATTAAACAATATTCTTCAAAGTTATTAATTTTTCTTCAAATTTGCCACATTACCGAGAATTTGGAAAACAGTTGATCTCAGATCTCAGAAGTATTTTTAGTTTCACTGTTGTGATGGATTAAGAATATTTATTCGCCATGTTTAATGATGCTTATTGTACTAGCTCATAGTTTATGTTTTTTATATTAAAAAAATATTTATGACCAATATCACGAAAAATATCGTACGTAACTCGTCCGGGAAGATGTTTACCATACTCATATGATAATACCGCACTCGACTTCATCTCCTGCGTAACTTATCATACTTTCAGTAAGTTAAACACCATTTTCCGCACTTGTAACGTAATATAGGCCTACTATTTCAGTGTAGGTATAATTATTCTGAAAGGGACCACATCGAAATGAGTCAAAGGCCATTTCACTTTTGAAAAGCCTTTCGCTATTATAATTTTCCTAAATACAATATTCCACATTAAATAAAGCGTTGTAAAATTTTCCTTAGTTTATCTTATCTTATAGGTGGATTTTACTTGAGTTTGGATGTTATAAGTTAATTATTGGCTTGCTAATTTGATAAGTATTTCATAATATAGGCTTTAAGAAATTTCTCATGTTTTCAAAGTTTGAAAATTTAACCAAAAAGCTTAAAATAAAACAAATTTTAATAAAAAAAAGAAACCAAATCACATATTTAATTGAAATACAGTGTTAATTTTGATATTAGATAGAATTTGTTCGGAACCCACCTAAAACTGTAGGTCCAACTCATCAATCACCATCATCCAACTCATTACCCACACACAGGTCTCAGACCTATGTGGGCTGGCTTCATCCTAAAAAAAAATTCATAAAATATTTGGCGCTGACTTCAAAAGATTGCTTGTATGAAATTAAAAATGTTCTCAGTTTAAAGTAAATACTTTATTTTAAACATTTTAGTACGCGAGTATTTAATGTTTGAGTATCATTTCACTGAAGTCGGGTTTTTTTTTGTTTTAAATTTTTTTTTTTATATTATCTTCTTCCAGTGTGCGCCATCTTCTTCAAGGTCTAATGTCTCTCTATTTCTCTCTAGATCTAAACTCTCTATGTAACTTTGATTCCTTCCTCAGACGCGAGTGAAGTAAGCTGTTAAGAAGTATAGTTGTGCAAGAATTCGGATGATATTCTTTCAAATGTCATTGGTCACATATTGATAATATTGTTATGGACAAGAAAAGGAAGAAGGTACAGTGATTTTCAGCGTAATTACTGCTGTGTCAATATTGTCTTCCAGTTACCATGAAGCAGCGTGTTGTTACTATGCCCGTACTCTCCTCGCCTTGTGGTTTATCCGGACACCTTTAGAATGCAATATCTGTTCAAATAGTAAAGTCTCGAGGAATTGAGAATGTTCTATCTGTTTACTTTGGAATTTGATGGAAGGATATCGAACCGTCTCAATCTTTCTAGGGTGATAAAAATGTATTTAAAGCAGAAGCTCTCGTAACAATTGGTGTCAGAAGTTGGGGATTTGTTTTATTAAAAATGGCTGGCAAAATTACATTGTGCGATTTGAAAGTGGCCGACCTCAAATGTGAATTAGAAGACTGTGATTTGGAAACATCTGGAAAGAAGTCAACTATACAAGACCGGCTTCGTGAAGCGTTATTTTAGAGATAGAACCCGTAACAATATAATTTATAATATATGCTTAAACAGAAAGATTTATTTCGACGAATAATTGAATAGTTTCCTGATTTAAAAGATTTCCATTGACCAATCAGAATTGTAAAATGTTTTTTTTTTTTTTATTATAACACTATTACTTTCCCTTTTTCTAAACGAAAAATGTGGTTCGGAATTTAAATGAAAGAAGTGAATCTATTGTTACTATTAGTACAAGCATTTCTATTGATACAATATTAGAATTGGGTGTGTATTAAAAATTAAATTAATTCGTTCAAAATGGAGAATAAACTTTTAAAAATTATTCTAATTCTGTGTTGAACAAAAAAACTAGAAGAATTTTCCCAAAAACTGGATTTATAAAGTGCGAACATTGACACTGCTAAATTGCTTATGAATACTACCACAAAAATATTCAGTCTGCGCCGGGAATCGAACCACGTATCTTCCAATTGCAGTTCAGGCGTCTTATTCAAGTCTTATTAGTCACAAGTTAGTTTGAAGTGACTGACAATTGAATAAACTGACAAATATACATGAACAGAATTTATTAATTTCGAATTCCTTTAATTGCTATTACTTTATACTGAAGACTTCCGCAATGGCGGATATTGACAACAGCATTGAAAAGCTGATGGGAATCGATGAATGCTACTGTACAAAAATATCAGTCACCACCGGGAATCGAACCACGGACCTCTCAATTGCCGGTTGAGCGTCTAGTGGTTAAGGCGCTCAACCGGCAATTGAGAGGTCCGTGGTTCGATTCCCGGTGGTGACTGATATTTTTGTACAGTAGCATTCATCGATTCCCATCAGCTTTTCAATGCTGTTGTCAATATCCGCCATTGCGGAAGTCTTCAGTATAAAGTAATAGTAATCAAAGGAATTCGAAATTAATAAATTCTGTTCTTATTAGTCGTCTTATTTAGGTGTGAACCTGATCCTGACCCAATCTTTCAAATGACTCTACGTTAATTATTGTTATAAGTTGTGTTTACTTCTACTTATTTAGAACCATATTTTGGTTGCTTATCAATTTAATCACCTAAAGTAAGTTGGGCAATGAAAATTATCTGAGCAGAGCAGAAGCCGTTTAGGTAGTTGGTTGGCTGGAAACTCGTAAGTTGGTATTCGGATATCGGGAAATATCGGATGCGTTATAAATAGAGCGATGACAGTGTGCGGTTGCTGCTTTTAAGTTGAGTCGCTTCTGCTCTGTGCTCTTTTCCTCTCCATTTATAGCACCTAGCAAGCTGCTCATGTTTCTCGGGCGTAGCGCAGTTCGCCGCTGCTGTTATGTGCTGCGTGCACTGTTGTTGCTTGCTTCTTGCTTCGTTTCTTGTTGCTTTCTACCGTCTTGAGTTCGCGAGCAGGCAACGCCTTCAAAAACTTCAGAGCTCGTCGCACTCTTCACGCATCGTTTTACTTCCAATATTAAATTTTTCCATCTGCACATTGCCAATAGCTGAGATCGCTCCCAATAAATAAAACATAGCTTAGAATGCGTTCCCGTGAGCATTGAATGAAAATGTTGGCCTTATGTGACAGGTTTTACTGTTCTAATGGTTCCAGTTGTCATTTTTATATTACGATATTGCCACGACATCTTTCAATATTATCATTTTATCGCCTATTCATTCTATTTTATTCATCGCCTATTGTCACTGTCAATCTATTTATAATATATTTATAAAAACAGAGTAAGCTTTTGATCGACAAATCATTAGTTTTGTGGAAAAGAGGAAACAAGTAAGCAAATGCTCCTATGAAAAAAGAGAATAATGATTTGCAACACACTAGGCCAGTGTTTCCCAAACTCATTGGCTCCAAGTCCCCCCCCGTTAAAACCAAGCCGCCCTCGCGGACCCCCTATGTTTTCCCCTACTCTTCTTCCCTGTCTCATGGCTCATCCACATAGTATTACAATTGTACAACGAGAAATTAACACACCAATTTTAGAGGCGTAAATAACAATTAATTTTTATGATGATAGCACTACACGCTGCTACCATGTATGTTTTAGATTTGAGAAAACTACATTTTATTAATTATCAAAGAGTACTGGGTAAAAAAATGTATTTTTAAATTTCTCAGGCTATTCCGCGGACCCCCTGAGATGGGCTCGCGGACTCCCGGGGGTCCGCGGACCACACTTTGGGAAACTCTGCACTAGGCAACACAAAAACTTGTAATTTTTCGTCGACGTCTATGATCTACGTATCTATCTAGTTATATGATCTGGTATTCCCACTGAAGACATTTTGACTGTATTTTTAACATTGTTATCAAAGTAATGAGAATGAATTGCAAAAAGTAGCATAATACACATTCTAAATTATGGCCGGCTCGTTTCCCACTCATCTACACAGTCTGTTTGTCGAGATTATCAAGGGAGTGTTTCTACGGTAATGAAAGTTGAATGCTATTATCGCAGAGGACATTTTTCCATGCTCAATTTAATTTTTCACTAGAAACTGCAGTACCAGTAAGCTATTAAAAATGGAGTACTGTATCTATATTTAGGAGATTGTCTTAAGTCTACGAATATGTATTTAAATTGTCTTTCCACAAAATATAGATGGGATAGGAAATTTGATGACAGATTTGATGATTTTCTCTCTTCTCTATATTCCAAATTCAATGTTATATTCCAAATTAAAAATGTTATTTTTATAATAGGTTTTTTTGCAAAATAGTTTCAGAGAATTTTCTTCCATTTTACTAATTGTATTTTTATTTTATATAAAATGAATAAACTCCTCTGAATATTGGACAAATGTTCGGAAAAAATTGAAAATGTTGTTATGAACATTTCATTTAAACGTGAATATTTTATTAACTTAACTTCCTTAAAAGATTACTTAATATAAGCTTTCAATTTTTGACTAAATAAGCTTTTGATAGAATTCATTTTATGGTCTACCCAATTTTTAACATTGATATCAAAGTAATAAGAAGGAATTGAAAAAGTAGCATAATTCACTAGGATATTATTATGAAATATCAAAACTAAATGTATTAGTAGTGGATATTGTATTATGAAGCCGGATGCATAGAATATATAATTTTTCTATCAAGTTATTGTCAATTGTTTCCTTATTAATGCTCCATTGGTGGGAATTCGGCCTTCAATAAAAGTTTTCCTTTTCTATCTGATTATCTATTATTATATAGTATTTTGATTTCATAGAACTATTTTGTACAGTTTCTAAGCAGAGTAAGCAGCAATTGGCTGTATCAAATCAGAATGCTCTATTTTGGATTGTAGCTATTTCGAAGGAGCATTTGGATGTTTTAGTGTGAGTGTGTGGGTGTGTGTGCGTGAGGCAACTTCCGTTGCACATGCTGCTCATAAAGAAGGACTGAAGGAGGATTCAGCAGCGCTGCCTCCAAGATGCTGGAGGAAGAAGGAAGGGTCTGAGCCCTTTAGAAGGAGAGCGAGTAGTATGTCGACCCTTTTCCAGAGAAGCATCTATTCGGTGGTAGATACATCTGCAGTTGAGGGGCGTGAGTCAAGGCCTCACTATATCACTGTACATATCACTGTGTATAGTGAGGTCTTGCGTGAGTGCGCTTGTGAGTGTGAATGCGGGTGCGGTCGCGTTGTCTTTGCATCCAAATCCTAGCCTGTTTTACATATGTTTCATCCCTCTGGTTTCCTTCTTGTACTTTATATCCCATTTATTCCATTTCCAAGTAGGACTGTTCTGTACGTGTGGTTGTTGCAGAAAAAATAGTGACAACAGATATGCTCGCATAGGATTCCATGTTTTCAATGCATGAAAATCTGTTATAAAATATGAGCACTTATGAACATGTATGTGACATGAAATAATTTCTATAGAAGTGGTAGACTAAAATTGATTTAAATAATATTATGTTTCAAGTCATTTCAAGGTCGAAAGAAGGCCAATAGGCTCTTAAAAAAATAAAAAATAGTTACCATCTTGAAAAATACCTGACAGTTCAAGGTTTTTCCTGGACTACTTAATAGACGTGTACTAGAAATGTATCATAAATTATTAAATACAAGTTGAATTCAATTATGCTACCTTCAGACCTGGAAGAACAGACGAAAATTTTTAATATAAACTTAAAAAAGACTTTTAAGTGGAAATTAACTCACGTTATGGCGTGAGGGCCGTTTCACACTGTTGTCAAGAGCATCGTCAGACGACCCACAGTACACACAGTTCAACTTAAAAGTATTTTTTAAGTTTATATTACATATTAGTGGAAACAAGATGGATATTCAACATCGAACATTTTTAGATCATCCCTCTTCGGTACAGTAATCTGTCACTAAAGTTTTACTTTTTGTCACAAATTTTACCTATTTTGCATGAGAAGCCTATGTACAGCACTTAGTTCGGTTGAACTATCAATGTTTGTGACAAGTTACTGTTATCTGTGGTAGATCAAACCGTTTTCATACTATGTACATGTAAACATTTACAATATATGTGTTTGTAGTATAGGACGCGTTTCAGGACCTATACCCATGCTCAGCGAACAGAGAATACTTACGCTCGGTTTCTCAGTTGTTCAATAAATCATTCAGTTGCTATAGATTCAATAGCGGCCCTAAGGCTTGTTTTACACATAACAGGATCGGGTAACCGGTTTTTTTACAGGGATATTACATTGTATCATATGATTTAAAGAATCGGATACGTTTGAAGCGCTCCATATGATACAATAATCGGTTACCCGACTGCCGGGTGTGAGTGAAACAAGCCTTAGGGCCGCTATGGAAGCAATAAATACGGAATGATTTACTGAACGACTGAAAAACCGGGCATTAGTAAGTACGTCCGACACTATTCACAAAAATAATAATGTGAGTAAATGTAAGAAAATGCACGTTTACAATCTAAACATTGATAATACATGGGAGGATACTAAAGATTCACTTGGGACTCTCAATAACGTCGGACTTCAATTCAATGATTCTTATCACTCTCGTGGATCGGACAATGTTCTGGTGTTGGAGAACAGGTGACGCATTGCAGTGTGGAACTATATTCGCTTTAGGGCAGTACAATCTTTCTGGATTTCCCTATGCATTGTTTGCAGAAGTGGCCGAAGGTCTGGCTAAACTGGAAAATCGGCGGCCGGTTGGTAAGAAAGACAGACGGGCAGATAAATAGAAGAAACCCGAATGAGGGCATTGGAAACTGCAGATACCACTTGAAATGGGTTTTCTTATCTGGCAGCCGTTGTCTATTAGAAGTCTGCGCGTCTGGTCAGCGCTCACCAGGGAACTAAGAACGTGCCCAGAATGGTATGGAGGGTGCAGGGTGCTGCTGACACACTGGCAATTTCTTATCGGTTGGTCTTCCTCATTTCCTGGTCTTCTGTCCAGACACCAAACCTCCATGCGCTCACTTCAATATTGAAAAACGCTCCAATTGAAAGATATTTACTGTCCTTATTCTAGTGTTCCTTTTTACACTATTTTCCGCCCCTCAATAGTCCAACTTTGTCCCGCATTGTTGAAATAGAAAAAATTCATAAATTTTATCTGATTGATTTTTCTCGACCTCTTTATGTGGTTTGCTCGTGTTCTTATCAAGAAACCCTTCTATCCACTTCAGAAAGAGCATGAGACACTTTACCACTCCAAGAATTAGCGATATCTCTTTGAAATAATTTAATAGCAGTGCTATTGCAATATTGCGGTGAAATATTAACAGTGGGAAATTCATATGTTATATTATACTTAATATATAATTCCGTAAGTCAAATTTTTGTAAAGAAATTGTGAGTGACTGGATGGCCGTAGAAGGATGGGAGGGGTCTTATTTTAAAGGTCTTGACGTGAATTTTGAGGGAAAACTATTCATTTTTCTTATTTTTTCACCATAAATTCGCAACAGAATAAAACTTTTCCCATTAAAACAACATGGGGTTTAATTTGTTTACATCTTTTGAAATTAAAACAGCTGTGCCACAGAGTTGTCTTAGTTGTATATCTGTGTACTCATAGCCTTTGATGATATTGATACCAGCTGTACTTTTTATGAATTCAGTTTGTTTACTTTTAAACTACAGCAATGTATAATTTTTAGTATATATATATATGCGTATGGCACGTCAGCATGATAAAACACATTCAAACACAAATTTTACATGCATAAATGGTCATAGATTTACATTAAGTTGCCTGAGCCATTCACTGGCTTCAGTTGTCAAAACATTCAAATCTTCAATCCCTCCATCGAATTTATGTACTGGACATTCATTAATCAGGTGTTGGGTGGTTTGAACATCATTGCCACAGTCACAGTACGGGGTGTCTATGTATCCCCACTTACACTTATTTGCTGCAGTCCTGGCACAGTCACTTTTTAGTCGGTTCAAGATGGCCCACTCCCTTCTCTCCAGGCTAAAACCGGCAACCCTTTTACTTGGATCAGCTATAATTTTTAGTTATGGTGATCTATAGTTATCTTATCGTATTTCTTCTTTATTTATTTAGTAATGAACAACGGAGGAAGGCCGCGTCGCCGAGGTGTTGGCTTTCGAAATATAATATTTTTGCCTAGAATAAAGCTTATTTCAACAGATCCTAACATGCCTTTCCACATGTCAAGACTGCAATTCCCTTACGACTTGCCTTTGCTATAACTATCAATAAGGCACAAGGCCAAACCTTCCAGAAAGCTGGAGTTTACTTAGATAAACCAGTTTTTACACACGGACATATATGTTGCATTTAGCAGAGTAAGGTCATCAGATGGAATCAGAGTATATATGGCAAATACAGGAGAACAGAACAATACAGAAAACAATTCATATACAAAAAACATAGTTTATCTAGAGGTTCTGACTAATTATCAAATGCAATAAGTAAGTAGTGATTTCTATTCATGTAAATAAAACTTGAATTAAACCAAATTTTAATTGTTTTTTATACTTATTATTTTCAAAATAAAAAAGTTTACTGTTTTAGAGGCTATTGTCCCTAAAAACCACCATTTAAATGTAAATGTATCTACTGTATATAATATATTGTATACAGTTTGTGTTGTAAACTATATTATAATGCTAGAAAATCATTGCTTATTTATAAATGACCAATGAAGGTTGATAAAAAATTTATGTATTTTGGTTTTTTAGGGGCTTTTGCCCCTACAAGCCCCTAGTGATATTAAAATTAAATAAGTAAGTAATATACTAAAATTATCAATTCAAATAATAATGTTTGAATTCAGCTCTCATCATATCATCACAATCAAAATTAAAAAAAAATATTGGAAGATGTGGAATTAAACTTAAATGCCATGTACTATTAGATTGAAATTCAAGTGGATAATTACTCTAAAATAATGCTCTATAGTCTCTTATAAAACTTGAAACATCAATGACTGGCGTAAAAAAGGAACAAGGAAAATGAACTGTGAGATTCTATAAGAAAATTAAAAAAGATTATGAATGTCTTTCGGTGGTTGTGATTAACTTTTTGTGAGTTCATTAAATTCAACATCTTTGTGTTATTTTGATGATTCATTACCTAGGTGTTGAGTGCGTGTTGGATACTCTACCACTAACTTCTTGTAATTTAATCAAATTAACTATTTTCGTGTCAGATTAACAAGGGGTTGATGTTATGCGCTGGTCTCTCAATATTTCAGCTAGACAGACGCCGTTTTACTGGGCGCATTGTTATCTGGTGTTCAACATGAGTGAATTGCTTTGTATTGCATGGTGGTGGTAGAGGCGTTTGGCGGGAGGAAGTTAACTTGAATGCAGAGTTGTTCATTGGGTGAGAGACCACTTATGAACCGGGAGAGACATGCATGTGCAGTTAGACGCTGCGATATGATACGGTAACTGCACTTGCTAAACTGCTGTTGCATTTCACCAAACTGCTGCAGCGTCTGGCTGCGTCTGCCTAGCTGCGGTCGTCTTTCTGCAGCCATTCATTAAACTGCTAATTGAATAGGCCAAAGCTAAAGCCACTAGCGCACTGCACCCATTCCCACTGCTGTACCAATTTGTCAACCTCAACGAGCTACAATAATAATTCTCTGCTGAGCACAACTTCAAATAAATTCACTAGTATCTCCACTCATGCGAATGCTAGACTTCAACAACTTGGTTTGTATACACTGCATGAGGAAGCAATTCGCACAAGGTTGAATCACATTCATCACTAAAATTTCTGATATGCAGTGGTTTGTGAAAGAAAATTGATTTGAACAAATTCATTAAACTGCGTCGACAAATGGTTTTGAAGTGTGAACATTTGGCTCTCTGAAAAAATGGCCCAATCCGTAATAGACTCATTATTTGGATGAGCAACAATTTTAAGAGACTGGCCATTTTGAGTGCGTTTTCGAGTATTAAGTGCGTTTACATATTTAAAATGTTTTTCAGACCTCAATAAAAAATATGAGATGAATTTTTTTATTGGTAGATAAAGCCCACATAGGTCTGATACGTCTACTTGGGTAATGAGTTGGATGTGCATTGATGAGTCAGATCTTGCATTGATCTTGATAGAATAAAAATTATGAAATTACAATTTTAGTTTTTTGCAAAGTTATATATGTTTTAAAAAAATGTATAATACATATAATACATCTACTAAGAGGAAGCTAGACGAGCTAAAGAGTCATCTCTCAGAAACTTTAAGTGAACTTTTGAGATTTAGCTCTATTTGACTGCATCATAGTCATTCGTAAGTTCTGTTTTAATTAGTGTTACTCGCTGTTTTTCTTGGAGATCTCATGATTCTCTTATCTCGACAGGTTTTCTATCTTCCAAAGAATTTATTTGGGAATTCAATAGAAAATAGGTCAGTTACAAGTTTAATTCACAACATTGGATAGGTCCACTGTTTTTTCAATTGAACAATGAACTAAGTAAGTATAGGAATACATTTGCAAATTATTATAAATATTAACTATCAATCTTAAGATAATCTATAATTGTTTTACTCTCCGCATTAAAAGGTTCGAGTGGGTGAAGAATTTATCATTGTGACTGTATCGATTAAATTTGTGGTTGCTGTTGTTAATGTGTTGCTGGCATCCTGCCGAAATATGGATTTCTTATGATTAGTTATTCATCTGACGTGGCGCTAAAGCACATTTTTTTTTTGATGATGCCCACATGAGTCCGAGACTTGTGCGTGGGTAATGAGGTGAATGATTACACTTAAATGCCTGACGGTGGAGTGGGATTCGAACCCACGACCGCTTAAACGACAACAAGCTGAAGTTGCGACGCCCCAACCAACTGCGCTAAGCGGCCCGCCAATTAAAATAAGTCTATTCTGTCTAGTATCGCCAGGAGAGTTCTTCTTTTATTTGATCGTAAGTCGTATTTGATCGTACTGTGATGTTGAAGATCCATCTTATCTCCATCAATACATAATAAAAACTTGAAAAATACTTTCAAGTAGAAATTTTGACTCACGTTATGGCGCGACAGCTGTTTCACTCTGATGTTAAGAGCACGATGCTCTTAAACATCAGAGTGAAACGGCATTCGCGCCATAACGTGAGTCAAAATTTCCACTTGAAACTATTTTTTAAGTTTTTATTATTCGTAAGTACTGTATTTTAAGAAAACCTGAATCAATCATTTTATGACATACCTTAATCATTCATTGCTGTTGATAAGTATTTGCCAAGTATAAATACTGTAACAGATAATAGTCGTTAGTTAAAGTTGAGGAATGTTCATTTGTGTGACTGGATGACAGGATGCTCGGGGGAGTTGAAAATTTGTACGAAAAAAACTTTATCATTTCCGGTTTTTGTTGTGGGGGAGGACAGGAGTAATAATAGAATTTAATTTAGCCGTATTGGAACAAAAACTGAATCAGTCCTGGGGTCGACTCCAGCAGCGTTGCGTTTCTTTGGCAATGTGTGGATGTGAGTGTGTGTGATCAGTAGTCTTCTTTCGGCGTGGCACGCTGCGTAGGAGACGAACCGCGTCGTGGCTCCCATTACAAAATGGTCGTCCCCCTTTCGGGAGGTGCCTTAGGAGGGACGTCGGGGGGCTCATGCCACGCAATCTGACTTGGTTTAAACAGCAACACCAGAACCCTGCTGCTAAATTTCTCAGAGGAAACATCATATATTTGGACGCGTGCTATGGCCGTTCCTTGTTTTGTCACGCTCCACCCTTTTATGCGTTCAACAGCTCATGCCAAGACATGCTAACAGCGATTCAGGCAGCCATTGCCGAGTTCCTAATACGCGAAAATATTGAAACTACTCGACATGAAAATTTGGAAAATGCCATACGCCTAGAGCTGACGCACCCGTTTTATAGGTTGACCCGTAGTGAAAGTCGCTCTTCTCGCCTTTTATCTGCGCCGTTAAACCAGCGTTAAACTCGTAACCCTGTAGCGGCGGTTACATAATATTTATTTATATATTGTGTTGAGAATGCAAACGGTCCTAAGCCAAATCCGTATACTGGAATAGTGCTTACAGTAAATCTCGAAAATACTTTTTTCGGTCTATAAAGCAGGGAATTTATTCTGTATGCATAAGTACTCTTTCAAGTCTATGCATAAGTACTCTATCTGTTCAATCAGATAGATAAGCTGCGTTCTCGTAGGTCCTGTTTGTAACGGTGACCGATTAGATTGGCCAGCAAAAAAGACGCTGTTCTCTGCTGAAAATCACTTCCCGGTGGTTCGGAACCCACCTGAAACTGTAGGTCCAACTCATAAATCACCATCATCCAACTCATTACCCACGCACAGGTCTAAGACCTATGTGGGCTTCATCCTCAAAAAAAAAAAAGTTTGTCATGATATGAAATAGGTAGCCTACTACCGTTTGGAAAATAGAAACGCTCTAAAGATTGCTAATCACAAAAGTACTAGATGTAGATGCATCTACCTGAAAAATAATTGCTGTCTATGCACACTTCTAGGCCATAGAAAGCCATCCTTCTATTTAATATTGTTGTTATATTTAAACTTCATTGACACCATCAAAATAGTTTTTGGCCACGATTCAATCAACGGAATAGTTTGTCTTTTTATTTAGTTATCTATTCAAATTTTAGTAAAAATCCTGTCATTTCATATAACCCTCGATCTCAAAATATCTCGTCTTAAATCACATTCTAATGAGGATTAGTAATCGTAACTTCACCCAACAAATGACGGGTATCATTCCAGTTTTATTTTATTGAATTACTCACTATTATGAACTGTCATTAATATAAACGTTACCAGAAGATAAAAGTCATCCTTCTATTAAATTTCGACATGAACGTTATTAGATGAACTTGATGTTCATCAAAATAAGTTGTACGTTAAGGGAACTAAGGGAAATTTTTTTATCTTTTATTGAATAGTCGTAAGAAAATTAGTTAATAAAGAGCCTATCGGCTTATAGAATCCTAGGTCTAAAGAATAACTGTATAAAATAATAGTATCGTTGAAAAGTGGATGAACAATAACGTGTGTAATATTGAGTGTACGAGAAATTGGAATTGCATCTATAACCTGGAATGTGGTTCTAAAAAAAGCGAATATTCCGTTATTACGATACTTAGATTTAAGTTTACAGGAGCATGTTGAATTTCTATTTCCATCGAAATGCATATTTTATATAGATCGTGATTGCATTTTCCTTGGATTTTATGAATGTGAGTTCCTCGATATTTGCTGGCGTTGTGTGCAGGGCGCGTAAAATCCTTTGGGGTTTATGGGAAGTGAATTTTATGGAGTACGTCATTCAAGGAGCAGAATAACGGCTTAATCAAAGTGGATGAGAAACAACAGGCCCGGAAAATGGCGTACTGCGACAAGGGCTGTTCAGCTTGAGCCTGCAAAGGGAGCGAGCTAGGCGTCGATATATCAATCTCTTATTAGGAGTGGTATTTTTCATTTCGGGAGGACGCTGAACCCCAGTTCATTACATTTAGCAGGCTGCGCGACACCTCGGCTTTGCGAAGATATTTCTTCGAAACTAACCCCCTTCCCCCCTCACCCCTCACCACCCGCGGTCACAGTCACAACTAAGTCGCAAGGCTCTGAGCGAGGCTTAGACTTCCGTCATTTTTTAGCCTTAGGATCTCTTCTCCAATTTTCCTGTCTCTTGCTGTCTCACAGCTCTGGTAGCAATTCGTACCCATCCTATAGCACACAACTAGCTGAGTAGCAGCTCCACCAATGCTTCTGCAATCATATTATGCAAATAACAGTAGTTCTGTATACAGTTCGTTCAACTTATCGCACGAGCAAAATACTATGTAGTGCTTTTTATCAAACTAAATTTCTTGTCTGGCCGACACCAATTTCTTATTGATTTAAAACTCCCTCATAAATTGGAGATTTGAAACTTCACCCATAAATTTTGTGCAGAATTTGTGATGTCATTGTATCAAACATTGATTCCCTTTCATGAATTAAGTGTAATAGTGTTTTAAGCTTCTATTATTGTGAGTTTTATATTTATTGTGAAAATTTCAGTATTTCCGTATAACGAATATTTTGAAACACTTCTTATATCAATTTTAGAGATATCCAATGCTAATTAAAGAAGAAGCTTGAAGCACAGGAATGGAGAGAATATACTGTAATTTAGACAGACTATGCTTGAAACTTTCTCATATTCATACTTTTTTCAAGAAGATGTTATTGATAGCTCATACTGGTTGAGGATGCCAGAGTTTATTAATATGATTCAACTTGTAGATGAGTTGTCTACGTATTCATGATGCTTAATCCAAATACTACTAATTTTCAACTTTGGCTATATTATAGCCTGTATACCAGATGCTAGATACCAGATTTCTAGTACGATATTTCGAGAAAATTACCTAAGCAGAGACACATTCCATGTCCTTATACCACATTTTCATTAGATTATATTAGATTTATCAAGCGGCCACTGACCACCTCTCAAAGGGGTATATGGACTTGTCATATTTTTAAAGTCATAATTTACACAATTTATTATTTTGTGTAGATAAATTATAGAAAAAAGCTTTGATCGATTTCTGTCTGCAATTTGTGCTTACATATTTGTGGAATACATGTGGAATGTGCATTCAAGAACAATCACTGTGACTAAAATAATTGATGTATTCCTGTTTTGAATAAAAACAATTTGCTTCTAACTCTGCTTCCAAATATTGACTTATAGGGGACAATTTTGAAAATTTATATACGGTAGTAATGAAGTGAATAGAGTAGGCCTATTATTGAACTGGCAGGATACTGAAATTTCAGACAGAAGAAAGTGATCTGACTTCGGTTGGATTCTTTTTGACGTATTTCTTGGCACACACGTCTAGACGAATCTATCGCGGTACGTGCTGATGTAAAAAGTTTTTTCTTTCTATTTAAAGTTCAAGGGTTCGGGATTTTCGTTGAGCGAGACGCGTGGTCTTTAGACGCGACGCGATTGGCTGACGTTTATTCTTGACGCGAACGAAACGATGTGGAAGAAATAAGAGAGAAAAAGTGATGAAGGGGTAGCAGAAGAAGAGAACATGCTCTGTCCGCAGGCTACGACCAAAATACAAACATCTCATTAGACACGACCGTTCTGCGTCTATATTGGGAACGGTGCGGCTGCGACGCCGCGGTAAGCGAGCTGAACCGACCGCATCTTCGCTCCAACTGCCGTTTGTCAGCACGAACAAATAATATATTCATGCTTAAAACGTGAACATTTCGCGCAACTCTGGGCTATAGCTTCAATTTAGAGACTATGTTACATAATAAACATTTAGTATAAGAAAATAGAATTCATTACTTGTTTATTAATTTATTTATTTACAAGTTGATGATTTCCACTGGGTCTGATGAGACCCGTAGTGGTACAAAACAAATTAAATAATACAATACTAGTCTACAGAATATATACATGTAAGAGTAACTATATAATTGATATATCAATATTAGAGAATAAAGAAAGAAAGAAAAAAATAATAATTAAAGAAAAAGAACCATGCAATTAATAAATGAGGTATAGGCTATATTCTTATGATTAAGCTTATTGTAGAAGAGGCAGAAATAAAAGAAAGAAAAAATATGAAGAAAGACTACTCCTCCTTGTTTCTTCTGTGACTTGTATGAGGTTATTAGTACTCTATTTTCTGTTTGAAACTTTATTTTGATATTAAAGAAAGGTCCCAGATAACTTTCAATCTTATCATTATATGCAAATTTACAAGGTGTGATGAAAAAATAATGGCAGACGGCACATTATGAATTGATTAGTGTAAGTGTACAATAGGCTTGAAAGATAAATCAACATTCGAATACAGTACCTTATATTTTGACTTCTTTTCTAATGTGATTGGGATCAATTTCGGTAACTTATTCCAACTTTATATTCAAACTCAAACTCAAACCCAAAAAACTCTTTATTCCTCATTTCGTTTACAATAACAAACTAAATAATGATCTAATTCTTTAGTTCAACATCAACTTTGTAAAATAGAAATTTGTTATTTATTTTCTAATGAAACAGTTAATTACTTAACAGTTAGAATCAATTCATAATCAGCTATAAACAGTTCAATAGTAATTTAAGTATAGAGATACTCAAACAAAAATATGGCATTCAGATTATTTGAATAATATATGGAACTGAAAAACAATTGATACATTAAGATAGCTCCAAAAAAAATAAAGCAAGTGGTATAAATAGGAATATGAACTGACAGGCCTTAGTTCAGGAATTGATCTTCACATGGACCTATAAAGGTCTGTGAGTGAAGATGAGTTCACAATCAGTTGTCTACATATTTGAAAAACGTTGAGGATGTAACATGAGTTAACCAATAATATTGAAATTTAGTAAATATATAAAAGTAATATTAGTATTTGAAAAGATGACAAAAAGCAGACTCCAATGGGAACAGGCGCGAACCTCGATAGAAATTTACTACTTTAAAAGGAATGGAAAGAAATCAAGAGAAAGTTGGACAGTAATAGAGAAATTTAAAAATTATCAAGAAATTAGGCTAAAAGTTTAATAAAATTGACTGTAAGTTTTTAAATTGACTGAAGGCTATAAAATTGACAGAAAATCAACCAGAGGAGGAACCCAAACCATGCGCGGATGCACTGAAACATGCTGCTGTAATAGTTATATCGAACTAAAAAAATGAACCTATCTGTAGGCTGAGACTATAAGTTCCTCCGAGTTATCCGATCCAAGGAGTGATAATAGCTCGAGTGTTTTTTCTTGAATATGCTTATGGATAAAGACTCAAATAGGTTCAAGTTGGCAAAACTATTACATATATTTCTATAAAGAATTTGTGATATATATGAAGGATTCGTTGTGAAGTTTTATGCAAAAGAGAAGATGTAATGGCGATGTTATGAGAATAACGAGAATTATAATAATGAGTGACTGTAGAAAAAATGGAGTTTTGATGTTTGAACATATGAATGAGGAGAATTTCTTTATGAACAGTTGCTTATTGACGTTTCGTGGAAAAGTGTGCAGATGGGTGGAATCTTGATTTCTTGAATGATGTATTGTTGTATTCAATACGCGTCATGCTTTCATTAGTCGTTCAGTTCATTTCCTTCGCCATTTTTGTCTAAGAATAAAATATATTTGTTTTTTTTTGTTTTTTTTTTTTGTAGATTACGTCTTGGAGACTCCAGTTAAGGAGTATAAGACAAGTCAGATCAACAATATTATACACTAGATACCATAATTACTTCAATTAGTTGAGGTGAGGCTTAATTTTGATGTGAAAGGAACTCTTGTACACTATAAAAAGCTTTATCAACTAAATATTTTTTCAATTGTTTTTTAAATATTTCTATATTTTCAAGACTCTTCAAAAACTGCGGTAGCTTGTTGTAGAATTTCCTACCAATATAACTAGGTTTTTGTTTGAATAAGCTACTATTGTGACTCACCAAGTGATAATCTCCTCGGCTTCTTGTATTATAATCATGTACATCAAGATTTTGGTTAATATCATTCGTTTTTACATATAAAGTAGCTTCATACACATATAAGCAGGGTACAGTTAGGAGACCAAGTCTCTTGAACAACGGCCTACATGAATCTAATCTATTTACTCTTTCTATAGACCTAACCGCTTTCTTTTGGATCTTAAACACCCTATCAAGATTTTGTTTTGATGAATTACCCCATACTAAGATAGCATACCTAATATGTGACAGTAAGAGCCCATGGTAAGCTGTAAAAAGTAACTTTTTGTCATTCAATCTAGCGAGCTGTCGCAGGACAAATACCCCAGATGAAATTTTACAACATATTTTCTCAATGTATGGAGTCCAGGTCAATCGTCTATCCAACATAACTCCTAGAAATGCAATTTTTTCTTCCTGGTCTAATTGATTATCGTTTACAAACACGTTTATAGCCCTATCTTCATTTAAATTATGTTTGTTTTTGAATTGAAGGTATTGGCATTTTTTACTATTTATAGTTAATTTCAACTGATTTAAAAATGTTAAAATGTTAACTTTGAGTTATCCAAGGAGATGTTCAATATCACCCAGCTAATTTGCAAATCTATTGCTTCCGGACTCTATGGGTTGGTGACAATTTTCGTCGAATGCCCGAATATCGTTGGTATTTCCTTTTGGAACTTTCATTTATTGTCAAACTTTCATACCGTTACTGCGGTTCCATGGCCGATAAGAAAAAAGTTTTGTCATTTGCAGGAAGTAGTGCAAACAAGCCCTGTTTGAGAGGCGCTCTTTGAATTCGGCTCAGAAGCATTGCTGCAAGCAAAACTAATTTTCGCAAGAAGTAGAAAAACAGTTTTGGAAAAGTAGTTTCATTTCCAGTCAGTCACATTATAGAAAATGAAATTTCTTGAAGACAATGGAGGGAAGTTTGGAAACTTGTAGGAGTTTTAGGTCAACATGTGACGCACCCTTCGGCAAAAGACATTTGTGATTGGCTTTTGACACATTTCTCCATCAATTTATTGCAACTTTTGCTTATCTATTGATCAAATATGACGGCCCAGCTTCCGTTAACTGAAAAATAGCTTTGTCTTCATGGTACACATTTTTCATAACGTGCTACTGATAAGTTATTGTTCAATTTTAAATCAAATAGGCCTATACAGTAAGGTAATAAAATATGCACAATAAACTAATATAAACAATAAATCATACTAATATAAACAACTGTCAAATGAATTGGAATTCACTAAGAGTCATCTAAAACAAGTTCAGACATTCCAACTGATATATGCTTCACTTTTTAGAATTCTTATAATGACAAAAGCTTTTGTTCGTGTCTTTTTCACTGCTGTCATATGTTTGACGATTGGGAAGTGTTCAAATTTAATAATGGCAATCTAGAGAGAATATCCATCCAATTGGTTTAATAAAACTAAATTGGTTTTAATATTTTTCAAATAATTGGTTTTAATAAAGCACAATTTTTCACTTTAAATAACATCTTGTTGGATACCTTATTTCTGATTTGATTTCATAAATATTTGTTAAAATCATTTGAGATAGCCTATTAATGTGCTTGCACAGAGTAGCATCATTACACGATGATAATCATTGTGCGAAATCAATTACATGCTCTGAGGTATTTGCGTTGCTCCTATCTGTCATCACACTGCGCCATTTTGTGTTTGATTTCATATCTTTGATTATCAGCGAGTAGTTATTTACCCTTATATTAGTAAATATGAGTTCTAGTTGAAGCATGATTTGATCAAAAATGAAATCTGTTGTAAATAGTTTTACTTCATAGCCATTTATGTAGGTGACTACCTAGACCTCAACATTATGTATTGATCCAAAGAGCATTCGACGCAAACGAGGAGTGAGGTAGTTTTATTTGCATATTGGTAATGAAGTGAGGGATTCAGTTTTTTCTGTGTAGCTGTGAATTGATATGAGTCATAGAGTAGCACTGTCTATACTCCGTCCTTCTTCTGTTCGATGACAATACAGACATTTAGTAGAGCGTTGTTTTAAATAAAAACAATCAAGTAATTTACCATTAGCCCCGAGCTTGGTCGGCCCACATCACTGGCGCTAATTAACTGCTTGAATTTACGACGCATAGCAGCACAAGCACTGTGCTCGTTTAAAATACTAGATTACCAGATCCCAGCCCTATCCAAGTGCATATAGGATCAATAGAGAGCTCATGAACGTTCATTGTGCGATACCACTCATACATACATGAAATTTTACACTGTTTATAAAAGTATTTTATTTTCAATACGTACATTAGTGGTATTCATTTTTTATTATAAGTTCGTTTGGTATATCTTTGATTTCATGAGATAATGATATTTATTATGTATTCATATTATATTCCATTTAAATTTATGATACACTTTCCTCATAAAGGGAAATGAGCCTGGAAGTGGATAAGTAGGTATTAGGTCTTATTAGGGGATAAGCAGGTGATTTGTAATAAATTATAGAAATTCAACTCCATCTAGGACGAAGCATATGATAACACGGGGCATAGAATTAATGCTATTTTTTCATTTCTATGTTCTTTGTAATAATCATCAATTGTTTTTCCATAAAAACTCAGTTAATTTTTAATCTAGGATGACAGGCGACATGAAATTATTTCATTTTGACCTCATCAAACCATAAATCTGTAAAATTATGTGTTTGATAGAGTAGATAGAGTTAGAGTAGTAGTGTTATTTACAAGAGTTAGGCAATAAAGAATTTTGAATTTGAAAAAAAGATGATATTGTGAATGTTCATATTCATAGGAATTTACGCTTGCATAAAGACACATGTTTGTTTGTTTGTTTGAGGATGAAGCCCACATAGGTCTGAGACCTGTGCGTGGGTAATGAGTTGGATGATGGTGATTTATGAGTTGGACCTACAGTTTTAGGTGGGTTCCGAACCACCATGTATTTTATGAGGGTGTTTAAGATCTAAAAGAAAGCTGTTAGGTGTATGGAAAGAGTTCATAGATTAGATTCATGTAGGCCGTTGTTCAAGAGACTTGGTCTCCTAACTGTGCCCTGCTTATATGTGTATGAAGCTACTTTATGTGTAAAAAAGAGTGATATTAACAAAAATCTTGACGTACATGATTATAATGCAGAAGCCGAGGAGATTATCACTAGGTGAGTCACAATAGTAGCTTATTCAAACAAAAATCTAGCTGTATTGATAGGAAACTCTACAACAAGCTACCGCAGTTTAAAGAGTCTTCAAATTATAGAAATATTTAAAAAACATTTGAAAAAATATTAAGTTGATAAGGCTCTTTATAGTGTTCCTTTCACATAAAAATTAAGCCTCATCTCAACTAATTGATATGGTAACTAGTGTATACGATCGTATAATTGATGATCTGACTTGTCTTATACTCCTTAACTGCAGTCTCCAAGACGCAATCTACAAAAAACAAAAACACTTGTGAAAATAGAACCATCAAAAATTCTCAAAAATATGTTATTATAGTAAACACAAGCAAAGTGATTGGAAGTGATTCTAAAGTTGCCCGTTCTGCTAAGCCTTCAACGATCAACTACTAATTAAGTTCATGAAATCAGCATCATCTGCTTGTTGTAATGGATCGTTCAAATTAAAGAAACGTCGCACACCAAAGAGCAGAGACAATGGAAGGCGGTATGGGTGATGACTTAACAACCGAACAGCATTCAACGACATTTAATTAAACTGAGCCACTCCTTTTAATCCTGCTTCTAACGTTAACGAGTTCAAACTTTAGTGCTCCAATAGATCAGCACAGCACTTCTAGTTTTTTCTGGGTGCTGCAAGCTAGCTGATCAAAATATTTTGATCAGAAACTATTTCAACTTTTCAGCGATTCTACCCTATTCCTTTTTCAACTCTCAAACTTCCAGTGCACTTTTTGTACTTCCTCCCAATGCTCTATGTAATAAAGAAATTTTATCCATATTTTTTATAATTCTGGTATTCAAGTTATAAAACGGAATGAAGTTTGACTTGGTTCATAAAATCTTTCCGGATAGATTTTTACAGCACTTCGAAAATTTTCAGAATTGTTGAAAATGATAGAGTAATATTTTTAGTATCTGAGTATTATTCATCTTCATGTTTGATTGTTATGAAACTTATTACACTTCTATTTTTCTTGATTTCAGTTTATTCCAAGTTAACTTCTTCATTTTACGAACGGTTCTGTAAATACATATTTGGAACAAATTCAGCAAAATTGAAAAAGTTTTCTTTTGCTCACGTTAAAAACTTGTCACTCGCCAGTATGTTTTGATTTTTTTATGCATTTCTTCATCTCCTTCTGTCACCTTATCTTATCTGTCAATCTTGAGTCGATTAAATGTAACTTTTGTTTAAATACTGTACATCACCTGGATATTCTGTTTCATTTATTTGACACACATCTATTCATTTATGAACTTGAACTCTTTATAAAACATATCTCAAGTTTAAATCGTAGTCTATCTAGTAAAATTTTCAAGTGGAAAAAGATGCACGATTTTAAATGAGGGGTCGTTTTAAAAATTAGGGCGTAATTTTAGTGTTTAAAATTAATAAAGATATTGGTGGATAATTTTGTAAATCGTCTAGACTCTAGAACATTACATCTTTGATATTGTGACGTATTCTATCAATGAGCACAAATCTTTGTGATGATATTTATTGTTAAGTTATTAGCAGTAGTCATACTTCATACTTTTGGACAAATAAATTCATCTGTATATTTTCATTTCTTTATATGCTTGACACCTCATATCTGATGTTATCTGCACACTATTCTCCTCTCTTATACAGTTTCAATTGGACGTTTACTCTGGTATAAGCGATTTCGGAAACTCTAGTAATTCTCACCCATATCACGGATAGCTCTTGAGAACTGAAGAAAAAGCAGTCGAGTACGATGTAGGATCGTAGTAAATTTCAGTGCTTGAATGTGAGAACGAATGGCTGACTGGAACGGTGAGATTAAACTGGATAAGGGTAGGACAGTGGAAATGGCACTTGTGCGTTGTGTACACCGGCGTTGCAATTTGGCAGTGGGAATGGCAATAGCAATACTCTGTGGAAGAGACTTGAATGGAATCGATATCGTGAATTTGAGGGCAGTGTAATGGCGGTGGGGTGTTGAAGGAGCGGGGGTGGTACTTGGAGGCGTCTTCTGTTCGGCAAGGCGAGAATGAATTGCGAGTTGCAGGTGCCGCCGCCCGCGACCCTACGTTAACGGTCTCCCTGTTGGAGGCGGAGGCGGCTGCATCGGACTCTACCGCCCCCGGGGCTCATCTCTCCATTTGCCGTTTCGGCTTCACAAACGACTGTTATTCGAGTCCAGGAAATTGCCATTCCTGGTTCTCATCCGACCGTTTGATACTGCACTACACCCAATGAGACGACGGCCCCTGATTCCATACCAAATCATGTTTTTCTTCATGACGTAGAGAAAGGGTTGGCCGATTCGCTCCGATCTCAGCAGCTCGGAATTCTAAGCTCAGCTTTGTTCACATTTGGAAGTTGGTGATAATGTATAAGAATCACATATAACGTCAACTGTAAAGAGATCTTTTGTGATGTATTTTGTTCTCTGATCATATAGTAGTCTCTTAATACATTATTTGTCCTGCGATAGCTTGCTAGATTAAATGACAAAAGGTACTTTTTACAGCTTACCATAGGCTCTTACTGTCACATATTAGGTATGCTATCTTAGTATTGGGTAATTCATCAAAGAAAAATCTTAATAGGGTGTTTAAGATCCAAAAGAAAGCTGCTAGGTGTATGTAAAGAGTTAATAGATTAGATTAATGTAGGTCATTGCTCAAGAGACTTGGTCTCCTGACTGTACCCTACTTATACGTTTATGAAGGTACTTTATGTGTAAAAAAGAGTGATATATTAACCAAAATCTCGACGTACACGATTGTAATTCAAGAAGCTGAGGAGATTATCTCTTGGTGAGTCACAATAGCAGCTTATTCTAACAAAAACCTAGCTATATTGGTAGGAAACTCTAGAACAAGCTTCCGCAGTTTTTAAAGAGTCTTCAAAATATAGAAATATTTAAAAAATATTTAGTTGAAGCTTTTTATAGTATACAAAAGTTCATTTCGCGTAAAAATTAAGCCCCACCTCAACTGATTGATATAGTAATTATGGTATCTAGGGTATATAATTGTTAATCTTGTCTTATACTCCTTAACTGGAGTCTCCTAGACGTAATCTACAAAAATAAATTATAGTAATATAGTAGTTTCGTTTCGATCATAATGGTAGTTTCGGAATCCAAGCTCAACCTAAATACGTGCCCCTAAGAAAGTTTGGGGAAAAACTGCGTTAACGGTAACGCTAATGCTAACCCGAACACTATATGCATCTGCCTGCTCTAAAAGCAAGATGCTATAGAAAAATTTGAGACATGGAGTGGTATTCTTAACTCTATTGTTTTGATGGGCTAACGTTTGAAAATGTTTGTGTGTTGTGTACACTGCCATGGCGTTCTTCATACTATTCCAGTGATTAGGCATACTAAATTAGTGGACTTCAATTTAGGCTATATTAAACCTCGAATTGAAGTTCATAATAATAAAAATAGTATATGACACTGCAGTCAATAATTCAAGAAATGATCTTCACTTAATAGGAGTAGGCTTGAGAGAATTTTCTATTAAAACATGATCTTCAGTAGTCAAAAATAATGGCATACTAGCAAAGAGACTTGAACCTATATTTATGAATTTATCTTGAGGCTTCCTTAACTCAAGAGAGAATGTATTTACTCAAAATTCAAGTCTCCCTTGAGATAAAAAAGCCTCAAAGTAGATTTATAAATACGGACCTAAGTGTCTGCTACGATAGTTACTCTTTCCAAAATCATACTTCCTCGATTTCGTTTTCTATTTCATGTTGCCCCTGGATAGCAAACTCAGTCCTATTATTGAAATAATCCGTTACTACAGACGACAGTTCATTGCCTAATAGAAAGTATTTGTTGGTGATATAAGTTTGCCAGTTAAATCGAAATAATTCTAGGATATAGATCAGAATTTGTTCAACCTCAATCTTGTCACTCTTCAATTGATTCAATTTACAGGATTTGGTTACGTGTTTTGTTACGTGCATACTTCTGTGTCATGAAGCACTCATTCGAGAATAATACGTGTAAGCTTGCCCTATAAATAATTTAGTTTTCACACAACTTGTTTGAATTATTCAAATTGCTCTCAAGTATTCTTATATTTGTTAGCAGACAAAACGGAAAATTATTCAAAATCAGTCGCCTTTGGTAACAGAGTCCTTTGTACAATGTTGTCTAACATTTCTAATAAAACGAGCATGTCAAAATGTATCATCTTGAGTTATGGCCAAATTATTTCAAGGTTAAAAAATATTTACCTTGGGGTGGAAAAGTTGAACGATTACTTGATACCAGAATTTTATTCTAATTCTTCAATAATGTAAAGTTGATTTGACCTAAAATGTGCAACAGCTTAATCCCAGTGTCTCCCATTGAGCAAATTTCATGAAATTCTGTTTTTGAAGAAAATCTCATATCTTTTTGACTCTTCTGATTTGCTAGTTTTGCTGTACGCCAGATGAATTATTTATTATAGCTACGAATTTAAATTTATTTCAAAATACGACTTGACCGAGAATCTGAACAACCAGTTCAGTAGTTTAGGCTATTATACTATAGACTAGTGAAAATATTCTTGCCTATTATTGTATTCATTCTATTTCCAGGTGACTATGTAATCTAGCTGTCAAAAATGCAAAATATTCGGCTACATCACAACATTTGCTACAAAGTGAAATCTCATTCATTTTGATTAATACAAATAATACTTTTTCGAGACAGCAAACCAAATCAACCGTTTTCATTGTAAATATGTAAATTATCCGTGAAAATAATATTTCTTTAATCGCAATAATAATATAACTTATTATAGCCCGTATAGCCCGTAATCGGGCAAGTGGCCCGATTCAATTGAATCTGGGTTTCTCGAACATGACTTGTCCAATTTAACCGCTTATTTTCTCCTTCTCTTATCGATCTTCCCCTTCTCCTTGTTCGTCGTATTATCTTCTCCGTCTTCTCTTTCTTCTTATTTTTCTCCGTTTTCCTTTCTCTTCTCTGTCCTCTCTTTTTTCCTCTTCTGTTCCTTCTTCTCCTCACTCGTCTTCTTCTTTTCTTCTCCTTCCACTTCTCGTTTTATCTATCTCCTTCTTTTTAATTACACAAAATACTAGTTTATTTCATCTTACATGGAGCGCTAGAATTTTCTTTACAGAGGATACTTTCAAGGTGTTTATATATTAGATAATAAATAATGTTCCAGCAAAAATCAATCATTGATAGTCAAAACTGCAGTGACTATATAAAGTAATAATACTTAAGTATACTTTAAGTGTAGTAATAATACTGCAGAGACTATATAAAGTCACTGTAGTCAAAACCGCTATCAAAATAACTTGAAATGCAAGATTGAACGAAGACACTTATTGCCATAGAGCAAGAACATAGAGATTTACGATTCTATATACTCTTTCTACTCAAATTGCGAGAGCTCTTGCAGCAAGAGACTAGGTTGGAACATCATCTGTTCTGCTCTGTTTGCGTTCTACGGTTGATAAGTGTACAATACAACGACAATAAGGGATTCCGCTCAGATCAGTCTTCAGATCAGATCAGTGCTGAAAGTTAGTTCATTATAATTTGCCAATTTTTTTTATTTGGTCAGTAACATACTTGATATTTCAAATCTGGCGCTATATGTTCTGTACATAGGACAGCATGCAGTCACGAAGCTTATGCTCAACTTGCTCTCATGCAATGAAGTGCAACTCATGCATTTCAATGCGATCAGATTACTATTGTGATCTGCGAAAAACTTTGCTTTGAGATGGAAAAGCGAGTGGCTTCTTTTACAGCCAGATCGCGATACGGCCGGAAGGGTTGAGGGTTTTTGCGATAAGAGAGCGGGGGATAGTCTCGCTTAGTGAAACCAATCAATGGTGAATGACGGTCGACCCCCCGCAGTTGACGTGACTAAGTGACTCGCCGTGACTCCCGTGACCCGCATGCATTGCCTCACCAACGATCACGCCACTTGTTTTCACCAGATGGAGCATGAACTGATTCGTCACTTGCTGAGTCGAGTCTTCACTAGAGTCGTTTATTTTCCGGCTTGAAGCTCATAGGCCTCTTGACTGTACTGTCAGACTCGGCAAATATAAATTTATGCCAATCTTTGATTCCGCAGAGACCTATCTCCTCATTTCGACGCGACAAGACACGCTAGAAAACGATTATCGGCGTATTTTCAGCTTTCGTCTTGGAATCAGACAGCTTTTAAAGGTGCCCTGCTTTTCAGACATTATTACGTTTCGTATTTGCACATTGAAAGCATGTGTCTTACATGCTTGTCAATCGTTAATTGCCGACATAAAAAGGAAGGAAACTTGACAAAAATTATGTTGTTCGTGAACAAAATATTCTGTGGTTTGACTGATTTCTTAGAAACGCATCTTGCGTTTAACGTATCTTGATTTCTATAATGTGTTTGACCTTCTTTGTGTTAGTATGCTTTGCATTTCAGAGAAAAGTAGTCTTATTTTATTTCAAAATTTCGTAACTAAGTTAGTTAAAAAATATTACCGACTCATGAGAGTTACGGAGTGGGAACCAATTATTGGGCTCACACCGAGTAGGTATGTTGAGGATGTCTAGTTAGTTATTTTTTTAAAGAATAGACAGAGCTGAAGGGAAAAGTAGGAATAGAAATTTCGATAGCTCTTTACCGAAATAGCTTTTTGATAAAGCATCTTTATATAATCATATTAATCTTATGATTGATTGGTTCAGATTGAATTGCATTTCAATATGCATCAATAATGGGAATTATTATTATTATGGGAATAATTGACTAATCGGACATAAGCCTATTCCGTTCACGAGAGTATGAAGTACAGAAGGTAGTTTCGAGCCGAGGTCATTCGATGATGTGACAGAAGATGCATCAATAATGGAATAATTGACAGATCGGATATTTGCCTGAAATGCCTCGTAATGAAGTAAAAAATGTTAGTTTTGAACTGAGGTCTGTCTATGATGTAACAAGTGACTGACTATCATGGTTGAGTAGCTCCAAATTCACAATAATATTTTGTTTATATTGTTCTTGCAATTAAAATAATAAAAGTTGTTTTTGTCAGTACTTTAACGCATCACCTATAGCAATGATTCGATTAATTTGTGTGTTTAGTAACGTGTTTCGACTTTCTAGTCCAACTCTTGCGCAAACAGGTTGAAGCTTGAAAGTGGAATGGAGAAATGAGCAGCTGAAGAGGCTCTATAATCCCGAACCTCTGTTTACATTGCTCTTCATCACTCTGGGGACAAAGCTGCTCTTTGATGTCGGCTGCTTTTAGTCTGGCTACAAAACGAGATTTTACCGCGTCACACAGTCGACTATCCCGACTGTCGACTTCCACCCCGTTTGGGAATTTTAAATTGAAACGAACCGTTTGGACTGGCAGCTCTGACTCCACTCATAGTTTTCTTCTTTGGCTAGTATACAAAATTTGTTCACGTCAAGCGATTTGGCAACATTACTGCGTGCAGTATTAGATTATTTTCAAGAAAACAAAATTGAAATGGAATGAAGAAAGCTGTTTGATAACTGTTAAAAATTGAAAAACGTTTTAAGGTTTTGATAAAATTAATTTTCGTACTCTATATTACATCTCATGAAGGTTGTGTCTCCTGGTTTGGTTTGCAGTTTCGCAAATGACTTTCTCACTATGAAGCGAGAAAGCATTCACGTGTGTAATGTGTATTGAGAAATACGTCTATAATAATTTTGTTCGATCAGTTGGACCAATGCTAGCTTATTGATTAATTGAAAAATCAGATTATTTGTTGAATTCAATTAGCGTATTTGTATTTTATTTCTTCAGAAGCTAGTCCATACTTTTTTAGCACTGATACAGTTTCATTGTATTTTCCACAGAATTAAATTGCATCAGATGTTGTCTAAACTGCCCTTTTAAGTTCAGGTGGTGCTGCTTTTGTAAGCTGCTTTTTGTTTGCATATGGGTTCCGGTACGCATTTCCGTCTCGGTTGTTGGCGATAGAGTACATTAAAATATATATAGAGAAACCTCGCAGTATATAGGAAATGAGTTTTCTGTTTTTTAATTTGGTTATAAAGCTTCAACTAAATCAATTTAATAGCGTGATATTTGTAAGTTTTGCTTTACTGGACTATTTTACTTTTGAGAGGTGCCGATAAGCCGTACCAGCGCGTACCGTCAATAGTTCAGCCCTGCAAGGGCCTATTGCATAACAATTCATAAATTGCAATCACAATCACAATCAACAAGTAAAACGTCAATAATATATGTTATACATTGCATGACACATTTTTACCCTGACAAAATGTATTTAATACAAACACGTAAACCATATACCCTTTACTCAAACACATACTCTTTGAATTATTCTATTTCTCTTTCTATTAAACTGTTTAAAAGTAAATTCATTAATAAATCAATAAATCATTTAGTGGGGCCACAGCAAATATATTGCTGTTGTATTATAATTTTTGTTATTGATTATTATTGATGCTTTAGTGGATTTAGTAAGACATTTTCAAGCAAGAGATAAGCTGATTGAAATTCTTTTGATGTAAAACATCATTACTAACATAAAAGATGCCCCGAAGGGAAATAGAAAGTTTATTGGATCAAGGCCTTACAAGGCAACTAGGTCAAACAGATAAGCCTACTGGCGAAGTAATCTCCAACTTGAAAATTTACTGACAAGCTGTGGAAATGACTTTGAGAAGGAAAGTAACTTAGCAATCCTTAATCCTTATTAAATTAATCGCAAAAATCCTCTTGTTCAATATCAATCCATGACTCTTATAAGAAAACTAATCAGTCTATTGACGTATTTAGACTACTAACTGACTAATGCTTCAAGCATTCATGAATATCTTCGGAACGAGTATCCGTAGCTTACAAATATTTTATGGTCAAACAAATAAAAGGCTTTATACAATTTTTTTTCACTGATTAACTTGATAGTCATTATGTGTGAAGCTTTAAAATTTAAAGTTAGAAGTGAACAAATCGAAAATAGTAAGTTAATCAGCGATATATGCAGAAAAACTTCATTTTCAAACCTTTAATAAAAATCAAATAAATTATGTCAAAATTTAAACAAATCAATTTGCTAATTTTAAGATTTTATTAACGTTCTGCTGTTGTATGTATAAAAAACCTTCAAGCTGATGATGAGGAGCTTTTGGGGTTATATAGTATGGAAATTACAATTAAGAAAATAATCTACAAAGTAAGAAAATCAGCGAGAAATGTGGAAACCTACATATTTAAGCTTTTAATCAAAACGAATAAATTAACGTAAATTTAAATAAATCAATTTGCGAATTTTAGGATTTTATAAACGATTTGCTATTGTATGTAAAAAACCTTTAAGCTGATGATGGGGGTTTTTTGGTGATGTATAAATACGTGGAAATTGCAATAAAGAAATGAAAGTTTGTAGATCCAAAAAATTATGTATCCATCTCGAATGTAACGTTTTGCTACATACACTTCTTTCTTCCACTCAAGTCCGTATGCACTAACAGCGTTTAAACTGTGTTTAATCTAATCTTAGTTGAAACTGAATGACAGTTTACTATCTGGTCGGTCACATATTTCCAAGTAAACTCAGTTTAATCTTGAATGAACATACAAATTCCCAGTTTAAACCAAGTTGAAACTATACCTTTAGTAAAAGCAGTTTAAACATTCATTGTGCATACGAGATTTCCCTAGCCCTTTAATTTATAAACGACAATAATAGTTCCAAGAAGTAACTCGTTCCTTCTTCATTTCATAACAAACTTTAGTATACAAGTAGAAACTTCCATACCACGGTGAAGTAAACTAAATAGACACTACCCTATATTCATTCATTTACCTTATTAATTGTTTGAAGTCCAATTCGATTTGGACGTTGTCTAGTAATCCTATTATTATGCATTAATAACATTATTGTATACCTTCTTAAATGTTTGAAGTCTAATTTGATTCCTTGTATGTCTAGCAACCCTATAACTATGTATTAATAAATGACCGGTCGGTCGCACCATCTATATCTAGTTCTCTACTTTAAGTAAGAATTTGCATACCATCCCACACAGGCTAGGCCTCGGGATGTTTTTCTTTTATTCATCTAAGGAAAAGAATCTTGTCCTTATTACGATTTTTAGTGTTTTTTTTTTATGTATTATGTAGCGTGTTTTTTTTATATAGCAGAGTTTTATGTGTTATCTATATGGTATATAGATCTTTTTCATTGTGATAAGAGACTGTTTTTCTGTTTATTGTAAATTGTTGTGGATGAATAAAATTTATTTCATTTCATTTCAAGTGTCTATTTAGTTTAACATCAGATACCTATTATTTCATAACAAACTGCAAAATACAAGTGAAAACTTCCCTTACACTTTTTACTAATACAACTGCACCAGAAACCCCAGTAGAAACTTCTATCACACTGCACTAATAATTTCTATTTACTAGTCTAGGTTGTATTATGTTACGAGATGAGACAGACCCCTGGTCACTATATCTGTTAAGCGAAATGTAGGCCAGGTCTTCGCGCAGCATCTTATATAGGGAATGGGCCATTGCACATGAATGGATTCTGGGTGTATAGTGGAGGATTCGAAATTTGAAATGGGAATTGATGGGTCGGGCGTGCTGTGTAGTAAGTTGCTGGCAAAATCGAAAACAGATGAAGTGTGCTACATGGCACGATGGTGGAGTGCAGTTGTTTGGGAGACACAGGCAGAGACGACAGGTCCTGGTCGTTTCTTTTGTTGGATGGCTATCGAAAGTCGATCGCAATCGGACACAAGTTGCTGCCATAGTAGTTACTGAAGGGGGGGGGGTGGATTTTGGAGAATCCTCGTAGTATCATCGGAATCAGAGATAGTGAGTCTGTAGAAGGGCTGGAGAAAAGCAGTAGACTGAGGTAGTGCAAGAGAAATGCAAGTTATTCTTCTGGAGCCGCTCATCGCTCTCAGACTTGGCCCCTTTATTACTATTTGCGATGAAGACTGGGAGGGCGCCTGCCGGGCTCTTACGTCACTTCCTACTGACCCTATTCATCTTCTGCCATAAAGAAAGCACACACACACACACACGCAAACACACACACACACACACACACACACACATCTTCCTACTCCGTTTCTGGTCCTCTAGAACTATCTATTCGGTTTTACTATCGCTCCATACTTTACGACGGTTATTTCTCTATGTACTCGCCTTTCAAGACTGTAAATCGTACAAGTTTACATTAAATAAATGATAAGAACATTTTTATTAGCGCTTACGAGGTTTGTCTTGGGCTTTAACGGTGGATGACAACGACGCCATTCATCTCCTATCTTTCCTATACTACACCACTAGGTAGTAGAGTAATTCAAAGAGTACGGTTGTTTGATTTCATACATTGAAATTTCAATTTCCTTATGGCTTCTGAATGTAGAATAATAAAATAGAGGCAACAATTAAATTTAATATTCACTCATAAATTGAGAAAGATGATGTTTTTAGGAGAATTTTTTTCATTTTTTTTTTTAATTGAAGGGCTGAAATTTCATTAAGGGTGCTTGCACAATGGAGCATCAAGGATGATTACCATAGAAAAATTTAAAACATACCGCATTCACGCTTCTCATCAGCATTTTTGAATATATGATGCATTTTTAATATGCGATGTGATTTTGCAAGCATGCTGAGGAGCGATGTGAGTATCGCCATTCCACAGCATGTGATTTTAATTATATATTTACTTACAAAGGCAACTTTGAACAAGTATTTTAAGCCAGTATTTTTTTGATGGTAATTATCTTCTACTATTGACTCCACTGTGCATCATCCTTTTAAGCATTGATTGTATTATTGAGGTGTCTTTATAAAATATTGAAGCTTGATCAAAAATTATCATTACTTTTAGTACAGATCTCTCAATATTCTTGATGGATTAGACATTCTCAACTTCACCATCACATCACAAGCTTCATGTTTATTGTTTTCTTACTCTGGCACAGTAGACACTGTTGATGAAATATTCCCATCAAGTGAAGAATGCCATGTCACTAATTTATAAACTGCTGAATCTATGAAAGTGTATCTACAAACTTGATTAATCTCCAATCTACATAAAATTAAATATATTCTGTATTCTCTACAGATTTAAAATAGATTCAAGATTGATAGGTATTTCAATGTAGATTAAATTCCATAAAGCTGAATCTGGTCTATTGATTTTAACTTTCTAAATCTTTATATGCACATTTGCATTAGAAATTGGCTAATATTTTTTTATAACGATGAATTTTTATAATTCGCTGAGATGCAGAGTAATAGCTGTAGCCTAACCTTATTTCAGGTATTTTGTTGTTGAATTTGATCCACCATTTCTTTACAAAGAGGTTGAATTATACAATTTGATGATATAGATCTTGGAAAGATCATGAAAAGAAGTATTCAATCTGGCAAAAGAGGTGTATAAATGAAGAAATATGGCTATGGATCTCCTGATCACAAGACAGTATTAGATTTTGAATGTGACTTATTTAAACGATATATTTATACGATAAATAAAATACTATTTCATATATTGATGGATGAAACCGATAGCAGCGACAGTGCTTTGTTAGATTTGAGATTAGAATGAATGAAACATTTAAGATTGCTAGATTAAGAGATTAAACCCACACCCAAAGAAATCAAATTATAAACAATTTCAAAGATGAAAAAATAATCAAGGAACCGACTTTTAAACGTGAGTTCAAATACTACTACTTTTAGGTTATGTTCTAATAGGCATAAACACTGATACTGAACGTTTTATTTAGTTTCTGCTTATCTATACTCCTATAATATTAGACAATACACTCTAAACTGTAGTTTTTTTAGTTTCTTCTTACGTATGCTCCTATATTATCGCGTTTCTGGTTGGCGTTCCCATTCGGCGTGAAATAATATAATATTTCGAATTGAGAGTGGTGTGCTTGAATAGAGAAGGAGAGGAAGAAAATAATCTATATCTATAAATACCAGTGGGTGTGGGTAATATGTTGACGACACTTTTAGCTGCTAGTGGTTGAAGAAGTTGGCTTGGCTCCATCCAGCTGGGGTCGGATATGTATAGCACTGTATAGTAGTAATACTGTACAAGAGTATAGCGTGTACGAATGGTATAGTATGGACTGTACTGGAGAGACTGTGCTGTGCTCCCTCTTCTTTCCCGCCACTATTTTGGTTCTCCTCGTCGCACTACCACAACCACAGGTTCCCCCACGTACACTTGAAAATTATTTTCGTCTCTCTCATTTGTCTCCTCTCTCCTTGTCATGGTTTGACTCAACAAGGGGCCGTCTTTTTCTACTGTGAGTGGAGTGGAGTAATGCCACCATCCCACCAAAGAGTATAGCGCTAATAACGGAACATCCATTACGGACACTATCACATTCAGTACAGCTGTTCCAATATGTCACACTAAGCGCACATGAAGTATGTAATACTTTAAAGCTGGCGAGCGAGCGTGCTAACGCGTACAAGTGTTTTTCATGTAACATAAAGATAACGAGTCAACTCCTCTAAATAGTCGAACATTACTGATAGGTCGATACTAAGTTGATAAACTTTTAAAAATTTTGAAAAATCTATTAAAATTTGTGTATTTTATAAAGTTGAAACGTTATCATACATGTATTATTGTATCATTGTTTAAACGTTATATGGACGAACCTTTTGTTTAACGTTGATAACCTGCAAATTTTAAAGCATCTTTTGATATTTGTGTATTATATTAAGCAGAACGTTATAAAATTGTTTGGACGTTAAATGGACGTTATTAAGTTGAAACGTTATCATACATATATTATTGTTTAAACGTTATATGGACGTTATTAAGTTGAAACGTTATCATACATGTATTATTGTATAAACGTTATATGGACGATCTTTTTGTTTAACGTACATAACCTTCTGCAAGTTTTAAGAATCATTTGAAATTTGTGTATTTTGAGCAGAACGTTATCAAATTGTTTGAACGTTAAATGGACGATCACTTTGTTCATTCTAGTGGAATCTGGCTCCAAATCTGTTGTGAGATTTCTCAGGCCGTAACTGATTAAGTTCAGGGCATCTGTCCTGACTATTTGATTAATTTCTTTTCTTAGGCAGTCGGAACTGACAGGCGTAATGTGTCCTCCGATATACGGAATTCATATGAACATTGATTTTAATAATCAAAACTCCAATCAAGTACCTCTACTAGTCTCTTAATTCACTTGAGAAGCTTTTCTTTGTTTTTTGTTTTCAAATATAATCAATCAAGTCTCTCTCTTCAATCAAGTCATAAGTACTATTCTCTTCATTTACTTGAGTAGATGTTTTCCTTTCAATTCTTTCAATAATATTACTTTTTTTGGTGATGATGCCCACATGAGTCCGAGACTTGTGAGTGGGTAATGAGATGAATGATAACAATAGATGCCAGACGGAGGAACGGGGTTATCATCCTACTCTTCGTTACAAAACAATTCAGTTCCAGATTAAATTCACTTCAGGAGATATGGGCATTCAACATTCTTCGTCAAGCAAAGAAGTTTTTGAAATTATGAAACTGATATTGAAGTAGTATTAAAGGACATAGAACCTCAAACGTTCTGTTACATTGTTCGTCACATAACACAACAGCAACTTGGGAGCATTGCTCCTGCAATTAAACTCTTCAAATCTAACTAATTCTGGATCTACTGCTAATCTAACTTCAAATTAATCTAAAATATATATTTAATCTCATTTGTAAAACATTCTTCATAGTTTTATTTCGAATTTAACGAGTATATGATGTATGTTTGAATATTTCTAATGAAATACACTCAAATTTATTACTATTGGTTTCTACGCAAACTTGGTTTATCTGATTTGTATTGAATTTATCATAAAGTTATATCAATTTAAACAAATAATATCCACAATTTAATTGGAATAAATTCAAATAGATTTGTATTTGTATATTATTCATTATAATTGACACTCAGATTTAATACTTGGTTCATTCAACGATTCAACCTCACCACCCGCATTGAAAATTTGTCACGCAATTCCAAATTATTTCGTACCTATTATTAGCATCCAGCCGTTTTAAGATTGCTCGCCGGAAATCTCTTCCAGCGATTAATGATTTGGAATTCATATTTCAGCAGTCTTCTCTCCTGCTACCTACTCATTTTGTCACGCTCATCCCCTACTGGCAAGAATTTCTATTCTGGCTCTCGGCGACATGTGATCTTGCCAGGGATAAAATATTGGGTGCGTGGGTTCTGCTTCGTTATCATTATCACTAGCGTCGTCTGATAATCATCAACGTCATCATTTCCATTTTAGCAGATTTGCTTCTTTGTTCAGAGAACAATGAAGGTGAATTCTTAGTGAACCAGGGATGGTTCACGATAAAAATAACTACCATCTAAGGAATAATATTGAGAGTATTTAGTCAACTGAGTGTGGCGTGTTGTATAGTAAGCCGAAGCTCATACATTTAAAATTTACTATGCACTATTTGTACTATCTTCACTATTCTGTAATGAAAATAGAAGAGGAAATAGATCCATAGATAGAAATAGATAGGAATAGATCCATTTACATGCAAAATGGATCTCCTAAATGAAGTAACGCTAAAACAATCGAAGTTAAACTTTGAATATATTAGTTCTACTTAAAAAAAAAAAAATATGTAAGAAAGTTATAGTAAAGAAGAGTAAAGAAAACTGAAAGAATTATAACGATTCGGAAGAGCAAATTAATTTTATTCAAACTCGAGTGATTGGACTGGTCAGTGACTAGACTGATTGGACTGTGTAATCTTAAATATTCCTAAGATGGGTGAACAATTCCTGAGTGGAAAGGGCCTGTATTGAAAAACTTAAAAAAGTGAAATTATTGTAAGAGAAGATTCTTTAACAAAAATAATTATAGAGATAAAAATACTCTTACTGAAAAATTACTGTATCTAGCATCTTACTGACAAATTATAATTTATTATCCCATATTCCCATACAGTCATAGTCACAATGAAGAACATTTGCTAATGAAATAAACACGCTCTTTTATTAGCTGTGCCAATTTATCATCATATAATGGTCCTTCATTTGATATGAAAAGAGACTTATAAGATATAAGTGAATCTTGCATACATCTGCCATTACAATACCCTAACGGCATGCAAAAGTTATTCAGTGATTGAAAACATCAATAATTTGTTTTAGATTACGTCTTGGAGACTCCGATTAAAGAGTATAAGACAAGTCAGATCAACAATTATATGCATACAATATCACCAATCTTATACGCTAGTTGATTATTTTACCAATTAGTTGAGGTGTGGCTTAATTTTGATGTGAAAAGAACTAAAGAACTCTTGTACACTATAAAAAGTTTTATCAACTAAATATTTTTCCAATTGATTTAAATATTTACATATCTTCAAGAATTTTAAAAAACTGGGGTGGCTTGTTGTAGAGTTTCCTACTGATATAACTAGTTTTTTGTTTGAATAAGCTACTATTGCTCACCAAGTGATAATCTCCTCGGCTTCTTGTATTATAATCGGGCATGTCAAGGTTCTGGTTTATATCACTCTTTTTTGCATATAAAGTAGCATAATCGACTTCAATTGAAAACATAGCCATTACCATAAAACTTATCACTTTTCTGGTGGTTAGGAACCCACCTAAAGTTTTGTAGGTTTCCTATATTATGGTTGAAACGGGGAGGTGGAACTTGGGTCTGAAATTTGGAAGCATCACGCATCTAAATGCATGGATTTTAAGATGATTCATTCTAAAATTTATTGTTTTAAAACTAATAATATCAAATAAAATCAGTGGCTGAATCGTTACGGATGTCTCCCCACCAATAAAAGCCGTACACTTATTATTTTCTAAAAACAAGCACTGAATAAGTGTATTTGTGTATTTTCTATCGAATCAAATTACAATCGCTGAGATAAATTCAGCAAGCCGTTTTGGTTGGTATCATAGATCTCGGCTAGTGAGCTGAATAGTTATATGCTGAATAATGCATGTGGAGCAAGTGCTATCTTGTTACAAGACTATTGAAAAGAGTATACAGTATCCAATATAACTTCGTGCAAAGTTGTCTAAGTTGGACTTATCTCTCGAATAGAAGCATGAACTACTACTATACTACTACACAGTGAGAAGAAAGAGCGAGTGAGAGTCAACTTGAAAGGATAAGTTGGTCCTAAGAGAGTTGTACTGAGAAGAGAAGGAAGCAGCATTTCGCGTAGATATGGTATTCTGGGAACAATGTGCAAGTCGCTCCCATAACGCTGCGCCACATTCCTCAGTCCCCGAAGTGTAATTTGTTTCATCAACTTCCATATGACTTTGTCCCATTCTAGCCTACACGTGAGTATCTTTTATGAGCTCAGTACGTTAGTTGAACTTATGTACATCATATAAAGAGCTCGTGCTCGCGCGTGTATGTATAGGCGCGTACGTGTAGTTTCCTTTGTGCTCACCCTCACCCTCAGTGTCTCATCATTTGTGATACGATATTGAGCATTGCAAGTAATCATCCATCACGTTTGATCTCAATGTTCCGCGAACAGTGTATAGAATACTATTGTTATGCACATATTACATCCAATTGACAATGCGAATATATACAGGTATTATTGACAACATCTTCAGACATTGGTCAACGTCAAAGTAATTAATGAAGTTTATTAATAACTTCTAGCCGCAGAACACTACAAAAAGAAAAAATATTCACCGACCCAGCTATTTCAAGTAATAAAAATTTTTCCCAGCAAAAATCTATGAACACGATTAAATCAATGTTATTATCTTCTTGGATTTCTTGTTCTACAACGATCTGCGTTGTTAATATTAACGTTTTATTGTATATTCAACGACTTGTAGTCAATTTTAATTGTGAATAAATAAAATTTCTACTCACTTTTGGCCAAACGTTTTCGAGTCATGTAGACTAATCTTCAAGGGGCCTTGAAGATAAGTCTCCATGACTGGAAAACGTTTTGCCAAAAGTGAGTAGAAATTTTATTTATTCACAATCAAAATTGACTGAAAGTCGTTGAATTTACAATAAAAAGTTATCTTGACTGTTTGCCGTAATAGTTTTGTGTTATCTTTTATATTGCTTCACAAATGAAGTAGTTTATTAGCTACCAATGAAAGAACAAGGATCAATTTGCTAGAAAAAGTGAAGATCATTCAGAAATTTTAAGTTGGATATCATACATTGAATATAAAGACAAAGAAATATAAAGCATATATTTCAAACACAAGAAAAAAGATAAAAACTTCTGCACCTGAAAAAACCACTCAGAAATTAAAAGTTAAAAAACAAAAACATTGAATAAAGTATTGAAATTTCCTGGCATGAAATATTAAGCATAAATAAAAATAAATTAATTTGCATCTTACTTTGTAGTGGCGAAGGTGATATTGTGGAAGATATCCATAATGAATAACATAATGACAACTTCAAGTTTTATTATTCATCAATTTGCATCTACAGTAGTTTTAAACAATCCTATCACATATTTGTGAATTATCGACAGTCGAATAAAAAATCCACATGGACGTTTTGAATTTCTGTGATTGTTGGTTGGAGAAATTTTTCACTCGTCCTTTCAATGTGACACTATTTCATTTTATTTTTCGATGAGAATGTGAAGATTTGTTGCGACTCCACCACCCACACTCCGCAAGAGAAACTCCCTTGGGTTCTCCAACAACGCAAACCTAAGAAAAATTATTGAATAATTATTGTTCACCGCCCCAGAATAAAACTCCAAAATATTTTGTATAAGAAAGTCTAAAATAAGACGTAATAGAAGTTTTACAATAAAGCATGTCGTTATTACTCTTTCCGTAAAAAAGGAAATAATTTCGTTCAACTGTACTAACTTCATCTTCGATAGTAGTTTAATTTTAATTTTTCATCTATTTTCAGTGCAATGTGGGTGCTGCTGCTGAAACTGCCTCGAGGGTGGATAGTGGACGAGAAGAAGGACGATGGCTACACAGCGCTGCACTTGGCTGCTCTCAACAACCACGTGGAAGTGGCTGAGCTGCTCGTGCACCATGGCAAGGCCGACATGGACTTGCAGAATGTCAACTTGCAAACTGCTCTTCATCTGGCCGTCGAACGCCAGCATACTCAGATTGTTCGGGTATGTTCGCTACCATAGCTTTATATCAGAAATTGATTAATCAATTGAGGAAGTTGCTTGCATCTTAAAAATATATTATATTCTGGAACCTTTAAAAGCAGTTTAAGCCATGGTGGTAATAGATTTATTTTTCGAATTTATGTAAAAATATACTGAATAATAAGACATGAAGTTTTCAAAACCATATTTATTGAAAATAGTCAGATACTAGTTTCGGTTGTTACACCATCATCAATCTCAAACAAACTAAAACTGAAGTACAGAGTAGCTTGATATATACTGAACAGGGAACGATACTATTGGCTGAGGATGAAACGTGAAAGTGCCACTAATAGGCTGACCTTCATTGAAGGTCTGTGATTGGCTGAAGGCCAAAACAAGACCCGCCCACTGGTGGTAGGAGCAACAAGCAAAAATAAGAGTCAAATTCAAGAACCAAAAAACCGTGAACACAGAAAGCAACAAACAATAACAATACACAACTAGGCTAGAATTAAATAATTTTAAATTTAAGAACAAAAAAACTGTGAACACAGAAAGCAGCAAACAAGAAATACACAACTAGGCTAGAATTAAATAATTTTAATTCTAGTCTAGTTGTGTATTGTTCTTGTTTTTTGCTTTCTATGTGTTTACGGTTTTATGGTTCTTGATTTTGACTCTTATTTTCGCTTGTTGCCCCTCCCACCAGTGGGCGGGTCTTGTTTTGGCCTTCAGCCAATCACAGACCTTCAATGAAGGTCAGCCTATTGGTGGCACTTTTACGTTTCATCCTCAGCCAATAGTATCGTTCCCTGTTCAGTATATATCAAGCTACTCTGTACTTTAGTTTTAGTTTGTTTGAGATTGATAATGGTGTAACAACCGAAACGAAAATCTCACTCTTTTCAATAAATGTTGTTGTGACACCTTCATGTCTTATTATTCATTAAGGATATCTTCCACAATATCACCTTCGTCACTACAAATAAAGTTAAAAATATACTGTTCATGTAATAATATTAGGTCTTAAAGAGGCGTTGGAGGTCTTTGATTTTTTCAAATTTATTACAAAAAATATACTGTATCTGTATTGCTACTATATAACGTATACTGTAAGTTGTACACCGTATATTGTGTATACAATTTACAACTTTTTCAAGAAAAATAAATGAACTCAATCTCAATTCTTCCAAAAAAAATACACTGAACTCTTAACAAAGGGCATTTGTGCATTATTGTGTTTTAAAAGGATTATGTTTCTCATGTAAATAGCACTTTCTAAATTAGCAATGAGCAACTCTGTTTAATTTTTAATATCTTCCAACATCAATATTATCAGTAGTTTAAATTAATGATACTCAGATCAGGTTTTTGTGTTCTTCATTGAAAGTTCCCAAAGAAAAAGATTTTTTTTAGGATGAAGCCCACATCGGTCTGAGACCTTTGCGTGGGTAATGAGTTGGATGATGGTGATTGATGAGCTGGACTTACAGTTTTAGGTGGCTTCCGAACCACCGGGAAGTGATTTTACAGCAGAGAACAGTGTCTTTTTCTGGCCAATCTAATAAGAAAGAAATTTGTTTATTGACATAGACATTTTACAATGCATCGCCATCGTCATGAATTATTAGTCATAATTATCATTCAATATTCATAATTTTATGAACTATTATCTTATTTTTGCTACAAAACATGAAAAAATACACATAACACTAAACATAGTTAATATCACAGTCAAATACAGGTTCATAAATTTCATTACAATTATTGTTTAAAGTCTATAGCATAGAAATCCTGTACGCGATATAAACATTCATCTATCAACATTGCCTTAAGTCTTCTCTTGAATTGAGTGATGTGGAGGTCTCTGACACTCGCAGGCAGAGCATTATAAAGTTTGTTTGAAGTGAAATGCCAATTTTTTTGAGACCTAGTGTGGTGTAGGAATTCCACTCTGAAGTTATTTCTAGTTCTTGTATTGTACCTATGCACATCACTATTTGTCTTGAACTGATTTTTATTGCTATGCACATATAGTAAAACAGATAATACCATAAAACAGATAAAAGTTCTACCATAGAAGGTAGAGATAATAAGCCTAATTTTTTAAACAGAGGTTTACAGTCACCCTTACATAGAGTGCCCAGGAGAACGCAGCTTATCTCTTTCTGATTGAACAGATACCTGCTACGGCTCACGGCTATCACTTCCCTAGAGATATTGAGATTTGAAAAGTCTTTTTTAAAGTGTGCTACCGTATTGAACGTATAATATCCTCTCTAAATTAATGTATATTGATCCAGTGTCTCAAGAACATAAGTAGTACCGTGACAGTTATTTGAATTAAAAATTCTGTTACTGTTCAAATAAAACTGTTTAAAATTATAAGAACAGCTACACGGTGAGGCATTTTCTTACATAAAATTTTCGTTCTAAAAAGAATAAATTTTTTCCATTTGAACACCAAATTGGTTCACGAGTTATCACAACATGAAACGATTTTTTGATAAAGCCCAGTTTGACATAAATAATGAAACTTTATTAACAAGCGTTATTAAAGGTGTAGGTTCAATCATTCATTTTCGCCACACTTGGACGTAATGAGCTGTTTTTCGTGCGTCATATGGAGGCCGAAAGTGTTTGGTTTCCGACCAGGTCTGTAAACGTTTACCGCCCTAGGGCGGAAAAGAAAATGACCTTGAATGACAGCTGATCGTGTCTGGATACAGCAGTCATGATTGTAAAAATGAATCCTTCCAACTTTTATGTAAAACAAAAATATTTAAACCATCAATAAATGTTTATTTTTTATAATTTAATATGTACGTAGTATTTAAAATGTCAAAAATGATCACTTTTTATAACTTAATATGTATTATTTTGTAGTTTTGATATCAAACAATAGAACCTTTTTATCCAACCTACAGAGCTCTGGGTGGGAATTTTGTCAACTATTACAAATGTTGGTAACCTCTCACCAAAAAGGTTGGTTGGTTAGGTTTTTTGTTTTTAGGAATTTTGACTACTACTGCAACTGTTGGTATAGAAAGGTTAGTTGGTTAGGTTTTTGGTTGTTTTATGCAGGTTTCGAATCAGGAACAGGAATAACAACAAAAAACCTAACCATCTAACCTTTTGGTGAACAGTTGTAGTAGTTGACAAAATGCCCACCCAGAGCGCTGTAGGTTGGATAAAAAGGTTTTTTTTTTTTTTTTTTTTTTTTTTTTTTTTTTTTTTTTTTTTTTTTTTTTTTTTTTTTTTGTAGATTACGTCTTGGAGACTCCAGTTAAGGAGTATAAGACAAGTCAGATCAACAATATTATACACTAGATACCATAATTACTTCAATTAGTTGAGGTGAGGCTTAATTTTGATGTGAAAGGAACTCTTGTACACTATAAAAAGCTTTATCAACTAAATATTTCTTCAATTGATTTTTAAATATTTCTATATTTTCAAGACTCTTCAAAAACTGCGGTAGCTTGTTGTAGAATTTCCTACCAATATAACTAGGTTTTTGTTTGAATAGGCTACTATTGTGACTCACCAAGTGATAATCTCCTCGGCTTCTTGTATTATAATCATGTACATCAAGATTTTGGTTAATATCATTCGTTTTTACATATAAAGTAGCTTCATACACATATAAGCAGGGTACAGTTAGGAGACCAAGTCTCTTGAACAACGGCCTACATGAATCTAATCTATTTACTCTTTCTATACACCTAACCGCTTTCTTTTGGATCTTAAACACCCTATCAAGATTTTGTTTTGATGAATTACCCCATACTAAGATAGCATACCTAATATGTGACAGTAAGAGCCCATGGTAAGCTGTGAAAAGTAACTTTTTGTCATTCAATCTAGCGAGCTGTCGCAGGACAAATACCCCAGATGAAATTTTACTACATATTTTCTCAATGTATGGAGTCCAGGTCAATCGTCTATCCAACGTAACTCCTAGAAATGCAATTTTTTCTTCCTGGTCTAATTGATTATCGTTTACAAACACGTTTATAGCCCTATCTTCATTTAAATTATGTTTGTTTTTGAATTGAAGGTATTGGCATTTTTTACTATTTATAGTTAATTTCAACTGGTTTAAAAATTGAACAATGGACTGCACACCTATATGGGCACTTATTTCTAAATTATCTAGAATGGAATTGCTGAAAATGAGTGATGTATCATCAGCAAATAAGAGGGCTCTACCACTAATTAATTCTTTAGGTAAACGGTTGACATATAACAAAAAAAGCAATGGACCTAGTATTGACCCCTGAGGCACTCCAGCTTGCACCTCTAATTTATTAGATTTATTCTTTACTATACTATTACCAACTACTGTAGTTAGTTCTACACATTGTTTTCTCCCAATAAGATATGATTCAAACCATTTCAGTTCAACCCCATTTACACCTACATTTTGCAGTATTTCCAATAAATTTCTATGATTAACACAATCAAATGCCTTTGACAGATCTAAGAAGATTGCAGTAGCTTTATCACCTGAATCTAATATATCTATTAGTTTTTCAACTAGAGAAACTATGGCTGTTTTTGTTGATCTCCCTTTCTGGAAGCCATGCTGATCATCACAGATAAAGTTAGCTTCTTGAAGGTGCAGAAGTAACCTATTTAGAACTACTCTTTCAAAAATTTTACTTATTACATTTAAAATACTAATGGGCCTATAGTTTTCTACCTTTTCTCTATCGCCACTTTTGAAGATTGGCAAGATCTTCCCCTCTTTTAAATTATCTGGAAAAACACCTTGTTCTAATGAATGATTGATCAGATGAATCAAAGGGTCTAACAATTGATCTTTACATTCTTTCAGAATTTTACTGGATACCCCATCCATTCCTACAGTTTTTTTATTATTTAAACTATCAATGATATTTGACAACTCGTCTTGGCATACTGGGTGGAATTTTAATTCGTTCTGAATCCCCTCAGTATTCCTCATGTTTGCATCACTAATACCTGTATTAAGAGATTTTTGAAGATCCTTAGCAACCAGTTGATAATATCTGTTAAAGAAATTACAAATGTCTACACTATCATCAATATATTTTTTATTTTCGTTAATTATTCTGGGGACACTAGTATAAGCATCTACATGAGCTACTTGCCTATTTTTGTTTATTACATCCCACACTGCTGTGTTAAAGTACACACTATTATTCAAAATTTCAGCTGTTTTCTTACATTTCGCTCTTTTCACTTTTTTCATATAGTTTTTCTTTAGAGCTTTGTAATTATCTTCACTTAACATATTTCTAGATAGTTTGAATTCATCATATGCATCTTTAACCCTATTTCTTTCTGCAAGGATATCATCAGTTATCCACTCTTCAATCTTGTCTAATTTGTTCTTTACAGGGACTTTTTTAACTGGACAACTCATAGTAATATGAAACCTTAAAATATTAATGAAACTATCATATTTGTCATTTAAACTATTGCTATTGTAAACCCTACTCCAGTTTTCTTGTAGCAGATTCTGCTTCAAACAATCGATATTCCCCTGTTCACATTGTTGAATTTCTTTCATTACTCTACTCTTTTTAATTGATTTATGACCTTGCAACCCCACCTCTAAGATTTGATAGTCATGATCAGATAGTTCCGAGCCGCTTAATCTTGTTTTAGAGTAATCTATATTAGTAAGGATGTTATCAATTATAGTTTGTGATGTTCTTGTGACTCTGGTATATTCATGAACTTTTATTTCCAAGGTGATAGCCGTTCCTTGTATTCTTGCAAGTACCATAGCCTTAAAATTTCGCTTTCAAAATTTCCATCTTAACATTGTTGTTTTTTTTTCGTAGTGTGGCGAAAAATAGCGTTCGCAACACGGGCAAAAATGTTTTGCCGGCTCTCAAACGCTTCAAGTTCTCGACTTCGTCTCGAACTTGAAAACCGCGATCTCGAGCCGGCAAACACACATTTTCGGCCCTAGGTGCGAAATATACTATTGTTTAAAAGTTCCAAATAAAGGTCCCGCTAAACCTTGTGGGTTTTTCAGCACGTGCCAACATAATATAAATATTACAAAATTACAAAATGGAAATCAATTATTACAAATTACAAAAAAGAAGAAGTTATGGAAAAGAAGAATAGGGAAAATAAAGGTTATGGTGGAAATTGAATATTAGTCTAATGTATGTAAAGAAAAGGAAATGAATCTAAACAAGTAAGAAAAAAACCGTAATAAATAAATTACTATAAAAATAATTGGGCGCTCTGATGCGGCGGCGGTGTAACACAATTATTATTTGTTAACTAAGTTTTTACCAGCAATGAAAAACAAAACAAAAACTGTAGGTCCAACTCATCAATCACTATCATCCAACTCATTACCCACGCACAGGTCTCAGACCTATGTGGGCTTCATCCTCAAAAAAAAAAAAATGTTTGTAAAATGTTGCAATAATATCAATGCGCCAATAATAATATATTGAGATGCATTCGTCAATGCGTCAATAATTCCTTTTTAGATAGATCCCTCACTAATGTACCACATTCTTTGAAACAGTGGTAATTATAATTATGTTTTCATGTCATTTCAGCTATTGGTCAAAGAAGGAGCTAATTTAAATATTCCAGACAAAGATGGCGATACACCATTGCATGAAGCTTTAAGGCATCATACGCTGTCTCAATTGCGTCAATTGCAGGATGTACAGGATGTTGGAAAGGTAATTACCTCTCAATAAAACTATTCAACCATTGATGTAATGATTAGGTTTAATCATAATTCATCTATGTACAAAGTTATCTATTTATAATCATAATTTATTCATTACCCCACATTCTATTCGAGTGTGGATCAGTATCTAACAGATAAACATATTATTTGTAGATACTCGTCATGTGAAAAATCATGAATTAATTGGCAAAACTAAAATTTATCAAATACGTCTTTATTAAATAAAAAAAAATATTATTTTTCCGTAGCACTAGAGAATTCCAAGTACGATAATTTGAAATAACTATCAATTGAGATGTCCTACCTTGCAAACATTTTTTCACTACTCATAAAAATTCCTTTGTAGTTTTCTATCACTGAGTCGTACAATATTTATATTCCATTTTATAAGCTTTAAAAATATTTGTTAGTAAATTTGACATTGGAAAATTTTGCTATCTCAAAAAATCAGTCGCATAACATTATGGTTATTATCCTTATTCATTTCCTTATACTGTGCTAGAGATTTATTACCTCAACTATTTTTTTAAAGTATATCTGCATTAAATCCAACTTTATACTTTCGTCGCCAATTTCTATGTACTTGTATCTATTTAGTCAAATAGCTATAGCTTGGTAGTTAGCTATAGCTAATAGTTATAGCTTGGTATTTGATGGTCTATGACAAACTTCGAGCTGAATAGTTTTACTTTTTTCTATAAAAGTTGACATGTAGTCATTAGTGAAAAAAATAACCACTGTATTCAACTCTTCATCATCAATTGTCAGCCTGTCCAAATGTTTTGCCTCGTGTAAGAATCATTTTTGCTTTTATTTAAATTTAAACTTGCTTTTTATCCATTCTGAATGTCAGTCATTATAGAAGAAAATCAAATAATTTATTGAGATTATGTTCATCAATCATATCATTTAAGGTTAAAAATAACCACTGTATTCAGCTTTTCATCATGAATTGTCTGCCTGTCCAAATGTTTTGCCTTGTGTAAGAATCATTTTTGCTTTTATTCTATTTTTATCCATTCTGAATGTCAGTCATTAAAGAAGAAAGTCAAATAATTTCTTGAGATTATTTTCATCAAATTCAACTTATTTTCTAAGTATATCATTTAAGGTTGTTTCCATTCATTTTCCAATCTTCTATTCAAATTATTTAAGGTTGACTGTTAGAGAATATAGAAGACTTTATAGACTTGACTCCGTCTAATAAAGAGTTTTCTCATTTCATTTCATAATACTTTCTGTAATTACCAGCAACATTTATTTTACAACAAATTACCCATGAAAATAAAAAATCTACCTCACAAAAAAAATCATGTTCACAGTACCACGTTGGCTCAAGCAAGAGGCTTTTTATACAATAGACGAGAACATTAGCCATGACTTGAAAAGCTGGATTAGTTGTTAAATGTTAGTGTTATATATTAGGTTTAGATGAATTAGTTGTAGACAGGAAGTAATTGTATTGTTTAACTGCGTTAAATACAATAATATGATATAGTTTAATACAAGAGTGAAGTGTATCTCTAGTCGATGTATGTAATACTTTGTGACTATTATTTACAAACACATGTGATTGGTCTGTGCATTGCGTCCTCCTCAATATTGACAAAGCCTATTGTATAATGACACTGTACTTAATGGCCAATAAATATTCTTGATTCCAATTCAATCATCTGAGTTTCTCTTCTAATGCTTTTGTAACATAGGAAGTTGAAAATAATTCAGATTTTCTTTTCCAGTTATTGATGGGGCTTGGTACACAAGGCGCCGACAAAAAGTCATCAGCTTCAATTGCTTGTTTTCTGGCCGGCAACGGTGCAGATCTGACTGTGAAGAATAAGAAAGGACAGACTCCTTTGGATTTGTGTCCAGATCCTAACTTATGCAAAGCTCTGGCTAAGTGTCATGAGGACAAAGAAAGGTAATTTATCTCTTATTCAAATCCTTCTCAGTAGTTTTATGCTTCAAACAGTAACATCATTGTTATGTGAAAAATTTGACTTACGGTTGCAAGTCTTGATTGATGCTATAATTAATAGTTTTATAGTATAGACCCCAAATTCATAATGTTTGACGTCAGCTACTCTATTTTGTTAGGTTATAGTACTAGAAGTACTTATGCTTCAAAGCAAAATAGAATTCAAACTTTTGTATCCCTTCATAAATAGGCTCACATATTTCAAAATTTGTTTATCTTGTATTAGTTTTATATAACGACTATCATTTTAGTTAGGTCTATCTGCTATTCGAGGCTTACTCATAAGATATTTTATAGGTATTTTCCTATATATACTACTATCAGACTTGCTATCCATGTGCCAAACATTTTGGCGAAACATCCTTTTAGCAGCTTGGTGATCAAGGAGCTATTTCAGACTAAAAGTGTGTCTACTTGTCACCATCATTATAATTTATTTATTATTAAGTGTACATTCATGAAAGCAACAGGTGTAACCCCAATCCTGCCTTCCTAACTTAAGAGTAATGTAACAAAACATTAAAAATCGTAAGATTAATTCTAATTCTAAAAATGTTTACTAATAATAGCATAATGGTGATGATGATGATGATGATAGTGATGAAGATGATGATCATAATAGAACTTTAGTAGGTATTGAACAACACTTTTAAACAATTGCGTCTGAAACTGTACCGACTCTCATGAAAAATATCCAGATTGACACAATGTACATTATATATAATAAATGAATTTATTTCCTCATTCAACAACATAAGAAAAATAACAAGATACATTACTTGGAAATTGACTGATCACTTTTCCAGTAGTGTGATCAGTTCAAGAAATACAATTGACAATAAAATAAACAAATAATTATGAGTCTAGTCATCAGCAACATTGAAATTATTTACAGTTCAGCTACTGCCTGTAGCGCAACATAAAAAGGTACTAGCTCTAGTTTTCTCAGTGAAAGTTTGCCTAAATAACTACAGAATCAATGCTATGATAATTACAGAATTAAATAACAGTGAATAACTAATAGTGGAAGTAGACTTTATAATAGATGGTATAAATATGCGTATTGAAGATTAGAAAGTTCCATACGGTAATAAATGTTGTTATAGCCTATTATCTTAACACATTTCTAATTAGCCAAATGTCATCTATCGCGAACAACCAGCTCTTTACTCTCTCACAGAAAGTCCTAGAGGAGTCGCAACCTATTATCTCAATTGGAAGCTTATTAAAGATGAAGGGTCCCAAAAACAGAAACGAATGCCTGAAAAGCTCCCTGTTTACTTTTGGTGTCCTACACAACAGTTTAGTAGCTTTATTTATTGGGGAGTAGAATCCTATCATAGTACGGCTCCTACTAACATGAAATAGGCAGTACCTCCTTGGATGAGTTGAGATTTACCAAATCCATACAATCAAACCCACCATTCACAATTGAGTGCACTGTAAGTAGGGAAATTAAATCTCTTCTACTCCTGAGAGAATGAACCTCAAAAACCGTCCTCAACTCTGCACTTGGGTGATCGTATGGGAACCATGTTTTAAACTTTTTAAAATAGAGGAATGGAAGGAATTTATTCTGTATAGACTCTAGCCGATTACTTAAAACACTTACATATGGATTCCAAATGACTGCAGCATATTCCAGTAGACTTCTTATCAATACTTTGTATAGAAAAATGAGTGTATTGCATTCATTGAATTGCGAGCATGTTTCAAGTACAAACCCCATGAGTTGATGTGACTTTCTTATTAGACCATCCACATGACTTGAAAATCTGAAGTCAGCATCAAATGTAACTCCCAAATCTTTTATCATGGTAGATGTATCAATAACTACTTGATTCATATGATATTTTTCCCTGGGAATAGATCTCTGCCTAGAGTATGATACCACCTTCCATTCCAATGGATTTATGGCTAGCTCATTTTCCAAGCTCCAGGCCTGCAAATTGTTGATGTCACTCTGTAGCAGCAAACAATCATGTGGGTGTATAAATTCACGGAATATTTTTACATTATCTGCAAACATCAAGCATTTAGTGTTTCCTAACAATTAGGCAAATCATTGATAAATGTGATAAACAGTAGAGGGCCCAAGTATTGAATTATTGATTCAAATAAAATTGCCAGAACTGTGGCTGCAATGGCACATGCAACTAAGTAACTAGGTAACTTTAAACGACAGAAATCAAGGATGTGGTACCATATTTTTTTCTGGGGGTGAAAATGTATTGATGTACGTTGCCCAGACTCTCGTTTGTGTCAGCACAAACTACTGACTAAAAACACCTTCAACGGCAGGGAACTGTTGCTCACACTACTTCAAAATGGGCCTATTTGTCCTTAGCTGAACTAGCTTCACTTCTAACTTTGAATTTAATTCATTCATGTCGCTCTTTTTCACTACTAACATGTCTATGACATATTTGGCTACTCTTTGCCATTGCTGCTGTCCTTGCTGCATGACAGCCACAATATTCTCTGGGGTTAGGTCTCCCAGGTCAGAGAATATTCCTCTCCTTCCTGGCAACCACCGGCTGCATCCAAAAAATGTATATGGTGTCATGTTGATTATAATAATATTATTGTATCAATTTCCAATCATTTAATTTGAGTATCTACTTAGTATCGTGTATTAGTTTTAAAAAACGACTATCATTTTAGTTAGGCCTATCTGCTATTCGAGGCAGATAGACTGTAGGTAGACCATGCAGATAGACCATGCAACGAGGTAGTCTCTATGGAATTGGAGGCTTGTGTCAAATTTTGTGGAATTTCAATAATTGTGATTTGATCTATCTTGCAGTGATCAGATAGAACCGCGCAACCCAGAAACATACGACGCTGCAGCTCTTGATGAGTGTCTTGTGTGCTCTGATCTGAAACGCGACACCCTGTTCCAACCGTGTGGCCATGTCGCTTGCTGTTCAGTTTGCGCTCCTCGAGTCAAAAAGTGTCTTGTCTGCAGAGAGCCTGTCGCTAACCGTGTCAAGGTAAATACAGTATACTGTTATAATACCTGTACTTGGTTACTAAATTTTGAACACAAGAAAATCCAAGGCTGTGTTTCCTTATTGATTTTGATTGTATTTAATTTTTCAACTTATATGAAGGACTTTTTTGACCTCAGTAAGGACTATACGTGTAACAAGGTTTCATAACATAACATTTAAAAAGAATATGCTTGTATCTCTTTGTCTCTCTGTTGCTTGCCTTATTTCATTAATCGCAGCGTTTTTTTTAATGGCTCGAATAGTTTTCCTTTATTATGTCCTGTTGTGGAAAGCCTCTTGTACAGTCCGTACATGAAAAGGACTCCACGCTTCAAATAAATAACTGTCATTGGCTGAGCCATCACATAAAATGACACTCAGCGAATGATAGCCATTTATTTGAAGCGTGTAGTAGAATCAACGCTTGGCTAACGCACTGTGTATTGCTTTGGATTAAGAATACTGCGAGATTGAGAAATGGTAAAACAAAAAGAAATGATTTAGAATTGTAGCTATTATGGTTTAGTATAGTATAATATTTAAATAGCTAGTTTGATTTCTATCTCTTTAACTGGAAAAAACCTACAAGAATGTGTTCCCTACCTTCTTGCAAAGAGTATTTTCATGAGATTTTATTGATAATTAATCTAAAATTGTTTTCATTGTTACAGTAATAATCATGAACTTATGTATAAATAGAAGAAAACTAATGCTTGAATTGAAACCAAGTTGATTACAGTAATTCTACTTCTAAACCTTCTAAGAGCTCGTTTGAACTCTTCATGATACAGTAGCCTATACTATTCATACAATACACGCATCACATCATTATATTTTACAATATAAAATCAATATCTATGGGTAAAAATCTATCTTGTATAAAAAGTTCATGAGTCTAGTTTTCTGTACAGAGTAGAAAAATCATAAAGTAGATCGTGTATTTTCTGTTGTATTTTTCCTTAGATGATAATTTCATTTTCAAGATTTGCACGGAGTACCGAACCACTTATGTTGGAAGTGCTCCTTGAATTGTATTGCCAGTATCCATTCCGGATATACATTTTTATTTCCCTTCAAATCTGTTAATTGCATTTGTTCCTAAGTTCCTATCTTCAGGAACTGAGAAGGAATGTTATGTTATACTCCAATAGATACACCTCTCGGATTCATAAAGAAAAAGGTGATCCATAGAAAGGATTCAGAGTTTTTTCAATAACGTATAAAATGAATATAAATATTTTTCCAGATCGAGGAATGTGTTGTATGCTCATATAATAAAGCTGGAATGCTGTTCAAACCATGTGGACATATGGTAGCTTGCGAGTGCTGTGCATCTCTGATGAAGAAATGCGTTCAATGTAGAGCTCAAATCGACAAAATGGTGCCATATTCTTTCTGCTGTGGAGGACCAGGTAAGACCACTTTTCATCGGTTAATTTCGAGTCACCAAGGCTCCCCAATACTCACTTTGATTCAACACAAGTTTCTTACGAGTTTCAACTGTTTTTTTGCTGATGATACCCACATGAGTCCGATATTATTTGACTAATGTTTGAGTAATGAGGTGAATGATTACACAGAATATGCCATGCTGAACGGAAATCGAACCTGTGACCGCAGGAGTAGGAGTCAGTCAGGATTTTATCAGAGATAACCCCCCTTAACCGAGTACATTACCGTTAATTATTACTTACTCAGTCTAATTATTCAATTTATTTATTTAACTTGAGAATCTAGGCTTCATCAATTTCCACTTTTCACATTTTATGAAACATTTGGTTATCGAGAAAATGTGGCTCGTGATTTTAAAAATTGTCAATTCTGTTTGAAATAGGACTCATAATTTGTATTAATAATAATAATATCGTGTGACCTGGCTGGCTCAGGTCTGGTGTCAGAGTTATCAGGTCGCACCTGAAAAATTTCAGGGCCTCTGACGTGACTTAACGACTGTTTTTAGGCAGCCGGGACCGACAGCTTAACGTGTCCTCCGAAACACGGTAGTGGCCCGAGGTAAATAATTTGTATTGAAAAATGATTATATAAATTTTGCTCGGAGCTAGTTTTACATTTGAACTCAAACTTCCTTGGTGTCTATTTTGATTTATCAGTGAGATTTGAAACTTATTTGTCTCTATTCTTATCAATACTCAATTAGTAGTTAGTAATGAAAAGGACGCCAAGTTGAAACCAAACGCTAAACACTGCGCTTGAATGGGTGACCGGTAGCTATAACTTTCCGTGTGCTCTGTTAACATTAGTGAACATGTTAATGAACATCCTTTTGGGAATTGCTAATTTTTTAAAATCTCAATTTTAATAATAATCTGTACTTGCAGGAAGTATCTCTGAGGTGCAGCATGACAACGTGAATCTTCAAGTAGTAGAGGAGCCACCTGTGCCTCCAGTCCCTGCACAAATTGGTGAGTCAATCTAACCTAACCTAACCTCAGCTGCTTAAGATGCTAAAGTTTCTGATTCATCTCATACCAGCAAGTATTTTTTTTCAACCTTCACTTGAACTTAAATAAATAATTAAACCACCTATGCAGATATTTCAGTCATTATCAACAGTAACTATGAAATATGTTTAATTGTGAATAACTTATCCATTTTACAAAGGAGAATTGTTTTTTTTACCATCGCTCTATAGTGTTTGTTAAGTGCATAGATAAACCTTTCTCGTTTTATCATTTAAGATAACAATGGCTAAGTAACTACTAATTGTTTGCATATTTTCTTAGTTCCAGCAGAGCCTGTGGGTCCGCTCATGAACAACGGCAGCAGAGATAGTACATCAAGCTCTGATATACAAAAACTGCAACAACAACTGCAAGATATCAAAGAACAGGTAACGGTCTTGATATATGTGTTGGAATCTTTTGACTTTTTGACAAAACATTTCACATTAAAAATAACCAACAAACATATGCATTTTTTATATAAAAATATTTTTCATAACTTGTTTAATAATCAATACAGTACTGTACTATTATTATAAAACTTAAATTTGCAAAGGAATCCACTATTTTTTAATTATAATCCTTGCTAAGAGCAGAAAAATATTGTGTAATGGTTGTTCAATAATACGATAATAATAATAATATAGCGATATATGTCCAACTCACTTTTCCAACTCGAATTGTTCAGTTTTCAAATTATTTTTGTGATGCTAGGAATGAGATAATATTCGGTTACTCCGGCAATTCCAGCATTTATTGATTTCTATGCATTTACATAATATAAGCAAATTATTATGAGGGGTACTCAGTATAAGTAATTATAAAGATTTAATAATCCCAATTTTTAGCACATTCAGATCGATTTTAAAGAGTTTACGCAGCTGCTTATACTTTTTTCCAGATATACCTAATTCCAGCTTCAATGCATTTATTAATTTTTGCATTATCTCAGACTCATACTTGCCTATATATAAAATAATAAGTATTAGGGACTGAGATATAATAAGTCTACATTCCATATCCTATCTATTCTATAATAGATTACAACCTGTTTATACCTCTCCACAGAAAATTATAGCTTTCATGTATCTATTGATAATGAATACAGACACGCACTCTCATACTCATTTATAGACACCTGAATATTAATTAATAAAAGCTTCATTTCTTTAATTATATTCCCTGCAAAGAGCAGTACAGCATTTTGTAAGTTCAATAGTAATTTAAGCAGTGGCGAGGCGTCCGGTCATCGTTTGATCCGGCGATGAGTAGAGAAATTGGACTGATAATATTGAAATAATCTCAACTCTTAAATAATGGACATTTTTAGGCTTCAAAGTCCAGAAATATGTTCAAAACCGGTGAAAATTGTATCAAAAACCAATAAGAATATGATGAGTACACGCTCAATATGGGTATGAAGCGCAAGAGGCTTGCGAATCACTCCAGTCCCCTCCCGCGCCTGGCTCGGAACCCCCTGCCTTGTGTTTCCAAACCATTCAAATAATGCTCATGATACATCGCAACCGGCTGCGATGAATAAGGCTTCGTGCGTTCTCGGCCACTGTCGTGGGTTTCCGGTAGCTGCCTCCTCATGCTAGTCCTCCCCAACTCCCCAGTCCCACTCAGCTTCAGTTACAGCGTTGTGGAAACAATGGACATTTCGCGTATGCTAAATTATTCACATTTACAATAATTATTGTTTTGCAAGTTAGTTAATCGTTTTCATATTTCTAGAGTGTGATTTATTATTATACCATTTTTTTATGATTTTAAGGCCACATAGGACCACTTCAGTCAATATTTCAGTCTCTTATGCTTCTTTGTGTCACCTTAGATTCCAACTTTCTCCAATATTCCTTCATCCTATCAGATCGTTGCTTTCTGATCTCATCTGCAACCTCCATTCTCCTTTGTCTTTCTGGTCTTTCAATGTTAAACTTATTTGTTAGTGAAATTTTGTTAATCTTTACTTTATCTGGAGCATGTTTTGATTTTAGAACAATTTCTTGAAGATCCTTTAGAGTTCTCGAAACATAAATACCTTGGGTTTTTCTATTAATATTCCTCATGACTAATTGTTTCAAAATTCTGTTATCGGGCATCCTGAGTACTGTATATGGAAGAAATGGGGAATTCTTCGTTTTTTCATGAGGCTGATAATTGACGCTTTCTATATTACTGTAAACTGTTTTATTTGCAGCGATTCTCCTGGCACCGTCTTTTTGGTAACTTTTGTTTATGCATGTCCTAATGATTCTTCTTTTTGGTTTTTTCGATTTTTAGTATTTGGTCAGTTTTTATTATACCATTTATTCATTGGATGGTTAAATTTATTTTGATTTTCAAATGTATGCCCTCAATTTGATCGAGTGAGTGCATCACATCAGTCCCCATTTTGTCGGTTTTTGCGATTTTTTCTATATTATTCATCATCGGTCTATGGCAGTGGGGAAGATATATATTATACAATAAGAGGTGTAATTGGAGAAAATACTTTTCAGTTCTCTGCCTTTGAATGTGAGTTAAGCCAGTCAGAGGAGAGATTTCAGATGCTCAAAAAGCTTCAAAAGTCACCAATTTGCCTCGAATTTTTAAACATTTTCCTGGGGCCCTTGGACCCCTTTGGGTGGTGGTGGGAGAACCCCTCTGCGATGACCGGTGAAGGAATTCACGCCTCGCCACTGAATTTAAGAATAGAAGATTGAATATAAGGACATGGAAAGTCTTTAATCATTCAATCAACAAGACTTGTTTCAGGCTTATTTTTGTAATTCACGAATAATTTAATTTTCTCGATAAATCAATTTTTACATTCTTGTATGCGATTTGATTTATTTTCAGACTATGTGCCCTGTATGCCTTGATCGACTGAAGAATATGATATTTCTTTGCGGCCATGGAACTTGTCAAATGTGCGGAGATCGCATGTCCGAATGCCCTATCTGTCGTAAGCCAGTAGAGAGAAGGATACTTTTGTATTGAACTTGAGGAAGGTAGGTTACAATTCAACAATACACTGTATAATCACTTTTAATAATCACATTTTATCCACTTTCACTTGCGTTATACAAGAGAGAATTATCTTGGATTTCAAATTCCATAACGATCTGCGTTGATGATAGGAACTTTTTATTGTAAATTTAATAAAAGATGCCTTTGAAGGCCTTAAAGCCTTTGAAGATGAGTCTCCATGACTCGAAAACCTTTGGCCAAAAATGAGTAGAAATATTATTTATTCACAATTAAAATTGACTACAAGTCGTTCAATTTACAATAAACAGTTAAGAAGTTTTCTTTTTTTAACAATGGATAATTGAAGGATAGTATCAATTTCTTTGATCTTCAAGAACTTTAAGTAAGTAGCTGAGATTTTAACAATTTAATAGAAAGGAGATAAAATATGCTCTTATCTATAAGTCCTATAAAAGTTGGATTAGCCTATTTGAAATTAATTGAAAAAAAATACTTTTAAAAAGAGAATTTACTAAGTAAATAAGCTGCCATTTCTTGTCACCAATCAATTAAATTTTTACTCAGTTTCATACATACATAAATATTTAGTCAGAATTTACCACGCTTGATGGTTAGTATTAAATATTAGAAGACAGATATTTACTTGTCAGATTATTTCATAAGTCGGTTTCTCAGTTAACCATCCAGTTGCTGTTGATTCAATAGCGTCCCTAAGGCTTGTCTCATAAATACCCGGCGTCGTTTACCGGCCTTAGAGACATTGTATCATATGGAGCGCTTCACACTTACCAGATTTTTGAAATCTTATGATAAAATGTAATTAAGCTGGTAAACAACAACGGTTGCCTGAGTGCCGGATATGTGTGAAACAAGCCTTAGGGTCACTATTGAATGATTTACTGAACGACTGAGAAACTGGGCATTAAACTATGAGTGTGAGAATAATTTCCATTTTTAGGACATTGTAGAATATAAATTTTAATACACACCCCATTTTCTTCATTCTATTGCGCCAAATTAGCTGATAAGTATTCTCAAGAAGACACTTGAAGTGCTTTTCAACCAAAGTAAATGAAATAATCGTATTCTTTTTTTTGCAGGAAGAATGATTTATGAATTATTATTCCACCGTTAGTGACGGCCGATTGAAAGCTCATCATCTATCTTCCATATCCTAGTTTCTTATTGAATATCGTAAAAATACTCATTACAATCAGTTCATTGTATGTGTCACAATTCTAAGTACATTGTATGACTATTTCACATTCTTTTCATAAGTATGAATCAATATTCTTGTAAGTGCTCTTCAAGAAGTGAAATTAATAGCTACTATAGTGATTAATTTGGTTTTCTACATAACTTAGTTGATGAATATGGTTCCACCACACAACTTATTGATATTTATAATTGATTTCTGTTTTCTACTCACGCCATGTATCTTTAGTGGAGTAATACGATATTATTTATAATAATAAGAAAAGAAGTGTCATTGATGTAGGGCTATAACTTCAATAAATTATTTTAAAAATTGGATGACATTCTAGTAAACGTAGAAATGATATAGGTAGCAATCTAAAAATGTATAATTAAACATTTTTGAAACTCCATTGAGTTGAAAAATTTATACTTTATCAATATTGTATATTATAATATACCATGAACTGAAAGATTATTAGTTGATTTTAATTTTTAAATGTAGCATTGTTGTTAATTTATAGTTTTTGAATTATATTTCATTAACTATTGTTTTGAGAACGTAAATTTCCAGTTTAATGTAGAACATTTCGTAGAATTTTCCGTATTTGATCAATGTCAAGTAAGTAATATTACATTTTATAATCAAAGCATGCTATTAAATTCTCAGGAATTCTGTTGGAGCTCATTTTAGCTTGAATAATTCGGCAATCCTGATGGATAACTTATCAGGAATCAGTGTAAATAAATGTTGGGATAATTCGAATAAGTGCTTCATACTGTTATCATAATATCATTGTTATAATATTATGAAATGTGTAAAAAACTTTCATGTTTTCTTTTCCACTGGGAGTACCTAGCTGTTGACCCCTCATAATTGCTTGATGTTAAATAGACAATTGGTTTTTTTTAAAGAAAATAGCTCTGACTGGATTTATCAGAAATTCAATTTGATTAAACGTTTAATCATATCAGATATTTTTACCAGTCCAAACTCTATCCATATATTTTTTCACTTTTTCTTCAGTTCCTATATCAAAAAAATTAAATGTAGTTTCTATATTCACTTCAAATAGTCATCCATCTTAGAAAGTATATGTCATTACTTTCTCTGATATGTAATATCACCGAATTAAATATCTACACGAATTACATTATTCCCCTGCAACTCCAGTAAAGTAATATATCTCATAATTTTTGTATAGCCCTTATACTGCATAAATAATACAAGCTTAGCAGCATATTTTTTTTTGTTTCTTACTATCAGGATTATATTAATTGATTAGAATGAGTATGCTCAGCTGAATGATGTTCTCAAATCTGAATAACAAATTTAGATCTAGCTTCAATGGTTGAGTTCATGAGAGCTTTACCGTTTATAGGTAAATGGAATTTTACCGAAAACAGGCGCCTGATAGATTTCTTCAAATTTTTGAACGTCTTTGAATTTTAATGGACCAATCAGACGTATTGGTTTCCTGTATAATATCATTGACCAGTGAGTTCTGCGAGCATGTACTGATCGCAGGCTGGTTGACGTCGGCAGGCTTCTCAGGAGAGGTGGATGAATGTGACCCGACGGATAAGTTACAGTAGGTTCGGTAAATATATGACCATATTTTATATAGGTATATAATATATATGGTCGAAGCACATTAGTGTCTGTCGGGCCATATCCATCTCTCCTGATTAGCCCTACCGACGTCAGTCAGGTGTCACGGTACAGACTCCCAGAACTCACCCACTCAATTATAGAATTTTTCACTCCATTACGATCCACTTGGTATTTGATAACAATATATGCTAATATTTATGCTGTTGATTGATTAATATTCACTACAACATCTATATTGCCTGTCAGTCTTTCAATAGGCTATAAATAAAAAAATTAATAGCGAAACATAGTAATGCAAGCAAAGTTTCTCAATTAACTGGCAAAATATACAAACTAGCACAAACTACAGTAGCTTTATAGAAAACGAATTTATTCTCAATTCGTATTGTTTCGCTACGGTATTAGATTTATTTCCATTATAATATAATTTTCTCTCCCTGTAAACACCAATTGATTGATACCTTTAACTTATATCTGAACTTATTTATGCATGGAAGATTTATCATTATTTTCTGTTGGTCTAGTTTTTATTGTAACGTTATTGATTTTTTTAATGTAAGAATCATTGTAATACCGTTTTCCATCACATTAGTAATTTGAAATTAATTATTTTTATCCAGTGTTTTATTGTTACTTTCAGCACATTATTTATAATAGTTTCAAACATTTATGTTAGCATTTGGTTTTTTAAATCTTGAAAAATGCATCAGTTTAAAATTGTATTGTATGAAAATGATGAACGATAAATAAATAAATTAATAACTCAAGAGGTTTTATAACGATTCTTTGCTTTCCTTATTGAACATAAAATATCATTACATGCCGTGCAATTGTCAACGTCAGAAATCCAGATGTATCAGACAAAAGCATAACCATTACATCAAAGATGAAAAGTTCAGGACTGAACAAAAAAGTATGAGTAAAAAAGTACTTTACTATAATATTGGTGCATCTATACATAAATACTCTAGATAAATTTCTAGTAAGTTGAATCAAAACTTTCTTTATAATGAAGGAAGGATTCATCAAACACAAAACAAGGAAAATTTCGTTTATTTAATATCGTATCAACAAAGAATATTGCATTTTTTATTACCGTATGTGCAAGATGAATTTCATTCTCATCATGCAATGTAGGTAAAAATAATATCGTTTATTCCGAAATTGAAAGAAAAATTTATATTTAATAATTTTTCGAGTTTGTTATCATTGATATTGGAAAAGTTCTTCGTTTTTCGTTCATCCAATTCTCAGGACTTGATCAATTAATCCATCAATATTTTGGCGCTCATTTGAACCTGATAGTAAACTCATATTGTTTAGTTCATTTAAAGAATTACCCTCGATTGAACATTGTTTGGGACTTCTTGAGTCTTCGAAAGTTTCTGGTAGATTATCTGTTTCAACATCATGGACTTGAATTTCTGGAATGTGGTTTCTGGTATGTATAGAAGAATACGCACTAACAATTTTATGCAGACGTGTAGCAAGAGCAAGACCGTTTATATCAATAAGTGTGGAGTGGAGTACGGAAAAACTGGAATGACGAAAATGGAAATGCATATCAATTTTTATAAATTCGAGAATAGGTAAGATTGTATAGTCATTTCTAGGTGATGGCAGAGTAGTGTAATTATTTAATGCATTTCAAACGAAAGATCAAGAGTTTCAGAAACTGAACGTTTACATTTCATTTGAAAATGTAACGTCCTCTTGCTTCCTGGCCTGTTCTCAATACTGATTACAGTACCCCATTTTTATCTAGAACTATCGAAATCTTATGTAGGGTTATTTGCATTATAACTCTGAAAACATTAAGGATTATCAACAAATATCTTATTTATATGTAGTAGACTCACCCAATTAAAAATGTTGATATTAACATTGTGATTGTAAATTGAACCAAACGTTTATTTTAAATCAATTCTTAGTTATTCTTACATTGATGAACTTAAATAAAAATTTTAATATTATGATGTCACATTCATAACAGCTTCTCGATTTATTAGTTCTTATTCTAAAACAGCTGAGAGAAATTTATTCAATTTCTCTTTTGTAAAGCAAAAATTAATATTACTTGATAATATTATATGACTAGCTGGCCCGACGCGCGTTGCTGCGTACTCATAAAAATTCTCCTTGATTTTATTATTTGTCACCTCCCGCTGAGGTTACATTTCAAATTAGGAAAGAAGTTAGTCCTAGGGCTCTTCCAGCTGATCATAGAGGCCTCCTTCGTTGTTTTATTAATCACCACATCTGAATGAAGAAACATTTCAAATTTAAACCTCCTACGACTATAAGGGTAGAAGCTAGGTTTTTGATTTTATTATTCGCCACCTCCCACTGAGGCTGCATTTCAAATCTCTAGCTGCATTGGTTAACAGTTCTTTCAACCTGGCATAATTACATTTCATCATACCCAGTCGTATGTTTCCTACATATTGCAAGGCTCCGACTGTAGGGTAGCCTACATGCAAAGTCTTTTGCTGTTCAAAGACAGCGTGAATAACGCCGCTAAGGGGGCTGCCATATGATTAAAAACTGTTGACTTCTATCAGCTGTTTGGCCGGCAAGTTCAGTAGGTTAGGTCTGTAAAATGGATTAATTAATAATAATTATTAGCTCCCCTATTAAAATTTATGGTCAGAAACCATCCCCAATATTCACACAACATATTCCCAAAGTTTCATGCCGATCTGTCAAGTAGTTTTGAAGTCTATAGGGAACATACATACATACAGACAGACAGACATTCATTTTTATATATATAGATTAAACAAATAATTTTTATGAAGAGGGAATAAAGATTCACGCTTCTGTCTGATGGTCGTTTAGCTGTAGAGATTCATGCCTCGATTCAGTTCACAGCAGTGTCTGATGATGCTCTTACATCAGAGTGAAACGATCTTCACTCATTGAATTGTGAGTGTTTATTCCCACTTCAAAGCAATTCTTCTTAGTTCAATTTATTCTTGGGAAATCAACAAATTTTATGGATTGATGAATGAAGAGAGCAAGATAATGACATAAATATAAGATTACATTACTGAAAACGGTAGATAAATAATGATCAAATGCAATTATTCTATCATTTTGTGAAATGATGGACTCTGGGAATGATGCCCCATTATATTGGAAACAGAATTAAAAATTCAATTTTATGTACAAAAAAGAGGATGAATATATAGAAAATTAATGAAATATTTTAATTTGCTTCAACAGAACAATTAAGTTATTGTTATTTACATTATTTTGATTTTAATTGAAAAAGTATGTACAGTTTGAATTGAAGCGGAAACATTTGCGAACAACAATTTATTCATTTTACATTTGCGATCAAGTGAGTCAAGGAGTTGTCAAGATTTCTAGTTGCTTTTGAGCTTTTTGGAGTTTGCTAGCAAGTGCATCTCTTCGCCTTTTTGTCCACCAAATACGCCATTCTTTCGCTTTGTAACCAACTGCAAAGCCCAAAGCGAACGTGAATAAAAGGACAGTACTGGTAATTACGGCTTGAGAACTCGGTTCGCTCATTTTTCACCTGCAAAATTGTTATGACTATAAGTTAGAATTTCACTGCTTATCTAAGATCTAAGAGTGCTCGCACAGTTGAACATCCAATCCTCCGTAATAATCACCATTGCAAAAGCAAACATTTGCTGTAGACGCTGCTTATTTTATCCATTCCATAGCATGTGTTAGATTTTGCAATGCTGATTATCATCGAGTATTGGATTCTCCAATTTACAAGCACCCTGATCCAGCATTTGAAAACAGGAGAATGAGACTATTAATTCGATAAAATAATAACGTTGATGAAATTCATCTAGAAATATTGTATTGATTATTCTATATCTATAATTATTCCAAAGGACAGTAGGAATTGGATACTGCTTACCAAATCTCTACAGCCTAATTAATTTTTAAATTGTCTGTACTTTTTTCTCTTCAAATACTATTATTTTCCTGCTTGGGACAGACAATTCTTATCAGTGTACCCTATTTTTCTATTATAGTCTACAGGAATTGGACGAATATTCTGACTAGGTTGTTAGACAATCAAGTTGTTCAGGCTGTAGTTGTAAATAATGTAACTTATAATTTACTCAACAAAAGTTACGGTAGCCTTCGCTTTTTCAAGCATTTTAAAGAAGTGCTCATCTAGGAGCAATTTTATATTGAGCTATGTCAAATGATATTAAAGGCTATGTCGTTAAGGAAAGTACCTACCTATATGATTACAACTTACTGCATTACCAAATCTAGATTAGTATCTAACAGGTTCTGCAACCATAGCAAACAAGCAAATTATTATTCCTACCGGTTGTATTAAAAAATTAATTCAAAATGTAAATTTTGGGCTAAAGCTTAAGGGTTGATTACATTGGGATAGTTACTCGCTAAGCGAGTAGCGAGTAGGACGTTATTTTCCGACCGTGCTACAGCAGCTCGGCATAACAAGCCAAATTATATTAAAAAAATTATTTCTAGAATCACCCCCATACTATGGAATTTCTAAGACAATAAATAATATCGCAACACAAAATTAAAAGATGAAGTTTACCAACAATTATTCAATAGAATTTCATCTAAACAATATACAATATATCTCATCTGAAGTGTTATGCTGGCAGCCTGCGTGATTAAGTATCGGCTTCGGCCACAATAATATTGTATTTTGGTGTTGGCTACTCTGCCAGCGAGTATAAATGTGACCAAATTCAAAGTAGACAGGCTCTCAACTTTGAATTTGGTCACATTTGTACTCGCTGGCAGAGTAGCCAACACCAAAATACAATATTATTGTGGCCGAAGCCGATACTTAATCACGCAGGCTGCCAGCATAACACTTCAGATGAGATATATTGTATATTGTTTTGATGAAATTCTATTGAATAATTGTTGGTTAACTTCATCTTTTAATTTTGTGTTGCGATATTATTTATTGTCTTAGAATTTCCATAGTATGGGGGTGATTCTAGAAATAATTTTTTTAATTTAACTTGACTTGGTATGCTGAGCTGCTGTAGCACGGTCGGAAAGTAACGTCCTACTCGCTACTCGCTTAGCGAGTAACTATCCCAATGTAATCAGCCCTTTACTGGTTTTAAATTCTGCCATGATTTAACCAAAAAGAACTATGTTACTGTATTGAAAAGATATAAGATGTAATGTTATTATTTTTTAAATAAAACCATGTTATGTTATTTACTTCTGAATTAATTGAAAATATTGCAGATAATTGAGGTACGGAAGCGACAAAAGTAGAAGATATCAATCTTATTTACCTCTAAAAAATAAGTTGTTCAATTTTTCTTTGGGTTATTGGCATAAGTTCTTTTGTTTATTCCAACAATTTACACTAAAGTATTAACTAACAATACTTTAAAATTAAAACTGTCAAAAACTTCAAGTCGAATCAACTTCAAAAATGAAGTAGAATTTCTAACCACAAAACCTTCTATATCACAATCTTCCATCAGCTGATTAGTTCGAGCGTTCGAAGCTCGAAACTATCACTCTCGACTTATCGATTATCGAGAAAACAGATGTTCCAGTTTCGGTATTTCATTTCTGTTTACAAAAGTTGAGGTTAACTTTCAAGTGATTGTAATTTGTAATAATCTTTTTGCTACTTCCTCAACATGCCAGAAACGCCAGAGAAATTAGTTGAATATTTGTTAAAGAAATCACGCTTACTTAAAAATAAATATTCAACTTCATATAGAACTATACAGAGTAGTTTGACGTGAGTATATTTTCGAGCATGTAAAAACTATATCAACTTGGTAGACGATAAACGAACTGTTTAATATTGTGAATTAGCTCTTCATCAATTTCCGTTCAATCATCATTATAAATTATACTTCAAATTAAATCATTCATTAGTTTATATTTAATGAACATGAACTGCTGTCTGTTCCATCTTGCTGCAGCAAGGTAAACCAGAAAATCAAATATTATCATTGATAAGGAGTGTAATTGGGCGGTCATAACGGGGCACAGTCCCAGGAATTGGCCGTTGCACAGCAGAGAGCAGATAAATGTGTTGATTAGGCACACATACATACCTATCTAAACGCTTTCATTTAATAGCATGGTATATTTCTCCTGTACTAGGGGCAGTGGCGTAACTAGAGTCGACTTATGGGGGGGTTCACCCCCCCCCCGGTCAACCACTCTTACTCTCATCAAAAAATCTCAGAATATAGATATAATATATATTATAAAATAATCATGTAGGGTAAAGGAACCAGAAGCTGACGACCCCCCCCCCCCCCCCCCCCCCAGCTGACACATCTTCATATTTTTTCTTATTAAGGCCATAGTGGGTAGTTTTGAAATTCAAACCATTGAGAATTAAACTGGTATTTTGTGCATAAACTGGTACCATTGAATCATGTGCTAGGCATCATTTTTGACGGGGAAAAATACTTTGAGTATAAGCTGTCAGATAAGAATCCTTTATTTCTAGGTGGAATTCTTTAGGAAATATGGAAGTAAGAGTATTTGAAAATCTCAAAGTACTGTCAAAATAATCATTATTTAAAATTAACTAATGCTTAGAATGCTTAGAATGCTAGAGCTTGAATATATGTTGATTATACCCTGAGTTCACCTATTAGGGGATGATTTTCATATTTTATGTTAATTGGGGGGATGTCAACGTATTAAGTATATTTTTCAACACATACACAAGTAGCTGACATTGTATGTCAGCCACTAGGGACCATGTCTGAATTTTTTTAAAATTATTGTTGATATCTTATTGTTCAGCTACAGGTTCCTTTACATTAGCTTCAAATTAAATAAATAATCTTTCTAATTTTTACTTTTTCCAATTGTTTTTTAACATTTTTTTTAAATTTCTTCCAAGCAATGGGGGGGGGGGGTTATGACCCCCAAAAACCCCCCCTCGTTACGCCTATGACTAGGGGTGTTCTATTGTACCTATCCTTAGGGCGCCTGGCCACCGAGAGCTGTGCTGTGCTGAGACAGTTGCTCAAACCAAACCAATCTTTTTCAATAAACAGCCTGTAACCAGCACAGCACCGCTTTCGGTGCGCGGTCGGTCACTAATTTATATTATTTCTCTGCTGCAATAGCTATATGTTGAATCAAAGGATAGCTGTATCTGCTGTTGACTACTCAAACCAAATCATAACCTACCAAGTAATTATATTTGTTTGAAAACTTGATCATTCTCATGATTTTCCAATACGGTAAACCCAATCACGAAAAGCTGTGCTGTAAAAGCTTTTAAAATTTAACCAATTGTTCACAATAAGCGCCCGACCACTGAAAGTTGCGCTGTGCCAGTGGCCGGGCGTTTGAAGAAAAATTGGTTCGATTTTAAAAGCTGTCCAAGCACAGTGCAATTCAGCACAGCTTTTGGTAGCGGGGTGTCCTTACGCTGATATTCTGCAAGATAAGTAATAAGTACTGAATTCTTTGCGCTATGTTAAGCTCTATTGTTGGTATTTTAGAATGTTTTTAGATTACTGTTCTAATGTTGTCTTTTTTGCTGATGATTCCCACATGAGTCTGAGACTTGTACGTAGGTAATGAGGTATGATGCAATGATGTTATGAATAGGATTCTGATTTTGACACGGATTATTCCTTTTTGCTCCTCCCACCAGTGGGTGTGACTTGTTAGAACCTTCAGCCAATCACAGACCTTCAATGAAGGTCAACCTATGAGAGGCACTTTCACCCTCTGAAAATAGTATCATTCTGTGTTGAGTATATGTTAAGCTACTCTGTACTTTAGTTTTAGTTTGATTGAGATTGATAATGGTGCAACAACCGAAGCTAGTATCTCACTGTTTTCTAATAATGTGGTTGTGACTACTTATTATTCTTATTATCATAGAAAGTCTTATTATTCATTTTGGATATCTTCCGCAATATCACCTTCGCCACTACAAAGAGAGTAAACCCTATTCAATCAATTGGAATATCTTCTCTTTTCATCCTCTTCTCTTATCTTTTTCCTTCCTTCCCATTTTTCAATTTTCTCTTCTTCTTCTCTCATCATCTCCTCCTTCATGTTTTCTCTTCTTTTCCTTTTTTATTTGCTGTCTTCTTCTCCTCTTTCATCCTCTCCTTATTATTATTATTATCCTCTCCTTTTTCTCTCCCTTCTTTTCTCTCTCTCTCTTTTTCATCTTTATGATCTTTTCTACTTCTTATTCTTCTCCATCATCCTCTTTACTTTATCTTCTTCACCTAATTTTTCTCCCTTCTTCTCCAAGTTTCGTCAACAGATAACAGCAAGTAGACGTTTATTGTGTAGGATTGGTGATATTTATACAAAATTGTATCATTCTTATGTTTTGTTTCAGAAACCAAAGCTTGGAATTAGCATCTCAAAGTGAATTGAATCTTAATTTACCCAAGCAAAAAAATATATTCAAAGTATGTCAGTGGTGTTTCTGTTATTGGACGAAGGAAATGTACTCATTTAAAATAGAGCCACAGAAACGCCCAAGCAAGTTCATGCGTTCTTTATTGAATAAAGATGTAGAAACATTGAATGAAATGCAATTGAAACAGAGAGATAAATATGCCGAACGACGTAATAAAATGGTGAGTAAAAATGAAAGACTTCATACGGAAGATTGCTATAGGTATTTTGTAGCGAATTGATCTAGGTATTATCTTTGCTAATTGTTTTATTAATTTATACCTAAGTTTTGTAGTCAATTAGGTAATTCTTTCAAGGAACAACATTCAATTATTGCCTACATTAATTATATGTTTATATTACTGTGTTTCAAGTGTGAAAATTTCTTTCTGTGAGAAAGTGATTATTTAATTTTTTATTGCCTTTCCATCATGTCAATTCAGTTATCCTACTGCTCGTTTTTTAATTCAAATATTCCACTACATATTTGTCAAATTGCATTTGAATAATCACACCTATTCAATGAACTGTATGAACCCACAGTCATGTTAAGCTGTGAATTAAACCCTGAATTTACTAACCCCTAATGATTCAAAGATAATTATTATATTCCAAGTAAGCTGGGATGATAGCTTTTCTTGACAAATGACTTGAAGATGTCTCCACTGCACTAGGATGTGCTTATAAGCAGAGGCGGCTTCTCCATTTGGGCGCTCGGACGACGCCCTCCCAGATAAATAATAAAAGTAAAAATTTAATTTAATATAAAAATGAGCATTATAATATTCTGTGATGAATACTCTTTTCTATGCAGTTTAAATATTATGTCATCCATAAGTGAATGAATGAAGACTTGTGCGTGGGTAATGAGGTGAATGATTACACATAGATGCCAGATGGAGGAGCGGGATTCGAACCCACGACCGCTTAAACGACAGCAATCTGCGACACCCCAACCAACTGCGCTTAGCGGCCAGCCAAGACTGAATAAGTTGATAGCTCATGGCTCGGGTGAATTGGATTCCATCCTGGTCGTTAGGAGAGGGAAAACTGACTTTAGAGGGGTTTTGTGAGGATGATGGGTGGAACCAGATAGCACTGATATATCTATACATATTAGTGCCATACCGCTTCGAGATGGACGCCGTCCTTGCAAGGCTTGCAAACATTACATATTGAAATTTACCACAATGCTATGAAACTATTACCAACTAACCTCTATCATTCGAATTGTACCGTCGCGTCAAATTGTACCGTCCTAATTGAGGTTAAATAGTTCGTAAACAATACGATATTTATCAATTTTTGAAGTGTAATAGTGGATTGTTGTATAATATAGTTTAATTGGAATTCAGTTATGAAGCTCCGACCATAGTTTGTGCAAGTGGTTGATTTCAATAATGAAAGTGAATGGATGAGTTGAAATTCTGAAAAACCTTTCGTTCATGAACGTCTGTGCTCGTTCAACACGCATGCTTTGTAATAAGCCTAATAGGTTTTATTTTTTCGATATTGTTTTACTCGTATTAGTAGGCATGAGTGAAATTCTACTCATACAAGTTCCAACCTATCCAATGTAACTGCGGGTGCGGCCTCATACTGTATTCTTATTTAGCAGTGGCGGCATCATAAAAAACTATAGACAATATATTTTGACATTATTAGCTACTACCACAAACAGTATTGACTTTGAATCTAGGTTGGAACTTAAAAAATTAGGCCCACCAAGGATCCATTGAAAATTGATTGTTGAAAACACTGAATTTAGAAAGAGTGGCAGATGGATTTCATTTACAAGACCATCAATTGAGCTTTCAAACTGAATTGGTAAGTTTTTTATTTAATCTTATTGTTGATGGTGGGCTAGTGATTTACTTCATTTACCTCCTTTATTATTTTCCAAGTACAGGCCTGTATTTAATTCTACGATTTGACATGAATTTTTCTCATGACTTGACTCAAATCATGAGAAAATTATCATTTGGCTTTTACGTTCCTTATAGACTAGCAAAAAATTTCATATCATCTACTACCAATCTTTCGCCCCTCCAATTTGGAAAGTCACCGGCCGCCACTGCTTATAAGTCTAGGAATGTCTTATTGTTTCACTGATTTCTCATGTCTTCAGGAGCTCATTATCGACTCTCAAGAAAGTCATTCTCCTATCCGGGATCTAAATTATTCAAAATATTCTACTGTTCGTTTTAGTTGAAATCTACCTCTACATGATCGTCTAATCGCTAAGTAGATCAAATCTGTTCCATAAAACTGTTTCTTATCGTTGTTGTCCCTTACTGTTAATATTTAATATCAGCATTATTTTATATAAAGCTAATTTTAAATATTAGCATTACTTTATACAGTTAAAACTCTATTAGTTAAACATTCATTGCACACTCCTGTGTTTCGGAGGACACATTAAGCCCAGCCCGTCAGTCCCGGTTGCCTAAAACACTTGAATCACCTCAGACGCCTGAACTTGTTCAGGTGTGACCTGATAACTCTGACACTAGACCTGAGCCAGCCAGGTCATACATTATTACAGTATTATTATTTTGTTAGATAAGGTATTTCTGGGATAAAAGCAGCTTTAATAAATTTTCCATTTGTTTTTGTGAATTACTCATTATTGTAGGCCTGATCTTAAATGTTGACTCAATAGCCGATTCTATTATTTCATAAAGAATGCGAAATCAATAGATTTAAGGGCGAATATTTGTCAGTTAGTTCTCTGGACGCTGTTTGATTCAAGTATTTTGAATCATTAATGGACAATCCAAACGACTTGAAGTTTGTTGCTGGATCTTAAGGAAGAGGTGTTAAATTTGGAGCATTGATTTGTATTGAGTTATAATGGAAGAGGAAAATCCTTAGGAAAATATATGGGTCTGTAAAAGATGGAAACGAGCAGAGGATTTGAACGATTTTGCAGTTACAACAACTATTTGGAGCCAGATCTTGTAACCGTAATAAAGCAGGGTAGACTAAGGTGGGTCGGGCATAAGAAGAGGATGTCTGATTAGATTAGATTACTTTATTCATGATAAACTTACAATTTTTTTTCAAATGAGTGCTTACATACAATATTTTAACATCACATAGAAAGTAGACCTGGTTGATACTATTTACATTTTGTTGGAAATATTTTAACAGTGATCTAATGGGTAACGCTAATGAAATGAAATTCTAAGTGATGCATTTACATGAAAAGGCGATGTTTGGACAAAAAATCGTCCATTCGAGCACTTAACCTCTGATGAGAATAGAATAGAATGGCTGCCTTTATTTTTTGCCATGAGAAAGAGAGAGATGAAAAAGTATTTGTTTGGAATTCTAGATGAAGAAGAAGGAAAAGAAGACCAATGGCTAGATGTTTGATAGTTAATGTGGAGAACGATCTCTGAGAAGGATGGGTATAAGAAGATGCATAAGGGTTGCCAAGGTTGGATGAAAGTAGTTAGGGGGGCCAAGGTCCTACACGGTCTGTTGCGCCAAAAGAAGAAGAATAATAAGACACGAGGGCTATGAGAAAATGGAGAGGAATCACAAAGAGTTTTGGAGAATATAGAAAATTGAAATGGACAGATCAAGTGACTAACATCAAAGTGATATGAGAATTGGAGTGCTTGAAGCTATACTGAATTTCATACTGCAAAAAAGACCAACTGGATAGGTTATATTTCGAGACATCAGGAGCTGATACACGAGGATCAAGGGGACTAAATGAAGAATCTAGCATCTGAAATGCATGAAAAAATACTGGAAGATTGTACACAGCAGTTAATAAGATGCACATGACAGGAAGTACTAGCGATGATGAATCGTGGAAATGCGAGGCTCAAAGTGCCTGTAGGCTTTACACCTACTGATAAATAATCTGGCTCGATGATGAACACACGAATCTGAGACTTGTGCATGGGAAATGTGTAAAATGGAATGAGTCAAAGGTTCTGTAAAATAGAACAAAGTTGAATGTTAGATGAAACAGTGGAATTGACAACATTCAACTTGTTATATTTTATTATGGAGTTCTACAACATCAAACAAAAAACCGACTTATAGATTGAAAGGTTCTGTAAAAGATGGAAGTGTGCAAGAGATGATTAAAAAACGCCAAGCTGGAACGAGAATCGATCCTGCGACCGTCGGAGAGGTAGACAAACGCTCTAACCTCTACACTATGACGGTTGAAGTCTTCAAGTGGTGCAAACCCTGCTTCTTGGTTGTTACTTCAATGAAATAACTGATCTGAATGATTACTGACAGAGGAAGAGTTAGCGATTAGTTAGCAAAATAATATTTGTCGTCCAATTTTATTTTTCATTTATAAAAAATATTGCATACTCAGTATTATCTTACTTTATTTTTCCAGGTTCTAAAGTGTCATGTATGTAATAAGGAAACTAAAATTTCTCTCAAAAAGCCAGATCTAATGACAATGAAAGCCAATTCAAATGAGCAGAACTCACTTCCAATCAAACCAAAGAAGAAAAAGAAAAAGAAGGACGCCTACGCTGGCTTGAAATCAGAAGCAATATTGAAGTTCAAAACGCCAACTTTTTTGGATCTATCAACAACCTGTGGTCCAGAGAATACAAACTCATCTAAAACTTCAAGTAATATCATGACTCCAAATATTATGAATTCTATTTGTAATATTCAAAATAAACCCACAAAGAAAAAGAAAAAGAAATTAAATATTGAAAAGTTGAAAATTATTTTTGAAAAAGAAAAAGAGAAAAATATTCTTGCAAAAGAAAAAGAGAAAAATATTCTTGCAAAAGAAAAAAAGAAAAAGAGTAATGCGGCAACGGTATCTAATAAAAAGAACAGCAATTCTTTGCTTTCAGCTTTTCTCACTTCATTATAATTTAATGGTTAATATATACATAAGTACAAATGCATTGTAATTAACAAGTGATGTGAATTGAAGTGGAACAAAAGCATTAATAATCATATTATGTAAAATGTTGGACAATTGTTTCCTATCTTCACGTGAGTAAATTGTTTTTATCAAACGCATATTACAATGTATGATTTTCAAAAATAAGAGTGCTATTCATTTTATATCTTCCCGAAGATTGAATTTAACAAGTCCTTGCTGAAAACGACAAGAATAAATAAATTTTTCCGATTATACAATACATGTTTAGTTGTGGTCTGAATGAGCTACTGATATTAGCTAAAGATCATATTGTGTTGGGATTCAGTATTAAATGTCATTAAACACCTAGTAGTAGTCTGGCTGCAGCTAGGGTTGGACTAAATTGGCAATCTGGTTAAGCCGTCGCCCACCTAGGCTACGGTTAAGCACATTGCGTGCTCCAACGATGTGTTTCATTGATATACTAAAATGGTGTACATTGCGAAAATTTATCAATAAAAGCTACACCTACACTCGCTCGTAACCGGATCATCCATGTAGTTGGAATCTAAATCCCGTATCTATAAACTTACCTTGAGGCTTACACAACTCAAGGAAATTTTGATAAAATCCTCAAGGTAAGTTCATAAATACAGTTTAACCAATTAACCCCCAGTTGCACAAACATCCTATCATAATGATGGTTCATTATCCGTTCCACTTTTACACCAAGCTGCTGTGCGAAAGCATGTGAATATATGCATTCTAGTACATAATTATAATGATGATGGTGGTGTAGACTGCAGTAGTTACATAGTTTCACTAAGCAGAGTGGTTTGATTAGCTTGTTGAATGAAATAATGAATGTTTAAACATGATGGTTGCTCAAAGTAGAATTATTACCATAAGAGAGCAAATAACCACCCTCATTGATACTGTCGTTAAAAGAATATTAATTATTTATTAGCGCTTCTCAGTTTTACATTAGTTTTGAAGTTGATGCAATCAACTGATGTATCATTTCATAAGTTCTAGAATTCACTAATTTCAAAATTACTGTGGATATCACTAAAAGGTTTACCAGACAGTCAAGAGTCAAGAAATTCTCTGAATATAAGTGATTTCTAGAATTTGGTTTTTAAAAACACTACTTTTTGTAAAATTAATGAATACCATTGCCACTAGATGTTACAATTCTCAATCAGATGTCTTTGCAGAAATTCCAGCAGTTTTGGCTGATTAATTCTTTACTTAAATACTAGTCTAAAGTAAGTAGTCTTTTCCTAGCAACGTTTCTAGACTGCAGAGAACGAAAAGAAAAATACAATCTGCAAAGTGATTCTGTATTTGGCATTTTTTATTCTCTGCAGCCTAAAAATGTTAATAGCCAAGCAGTTCTATCTTGAGTGGGACCAAACTAACGATACGATTTCAAAAACATGGAAATCTTTAGGTTTTAAAAACAAATAGGGTGCTAGTGGCATTGCAATCTACGCTTTTATTAGGCAGGCCATATTTATGAAAAGTTAGTTTGGCTCGATGTATACAAATGACCACAAAGAATTGGCTTCAAAAATAATTCTAAACTGTTCAAACAGAAAAGATTAATTTATTTTTTCGAATTAGATTCCTTTGACAGCTATTCTTGAAACTACTGAGCTTAATAAATCAGAAGCAAGCAGTTCAACATCTGAAATTTTATAATACTTAGAAATAGCACTTTCATCATTGTAGTCTCTTAATTTAATAGATGATGGGAATTCATAGGAACATTCAATTTTCCCCCACACGTCTTCTGCACTCTGTTCATCTCCAATGAAAACAACCAAAAAATCTCTATCATCAGCTCTCACTCCGAAATCTTTGAATGAAGCACTAATGTTTCTCGTACTGCCCAAGTTGAAAATTATCTCACTGTTGATATTTTTGGTAACGAGATTGGATACTTTCATATTGTAAACTGCTCTGTTGGCAGCGACGGCGATTTGAAAGGGGTCTAAAATAAGTTTAGGCCTAATCAAAGCACAGTTGAACTGTCCACTCTTCAAACGTTCGAATACATCCTTGTAGTTTTTCACATTCACGGCAAGTTTCACATGCATTTTGTAATCAAATTCCAAGTCATAAGTAATCATATCCGTTTCACGCTGATCTATCATTCACCAACAAAGATTCAAACAATTGTGACTTATATTTAACGAATGAAAAGTAGATTCAACTTGATAGTCAATTCAAAGCCTTTATCATCAACTCACTATCTGTAATGTTATGAACGTGAAAAAGATAATAAATAATTGATAAAATAGTTTCTTTCTTCACCCTTCGCCTGTTTGTTTGTTTTTGTTGAGGTTATGTCAATTTTTGTCAAGTTTCAATTCAACTTCACTACTCAACTCTCGATCCTCGAAGTCAACATTCAATGAGTCGATAGTTTATTCGAGTATCGATAGCACGTTTTGTAGATAGCCAGGTGTCACGATTTGACTCGTGACACTGCTCTGACAACATTTTTTCTGCATTTTCAACTTTGTCATCAGGTTGGAGCCTGATATTCACACAATTGACCATAAATACTTAAACTATAATTATAAGGAATCATCGATTTCTGTTCCCGTCAGTAGGACTAAGCGTCGGCGAGTTTCAATAATGTATCTAGCCTGTTTCAAACTCAATTTGTCTTGAAATTGTTTTTTTTTTTTGGGGGGGGGGTGTCAGGTTACTAATGTTAATAACATTTTCTTCATCATCACGTACACGTGTTTTGGAACCCACCTAAAACTGCAGCTCTGCCATTCATAACATGATTGTATCATCATATTCATCTCATTACCTTTTTAGCACAGACAAGGGCAATATGCTTTTCAATCAGAGGGCCAGATGAAATGAGAAATTGTGCAGGCGGGCCAAAACAATTGAGCAATAGGTACTAATTTTTATTAGATAAACTTAGTTTTTTCATTTCACTTCTACGTGGCATTGCTTGCAATCAGGGCTGAAGCAACAGGGTATCATCAATTTGAGTGAAGAAAAAATTGTATTGGTAAAATCTTGTTTAACTCATTGTGAGTATTGTTAAAAGGAAGGGAGTCTGCAGAAAGTTTTTCATATCAGCTTTTTAGAGGCGATCGAGTTCTTAAACTAATTTGTATCAAAGGGGAATTCCCTGGATTTTTTAAAATTAGCATTTCAAAGCAGTTTTTCAAGCAGTTCCAGACATAATTTTATTTATTTTGAAGTATATTAAAATGTTGAATTCAACCCGAAGAGGATTTAATTCATCTAGTGTTTATATTTTGCATGTGTTCCCAAAAATCATATTAATATTTATTTCAATGGATGAATATGTCACTTCTATATTAAGTTTGGAAACAAGTTAATAAGTTTTTATATTCAATACGTTTTACATTTAGTTTTGGTATTTTCTCTGATGCCTGGCGTTTTTTTTTCACTAGGAACTTTAAATGCCCAATTTATATCCTTTTTGTTTTGGTTTAAAGTTATTCAAGATATTTTTCAATTTATGGAGCTTTTGATATTGAATACTGAAACTAGTTTCTTTTTTTTTGTAATTGTTGACCAGTCTTAAACAGTATACGGTACTGGTTCCAACATATGAAAACTTCATTACCCACTGACAAAAGAGGCACCAAACGTCTTGTGACAATGAACAATCAATGAACTTTTGCTGCAATAGGCATTTTTGAAAATTACATTGTTATAAAACCGAAGTGAAAATTGAACTTTGAGTCCTTCTCCCTGTCGATTTTCCGCTTTAGGCTAATCGGTAGCCCTTATCATTGAACACTCAGTGCAATCTCAGATGCGATAATATTGTACTTGTAAACGAATAATGCAATGCATAAGTAACCATTTTTAGCGATGCGGAAAATACATTTTGCATCAAATAACATATTTCACTTATATTTTTTATATTATAATTTACATCACAAGTGTGATTTTAGGGTTTCTTTGAAACCATGTCACGGGCCGCACTTGGCCCTCACTGCTTAACACGAATCGCAAATGTGAGGATCACCAAGAAAAATCTCCTTCGTCCCAAGAACTATAGAACTAGAATATCAGTTTTATTTTTTTGTAGATTACGTCTTGGAGACTCCAGTTAAGGAGTATAAGACAAGTCAGATAAACAATTATACACTAGATACCATAATTACTATATCAATTAGTTGAGGTGAGGCTTAATTTTGATGTGAAAGGAACTCTTGTACACTATAAAAAGCTTTATCAACTAAAAAAAATTTCAATTATTTTTTTAAATATTTCTGTATTTTCAAGACTCTTTAAAAACTGCGGTAGCTTGTTGTAGAGTTTCCTTCCAATATAACTAGGTTTTTGTTTGAATAAGCTATTATTGTGACTCACCAAGTGATAATCTCCTCAGCTTCTTGTATTATAATCGTGTACGTAAAGATTTTGGTTAATATCTTCGTTTGTACATAGAAAGTAGCTTCATACACATATAAGAAGGGTAGGTACATTTAGGAGACCAAGTCTCTTGAACAACGGCCTACATGAATCGAATCTATTTTTACTCTTTCTATACACCTAACCGCTTTCTTCTGAAATACAGTAATAGGTCTTCTACCAGAACTCTACTTTAATTTTGATAATTATCTCCTTACCGGATTGTTATTTTCTCCTTATATTTCACATAAGCCTATGGTTTTGTCAATGCCTGTGCATCACTTTTGAGTTATATAAGTGAGTTGCTTCTTCTAGTAAGCTGAAAATGTGTCTAACTTGTTATACCTCAATTACAGGATTGGTGAATGCAAATTGTAGGGTACTGTCTCTCGATCACATTGGCTACTCGTTGAGTGTGGGGTCAGGGCGATCGTGATGTTCGGTCACGGTCGTTCGGGACTGCGCCTTTAAGGATGACCGATGACATGACGTTATCTGCTTTATTAACACTTACCCGGTTGCTCGGAACCCACCTAAAACTGTAGATCCACCATTCATAGCATAATTGAATTATCATTCAACTCATTGCTCACGAACAAGTCTCAAACTCAAGTAGGCTAAGCTTCATCACATTAAAAACATTCTTCTGCATCCGTCAAATTTTACGGTGACCTTTGCATATGATATCAAGTTTATTTAAAGTTGCACAACCTTACAACCTTCTTATAGACCTCAAGAAATTAAAATTAAGCTGTAATTATGTAAGACATACAAAAATTCATCGTACTTGTTTGCTTTCGTAATTAATCTTATTCTCAAGAATTGGTGTAGCGTGTAGCCGTCAAAATGTTTTGTACCTTGAATTATTATATTAAGACTTGGAGAGAGATAAGTGACAAAAAGAAGGAAAAGGGAACATAAACGTTCAAATCAGCTTTAAATATGTAAAAAACATTGATTTTATTGATAAACTTGTCACAAACTTTACTGCAAAATACAGATAATATGTTCATTGATGGTCGTCTCTGCTACTATTATTTTGTGCCAACTAAAACTTTTTCAAGCTCTGCAAGATTCATTCAAGCGGTATCTCCTCTTTCACAACCTGAAATTTTTCATTGTCCATTTTTATTACTGAAATATTGTACATGATAAGTGTTGAGTGCATTACTGGAATATCCTACAAATCAAACAATGATGATAGCAATGTCTCTTAGAGGCTGAAATTATAAATCAATGTCAATTTATAACAATAAAACTAGTCAGCCGACCTACAAGTAGCAAGTAGCATTTGATTGTTTAATAATCTATTTCCTAGATAAGAGATAAGGTGCATAGTATAGACATTATGAGATGCAACTATTGACATTGACATGATGACATAAACTTTGTAAATTTGGTAATATATAGTACCTAATGATTCTTTTACGAGAAGTCTAAGTAGTATTTGCTTTCAAGAACCTGGACTTAGTGAATGAACTTTGTTAGGGTGCTTGCGTAGTTGAGCTTGATACTATAGAGACTTTAGTCGTGTGATACTAGAGTCAACAGTAAACATGTTTGAACGAGCCAAAACGCACTCATCGACTCATCGTTCACAGTTCACTGATTCTTAACCACAGAGCATAGAATAACATATTATTAAATTTTATTCTATGCTCTGTGATCTTATCCCATTCCACAGCATGTGTTTGCTTTTGCATATATGCTCTAGGCTAGGCTCTTTATATAATATGCTGTAGGCTAGGTATACAGGTAGTATTCGAGCTCCACTATACAAGCATCTTAGAAAAGTCCCACCAAGTTTCAGCAAAAGAGGAGAAATTTATAGTGTTACATTTAGAAACCGACTTGCCAACTTTCATTTCATTCATTTTTAAGAGGTGGAGTATCAGGTCTATGGGCTACTCTAAACAAGAATCTTAGAATGTATAATTATGGCGTCAGAGATATTAAGTAAAGTGGTGTCTAGATACACACATTTTATAGCTCTCAAATAAGACAATTCAATCGTTTGATAAGCTGTAAAATTGATTATTTTCGCATTTATTAGAAAACACACTTTTCATACAAACTACATACTGTTACTTTTTTTCCAGACATCTGAAATGTGTAATAAATAGTGCATAGAGAAATGGAAAATCACTACTTATTAGAATGTTAGTAATTGGAAGCTAACTTTTGTTAATACAGTGGGTTAGACGTTAGAACCTGGAAACAATTAAAGTTGAATCAAGCTGGTCAGCTTCAGTTAGAGTAGTAACTTCTACAAATTCATCTAATCTAGTTACAAAACTAATATAATTTGGTTAACTGACACATGTATGGATTTTCAGTTGGAATGTATTTAATGTTTTTGATGTGTACAGTATCAATTTCTCAAGTAGTGGAATTTCAATCATGAACGTAATCAATTCTGTATTCTCTATTTTCCCCAATTCATTAGTTTCATTGGTTCTGAAATTTTGGCTTGAAATTCATATAATTCATTGATTTGATTACTGAAACCAATGAATGTTAAGCCTCAATCACAAAAATCTTTGGGTATTATTTCATTATGATCATGGAATTCTAGTGTGAGTTCTTGATCTGGTGGGGTCAGACTAAATTCCCCTTCATTTTATTTTAAATTTATAGCATTCAAAAAAATAAATTCGACATTAATTATTTTAAAATTTAGCCGTATTATAAGTTGTAACATATTCCAAAATAACTTTAAATTATTTTCAAAACTGTAATAACTTTCTGAAGGAAATGAAAGCAGTGGAGAAGAATGAACTTTCATTTTATTATGTAACAAATTATTCTCATTATTCTTTTTTGTAGAAGCAACTAGACTAGTTAGATTCGTCTGTTATTTTTCTATTATTCGGTAGTCTATTATCACTTTTATCAGTCTACTTCGAATCATGCCATCTTGTATGAAGAAATTTGACTTGAAATTCATATAATTCATTGATTTGATTACTGAAACCAATGAATGTTTAAATTTATAAACTCCATCATTTACCATCGTTTATAAATATTTTAAACTTGCAATCAATGAATGTACTCATAGTTTTAGTTTAGTTTAGACTCTGTGACTCGTCATCAGTGAACAGGTAGTCCTAGATACGGTATTTATTTGAAGAGAGCTTTCTACTGGTATATTAAAAACTTTAAATTATTGTTATTAATTTTGAAAGTTTGGTTATGGTGTTCTTTGGGTAGTCTAATTGGATGTGAATTGATTTCCAGAATGTGTTCGATTTTGTGTGCAACTTGAGTGCGTTAGAGAGGTCCGGCGACCATTTGCACAGACTGGACATACCTTTGCACAGAGCTTGAGGTAGTCGTTGTCGTTCATATGGCTGGGCCTTTCCGGCAAAGGTTTGCCTCTTCTGCGAAGCTCCTGTTGAGCCTCATTCAGATCAAGAATTGCAACTGGATCCAACTTCTGCTGACCAATTTGCTTCACCAAATATTCAATGTAATGTGTCCTAAGCAGAACAGAACAACAAAAACGATCCGTTTGTATAGTAACTAGCAAACAGTCGGTCATGCATTGAATCTGCTAAATAAATTTCTCTAGAAAAATTCTCAAACACTCAAAACCTGTACACATTAAAGCGATGAGATCGGATGTGATTTTACCTTAACGCCCTTCACACTGGATCAGCTAGTTATAGTAGAACTGATTCTTGCATAGGTGTTTACTCAGGCAGTTCTTGCTCTACAAAGTGTTTTTAGATTTTTTTAAAAATGAATTGAGCTTCTGGTTCTACAAACAATCAAGATGTAAAGGTTTCAGTTATGTCCTCTTCAAAACTTGATAAACTGAATACATAATTTTTTATTAAAATTAATTGGGTTTATAAACACCTGGAAATGCATTTTAAATTTATTCTGTAATACATTTCTGTCTTCTTTCTTCTCCTTGCTGTTGAATTCTAGCATTCAAATTGAGAGTCTGTATGAAATCATATAATTTTGAAATTAAAGTCAATTGATGCAAACTAGGCTAATGATTTGTAGATTGAAATAGTTAAACTTAATAGCACAATGGATTTGTATTTGATAATGTGCCGGGTTACAGTTGAAGAACTGACTTGGAAGTCTATTTCGTCATAATCCATTATAAATTGAAACAGAATACTTTAGCTCAGATTTTTTATACCTGTAATAAGTATATGCTATGTATTAGGTACCCTTAGCATCAGCATCATCTGTGAATCATAAACTAAGTACCTAACGATTTATCGCAGATTAAAATTCATATTGAGTTTGATGAATCAATGAATATTATGTAAATTCAGTTATTAATTTGTTTACAGTATTTTTCGGAATTACTTGTAGATTCCACTTGTGGAGCAAGAGCCTGAGTATGCTTCAATAGGTGCAGGTAGGTGTTATGAGGAAAAGTGAATAGAATAGTTAGCGATCATTGTTTTATACCTCTAGCAGACTGTTTAGGTAGAGCAGCTTTGGAGTGCCGTAAGGATTTGGTGGAAGAGTTTTGCCTGCTCGCTTAATCACAGTTTCTAGGTCGTCTGTTGTCAGGATTCCAATTGTCTCAATCTTTTGCTTACGCACTAATCGACTTATATATTCTATATAATGTCGTCTGAAATAGTGTGTTTATTCAAGTTTTCTGTTATCAAAGTTATCAAATTATCCAACATTCAACAATAGGTAACAAAAGTCTTGTGAACTCTTGAAAAATAAACAAACGATCGTCAACCATAGTAATTGTTGTCAAAGAAATTCAAAAAATATCAAATTTTTTTGGATTTTTTTATTTTTTGGATTTTCAAATTCCAAAAATAAATGATCTATTTTGGATATCAGCAGTTATCTATTTTAGATACGGCGGAATAACTGACCCACACACATTACCCTTCAAACTTCAGATAAGATAAAGTACCTTGATAGACCCTTTTGTACAATTTTCATTCACCAGAACCCGTTCATTTGCAGTGCTCATTCCTTTTTAGTCTGCAAAATTGTGCAATTTTATTAGGAATGATCTGATTTGATGTGATTTATCACTTAACAGCACATACCTATTTGATAATAGCCTAAATCCATAATCAAACAACTGAAATACCTAACAATTTTTCAATGTTATAATAAAATATATTACAAAATTTATATTAAATAAAAGTTTACAAAATTTTAATCCTTACGGTAGCCTACATGACAAAATTCTAATTTTAATCTCACGATATTAGCCTATGCTATACATTTATAACAGTTCTTATCTGGACCGACCCATCAACTAATGTCTTGTATAAAGTTACAGTGCAAAAATGCAAACTAAAGTGCAAAAATGTGTATTATGTATCTAGGATGATTGAATTTCTTAATTATATGAATGTTTTCTTTCTGTTTCAGAGAATTCAAGTTGGATAGATGAAATTGATGCTAATAAAATCTACTCCTCACCTACAAAGACCGCTGAATATTACTTGCTGAGAACAAACAACATCGATCATTCCATCGGGAGTTTCTCTTTGGAGTTGCATTGTACATCGCGCTCCTTCCTTTTCTGGTAACTCTTTTTTGTATTCCACATTGTTGTCCTAGAATTAATTAAGAATAATAATTAGAATGGAATAATATTCCAACCAAGACATCTTACTTAAGGAATAAGAATCATAATTTTTACAACTCATATCATCTAAAGCACTTGAGTATTCTGTAAGAAGCTATCTCTTTTGGTTTTAGCTAATGCATGTTCCATTCAAAGAAAAGCTGTGATTAAATACGGGCATTTAAAAAAAGCACTTTCCAATATGTGTGCCTTGATTGATGAAATGAGCGTTGTAAAAGACGGATTAATAGAAGGAACAACTTTTCTTTTTCAATAAGAAATACTTTATCAACTTGAGATAAAAAATTGACATTCAAAATCTCCCTCTTTTATTGAATAATAAGTGAGTTTGGATAGTTTATCTGCTATATAAAATATAGGCACAATAAATCCAGGCTCAGAACAATTAATATGTGCGTATTGCATACGGTATGGTATTAGATACGGTAAGAATTATTAGAAAAAAAACTAGTATTTTTACTGAACACTGTGCTTAGTATGGTAATATTGTTTTATTTTGAGATTATATTAGATATTTTCTAATCAATCAATGATATGAAATCTACTTTTTTATACCAATAATCCATCTACACAGCACAAAAAACGCACTATTACATGTATTTCGAATGAGATTAATAAGCTTTCATCCAAAATTCAAAAAGCAATATCTTAGAAAGAAAGAATCACTTACTGAGGATTTTCGAAAAGTGAATCACTTACTGAGGACTTACGAAAAGTGATTTTTGTATGATTGGAATCTAAGTTCTACAATATTTATCATCCAGTGGCAGTAGCGTAGCCAGGATTAGATTTCGGGGGGGGGGGGGGCTCACCAAAGGGGGGGGGGTGTGGGCAGTGGCCTAGCCAGGATTTCTGGGGGGGGGGGGGGCTCAAGGGGAGGGGTCTGGGGTATAGGAGGGTCCGGATTTTTTTTAAATTTAGTGGTGTGAAAAGCTAATCTAGACAACTTGTTAGGCTCTAAAGTTCAAAAGAAAGTTATGAAAAATTACTACCCAAGAACCTAGGTGGCCAGGTTTGAAATGATAAAGTTTGATATACCGATATCTGTGGCTATTTTGAGTCAAAACCCTTGAATTGGAACTAATCATACTTAACTTATGTACTGAATCTCAAAATTAATACTAATTATTGTAAGTTTCATATAATTTATGTCATTAGCCTAAAACGCACCCAACCCAAAGTTCATGAAATCGGAATTTTTTTATCATAGCACACTGATTTTACACGCTTGCATAGTACTTGCTTTTATTTGTCTGTTTTCATTTATAAAATCCCGATTTTATGAACTTTGGGTGCGTTCAGGCTAGTGGGTTATACTGAATTTTAACTTCAAAACTAAATTTTCTACAAGATGAGTTTATTCAAAAAGGTGATTTATCAATAATTAACAAAGTTAATCCACTTCAAACTTGAAAATTGCATTTAATGTAATAAATAAATAATTATGGTAGTCACAGTTTTCTAACATGTTTTATTCTATTTCGTAGCTCATTTTAAATCAAAATTATCCATTTGAGCATCTAACAAGTTTCTATATGAGTAAATATTGGGGAAAAATTTGAAAAATGCATTAATCTGACCATAACTGTAGCTATATTCCATTACACAAACAGGGTTTCTGTAATCTGTTCGTTATAATACAACAAAACAGATAGAACCCTTCGGCTTTAATAAGTCATTATGTATTAGTTATTTGAGAATTTTTTTATTTCTGAAATTGCGGGGGGGGGGGCCCGGGCCCCATGGGCCCCCCCCTGGCTACGCCACTGTCCAGTGGAACCTTTTATTATATCAGAGTGTCAATCATATCTTACATCAAGTAGCTTTTGAAGAAGTAGTGGTTCTTTATCGCGCAGGTAGAAGAGACAGTTTCGAGGATGGTGAGCGTGCAAGCCAAGCTTAGCACAGTAGTCGGACACATTGCACTTCATGCCCATTAGAAATGGATTGGCACAGCCCGAGCAGAATTCATGCTTACAATGGGGACAAGTCAGGTGCATGCAACCACCTCTTGACAGTGAGTACCTGAAAATACAAAATCAAATAGCAATACTTGAGTTCTTATTCCAATTTTTTGTCAAATCAAAAAGACTAATGAGCAATGTTAGTCAAAATGGAATGGCTTCTTGAGGTTTATTCTTGAGGAAACAGGAAAAACACAATTTTCATAAAAACCTTAGTTTATGTGATTTTGGAGAGAAACATGTTTTCATTTTGAATTAACATAATTTCAAGTCAAGTTTTAAGTATCACTCATATGATTAGGTAGAATGGCTTAACAGTTTTGAACAATAAAAAAATAGTCAATATGGAATTAGAACTGATAACTTACAACTTTTCTTTTTGGTATTTGCTTTTACTCACTTGAAACGCATTTCGCTTTTGAGAAAAAAATTTGCTTCTTTTCAAAAGCGCAATGCATTCCTAGTTTTAAGTGAATAAAAACAAAAACCAATAAGAAATAGGCTACATGGTTAGTTTTAATGTTGAATTTTTTATTTTTTCATTTTGCATCTTTTGCGCATTTGGTAGAAGACTGTTCTCTGCTGTAACATCACTTCCCAGTGGTTCGGAACCCACCTAAAATATAAGGTCCAACTCATCAATCACCATCATTCAACTCATTACCCTCGCAAAGGTCTCAGACCTATGTGGGCTTTATCCTCAAAAAAAAATCGAGAAAAAATAAAATACCACAAATTTATAAAATTTCTTGAAAATTAGATTAACTTGCAAAAACCTGAGCTGCGCTTGATAACTCATTACCAGACATACCTAGCCATACATTTAGGACATGTAACTCCATGCTCAGCTAGATGTTGATCGATCTGGTTTTCTGGATCATTTTTCTCCAGCCATGCACCATACTCTGCACACGATACGCCTTCATGCTGTTTCTCCCACTGAAAGAAATGACATTACCTAAGTCATCAGTCTAATACAAGTCACAATATTCAACAGCTGCATTATGAAGAGTGAGATTATGTATGGAAGTGAATTAAACAAGAGATTAATGATATAATATTCTAAGGCTCTTCATCAACAACTAGCAGATTTTAAGAATTCTAATCCAAAAGCACAAATGGATTTTTGTCTGATTAATATTTAAAATAATATATTTCAAAGAATTATAATCAGGGCTAAATGTATCTAGTATGTGACACTGGCTGGAACTTCAAAAGTTTGATGAAGGCTAAATAAAAGCTACTTTATACTCTCAACTCTACTTGGTGGTTTCCTTTTTTAGCATAAGGAATCGTTTATAATTCATTCGTACAAATTGGTGATTTGGAACGAAAAAGGGAGCTATAAATGTTAAATTCTGAAGTGATTTGCTTTTTTCCAACAATGACTCAATTCACAAAAAACAAGGAATCTCTAACTATGATATATCGCTCACTCACAAACAATGGTTTGAATAATATCTTATTGGGAGAAAAAAATGTGTAGTACCAACTACTGTAGTTGGGAATAGTATAGTAGAGAATAAATCTAATAAATTGGAGGTCCAAGCTGGAGTGAGGGTTCAATACTAGGTCCATTGCTTTTTTTATTATATGTCAACCGTTTACCTAAATAATTAACTAGTGGTAGAGCCCTCTTATTTGCAGATGATACATCACTCATTTTTAGCAATTCCGTTCTAGATAATTAAATTTTAGAAATAAGTGCTCATATAGGTGTGCAGTCTATTGCCCAATTCTTAAATCAGTTGAAATTAACAATAAATATTTTCAATTCAAACAAATATAATTCAAATGAAGATAGGGCTATAATAAACGTGATTGTAAACGATAATCAACTAGACCAGGAAGACAACTTTGCATTTATAGGAGTTTTGTTGGATAGACGATTAACCTGGGCTCCATACATTGAGAAAATATGTTGTAAAATTTCATCTGGGGTATTTGTCCTGCTTCCGCTTGCTAGATTAAATGACAAAATGTTACTTTTTACAGCTTACCATGGACTCTTACTTTCACATATTAGGTATGCTATCTTAGTATAGGGCAATTCATCAAAGCAAAACCTTTATGGGGTGTTTAAGATCCGAAAGAAAGCGGTTAGGTGAATGGTGAATGGAAAGAGTAAATAAATCAGATTTATGTAGGCCGTTGTTCAACAGACTTGGTCTCCTAACTGTACCCTGCTTATATGTGTATGAAGCTACCTTATATGTAAAAAAGAGTGATTTTAACCAAAATCTTGACGCACACGATTAAAATACAAGAAGCCGAGGAGATTATCACTTGGTGAGTCACAATAATAGCTTATTCAAACAAAAACCTAGTTATGTTGGTAGGAAACTACAACAAGCTACCGCAGTTTTAAAAGAGTCTTCAAAATTTAGAAATATTAAAAAAACAATTGAAAAATTATTTAGTTGATAAAGCTTTTTATAGTGTACAAGAGTTCCTTTCACAACAAGATTAAGCCTCACCTTAACTAATTGATAAAGTAATTATGGTAACTAGTGCATAAGATTGTATAATAGTTAATCTGACTTATCTTATACTCAGTAACTGGAGTCTTCAAGACGTAATCTACAAAAAAATATAGTTTACTAGTAAAAATAAAACGTCAAAAAACAGTGTGCACTTTGAGATTTCTTACAAAGTACCCAAAGAAGAAGCATAGGCTAATACTTACAGGTCTTCTGCAACTGGCACACGTTATTGATTTGCAATCTGGGCAAACTAGTCTCCTCTGTCTTGGATTGGCAATAAAACCTGAAGAACACTGAAAAAATACTTTATTTCATTTTCCAGCCAAACAAAGAAAATTGAGGAATGAAAACAGATCATTGGTTATTAAGAAATATTCATCTTCATCAAAAAATTCAAGATACAGTTACGTAGGTGAAGAGATATTGGGAAAAATGTAGGCATTGTCACTTTTACCCAAAAGTATTTTAGATTTAGAAGTAGATATGTTTGCTAAAATCTGTTGCCACTTATTTTAAGTGTCACTAACAGAATTACTGATGGTGGATTACAATGTAGGTATTATATAATAGTGCACACCATAATATATAGTATCACAGGTAAGACATATAATAAGGTATATTGTCTGTGGTATTACCTTTGCACACCATTTGAAATTAGGATCTTGCATAAGAGTTCTGTCTCTTAATTTTCTTTGAAACAGTTCGTGAACCTCCGGCTGCAGGAAACCCTTGAGTTGAATGTCCAAGTTGCTGAAGTAATTGAGAGCTTGATCGCCATCGAAAGAATCCAGATTCGGCATTTTGCAGAAAGGACAGACACAGTCGTTGATACTGCGCTCTGTTATTTGCAGTGTGAAGTAGTGGATTGCACAGCCTTCACAGCAAAAATGCTCACACTCCAGCATCGATATCATCTGAAATTTTCAAGTAATTGTTACTCGACACTTTTCCAAATATCTAAACTATATTTAATATATAGATAATGAGGAAGTAAATTAATATTAAGAAGTTTATAGCACAAAAACTAAGGTTTTAGACACTTATTGTGCCACACTTTTAAACTGTTTATTGTGCCTATTATTTACTGTTAGAACGTAGGCTGATATTGAGATTTTAAATTAGTAGAACCCCCTTTAGACTTATGGTACTTATTATACTACTATTTATTGTATGCTCCCTATATTTATTGTTAATTTAGCTTTACTAAGCTAGCTTTACTAATTTAGCTTTTATTAAGCATTTTATTTTTACTGTTTATTATGCCATTTCGGTGTAAGAATTCCCAAGCCGCCATCTATAAGTAGTTGAGTAAGTAAATGTGTATGGATTTTATTCGTGGGGAGACCCTTGCATGTTCTATTAGCAGTAGCCTATTGTTTATGGGCAATTTTCTGTCTTAAATTAATATGAAAGAAAATTACGTTGGGAATTTTCAGCTACATTAAAAAATCCTGATCCACACTCCTTTGTACTTAGTAGCTTACTCAATACACTCCCATACCTGTTAATGAATACTTGGCTCTACACATCAATTCACAAATTTCTTCTTGAGCCTGAGCACTTCTTCTATAGTAAGCCACTGACGAAATGGCGAGTATGAGCATTGATACTAAATTACAGTATCTTATTTAGTATATATTCTCTGACATGGTTCAGGTTCGCCATCTCATGTAGTCATGTAGGCCTACGATGCATTATGCTGACAAGCTGATATCATAGATTAGTGAGTAAGTAAGTTGATGGTTCGTCTATGCTGATATTCATCTATTGCCTCGACATTCATTCTGGCTACTTATGTTATGACAAAATAATATAAACTTAGTTTACTATGCAAAATTATAATAAAACTATAAAATTATAAAGCAAAATTGTGCAGGCTACCAATCTTCAATAAATTATAAGCTACTAGTATCATTGATATTGCAATCAACAATCACTAAATTAAAAATTTAATAATTTTTAAATTCTCATTTAATTCTATAAATTGTACTGGATATTTCCGAATTGGAACAAGTGAATCTTAACAACGATGAAGAAAACAGCTATTCGAAAGTATTCAGTACAACTAATATAGTATTAAACGAGAATTCAAAATTATTAACGTTATAGAACTATACATTACAGTAGCCGCATTGCTACGATTTTTCATGGGGTTTCCTTCATAGCTATAATGTTTAAAATATTTAAAATTAATTCATATTCATTTTTAATTCTAAAAATATTGTGTAGGTATCTCTTACCTGTTTCATGGTGTATTTTTCAGCACAGAGCTGACACTCTTGTTGGAGAAGCGCAAGGGCTGCTGGGAGAGAGCTGCATTCTTTTGCCGTTGATAAGCTTAGTTCCCGATCAAACTCCAGTTCCATGAGTTGGACTGCCAACTCTGCTTGATCGTAAGTCTCAACAAAGCCTTCAGCCAAGTAGCGTCTTGCTTGCCTCTGTTGGATAAATTCATAGAGACTGGCATTAACTTCTTAATAGTGTTCCAAATTACCTTTGGATATTCTATCGCGAAATAGTTTTACAAAAAATCTACCCAATATGTACTGTAATAGAAACTAGGCCTTCATTTTAATAATTTACTTTGTTATATTGACAAGAGTGTAGAATAAATTCGGTGAGAGTGAATTATGATGAATCATACGGGATTTTTTTCACTCAAACTTGGATTAATTTCAGGCCATCTAATGAAATTAATATTTCAGGATCCTGTTTCATTTCATTAGTTTTTAAGCATTTATTGCAAAGTCTCAACTTATAGTTCAATGGATGTTTTTGAAATTAACGCTCTACAAAATATTATTCTGTTGTATTATTGTGAACTGATTCTCTTATAATGAATATTCCTGAAAACTACTTGAATGAAAGAGATCCTAGTGTTGAGTTTATTTAAATTCAGTTAGTGTTTCAATTATCGATCATCAACTTTTGATTGACAACACTTACTGGCTACAAACTCACTTATTTATTTATTTTTTAACTTGATTAATAGTAATGAGTTTAATGAGGTAAAATGGATTCTATTGCATTTATTGCTGAATATTGGTTTCGATCATATTATTTCAGGGATTAGGCTACTGAATGAAAATCTGGTTTTGTCTAGTATTATTTTCTGAGATTTTTTAAAAGAAAAACACTTATAAATTAATTATTGCTAGAATACTCCAGAATAATAAAACCACAAAATTGAAACAACCTTATTTACCATATATACATAATCAATCAATTGGAAAGGAACTTTTTAGTTTGGAAACATTGATGCCTAATATATTGTTAGTATAAATTTTGATCTCCAGTTTTTCAACATGCGACTCGAATTCCTTCACTTCTCATGGAAGATGATACCGTAGCTGGTCTATGATAGCTTACAAAACAGAACACAAATGAAGCAGATGGAATAAATGCTCTGGTTTGTGTAGGATCAGCAAAAATTAAAAACACAGACTTTTTGCTATGAAGCCTAAAACAACGCAAATACTCTTAAATTGTTGGGGCTTTGACACTCACCTCTCTCTTTATAATGAGATCATTTGTGATTGATGAATCATCCAAATTTTGGTTGGCAACTTCCCCAATCGGGCTTATTTTCTTATCGTCAGTTTCTCCTATTCTATTAGCGATTTCTTTTAATTTTCCGTCATCAATAACTTGATTTTCTTTTCTCGTGCTCTGATCAATTTTCTGTTCTCCATCCTCTATATTCTCCTCTTCTTCCTCCTCCTCCAGTTCTAACAATTCCTCTTCATCATCGACTTCTTCTTCCCCTTCTCCTTCTTCCTCATCAATATACTCTATTTCTTCCTCATCCTCTGTTACTACAACTTCTTCCTCTTCTTCTTCTGCATCTACTTGTCTTTCAATATATTCCTGCATAGCTGTTTGATTCTCTAATTTCAAAGGTTCATCGCCATCCTTATTTTTGGAGACATGCATGCCTGCTGTTACATGTGCTTCAGCTTTGATATTTTGATTGGCTTTTTCTGTGCTGGAATTGCTACCTGAGTTGTTTTTTATTGCTGGTGAGCTACTGTCTTTGAAAACTACAGTATTCTCAACAATATCTTTTAATCTTTCCAAAGTCACATCTCGAGTTATAGGAGTTTTTTGTGTTTCAATTGCAACAGTAGTGGCTTGGTCTTCTACCTGTTCGGTTACAGCAATTGAATTTAAATTAGCTGAGTCTTGCTTTTTTGAGTCAAGAGTTGACTGGGGAACTACAGGTACTGCTGCTGTGTGAATGGGAACACTCTCAACTTCTTCTTCAGCTTCAAAAAACTCGCTTTCAGCATTTATCTCCGATTCAGAAGAAATGCTCAATCTTTTTGTTGGAAATTGTGATTTTGATAAATCTCTGAAACTGTTTCCATCAACTTTTTGATTTTTCGAATGTGCATCAATCTTTGATTTAGACTCATTTGTTGGTTTTCTGTCACCCAAAACATTTGCAAATAAACTGAAGACAATTCTATCCAACACTTGGTCATCTGAGAGGCTGGCTTTGAGCAAATCTAATATTTCTGCACGACTTTCTGCAATTGAAGAACTTGTTTTTTGCGAACTGTTACTTGAGAAGGAATCTAATAATCGTTCTGAAATGGGAGTGGACGGTGAGGAAATTGGCGTCAGCTCATTATTAGGGAAAGAATATAAAATGCTCTCATCGCTCGTCTCATTTTTATCAAGATTTTGACTTATAAGTATTGTTTGATTCACATTCACTGGAACAATTGGCTCTTCTATACTATCTTTAATAGTCTCATTAATTCTGTCTTGAACATCTTCAATTGGGCTCTGTAGGGTATCAAGAAACTCCTCTGTATCTTCATCTTCATTGTCAGTAGTCTTTGTGTCATTTTCAGAAGAATTAACTGTTTTTACAAATATTTCTTCAAAATATTTTTCATTTCTAGGATTTTTCTGAGCTAGCTCTTCATCATGTACTTGTACAACTTTTTCATTAATATTTGTATAATCAGTGGACTGTTGATTTATTTCATCTACATTTGGGTCAGAACCGGTATTAATCAAGTCGTTCTTTTTCTGGACAGATTTCAGCAATGATTCATTCTCATTAATACTCGACTTTTCAATGTTCTTGTTGTGGTTGTTACCAGTGATTTGAATTTGAAGTGTACTAACTTTAATTTCTGGCGATGAACTTTGTTTTAAAGAAATATTTTCCTTTTGCAAATTATGGCTATTGTTCTGTTGATTATTTTCGCTGACATCACTATTCGTGGATCGTCTATCAGACTTTATTTTATCAATCATATCTTTATCGAGGGCTACTATAAGCTTGGATGATGTTACAACCTCTGGTTCTTTGATACTATTCAATTGTGCAATCTCCAAGTTGTTTTCGACTGATTTGATTGTACCTTCGTCAGAACGATTCAAGCTCTCAAAGGATGGACTGTGTGGAATATTGGAGAGAGCGTTGAAGATGGTGGGTCTTATATTCTGTGGATGAATAGCCAGCTCTTCACCAGACGAATGTCCTTCCTCGTAATCATTAGGATACATATTTAATACATTTTTTAGTTTCTCTTCTTTCAACGCATCATCTTCTGAAGCAGCAGGCTTCAAGTTTAGTTTACTAGCTAGTTCATTGATGTCCACAAAAGGCAGATTTTTAGCACCATCCATTGCTTTTTCATTTCCTTTGTAGTTTGTATTTTTATTGACAGAGCTTATTATATGCTCCGGTACATTATGATTATTTAAACTGTTCATTTGAGCCCCTTCATCAAATCTATATTGATCTTCCAAGTGTCTGGATATCTGATGTATGTTTCCATCAAGAATTAATCTTTCGATAACATTCTTATCTCCCAACGAATCTGTGTAGATGGTTTTTGACTTTTCCTCCCTTAACTTCTTCTTTCTTTTTCTATTACTTATGAACTCTTCATTATCGTAGAAATGTAGCAATTGTGATTCTGAGTTCCATTTGTTCTGCTGCTTAGCCAGTTCAATCAGTTGCTGATTGGTAGGCTTCTGAGGAATGCTTTGCAACAGCATTGTGCCAACATACTCCTCTCCTGGCAGCGACACTTTTCTCAGCTGTTGTTCTAGAACGTTAATTTCAACTGTCTCATTCTCTTTATCTGAGCGAGCATCGTTCAGTGTGGTTTCCAGCCACGATTTTACTTGAGAATATCTAGGGGCCTCGTTAGTGTTATTTTCATCACTCACCTCATCCGAAGTGTTCGACTGTTGTGTTTCAATGCTTTTTGCCTTTTCCACAAACTCCGTACCATCTGAAATCATAGATCTACCTTGTTCAGGGCGCCTTCAAAAGTGTACAAATATCTTAAATAAATCTTCAAACTATAAAATATTAATCTGTACCAATAAAACAATACAAAATTTTAATTAAGTTATATAAGATTATTTTAATAAATTATCAAACTATAACATACAGAGCGTTTCATAATGGTCTTCGGGGTTACAAAAATTCAGGGCAAAAAGTATTTCACTTATAAGCATGGAACAAGAGCCGTATGAGAAAGCAATTCAAACAGGGTTTTTAAACATATATTGGTTAATTAACCGTTTACCCACTAGTCGTGGACAGTAGAGAAAATGTTTAAATTTTTTGTGTGATCTCCTTCAGACCCAGCACCGAAGCAACGTCATAAAGGTAACGTTGAAGCTAGTTTGAAAATGGACAGGAAACTGGTCTTCTGACTTCTCCAAAACACGTTTTAAAAGTGAATTTAAAAGAAGTCAGAAATTTTAAATAATTGTTACATTTACTAATTGAGGATGGTATCATTATTTTCTATCTCTCAGTTGTTTTGATAGCTTCCATAATAAATTGAAGTTATAAGTTTGAAAGTTGATAAAAATAATCATTTTAAAGTAACCATTGAATTAATTAACAACTTGAAGGAAGTCCATTTCTGCAGACAACATTCACAAAACTGTAGGAAACATTGGTTGCAAGTGAAAAATATTTTAGTATTAATATTTGTTAATTCGCTTTAGAGATATGTGGGGGAATTGTTCCAATATAATGATATATAAAGAGTTGCTCTCATTGCATCTTTTGTCATTTTCCAGATGGAAGTTTCAACCAAGCAGATCTTTTGTGGACAACGCGAGCTGTTGTGGAAGTTGTTTGCTAAACAATAATGCAATAAATAAATGGCAAGCAATGACGAATAAGATTTACCAATTCACTGGAAAATTATGTGACTTTATTGCATAACTCATAATTAATTGGAATAAAAGGTATGTTGATTGCTGTATATTTGTATTAATATCTCACGTACCTGTTTGTTGGAGCCCTATAATGTTGCCACTATCATTATCAGTACCCTGAGGTGGCCCCCATATTCTCATCAAGAATGGTTTTAATTGATTTTTATTCAGTTCTAAGAATGCTGACTCTAAATTGCCATGATTTGCGGTTAAAACAGTCACAATATCTTCTCGTGTGAAATTGCCTCTTGACATCAAGTCTGCATACTGTAAATGAAATGCAATAAAAATTGTTAATTTTTTTAAAAATTTGTTTGTTTCATAACTTAGTATACTTGAAAAGAAAATATAGGAAACTGCAAATATTTCTAAGAAAAGATTTGTATATGATAAAATTATAAAGAATTGGTGATCAGGAAGCTCTTTATATAATTTCTTATTGATTATGATTATTCAATAAAATTTCTACTTTATGAGTATGTTGATAAGACAAAATAAATTGAACATCAGAATCAAATTCCAGTAAACATTTCGGGTGTCTTATTTTTCTTTATATTTTCTTCTAAAAATGTACTATTTATAATAATTCAGAGACTTTCTGATTTAATAATATTTGATTAACTTTTGAAATGTCAGTTATTAATTTCCTTTGCACAATGATGTTACTTCGAACAGTAATTAACTAGGTTGAATAATTCTAACTAGTAGTTCTGTGAACAGTAGACCAAGTAAGGGAGGAACATATTTGATGTATTCACTGATAATCACTATCACAAAATTAAACACAATCAATAGACCTAACCCTTAATTCAATTATTTGCGTAATCTATTTCATGTCTACTTTCCAAAAAGTCACTCTGTATCACGTGACCAAGGCTGCGTTTCTATGTTTATCCAGCCTGTACTTATGTTGTTCTAGACAGCTGATTGCTCATATCAGATCAGATTTCACATGTCTTATTAATGAATTTATGAAACAATATTAATAAAATGTATATACTTATTCACTTAGTAATCACTTATTAATTTTTTTTTTTAATGCTGATGCCCACATGAGTCCGAGACTTGTGCGTGAGTAATGAGGTGAATGATTACACATAAATGCCTGACGGTGGAGCGGGATTCGAACCCACGACCACTTAAACGACAGCAAGCTGAAGTTGCGACGCCCCAACCAACTGCGATAAGCGGCCCGCCAAACTTTTTATTATAATTAATTGAAATTGTTTCTCTCAAACAAATATGTTATTCTTATTAATGATACTTACTTAATTTACTTAATTCATATGGAGGCTCAAACAGATGAATAAGCCCTAGGACTGTTTTTATATCTGATTCCAATTGCATATGATGGAGAAGCTCATTTTAAAATTCATATGATTGTTTCCTATATAGAATAAGACCTGAGTGCCTTTTTTTTCCTTTCAAATATCCTTAAAATTTTGAAAATCCTTACACGTGATGGGCATTCCTTAAAGGAAGTTACATGCGAAATTTCATAGAGTTTGATCCATGCATTTAGCCGTAAATTCGTTACAGAGTGCATCAATTTTTGAAAAGAAACAATAATGATGGACGTTTGACCGTTTAAAGTCAAGACACAGTTCTACGTTGGCAGTCTGAAAGTTTGACTTGAAACAGAGACCTCTCTTCCTTCGGTCAATAAAATCATTAAATGAACAAAATTATGTGAACAAGAAATATTATTATTTTTTTATCAATGATTTGGAAGCTTGCCTTTTTCTGCCGCTGTTCGATGCACTCGGTCACTGCAGCCCAAACATTTCCATTGTGCATTATCAATGCATCTTTCGCTTCCGATACAGATATTGTTCCGACCGTATTTTCTTTGCGCTCGTGACCGTAGTTTGTAGCCAGCGTTACAACCGTATCTATCATGTTGCGCCAATTGTTGATCAACCAAGTTACTGGATTCCCCTCTCCGCATTGGTTCAATGCGATTCCCAGTTCATCTGCGTTAAACTGATTGTCTTCTGCTTCCTAAAAAAGAAAGTTATCAGCTTACTGATCGATGAAAAGTATGTATGAAACTGAAAATCAGCTTACGAACCTAGGCCTTCTTGCTGCGCTATTGACATGAGAAATTAGTTAGCAATGTGGAGTGGAATGCTTCAAAGCACAATCAGAGAAACAGTGTCTGGCAAACCAAAATGTTTTTTTCTCAATCAAATGGATTCCTATAGTGAATTTTCATCCACTTACTGGGTAAACCCTGTACGTTTTCCACTTCGGTATTCAAAAAACTGTTAACATCATTGAATCAATCTTTTCAAGATTTCTTCTCTTGTAAGCTATTTGATGAGACATTAATTTCAACCTTCACTTCGATTTTCACCTTATGCTTATCAATAATAATTAGCAAATTTCTAGCTTTCAACGCCAACTGAAAACCACATCTCACAGCTCTCATGTAGTCTACCATAATATATAAGGGAGAAAATTTGCAAATAATAGTGATCAAAGTCACATAGTTCCACTTGATAACTCGCTTTGTGAAATTTTCAAAAATCTCTACCAGAGCCTTGATACATCTCCAGCCAGTTCACTTGGTAAATTACTGATGCAAACGCTTAATAGTTATTTCTAGTGTGAAGCTTTACAATTTTGGGTTGGAAGTATCATGGTTTCATTAGAAATAATTTTCTATACTGTCCATCTTCAACTTACAATATAAATAGATTAAGTAATGTTTTATTTACCGTACCACTTTTTTAGCCAGTCACCCTACAAGCATAACTGATTAGGTACTTTTAAACATAAGTAGCTTACGATAATTTTAGTAGGTAAATCGTTGTTATTGACATTGACATTGGCCATTCTCTATTGCACTGCAGCTATTCATATTCCAATTTATTACGTTATTGCTTTTACTGGTATCTGATTGATGTATTCAAACTCATGAAAAATTATGCTTATAATCAAAGAAGCATACATCTCCGTGTCATTCTGTGTGGTTTAGTAGTTTCTAAGACTTGATTTAATTTTACTAAAGTATATCTTGATCGATATAAATACAATCAATATTCTTGTATTTCTTGTTCCATAACGATCTGAGTTGTTAATATTAATTTTTTATTTTAAATTTATTGTAAAACTCTTGGCCAAACGTTTTCGAGTCATGGAAATTTACAATACAGGGTAAAATTTACAATAAAAAGTTAATACAATCAATATTATTGTGAGTGAAACTTATATTATACATACCCTTAATAGTTTCACCATTTCAAGCCCTTGTTTCATCTGCTTCTGTACAAGTGTGTTGAAATATTCTGGTGGTTGTGAACCAGCACGTCGAACCACGGCCTGAAAGTAGATTTAAAATTCGTCTTTTGATTTTGCCTTCAAGCTGTTTTTATAAATTTCTAGTTTTCAACGCCAACTGAAAACCACATCTCACAGCTCTCATGTACCATAAACGTCATTTTATTCTCTTTTTGAAGAATGGAAACTTGAGAACATGACATAAATTTATTCATTCAACTTGTTTCCTATTTGGAAATTTGAAAAAAATGTTATTCCAGAAAGAGGATAACTGCGAAACATTCAATCTTTAACACCTCAATATAATTTTGAAATAGAATATATCAGTAGAATGGTGTGTTGTAAGGAATAATCTGCGAATATCGTTTTCTCAATTACAGTATTGTATATTGACATACATCCCACTTATAATTTCAGTATTATCTAAATAATTATTGAGAAACAATTAGATCTTTGGACATGAAGGCTACGATAGTACATTATTTATATTATAACAAACAAAATACATGTTATGATTATTTGGGTACTTTTCCAAAAGTGTAGAAATTATCTTATAGGCCTATAGATTTCTTATTTGATGAATGATCATCAAATTCCCATTGTGCTGCAATTAGTTCTTCATATTAAAGATTGCAAAATAATATTGCATTACATTGTACAGTAGCCTACTCTTCATTTATAGAGAAATCATATTTATCAAAATATCAACTTTTTAGACTCTCAATAAGAATTTCATACATTTCATTTTTGAAATGCTACTTAAGTTAAATTATTTTCTAAGTTTTGTTAAAAAACATTACATTAGACTCATTTCAAAATGTTTAAAATTGCACTTCATAATCAGCAATCACATTCTTTTACCTAGCAATTCCACAAACATTAAGATTAGTGGAGTATCTCAAGTTTAGTTCTATATTAAAAAGTATCAACTAGTACGAATTCCCACATCTGAATCATGTACAGTAAAACTGGATATGTTTCTAGGCAATCAGACGTTTGTCTGTTCAACCTGATTTTGAGTGCTATTCTACCACTTATGCATCACACTATACTTACAAAAATCACCAGGAATGCGATAGTAGTTTTTTAAATGTATTATTTTTTTGTCTGACTGTGTTGTCACTTTTTTGTCATGGACGTGAAAGTTTCAATTTCTTTCATTCCCAATAGTTCCAATAGAAACTCCTACTCTTATCATAAAAAATAATAAGATTGGCAGGAGGTGGATTTAAAGTTAATTACACATTTTCAGTTACGTGGGTGTCTGCTAGTGTATTCTGCTCTTATTCCAGTCTTCAAGGTGATTATCTATAATATTGCATGCATATTCATGATGAATATTTTGTTTTCTCAAGTTGTATCGTAGCCCTACATCCATGAGGAACCAATTAATTATATTTTATTATGAGGCACTAACAGAAACATAACTATAAAACATACAAGGTTATTGTAAGAATAGGTATTGCAATTCAATTGAAAATTAGTTAAAAAATAATTCATTGTTAAATTTGTCAGTGTCTATCTGACTTTAAACAGGTGAAAATATGTTCATGATTCAAGAATTATTTTACAGAAAATCAATTTATTATTTACAATGCAAGAAAGTACACTACCTATTAAAAAGCAGTAGTGAAAACAACTAATTTTTTATTTCAATGTCAGTATTTCAAGGGGAAAAACATAATTAACAAACATCAGGCTTCCAATATTTCTATAAAGCATAGAGCTCCAATCAAATTCTGTGATGATAACAGCATTGCTTCAAAAAAATTAGACAATATTAGAAACCTGAAATCAGCTATATAATACAGTACGATAAGTATAACTGATAACAACAATTATTATTGGAAAAAGTGAATAGGCTTCGTACATGCAATACCTGGGCCTATGAAATTCAGACTAGGAATCAACGAAATTAATTATTGTGCTATAAAAATTGAACTGTTTCTTGCTAGTTCTTAAGAAAGAGAGTACAAGTTTTATACCTACAACAAGGAATAGCACTTATGAACAAAAACAATATCATTCCAATAAATATCACTTATTATGAATAAAAACAAAAAAAATAATTCTAAGGAATACAACTTATAGATAAAAGAACACCAATCATTCCAAAGAATAGTGCTTATTATAGATGAAAACAACAGCAATCACTCCAAAGAATAGCACTTTTAGATAAAAACAGCAATTATTCCAATATCGTATTAGTGGCACATTATACAAAGTTCAATGCAATAAAATGTCATGGACCCTTGAATTGAGTGCTGGCTCTGATGGTCTCCTGGTCATTTGGAAATTATTTCTGGCATTGCCGTTCTCCGATTGCAAGTCTCCCCAGAGCTGCTCCCTGGCCATGTCTCTCTTCAGACCCAGATCGCCCCACGAGGGCAGACTCTCGGCACCTGGACTCTGGCTGCGAGATGGTGTCAGTGGCAAACTCTGAAGATGAACAAAATTCTTGTCAATCTTTTATCTCAAATAGTCAGCCTAATCAATTTAATGATAGTTTCAATGATGATGTGCCATTTACCTGACTGTCACTTGTCAGAGATTGACGACTGACTGAACGTTGAGGTGGCGCCCAAAGATCATGATCAGCTAGAGACGCTGCTCTTCTCAGCTTTGGTCTCAGAATGTCATAAGTCTAAAATCAAAGTTTGAATCAGTTGCATTCCAAAATTCACAAGTTATATTCTGGGGAAAATACTGTTATTATTTATATCTATTGCAAATTCTGTTCCAGTAACTCCAGGTCCAAATTCATGACAAAAATAAAAATATCGAGTGACCTGGCTTCAGGGCCTCTGACATGACGACTGTTTTTAGGCAGCCTGGACCGACGGGCTTTACGTGTCCTCCGAAACCCAGGATGTTAATGATATATTATTCACAAATCATTTAAAGCTATGATTGAGCGTTGAAAAGAGCAATCAAAGAAATAATGATTCATTTACATTTTGAATTGAAAAGTATATCAAAACTTGATACAAGCTATTGAAAAGAGTTGTGAACAAAATAACAATTTCTTTATATCTTGAATCAACTCGGGTGTATTGAAACTTGAACAATCTGAAATGTATTGATGGAGTATTCGAATAAATCGTGCTGAATTAGTCAGTGCTGTACTGTTCAAAAAGATGAGCAATTAATTAAGAATATTATATGAATGCATTTGAACAAGAATAAGTTATTTTATTAAAACTCTTGGAATCTTGATGGTTTCTACGTCTATAGTTAAATTCACTGCTATATTTTTCCGCTAATGAAAAAAAAGCTCAAATATAAGTAGATATCATATTTCTGAAACATTTTCGGCAATGCAACTACAGAGATTTTGATCTTTGGTGATAATGATTATACTACAAACAGTACCAAATTTACAGATAAGACACTTCACAATAAAAATCAAATTCATCCTTTACTTGTCCTTTACTTTCATTTGGTCTATCTCAATACGTTTTTTAACATAAATGTAGTTATTTTATTTTTATTACCCAAAAATCCATTCATCATTATTCAACAGTAGAGCTTGTTCTGTCTTAAATACTGTATGTCTCACAGAGTAAGAAAAAATATCTTGAAAGATCGCAGTTCCAAAAACAGATTTTTTAAAATTACCATTTGACTTTGAATTGCCATTGATTTTGGGCAGATTATGGACAGGAAGGATTATGATAGTTTTTCACTTTTGACGAATGGCTGGATTTTAAGCCTTTGAAAAATCATTATTTTTTTTATAGCCTACACCCAAGTTCAATGTAATGAAGAATGTTATGCATCATTCTATCGCTTGATATACATTATTTAGTTCTATTTAAAAGTAATATTCTGTTTCTCTGTGTAAACCACAAAAAATCAAAATAATTTAATTTACAATTTACAAATCTTATTGTAGTCTACCATCATATTAATTGATGCATTAGTCTGCTGATGGTTATAAAAGATTTATTGCGATAATAATTTCATGTTTGAAGTCTCACCTGTGTTGAAATGCTTTGAGGCGGTGGGGATGTACCAGTTGATGCTACAACCTTCTCTTTTGCATCAGGAATGTCATGTACTGGTCCTGTAAATATTCAAATTGTCTGATTTCCTCCTCAGCTTGATTGAGCTCAAGCGAAGAATTTGAAAAGACTCCCCAAAGTATAGGCATGTTAATACCCAAAGAAAATAGCAATTAGTAGATATCAAATGAGTGTGAAAAATGTATATACGAATTGTTTTTCAAAATAAGTATCAGAACATGCTGAGTATCAAAAACAAAAATTTTGTGAGTTTTGTTTATTTTTAACTGTTTATAAGAAATTGTATATGAAAGTTTCAGCTCTTTCTTATTAAGTTCCAACATACAAATAGCTTTAAAAAATATGCTTAATGAATACTAAAGTATTAAAAAAATAATAATAATAATAATTTACTAAAGTATTACTAAAGTATTTAAATATACCGTAATAAGTTGAGGCATCTGACAAATCTTTTGTAAAAAATGAATGAGTGAATTCGTTGCATTAATATGAAAAAATTATGATAATCTGAAAGCTGAAAGTATATTAGCGATAATAATTCATGTAGAATGAAATAATATTTAAACATGCATTATTTAAAAAAAAAAATGTTACTGTAGGTCTATCACGATACCAAGAGATAATTTCTCTATACAACTCAGGAAGTTGTTTGACCAAGTAATAGAGTACTGTAGATTACATGATTCCTGATTGAAAGATCATTGTACCCTTTGTAGGTTTTGCCCAAAATGAATCAGAAATGAGAATATGAATGCTTGAAATAATTTTTGAACTTCTCAACTTACCATTATTTTGTAGACATCGATGACATGCTGTTCCTTCAACTTGAGGGAAAATCAAGTATCGGTAGGTGAAACAATTTAAATATTTACTGTGACTGTATCACTATGGAAATAATCAGATTGATGGTATTTTCCCTAAGCGATTCAACTAATTTTTCCCCTTATCTACAATCAAGACATCCTTTCAAATCAATGACTCATTTCAAAACCATAAATAATTTGAGAATGTATAGTCCACTTTCTTAAATGTTATCCGTTGAAGCGTTGATGTGTTGTAACATTGTTTGAAATGACTATTTCATAGCTGAACTCATGTTTCATATTTACAGTATACCGGTTTGACTCACCAATTCTGCATATTTCCAATATTTTTTTTTTATTATTGCGTCTCTGATTATGATCCTATTGTGGAATCCCTAAAAAGTTGCACATTCCTCAACATTACTTCCGACTTCCATATTTCACGACAATGGCGATAAGCTTTTCACTGTCATTGACATTCTTTATATTTTAATTCATAAAACTGCGGTAGGCTTACTCACTGCAGGAGAAACTACCCTACAGCGTCAAATTAAGAACTCGAATTTGGATTGGCACATTCCAAACTACTGCCTGTAGTTTTTTAAGTATTTCATATTATTCCTTCAACTCACGAGAATTATTTGAAGTATTTTTCCGTGAATTTCTATAAACGTTTTCCACTTCAGATGTTTCCACTTCCAATTGAATTGATACTTTAGGGAAGGAACATAATTCTGTTTTTAAATCACAATATAATCTCAACGTTTTTTTTATCTTCTGTTTTTTGAAGGGGAGGGGGAGGAATTAAAAATTATGAAGAATTTGTTTTTTTTCTCAAAATTATTCAATTAATTATTCCAAACAGACAAATTTGGGGAAATAATAAGAAACACTAAAAGGATTCTGCTCCTACTTTTTTCTTATCTTCTATTTTGATATTAACGTGAAATAAACATGGAAAATACTCAATTTTCACAAATTCTTGAATGTTATATTCATTTATTATTATTTATGGACCTAATTATTATTGTTTAATAATTATTTAATGCAAGCCTACAATTTTTATTGGAAAACTTATTTTTCAGTGATGGAGTTACACATCGGTTAGGCAGGTAATATTTGTTTTAGTCTGATAGACTACCTTCCTTTTCTATTTAGAATTTTATTTTATTTATGTGATAATGGAAAATGTATTGAGAGAAAAACGGCAATTTGCAATCGAATTTGAAATTTTATTGTTGTGTTATCATCATAATCAGAGTGATAAAACTTGTATCGAGTAATTGAATAACAAGTGACAACTTTTACTGCGGAGTGTCAAGTTTAATTTTATGAATATAACTTAGTGCCAATCCAAAATGATATAGTCCTCCGCCTACCTTTCTTCTTTCTCCTCTTTTCCTCTTCTGTTTCTTGCACGGCTTCTTCTGTTTTTTCTCTCTCTTTTTCCGGCGCGTGATCGCTGAAAGATAATTCATCCATCTTCTTCACCAAGTCGACCTCTGTAGAGCTCTTCTGTTTCGGGAAGGGCTTGCTTCTTGTTTCTGCAGCTTTCTTCTTTTCCTCGATGTACTTTGGGTTGGACGTTGTTTTGCAGCAAACGGTGCACACTCTCGTGCCGGCTCTATTCACAAACGTGCAGTGGTCGCACTCCCATTGCTGTGTTGGTATTGGTCCTAGAGGCTCTTCCGCCTCATTTGCACTTTCTTTTCCATTTTTGTCTTCTGTAGATTTCAAAGTTTCTTTTACAGCAACTTCACCATTTTTCTCCTTGCCTCTACTATCACGTGACTCTTTGTTTTCATCTGATAGCTCATCCCCGGAATCTTCACTCGAAGCTTCTTGTTTACTCCTACGTGTAACTAGTGGTACGTGATTCTTTTCTGGTGATTTGTTTCGCCTTTTTCGAATCTCAGAGTTTCTCCTCCCTCCACGATTGGAATGTGTATCGTCCAATAAATTGCTGTTGCGCCTACTTCCTCTTTGAGACATTGTTTCATCATCGTACCTCCTTCTTCCAACCTCATCATCCTGGTAGCGCCTTCCTCCTCTGTTTGAAGAGGTCTCTTCATCAGTCCTTCTTCCTCCTCGAAGAGATACAGTATCATGATCATCATAATTTCGTCCTCTTGAAGAAAAATTCTCTTCGTCATTTTTTCTTAGTCTCTGATTTATCATTTCCTCCACGGATAACTTTCTTCCTGAACTTTTCCTAGACAAAGCAGGGGAAACATTCCTTGTCGGTGATACTCTCCTTCTAGATCTTCGTCCACTTCTGTGAGATACCACATCGTCATCATCTGAATCATCGAAATCGCTGACCATTCCCCTTCGAGAGCGGGCAGGGGAAGTGTGCCTCCGACGGAAGAACGTCTCATCTTCTTCGCCGGACATATCACTTGCCAAATCCCTTCTGCTCCTCCTTTGCCTGAGACTGTTTCTTCTGAGCCCATCCATTGAGCTTTCTTGCTTGAATTGTGGAATCATGGCTGATCCATGCCATGTCCCAGTGGGCAAACCGCTCCATGGTCTGTTAAAACCACCTGCCATATGCTGATGATTCCAGTCCCAGACCATTCCGTGGTGTTGGCAGCTTGGGCAGTTCAGCTGTGCCATTGATTGTGCCTGAAACAGTTCGAATTGTCGGAGTTTTTTCATCAATTTTATTGAATAAGAAACTGAACCTTTTAGTTTTATTGTGATTTTTAAAAAAAATTTAATAAAAACGTTCATATTATGTAAAAAGGAACTGACTTAAAAGATTTAACTATCACAATTTCAATAACTAGAACAGTCCCAACGATTTTTTATTTTCATCAAACGACAGGATTTGAACAAAAAACCATTGAATTTTCGTTCTGTTCAATTAGATAGAAATATTCTCAAAGACATTTTTCGTGAACCACCGTTATTTATAATTTATTCATTTCATATAATTATTCTTACATGCATTAATGGAGCAAAGTTTGGTGCATTCAGTGCTGTTAGGCTTCCTGATCTATGTCGGCTATCCAATTCCCAATCCAAATAGCCGCTGTCTCTGCTTGGAGGCTGTGAAATAGAAGTGCAAATTCGTGAAACGAGTAATCATTTCTTGAAATATATCCTATTTCTTGTAATTTAGTCATACATTCAGAAGTTGTATGATGACGATTATTTGGCGTGACTAAAAATTAGTTTTAATTACTATATAAATATTTGAAAACTAATAGAAGAGAATGCACGGGAGACTTTTTTAATGCTATCTCAAACAACAGATTCCTCTATTATTCAAACCACTATGAAAATAGCAAATTCTCATGCTATCCTAGATAAATCTTCGTAATTCAGTAATTAAACCAGCTATATAATTTGATACTCATAGAACAAAATTTTGTAGCCTACTACTTTGAACTTTGCTGTAAATTTATATTTGTTTATACAAATAAATTATTCACAGATTTCACCAAAAAAATGGGTATGCTGGGAAGTGATCTGTTCAACTCAACATTGACTATAGAAAACTCTTGTGATTCGTGTGTCATCCATTCTCAAATCATTAACTCCAACTAAAACACTACCCACAAACTGGGAAAATATAAATAAAATAATTTTAGAATGAAAATAGAATTGAAAAATGGAGTGAAATTTTGATGCAGTAAGACTTTATATCTAGTTTATGGAAATTCACTACTTCATCAGACCACTGGGCTAGTAATATTAAATATGAATGCATTAGAATAGCTGGTTCTGAGAAACTCACCTGATCCTGGAACTCCATCATCTTGTCTTGCCTTGAATCTCTTGAAATCACTGAAAATGTACCGAAGTTCTCTTGTAATAGAATCTATATCCAATAATGAATATATCTATAATTTGTAAATAGACATTTGGTTGCCAGGTTTATTCTTTCTGCCAATAAATTATTTTTCAAATAATTTTTATCTTCAGGTGCCTACAGTATTTCTTCATTGAAAAGTTGAGCCTGGAATATGCTGTTTGCACTCAGTTGCTCTTGAAACTTTCAACAAGCAATAATATTTCAACATGTAAAATTTTTATTTCAAAGTTAAAAAAGCGTAGTCTACTTGAATTCTTGTCGAGCCATCTTCTTTTTATGTCTTGGTAGAGAACTTCCTACATTTTTTCCTATTTTATTAGTTCTTCCTCTTTTCATCTTTTGTATATTTCTGTTTTCTCATTACTTTTGAGTGTCTTATTTTTTAGTTTGAAACTAGAGTGCTGTTATTGATAAGAGATTTCACTCAGGAGGAAAATATCACTCCAGCTCCAATAAAGATTTATGATGTTTCTATTTAAAGATTCTTCCTCTGCGCTGCTCACTTCAATATGAATATGAACTTTCATTTCAACTGCTTTCTGAAACGCTACAAGAGAGCTATTCCAGATTAAATAATTATCTTACTATGTCAAGTAGGCCAAATTAGTCTACATGAATACTTTGTGACGATATTCTGTTAATTATTTACATCTATAAATATACATAGAGTTTCCTCAGTTTCTAAAGAAAGCAGTAGTGGGCTGTGCCTGTTGTATCTTTATTCGACTGGGTTTTTGTAATAAATGAATAAATAAACACTATTAATAGAACTTAATTCATGTTAAACATTTGAGATTTTATAAAAATTACTTATTAAACCCTTGGACATATTATGCTCTTTCATTTTCAGAAAAGTTAGTTGTGTTGGAATTTGACCTTATTTTGATAATCAGCCAAAACTGTCTATTTTCTAATTAAAATTAAATTAAAAAAAAAATTGGCATCGATTTTATAAGTTAGAGCAATAATAACGAAGTCTCATTTAAATTTGGTATTTATATTTTTTAATTAGTTGGTAATTCTGGCCAGCATTTTTGTTTCCTTTTTAAAACGAAATATGAATGAAAGCTTAAGCAAGTGAAGCTTACATGTTGGAGTAGGAGGCAGTGGCCTGGTACCCATCATTCTTCTTAGGCTGCCCATTAAACTTCCATCTTTTTTGAACCCCTGCAAACAAACCTAAAGCTTTAAACATTCCCATACAAAACAGCACCTAATCATCTAAAACCTTCGTCGAAATATACATTTATTATTGCAGTGTGGTTTTAGTTCATACATAGGCCTAATTCCTCATTCACTTTTAACATTTTTTGCTCCTCAGTATAATTGAGAGAGTTGTCTCCAAAAGAAGATACTGTGATTCCTTTTTATTGATAAAAAATGTGAGCAGAAGGGACAGGACAATTTCAAATGGAATACTCACATGTCAAAAATTAGCTACTTGTTGCACGTAGCATATTCCAACAAGTATCCATACTTGAGTGTAAGTACTCACTCTCTTGAATCAAGAGAGTCAACAATAATAATTATGAGATGGGTCGCACACGACAGACCGTTTAAGTACAGTACTTTGTCTCCATTATTTATCTCCACTAATATTGTAGCTGAACGTAATATTATAAGCTGAAAAATACCAGGAACAATCAATGAAGCATGCGAAATGGCGTCAACTTTAAACAGGAAAACCGATGGAGCACTTGAGATCTTGAGAGTAAAAGTGCTAATATTTAACCTCCTAGTCAAATTTTGGAACATATGGTATCTGTTTTGCATATTTATTGCATTAATTATAAGTGTACATGAAATGCTTTTGACTGCATCAAAATATTTCAAAATAGAATTTTCCATTATGTAATAACAAAAGTTTCATCAGACGTATTAATTGATTGAATTAAAATAGACGTCACACATATCACATAGCACAAGTTTAACCGTATAATTCATATATAAAAAGGTAAAGTACCAATAAAAGAATTACAGATAAAAACATAACATAAAATTATATTTATTCGTACAAATCGTTCCGTTACTAATGACTTTTATTGCAATAATAAAATTCAATTCTTATCAAAATATATAAAACAGCTAGACAAATATAATGTTGTTCTCATAAATTGTATGGCATGGCATGTAATTCCTTGGCTCAAATATAATAAATTCAAGCAGAATAGCTAAAACTAGTGTCTAACCACTAAGCAAGCAAATTTTCACTTTATATACAGGATCACAGATCTTTGTCAATCATCATGAAAGACTTTGTGATAGAAACAATTCATCTGAAATAAATTTTAAATTAATAAATTAGATACATTGAGAATAATCTTTTGAAATAAAAAACAGAAAACGACACTCATTTTAAAGTTTAGGATGAAAAACAAAGAAAAGATCTCCTTCTGAAAGCATTTTGGCCTGAAAATTTGAATTAGCATTAATATTTAATGATATGTATTAAAGCTGTAATTCGACCTGAAAGGGCAACAGCAGGCCAAATTTTTACAATAAGGCAAATTGCAGAAAAGTTTTATGAGCATGACTTTGATTTGCATATCTTGTTTATTGACTTCAAGCAAGCCTTTGACAGCATCATAAGAAATGAACTATGGAAAGCGCTGGAGCGATATGCCTTTCCAAAGAAACTTGTTAGGCTAGCAAAAATGACTATGAGTGAAACTGCAGCCATGGTGAAAATTGGTAATAAAAAAAGCAGTATATTTGAATTCAACACAGGAGTCAAACAAGGTATGGACTGTCGGCACTACTGTTTAACATTGCATTACATAGTGCCATTGAAGTGATAGACAAGGGAGGTAACATATTCCACAGAATTTATCAGGTATGTGCTTATGCTGACGACATAGCAATAATTTCCAGAAGAAAGGATCTGCTTCAGGATGTCTTTCAATTGTTTGAAAAGGAAGCAGAAAAGGTTGGGCTGCTAGTTAATGAAAACAAAATATATGAAAATATCTAGGAGCCAGGCAAGAAGAGTACAGTACCACAGAATCTCAGGGTCGACCAAAAGTTATTTAAAGGAGTGAACATTTTTAGTTATTTAGGTGTTGAACTGAATAACGAGAACAAGATGAGTTTCAGCATAAAAGAAAGAATAATGTCAGGAAGTAGAGCATACTTCAGTAACATAAAACTTCTAAAAAGCAGGCTCATTTTTAGAGACACTAAATTGAAAATGTACGAGAGCCTAATACGGCCTGTAGTGACATATAGCTCTGAATCTTGGACAAAGAAGACAAGGATAATCTGGGTGTATTTGAAAGAAAAATTCTTAGAAAGATTTATGGTCCTGTTAAAGAGGGAGAAGAATGGAGAAGAAGGACAAATTCAGAGCTGGAATCATTGATACATGGCCGTAATATTGTACGTTTCATAAAGACGCAGAGACTCAGGTGGTTTGGGCATATCTGCAGAATGAGTGAAACCAGAATGCTTAAAATAGTCTACAAAGAAAAACTTCACTCAAAAAGGAAGAAGGATAAGATGGGAGGATGAAATCAGAGAGGATATCTTAAAGATGGGATATAGAGGATGGAGAGAGGTTGATGAGGTTGATGATAGAGATGCTTCGAGGGCTGTATAGTGGAGGAGGCCAAAGCCCATATTGGGCTGTGGAGTCAAAAAAAATAAATAAAAAATAAATAAAGATGAAAATTAGCATTAATATTTAAATATGGAAGATATTATATTATTTATAATTCTATTAAATACGATTAACTTATTTTTAAATGTTTTCTAACCAATGTTCTGCATTCATGTGAGGTGCTCAGAACTATTTTGGAGAGCATTATCAGCAATCGTGTGAGATGTGGTTTTCATTTTCAATCGGGCAATACCAAAAATAAACATAAGAGTGCACTACTATAATTTATCATGAATTATTCATTCATGATAATTATTATCTAATTTATTAATTATTTGGCATAACTCTATATTATCAAATCGAGAATAGTCGCGACATCATGCTCAATTTCAGCATGCCAGTTAGATGAGTTGATAATAAAGTTATAGGCTATGTTAGTGATTATGCTTTTCAGTCATTCAATAGTTCTGTTGTTCTCAAGAAATGTTGCTTATTCAAAAAATCTAGTATTAGGTAGCTACAGTACCGTACTTGATTATTTTGGATATTGAAACTAGCTTTTGAATTAATATATTTAATATTAATCAAAATATAAATGATGCGCACGCATTTCAATTTGTTATGGAAAATTGATGTTTTGAATGATTTATTGGGACCATATTTTCATTATTTTCGCAAGATTCACACTATTTTACCGCTTGTTATCTGTTTGATCAGGTCAGTTTTGCGCATGCGAAGTCAAATCTGTAGAACAATGGGGTATAATATGGTAAATTTTGGTCAAGAATAATAAGTGTGAAAATAGCGAAGCGCTATATCAAAATCATTTTCAATTGCTGTATTAATAAAATGAAATTTATCGTCTGACTCCATTTTCATGGAATCTATACCCCTTTAGCATGCTATTGAAACTTCATTAAACATATGAATCATGGAAGTTCCTCTATTAAATTTTCAAATTGATTTAAAATTACAATAACTGATAATTATCAATATAATAAATCTTCTTAGAACTACAGCGTAGTTCGTAGGCCTACTCATTATCAGTGTCAGTTGCGAAATAGTGTTAAATTATTTTTGTATACATAGATATAAGTATTTGTGAGCACTGAAGATACTGTGAAGTTTTTCACAAGAAATGACATGTTTAAAGATAGATATTTCTTGGATATTTTTGTCTATGATAGTAATTTTAAAGTTTCTTGCAAGTAAAGTTGCCACCCACACTGTTGGCTTCAATTTTTTGGCAGCTGCTTATTGATCCAGATTAAGGGATCTCAGTATTTCGGATGTAAATTGAGTGCTCTCTGCTGGAAATTCGTTGATTGTTCTCATTTGTAAGTAAATTAGAATAATTGAAATGCAATTTATCAACATTATTTATTATTTTTGAAAAAGATGTATGGAATGTATATGAATGTTTAGGGGAATATTTTTTTCTATTTTTAAAATAATGTAGGCCAACATATTTTCCACTTCCTTTTTTTTGAGGATGAAGCCCACATAGGTCTGAGACCTGTGCGTGGGTAATGAGTTGGATGATAGTGATTTATGAGTTGGACCTACAGTTTTAGGTGGGTTCCGAACCACCGGGAAGTGATTTTCAGCAGAGAACAGTGTCTTTTTTGCTGGCCAAAAAAGTTGCTTTTTATTAGCATTATCTATTTCTCCAACTCTAAGTTCTTGAATGTCAACAATGAGCAGCTTTCTCAGCAAAACCACTTAAATTTTATATTTTATTATTCCTTTCTTTAAGCAACAAATAAACGCGTTAATTCTATACCTGCCATTTTAATTTTAAAAAGAAAAGAGTGTGAACTCCTTTCTATTTTACCTCTATTAAGTATTATTATCATTTTAATTCCTTATTTGGATCAACCTATATTCTGTTAAGGCACAATAAATTATTGAGAACTGTAAGAAGATTGATGTTAGCTATTTATGTTACCATACATTCTTCACAGTCAATATTATCAGTGATATTATAAGAGTGATACTTAGCCTATCATTAAAAGCACCATAGACGAAGCATCCAAATGCATCAGTGCAAAAGCATTTGAATGTAATGGTCTTTGGTGATACAGTATTAATCAACAAAACAAAATGTATAATTAATAGAGGCTGGTGGTTCTTAAAATGCAGTGTTATAAAAAATTCAGAACAAACATATGCACCAAGAGTTTTTAATGTTTATATTAACTCTGTGATGTTTTCCATGACGAAATACTTAATGAGCAATCTAATATTAAAACCGACACTGTATTTCACTTTTAAATAATGCTTTACTCACATATATTGGCTCATGCTTTGTTGAGGTTAGGACCCCTGGCGGCAGACTGCCGAAGCTTCTTTTCAGAAGTGAAATGCATTCCTCAAACATCTCCAATATATGTGAGTAAAGCATTATTTAAAAGTGAAATACAGTGTCGGTTTTAATATTAGATTATTTATATTAACGTCTGTATTCGGCAATTGTTAATTGTTATATCGAAAGGATTGATTCCAACATTCTTATAATGCTATTTATACGTTAGGGTACGATAATAATTGATTGAAAATACATTCTATACCATATTTATTTAGAGGTACCTGTTCAGGTGGTCCTGGAGTTGATGTTCGACTCATTCTCTTATTTCGTCTTGGGGGTGGTACTGGGGCGGAAGAATTCTCCCCCTTGGGGGGTAGTGGGGGACGATAATTAGCTTTTGACGGCTCCAACGGCTGAAAAGTAGTTTTGTCAAATCATGAGAATATCTCCATAGCCTCTTTGTGAAAATGCATAGAAAAAATATATTGTGAAATATATAGATAGAAAAACTTCCTACTAATCCTGAGCTTTCTGATGGTCACCTCCTAGTTATTTTTCTGTTTTTAGTGAATTTCCTCCTTAAATTAAGTAAGGTAAATGTAGTTCCTGGATTTCTTGTTCCATGACGAACTGCGTTGTTAATATTAACTTTTCAATTGAATTCAACGACTTGCAGTCAAATCTGCAGTATTTGACTGCAAGTTGTTGAATTCACTTGAAAAGTAAATGTAGTCTACATCTTTGAAATTCTGGAGGAACTGTATCATTTTATTTTGTGAGCCTTATGCAAATTTATGATTATGTTAAAATTAACTAGCTTACTAATAAAAAATCAAGATAACAAACATCAGTTACTTCAGCAAAGCCTTGATAAATTTGATTTGGTATTTAGTATTTGATTTGATAGGTTATGACTATCAAACATAATTCTATAGCATTTATGTTACATACAGTATTTTTTTTAAATTAATTTCAGATTGTTTCAAAAAAGAAATGTAAATGAAATAATGTAAATATTGTTGATTCATAAATAAATACAATTTATTCCAAGACCTATTAGGAAATGAATCAAGGAAGTCGAACCATTCAAGAATCCAAAAACGCAAGCCAAAAAAACGGGTGAGCAGTTAGATAATAAAATTGCCTACTTAAAATATGCTCAAATCTATCATGGCTTCCTAAAAATATTTTGCACCTTAAATCTTGCATATACATTTTCATTTCTGAAATTGCAGTGGTTCATATTTCAGAAGTCTTCTTATAGGCTTTTATAGGCTAGCAGTGGAATCAACCGGAGTTCATATAAATTTCAAATAGACTAATTATTGTTAACTTTCTATGGTAAATTCAACAACTTGCAGTCAATTTTAATTGAGAATAAATTATATTTTTACTCACTTCATGCCAAACGTTTTTGAGTCATGCAGACTCATCTTCAAAGGCCATGACTCGAAAACGTTTGGCCTGATGTGAGTTAAAATATAATTTTTTATTAATTAAAATTGACTACAAGTCGTTGAATTTACCATAAAAAGTTAATATTAACAACGCAGATCGTTATGTATGGAACAAGAAATCCAGGAATCTAATTATTATTGTGTTACGTTTTATTAAAAAAAGGACTGTCTTCCATACCAAACTTTATGAAACAAAACCTCTCTAAAATCTGATGGAACTTTATTGTCCTATTTGTTGACCTACTGCAACTCTATGATATGTTGGACACCAATAGCTTAAAGAAAAATTCTATATGAAAAAAAGTTATTTCATGCTATAATGAAATTTATTTTAGAACATTTTCTGCCAACATTTATAAATCTATTTACTATATTAATGAAACAGAACTTCTTTGCTTTACTGGCAAAAACCTATATTATAAAAACTCACGAATATGTCTTAGAAACAGAATTTATTAATTGACAACAGTATTGGTCAATATCCGCCATTGCGAAAGTATTCAGTATTCAATAGCACTTGAAGGAATTCGAAATTAATAAATTGGAGTATTGGTCAATATCCGCCATTGCGGAAGTATTCAGTATAAATTAATAGCACTTAAAGGAATTCGAAATTAATAAATTCTGTTTCTGTATATTTGTCAGTTTGTTAAATTGTCAGTCATTTCAAACTAACATGGCAAAGAATCTTTTAAAGTTGTTATATTCTCACCTTCCTTATGTGGCTTTGCCGCTTTGGATGCCGATGGTACATATCATCACAGGAGTAGCAGAAGTTCTGCTGTGCACACTTATCACATTTCACACTTGGAGCTGACGAGCCGCACAGGTCACATCTCCTTCCTTCTTTTCCTTTACCTGGTTCGAAAATTAATAAATTGAACAAGGACCAAAATAATGGAAATTGTTACAAGATAACCCTAAATAATCTTTTAAATCAACTTGAGATTTGTTTAGAGCTATTTTAAAAGAAATATCAAATATTATTAGTGCCAGTGGAAAGCTCGATTTTGCGATGTTGAAGATCCATCTTTTTACACTAATATATAATAAAACTTTAAAAAATACCTTTAAGTTTTTTTGTACCTTTAAGTTCAACTTAATAAAGTTCAAGTCACTGATTTGGGATGCAAAATATATAATAAAACTTTAAAAAACACCTCCAAGTGGAAATTGTGACTCACGTTATGGCGTGACGGCCGTTTCACTCTGTTGTTAAGTGCATTGTCAGACGTGAAACGGCCGTCAAGTGATAACGTAAGTCACAATTTCCACTTAAAGGTGTTTTTTAAAGTTTTATTATTTACCATATTTTATATACCGTAAATCAGTGACTTGAACTTTATTAAGGTAAACTGGCCCTAGCAGATTGTCAAGAAATAATTGGACAGCTCATCTTTTCTAACAATAGAATTTATTTTTCTAGTTTGAACATTACTATGAAATAAAAATAGCATGTAAAAGTTAAAGTTAAACTTATACACTCGTTTTACTAAACTTGATTGTGAACTTGATTGTTTTATTCACTATAGTTGGTTGTAGAAAAATAACAACACCTTCATTATTAGTTGGATGCGTGTTCTTATAGTACTTCTGTAGTAGATGATGATGATGATGGCAGTGGCTAGGCTGAATAGAGCTATTAATATTGAATACACCAAATGAAACAACTTCAATTTTTAAATAAAAAACATCAACAACACATTGTCATAGTGTGTTTGTGCCTCTTAATTAACTTGTGTCAAAAAATCTCGAAGATAGCATAATTAATTTTTCCATGAGTTCACTATAGAATGAACCTCTATCATTTGTCTAGAAAGTGTCTAGCACTTTGTTGAAATTTTTTATGATTATATGGAATTTCATGAGTTGACTTTTAATCAATAATGCTGGTATAGTAATAATTACTACGTCACAATGATTGATAGATGTCACTAATGGATAAATTTGTATTTTTGTATGACAATTCCCATTTATTTTCTAACTAAAAGTTTCAAATGCCGCACTGTAATAAGTTAAATGCTATTACCGTGATTCATTATTGTAGGTGCGTTAATGTAAGCTTGATTGTTTGAAAATTCTATAACTTCATAGTCAGGATCCACATGGTTTGTAAGCTCTGCTTGGGTTGGTGGGGGTGGTGGGGGTGGTAATGCAGAACCTCTAGCCTGCTGGAAAAATAAAAAAAGTTATTAATTCGATTGAGCATTAAATTCAGTAATGTGTTGCAAGTCATCCCTATAAAAACAAATCAAACATTTTACAAAACAATAATACCGTATATCAAATCAATTGAAAAAATAAAAGTGTGATAGGACCAGAATGCTAAACACGGCAATACAAGACAAAAATGAGTCATACAAAACATTGGAATCAAAAATTTGGACAATGATTTAAATTCAGCAAGAATATGGAATAAAATGTACAAGTTATGAAAGGCTGAAATTTAAATTTAAAAAAATAGATACATTTTGCCCATTTTCACAACAAAGTATTTTGGGCTACAACATAAAATCAAATTTCTAATGAACGCAGACCACAAACACTCCAGAAATACCACTTATCCAGAAGGATAACAATAAAAACTATGGGGCAATATACATGTTTCTGTTTATAATAATAGCCAGATTGGCAGACATACCTAACCACAACTAATAGTCCAAAGAAATTTTAGAACACAAATCTGAGACACGTCAATCTGTAAAAATAGAATTATATCATTATTTGAAAAGTTTTGTTTTCAATCATTCATTGTTTCTTCGTACGCATTCATTGGAGCTAGAAGAATTTTATTTGATATAAAATACTAGTGAACAAGAAGTTTGATGACGGTACCCTATTCAATTCAAATTTTAAAATGATTACAGCACCGTATACAAAAATACAAATAAAAGACAATAATTCACAACTTATTCATTCTTAGTAGTAGACCTAGAGACTAAGCCTATAAAATTCTTACATTAGTAACCACCTAAGTTTTATATAATGCGAGTATTGCTAAGTTGATTAAAGTAACCCGATCCTTACAAAAATCATTGATAATTTTTACGATGACAGCAAAACCAAAGTTTGTGCGCTGGCAAAAAGTATAGTACAAAAATATATCTGTGGCAGGCGATAGAATTTATTATTATTATTATGAAGGGCTGCTACAATGCTTCGACACAGGATATAAGAAACAAGGTTAATAATAGTAGGCCTATTCAATTTTCATAATTCTCCAGGAAAGCAAGTTCGCTCTATAAGACGTGTTCAATTATTGTTCTAATTAACTTTCTATTGTAAATTTAACGTCTTGTAGTCAATTTTAATTGTGAATAAATAATATTTGTACTCACTTTTGGCCAAATGTTTTCAAGTCATGGATAAGACTCATCTTAAAGGCCTTGGTGAGTAAAAATATTATTTATTCACAATTAAAATTGACTACAAGTCGTTAAATTTACTATAAAAAGTTAATATTAACAACACAGATCATTATGGAACAAAAAACCCAGGAATATTGTACTAATTTTGCCTCACTCCAAGTGAAGATGATTCAAGAAACGTCTACTGTTCTACTGATTACTTTTCAATACATCTCCACCGTCCATCCATGAAACGGATGAAGCGCATCCGATAATTAATTCAAACCCAACAAGTTTATTGGTCAAATATTGAAAGAGTACGGTATGCTGAAATCTATCTTTTCCTTCAACATTTCATCTATATTTGTGACTATCAATTTATTTGTCTGGTGAAATCACATTTGTTATTCTTTCTTAAAAACCCCCAATTAATTTTAATCATGTAGGCTGTTATAGACTTCTTCACTTTAACTTTCTTTCCTGTTACAAGTATTCGGTAAACTATTTTTCTTTTCAAGTTTGATTTGACATTAATTCATATTATATTATCATCTATATTGATAAAGTGAGAGTAAAACAGCTGTCAAATTTTCAACCAGCCTCATTGTTTTGTTAAGAATAGATACTACCGTACCGTACACATTGTTCTGGTGTTGAGCGTCTAACAGATTTGGCAATACATCAACTTAGAGAACTGCAGATCACTTATTATGTGGGTTAGCTCGGCTTACTACTGCTTTTTTAAGTCGACCCAATTCCCTTCCCTTTCCATGCTTTTCTTTTTTTTCTTCTCTTTTCTTATATTTTTCCTTTTAAATTTGTTTTTAAATGTTCAGAATTGTATCGGAGGGTTGAGTGCAAGAGGGGCCCGGCTGCGCCTCAACTCCGCCGTCCTAGGATAAAATAAAGACAGCAATTCAATTCAATCCAAGTACTTGATCTAGACAAGTTTAATTCCGTTGGGAAAAAATCTCTCCATTGCAAAGAAAATTCATAAAACTCTATATACCGTACTAATGTGGATATAATACGAATAATACAATAATTGCTGAATCAAACTATTATCCAAAAAATATAACCACTGCTGGGTAGCGGTAAGATTTTTTGGTTAATAGTATTCATCAAATTCTCACATTTTTCTTTCTTTTACTGTTGTGAATATTCGTATACCGGTACCGAAAGTCTTCAGTGCATTTGATAGAGTTGAATTGAGGATTCGTTAACCTCGAAATTCGAAATTCATTACCATCTACAACTAACATAGAGGTTTTTTATTAGTTTAATTTAGGGTTTTATCTAATAGTAAACTGTAGGCTATAGCTGGTTGCTGGTTCTGGATTCATATATTTTTTCCATATATTCTTGGAAAACAAGTAATAAATAAATTCATTAATTTGAGATAATTGCATATTATTGAAACTAACAAATATGTCTGTGGCAATTTATTACAGAGAATGAATGTAACTTATAAGATGGGATACTGCAGATGCAGAGGAATTATGTAAAATAGGAGCAATAAAAATGAAGGGATCGTTTTGGAATTCGTGATAAGTGGAAATTACTTGAACATTTGGAGAGCTCATAGAGAACATAACAGAGTGAGCTCCACATTATGTACATCGATAAGGAGTAGGCCTATTGTTCAGTAATATTTCAGAAAATTTCATTCATTAGAATTTTTTTCTGTACTTACATCAGTAACTCGAATTGCTTAAAAATACAAATCTCAATTACACGAACTTGTTCTTTTTAATTTCAATTATTTAAAAAAACTGATTTCATCATTAATTTCTTAAAAATTATTTTGAATATTCTTTTTCTTATAAAACTGATTAGTAATGCAAATATGATGAAACCATGGATATTATACTTGAGAAGAGACTATTTGATTGATTCCTACAACAAGAAATGTTATTGTTGAAAGTGGATGACTTCAAGTAAAATGTATGTTTCAAAAAAGAGAAGTTCACTCATACATTATTATGATCCTTGAATATAAGCATCCTTCTCTTGAACCATGAATAGGAACATTCTTCTCTTCTCGCAATACTACAGCAATAATAATTCAATATTAGGAATTTACTATCACAACGTTTATTTATTTACTTATCATGATGCGCATTTTTTTAGTACAGCAGCGCTCTTGAATAGGCTACAAACACTGGCCACAACTTCAAACTATATGGGATTTGAAATTTATTTTTTTACTTTTTATTTTTGTGGATTTTTTATAAAAATAATAAATATTTTTATTGGTGGTGTTGATTGGATAACTTAGGCGATACTTGTGGTATGACTTGAAGTGTTAGAATAAAACAGATCGAAGCAGTTGATAAACTAAAGATAGACAGAAAATTGGCAAAACTCCAAAGTTGTCTAGACTTTGCATTCATCTTTCCAATTCAGAGATACATGCTAATACAGTAGAATTTTTCTGTTTATGACTGTGCAACACTGCTCAACCATTTTCTTTCGTGGTTTTGAGCCTATCCATTTTAAATATAAAAATGAATAAAATAGAAATTGAATTTATTAAAAATGAAATGAAATATAAATATATTGAACACTGAAGAACTGAATCTTTTAACAGCAATAATTTGACAAATATATGGATATCATGATGTACATTTCTTTAGTAGAGCAGCAATCTGGAATAGGCTACAAACACTGGCCACAACTTCAAACTACGGGATTTAAAATTTATTTTTGTTTGATATCCATTTTGACAAAGTTGAGAATTTAGCTGAATGAAATAGTTATTAATAATACTAAACTATAAAACTATTCAAGTATTACGATAAAGAACCTAAAAATTAATAATTATTGGAGCGTTTTAAATGGCATTGTTCTCTTTCCTGTAACATGAATCATTTATGACTAATGACTGTGATTTTAAAAGCACTGTTATTAATATGTCTTGTTAGCTCAATAAAAATCGGATTTTTCTCCTACCATGCTGTTATGGCTAAGAAGCTTAGACATACGGTAGTAAGCTTAAGGCGTGCTATGAAAAATCTGAAATATGAGTGTTTTGTGTGGAGGGTCACCGCTTTGTCTATAATGCTCAGCCTTTGAAGTTGAAGTAAGAGAATCTGTGGTGTCCATCATAGTTGTTGTTTGTGTTGAGTAGTGTTGAAACCAGTACATTGAATTGATTTCGTTAATGTTATAATTGTTTAGTTGCTAATTATTGCAAAATAAATAGCCTAGTAATGTCAGAAACTGTATTTTCTGTACAATATTGTACACATATCTATTATATACTATCATGTGTTGAGTGTTTGTCAAATGCTTTTTTGTTTGAATAATGAAATTTAAATTTGATATAAGACAATTAATAAAATTTAACGGTCAATGATAATTTATCTAGATGTGATTTTTTTGTGAAATCTTCTTGCTTGATTCCTATACTCCTGTACTCCAAATGATTTTTTTACTTAGCAATAAATGCTGAGAATTAAAATTATTTTCAATATAAATAAATCAGTAACCAATTACTAAAGAAATCATTGATAAATAACATTATTCTTTGAAGACCTTATCGATAGCCAACAAAATAATATTTACTTTTATACAAAATACAGGATATAAAAAATATGGTACATACCAGCCATTGTGGCATTGAGCGAGATGACTTTAGCTTATTGTTCGGGCTCACAGCTTGTGGTGTACGCCATCTTTCATTGCTTATGTTCTGTAAAAACAGAAATTAATTTCATCAGAGATCATTTCCATAATCAAAAGATTATGATAGCCGCTAATACAAAATCTCACTTTCGTTGAAGATTCATAGTTATTTCTATCCTACATATGTAACTAAAAAGTGAAGGAGCACATATTAGGCGATTAGGTATATTCATTATGAAAAATCACAATATCAGACTAGTATAGAGAATGATCATTGCAAATACAGTTTTCCAAGAATCGAATATCCACGTATAAAATAATCAAAGAATTATACAATTTTGTTAATTAAAATCAAATAATTCATTAAATGCATCATTCAAATTTGAAGAGCTTAAAATATCTTCAAACTTTTTTTAATAAGATTGTATTTTATAAATCAAAGATAAAGATTTATTTATTAACTTTTCAAGTGAATTCAACGACTTGCAGTCAAAGTTTTATTAAGGTTAAGTAATATTTCACTTACTCTGTAGGCCGAACGTTTTCGAGTTGTTAAAACCCATCTAGTTATGTTGTTATGCCCATCGGATGGGTTTTAACAACTTGAAAACGTTCGGCCTACAGAGTAAGTAAAATACCACTTTATCTTAATAAAAATTTGACTGCAAGTCGTTGAATTCACTTGAAAAGTTAATATTAACAACGCTGTTCGTCATGGAACAAGAAATCCAGGAAGATTTATTTATTCAAAATGAAGGCATTAATGCAGGCCTTTCCTGCGTTTACTATTTGGAATAGAAGTAGAATTTATTTTGATTTACTCCTTTATTGAACATCTTTATTCAACTTTATCATAGACTATTATGGATTGGTCATCGATATAGAAACCTGGAATTTGTAAAAATCTGTCTTTCACCTAATATCTTCCCATTCGCATCATGGCCGTTTTCTAAAAAAGTTATGGCGTCAAATTTTAATTACTGGAAATTCATTCTAAAAACATATTGAGAGCACACATTCCGTTGATCTCTTTGTGCAGCTTTATGCCAAGTCAAGAGCTGAATCCAGTTTGTTGATCAAAAATAGATACTGGAAAGTCCTGGATAGAAGCTTTTGCCAAGAAGTTTAAAATGACGATGTGGTCACTCCAGTAATAGGACAGTCGGTTGAATTCTTTTTGCACTTTTTCATTGGAGTGAGAGCATTGACTCGTTCGTTTTTGAGCCTACTTCATCAAGATTTTATATTTTTGTACCTATTACTAACCTATTACTTGAATATTATTGCCGATATTTTTTAATTTTGTTTCATTTTCTCATTTTATACTATTTGCCTACAGATAGTTGACAGCTGAAGCCAGTATGTGATCTTTTGAACATCCTAAACGCATTAATAATGAATAATCTCTTAAAAAAATTGAAAGTTGTTCACTAACAATTTAAAAAAAAGTTTATTTTTAATTTGAAAATTTTTCTTTGCTTCACTATGAGAAACACAAATGTCGCTTTGCTGTAGCAGACATTTTTCGAGAATTTGAAGAACAAATTAAAGAAAATTTATGTAAAAGTTTTTCTGTAAAAAACTATAACGATGTTTACGATTTTCTATAACGATGCTTATCCATTCATGGAAGCTGATTCATGAGTTGAAAGAAGAAAAGCAAAGCAGAATTGGCTGAAAATACACTTTCTCAGGCATGTAAAAACCAGGGAATTTTTATTAGTTTGAAGTAACTGACAATTTAACAAACTGATAGATATACAGAAAAAATTTCTTAATTTCGAATTAGTCAAAGTGCTACTAATTTATACTGAAGACTTCCGCAATAGCCGATATTGACAACATCATTGAATAGCTGACTGAAATCGATGAATGTTACTGTACAATAGTGGGGACAGATATCTGCCATTGCGGAAGTCTTCAGTATATATTAATAGCACTTGGAGGACTTTTATTGATGTAAACGGTACTTGATTGAATAATATAAAATTGAATCTAAACTATTTAAAAAACCACTAATTTCTTGGAACACAGGAAAATAAATAAATGGAGAAGGTAGCAAAATAACATGAGTATTACATAAGTGATAGCAGAATTGCTTTTGTGGATAAGTTATTGAAATTTAATATTATACAATCCAAAAAATGCTTTCATAAGCAAATATACTACTTGAAAGCAAAGAGATAAATTATTTATTGTTCAAAAATGAGTAAGCAAGTGAGTTATTAAAAATTGCTAGGTACCTATACAAACTGAACATGGAGAATTATTGGGTGTAGGTAAATAATAATAATAATAATAATAAAATAATTTTATTAGTTATTCAAACTGAGCTTTGAAATCCCTACTCATACATCAAGGCTAGGGTTAATGATGCCGTTCGCCGTTCAAATTCAGGCAGTATTTGAAATGTTTTATTAAAAAGACAAAAGGATAAAATGCTAAGTATAGTCTATTCACTGCTGAACATAAATGATCAGATCAAATCCTCATTTATTGTCAGTTTATCGCAAAAATAAATATTAGTGAAAAATTATTTTTATAAAAAAGAAGAAACAAGGAGGGGAAATCAATTTGAAACCGTTTACATGCGGTATATTTCAAATTTCAAAACAATCCATTTCAGTTTCAAATGGAATGAATAAGTCATGAAGTACGATACTTGATAAAATTACCAACTATAATTTTGTTCAATACAAATTAAAATTTGCTTTATAAATTGTAATAAATGAATAAGATTTGCTCAACCAAAAAAGGACAATCTTTTCTTGAGTATTGGCAACGATTGTCAAAAAACACATTGAAGCTCTTTCGTTGTAGGCTAGTGCTTTTACCAATCAAATCAACTCAAGTACTGGTATAGATTGCCGGAAGAAAATATTTCACAAGTTAGTTTGAAGTAACTGACAATTTAACAAACTGACAAATGCGGTTGTCAATATCCGCCATTGCGTAAGTCTTCAGTATCAATCAATAGCACTTTGAGGAATTCAAAATTAATATATTCTGTTTTAGAAAATATTTCATTCGTTTATTTTAAAAAAAATCATAAACTAGGCCTATATTTCAATTTATCCGGGATTCAATAAGAAAATTAATATTTTTCTTTTATTCATTGAACATGATGTTGAAGATAGTTAGTAACGGTACGGTAGGTTTGTTCAACTTTTTATTAACACTAATAAACACAATTTGTCGTTCTCAGAAAAAATGCAACAATAATTTTAAATCTATTGCAAATAGCTTGATGGTAGAATAGTTATTAATTTCGTGCTTATTTCCGCATGTAGTTCAGCACCTGAAAAGTCTATGGAGTGATTGAAGCAGTAGTGATTGAATGAAGATGCGAATAAACAGCATGAGAGATGGAAATTCACTCACCTGCATAATGACATGCTCGCCAGCAGGAAGGCAGCAGCCGCGAACCCGATAACCCAATACTCCAGACGCGGACTGAAACCGCGGAACTTTTGGCTAAAATTAGACAGCTACAAGTTGAAAGCGAGCCAACAGACTGCCGAAAGTGTTTTTAAACATACAGTCACCATGCGACCGACGACGGTTCATAGACTTCCTTCACTACCGAGACAAAGATGATAAAAAATACATATTATGCACAAAACTTTGCTCCCAAATATGCCATCACATTACCTACAGAGTACATGATATATTGAGCGCTTCCGTGTTTCATTTAAAAAGAGCTCTTTGCAAAAAAAACGGCCATCATTTACCGGGACGAGTCTTACTGTGTACACACTTATTTATAGGTGTTCTTGTCAGTGTGTACGCCTCACTAACAGAAACCCCCTTTTGCTTCTTTCGTCAAGGTTCTGATAACAAATAGCGCTTGTTCTGCACTGCACTAAACTGATAGGCGAACCTAATAATATATGCATTCGTCTATTGATGTAAACTTGAAGTGTATCTAAATCATTGCATCCTGGCCATGTGGCTTTGAAACTGGATCACAGGCTGGAATATTTTTTCTGAAGTAGGTAGTATATTAATTCTATTCCGGTGAAACTTGGGCTAGATCAAGATTTATTAGCAGTGGCGCACCCAGGGGGGGCTTAGGGGGCTTAAGCCCCCCCCCCCCCCCCCAAGAACCCAAGCTCCTTAAAAAATTGTTAATAATTTTCAAGAAAATTTACTATAGAGAGTATGTGCTGCAGGCTGATTAGTGTTGGTACATGTCATTTATTCACACTTTTTAAGTAGAATAATGTTCATAACAAGTGGCTTGACATGGGGCTCAAGGTCCTGAAATCCTTATCAAAATGTTGATAATTTTCAAGCGAATTGTCTGTGTAATATGGACTCTAGGCTGTACATTTAAAACTTGTTTAAATCGGATGACAATTAACAATATCGTTATACTATTAACAGGAATACTATGAGTGACTACCATAGGTGGAAATAGAGTTTGTAGTCTTGCAGAATTAAATTTGACTTGGTGGCTGGGTAAAGATAATAAAAATAATTCGTTTCACTCATATCAATATGGCATTCATTTAACCAATAAGTACAGGACCTCTAGCCTCTACCTCCTAAACCTGTAATACATTTAACGGTATATATTAATGTAATTCCTTTCGGAAGGTGGAGCCGAGATCATTCTGAGACCTGTGCGTGGGCCCACAGTTTTTGGTGAGTTCCGAATCATCGGCAAGTGATTTTATAGCTAAGAACCCTTTTTTTTTGGTGGCGGATCCATTCGGTCACCCTTACCTTAGGAATTTGCAGCTTGCCTTATGTGACTGAACAGGTACGGTACCTGCTACGGCTCGCGGCTAATAACAATTTCCTAAAAAAGGTTTACAGTTTTTTGCGAAAAAATTTCAATAAGATTGCACATTCCTTATTCTTATTCTTTATTCCTTCGAAAACGCTTCAATACAGAAATAAATATAGCAGAAGAGTGAAGCTATCTTTTTCAATAAGAGATCAATAAATTAGTACTCATTCCGAAAACTCTAGGCTTCTACAGTGCTCATTTACGTGGTAAATTGAATACATTTGTTAAGAAATTAACTGAAAACCCAAATGAACCCAATGAAACCCAAACCCAATGAAGCATTAACTACCGTGATTATTGAGTAATCTTATGAAATACACAAAAAAGGCCAGAAGGCATTTTTAATACTGAAATGTATGAGCTTGGCTATTAATTGTGAATAAAGCACCCAGAACTTACAAAACCATAATTTAAATTTGATAAAAAGACAGAAGAATAGCAAGTGGAAAGCATATGTGCAAAATCAGTATGCTTTGATTCAATGAAACTCTATAAACTTTGGGACCGTTCTTGACTATTGAGTACATTCATATTTCATTTCAAAAAATGATTTGGCAAGTTTTGAAGGAGAAATTGAACAAAATTTTTGGTTCGTTGGCAATTGAATTGGTCAGGATGACGTAAAATAACATGTTTTTATGATCATTTTGTGAGTTTTTGTAAAATATCCCAACAGTTTAAAGATTTCGTCATCTCGATTCGCTTTAGGACTGGAATTTTTCGTTCTTTTTATTACTAACGCAAAAGTCTGAGAATGGTGTAGACATAAAAATTTATAATAGTAGATGTAGCACGTTTCAGATAATTTTACATTGATTCAATTTAATTCACACCATCTATATGAAGACCTTAGTCATTTCTGAATGGATGCTGGAATAGCTGTAATCTTTCGACCTCTTTATTTCTGTAACAAAGCGTTCCGGACCTACATTATTGATTCTAATTTTTTTACCCTCATGAGAAGTTGATTAAGCAGTCTGGCAGAATCATTTTCAACTCCTGAAACACTGTACAAAAAATACTCATGATGGACACATTTTGTTTCCCCATAGCTACTCATCACAATACTCTTTAAAAAGTCAAGTAATGAATCCCCGCCCCCTCAATAAACTTTATCGGGCAACAATCTTGCAAAAAGTCGTCTGAAAAATCCCAATTTACCACCCCCCCTCACCAAAATTTTCCATGGTAGAACGGGTAAGCCCCCCCCAAACCAAAAGTCTGGGTGCGCCCCTGTTTATTAGTACCGTAGTTTACACATCTGACGTCATTGAAAGAAAATCGAAAATAGTATTTAATCTATTGCAAGTATATTTGAATAATTTGATAGGGCCATGATAGAATACAGAAGATAGTTATTAATTTATAATATATCTACTATTTTCTTTCAAAAAGGCTACTACACTGATTATTCTTGGAAGAGCGAATCGCGCATATCTTCTAGCAATCTTAATAAAATAATAGGAAGAGATTTTAACAGCATTTTTCCATTCATCGTATTACACAGAAATTGCAGCATCGATTTTCAAAAGTATTTTTAACCGTTTACTACAATGCAAGAATTTTTAAATTCAATATTGCAATATATTTCATAAAAATAAGTCTGTAGATGACTAGCATTATACTTTCATGGTAATTGAAATAGTTCAATTTAATTTTTATGTTTCATTACTAGTGAACAGTGTAGAGCAACGAAAATAGAACACATCCTATTTTGGACCTAATGATGTTATTACATATGTCTCCCGTTTTCTAATGTCGACCATTGGTCTCAGTATAGCTCTCTGATAGATGAAACATACTGTATTTGCTAAGATATTCTTCAATTAAAAAATAGAACCAAGTAGAAACTATTACAAAATAGATTCGAGTACAACTGTCGTCATTATTGTTTGAAAATTTCATCTTCGATGATTGGCTAATTAGCAGAAGCTGCTAGACATTCACTATAAGCATAGTAAAATTGAATTTCATTATTATTATTATTTTTTTTTTTGTAGATTACGTCTTGGAGACTCCAGTTAAGGAGTATAAGACAAGTCAGATTAACACTAGTCATATACACTAGATACCAGAATTACTATATCAATTAGTTGAGGTGAGGCTTAATTTTGATTTGAAAGGAACTCTTGTACACTACAAAAAGCTTTATCAACTAAATATTTTTTCAATTGTTTTTTTAAATATTTCTATATTTTCAAGACTTTAAAAACTGCGGTAGCTTATTGTACAATTCCCTACCAATATAACTAGGTTTTTGTTTGAATAAGCTACTATTGTGACTCACCAAGTGATTATATTATTATGGGATAAATTCTTATTACTATAATTATTATATCAAATCAAAAAGCATTCTGATCAATGAACTGATTAATACTGGTCGTGGGCTCGAATCCCGCTCCTCTGTCTGGCATCTATGTGTTATCATTCACCTCATTACCCACGCACAAGTCTCGGACTCATGTGGGAATCATCAGCAATAAAAAAAATCTGATAATGAAATATAAAAAGAATGGTAAAAAAATAATGGCTTTTATTAGTAGGGTGACCTTTACCACCTCGCTGCTTGAGCCATGATAATGGGCAAGGTTAATAGATAAATTTATAGGTTTATCTATTAACCTTGGATAATGGGAGCATGGTTGACCTACAATTTTAGGTGGGCTACGAACCACCGAGAAGTGATTTTTATAGCAGAATAGCAGAGAACGGAGTTTTTTTGGTTGGCCAATCCAATCGATCACTCTTACAAATAGGCCCCAGGAGAGCGTTGCTTATCTTATATGATTGAACAGATGCGGCTCGTGACTATCACTTCCCAAGAAGAATGGTATTGAATGTGAATGAGAGATATAGGCTAGTGTATCAGAAGTCAAATTTATTCATAACATAATATTTATGATTAAGATCCATGTCTTCCAATGTAACTAAACTTGTGAAAGAAAATAAATTTTTAACACGCAGATATAGGTTCACTTCCGGCCAGCATCGTTCATGAGCTTGGGCACACCGAGCAGTGAGTTGATGATCTCTGAGTTGCGCTTGTGCGAGTGGTCGTTCCTTTGCGCCATCTCCATCAGCCAACTGGCTAGATCGCGAGCTGTGTACTGCAACACAATCAATCAAATTCAATTGATTAATAATCATCGATAATATTTCTGGCTATTGATTTCAGTTACCTTCGATATACAATATGTTACCAATTACAATATAATTATGAATATTTATTTGGACAATCTAATATTAAAATTGACATTGTATTTCGCTTTTAAATAATGCTTTACTCACATATATTGGAGATGCTTGAATGCATTTCACTTTTGAAAAGAAGCTTCGTCAGCCTCAAGTGAAATGCATTCAAGCATTTCCAATATATGTGAGTAAAACATTATTTAAAAGTGAAATACAGTGTCAGTTTTAATATTAGATTGTTCATTAAGTATTTCGTCATTGAAAACATCACAGATTTATTTGGAGCTGCATTTCAAAATGATTAATATTTCTCCCCTGCAAAAGCAAAACAAACTTCATTTCTAGTATCATCCCCGAATGGAACGACGTCTATTGAGTGATTGAAAAATGAAGACTTTGATTAGAATTACAATACAATAGAAGAAATAGCAGAATAGAGTGGATTACAATTATCACAGTAGAAGATTTCCAAGAAAATTCAAGACTTATTTTGAACAGTTTCCTCTCAATCAAAAACAATCATATTAATATGACAGAACAAAATGATTTGAAGAACATCAATGATGGTCGTAATAAGGAATAAATCATTTTTATGATCATATTTTTTTATGGTATTTATTGTGACAAATTTACAACGAATATGAAGGCGCAACAGACTCAAGTCCAAAACTGCTCCCTTCACAAATTTTGAATATGTTACATTGTCCAAGTATATTATAGCCTAATACTTGGAATTTTTTTTCCATTAGCCGTTTTCATGCTGATATGCCACATAACGAACAACAAGTGTTCCTTCCCCTAGTTTTATCCTGATTCCTCAAATTTTATGAGATCTTTTATTTCTGTTCTTAATGAAATACAAATATGTATGGGCTAAGGATTATGTAGGAAACAACTCATCTAGAGGAGAAAAATTATCTTGATGTCAAAGTTTTGTAAATTTCAATAATAGGTATTCCATTCAAAACAGTTCCCTATCTGATATACAAGTATTTGGCCAGCATACGTTCGGTATTGATTCCTACAATATATTAGAAATGAAAAATTCTTGTTATAAGTTTAGAATAATTATCATGATAACTGTAGCATATCAGCTTCCTTCCCCCATAAAAAAAGTATTGTTCAACATACTCTCTGAATTGATTTCTATAATATTTTAGAAATTCAAAACTATTATTAACTTTTTATGGCAAATTCAACGACTTTCAGTCAATTTTAATTGAGAATAAATCATATTTTTACTCACTGAAACGTTTTCGAATCGTGAAGATTCATTTTCAAATTGACTGAGAGTCGTTGAATTTTCTATAAAATGTTAATATTACTTATTACAACGCAGATCGTTATGGAATAAAAAATCCAAGAATAAAAATTATTGTTAAAACATTAAAACAATGTAGGATGCACTACAGCATGTACGGTCTGCTACCACCATTGATATCATGAGCATGAGTAGCTGCAGCCTAATAATTTAAGTAACTACAAAAAGTAACTGAAGATCACAGAGCACTATCACCTAAAACATTATCTTGTTATTTAATCAGATGAGAATCTGGTTGATTTTATGGATAAATAAGTAATACAAATCAATGGAAGACATTAGAAGGAATTGTTTTTCAATTACACTGTTTCAAATTGTATATTTTACAAATTGTACACTCACCGGTGAATCAAGATAGGTTTTCTCATCTGCTGGGTATCGCATCGATAATACTGATTGAAGACAAAGGACTAGTCCCAACAAAATGAATCCAAAAATGTAAGTCGATTTCATCTGTGAAAAAATCATGTACAAATCAAAGTTAAAAATAAATATTTCAAGTCTAAGATATCTATCATGGATGTGGTGGAAAATGTAGGCTATTCCACACACTGTTCTTAATTCTATTAAAACAATTTCAGTACAGTACTAAATATTATTATATTGTTGGAGATCTATGAATAGCCTTTATAGTTCCGTTGTTAGCCGATTTCGACTGTGGGTAACCGTTGGGACTTCAACAGTATGTTTTGATCCAAAGAGCGTATAGTTACTACGCAAACGGGTAGTGAGTTAGAGGGTGCTTACTGAGCTTTCAAAGATAAATCAGTGTGCCAAGCTCACCGAATTAAATTCTAAAGCTCTATGCTCAACATTGCACGCCCACCAATACACACAGTCTGGCTAGATAGAAGAGAGTGTATACTATCTAGTACACCTCTGAGCTACTTCCGGATGCGTCCAAACGCATCTGTGATTTGACAGAGACGTTTGAAAAGCAACACAATTTATTTAGCCTTTTTTGTATTTGAGATACTCAAAACGACATTCACCTCAAGCCACAATAAGGCAACATTGAATTTTTTAATAATTACAGTATATTATCTTTATTATAATTTTTATGAAATATAGGGGATTAATTTATGTTTTATGAGCGAGTTCATAAACACATCATTCTCATTTTCTAAAGTCTGTCTCTAAATCATATTATTTAGCTGGTAGTACTGAAGTCGGTTGAAGAGTATAATAATTGAGAAATATTGATGGAGACTTAGATAAGGACGGAAAGATTAGATCAACATTTTGTTGTGTGGGGTATTACATTTTTAATTCGGCGTAACTTTTAGAATGAACTCATCAAGGAAATAAAAAGAGCGCTCCAATCTTTCATGAATAAGTTTTTGGATAAAGTGTGAAATGAGTAATATTTGTTATATATCTCTTTCAATTTTTTTCTGGTAAAATTATAATCAATTTTCTGATATATCACTGCCGCCAGCCAGAGCGACCATTATAATACTAATTTGTGTAAGATCCCTTTTTCTTTATTTTCTTGTTTTTTTTTATTTTGCTATTATTTTTTCTTGCCTTTTATTCTATTTTTTTTCTTGCTTATAACTTTCTAGTTTTCTTGTAACTCTGTTTTTTACTGCAATACTTTATTACTTTCTATACTGTACAATTTCTTATTTTTATAAGTTAATTCTTTTTTTGATGTAATTATTGAAAAATTTATGTTTTTGTTGTACCAATAATTATTTTGTATGGGCACCTACTGAAAAACCTGTCGGTTTAGTGGGACCCGTGATGTATTTTATTGAATAAAAAATTGATTGATTGATTTCTCCAATCAAAACACTGCATAATTATTCAAGTATCAATGAGTGCTAATTTAAAATACCTATAAACTGAGAGTAAAAATCTATGACGAGCATCATAGATACACAGAGAGAACGACGTAAAATACTTCTGTATACCAACTAGAAATGGTTACTAAAATGATTGTATTCTACAAAAACCTTTACCTGTAACTATAAAATAATAAAAATTAGTAAAATAAGAAAACTTTAGAAATAGCAGAATACGTCGAAAAGAAACAAAGATTAATCTTAACGAACCAGTTTATTTAAAACAGCAAAGTCAACAATTCTCCAATTATTAGCATGTTTTCTTAAAATAAATTATTCAAAGTTACATTCAACTGTATTTTAATAATAGCTAACCTTTTAAGAGGACTAACATCTCACAAAAGCATTTAATTACCATTCCATTAAAATGTGAGTAAGCTACTTCAAATAATTTTTTTTTTTTTAATTAGGACTTGCAGACTCCTGACATGGAGTATAGAGACAAGTCAGCTTAAACAGGCATTACTAACTTATACTATATAAGTCTTGTCCCATCAATATTATTAAAACAGTTGAGGCTTTAAATTAGTCGGAATATAACTCTTGTACACTATTAAAAGATTTATCAACTAAATATTTCTTCAATTTTTTGATGGTGCAATTTTTTCAAATTGCACATATACCGGTAGTGTGAATTAAGTTTGTAATTTATTCTAGTTGAATCTATATTCTGTCGGAATAAAGATATAGAAAACTTTCAACGAAATTACAGTAGCCATCATAAAGAATTAGTTTATAATAAGTCAATTATAACAATTTTGTGGAACAAAGTTAGTCTTGAAACTAATTAATTTCAATATCTGAGATGTTTTCCATGACGAAATACTTGATGAACAATCTAATATCAAAACTGACACTGTATTTAGTATATGATTTTCACTCACTTATATTGGAGATACTAGAGGGATGTATTTCACTTCTAAAGAGGCTGATGAAGCTTCTCGTTAGAAGTGAAATGCATCTCTCCAGTATATCCAGTATAAGTGCGTGAAAATCATATTTTAAATAGAAATAAAGTGTTAGTTTTGATATTATATAAATTTCAATATTTGAATGTCGATTCAATAATATTAGTAAGATATAGACACAGTATTCCAAGAAAAAAATATTTTAATCTAAAGATAAAAGCGCGTACAAAGTAAAAACAATTCTAATAATTTTTACCATTAGATGATACTGTACGGTGCCTATAGTAGTTGCAATAATTTTTTTTCAATAGAAAACTGTTTTCTAAGCTCACCTTTCTTGTGGAGGGAATTGAATTCGGAAGCAAAAAGATATCCTTAGTTATCTGCTTCACCAGATGAAGTGTATCTGCAGAGAGAAATTGATCTCCTTTTATTCAAAATGCGGCTTATGAAACAGATGGAAGGGTGATCATCCTTCAATTGCAGGAGCACAGCAGGGTTGATCTGACGTCATCTCGTAATATTTTTTACCGATTATAACACCCTTTCTTCCCTCAATGCAATTTCTGCTAATAATTATTTTTATCGTTTATCGAAATATCTTATTTGCTTGCGTACAACTTGTGTCCTCTTGTTAATCTTAATCGGATCGTGCTTCACCCTCTCGCATTTTTTCCTCTGACATCACATTGGCAAACTGTTGTACTTTTTATAGAAAAGTAAATATGTTTTCATGTATTTCAATGGAGATAGCAGAAATATTCTTAAGCAGTTGTATCCCCACAAAAATATAAGCTAATTCATCTCCACATTTGACTTTTTAATATGTATTCAAACTATTAAACTTTATCTAAAGTTTAAAAATCTAATTTGGAGCTTTAAAGCACGTTGGTAAGTATGAACGTTTTTGTTAAGATATTAGAGAATAGTACTATAGTGCTTAGCTCTCCAATTAAGAAAAAAGCTATTACAATAATATTTATTAGAATAAGCTCTAATCCTGCATAATAGTTTATAAATCTATATATTAAGACCCCATTAAAAAAATATTAAGAAAGGATGAGTTCAAAATTAACTCCAAATTGATTAACTGTCAGAATCAGTTTCACTTGGAGAGAATAATATGTAATCGTACTTCCACCCACTTTTGTATGAATTTTCTTTAATTCTGGGAGACAGTCGTCTTGTAAAAATAATGCGGCTGTCATCTTGAACTCAAGTGGCAAATAAGATTATCCGCTTGTCAATCTAGACTATTAAAGGCTCTCATACTTGAATTACCTGATTAGCTAAAATGTTGAATTATTGTACCCTGGAACTGTATAAGCAGGGAACTTGAAACTTTATCTAAGAAAATGTTATTATCAGGAAAATAATTCTAGCAGAAGAATTAATTAATAATGGGATCAAGTATGCTGTTGAAAATTAATAATCACGATTCGAAAGCGTTTCAGCCTACGAGAGTAAATATTTATTCATTCTCAATTAAAATTGCCTGCAAGTCGTTAAATTTACCATAAAAAATTAATCTTAACCACGCAGATCGCTATGGATCAAGAAATTCAAGAATAAATCAATCATTTATTTTCTATCATAGCATAATTTATTTACTTGATTAAAAACTATACTTAGACATAGTATATATTATGAAATTCATGAGTGATGACTCTTCGACCCTGAGAATAAGAGTCCTAGAATTTTAATTGTCTGACATCTTTAAGACGTAATCTTAAAAAAAGTTTAATTAACAATGAATTTATTCTACGACTCAACTCTATTGAAGGAAAAAAATATTATTCCATTACCGGTATTCATTAACTTATTTTTACCTTATATTTATTAATTTGTACCTTATATGCTTCCTCCCACGGTAAGTTTGGTTCACTATTGAATTTCATTTATAGATATTTAATTTTTTGCGTAAGGTATTTTTATTGGCGGGCAAACCCTCACGTGTAGTTTTACCTCTTTTACTCTTTGGAAAACATGGAGGAGTGAGGACCACAGTTTTAGGTGAGCTTCGAGCCTTTGGGTGAGTGATAACAAAACAGATTACATTAGTCATCACACAAGTAACTTTCTATTATCTTTCTAAAAACGACAAGTCACATGTTTATTACATAGAGAAAACAAGTAGTATGGTACAGATTTCAGGTTCATACTGTGTAATTATAATACAAGTAGATAATGCGAAGCATTCACAAGCTAAAGGTTACAAGTAAGCTACAGCTTCATCCTCAAAAAAACAAAAAAAGTCTCATATATTCATACACAGTCTCATATCCCCTCCACTATAGAAAAATGAACTTGAAATCTGTAATATTTATTTTCTCTATACAGGGTGGGGGAAATGTTTGGAAACGGCTTAATATTTCATATACAAAGGTGATTTTGCGGTAGGTATGATTGAGGATCCTACTCAAATTGAAAATACTATTTTACTGTGACTTCAAAAATCTGGTCCGCCATCTTGGAACCGCCATTTTGAATGTAACTTTTTTTTTTAAATAGGAAGGGGGTCATGCGATACATGATTTCAATACAGAATTTTAAGACAAAATGAATGCCGAAAACCGCACATCGATATGTCAACCCGTTTCGGAGATATTTACATTATTAATCGATACCATGAAAAGCAGAAATGAAATAAATAAGTACATTAAAATCTTACCTATCAAATTTTTTGTTAATAGTGTTTGCTAATAAACATTAAAACCCAATTATTTTAATAAATGTTCAAACTGTTTTCCTTCAGCTGTTTGACAATGTGCTAATCTTAAATAATAGCCATCAAGCACATTTTGAATCATTTCGCGTGATGAACATCTGACTCTGGATATCATAATATCAACAATAATCATGATATCAACCTAAAATCATCTGTAATAATCCAACTGATTTAATGAATTCTTTTTCAATCATGAAGTAGTGAGTGTGTTTAAAGTCGTTCGCAATGGCATTTTTAAATGAAACCGAGAGAATAACTTTGTTAATGATGCGCGGCTATGGAGATAGAGTACGGTCTTACCAAGAAGTTTCTGATTTATTTAACGAAACATTTCCCAACAGAAATCCAATTAGTAAAAGTGTTGTTTTTAAGACAGTAAAGCGGTTTCAAGAAACGGGCAAAGTGACTGATCGTGCTCGCACTGGAAGAACAAATACTGCCACCAACAATGAAAAATCTTTAGAGGTAATGCAATCATTTGTTGAAGATCCGCATACATCAACTAGAAGCATTGCCAAGGAACATGGTATGTCTACTCGTTCTGTCAGAAAAGTTCTTAAGGAATCTCATTTCCATCCGTTTAAGCTTCATGTATTACAAGAACTGAATGAGGATGATTTCGACCGCCGGGTAGAGTTTTGTGACATAATGATGAACAAGTATGACAATGATCCAAACTTCTTTAATAATGTAGTATTTTCGGATGAAGCTACGTTCATGCTTAACGGCAATGTAAATAAGCAAAACTATCGTTTCTGGACCGATGTCAACCCATACTGGATGAAGGAGGGTCATACACAGTATCCTGAAAAATTAAACGTATGGGCTGGTATGGTAAATGGTCACATTGTAGGACCATTTATTATCGAGAATAATTTAACAGGTGCCATTTACGAGAACATGTTAATAAATTTGATCGTTCCAGCCATCCAGAACATCAACGGACAAGAGTTACATAACTTGTGGTTTCAACAAGATGGGGCGCCCCCTCATTATGCATTAGGAGTGCGGGATATATTGAACCAAACATTTCCCCAACGCTGGATAGGTCGTAGAGGTGCAATAGAGTGGCCCGCTAGGTCACCTGACCTCTCTCCACTTGATTATTTCTTTTGGGGCTACATGAAAGACAATGTGTACAAAAAGAAACCAGCAACAATTAATGAACTGAGAGAATGTATAACTGAAGTGGCTAACAGAATTCCACGCGAAATGATTCAAAATGTGCTTGATGGCTATTATTTAAGATTAGCACATTGTCAAACAGCTGAAGGAAAACAGTTTGAACATTTATTAAAATAATTGGGTTTTAATGTTCATTAGCAAACACTATTAACAAAAAATTTGATAGGTAAGATTTTAATGTACTTATTTATTTCATTTCTGCTTTTCATGGTATCGATTAATAATGTAAATATCTCCGAAACGGGTTGACATATCGATGTGCGGTTTTCGGCATTCATTTTGTCTTAAAATTCTGTATTGAAATCATGTATCGCATGACCCCCTTCCTATTTAAAAAAAAAAGTTACATTCAAAATGGCGGTTCCAAGATGGCGGACCAGATTTTTAAAGTCACAGTAAAATAGTATTTTCAATTTGAGTAGGATCCTCAATCATACCTACCGCAAAATCACCTTTGTATATGAAATATTAAGCCGTTTCCAAACATTTCCCCCACCCTGTATAATAAGCAAGTAGCTTAACTTTTTTTAAGGGTGAACAAGAAAATTAACCCTGAAATGGGCAGCCTATAAGTGCTCGCAAATGTAAAACTAATTGAGACTACAAAAGAGACTACTCTTTCAACTTAGAAAGGAGAAGGGCACCTTGCGCTGCTTTAGAGGTGAGCTTATTACTCTTGTGTCATAATGTAATGTGTAATGTTTCCAATCATAGAAACCTCCATAAGTCATAAAACAAAATTGTTGCCCAAAATTTCTAAACTCCCAATTTTCCAACATACTTTCCAGCACCTGTCACTCAAAGCGGGATGTTTTTTTACAAAACAGGTGCTGGAAGTAAGGTATGTTGAAAAATTGGGATTTAGAAAATTTTCAACTGTCTTGTTTATGAAAAATTGAGGCTATTGGTTCGAAAAAAATAATATTAAGAGCAGACTGATATTAAAAATTCATAGTAACTCTATAAAGCGTCAGGCGTTGTTTCTCGGGAGTGTCAACATTTTTTAACTCTTTTCACATTATTTTTTTGCAAATTTTATTATTAGGTATCAATTGAAAAATAAAAATTGAGTGGAAAATGCTTCTGAACATTCTTTGAAAAATCAGCCTTTTTTCAGTGACAGGTGATGGAAGTAAAGTGATGTTGAAAAATTGGGCTTTTGTACTTCGTTGTAAAATAAATTTTTGAGGCTTTGATGACTGTAAATGGGTGTTGACACAAAAAGGGTTGCACTTAAAGCACAATCCAACTTCTTTCAATTGTCACGTTTTTTTTTTAATTTTAGGGGGGGGGACCTAAAATGCTGGAATTTGAGATTTAAAAAAAAAATCCTCTAGCCTTGTAATAAAATTTCAAAAGTTGCGAGTTCAAAAGTTTGCTATATTATTGTTCTTCACCACAGAGCTCGTCAGATCATGAAATTAGGCTCGTAGCAACAATTAACTGCAATAGCAAACAAATGATTTATTACTCAATATATTCTATTTATTTATTTTACAGAGGCAACTTGACAATAAGTATTATATATCATATGCTAGGTGATGAAGAGTACGTGAGCCTTAGGTGGAAAATGAGATGAAAATGATATTTTTGTACAATAGCATTCATCGATTTCCATCAGCTATTAGATACTGTTGTCAATATCCGCCATTGCGGAAGTCTTCAGTATAATTTGATAGCAATTAAAGGAATTCGAAATTAATAAATTCTGTTTAAATGAAGTGAATTAAGAGGATGAAATTGTGATGCAAAGCAAGAACAAGGAAAGAAACTGAGAGATAAAATGGGAAAGAAACCATAGAATAAAACACTAATATAAGAATAGATCTACTGCTAGTGATACAGCTATAGTATACAAAAAAACTCTTGCCAATGAAAACTATTATAGAATACAGGCTACGAAAAAGTAAGACTTATTGTACGGTACTACTGTTTTTTCTATTTACTGATTATACATTTATCTACAATAAATTCATTTAACTACACAATCAATCATATCATGGATAATATACTCTCTTAGTAATGGCGAAGGTGATATTGTGGAAGGTATCCATAATCATAATGAATAATAAGATGAAATTGTCACAACCACATTTATTAAAACTAGTTTCGGTTGTTACACCATTATCAATCTCAATCAAACTGAAAACTGAAGTACAGAGAAGCCTTATATATACTGTACATGGAATGATATTATTGGCTAAGAGGGAAACTTACTCGTATTTTTGCTTGTTACTCCTCCCACCAGGGGGCGTGACTTAACAACCAATCACAACGTCCGATTAAGGTCAGCCTCTTTCCCTCTTAGCCAATAGTATCATTCCATGTACAGTATATTATAACGCTTCTCTGTACTTCAGTTTTCAGTTTGATTGAGATTGATAATGGTGTAACAACCGAAACTAGTTTCTCGAAGTTTTAATAAATGTGGTTGTGACAATTTCATCTTATTATTCATGATAATATACTCATTAACAGAGTAAAAGGCTTTGAACTTGAGCAGGGAAGTCACAATTTTTTATAGTTTTGTAGAAGTAAATCTCTTTATTCCCTTATTTATTTCTGTTTCAAAAAGAGCGCTTGTATTGATTTGCACTGTAAGAGAAGAGTTGTAGAGTGCCAACCTTCCAACCATAATTTTATTCATGAGACACCCACATTCAAAGGATTTGATAGATTCTAAATTAGAATTTTAAGAATATTATTTATTTGTGGAAGTATTAAGTCCATATTTATACAAGTTTTATGTTAAATTATTATGTTATACTTCATCTCATGTAATATCGGACTCTTGTTATCGATATTAGTATCGGAACAACCGATACTGATATTGATATCAATGGTATCGTGACAAAAGTATCGATGCCTATATCGATAGTATTTAGTATCGCTGCTCACAGCTCACAAGTCACAAACCCAAATTTTCCATTCTAGGTTCCCGGTCGAGATCGTTTCCATTTTAACTTTCTAACCTAATCTTTATGTGACTGTCTTATTATTGTGCTAGTTTGCTCATTTTGTTTGTGTATAGTTGATGGAAAGAAACTGCTATGGAATTATTCAAATAGTGATTGACTTTTGTGATTGTTTACTGACGAGGTTTTTCAAAGAACCTTCATGGAATTTGTGGGGGAACGAACTGAGGCCCTTATGGCCTAATGGTTGTGCAATTCGTGAGTATATAACTAAATATTTTATAGTAACATTGTTATTACTATTCAATCAACTGTGTCAACTCCAAGACGTTGATTGGATCGATCATTTTAACTTTTCAAATATTGTTATGGCCGATACCACTGTTTTTTTTTTTACCTCTATTCCTCAACAGTTTTCAGATTCAGAAAAGTTTGGTTTATTTGAAAAACGTATCTACCTATTTTAGGTATTATCTCTCTCAAGAGATAACTTACCGAGTCTTCTGCAAGGGATACTGGGGAGAGTCTAAGAAGAAGAAGAAGAAGAAGAAGAAGAAGAAAGCTAACTTGGGTACCCTACTTATTAGCCTATGCTCTCAAAATATCGGTAGGCTACTCACTATAATCTTCATGTGAAGCTCACTGAAGTTTAGTTCTTGATATGGGTTTTGCCACAAACTTGAACTTAATTTTTTTTCGAATGACGAAACCCATAAGTTATAGGTTTGAGACCTGTGCGTGAGTTGGATGATGGTGATTGATAAGTTGGACCTACAGCTTTAGGTTGGTTTCTAACCATCGAGAAATGGTTTTTTTCAGTAGAGAACAGTCTTTTTTGCTGGCCAAACCAATTGGATTATATACGACATTAACTTGATTTGATTCCTGAACACAATTGGAATTTTTTATTCATCTAGCGAAATCCCATTTCAAAGCATTTTTCCATCAGATGAAATTTTCTCTAGTGGCAATCATGAATGAATAAGATTATGATACAAAGTTTCCTAATGAATAGTGGTACTGGCGTCTACTATGAGAAAATCCCATGACCGTTACTTCTATGAAAGATGAGATTATTTTCTTAATGGAATGAGTAGCCTATCCGATGAGCAGCTACTGTCTGTTTGAACATGAAACACGATGCAGTATACCAAAAGCCACTGCATTGTAGTCAGTGGTTTATTTATTAAAGCTAAATTATACCAGCCGAGTGAGTGACCGACCTCAGCAATGTCAAAGTACACGAAGGTATACACATGTCGTAGATACATCAGCTGACTTTTTAATAAAATTTACCAGGATGGTGTAATTTAGCCTTATTGTGGCGTGTGTCCGCGGCTCTTTATAATAGGGCAATACGTTTCTAACTTTAGCGTTCTCATCTTAGATCCCATGTTAGTTTTCTATCAAGATTAAACCTCAATGACTTTAGTAAAGTGCATTTTATTGCAATGTCCGCAGAAATGCACTTAATTGTTCAGGTCTTGTAATTATAGCCTGAAACAATGTTTGGGAACGAACTTTTCTGTGTTGTTGCTGATAGTGCTGAATCATATTTTTTAGAGAGTATAAGGTTTCAGAAGCATCATTAACAATGTAACAGAGTATTATAATAGGACAGATACTATACATTATACTTATCAAAAGGGTATGATTTTTGCCAAATTGAATGATTCTTTGGGATTATTTTTGTTGAATACATGATGTTTTGAATCGCGATAGCTAAGAATTGTTGGTTTGAACGTATTGTGAATCATTTGAATTTGTGTTTCTAGTGCATTGCGGATAAACAAAATGTCAAAATTGACCAAACGTAAGATAACAGTTGAAAGCAGCAATAGTGGAAGCAGTGGTAACTTGAATTCAAGCTCTAACAAAGACTCTCAGCGACGGCAGAGTGTGTTCGAACGTCTGGGAATTAAGACATCGACGCCAATAACTGTCAATACGGCACTCAGTGGTCAGACTGCGGCAACTGGTGAAACTTACTGTCGACATTGGGCTCAGAATGGAACATGTCCGTATGGAAAATCATGCAAGTGAGTTCGCACTGGAAAGCTTTCGACTAATACATCTAATATTAGTATTTTTCAATTATGAATAATTTTTTAAATGGCTGAGGGGTAGCTAATCGAAGATATTGCGAAACCTAAATTTTTGTATTCATTGATTATTATCTCTTGAACTCATTTTGGAACCATTTTTTTTTTTGTATGAAACGTAACTGCTGTACAAGGTGCAATTAGTTATCCTTACTAATTTCTATACATTGCATGGGCATGACCATGGCTGTACTACTTGAAATAGAAAGTGCGCTTTTCTCAGAGGTATAGCTTTTCAACTCATTCTTGGCATTTGTATGAATTTGGCTCGTGAATGTCGGCTCTCCACTAATGCTGCTAGTCTGTGTATGCTGTGGGGTGTTCTCACATACTTCGTCATAATTATTATGAAAAATGACTATTTTACAGTAAAGCCGCTTGGAACGCTGTGTACGTTGCATAAAGACAAACGAAATGTGTTTCTGTGTACTGTCAAGAATGAGTTGACGGACTCTTCAATTCAGTCCTTTTCAATGTATCATACACATACCACGCATACTTTCAAATTCAATCCGAATATGTCCGGGTTAAAAATCAGTTGAAGAAATAAGAAATCGTAATTTCTACTAAGCTTGTGTTTTCTCTATGAAATTAATAGAAGAATATAATTTTCAAAAAAGAGAACTTGTAAAAAGGTGTGGCACCATGTTGAATATAATTCATATTGTGACTCACTATTTAGAATTTTACAAGTCTGCTCTTCTTTCAATTTTCACACCACTGCTCGTAGATGGTTGAAATTTGAACATGTGCAAATTATGTGTCACATTTTTTACATAACATTTTTGTATTACAAAGTCACGTTTTTTTTTCTAAATATCGAGTTGCAATTCCAATACAGTATTCAAGTTGTCGACTTAAACAGCGCTTTGTTCTTATTTTTTGTTTTATTTTCAGGTTCACTAACACTCATACTCTGATCAGTCCATCTAAGAGAGTTATAAAGAAAGAGGTAGAATCAAAAGAGGTAACATAAGATCGTTTGATTGCTTCACTTAACAATTCCTGCTAGCATGTTGTAATCTTCCAGAGTTGAGTCACTTGATAAATCACAGGTTGATGTGATACGATGTGCATCTCTAGAAGCAAAGAGCACAAGATAGAGTATTAAAACTCGTTAACAAAATTTATTTTATATAGTTACAGACGTGAACATACTTATGAAATATTTTTATTTACGTATTTTAATCTAGTGAATATCCTAACTGACAATTTTAATTTTCCTTTAAATTAAATAGCATTTTAGAAATCTTTACGAAAATTCACGTATATTGCAATTATTATTCATTTAGTTTTTAAGAAACACTGCGACCAATATTTCCTTCTAAAGTGTTATGATCACTTATTTGAGTTTGGATTAGATCACTAAAGTAACTTTGAAGCATAAAAGAATATTACTCTGATTTACTTTCCAGTGGACTTGAAAACTCCATTTTACTCTTAATAAAATGAAACCTATGTTTGCATACGCATTTGAATCAAAATGAATACAAAATGAAAAGCAACCTGAGAGAAGATTGCTCAACTAAAATGAATATAATGTTGTGAATATAATAGATGTGATTTCAATGTATACAGGGTGTCCCATAAGTAAAGTGCCAAACTCTGGGAAAAGGTTATATGGGTCAAAATAAAGAGAAAAACACGAATAAATTTTTTTCCACAAACGCTTCGTTTACCTGATATCCGCCATTTTGTATTTTTTACAAAATAATTGTTATCTTCAAATTTTTTCAACCGATCTTTATAAAACCCGGTAAGTATGTTTAAATAAAAGAGACCTACTGTAGAAAAAAAATTCAACTTGGTCCAATTTAAAATTTCAAAATGGCGGCCATTTTAAACCTTTAATCTAAAATGGCGAGAAAACGGAAAAAATTACAAAATTTACTAGGAACAATTTTTTTAGAAAGTTTTATTTCCAATCTGTCAACACCAAAAACATGAAAATCGAACAAAACATAACCGAGATACATTGAAATGTGTGTTAAGAGGCAGAAAAACATCCATATTTGTTGTAAATAGCCCCAATCAGCTGGTTAGCTGATTAAAACCAACTGATTAAAAAACATGCGGTTGTTGAGTTGTTGTTATTATTGTTTTATTTACTTCAAACATCATTAATGTGATCAGGTTAGATTGAAATTATCTAAGTTTGTTCAAATGCCGAACCATAGTTATTCTAATCTCTCACCACCACACTTTTCATTGGATGTAAGGCGACATTTAAATCAAGTGTTTGGAAATAAATGGATAGGGCGTGGGGGGCCCATCCCATGGCCTGCCAGGTCTCTCGTAATCCCCTAGATTTTTTTGTATGGGGCTATTTAAAATCTTTCGTTTACCATACCCCTGTTGACAATATTGAGGATTTAAGGGAACGAATTATTGCAGGTTGTGAAGTGATAAGACAAAAGCCTGGGGTATTTGAAAGAATGAGGGAGTCGATGAGAAAGATGATGAAAATGATTGTGTGATAGAAATGAATGGAGACATGGAACATTTGTTGTAATTTTCAACTTTTAAAAAAGCTATCTTGTGTTAAGATTTTATTTTGTATTTAATTACAACAAATATGGATGTTTTTCTGCCTCTTAACACACATTCCAATGTATCTCGGTTATGTTTAGTTCGATTTTCATGTTTTTGGTGTTGACAGATTGGAAATAAAACTTTCTAAAAAAAATTGTTCCTAGTAAATTTTGTAACTTTTCCCGTTTTCCCGCCATTTTGAAATTTTAAATTGGACCAAGTTGAATTTTTTTCCTACAGTAGGTCTCTTTTATTTAAACATACTTACCGAGTTTTATAAAGATCGGTTGGAAAAATTTGTAGATAACAATTATTTTGTAAATAATACAAAATGGCGGATATCTGGTAAACGGAGCGTTGGTGGAAAACATTTTATTCGTGATTTTCTCTTTATTTTGACCCATATTGACCCATATTATTTGACTTTTCCCAGAGTTTGGCACTTTACTTATGGGACACTCTGTGTGTTAAGTAATAGGCCTATTTTCCTCTTGAAATTTAACAATTTTTTATTATTATTATTTTATGTTTTTAATTGGTATGGTTGTAAGCTAAAAATACGATTAAGTGCTTCGGCCACGAGTGTGAAAAGTTATTGTCCCTGCTCTGCCACACAGCCGAGTGATCTCTACAAATGATTTTCATCCATGGTTCTTCGAAAAATTGTATAATTGTGTGTATTAAATAGTTCCAGTGAGTAGGAAGTTCTTGTTTTGGATATAGATGAAAAAAGTAAGAAAAACTGGTAACCCATCGCAGCTGTTGGCAAGGCCTGGGTACTCCAGCTGCAAATTAAACCTTGGGCAATCCGCAAATGGCAAGCGTGGAGTCGACTCCATGCTGTCATTGGCTGTGCCGTTACATGAGCCTCAGCCATTTATTTGAAGCGTGGAGTAGACTCCACGCTTGGCACTCCAAGTGTGGTCCACACGCTGGCTCCTTGCCTTGATATAATGGTTTTCTTGTTCTCATGTGTCAAATCTTGTCCACTATCCTACATTAATATAACTATCCATGCATCTTATTACTTTTACCCAGTCTTAACGGTTTTGTGGGTTGTAATCCTCATGTCTTTTTAACCGTTGCACCATGCTCTGCTCAATGAATGATGAAATAATGGTTGATTAGTTATGATGTTTAATTATCCTATGCACTATAAAATTTAGATTTTCATTTTTCCATTTTTTTTAATGATTTCTTGGATGCTAATGTTTAAGCGCACATTATCAGTGGTGTGAATTGCGTGTTTTGCGTTCAGGCGACTCAAATGGTGTATGACTGCTTATTAATAATAAATTATTGAGAAGTATTCCAACTGCATAATATTCAACAATTCTCACCCTCTCTTACCTTCATTGTTGAGGGTCTAAAGAATTTAGTTGCTTTTCGTTTTATAAACTAACACTCTTTTATTTACCAAAGTTTGAGAATAAATAATAGAGCTACTAGTTGAAAAAATCAGTTTCGAAATTTGAAATTCAGTACATTATACACTGTGAACTTTATAATATTATCAATTACAATGTTCAGAGCTATCCTGAGTTTTAGGTTTGATGAAAAAGTATTCCGTGTGTGAAATATTCTTTATATTATTTATTGATCCATCAGGCAACAACAGCCCCTGATAGCACTAACAGATTCAACAGAAAGTTGTTCAGTAGAAGATTGTTTACTTTCCTATCTTCTTTCGCGCTACATTAGTAAATTTTACAGTAAACATACAATAAATGTACAAAAATACAAGTAGAAAAAAGAATTAATCTCCAACTTACTGGATTAATTGACGATAATAGTAATTGATGTCAACTCATCCCTTATCCCATTATCGGAAATGTGGTGATGATGATGAAGTTGGGGAAGCCATCCATAATAAATATGACTTCATAAGTTGGATTTCAGAATCAGGGGCTTGTTTCTTATAATATAGTTTGACTAATTGTGTGTTGTTTAGTTTAAAACTTGGAACCATAGTTTTTAGTTATTGACAGGGTACTGATTAGTATTATTTTTTATGTAGATGGCTGTGACATAAATTTCACTTGTATGAGATATAGAGATAATCATTGTTATTAGAAGTAAGTAATAGAAGTATTAAAGTATTAGAAGTAAATATCAATTAACCATAAAATATTTGTATTATGGGTTAATTCATTTTTCACGTTTTTAGAAAATATTTAATTATGGTAAATGTTGTATTCACTTTATAGCAAGCTACTTTGAGAGCATTGGAAGAGGCCAAGCGACTTCATTCGACCGTGATCAAACGTTCCAGTCCAGACGTGAACTGGGAAAGCTGGGATCAAACTGATCTTGAATACGAGGACGAAAAGGTTCTTGAGAAAAGACGACAACTTTTGCAAAGGGAGCTGGAGCTACAGATGAAAAGGGAAGAGACTGAGAATTCGACCAGAAAAGGCATACGTCCAAAGCATTTGCTTAGGAAGGTAAATGGGATTAGAAGTCATGTTGCTATAAATTTATTTATTGCATTTAAAAAATTGAAATATTTACTAATCATTAAACATCATAAAGCATAAGACAATCATCAACCATAACCAATCACTGAGTCAGCCCTTTCTATTGTTGAAATTTCTAAAAATGTCTTCGAAGTATGTTTAGCAAAACTAGAAAAAACAGAACAAGTGATTGGAATAGTATATTTCGCACCTAGGGCCGAAAATGTGTGTTTGCCGGCTCGAGATCGCGGTTTTCATGTTCGAGACGAAGTCAAGAACTTGAAGCGTTTGAGAGCCGGCAAAACATTTTTGCCCGCGTTGCAAACGCTATTTTTCGCCACACCACAAAAAAAACAACAATGTTAAGTTGGCAATTTTGAAAGCGAAATTTTAAGGCTATGGTACTAGCAAGAATACAATGTTGTTGAGGTTATGAAAATATCATCGTATTCTATTGTTTGATATTAAAATTACGAAATAAACAGGATAATACATATCAAGTTATGAAACAATAATTTATAAAATAATTATAATACTTCGATATATATTGCTTATTACTGTAATATTATGTGATCATCTCTTTATGATTTGTGTGATCGGACACGATCAGCTGTCATTCAAGGTCATTTTCTTTTCCGCCCTAGGGTGGTAAACGTTTACAGACCTCGTCGGAAACCGAACAACACTTTCGGCTTCCATATGTCGCACGAAAAACAGCTCATTACGTCCTAGTGTGGCGAAAACAAATTTTCTATAGAGTTGTTACTATTCACTTGATATTTGAATAACTTTTTTGCATGCTGTGCTTCATTAGTGTCACAAGGCCATTTCACACTGCACGTGGTTAGCGTGTGTGGATGTATGCTAGCTGTCTTTTAATAAATCGCTTTCCTGCTTATCAAATGAGATTGTTCATACTGCAGGACCACGTGTCACGCCAGCTATACTGGATACGTGTGGCTAGCGATGTTTACTTGCTAAGTTTGCACATTTATTCAGCTAATTTGAACGTTACAATAAAACTCATTGTAAAAACTGGTGCAATCTATATATAAATATATAGGCGGGCCGCTTAGCGCAGTATGTTGGGGCGTCGCAACTTCAGCTTGCTGTCCTTTAAGCGGTCGTGGGTTCGAATCCACCGTCAGGCCACCTCATTACCCACGCACAAGTCTCGGACTCATGTGGGCATCATCAGCAAAAAAATTGATTTGATTGTAAACGGCTACTGTCTGGTATATCTGCTTATACGCTCATCACTCATTGTAGTATGTGTTTCAGCGCAGCATGCACCAATAGCGTTCTCGATTTAATATTGTGAAAAAATTTCCTACATTATTCAAATACATGCAACGGGAATTCGTTAAATTGCTTCAATAACAAGTGTTAGTTATATTAGAGACTGATGATACAATGTAAATGTTTTACAAATATATAATTATTTAAATATATAATATATTGATAATTATTTCAGGACACCACTAGTTCTTCATCGTCTTCATTGACGTCGACGAGCTCTACGGAGACAACGACAAGCAGTGACGACTCATCATCGGGATCCAGCTCGACCAGTGGCGTCAAACGCAGAAAGGGCAAGGGCAAAAAACTGAAAAGAGATTCAACTTCCTCTGCTTCTGATATTGACAGAATATCGAGAAAGAAGACCAGGTACACCACTTAAACCTAATAAAGTTTAGCGAAATATCATTAGGGGTGTATTCTCCAAATGCATGAAGAAGATGAATTTTTGGCTATGGGGCTAGTTGAAAGATGAAATTTTTTATTAATAAATTAATATTTCTTAATGGAACTGTAATATTTTATAATTCATGTATCTTGAAATGACGCTCGTTTAATAGGTCTAATTATTTATAAATTAATATGTCTACAAAGGTGCTAATCTAAATGCTTTCTAGCAAATATCAATCGTCGAGTATTTGTGAAGAACATGTTTCACTAACATTAGTCTATATGTTTAAATTTGAGTGCTTTCAAAACTAGATAAACTCTCAAGGTTCTTTAAAGTCATTATAAAATTCTTGGATTTCTTGTTCCATAACGATCTGCGTTGTTAATATTGACTTTTATTTAAGTCACAATTAAAACTGACTGCAAATCGTTAAATTTACAATAAAAAGTAATTCTAAACGTTTTTTATAATTCTCCTGTACGTTCTATTTTAGTCTTGAAATTAATGAGCAAATTTGCTTTATTCTAACTTCGTCAAACTTTGACGTTCGTGCAACTGGTCATAAATCTTACAAATCTGGAAATAAATATTCTACGTGAGTTTCTCACGTGATATCGCCATTGAAGGATGGTGATAGACCTAATTGTGTGGAAGACTTAACGGGGACTTCTCCAACGATGTAGCAACATACTGGGGAGTGGTAAAGAAGAAGTTACTCTTGATAACATCACGCTAAGCAATAATAAACTATTTCAGTTCATATAAACGTTTTAAAAATGAATATGAACAGACTGAACTGGAAGCCTTTAAGAACCAAGCACGGTTTTACTCTTTTTATGTTTAATTTGATGAGTAAATCGATGAATAAATATCAGTGAAGTATTATGCGTAGTTGTACTAAAATATGGAATACATGAGCATTTTCTGGCAAGAACCGATAATGGCAGTAGGGTAAACTAGGAATACTGGCTCAGTTTTTCTTTAACCTTAAATTTAAGGTTAACCTAAACCAACTATCCAAACCTAATTTAACCTGAAATAGGTAAGTTTAAGTAGAATCAACGCAATCTATCCGATCTCGAAAATTCTCATGTTCACGGGAGCTAAAATTCACGAAAAAATTTGAACTTTTTAACCCCTGAAGGGAATTTCAATTTGAAGACGCCATCTGGTTCAGCCTTTCAAGGCACCTCAAATTCATGTATCAAATACAATTTTCCGATCACGATTGATTGAGGAAAAAATAATAGAATTTTTGGGCGTGGTCGCCTCGCTAAAAGCAGTGAGAGTTCTGGCTCAGTTTTTCTTTAACCTTAAATTTAAGGTTAACCTAAACGAATTCAATTAAACCTTATTCAACCTGAAATAGGTAAGTCAAAGTTGAATGAACGCAATCTATCCGATCTCGAAAATTCCCATTTTCACGGGAGTTAAAAATCACGAAATAATTTGAACTTTTCAACCGCTCAAGATAAATTGAATTGGACGGTGCCATCTTGTTCGGCTTTTAAAGGCACTCCAAATTCATGTATCGAACACCATTTTCCGATGATAATTAATTGGAAAATAAAGATTTTCCCACGCTCACACATTTTTTCCCACGCTCTTTCCAACCCAACTAGACATGTCAGCTCAACGAAACCTACCATTAATAATTGGGGAGAATAATAAAATTTTAATAGCATAATTTATTGAATCAAAAAAATAATTTTTGGGTCATTACACTAAAAGCAGTACCGATTCTGGCACAGTTTAACGATGGTTTTAACGGTGGTTATAACATAAATTTTAACGGTGGTTTTAATGGTGGTTATAGCGGAGATCTAACTCTAGTATAAAAAATGAATACAAGAGAAGGACTTGCTCAAGAATTACATGCAAATGTTAGACACAATTTTCCCACACGTCGTACAGAAATCAAAGGCATAACAGATCTGTACCAGGCCGATCTTGTTGATATGTCAAACTACAGTACCATCAATAGAAATTTCAAATTCATACTGACAGTAATAAATTGTTTTAGTAAATTCGCATTTGCAATACCATTGAAAAGTAAATCGGGTAATGATGTGGCAAACGCCCTCAAACCAATACTTGAACAGAATAAGATAAAGAATTTTCAAACTGATGCTGGTAAAGAGTTCTACAATGCTACTGTTCAAAAACTCTTTAAAATGTACAATATCAATCACTATAGTACTTTCAGTAATAAGAAGGCGGCAATCTGTGAACGTTTCAATAGGACCCTGAAAGAGCACATGTTTCGTGAATTCACTGTACAGGGAAATTATAAATGGTTGAACCTACTCCCAAAACTGCTAGACAAATACAATAACACTGTTCATCGAACCACTCACATGAAACCAAGTGAGGTGAATACTGAAAATGAAAAGTATGTACTGATGAATATTGATAAGGCGACCCTGCGTTCCTTCAAACTTAAAAAGCAAAAGTTTAAAATCGGTGATAAGGTTCGAATCACTCGTTACAAGCGAATATTTGATAAAGGATACCTACCAAACTATACTAATGAGATTTTCACTGTACACAATGTACTACCAAGCATTCCCCTCACCTATCACCTCAAAGATGATAACAATAAAATTATTAAGGGTGCATTCTATGAGTATGAAATGAAGAAAACCAAGTACCCAGATGTGTATCTTATTGAAAGAGTGCTAAAGAAGAAAGGTAATAAATTGTATGTGAAATGGTTGGGCTTTGATTCGAAATACAATTCATGGATTGATAATAATACATTAAAAAAAATGAAGCTAAAACAGCACAAATCAAAACTGCCACTGATTAACTTTGACAAGTATTTAAATAAAAAGCAACAAATAAGACACAGTGTGCTTCTACCAAATAGTGTAAGATGTATTGTGTGTGGGCCGTCCAATGTTGGAAAAACAAATACTGTTTTTAATTTATTATTTGCCAAGAATGTTGTCAAGTTTTCACATTTATATGTATTCACCAAATCTCACCAACAAGACAAGTATCAACTTCTCAAGGAAATTATGAGTCAAGTAGCCGAGGTTGGATTCAATCTGTACCAGCATAATGAAGAAATACCACACCCAAACGATGCACACCCCAATTCAGTTATGATTTTCGATGATATTTGTATGGAAAAACAACAGAATATTCGAGACTATTTCAGTATGGGTAGACACAAAAACATTGATAGTTTCTACATTTGTCAAACGTACTCTAGTATTCCTAAACAATTGATTAGAGACAACAGTAATTTCATTGTTATATTCAAACAGGATAATCGTAATCTACAGCACATATATCACGATCATGTATATCCAGATTTGAGTAGAGATGAATTCAGTAGAATGTGTGCTCAAGCATGGAATAATAATAATTTTCTAGTTATAAACAAAGATTGTGCACTGGATAATGGGAGATACAGGGTTGGGTTTGATAAATTTATCCTATTATAAAAATGATACTGAAAAAGGATCTAAAAGAATTGACAGCCATTAAGAATAATATAAAACAGCTGCGTGACTCTATACGTCGAAAACATCGAGAATTATCGTATGATGCAATTAGTGAAGAAGAAAATTTACAGAAACAATATAAACCCATTACCGAATCATTGAATCAATTTAAACAACAACAACAATTTGATGTTAAACAGGAAATGAAAGAGGAGGAGGATGAGGAAGAGGAGGGGGAGGTAGAGGAGGAAGAGGAAGACTACCCCATTCTAGACTCCACTAATTTAGACACAACAAACATTTTCGATTCTTCCAATGTTCCCAGTTTTTTAGACTCTTCCAATTTAGACACCTCCAATGTTCCCAGTAATTTAGAATCTTCTAATTTAGACACCTCCAATGTTCCCAGTAATTTAGATGAAAGTAGTAGAAGAGACAGTAGAGAGTCTAGTCGGAAATTTGCATCTAGAAATCGTATAGGTAAATACATTGATAATTTTATGAGAACAACAAAAGGTCAAAATCTGTATGGAGTTCACTTTAATCCCACAATCAATGAATGGCAAATTGGAAACAAAGTTATCAAGTTTGATGATAAAAAAAATCATTATTGATGGTAATAAATCATTCCCGCTTACACACGGTCTACTAGAGCTGCTATTCAAAGCAATTCCAGATACATTCATCTATAGGAAAGGTGATCTTGTCGACTATAAACGTATACTTGAACTAACTGGAGTTCATCTTGATGCATTGGGACGTGTGAAAAGAAATACCAGTTATAAATACACTCGCATAATTAAAGATTTATTTCCACCTAAACGTGTTAAAGGAGTTGAACAAAAACTGGGTAGTGGAATACATGATATGCAAATTGAAACCTCACCTAACAGCAACGTCTACACCTATTGGGATAATCCAAATGAATTGTGTGAAAGATTGGAATTGTTGATTAATTCAAAACTTGCCGGACACACCGGTCATGATTCAGAAATTGCATAAATAATTGAAGAATTACGTGAAATCGGTATCATTATAGGTGGTAATCTAGTATTATAAAAATGACTATTGATAAATTTGGACGACATTTGAATGCAAGTAGAAAGGCAAATATCAATGAAGAATTGAAACAGTTGGTGCAGAATTTAATTGATATCCTACAATTGATACCACTTGCGGCACACCACCTTCCAAGAGTTGATCTCAACAACATTGATCAGTGGCGAGCAATGACAGATCCAAACCTATTTGATCAGTATAGAAAATATTCAGAGGAAACTGAAAATCCATGGTTTTTTAGAGCATGGTTTGAGAGTAAATTTATCTACAAACATGAATTATAATAAAAACAAGCATGACTATTGATAAATTTGGTCGACATTTGAGTAGAAAAGAGACATTGGACTTGGAGAGAGAAGAGATGATAAACTTGTTTCAAAACGCCATTACTCTAGCACAACAAATAGATACAGTTAAAGATTTCTACTTACCAAACATTGATATTAGACAACAGTGGAAACACATGACAGATCCACAATTACTTACCAACTATAGAGAGGCTGTAAAGGATCTCTCCATCTATAATTCTTCATTTAAAAGATGGTATGAGAAAAATTATCTATATAAAAATGAATAGAAAAAATACTCCGAAAAAGAAGAGGTCAATGAAAAAGAAGTTGGGATCTGGTATATTGGGTTCCGTAATTAATAAAGCAATTGATTTACTGCCCATGGAGCTCCATATTCCCGGGTACGAATTCTGTGGACCCGCGACAAACCTGAAAAAACGATTAGCAAGAGGAGATAAAGGAATAAATAGATTAGATGAAGCATGTCGAGAGCATGATATAGCCTATAGTGACCCAACACAAAATCGAACGGAAGCTGATAGGAAACTTGCAGCACTCGCATGGGAAAGAGTAAAAGCGGCCGATGCTAGTCTTCCTGAACGAGCAGCAGCCTATCTAGTTACAAATCTTATGAATGCAAAAGTAAAATTTGGTGGAGGAGGAAAGAAACTCGGCAAAGGCGTCTATTTGAAACCGTACAAAGGTTGTGGTATAAAGAAGAAGAAGAAGAAGAAGGTAGAGAGTGCATTGAAAGCCATTTTAAAAAAAATCCCCATTATCAAATGTAGATATAGTAAAGTATGCAAAACAGCTTGACTTACCGTTACGTGGAATTTATATGAGAGATAAACTACCAAATACACCACTCAAACACCTAGAACTGGGTATAATCAATCTGGATAATGAAATTGGTGAGGGCACTCATTGGACGTGCTACTTCAAAAACGCTAATCTATGTGACTATTTTGATAGTTTTGGTAATCTAAGTCCACCACTTGAATTTATGAAATATATGCAGGGTGTAAGAGTTCGATACAACTACAAGAAATATCAGCAAATGGAGCACTCATGCGGACATCTGTGTCTATTGTGGCTGTATAAAAAATATAGTGATTATGTTTACGCTAACAGCAAACGAGAATCCATTGGTTAGTGAAATCTTCCCACCAGTTGAATTGGATAGCTTTGACTATGAAGTGGGTCTAGTAAACATGTACACATACAATACAATTCCAAATATTGAAACAAATGTAAATAATAAGTTTGTGTATGATGGGCGTGTGGTTGAAATACCAGAAGGATCATACGAATTGGAGGATATTCTAAATTATATTCGAAATAATCTTAAACTAACAAGCAGTCAACTGAGAATCAAGGCCAACAACAATACACTACAGTGTGAGCTGTATGCAGATAAAGATATTGATCTAACTATGAAGGACAGCATTGGTCCAATACTTGGATTTCAACATGAAAAATTACTAGCAAATAAATGGCATATATCAACAAAACCGGTTCATATAATGCGTGTAAATAGTATACGTGTAGAATGCAATATTGCACAGGGTTCATACAATAACGGTAGTGAAGGTCACTCAATTCATGAGTTTTACACAATTGTACCACCTGGCTATAAAATAATTGAATCACCCACAACTGTGGTGTACATGCCAATCAATACAAACACAATAAATCAAATTTGTATAAATATAATCGATCAGGACGGGAATGTGGTAAACTTTCGTGGAGAAACAATAACAGTACGCTTACATGTAAGAAAAAAACCAGTTAGTGTATAATTACATATATATAAAAAATATGCTAATATTTACAAAAAATCATCAATCACAACAGCATGATGCAACAGATAGGAAATTACTTACACCTAAAAATAGACAACTACTACAAAGATTAGGTTTTTTTGTATATAATAAAAATATAAACAATGAATCACCAAATTCCTCACGGTATGCAAATTGATTCAATATTCAATGTTGGTGAGAAAGTACAATTCGATGAGAGTATAACCCAATTCGAGTATCACACTCATACACCATATGCATCACAAACATACAAAAATAATGATGAAATTCGTATCAATGTAAATCAACAGGATGTCTACACTCTACCATGTAAAAGCTATCTTCTAATAGAGGGTAATATTAAAGTACAAAAAGCAGACAATACTGAAGTTGACTTTGTATTAGTGAACAATGGAATAGCCTATTTATTCGATGAGATTAGATATGAGGTGGGTGGGGTCGAAGTTGACCGCACACGTAACGTCGGTATGACAACAACAATGAAAAACCTCTTGTGCGAAACTCCACAAAATAAATGTATATGGGAGAATGCAGGATGGAATCGAGATGGATGGGCAAATAAAAAGAAATTCAGCTTTTGTATTCCACTGGAAATGTGGTTAGGCTTCATGGAAGACTATAGAAAAATTATTTTGAATGTAAAACAAGAATTGGTTCTGCTTCGATCTTCATCTGATTTAAATGCAATTCAAACCACCGCTGGTACTAAAATCGAAATTAATCTAACAAAAATACAATGGAAAGTACCCTACATACATGTTGCAGACACAATTCGTCTTAATCTACTGAAATTATCTCACAATGATAAACCAATTAGCCTTCCATTCAGATCTTGGCAATTACACGAGTATCCTACCCTACCAGAAAGCACAAGTCATCAGTGGACTGTTAAGACGGCATCACAAATGGATAAACCAAGATTTGTTGTACTAGGACTGCAAACTAATAGAAAGAATAGCCTTCGTAATGATATATCTCAATTTGATTTTTGTAATTTGAATAATGTTCGCTTATATTTGAATGCACAATACTTTCCCTATGATAATATTATGGGTAATAAACATACATTGTATCAGATGTTTGCCGCCTTTCAACACGCCTACTACAAACAAAGTGATTCGGGAACATCAATAGCATTTGATAAATTTGAAAAAACACCACTAATTGTGATAGACTGTTCTCGTCAAAGTGAACTTTTGAAATCGGGTGCATTAGATGTGAAACTTTCATTTGACACAACAGCAAATATCCCAGAAAATACATCTGCATACTGTCTCATTATATACGAAAATATCTATGAATATACACCATTGAGTGGAATTGTTAGAAAAGTAATGTAAACAAATAATATTAATAAAACAAAACATCAAAGTGGTATAGTAATTTAAAAGTATAATTAGAGTAATTTAAAAAGTATAAATAAAATAATAAAAAAAAATATATATATTTTTTTTTTACCTACATACACACATTAATCTAGGTATAGGTACATACACCTACACACCTACATAGGAAATACATTAATCTAGGTATAGGTACCCACACCTACACACCTACATACATTAATCTAGGTATAGGTACCTGCACCTACGCACCTACGCACCTACACACCTACGCAGGTACCTGCACCCAGGTTTACATAGATTGTATTTTTTAGATGAATTCTTCAATTTATCATTTCAATATAAACTAATTCGATAACAGTTACATGATATTTTTTTTTACACAGTAGTACAACAATGAAAAAAAAATAAATTAATACTTCAAATGGTTCGGAACCCACCTAAAACTCTAGATCTCAGACCTATTTAGGCAAAAAAAAAAAAACATTTTTATTTTATTTTAAAGTTTTTAAAAGATTTTCGGTTTTAAAGTTTTTCAGGTTTTAAAGTTTTTGTACTTTTCCTTGAGATGGCTGCTCACGAATTTTACGTTTTCTGATTGGAATATCTTTGTGGCCCCAAGCTAGAGTATCAATTCGGTTTGGTAGTATGAAACGTTTATCGTCATGAGGTTGAAGAGCTAGTTTTTCACGTTGAACAGTATAGACATGATGCAGTTTACTTTCAATTGCTGATGATGTTACATTTTTGTGTTTTACATCAAACAGACATTCTTTATAATCTTCAAATCTCAATTGATTTCTATTTGCACTCTTGGGAATTCCCTTTGCAACCTTCTTTTCTGAATCACCTATGCGAATTGCATACATTTTGGCTTGTAGTCCAACAAATCCAGAAATTATTTTTCCACCACACTCATCCTTAAATTTACCTAGTTGTTTTTTATGTTTTGTGCTGTAACATTGATGGTCTTTTGGATAATTAGATGTGTCAAATAAATCCAAATTTCTTTCAATATCTTTATAAATATCGTTTGTTTGAATCAGATACATAAAACTATCTGTATCAGACATTAGCAGTTCAACATTGGGATACATTTTTAGAATTTCATCATAATGGAATTTGTACATTATTGCTTTACTTGACTCAAGTATTGCCATACCCACATAAATGGGACGATTCAGATGAACCTCAAGCTTATTTAGACATACACCAGCAACATCATCGTTAAATCTGGACCAGTATTTCATTCTTGAATATGCAATCACTTTATCAAGTTGTTTTTCATCAGTTATAATCCTGAAATCGGTGTGATTCCTTACATTTTCCAACGTTTTTCCATAAATTGCATTAGAACATAGCTTGTAAAGATCTCTATCAAAATCATTATTTGAATTCTTTCTCAATTCGGTATTTAATGATATAAATTGCTCTAACCAGGCTGATTGATTGAATTGCATCACTCTGTGTATTTTTGTTAATTTCAAACCTAATCTCATGTAAAGTTTCAAATTTTTATAGTGTAGAATGTAATTTTTACGATTTTCAAAAGTTGTAATCAATTTCTCATATCGGCCTGATGGTGGTGTGGCTTTTACTGGTGCCAGGGGGTAATGATTGTGCGTATCATGCAGACTTTCTGGATATTCAAGATCGACTTCTAAAAAGTAGCCAACGTGTGATTCATCTGAAATTTTTGTAACATCGAAATTTTGAATTTGCTCATTAGATAGCCACTTGAATCCAGAGTGTGGTAGTGATTCACTCATGCTTGTACCATATAAATTATTTGCATCTAAGTAGATTATAAATGTGGTTTTGGAATTTTTATCATATGTAGATAAATATTGGTTGTTGGCTTTTGCATATCGTTTGGGGATTACACTTAAACCCCCGCAAATACCGGACTCTACAAACAGGTGCATATCTGGATCACTTAAAAGTTCAAGTTCAATACCAGTCATTTTCAACATTGCATTCCATGAATAGTGTGGTAGCGAATAAAAGTGGGATGGATCAAGACTGTAGGTTTTCTGGAATGTTGATCTGAAAGATTGAAATATATCGGCGAGTAAGAGTATATCAGTGGTTAGATAGAGATCGTGAAATTGACCAAGATTTTTCAAGTTGAACGCATTCCAAACGGTTATAGCATTTTGATAGTCAGTCTCACTTACATCTGAATCGGTTAGTTTGTTGTAGAACTTTTCCCGGGAAGGTAATTGTGTTTCTTCGAATTTCTCAAAACAATCCATATATTCGTATGGGTATATTTGTTTTTTCAAGAGTAAATTTGTATTATTTGGAAAATGTGCTGAAATCAGTTGGAAAGCATTTGATAACATATTTTCTGCTAATTTTGAAAGAGATGAATTCAGAAATTGTAGTGAATCGATAAATCTTAGAGTGTTATTTAGTGTTATTGAAATTATTTTTTCACTTGTCCTAGCTAAGCAACTTATTCTCTTTTTATATTTATTGAGTGATTGAACAATGAAGTGTGAGTCGTAACCGGTGAAATTGTGGAATATTACAGGAATGAACTCTACTTGTTTTGCATTAAGATTACATGATTGATGAGCAGCTCCAATAAACTTTCCAGTTGAATGCGAGTGGTGTCGCACACGATCAAACAATAGGCTCTTATTACACAGGCAACACACGTCTACCATTTTAAATTTGTTTTCTTCTTCTACTGTAATCTGCATTGGCACTTGTATTTTCAATCGCTTTTTCAATTCATTTCCATGCTTATCTAATTCATCTAGAAACTTTTCTATTAAATTTGATGATTCAGACAGGTTGGATGCTCTAACTATCCTTGGTCCATAATGAATTAATCCACTTTCATTTACTATTACATATCCATAACCACATGGTATATGTTTTTCATCTTTAATTAAACATTCAAAGTCAGCATATATCGTGAAGGGTGTGGGTAGGGTGTAGGAGAAATTTGTGAACTTTAAAACGGTGTTTTGTTGTGGAATTTTAATGCGTTGTGTTTTGTGTGAGCACAATTCAATATGTTTTTCTAAACTACGTTTTGCATTTGTATAAGTGAATCTTTGAAAACAATGGGGGCAAATTTCTTCTTTATCATGACTTTTTGTTAGATGTGATAGTAGTCTGGATAGATTTTTAACAAGGGTGTAGTGTTTTTGTTCTTCTTTGTTAGATAACAACAACAGTGTGATTGTATGCTCTCTCTTTCTGTGTTGGGATGCAAAGACTGGATAGAACATATCTTTCTCTTCTTCATATGCAATAACATTAACAGCTATTGTTGTGTTTTGGTTCTCAAATTTAGGTATGTCTTTCAATTTTAGTGGGAAGCATAAATTTTCAATATTAATTTTATCTTTTATTTTTTTAAGTGCAGATACTCGATAATTATTGTTATTGGTGTTGAAATAGGAGAGGATGGACCAGACAAAGCAGAGATCATCTTCATTTTTCACATTTATAACAGCTTTTCTATTTATAATTTTAACTGGAGTAGGAATGTATGAGCCAGAACCACTTATTGGTCTGTATCTAACCATATTGAAATTGAATTGTTTGAATATGTCTATAGTCCAACCACTCCCTAACTTTATGAATTTATCTAACCCTTCCATAATTTTTCCCTCTGCCTCCTGCCATTGTATGTTGAATTTATCAAGATTCTCATGGACTGAGATTATAGACCTCGATTGCCCATGGAATGTTGGTTCAACATACAACTCTTTATCAGCAGAAATCTTTTTCAATTTAACTGTTAAACTCACATACCATTTAATATTATAATGAAATTTTTCAGAATTTTCAAGTATTATATCAATTATATGAGGTTTAAGGTTTTCAAACAATATTTTTACATCAATTGTGTTGAATGAGTTCCATATGAAAAAGAGACAGTTTTTGTTGATGCTGTGTTGGCAGATTGGTGATGAGTAGGTGGATGAAATTATTCTATCCATTTTTATATATACCGAATTTTTCATGGTGTTGCTCGAGTCTGTTGTCCTGTTCCTACTGTCCATTGTCCCACTGTCCATTGTCCCACTGTCCATTGTCCTGGTGATACTCAAGTCCATAGGTGTTGTCTGGTAGTTGGTGTTGTTGTAATTGCTGGTGATACTCAAGTCCATAGGTGTTGTCTGGTAGTTGGTGTTGTTGTAATTGCTGGTGATACTCAAGTCCATAGGTGTTGTCTGGTAGTTGGTGTTGTTGTAATTGCTGGTGTTTGGGACCCTATCTGAAAATAGGTAGCGACTAGTCTCCGTGGATGAGCCAGAAATCTCTGGTGGGAGTATAGCTCGTTGACTATTTTCAGCCTGAACTAACATAACTCCTTCGATCCAAAGGAGTGAAAATTTTCTGCCTGTGCACCTCTATTTATACCCAAAAACTGGGGTGGAAATTGGAGGGGAAAATGGGAGGGGGAAATTGGAGGGGGAAATGGGAGGGGGAAAAATTAAATTTAATTTAAAAGGGAAAAAAATAGAAAAAAAAAATTAGAAAAAAAAACGAACTGAAAAATATTATGTGGTTGCTTTGGTAAACTACTATTGATAGTGTGAAAAAAAAACTTGAATTGAAAAAAAAAAAAATATTATGTGGTTGCTATGGTAAACTATTATTTATAGTGTAGAAGAAAAAAAAAATTTAAAAAAAATCGAACTGAAAAAAAAAAATATTATGTGGTAAACTATTATTTATAGTGTAGAAGAAAAAAAAAATTAAAAAAAAAAAATTAAAAAAAAAAAAACGAACTGAAAAAAAAATATTATGTGGTTGCTATGGTAAACTATTATTTATAGTGTAGAAGAAAAAAAAAAAAAAATAAAAAAAAAAAATAAATAAAATAAAAAAAAATATAGTGTATATCAACCCACCCACCCTCGCCTGTTTATTAGAGGTCTTCACAGTACAGGCGGTCTATGAAGACTGAATAAAAAATGTATTTGCTGGCCTATATATATAGTGTCTGACTTTTTTTTAAATTTTTTTTTTTAATTTTTTTTTTCCAATAACCATCATCGGAAATTAGTGTATGATACATGAATTTGCATTGCCTTGATGAGCTGAATAAGATGATGTCATTCAATCCATTCTATCTTGAACGGTTCAAAAGTTGATATTTTTCCGGGAACGATAGTTCCCACAGGAACGGAAATTTTCGGGAGCTGATAGTTTATTTTAAATCAGCTTGGGGTTATCTCTGTTTATGATTAGGTCTCACCTCTTCATATAGTGTTGGTTTTCAATGTTTTAGTGTTTTCTTTAGTTTACGTTTCAGTGGAGGTTTGTATCATATTTGATACAAAACTCCTAGAACTGTATCATATTTGATACAAAACTCCTAGAACTGTATCATAGATATGAAACTCGTAGAAATGTATCAAAATTTAGGATTTAAGTTCATACAGTGGTATTAGCTTCCATGAGAATGAAAATTTTCGTCTTGGGGGTCTAGTTGGGTTGGAAAGAGCGTGGGAAAAAATGTGTGAGCGTGGGAAAATCTTTATTTTCCAATTAATTATCATCGGAAAATGGTGTTCGATACATGAATTTGGAGTGCCTTTAAAAGCCGAACAAGATGGCACCGTCCAATTCAATTTATCTTGAGCGGTTGAAAAGTTCAAATTATTTCGTGATTTTTAACTCCCGTGAAAATGGGAATTTTCGAGATCGGATAGATTGCGTTCATTCAACTTTGACTTACCTATTTCAGGTTGAATAAGGTTTAATTGAATTCGTTTAGGTTAACCTTAAATTTAAGGTTAAAGAAAAACTGAGCCAGAACTCTCACTGCTTTTAGCGAGGCGACCACGCCCAAAAATTCTATTATTTTTTCCTCAATCAATCGTGATCGGAAAATTGTATTTGATACATGAATTTGAGGTGCCTTGAAAGGCTGAACCAGATGGCGTCTTCAAATTGAAATTCCCTTCAGGGGTTAAAAAGTTCAAATTTTTTCGTGAATTTTAGCTCCCGTGAACATGAGAATTTTCGAGATCGGATAGATTGCGTTGATTCTACTTAAACTTACCTATTTCAGGTTAAATTAGGTTTGGATAGTTGGTTTAGGTTAACCTTAAATTTAAGGTTAAAGAAAAACTGAGCCAGTATTCCTAGTTTACCCTACTAATGGCTATTACTAGCCGATTTTGTTCTATTGTTGATGGTGCCCACATGAGTCCGAGACTTGTGCTTGGGTGATGAGGTGAATGATTACACATAGATGCCAGACGGAGGAACGGGATTCGAACCCACTACCGCTTAAACGACAGCAAGCTGAAGTTGCAACGCCGCATCCAACTACGCTAAGCGGCCCGCCATTTCTAACTAATAAGAAATAATTAAGACTACAATTCTTTTTTGGAGGATGAAGCCCACATAGGTGTGAGACCTGTGCGTGGGTAATGAGTTGGATGATGGTGATTGATGAGTTGAACCTACAGTTTTAAGGTGGGTTCCGAACCACCGGGAAGTGATTTTACAGCAGAGAACAGTGTCTTTTTTTGCTGGCCAATCTAATCGGTCACCGTTCCAAACAGGACCCACGAGAACGCAGCTTATCTCTATCTGATTAAGCAGATACCTGCTACGGCTCGCAGCTATCACTATTGAACATTATCATAGCTTACATTATCATGAGCATTTTGTGATATGATAATGACTATTGTTTAGTTATAATCAACTAATACAGAACTATTATCGCTATTGAGCACTATCGTTCTTACTTTTTTGAATTTACAGAGATGGAAAGAAAGCGTCCACACTGAAAAAGCTGAGTGGCTCGAGGAGGAGTGGTGATTCGAAGAAGGGCTCCACTCCTCCGATTAAAGTCAGACGTAAAGCGTCTTTGAGTCGCGCCCGCAAAAAGTCCGCGTCGCCAGCCAATCAGAGATCGTCGAGCACTCTCCGCAGACACCCCGCCACTCCTCCACCCCCACCACCTCCTGGACTCGGCTTTGGCAGTAAAACAGCAAAAGGCTCATCAAAAACTGGTACGTTAAACTCTAAAAGTCAATATATTTAAGACAGTCCTACAATGCTGGGAATAAATTCATAATTTATGACAATTTAAGAAAACGACAGGAAAATGCCCAAATCAGTGTTTACTATAAAAGTTATTGACAATTTCACTCAATCATTTACAATCATTTCCAACATAGGAACCACAGCCACGACACAAGGAATAGAAACCTTCTTCTAACTAGCGTTGCTAGGAAAGCACTATATCAGAGACCCTTCAACCACCTAGCACCAAAATTTCACAATTTGCTTCCCGTAAATATCAAGGACATAACATACCCAAGAAAGTTCAAATCACTGGTTCAAAAATTGATAATAAATACAGGAAGACATCGCATAGAGAACATTATTTCAAATAATATGTGAGCTCACTTACCCAAGATATTATTAGGGACTTACATCACCAGCAATGGCAAGGTCACTCAGGCCAAGCACTTGGCAAAAGGCTGCTAGCAGACACAAGCTCCTACTTCACCAACTGGCTGGTGAGGCTGGGTAGAGGTCAGGTTAAGCAGCTGATTGCTCTGATAACTGGACATGGCCACTTCAGGAAACATCTCCACACAATTGGACTCAGAAATGAAAGTCAGATGTGTAGGCTTTGCAATCAGTCTGAAGAGACTGCCAAGCATATCATACTGGATTTCGAGAGACTCGGGGCAAGGAGAATGGCTCTGTTTGGCTTTAAGCAACCAGGTGATGAATGGGACGTTAGCATAGGGAAGAAACTCCTGGATCTTGTAAAGGGCACAGGTATTGGTTTGCCTAACTAACGTACTAGGGACACACAATAAGCTTCGGTTGACGTGTGAGGATCTTTGAATCTTCTGGATCTTTGAATCCGTCCCTTCATAACAATAACAATAACAATACCCAAGATATTTGCACTCTCACCCAAATTTTGCTCACACCTACTCTAGTACATGGGTTACCATAGTTGAGTAGGTTGATTTCCATATACTTCTTACTCTTTCTAGATATCTGTGTAGTTTTTTTAGTTTTGTAGTTAATATTTTATACGCATGTAATTCTTGGTTACTTTAAGTTTTTGAAGGAAGGAAATGAAATTTTTGAAGGAATTAAGTAATTAATATTTGTTTAATTAATTATATGTATTGCATACAATACAAATAAATATAGAAGTAAATGGATGCAATATGGTAAGAAGAAGATGAAGAAGAAAAAGAAAGTACAGAGTTTTAAAATAGATAATAGATGCGGTAAGACCTATGATGAATAGATAATGAATAAACTTTATCAGGTAATAAGAAAACCACTTATAAACTAAGTAATACCACTTTCAAATCATAGGGAAGTGATAGCCGAGTCCCGTAGCAGATATCTGTTCAATGAGAGATGAGCTACGAAACTCCTGGGCGCTCTTTGTAAGGGTGACCGATTGGATTGGCCAGCAAAAAAGACTTCTCTGCTGTAAAATCACCCCGGTGGTTCGGAACCCACCTAAAACTGTAGGTCCAACTCATCAATCACCACCATCCAATTCATTACCCACGCTCAGGTCTCAGACCGATGTGGGCTTTATCCTCCGACTTCAAGAAGTTTTGTCGAGTGCAAGTAGAAATCAAAGTCTCTTGAAAATGGAAAGAAATCTTAACATTGCCTTACTTAATTAGTAGTCTGTCTTCTACAGACTCTATTAGTAGTCTGTATGTGTGTTGCCTAAGTGGTATGTTTGCATCAACTTATTTTCTGTAAAGTGCAAAAATAACGTCAATTATCCATCTGTCTGTTGGAGGCAGAATAAAACCTTCCATTTTCGACGTTTTAGGTTCAAGCTCTCGTCATGCTGCGTCACCAAGGTCTGTAAGTAGGAGATCGGTGTCAGTTGAGAGAAAAGAAAAGCATAACAGAAGTCTTTCGCCAAGAGGAAGCAACCGAGACAGAGATCGAGAAAGAGAGAGGGGCCGATCCAGGAGTCCGAAATTGAAGAATAGAGACCGGTCACCTGGTCTGCGAAGATCAGGCGATTCATCCAGGTCTCGTCGAAAGGATTCTCCTGATTCTAAATTGCGTGACAAGAGACTTGCGAGAAAAACTTCGCCCAAACGGGATAGGTTTGTGACCCATTCTTATGTTGTTTTTAAATTGGATTATCTGTGAAACGCTATAATGTTATCTACTTTTAGTTTTACCACTTTCCAGCTACAGTATCTAGTTGAACAGAATGCATGTGAAGGTATAGAATTGAAGATCACAAAAAATAATACAACACCTGGAACATTTTCTTTCTCCCTTCATCAGCTGCAACGTTGGTACAGTGCATGAAAGTCATGGACTCCGTCCTTTCTTACCGCCCACTGCTCATACTAGTCTACGTGGCAGTAACAACCTTAAGGAAAATTGTTTTTTTATAACATAAAGTTTCACAATTATTCATTTATATCAATTATCAATAATTATTGTGATATCAGCCAATGCAGTTGAACAACTGCTTTTATGACATGGAAATTAAAATACTGTATATCGGTGTTTAATGATATCAGTTGGACTTGAAGATTAAGGGCAAAATGATTGAACAACATGTTCTGAAGTGAATTTCTACAAGTTCATTCAATTTGACATGGGAATACTGACATCTGTTAAATTAAAAAAAAAATGTGTTTTAAGGTTGTTTTATGTAGTGTTAATGTAATGTTTTACTGGAGATATAACAAAATAATTCTTGAATCAATTATTAAAGTTGACAGCATTAAAGTAATCAACATTTATTTCATTCACAAATTCATTGGGTATATTGTAACATACAAGCCACTTTTCAATGTGTACAATGTATTCTGCCTCTGGTTCTCCAAAATTTATGGAAATTAAACTTAAGAAAAATAATTTAAATTTTTTTAGACCTTACCGGAAAATAAACAGACGTATTTATTATTGTTTACTATTGACTTTTTAAAATTAATAAATTGTCTGTCTATCGCTTGTTTCGCCGTATAAATGTATTGTAAAAATACTGAACCATGAGTCTACCAGTTTGCTGTCAGATTATGCATTCGAATAAACGTATTATTAGTTGTTAGATGAATTCTTATTAATTTTATCACTTGAAGTTGTGTTTATTTTTCCAGAATTGATGACAGAAAGAAAGAAGACGATCGTTCAAGAAGTGGCAAAGATGAGAGGCGTTTTGATAGGAAGCCAATTCCAGACAGGAGTTCTGCTGGCGACAGAGAAAAAAGTAAATTTTCACTCATAGCAACTGTAATAATTAATGTTAATGTTAACGTAATATTATGTCATTGTTTCTAGTTCATAATCTTGTTCAAGTCTATATCTGTAAATACTACCAACATGACTTTATTGTTATAGTAAAAAGCTAGGCTGTCTTTAAAATACCAAACCCAAACGATATGAATACTGTAAAGCTGTGTTTACAATTATTTGAGGTGAAGGATGTAAATTTACCTCTTTCCTAGTCCAGCGTGGCTGGGCTTGAGTTTGCTCGTGTGAGAAGGTATCCACGTTTCAATTTGTCTTGTGTGGGAGTAGAGCTGCCTAATATATAATTTAGCGATTGTTCTTTAATCCCTCTAATTGGGCCCAATTTAATTCTGAGGGTTAATAATAATAAATGGAAAGAAGTCACCTGGCTGGTATTTTCGCGGTGGTCCGATGAACTTTTATAGGCCCAAATCCTCTGTTGAATTTCGCTTCTTTTAGACATCAATTCTTTGGCTGCACTTTTGATTTAAAACACTTCGAAGATAAACTTATAATTTTTTGGAACGTTGAACAAAGAAATTAGCAAAAACACATTCAGCCCGCAGCACAGTCTGGGATCAAGTCACACCATTCCTTTTTTCAGAGCACATTGCCTACCCAAGATAACTGATTATATGTTCACTTCCTTCCGTGGAATGTTCTAGAAGGTTTTTCAAGTTTCTGTAATTTTATAAATTGTTGCAAAAAGTGGTCACAAATAACTAAATTATTGTTCCTGAATTAAATTTATCAGTTCTCATACCGGCATAAATGGTATACAGTTGATAGTATGAGGTGTATGCACTGTCTTATTTTAATTTATTAAATTTGATACAATATTTTCTGATACAAGTTAATTTTTCAGTTGTTACAATATTAATGTTTTGGATGGTTTATATTACTGATACTATTGAATATTATTCGTTGAGTTTGTTTGCTGAAGACACTGACTGATAACATGTTAAATTTGGCGTTTGAAAAGGTAAACAAAAAAAAACTAACCTATTGAACTTTTAAAACTGACAGGTAGGCTTTGATTTGAATTTCTAAATTATTAATTACTGATAAAAAATGAATGAGAATATGGTTCTAATAAATCTGGTTGAATTTGATAATGACTGGAAATCTGGTAAGTGACTGTACTGAGATGAATATATTTTTTCTTTAATCTTTCTTAGCTGGTGTACTTTCTTAATTTTTTATGGCTTTATTAGTCGGATAATAGGTGCAGCATCACAATACATAGCAGCTTTACATATTTCATTTTTAAAAATTGTTTGGGAAAGATGAACTAAATAGTATGATGCATTATAGAGTTTTTATAAACTCTATTGTGGCACGATCTATTTAAAAATGAATACGTTCTTGAATTGTATAAAGTCTGTTATTAGATTTCAAAAAATAACTGTGGCACAGTAATATTTTTTAGACATTCCCTAACCGACAATCAAGAATAACTGGTGGGAAAAGTACTGCTGGGTATTTCCGGATGGCATTAATTACTGTTGAGGCTGATTATTATTACAGTGTAAGTAGTATGTCATGCTGCTGCTGTTGGTGAAAGAGTATGTAACATTCACTTTGCTTTATTTGGTGCAATACGTCCATTGCTTTTTCATCTAATAATTAATGAATTTCCATTTTTTTTTTCTAAAAGTTTGCAGATTAATTTAATACTTTACTACAAAGTCTCTTAAAGTCTAAATTGTATGTTGTAAGCTGTATTGTGTAATTTGTGTTTTTCAGGAGAGCATGCTGATTCTGATAGAAACAGAGATAAAGCTAGAGAAATTGCGCGTGAAAAAGAGAGAATTGAAGCTTTAGAAAGATGTAGGGAAAGACAGAGGGAAAGGGAGCAGATGGCAAAGGAAAAGGATAAGCAAAGAGATAGGGTTAGAGATGATAGGGATAAAGATGTTGGCAAGAGTAAGGATTACGATCGCGATGTTCCACTCCACAATCTTCAGGGCGAGAGAAAGGGACAAACTGTTGATAGGGACAGGCTGATTAAAGAGAGGAAGGACAGGGAAAAGGATCGTTTGGATAAGGAGCGTGAAAGAGAAAGGCCGTATGATCGTGGCTTGGATAAGAGTATCGAAAAACCAAGATTGGGTCCTGACAGAATTCAGGACAGAGATCGAAACATTGATAAGATTGAAAGAGAGAGACCCATTGACAAAGACAGACGAGGTCTAGAAAGGGAGAGAGGGAATGAAAGGGATATGTTGGATAGGAATCGAAGTGATAAACCGCCTGAGAGTGACAGGGAAAGAGAAAGGGGATTCGATCGTGGTCCGGAGAGAGATCGAATGGCTGCAGTGGAGCGTGGCTTCGACAGAGACAAAGAAAGAGTAAAAATGCTTCCAGAGCAGAGACCCCGAGAACGTGAGAGACCAGAATTCGAGAGGGATCGTCCTCATGAGAAGGAAAGGCAGTTTGAACGTGGAAACGACCATGAGAGGAGTTATGAAAGGTCATTGGAAGGAGACAGATCCATGGAAAAGGACAGAAATGTCGTTAGAGATCGCGGAATTGAAAGAATTATGGAAAGAGATAGGGGAAGTATGGATAGGGGAAGAGGGGGCTCCGATAGTGAACGTAGGGAAAGGGAGCGTTTTGAACGAGATCCTAGGTATGATCAGCGAAGACCCATTCCCAACGAAGATAAAGGCTATGAGAGTCCTTTTGATGGAGCAGGTCGTCGAGGTAAGGACTACCAAGCATATTTTGAACCAATATGTACATAGATTATTTATAAATTTTCCCGTTTCATTTGTATTTTTGTCTTCATTGTCTTTATTATTTTTCTTTAATAGCTATCATTAAGTATTTTATCAATAATTATTCTGTTTATTTTCAATTTAGCTTCACTTATTCGCTAAGTTATCTGTAAATAACTACTCAATAGTATAAATCCTTGAGTAAATGAGCTTTTATTTCTCTAAAATATATTTTTCCTACAGTGACCCGAAAAAATGCCTATTTTTGCACTAACTGAAGCACGCAAAATAGTCTATTCCTGCACCAGTGCGGGAAAGTAAATTGCAGTGCGGGAATGTACTTTTCCGCACTCCAAATTTGCAACCTAACAACACAAAATAGTGAGCATGTAATACGCAGGTTCCCTATTCTGCATTCAAAAATAGGTTGGCTACTCTGCTTCAGCTGTGAATAGTTGTTGTAGTTGTTGTTGATGAAATCGATTTGATTCGAAGATAGGTTATGTGAGGAATTTTCAGGTTATGTATGCCCTGTTTTGTTCTGTTTGAATTACTTTATACATTACTGTAGGAAAAATTTAATGTGTAATACGAGTGCAATGTATTGTTTCTGCACTCGAGAAACTTTTTTCACTCGCCTTTGGCTCGTGAAAAAAACTGTTTCTCTCGATGCAGAAAAACGCAAATAGTTACACAAATAGCTTATTTCCTACAACTGCTCGTAAAGTAGTTCTTTACGTACTGAAAACTAATTGTAAAATACCTCTTTACTGCTCCGCAAGCGGTAAAGTACTTTACGCTCGCCAGCTGTTTTCTTTACGCTTCTGTTTTGATTTTGATATCTTCCCATTGGTGGATCACAGAATCCATGAAATTCACATAACCTCAACAATGGCGAACGCTAACCAAATCCGCGCACGGTCTGTGATGTTACAACTACAAGCTTTTTTTGTGTTGGAATCCAGAACTGCAGTTGTAGGACAAATATTGTATGTAATTCGCGCGTGAAGCTTCTTTATCGCTCTCGCAAAATTACTGCGCTCCGCTATGCGTCGCGCAGTAAATGTTTTGGCTCGAGCGATAAAGTCGCGCTTCACGCTCTTAATACATAAATAACTAATTAAAGTCACTGATTTTTATATACAGTATTTTGTACCAACCATTTGTTTAATTTTATATTTTATTTCGTTTGTGTATTATTTATCTTAATCTCTTTCTATTCCTGTATGATTTTTCTTCAACATTTTATCATAAATTTTCCAAATTTGTATGTTTCATTTGATATTTTGTTTCGTTTGTGTATTATTTACATTCATTTCTTTCTATTCCTGTATTATTTTTCTTCAACATTTTATTATAAATTTTCCAAATTCTACTGTTCTTACATGCCTGGGTAATTTCTAGCTAACTTCACTTGATTCGAAGTTTTCCGAAGCCGACTAATGAATAGTATAAATCTTGCTATAAGCGTAAGGTTTTCGCTGAAATATCTTTTAAACTCAATGAATTTTATTTATTCTTCGTTTACACAGCATCTCAAAATCCTCAATGCTTCCCATTGACATCTTTATGTTTTAGCTATTGCCAAAATGTGTTAAAAATGTATGGCAAGTTAATATAAAAGCCAACTTGTTGATATTTTTCATCTATAAAATCTATAGCAAGATAATATTGAAGCTAAGTGTTGACATTTTTATCTTGTGTCTTATCTTTATTTGCATTTTTTAATGAATCTTCTGCTAGCTTATTTTCATTTGATCTTGTATAGATCATATCAAATATCCATATAAGAGTTGCAAGGTCAAAGATGTTGAATATTATCAACTCCTAATCATTCAATTTCACCATAGAAAAAAATGGGGATCTTCCAATGGCAGTTTACTCAACGTATTTGATTGAAACTATTTTTTGTAGAGCGAGGTGGCAGATATTCAAATGAAGGCGTTTGCGATCGTGGTAACTACAGTCCTCCCAGAGAAGATCCAAGAAATATGCGAATGCAACCACAGTTCGGCGATGACAGAAGGTATAAAAACCAGAAATCCTTGTTTTAGATAATATCTCCAAACATAAACTTTATATTTATTACTTTTTATTTTATGAAATTCGCTGTTATCAGCAGATAACAATATTTCAATAGATGATTTATTGTTTGAGGCTTGTGTTTGCTAATTTTTATAAATAAGTATTATAAAATGATCTATCTACATAAACAAATTACTTTAAAAAAGTTGATTTCATATCAGGAATTTCATAAATCCAATGTTTGTTCTCTGTCAATGGGAAAATTTTCTTGTGTGCGACATTTACTGAAAAAGTTGTGTAATGTAAAGAATAAAACTTATCAAGAACATCATTTTACAAACTTCCAGGTTTTGATATTTGATTAATGTTCAAAAAATTAGTAATGTAAAGAAGTTGAAAACAATAAAAAATTTAAAAATTGATTGATTAGCTTTTTTGATGTAGGGCACTCTTCAAACTTCAACATATGTTTCGGTTGAACTTCAAGATATGGTTTAAAGAGCGGAACTCTATATATCAATACTAGTAATATTAATGTTGTAATATCAATTTAAAAAAGTTGAGCCGTGCATTAGTCGTTTGTACTCTTTCTTTTATGTAAGTAATCAAGTGAATCCATAAAGCCATTTTAAAAATATTCAATAATACCATGTCTACACGTAATTCTTACCTGGAGCCAACAGATTGGTTGGCAGGGATGATAGTTATTCCAATGAGTTGGAACGCTAATATCAAACATATTCAGACAGGTACAGTGACTGGCTGACTTAGGCAAGGGTCCATAGAACCTGCAGAATAAAGGTTTGTAGATAGCTACTACAAAAAGTGTATAATGTCATGCTCTTACACATCCCTGTATATGTTGATAGGAATAAAAAGCAAAAAACCTTCCATCTGGATACTTTATTTTTAAATCTTTGAATTGACTTGATTATTTAATTCCAGACGGCGTGATCCTGGGATGAGAAATTGGGATTATGATGAAGGAGCTAAATCAAGAGACTGGGATTATCCAGATAACAGGAGAGATTGGGACTCACGAAATCGGTAAGATCATTTCTCTTGTTCAGTCTCTTTTACGTACATTGATGTAATCGATCAATCTCCACTAAAATTACCATGATCACATTATTTTAGAACTATTTTTAGTGATTTACACTGTGTTTTCTGTATTATGACTTTCTATCATTCCTTGAAGATATTTCTATGTTTTTTCCAAAGAGCTCATTTTGGCCATATTTGATATTTATTTTGTTATTGTAATACCTGCTTGATAATTTCTTATAAATGTATTATTAAAATTTGATTTAGTTCTATTTGTACCATAATTTATCAATTCAAACTTCCATGCATTGTTTGTATGTACTTCTTTAGTACCTACAAAGTACCTACTAGTATATACTTCTTTATTACCTTTTTATATATATATACAAAGATAACAAAAAGATTCATCGGTTATTTCATTCATTATTTAAAGATTCATTGTTTTCCTAGCTCATGATATTTCTTGTAAAGTAATTTAAATTTACTTGAATATCATTACGATTTGAATCTATTCTGTTACAGTATGAGACGTCCTCCTCACCCTAATGAGCCTGTAGAAGAGTGCGAAGAAAATATTCAAGAAAAAGAGCCTATCGAGCAAGGTAGCTAGAATCTAATTGGTTCCTTAAATTACCCTCCATCACAATAAACTACGTATTTCCAAATTCCCCAGACAGTTACCAGAAATCTGAGTGTTACATTTCTTTCTTTTATGCCAAAATAAGCATAAAAATCTGAAATTGAAACAAGTAAATTTTCAAGAAATTGATAGCAGCTTTAAAATTTTGTTGCAATTATCATCTTTTACTGAAATCGATTCATTAGTTTCGCTATTAAATTAGGCCTAGTTCATTGAAATGTTGTTCATTTCAATGGAAATAAACGCATTATACTAATTATAACTAATATATTTATTGGACTCAAATAATGTATTATTTGTTATTCTAATTATTAACATCAATTTGACTGCATAGTCGTGAATAATACTCTGAAATTTCTAGTGAAACGTACAGTTCTTCATGGACACCAAATCCAAGTTATTATTTGTATTATACCATTCAAGTTCTTGGTATCTTGATAATTATGAATAATGATCTTGAAACAATCAATGAGTGACTAAATGATTGGCCATTGTCTATTATTGAAATACTGTGCATTTCAGCTATTCCTCCTTCCGTTGATATTTCCATGAAAAGAGCAAGAGAAGAAACTGACGGATTGGGACCGGAGGTGAAGAAGATTCGCACAGAGGAAGCTCCTCCTCCAGCCATCTTGGAAGAAGATCTCAGTGACATAAGTGACGATCCCGATGAAATACTCAACAGAGATGATATTGTATGTACCGTACTCCTATTTCACATAACAGTTTACATGCTTTCTTACCCACTGTTATCCTGAACTTTGTATCATTTCAATATGCTGTTGCTACTCCCTTCTTCAAAGCTTCAAATTCTTCTAAAAGATTTTATTTGAAGAAAAATTGCGTTTAATAATCAAGGCATCATATTGAATCCTGCACATGCGAATAGAATTGATGAATTACTACTTTCTTTTAATTAATTTTATTTGTTCTTTTACTACTAATGAATTTTATTATACTTTCTTTTATTTGTTCTCTTCAAGTACTTGTGTGTTGAAGCTCATACATCTGCTTTATATCCGCTTTATTCGGCTTCATTTAACTGAAACTAGGTATTTTTTAGTTGCTGGTTTAGTTCCCTCTTTACGTTAAATGTATTTAAAGTGTGATATTTTCTATAATTATGTATTTAATAACATGATGTATTTTTACAGGAAGTAACAGGTACAGAGCCTGAAGCTGAAATCGATGAAATGGATTCAAAGTCTGCGCATATATCACCATTAACTCAGTCCAGTGTTCCCCAGGCTACAGTATCGACTGCTAATAACTCAACTCTTAATGACTCATTAGAACAAAGGTAGTTATTAAAAAAAGTTCAAGACAACACTTGTACTCCATACTTCTTGTTTGCTTGTTGAATTTTAGTTGCTTTCATAAAACCAAGTAATATTGAATTGCAGTATTTTTTCATAATAATTACTGATTGAAAGGTAGTATCAAATATATTGTGTAAAATATAACTAATTTGCTGAAACTGTGAAAACCAATCAAACTTTATAGTATTTTATATTCACTTAAGAATAAAATTGTGGAATTATTTTACATTATTTTAAATCAATTTTGCAGATTTATTGCAAATTTATAAGTAACGTTTTATTGGAATCCATAATATTATGTGCCTTATACGTGCAAAAAACATTAAGTAACTTTATACACTGGTACCAAATCCTTTCATTTTTTGTAAAACGAAACCAGTTGTACTCGTGCATCATTTCTCATGTACTCCTTCCAGTCTGGCACCACTTCACATTTGATTTGATTTTTTGTTGATTAACTTTCAAATGCCATTTAGATATTAAATGGATTCACTTCAATGCGGATTGATAGTTGGAGATTAAACATCATGTCAAAGTCGCATTGATGTCGTGGAGCACCAATGTCCAAGGAGCATAAGTATGGGTTAATGAGTACTTATAAGTAATGTTATTCTTCATTTTCAAAATAATGGTATTCTATTTCAGATTAGCGGATGACAGAGCAGTTGACGAAGATGGTGTTGATAATCTTGACTTTGAAGAAATATCAGATGAGGAACTAGAAGTGGAAGCAAGGGCTAACAAAGGTAACTCATACGTTTTTACTTATAAAAAATATTACTTCTAATATAAAATATTATATATATTGCTATTCTTTCATTTTTATTAATCTGTTTTATCTATTTTTCTTATTATTGCCCTTAGTGCAGTGTTTGAACATGATAACCAGACACCTGGTTATCAATTTCCCTGACTCCTGTACCCAAAATTTCCTTTCATTCTTTGACTATATTCTTGCATCGTGCTTCCTTTGTTCCTTCTTTATTTTTCCAGTCCATATTACTTGAAAAGGCTCGTTATTTTTTCCCTTAAATATATCTCTTGTATTCTTCATTTTCGTAACTAAACCTGTTTCCTTGTCTTGCCCTGTTTCATGTATATAGTACCATAGACAATTCGACTGTAGGTGACTCTTCAGACCTCAACGTTATGTTTTAGTCCAAAGAGCGTACTACACAAACGAGGAGTGAGGTAGTTTGTGATTGTTTTCCTCAGTGAGCTAACAGAACTGCATCAGTATGCCAAGCCCACCGAAACAAATTCTGAAGCTCTATGCTTGACAGTCCACTTCCACCTTTACACAGGGTCTGGCTGCACAGGTGAGTGTGCGTACTGTCTAGCACACTTCTGAGCTACTTCCTGTATCCAAGCCATCATACGACAGAGACGTTTGGAAAGCAACACAATCGATGTAGCCTTTTTGGTATCTGAGATGAACAAAACTTAAAACATCTCAAGCCACAATAATGAAGTTTATTGAAGTCTATTTATTTAGTTTTTTTATTACCATGGAAACGTTTTATAAGTCTATTGTCATTCATTCTATATTAACTTGAGTGACCTTATGACATCCAGTGCTTTTTTAACTTAATTGTGTGTTCGTATATTCATTCATATACCATCTTTGTTTACTGTTCCAAAACATTATTGTAGATTTTACTCATTTAGTTATTGCTTGCATAAAAGAAATTGTGCGATTTTGTTTAGGTCTAGGAGATGCACTTGGTGTAGACTGGGCCAGTCTGGTTGCTGAGACTCGGCCCAAGAATGAGCAGACTGATGGTGAGCCAGGCGCAGCCCGCCGTCGCTGGGAGCCAATCCGCATTCTCTCGAGAATCGGAATCTCTCTCAAATATGCTGGCGAGAAAATGTACAATGAAATACAAGAAAAAGCTGGTGAGTCTCTCTTTTCAAACTAGGTCAATAAAATAATCAAAGAAACTTTATTAAATATTATTTTTTTAATTTATATTTTTTCAACTAATTAATTAACATTGATTCTGTTGGCTTAAAGTCCAGTAACCCCGCCATGCAACACTTCTTAGTGAAGAGTACGAAATGAAAGTGCAATAATTGAAACATGTATGACATATTACAAAAATAAAAAGTTATTAAAAAAAATAATAACTTTGTATTTTTGTAATTACCATTCATTGATTTAACATGTTTATTAAAAGATATTGGAGGAGAGTGTGTAATTGAACAAATATATAAGCTAGTCTTACAGATATGGAGGTTAGAAAAGATACCCAAAGAATGGCAAGAGGCAATAATCATACCAATTCACAAGAAAGGCGATAAGTTGGATTGCAACAATTACAGAGGAATATCCCTACTGAATATTACCTACAAAGTATTATCCAGAATAATTCTCAAAAGATTGGAAGAGTATACAAGCACAATCATACAAGAGAATCAAGCCGGGTTTGTGAGAGGTCGATCCACAACCGATCAAGTCTACATCTTGAAGGAATCTATAGCAAAATACTGGGAGTTTAACCAGGTTTTCTACTGTCTGTTTGTAGATTTCTCAAAAGCGTATGATAGCTTGATCAGAGACAAGATTTGGGAAAAAATGGAGAGTTTTGGGATACCAAGTAAATTAATACGGCTAGCTAAGCTTAGTACTCTACACTCAAGATGCAAGGTAAAAGTAAATGGGAAAACCACAAGTAGTTTTGAAGTTAATACTGGAGTACGGCAAGGAGATGGAGTGTCGCCAACATTATTTAACATAGCCATTGAAGAAGCGCTGCAAAGAGTCAAAAGCACAAATGAAGGAATTAAGATTGGGGTAAATATAAATATCCTTGCTTTTGCAGATGACATTGTTGTAATAGCTGAGAAAGAGGAAGACTTGGTATACTTGACAAATATTTTGATTGAAGAAACTGAATATGTAGGACTAAAAATAAATGAAAATAAAACCAAATTTATGCAGATAAGTAGAGATCAAAATATAAACGGACACCATAATCAAGTTTTAAAAGTAAGAAACTATAATTTTGAAAAGGCAGAAACTTTCACATACCTGGGAGTGACACTCACGAACAACAACTCAGAAGAACTGGAAGTGACTAACAGAATAAGATCGGCAAATAAAAGCTTTTATGCATGCAATAAGTTGCTTAGCTCAAGACTCCTCTCACATACATCAAAACTAAGACTATACAAAACCATCATTAGACCAGTACTGCTATATGCTTCAGAAACATGGCTACTGAATAAAAAAGAAGAAAAAAGATCCTTGTTTTTGAAAACAAGGTACTTAGAAAAATCTTTGGTCCAACACTAGAGAACGGAGTTTGGAGGATAAAACACAACTGTGAAATACGCCAGCTATTCAAGGAACCAGACATAGTGGGTGAGATTAAAAGCAGAAGGTTACGGTGGACGGGACATGTTTTGAGGAGGGAAGGGGACTCACTAACAAACAGTGTACTGAGGAACAATCCTATAGGAAGGAGACCAGCTGGAAGACCTAAAACAAGATGGTGGGACCAGGCCCGGAAAGACATGAGAAAGATGGGGCTAAATGAGGAAGACGCTGGTGACCGGAATCGTTGGAGAGGCTGTGTTGATGAGGCCAAGTACCGACTGGGATACGAGTGGCCACTACAGTAAGTAAGTAAGTAAGTATTAAAAGATATTTTCTGTTCATCTCAATATTAAGGTGACATTACTGCGCATGCGTAGGTACAACTTCTAAATGAGCTTTATGCATATAAGCAAAATTTCAATAGCTTTAAGTTTAGATATTATGAGAGTATCAATATCATTGTTATATTAATTTAAATATGAGGATGATAAAGATTCTTGATTCTTAATAATAATTAAACTAGTATAACTACATTTTAAAAGTAATTATACTAATCTAATAATATATTAGACTTATTTTATATATTTATTGATTTATTTATCAATGGATTAGAAGTTGATAAATAGTTATTGTGATTTGTACGCTGCTCTAATCAAATTGCATGTGACTACCCAAGATGTATAAATCTACCTATTTCATCAACCTTGATGGCTACTGACTAGAATTTGACCGAAAAATGAATAAGACAGATTGTTTGCTGTGTTAAAGTGTTTGACTGCTAATTTGAATCACAAATTTATAAATGTGTCAATAGGCACCATGTTAGATAGCTACAGAGCACGTCGTCCATGCGTCCAACTAGTGACCGGTATATAAGCGTGCATGCTTTTAATATGTTCTCATTCGTATTATGTTTAAATGCTTATTGTGTCTTCTGCTTATTAATAATAATAATAATAATATTTTATTTCGCCAAAATACAAATTCATGTCTTCTGCTTTGTATATCTTTCTCAATCCTTTTCATTTGAAATTGATTGTTTTCGCACTGCTGTAGTTACAAAAACGAGAGATGACGGAGAAGAAATGGAAGTGAAAGAACCGAAATCAGAATTGCAGCTGCTCCATCCTGTTGCTGGTATTCACTCTACATTACGATTGAAGCATTCACAGCGTAGAACTTTGTTTTCGGGTGTAGATATATTTAAGAGAGCGTTATCGGCTAGAAGAGACATTGCTATCAGGTAACTAAACTAATCAACGAATTTAATATTACTTGTGTTTGGTATATTAAAGAATAAGAGAATTAATTCAATATTCAATCATCATTCAAAGTTTTTGTCACTATTTTATGTAACAAAATAATCTCTTTTTGAAGCATTCGTTTCAAATGCTCATGAAATTTAATAGAATATGAAATTTGTATTTGAAAAATGATGGAACCCTCCATCGTTCTATTACAAATTTTTATATTGGCAACATGCGTCATGCAGAATCACTTTCTAATTGATCCGGGCTCGTTTGAAAGAAAAATCCCTTTTCTAATTGAAAAGAGCGCACTGCGATTGGTCGAGCTCCTGGGAGCTTTACCGGTAACTGGTAAATGTTGCCGGTGGCTTCTGATTCGTCTATTCAAATTTATGAATTCCTATGAATTTGAGTACACCATACGCCATCGTTAACATTTACCAGTTACCGGTAAATCTCCCTGGAACTCGACCATTGATTGTGGCATCACAATACAGTCATGCGCATTAATTCTGTCATAAACAATGTATAAACTATTCTATAATTATCATTAAAAGCCTTTTAGAAAGTGCCTTTGAGACAAAAAGTGAGAAAATTTCATTACATTACTAAGTATGTTGCCGATTCGTAGCAGACTACGAATGTTATCATTATGTTATCTTATGTTTATCATTAGAACTTTTTTCTCGGGCTATCCAGTTCCTCGTGATTGAAAACACTACATGGATTGTATTTGCATTTATTTATCGAACTAATGATTGATTACTCTTAATAGCATTATTATTATTATTATTATTATTATTATTTCTTCATTTCATGCATTGTACATAATACAATATTAACACAAGTCAAATACATAATATCACAGAATCCTTAAAATCATTCACGTCAACACAAAGAATTCTACATTAAAGTTGAAAATCATGGATTCAAAAGTTCTCCAATGACTTAGAAACATCTAGCAATTAACCACAACTTCAATATTCTTCTGAATCCCCCTACTGATTCCAGCTCACGAATTTCCAAAGGCATTATATATATTTTTGCCATGTGCTGTGGACTCGCCTCATAAAACGAGGTTCTGTATGCATCCAGTCTCACCCTCAGCCTGTTCCTCATGTTATATGAGTGGATGTCTTCACCGGTCATCCAGTCACTTCTCCACTTGAGTGCCACCAAAAAGTAGATATAGAGGCAGGGAAATGGAAGTATCCTAGCTGTCACAAATAACTATATACACTAATAACTATCACTAATAACTATAGGAAGTATCGAATGCGATACATTCAGATATAAATAAATTTAGCATAAGATTTATTTCACAAAAATAACCTGTTTTTACTTCTTCCACAGGAGACATTTATGCAATCTACCTGTGAAAAGTCTGGAAGCACAGCAAGCTGCTGGTTTATGCCAATGGGTCGTCTGAATTTTAGAATCTATTATTCTATTCCTAAGAAGTTTTATCATTATTTTACATTTAAAAAAATAAAAGAATACATTAAGTTATATTTTAAAATTCAGTTTGTTTTTAATTCTCCACATGGTACTTATTTTTAAAAACATAATTACTTATAATTTGGCCTAATAGCCACTAAATAGTATACTCGTCTTGAGTCTTTACATAATTATTTAATACAGTTCATCAAAAAACGGAGATATTTGTTTCTGTGCATTTGAGGAGAGCCAATAGCATCAAGCTTTGATGTGCAAAACCTCTCTATCAATCAGGATTTTTTTGTTAAGGCCTATTCAAACGTGAGAAATCTTGATGTTCACTAATTAATTTAGATCTGATAGTGCAGATTGTGGCTGGAGCTACAAGTAACGATATAACAAGACTGGCGACGTGTAGACAGAAGTGTAGATCGGTTTCACCATCAGTCTAGCAATTGGTTGAACAATTGGCTAGAGCAGAGATTTGCTAACTGGCTATATGTCCTCTCGTATGAAAAAGAAGTTGAGCGTGTTCCATTGTTTATCTACAAGTTGGTGTTTTACTCTGCTGCAAGAGAAATTAATGCAAGCTGTTAAGCTATTCCGCAGAATAAGAGAGCCAATTTCTTTTATGTCTGCATGGGACTTGAGAATCGCAGTAGAAGGCGATGGAAGCACAAACATTATTTTTTTATAGAGGCCAATTAAGTCTTGAGTGGACTTGCCATAACGTTAGTCACGTTCTTCATTGTATTGGAAGGTACACTGATTTAGCTAGATCTAGACTAGATCTAGATCTAGACTGATCTGGTATCCATGACGAACTGCACGTTTCAATAGTAATTAACAAATAATTTCATGACTGCATAGTCGTGAAGTTACTTATAAATTACAGTATCAGTAAATTAATAAACTATCGTTTGGAGGGAACTTGAGAATCTTTATGGAAACCAATGGAAAAACTGACATTTTAAATGTTTGTTGTAAATTTAACGACTTGTACTCAGTTAACTGACTGCATAAATTCAATTTAAATTTATAACAAACAGATCGTTATGGAACAAGAAATCCCAGAATTCACTGACATTTTTTATTGATGTCACTTTTTTCATTTTCCTACGGAAATTTTCTTTCTTCCATAGATTGATGTTGGAGGACGAATAGGACCCTGCCTTTTTGAAACTGATGTTCAAAGAAAATTTATATTTGATAAATCCTCATTAAATGACATTATTTATGTGGGAGTAGAATCACAATAATTGTTCTGAATTTCAGGATCAATAAGGTTTGGACTAGATAATTCAATTGCAAAATTTGTAGATTTCACCTCATTTAGAGCTTTTTTATTATTACTAAGTCATCGGCCTGTATCACAGAAATATAATTATAGCAGCCGTATCTATTCTGTGCCTGTATATAAATTTAAGCAGACAGTTACACTCGCAATAATGATAAGAGGCTAATTATACAGACTGCAGAAATGGAACATAACATTGAAAATGATTATCAGGATGACAAAAAATGCCTTAATAATCAAGTGAAAAACATTTTTTTTTTTAAATTGTTCCTTTAAGTCTCATAAATTTGGAACTGACCCAGTATGATTGTTCCTTTGAAGTATTGTTAACGGCTAATCAATAATGAAGTAGTAACATAATAAGAATCACGCACATAAATGGTTCGCAACTTATTAACGTAGGTAAAGACTCTTTTGGAACTGTAGGACTGTGTACGGAATTGTGTGATAGTAGTCAAGCAGCAAAATAATAACATTAAATTTCAAAACTACCGCCAAACAGCTGAACGTCTATGTCGGCTTGGGGATTTAGAACAGTGAATATATAAATTCTGCAATTTGTTTAAAACTTTGGGAATTTCTTTAAGAAATGAATTGAATATAATATTTCAATTTATATACTCGAACATAATATAATTTGAATCGAAGGGTTAAGAAAGTAAGCTTCTTTATTTATTTACGTAGTACTTGACGTGTGACGTCAGGTATTATTTTGTGTGTTGTCAGATAGGAAGAATTTGCATGATTATTTAATTATAAATGTATTATATTTGACAATATTTTCTTTGTTCGATTACTTTTAGGACAAACTAATCTTCTAGACATCGAATTTCAATTCAAAATCTATGTAAGTGCTAATTTATTACTCATCATAGTTATTAGTTCTTCGAAGGCTAATTGAAGGCTAATGGGGAAACATTTTACATTATTTTATTGTATTACATTTTTCATTTTAAAACATTTCAGTTTTCTTTATTACATTTGCCTTCAAACTCGATTTTGTTTTTATTTGGAAAATAAATGATAATACCTAGCTTGACAATGCCGTATGTCGTGTTGATTGGGGCGGTTCATTATCTTTAAAGATTTAGCATTCAAAGATTACATTTTTATCTTTCATAATGGGTATTTGCAATAATTATTTGTCTTTAAAAATTGGATAAATAAAGCGTATATGAAGTAAAATTTTCAGTCATTTAATTCTCGGCGATTAAACATGACGTTGGTCCTTGAATAGGCTATAAAACTAGTGTGTTGTTGAGACTAAATTCTTAGAGGCATTACGTAAATTAACTTTAATCTTAGTTATCTGGCAAAAGTGATCAATCAATACCAAATTATCTATGTTTTCTTTTAATAGTTACCAAGCGAATGCTAGTACAAATATGACGAAGCATCAATATAACCAACCTACCGTATTCCTTGCCGCATTAAATTTTGAAGTTGGAATGCTGAAATTCGGATTTTAATACTTCTATTTATTGCATTCATCGTACACTTTTACTAATAATATATTACAAAAACATGAAATTCTCTTCGATTTTTTATAAGTCAATTCTTATTCCCACTTATATTCTAGGGCGTTGCATTTATTGAATGTAGGATTAAACTAATGCATTGTTTTCAGATGAACAATAATACTTCACTATAAGTTGAGTTATTTCAAATTTATTTTTCAGTTGAATCATAATATATTTCCTTGATAAGATCTAAATCAAGTCCAATTTCCAATTTCCAATTTCTTGACCAATGCCCAGGCATTCCTGGATAGATCACGTCAAAACACATAATTCACTATATAGTCATACTTTGACTAATTGTCAACAATTACAAGAAAAAAAATAAATATTAAGTCACTTGATTGGCAAGAGTTGGCGGTGTTGAGGATAAGTTACTCAAGTTGTCATTCAGAAACTCATTCACACTGTAGTAACTCCTTTCAATCAGCCACCTTGTCATCACATTCTTGAACCTGTTGAAATGAGCAGTCTGAAGAGAAGGGGGCAATCTATTAAACATCTTCATTGCCAATGCAGGGAAACAGTCCTTCACCCTTGAGAGTCTACATCTAGGTAGGTCGATATCTGCTCTTCCTCTTGTATTGTGGGCGTGAATCTGCCTTCTTACAGTAAAGGATGCCTGGTGAGTCTTGACGTATAGGAGCGATGTCAAAATATACTGCCCATAGACAGTGTGCAGGCCCAGACGATGGAAAATAGGCTTACAGTGGGCGCAGAAATCACCATACGTCAATATTCTCAGAGCCTTCTTTTGCAAAAGCAGGATGTCCCTCACGTGAGCCGAGTGTCCCCAGAGCAGGATGCCATATCTGATGTGACTGTCAAACACTGAATGATACAACATTAACAGATGCTGAATGCTAAGCTGGTTTCTCATTTTTCTAAGAAGATATATTACCCTTGATAGCTTCTTGCATACCTTACTTATGTGCTGCTCCCAACTAAGTTTATTATCAATACTGAAACCCAGCAGAGTAACTGGTGCATCACTCAAACAGGCCCTACCAAGAGTACACATAATTTCCTGTGTTTTCCCCTCATTAAGCAACAGTCTGTTAGCCTGGAACCATTCTTTTGCCTCCTTAAAAAGGTCTTGTGCTTTATTCTTGGCTTCAAGGGGTCCATCTCCACAACCAACTAGTGTGGTATCATCAGCAAACAGCAAACTTGAGCCGTCCAGACTGAGGTCATTTATCATAATAAGGAACAATAGGGGGCCCAGCACAGAACCCTGAGGGACACCATACATCACTGGTTTCTCCTCTGACAAAGCACCCATCATACTAACAGCTTGTCGGCGGTTCATCAAATAACTCTTCAACATGTTCCATGCCTGACCCTGCACTCCATACCTCAACAGCTTCCTCAGCAGGACATCATGAGGCACACAATCAAACGCCTTTGTGAGGTCACACAATATCAGGTCCACCGACTCATGATTCTCAAAAGCCTGGTGAATGGTTTCCACCAAAGATATCAGGGCAGTGGCTGTGGATCTTCCTTTGCGAAAACCATGCTGCATACTTCCCAGTCTTTTTAATGGGTCATATCAATTTTTATTGCTCTTTCCTTGTTACTATCTTATTGGACTTTGATCTTTCAAATAACTTATTTGGAACATAATCTAGTGTTTTTTTAAATTTTATCTGCTTATAAGGATTCCGTCTTTTGACTAGCCTAATAACTTTTTCATATCAAGTCGTCATATTGAAATACAGTAGAAATTATTGTGGTGTGCTCTTTGAAATTCAACTGCTATCAGCTTCCCATATCTTAATACTAGATGGATTGATGATAGGAGAAAATATTGTGAAATTTTAAAAATCTGAACACTTTGAACTACGGTACCTACGGTATGAAAGTTGAAAGTAAATGTAGTATCAGCTTTCGTGAAGAATTAGGCTACTTTGTAGGTATGAAATAATCAGGAATCATTACTTCAACAATAACAAAACTCAGCATCAGTTGGATAAGTTATATAGTTATGGAAATTCATGATCAGATTTTGTATTGACCTTCCAAATTGCAATATTTATGTAACTTTGGAAATCGGGATCTGTTGGTTATACAAAATAGCTACTTCACTGTGCAGTAGTTTTTTTTTAAATATTGAAATGTATTACCATGCTCTTGAGCTTGAGGCACAACAGAAGTTCATCAATGGAACACAATAAACATAAAGTAGCCTATGGGATTTCATTCAATCTGTCCATTATAAAAATATTGAGTGTACTCGATATCTGACCATCTTTACTGTAATCTATTAATGATTTTTGAGTTGGACCTACAGTTTTAGGTGGGTTCTGAACCACCGGGAAGTGATTTTCAGCAGAGAACAGTGTCTTTTTTGCTGTCCAATCTAATCGGTCACCGTTACAAACAGGACCTACGAGAACGCAGCTTATCTATCTGATTGAACAGATACCTGCTACGGCTCGCGGCTATCACTAACTTAATCTACAGGCATAAATATCAGCTGAAGCCCACATAGATCAGATCTGTGCATGGGTAATGAGTTGGATGATGGTAATTGATGGGTTGGACCTAAAGTTTTAAGTGGGTTCCGAACCGCCGGGATGTGATTTTACAGCAGAGAATAGACTCCTTTTGCTGGCCAATCCATTTGGTCACCCTTACAAAGAGGGCCCGTAAGTTCGTAGCTTGTCTCTATCTGACAAAACAGCTACTTGCCATGGCTCGCAGCTATCACTTCCCTAAATGTTGTTGGTCGTCTTGATTTTTGTTTTTTATGCTTTAGAATAGGATATTATTTTCGTTAAAGAAAGAAACCCTGAGTGAAGAAACGGTAAAAATGACATAGAGTTGATAATATCAATAATAATTGCTGTCAGTAGAAACAATACGGTAATAAAAAAAATTCAGCCCAGCATAGAATCACGCGTGGATAATGAGTTAGATGATTGATGAGTTGAACCTACAGGTGGGATTACAGTTTAGATGGGTTCTGAACCACCGGATATCTGTAGATTTAAGTTGATGAATCTTTAAAAGTTGAAAGAAAAAGTCGAAAATTAGTAAACCGAATTAAAAGTTGGATTAGATCGTATGACAAGTTGGTAAACATATTTTCTGTGGTGTTTTTGCATGAATGCATTTTGGAATAGTGACTTAATTACTCTGCTGCGTGGTGCTAAAAAAAATAAATAGAACAAATGCTAACCGATAATGAATAATTTGTAATCGATACTTTGATAATTTTCAGATTAGTTTATCGTAATGGCGTCCGCACCATACAGCTACAGCTACATTTTCAAGTATATCATTATTGGTGATATGGGCGTAGGAAAATCATGCCTTCTACATCAATTCACAGATAAGAAATGTAAGTACTGTTCAATATCCATTTGATACTAATTTTAATTTTAACATCTTTCATCCAGGAAACTATGGTTCTATTTCCAATTATAAAATCATTTCTATTCCAATATTCCCAATTTTAAAACTAAACAGATCCCCCCAAAAAATTTTACTACTTGGAGACCTCAGATTTTAATCCTAAATATTGAAATATTTATGAAGAACAATCTATTATGCTTGAATATTTGATATTCAAATGTATTTGTACATTTTTTAATGAATAAAGATGATTTCAATTCAATTCAATATTGCTAATCAACTGAAAAATGGGTTGAGTGGCTTTTATTGTAAGCGAAATCGTGCTTGGAATTATTGAACAATTAACTCATACAATACCTTTAGTGTCCGTCCCATTTCAAAGTTTTCTATGCTGATAAAGAGTAAGGCCGCCTGGACATTGAAAGCTGTGCTGTGTTGCACTGGGACAGCTGCTCAAACTAAACCAATGGTTTTTAATAAACGACCGGCCACCGATTGCGATGATGAGCCGGTGGCCGAGCGTTCATTGAAAACCATTAGTTCGGTTTGGAAAACTATCCCAGCACAGAACCGCTTTCGTTGGCCGGGCGCCCTAATAGACCTTCTTTGTTTTGGTGATGTTGATGTTATGGAAGCTATCCAATATCCAATTAATAAAATATCATAAATCTTATCACATTTACAAAATAATAACCTAGACTCTAACGTTTGCTAAATGCTATTCTCGAACTGAGTTTAAGATTTGAATTAGGGATGATAAAATGTCAAAAATTAAATTCTCATCCATTGAACGTATGCATTTTGAACGTATTGCATATAATGTTGCAGAACAAAAATTCCCCGGCCATGTGATAGATGACGCCTAGGGTGCTCACATGGAAAGATCTTGAAATTTTTGTTAGAGTTGAATAAAATTATTTGACTGCTCTTTCATCCATTTATTACAATACATTTTAATCAATTCGAAACTTTTTTTATGCTAATGCCCGGTTTCTGAGTTGTTCATGAAGTTTAATGGATCATTAACCCATTGCTCCAGCATTGAGGTAATGGTTCATTAAGTTAATGAACAACTCAGAAACCGGGCATATGTCTTTTTTCAGTTATGTCGGATTGCCCTCACACAATTGGTGTGGAATTTGGAACCAGAATAATTGAAGTTTCTGGGCAAAAAATCAAGCTGCAAATTTGGGACACAGCTGGCCAAGAAAGATTCCGTGCTGTAACCAGGTACATTATTTTGTATTAGGCCTAGTATTTTTTTTTTTTTTTGTTCGTTGTTTATAAGCTTAAAGCGTATGCATAGGTAGTTCAAGTAGTAGTTATCGATTAAACTGTATGCATTTCATATTGTTGGGCTATAAAATAATTATGATATTTGGAATGACGTTATCAGCTTTACAATTACCTGGTGGTTCAGAGCCCTGAGTCTAAGACTCATGTGGGCTACATACAAGGTTAGTAGAGAGAAAGATTGACGCACCCCTATCTCTCACTGCAGTAACAAAAACCGGTCTGGAAGTAGCCAGTGTGACGTCACCCAGTGACCTTTGCCAAAATTCTCCCTATGCAATTACTGTCTTGTATTGAAGTGTGTTTTTATATTTATTTGTTGGTTATATGTGACAGTCAAGCTCTAATATTATGCTATCTAAGGCATTATTTTGACAATCGAGAATAGAAATTTAAATCTTCGAATTTAAATAATAATTCCATTGCATTGCTTATATGCCTATCATGTCTGGCTACATGATGACGTCACAAACAGGTGTTAGCACTTGAGAAAGTTGACCACGAAATCGGTTCAATGCGTCAACCTTTCACTGCATCAGCAAGAAAAAAATGAAATTGATATATAACTTTATGTAATTGCTTATTTAATTGCCTTTCATTTTCGGTTGTGTAATTGGAAATGAAACTAGCAATCAGCTAGTAGGCCTAATCCCATTTGATGCCGGTATTTACCGTGCTTACAGTAAATTGAAATTGAAAGTATCTCTGCTTTTGCAGATCTTACTACCGTGGAGCAGCTGGTGCCCTGATGGTGTACGATATCACTCGTCGGTCAACCTACAACCATCTTAGCAGCTGGTTAACAGACACCAGGAATCTTACCAATCCTAGCACTGTAAGTAACAATCCTCCACTTCAATTCAACTTATTGTGTTTAATTTGCCGAGTTTTTCACTATTATTTTTGAGTCATGAGCTATGGTAACAAATTATTAAATTACTGCTTTTTGTAAATTAAATTCAATTCAATTCTTTATTTTTTTCTCACCAAAGTCATTACAACTGACAATATACATTTACGAAAATACAATAAAATATAAAAATTCTAACACATTAACAAAATAACAGTAACATATGGACTGAGAAATGACCTAACCAACTATGGTTACATGTACTAGGATAGGTCAAGTTAGGGAATTGGTAAGGATAAGGATGGGATCAAAAAGGTTGGATTGTATGGGAAAAACTATTCATCTTGGAAGAAAGCTCACAATCTGAAAAGGTATCTATGTCTAATCCAATTTTCAATTATCATTTTAGTAATTTTTGACTTATATCTTCTATGATGCAAGAAATCTTCTGGAACTTAATTGATGATTTTTGTGCTTATATAAATTAATTGTCTCCTAATTGATTCTATGTTCGTATTGTAAACTTTGTACTGATTTGTTGAAGGCCTCAAACTGTAATGTCCTACCATGTTATTGTTTGTGAGTGGAAAACTTATTTTATATTTAACTATGTACTTGACAACATTTTTAACGTATAACTGCCTTAGAGTCAAAACTTGAAATTCCGAAAAAAGAAGGTTTGTAGGAAAAAGCCTAGGTTTATTTAATATGCTTTTTATTATTGACTTTTGTGAGGTAAATAATTCATTTAGGTGATTATTGAAACATCCACCCCAGATTGCTATAGCATACTGTAAAAGAGATTGAACTATTGCATAATAAAGCATTTTCAATTGATTAAGACTCGAAATTTTTTTAACTTGATATAATTTGTAGGAGAGGAATTTCATTTTTTTGCACAAGAATTTAGTATGAGCATCCCATTTGAGGTATTCATCTATTATGATACCTAGGTATTTTGTACTTGCAACTCTCTTAAAACAAGGACAGTTACAAGAGTTGGGATCAGAATTGCAACCTTTGTGAAGTTAAAGTGATTTATTTCTGTCGGGTTTGCCAGTTTTTGTGAAAGAAAAAGTTATGTAATTTGATTTATTTATATTCAGACATAAGCTATTGTTATCCAACCAGGTTTTTATTTTAGAAACATTACGTTCAGCTTTGCCAAAGACTTCATTCCATGAGTTACCAGAGAATATTGCTGCTGTATCATCAGCAAAAGAAATTAAAGTGGAGTCGTTTAAATTTAATTTCATTAGGTCGTTTACATATAAAATAAACAATATAGGAGATAAAACTGTACCCTGTGGAAGTCCATAATCTGTTAGCTTATTGGTGCTGTTGGTATCATTTATTGTTAAGGATTGGGTTCTGTTAAGAAGATAGCTTTTTATTAAGTTCAAGAAAACTCCTCTAAACCCATACCTCTCAAGCTTTTCAAAGAGTAAGCCATGAGGAATAGTGTCGAAGGCCTTTCTTATGTCAAGGAAAACGGCTATTGGTTTTTGATTTTCATTTAAGTTTTTTGAAACAGTGTTTGTGAAATTTACTAGTGCGTCTTCTGTATTCTTATCATTTTGAAATCCATATTGGTTTGGATGAATTATATCATGTTTGTTTAAGAATTTCATGACCCTTAACTTGATAATCTTCTCCATGATCTTAGCTAAGTTACTAAGTAGACTTATAGGCCTATAATTACTGGGATTTGTAGGATCTCCCTGCTTGAAGAGTGGCTTTATTTTGGCTGCTTTGAAATGGTTCGGAAAGTAACCTTGCTCGAAACATCTATTGAAGATATGACTAAGTGGTTGCGAAATTGGATGAGCTATGGTTTTTAGTACCTTGTTGCTTATATTATCAATTCCTGGACTACAATTATTTTTTAGTTCCATGATAATAGCTTCTACTTCTGGGGGAGAAGTAGGAGACATGAAAAAAGAAGTTGCAATACGTTGTAGATTTGTGACTGTAGAAGTTACCTCAGTTGAATCATTAATAATATTTATATTCTCTGCTTGGATCTTCCCAACATTAGTGAAATAATGATTTAATTCAACAGCACCTACCCCGATTCTCTCAACATCCCTCCCACCATTATCAATCACCTCATTGATATATCTCCATAATTTTAGGTTATTATTTTTACATTCTCCTATTCTATTTTTATAATACATTTCTTTAGCCCCATCAATTATTCTATTCAAGGTATTACGATAAGCCCTGTACTCTTCCCTCAACGTAACATTTTCAGGATATTTTCTTAATTTATTATGCATTTTATCCCGTTTAATTATTGATCTAATAATACCTAAGGAAATCCAAGGTTTTAAAGGGCGTTTGTTGTGAGGAAATTATAAATACTTTTTACTTATTTTCATATGTCCTACTTTATTACATTATTATTCTGATAAATATTGATTGATTTATTTACTGAGAATTTCCTCAAGTTTCACCATTGAAGGAAACATAATATTACAAAATAAATAAATTATATAATGAATATTACAAAATAGCACTTTACGTTGAATAATAACTTCTATAGAAGTAGAGAGAGAGAGAGAGAGAGAGAGAAAAAAGAAAAATACATAACTAAGTGTTATCGAAAAATATTGACAGTATAGTCGTTTTATTTATTACTATAATAATGCATCATGCCATCCATATAAAATTCCACCTTGGCTGCTTCAATATTTGAAATTGGTTAATATAGGTTCTAATATTTATTTGATACACTGCAATAGTTATTTTCCATTATTTATCACTTCGCTTTGCCTTACTATGTTGGTGCATTTCAATATCATTATTTGCTAGCCTAGAAACCAGTAGTCAACTTGAGCAATATTTCTTGTGTGTAGGTGATATTCCTCATTGGCAACAAGAGAGACGTTGAAGATCAAAGGGACGTTACTTATGAGGAAGCAAAGGACTTTGCTGAGGAGAATGGTTTGATGTTTGTCGAAGCAAGTGCCAAAACGTAAGTATAATGTGTGCTTATACTTTCAATATCTACATTATTCATTGATTTATGTGGTTCAAATTAATTTTATTATTGGCATAGAATTTTGTAAATAATCAATTTCGATTACTTGGAAGTTAGAATTTTTGTTTCATTAACTACAGTGATCTATTGGAAAAGTATGTCTAATCAATTAAATATCGTGAAAATTTTTGTTAAACTACTGAATTTACATTATACTTATATAATTATAATTATCCCGGTGGTTCGGAACCCTCCTAAAACTGTAGGTCCAGCTCATCAATCACAATCATCCAACTCATTACCCACGCTCAGGTCTCAGACCTATGTGGGCTTCATCCTCTAAAAAATTCAACTTTGATGACCTTAAAATAGTTTTGAGTGGATGAAAAAAGTATGCAGAATACCAGGATGGGGTTGTAGGTTCAAGGGACTAGGCTCCCACAGGGGCTTCATCAATCTAAATTCTGAGGAAGATTAAATTGCCTTGAATATAGAGACATTGAACTAAATTGATTTGAAGAATTTGTTTATACTGTCTATCTTGCTGAAGTAAAAACAAAAGCGATTTTTTATAGATTATCTTATATTCTTACATTTTTTCGGAGGGTGAAGCCCACATAGTTCTCAGATCTGTGCGTGGCTAATAAGTTGGACCTACAGTTTTAGGTGGGTTCCGAACCACCGGGAAGTGATTTTATAGGAGAGATCGAAGTCTCTTTCGCTGGCCAAACCAAAGCGGTCGTGGCTAATCACTTCCCAAATTTATAACACATAATAAATTTCAATATATAAAAATGATCCAATATCCAGCTATTGTGGGAAGATAAGAAGGTTAGTAAGTGTAATATATCGATAAATTTCATCATTTATAGTCTTTGAAGAAAGATTTCTCTTGTTTTAATGCTATTTTAAGACATTTCTCAGTTCCCATAATGCAATGCATCCATGTTAAATTATTCACAAGGTTCTTTGTCTTTTTTCCAGTGGAGAAAAAGTGGAGGAAGCTTTCTTGGAAACAGCGAAAAAGATTTATCAGAGCATCCAAGACGGAAAGTAAGTTTCGCTCTAGTAAATTAGTTTTTCCATTTTCTATTTTTTGAAATGAAAAATCAATAATAAAACAAATCAATCGTTTACTAATTATCTATCAATTTTGTATTTGTTTTCTTCGGATTCGACTCTATTCGTTCTGCATTTCAAAAAAGTAGAAGTTATCTAAAATGGAACATAGCCTTCAGATGACTTCTCGACAAAATAAATTTCTTATACAAAACAATCTGTTACCTTATTGTATAATTTGTGCATGTGGCATCTGAATACCACAGACATTATATTAATTGTCATGATCCATACTATCGAGACACGATTTATAAGGACTGTAATTGTATTGTCATTATCTAGTTCTGGATCAGCGACGTCAATGAGCTGATTTATTATCACGCTTTTTATATAGAAATGTTTTTGAAATAATGTGGTTAGTTATAAATAAGATATAAATAATAGTATAATATAAGATATAAATAAGATATATAATATAAGATATAAATAATATAAATATAGTTAGATATAAATAAGAGAGAATACAAACATCCTTTATTGTACTTGTGGATTAAACAGGTTTAACATGGGCGGTTTCCTGACTTATCAGCAGATAGCATTACGATGCATTCTATTGCAATCGGTGTCTTCCTTTAGACTTCAATCAATTTTTAATTCTATCTCTTTTTAAATGTCAGAGAATTTATCATTTCTGATGATATTTTTAAACTAAAAACTTGTTTGTAGATTGGATCTGAATGCTGCTGAATCCGGTGTTCAACACAAGCCTTCTCAGAAACCTCGTGGAGCTATCATCAATGACCAGCAAGCAAACAAAGACTCATGCTCATGCTAGACAAAGAGTGAGTATAATTTCATTTCTAAAATAGGTTATTTTGTGTTTGGAGATGGATCGATGCTGGAAAAGTGTATTGTTTGTCAAAGATGTCTCACTGGCATCAGTCCTCTTGGTGTAGCCTAGAATTGGGACTTAATTACATTAAAATTTGCAATGTGTAATTAAGTACAATGCCATGCACGTGCAGTCGATAGATATATTTGTTATATTAATTATTTGCTCATATTTTATTACTAACACTGAGTGGTATGTATTTATCCCCGATCTCCACTCCATATTAAGTAAAAGATTGTTAAATTCACCCTAAATGACTAGGCTAATATGATTGTGCTTCATACAGACTTCTTAATACACTAACCCTCTGAGAAGATGCATTATCTTGCAAAACCCCTCTTAGCTGTGGGATTTGAAATAGTTATTTGTGCATCTAGGGACTAAAGTGCAACTTTTTCTCCCTGAGGTGAACTGTTGACAATTTCCCTGAGGGAGAAAAAGTACTTTAGTCCCGTGATGCGCACGAAATGTTTCCTCCAACTACACCAATGTATAATTTCTGTACAGACGCTCTGTCGTCTGTCATAGATAACGCTCTCGTAGAGATGACGTTCTACCTCACAATCGAAATTCAGCTACTTCTTTTCCTAGATCGAAATACAGCTCTCTTAAATTTTACTCGACCGTGTTCGACAATTCGAAAGTGTTACCATATTCCTTTCTCTTCAATCGCGGCGTTGTCGGACTTCTTCCCATTATTATTGTTATTGGGTTATTTTTCTCCCTAGGGACTAAAAGTAATTACTTTTTCCTACAACTGCTCGTAAAGTAGTTCTTTACATACTGAAAACTAATTGTAAAATACCTCTTTACTGCTCCGCGAGCGGCAAAGTACTTTACGCTCGCCAGCTGTCTTCTTTACGCTTTTGTTTTGATGTCTTGTTCATGGTGGATTTTGGAATCCATGAAATTCTCATAACCTTAACAATGGCGCACGCTAACCAAATCCGCATACGGTCTGTAATGCTACAAATTACAAACTTTTGTTGTGTTGGAATCCAGAACTGCAGTTTTAGGAAAAATATTGTATGTGATACGCACGTGAAGCTTCTTTATCGCTCTCGCAAAATTACTGCGCTCCGCCATGCGTCGCGCAGTAACTGTTTCGGCTTGAGCGATGAAGTCGCGCTCCACGTTCTTAATACATGAATAACTATTTCGTCATACTTGTACATATTCACCACTTTACCGAGCCAGTAAACGTATCTTTACAGAAAGAACAGCTGATTTTCATTAGCATCCTTTTACAGTGCAGTAATAGATATTGCCGCATAACTTACATCTAACTCGTGCTTTAATAAGGGTCAAAATAAAATCGTTACATAAACTACTATTATGCAACGATTTTATTTTGACCCTTATTAAGGCACGAGTTAGATGTAAGCGAATGCGAGTGTTATAAATATCTCACGAGTGCCTTAATGGCCAAATAAAATCGTTGCATACACTATTTTATCTACGACCACTAGTATACATTTAATTAAAACAATTTCATTTTACCTGTGACTGTCAGAGATATCTAACCTCTCATCTCATATATGAGAAGTTATAGTAGATTGTTAGGTTAAAGCAGCTGGTGTAGCAGTTTCATCAAATCAGCTGATAGTTTCACAATATTGAATTATGATATTGATTCCATCAAAAATGCTTCTGATTGGTCCAGAACCCGTGTTATAATGTAGAACCTGTACTATAATGAGCTCTTTATGCAACGGGTACCAAAAAGCATTTCGAAAAGACAGCTGTTTTGGCATCAATTGTGAAACTGTAATGTATACATTATGACATGGTCGTAGATAAACACCATTTCCCGCACTAATTTATATAACTAAAAGTAATTGATTTTACTCCCTAGGAAGAAAGAGTAAGTAGTTAGTCCCATGGGGTATAAAGTAGTACTTTAGTATTCTATTCTAGGGAGTAAAATGCGACTAGATAGGCGGAGGAAAAGGTTTGTTTTAACAATCTGTTACTTTTTCTCAATAACATGAGAGATAAATGGGTTGGAACTATACAAATTTGTCTCCTCACTACTGTATTTGCAAGCTGCTGTTGGATATATCTTAATTATTATTTTTCTTGCAGGTGCATTCATTTAGACTGGTCTGTTTGGTGGTGCTGATACCTAAGAAATAGAGCCAAGTAATGAAGAGGATCTGTTACGATAGTTATCTCGAGTGAATTGTGATATAATTGTGAGTTGAGTTCAGACTGTAAAACTGATGAATGCTGTGGCAGTTGATTATATTCTAAGCAGACATTTAAAGCCCTTCTCACCTCTGCTTGCACTTCCCGTACTACTGTTAGCCCTTCACTTAAACTCATTTAGATTCAACTTTTTATAAGCATTTTAAACTTATTTTCCCATTCAAATGAATAACTAGAGTATCCCAATCTTCATTCCGGCTAAATTGTTGAGTTCAAAGTCAATCTATCACATGTTATCATTAATTTTAGTTGAAATCATTGTAATGGCAAGGAAATTGTAATAGAATTCATTATAGGAGACACACCCTTGACACAACTAGTAGGTTGGAAAACTACTGTTTACTCCAGACTATTATTTTGAAACATTACTATCGAGCTCAGAACTCTGTAAAATAAATTACTTAGCAAGTTGTTGCTATTAATCAAAATAAAACCCATTTGTATTTTGACATGTAGATCTTGAATGTTAAAGAACATTATTATATGGTATTAGCGTATGCATAATTATTCGTATTACATTTTTGTATGACATGTAATGTAACTGGTATTAGTAATCACATGTTTGATATTAGTTTTCAAGTACATATTTGGGTTTTTTACATTCTCTGTTGGCTTTTCTGTAATTTAGGTTGTTGATTATCACACATTATATTGCTGCAGATATCTAATCCATGTTTTTGGTAGATTTGGAATATCTTCCTTCTTTCGTTCTTAGCAGTTTGCTATAATTCAAGTAAACAAGGAAAATCTGGTTATTTTGGCTGTTCTACTCCAAAATAGTTGAACCAGAACCAAACATCCTGTTCTAAATATTATTTGAACATCACCTTCTTCAGTGTATTAGTTGTTATGCATGCACAATTATTATCTGAAAAAAGTTCTCCCGAGATTATTAAATTGAACAAAATTAGTTGAATAAATTTAATCACATTCTAACATCAATTAAGTTATGGTTTTACCAGATAAATTGTATAGTGTCAGTTGACAAGAATTTGTTTCTAAAGGTACAATATTTCATATTGCATTATTTGATTGAATTTATGTTTACATTTTGCAATAATTATTGTTTGTTCTAAGAATATGATTCAAGTTCCAATTTTAATGAAATACATGGCAATTTTTATTTTATTTTATTATAGTAATTACTTCTTGATATTCATAGAATCGTTATAGTCATTCGTTGATATATTTCTACCTTTTATGCATTCTGTTGAACCCATTCATATTTCAAAAATGTACCATATTCCTGATATTTTTATTAATTCATTGGTTATTGATTAATTGGTCGGTGTTCATTGTTATTTACTTATTCTTGAGCTGTTACGTGTAAGAATATATCATTCCCATCACATGCTTTTGTATTTAAACTGCTTTTAGTGATAATCAGAAGTGTGAGAACCAAACTATAGTTATGATAAATTGAATGTAGAACGGTGAAAGTATTTATCGTTTCAATATAATTCATTCGATTGTAAATATTATAACAAAAGTACTACTAACGTTGTAAAATGAGCATAATAGTTGAATTTAAATTAATGTTATGGTAGAACTTTTGTTGGGTCAAATATTATATTGAAACTAAAATGTGTATTTTAATATCAGTTTGACATGAATTAAATATTACTTGATGAAATTTAATCCCTCACCTCTAATCGCAAGTGGTAGAAGTTTGTGCCTTGTTTTGACATTGTACTGTAGAGAATGACCTTTTATCGGCCCTTTCTGGATGGAACAAATATGATGCTTGTACAAAATTGAGAAATAACCAGCATTTAATGAAATTTAAGCTCATATTTCCAAACTCAAAATCACATTAAATAACAATTACTGTATTCCAAATGCGCTCTTTTATGTATTCATAGGACTTTTAAGGCATTTGAATGCAAATAATATCACAAAATATTATTTTTACCTGTCCAAATGCGTACGAAATATGTTGGCAATTTTTGCCAAAAATATAGCTTATTATATATTTTCACATAACCCTGTTTATTCGTATAATTTACATGTTTAGTAACTTTTTTACTGTTTATTTTGTATTTGTTATAATTCTCTATCAATTAAATAAATCTTATATCAAACTGAGGTGCAGTTGTTTGCGTGTTATTGATAATGAGTTTATGTAGGTAAATACGAGGTGCATTGTTTGAGTGTTATTGAAAATGAGTTTATGTTGGAAAATATTATTGAAATTAAGTCATTTGAGTAACGAGAATGAAATCTAACTAGCTTCTTGAGGCCGGGTGCACAACCATGCCTATGAACATTTGATCACTGGCCATACTGACCTTAATCTGGAGAAATTGTGATAGGGATCAAATTTTGACTTGCGTTTTTGCAACCGGCCATAAGCGTCCCACTACATACACGAGCAAACCTTCCGTTGACGAAGGTTAACAATGCCTTTCATTGATGAAAGTTTTCATAAAAATGTTTTGTTATGAAAGATATTGTTGATCTGCCTATTGTTCATATCTTTCACTGTGCAGTCATCGCATTCATTTTTGTGAAAGTTGATAAAAAGCCGACAAAATTGATGCCCACTTGAGCTAAGTCATAATAACTGTATTCTATTGTAATTGGCTAATAACATCAACAATTCCTTGTGCTCAAACTCGATTTGGTCTTGAATTGTGACGCCCTTTCTGCCATGAAAATAGATCTTACAGTCTGGCAATCCATTGAAGCCAGATTATAATCATGCTTTATTAAACTCGAATCCGTGATTCAAAGTAATAACATCAACTTGAAAAAAAATTTCCGAACCGCCTTCAAATTTTCGAAAAACAAATCATGAAAAAATGTTAATTTCCTATTTAAACACAATAAGAACACTTCTCTCAAACTATATACTTCTCCTTCTTTTTCTCCTCTTCAGTGGCGGCTTCTCCATTTGGGCGCTCGGACGACACCTTCCCAGATAAATAATAAAAGTAAAAATTTTAATTTAATATGAAAATGAGCATTATAATATTCTGTGATGAATACTCTTTTCTATTCAGTTTAAATATTATGTCATCCATAAGTGAATGAATGAAGACTTGTGCGTGGGTAATGAGGTGAATGATTACACATAGATGCCAGATGGAGGAGCGGGATTCGAACCCACGACCGCTTAAATGACAGCAATCTGAAGTTGCGACACCCCAACCAACTGCGCTTAGCAGCCAGTCAAGACTGAATAAGTTGATAGCTCATGGCTCAGGTGATTTGGATTTCGTCCTGAGCGTTAGGAGAGGGAAGACTGACTTTATAGGGGTTTTGTGAGGATGATGGGTGGAACCAGATAGCACTGATATATCTATACATATTAGTGCCATATAGCTCCACATTGGGCGCCGTCCTTGCAAGGCTTGCAAACATTACGTATTGAAATTTACTACAATGCTATGAAACTATTACCAACTTGCCTCTATCATTCGAATTGTACCGTCCTAATTGAGGTTAAATAGTTCGTAAACAATACGGTATTTATCAATTGTTGAAGTGTAATAGTGGATAGTAATAGTGTAAATAGTGGATTATTGTATAATATAGTTTAATTGGAATTCAGTTATGAAGCTCCGACCATAGTTTGTGCAAGTGGTTGATTTCAATAATGAAAGTGAATGGATGAGTTGAAATTCTGAAAAACCTTTTGTTCATGAACGTCTGTGCTCTTTCAACACGCATGCTTTGTAATAAGCCTAATAGGTTTTCTTTTTTTCGATATTGTTTTACTCGTATTAGTAGGCATGAGTGAAATTCTACTCATACAAGTTCCAACCTATCCAATGTAACTGCGGGTGCGGCCTCATACTGTATTCTTATTTAGCAGTGGCGGCATCATGAAAAGCTGTAGACAATATATTTTGACATTATTAGCTACTACCACAAACAGTATGGACTTTAAATCTAGGTTGGAACTTAAAAAATTAGGCCCACCAAGGATCTATTGAAAATTGATTGTTGAAAACTCTAAATTTCAACAAATTTGTAATCGACCATTTTGCCGAGCAGAAAGAGTGGCAGATGGATTTCATTTACAAGACCATCAATGAGCTTTCAAACTGAACTGGTAAGTTTTTTATTTAATCTTATTGTTGATGGTGGGCTAGTGATTTACTTGATTTACCTCCTTTATTATTTTCCAAGTACAGGCCTGTATTTAATTCTACAATTTGACATGAATTTTTCTCATGACTCAAATCATGAGAAAATTATCATTTGGCTTTTACATTCCTTATAGACTAGCAAAAAATTTCATATCATCTACTACCAATCTTTCGCCCCTCCAATTTGGAAAGTCACCGGCCGCCACTGCTCCTCTTTCTTCATCTCCTCTTTCTTCTTCCACTTTCCTCTCTCTCTTCCTCTTTATCCTATCCTCCCACCCTCTCTCTCTCCGAATGAACAATGAAAAATAAACTTTTTGTTTCAAAACAGCTGATCATCAAATCATAAGTTGAAATGTGAAAATGTTCAGCTCACCGATCCCTATGTTAAAGCAATGGCAAAAATTGAAACTTTGATCGTTCATGTCCACGATGACTTTTTTCAAAATGTAAGACCTTATCAAACATCTACTCGATAAGATCTTTCAAATGAGACGTGAACGAACAAAATCGGTCGAGAAACCACGGAGGAGTTGTCATCACAAAAAAACATATTTTATATAAAGACAAGAGAGGTTAAGAAAAGATTTCAACAAATTACTAAATATAGAATTTAATGAATAAATTATTTAAACACTTCAACAAACACATTTGAGCTCGCAATGCATTTTCTAATATTTTTTGATAACGCAATACAATAATAAACAATGTGAACAAGTAAAAAACGAGGAGTGGAAGAGAAACCGGTAACAATACAAAAAAAAAAAACTAATTGAATCTACTTCAACTACAAACTATTATCAGACTTTATACTAATAATAATCTTGTTCTGGCCACGGTACCTCGCACAATCTGAAGAATGGTTCGATCAGGAAGTTGACATATTATCTGACTCAATAACCAACCTAGCTGTTCAAACTTTCAAATCTTCCCATAACAAAAATAATTATAAAAACACAACGCACTAATACACTCACACAAAGTCTTCGAGTTCCCACGAACTAATCTGACTATGCAAGAGGCAATGCAGCCAATCCAGAACAGATATTTCAGGAATGTCCTTCAATGAGGTTACAGGCAGTTAATGCACTTCCAAGAATTAGTCACTACACTGCTTTCTACATTCCCATGCCTCCCATACCGCCCATGCCCCCCATTCCACCCATGCCGCCCATTGCAGGCATTGGCGGATCTTCTTTTGGAAGCTCAGTTACTACAGCTTCAGCTGTGGTTAGGAGGGATGCTACGCCTGCTGCATCTGTTAACGCTGTTCGTACAACCTGCAAAAACATACAAGTGACGTTTGAAAACATATTTTATCAAATAAATTTCATAGCTAACTTTTCAGTCTTATACCTTTGAAAATTCGTAATGTTAATTTACTCAGCCTACGGTGGAGAGAGCGGACCATGAATAGGTCTGGACACTTCTTCAGTGGTAGCCTATTGTTTGGTTGGCATAACAAGATAAGTGGAGATATAAGAGAATTACAATGTCAATTTTCGAAAGTCCCCTTTCCTAACTAGAATTTAAATAGTTTTAGTGGTTCGTTTTGAGTGAATTAATAACATTCAACCAAAGAAACAAATTATTTTTTCAAGAGAAATATTCAGTGAGACTAAATTTCCTTGCGGCAATATCTACAAATATTTGGAATCAGTAAAAATTTCATGAAGAAAACAGTTTCGGCCTCAAAGACTCAGAACATTGTTATTTTGTCAAAAAAGTTGTGATTGGCTACATATCCCAGGGCCGTATTTCATAATACTTACATTGTTTATGTAAAAAATAACACAAACTTTTTTGTATTACAGGATCTTAGTTCTATGAAATAGGGTCCAGGTTTCATATTCTTAGATATCCAGAAACTCTGTCACACCAGGAGATCTGCACTGAATACAATAACAATAATTATAAGAAAGAATTTGTTGTTCGGGAAGCAGATATCCAATAAATTTACACGATTTTTTTAAACTTCAAACATTCTATAGAATTGAATAAATAACAAACTGTTAAGTATGTGACAACTACACAATTTTCTAAAAATCAAATTATTCATAATTACTGTATTAAAAATGATTATCACGTGTTTCTTGAGAGCATTCTTTGTTAAATATTAAGTTTATAATTTTGGAATGATCAAGGCCAGTCTGTACAGAGAGCCATTTATTGGCATACAAAAATTCTCCTAACTCTACAGAAATGTGTATGTCTAAACCAAACTATAAAAACAGGATATGAAAATACAAAAGAAATCCAACACAAAAAATGAGAAGCTTGCTTACCTTTGTGGGATCAATAATTCCTTTTTCAATCATATTGACATACTCGTTGTTGAGAGCATCATAGCCCATGTCGCCAGAGCCTTCTAGAACTTTATTTACTACCACCGATGCGTCAACACCAGCATTTTGTGCAATGGTCATGCAAGGCATTCTCAATGCTTTCTGTACAATGTCGATTCCTGTCTTCTGATCAGAGTTGGCGGTGACCACGTCTTTCAGTTTAGCGGCGCACCGCAACAAGGCGGTTCCACCTCCAGGCACAATGCCTTCCTCGACAGCTGCTCTTGTCGCATTCAACGCATCCGTCACACGATCTTTCTTCTCATTAACTTCAACCTGAAACAGATATTATTCGGTATGCAGAGCAGAAATTCAAGTAAGGAAAATGCACTTTACATGGAACCAATATGAATTGTCAGGGAATGATCTATGATGAGGTGAAATGCCAGTGAACCGATAAGGTATGGTGATTTCTAATCTCTTAATTTATCGCTAATAATCTTTTAAAGGCTATTATATTATGTACAGTATAGTCAATCCCTTTAGCGACTCAAGGACTAAGTTAGCAGATTCCGACTATGAGTGACTCTTCAGACCTCAACAAGAGTTAAGCTCATGGGAGCTGTCTTATTTACCGGTAAATGTTATTGGTGGCATCTGATTGGTCGTTTTTTTTAGGATGAAGCCCACAGGTCTGAGACCTGTGCGTGGGTAATGAGTTGGATGAGGGTGATTGATGAGTTGGACCTACAGTTTTAGGTGGGTTCCGACCAACCGGGAAGTGATTTTACAGCAGAGAACAGTGTCTTTTTTGCTGGCCAATCTAATCGGTCACCGTTACAAACACGTCACAAGTAACATTTACCGGTAAATGAGAAGGCTTCCAAAGAGCGCATAGATGGGTTTATTGAAGGCTGTATGACTAGATACATTAGTCAAAATTTCAAAAAACGAGCTACCTTAATTACTATATTGCATTTACACATTGACAACAAATAAACTCAATAAATCTAACCAGGCGTTACAAAGTTATTGAAGAGATAAAGGCGAAATATAATCTGAATAAAGAGGAACTAAAGTATTCAATGGAATTGAGCTGGACGCACGCATGATTGGGTTTGATTACAACCTTGGAAAGTATAATCGTACTCGGTAACAACGAAAAGTATGTTTTACATCTACATATTAAGAACAATACGGTCTATTAAGATCTAATTGGTCTAATATGGAATCACCAGCAAGAAATGTAGAAATAGGAAGTAAGAAATAAGGCTAGTTACTACACAAAAGGATTTGGTTGCAACACATAGGGCTAGAACAGTCAGGATTGGAAAAAAGACTTCTTAGAATTTAGGAACTAAATCAACTTATACAAAGATTTTATATCGTTTGCTACAGTATGCATACAACAATGTTGTTTACATTATGTCAATTCTTTGATAAAAATTGCCAAATAATAATTTTACCTATAATATTAAGAAGGAATCAAAAATCAGTGATTGACTACATTGTTACCGACAAAACATGGGGAGAGAAACTAACAAATGTGAAAGTTATTCCTGGAGTAAATCTTGATAGCGATCACAGACATTTAATTGGCGATTTCAAAATTAGATTGAGGAAAGAAAAACCAGCTAGAAGTATCAAAAGGATAAGAGATTGGAAATTGAAGGAAGAAGAAGCCAGAGAAGAATTCAAAAGAATAATAGCTTCAAAAATACCTGAAGTAGCAAGACAAGAAGTAAATATGGAATGGGAATATTTCAAGTCAACTTTTGTCGAGGCAGCAGAAAAGGTGTGTGGTAGAACAAGTGGAAAAAAGCGAGAAAAACAAACGAATTGGCAAAATGGTCGATTACAAATTTGTTGAAATTCAGAGTTTTCAACAATCAATTTTACCTCACTTGAGCCTCCCACTTTCAGAACTGCAACACCAGACGCCAGCCTTGCTAACCTTTCTTGCAATTTTTCACGTTCATACTCAGAAGTTGTATCTTGAATTTGATCCCTAAGAACTTCAGCTCTTCTTTCAATATCTGACTTTTGACCTTTTCCCTGAAACAAATTATTTTTTTCAATAATATTTAAAAAGAAATTTGAATTTACAATACAGTACAAGGAAAATCGTATGTAAACGAAATCTCGAAAAAACAATACTAAATGCAATGGATGCATGTGGTAATTTTTTTATGATTTCGTAAACCTGAAAAATACAATAATCATATGTACAATTACATACTGTACTGTATTCATAATTTGTAATTATGCCTTAATTATACATAAATGATGAACTCTACTTACGAATGAATTATGAACTCTATAATAGTGTAGAGCTATATAAATGAGGAGTCCAGTCAAATTAACTTAAGATAACTGAACAACTTCAAATAACAACCAAATATAGGTTCAAAACATTCAATAATGGGCAATCATTGTTAACATTTATAAAATTCCCCTTTTTTGTACCCTTATAAGAATTCCAAAGACTTTTGTGCGTCTTCTTTTGATAACCTACATGTCCATGCGCGAAGCCAAATCGCCTACTAGGGAACAAACATACTTGAAAATATTACTCATGTACTTCATTAGGTAACCGAATTGATTCGGTGTGATGAATCTCTCCCTTCTATAACTTCATCAATCAACCAAACATCACGGAAATTGCTAAAAAATTAAACTATGAAAATGCATATTTATAAAACATGTTGAATTATTGTATAATATAGATTTTCAAGTGACATCGAATACCTTGAGCAGAAGAGTATCATCTTTTGTGATGATTACTTCTCCAACTTGGCCAAGATCAGTTGGGGTGAGGTCTTCCAGTTTCAGGTTGGCACCTTCGTCACCGAAAACAATGCCACCAGTTGCGATTGCCATATCTTGCAATGTACTCTTTCTGTTGTCTCCAAATCCTGGTGCCTTGACAGCGACTACTTGCAATCCTATTTTCAATCTAAAAGAAAATTTGAGGAAAAATTATTGCAAGAAACATCTTGGTTAAAAAGATCAAGAAAAAATGACTACTGTTGGAGACTGACAACTTGACCCCTGAAAGGAATTCGCAGTGAATATTGATGAATACAGCACATTTGAGAGCGACTCAACTGGCTCACTAACAACAGTGATGTATATAACACAAATATCACTGGCTCAGATTCGTGCTCTATTTAGTGCAAGGCATAGTGGAGCTATTACGCCATTACACCTTCCTTCACCTCTCCCCTTCAGGCGTCAGGGGTCATGTTGCCAGTCCCCAGCAGTAGGTTGTACTGTTTCGTTTATATTTCATTATATGAACTGTTTTCAAGGGGGTTGTTTTAGCTGAGCTTTTAATAAGTACAGTAGATCCATACAAATTAAAATTATTAGTGAGTGATATTAGTCTTCTTGCATTCTTTTCCAGTACCTAAAAAGAATACTTTTAGAGATTTTTCCACTACAGTACAAACTTTATTAAACTAGGAAAATGTTTTATTGGTGGTGACGAGTAGTGGTGTAGGAAGTGTCGTTTCCCTCCAATAGGCTTTCAGTCACTCGCATATTATTATTTTCCGCATGCAATGTTTACATGGTCGTGTTATAACAATCTTCATTCAATGATGATACGTAGATACAAATCAATGAATCATTCATTGAATTTCAAATATCTGCACTTCATTACCATCAATGTGAAAATTCATTTGGAATTATTTATACTGACTGATTTTTTCTTTCTATTTGATAACTAAATGAGAGTAAGCTATCAAATTACCTATTGACAACCAAGGTGCTGAGTGCTTCTCCATCAACATCTTCGGCAATAATCACAAGAGGTTTCCTCTGCGAATTGGCTAGCTCTAGTGCTGGAATTATAGCTTGAATACTACTAATTTTCTTTTCACTTAGCAGAACCAGGGCATCCTGGAATTCCACTTTGGCTCCTGTTGAGAAAATTCAAACCATCAACATTCTCATTGCAAAAATCTTATGCTAGTGTCTGCCAAATTACGCTTAGTTATAATTTTCTTGATTGATTTATACAATGAGTTATGATTAATGATTTGTAAACTCATTCTTGTATTTATTTTTATGTTTTAATTTCAAGTTGCAGATATTTCTGCTTGTATGCACTATTCATTTTGGCAATAAAATATTCAATTAAATTAAAAAAACTCATTTATGAAAATCTATTTTCAAGATATTACCTCAGAATGCATAAATAAATCACAGTATTCCATCAATTTAAACGTTTTTTCTAGTTTTGGTGAACTAACCTTTCATAATATATTAATTCTATTCAATTGCATTGTAGTTTATTGGAATTATTATTATTAGATGACAGAGAACAGAAGCTAATAGGTTAGAGGTATGAGGAAACAGCTCAAGGGAAAAATTCATATTATAATGGAAAAATTGCTTTTATAATAAAGTATTTTGTAATAAAAAGAACAAAAAAGTTTATAGTTCAATGAATTTATACAGGAATTCATCGATAAATACAAAATTAATAAACAATAATCCACAAGCACAATCTGTGGTAAATTATTTGCTTACCTTTTGATGTGTTGATGAAGTAAGGTGAAATGTATCCCCTGTCGAATTTCATTCCTTCAATAACTTCCAGTTCATCTTCAAGAGTTTTACCGTCTTTGACAGTAATAACGCCCTCTTTTCCTACCTAATCAATAAAAACAATGGTTAATAAGTAAATAAGAGAAGATATGCATTTTTAATTGTCAAGATATGATTATTTTCACGCGTTTGTGGACACAATAGCAAGAACACGTAAAACAAGCTACTTAAGAGAGCTGTGATTTATTTTGTATGAAAATTACCTTTTTCATTGCATCTGATATTAGTTCACCAATAGCCTTATCACCATTGGCTGATATGGTAGCCACCTGTGCAATTTCTTCTGGTGTTGTAACGGGCTTCGATAATGCTTTAAGATGTTCCTTTATAGCATCAACAGCTAGCATCACCCCTGGAGGAAAATAAGAGAATATGAAATTCATAAGATTTGAATTTAAGTAAATAATACTGTAATACCTGTCACTATCATATTCAGATTTGAATTTAATGGAATCTAACACATTAATTCCTACTTTTCTATGAGATAGTAAATAATCCACAGTAACAGGGTTGCCGTTGTTCATTAATCGGCACGGAATGAATCAGTCATCAGGGATACAGAATTAGATACAACTGAAAAATTGGCAGCATTGAAACAGATTGGCAAACGAATTGTTTTTAGAAACAAGCATTTCTGTAAGTCTTTGATATGTGTAGTATTAGAGTTTGAGCTGTAGTGTAAGTTGTTGGCCTGACACTATCATATGCAGTATTGATATCAAACAATCATGCATACGGATACATTATCTTTTATAAGTACTAGCAGCTACCCGTCCTTCGTACGGATTATGTTTAGAAATATGACTAAGAGCGGTTTCACACGGGCCACAAAGCGCCGATGAAACGCCGAACGCAGCTTTGTGCGCTTAGTCAGCCACAAATCGCCGACTGCCGGCCGGCTGGAGTTGTGGCGTTGTAGCAATGGCATATCATTCGTGCTTTCACATGAAGTGGCAGTTTCCAGCGTTTAAAAGCCAGAACGCGCCACAAACGCATGCAGTGGCCAAGTACTCGGCACTTTTGGCGTTTTTGCATCTCAGCTGACACTTTTATCAAAAAAACATTCTTCATCATTCATGTTGAAATGTTATCTTATGAACAGCTGACTGCTGAATGAATATTGGGTGGAAAGAATCGCAGTAGAACTGCTGAAACTCGCGTTTGTCATCTGAAAGGAATCTGCGATTTCTTGCCACAGCCAACAACATTTTCCAACGTTTTGTGGTCCGTGTGAAACCGCTCTAAATATGTTTCGGCTTTTTTGATAGCAACGATCATGAAGTTGTTAGCAGCGTAGTAAACAACTTTGAACGTAAACAATTCAGTTACAGTTATCAGATAATAATAGTGCTACCTGGCGAATTCCCAAGAGCTTAGCACAAACCGCACATTCCTAAAATGTTAATTTTTGTTTTGATAAATTTAAATTAGAAAATTTTGTTTTTTTTTCAACAAAGAAATAATTGATGAAACATAAGATGAGCTTTGATTCACCAGTCATATGTTTCCTAAAAGACTGCAATGCTCCGACTACACAAGTCTGCAGACAGCGTAAATAACTGACGTCTAGAACTCCTGCTGTCAAATCGGCACAGGAATTTTTCTGGTCAATGGTGGGGGTTGCCCGACAATTGAGGGGAAGTTGTTTAGTGACCACGGACAGCTGTTGTCACTAAAAAACTTCCCCTCAATTGATGTGTCGTCTGCACAATATACTGTTCAATCCAAGTAACAGAATAGCTTTGAATAAAAATCATATATTTTTCGTATAAAACGAAAAACAACAACTTTACGATGATCGCGTGCCATGAACAAAGAGGTTAATTATAATTTGTATAGGCAATTAATTTGTGTTGTTATCACCATAGGCGAAACGTGGGAGGGGGGTTAGGGGGTCTGCGTGAATGGAACAAAGTGGAATGGAAACTGGAATGGAACTGCATAACCAAACCTTTCCTAACCTGGCTAGATGTGACTGAACCACCTCTGTTTACTAGGTCGGTCAAAACGACAGTCGTACAAATGGTGTCCTCCCGATAAAATGGTACGTTGCGTTTCAACGACAAATTTACAGAGGTGGTTCAGTCACATCTAGCCAGGTTAGGAAAGGTTTGGTTATGCAGTTCCATTCCAGTTTCCATTCCACTTCGTTCCATTCACGCAGACTACGCTTCTGCGCATGCGCGAAATGTTCGCACATGTGTAGATTTAAAAGGTCGTGATCAGGCAACCCCCACCATTGACCAGAAAGATTCCTGTTCCGATTTGACAGCAGGAGTTCTAGACGTCAGTGCGTAAATAACGCCAGGGCCCACCATTAAGATTATATTTGAGAACACCTGATTGATAAATTACGTGATTTGTTCTTATGTGGTAATAAAACTTAGAAGAAATGTATCCAAAATCGCACAATATTTGGTTTTTAAACGTTTATTATTCTGTTTAAAAAAAAGTTAATTTAGTTTTTCATAGCTAAAGACATTGTCAAAAAGGTTTTCAATACTGATAATGTGATAAATAACTTTAATCCCGATCGATGCTCTCGTTTTTCAGGAGAAGGCCGCGTAAAATGTATCAAAAATATATCAATAATGTATCAATACTTGGTTTTTAAACGTTTATTACTCTGTTAAAAAAAAAAGAGTTAATTTAGTTTTTTATAGCTAAAGACATTGTCAATAATGTTTTCAATACTGTTCAATAACTAAAATCCCGATCGATGCTCTCGTTTTTGAGGAGAAGGCCGCGTAAAATGCCTTTGGGGCCGTGACAGACAGAAAATGAGATAAGACTATTTTCGGCTTATTTAATGTATAAAACGTAAAAATAACCAAAAAATATACAATTCTGATAAATGTACAGACAAAAATCTAATTTTATTTATATAGATTATCGAATGCAGAATGAGAACAAACTACAGTGTGGATTATTTAAAAAGTGATATTTTTATATCATCAATTAATAAGTAATAGCTGAACTTGAAGATGAATAGCAACGTGTTCGAGACTTGTTTTTTTTCTAAGGAACTTCAAGGAAGGAAACATCTTAAAAATAAGAATTAATACTTTTCATTTGAATTAACTTAACTACTAACCTCTCCTGATTTCAATTGGATTTGCGCCTTTACTAATCTTGTCAAATCCTTCTTTAGCTATTGCTCGAGCCAACACTGTGGCTGTAGTTGTTCCGTCACCAGCTTCTTCATTCGTATTATTAGCTACATCTTGAACTAGTTTTGCGCCAATATTTTGAAATTTATCTTTCAGTTCAATGCCTTTAGCAACAGTTACGCCATCCTTTGTTATCTTGGGGCTTCCCCATGATTGTTCAAGAATAACATTCCTTCCCTGCAGAAAAAAAGATTTATTTGAAGCATCATTATTTGGAATCGGCATAAACGAATATTCAAAATATCAAACTTTATATTTCGTACTAATTTGAGGAAATTGAATATTTAGTTTGATCATGTAGATCCGGCGGAGTGCGTTATGTGTTAAATGCTCTGCCTGTCTTCTGGTATGAAAACTTCATAAACCACATCATAGACAAAATTAAAAAGCAAATGAATCAAAATACTTTCCACACAATATTCTGCCAGTTGAGCCAGAGGGTCTACCGGTTGGGATTCTATCATTTGATTGATATTAAATTGAATTAGCAATAATATCAAACTTTCAACTTTTATAAAAAAACAGGTAGTATAGATCGAAAAATACAGAGCGTATATTGCTCGTAAACTCAGTAAAAAACCTGCACAGTAACTAGTTGGACGGCAGGGTGCGTGGTAGAGTAGACAACATCATGTGTGCGAGCTGAAATCCAGGAGGGCACTTTTGAAAGATCTCGCGACATAGAGGTTAGAGTATTGAAGTTGATTAGATTTTTCTATTAAACATATGAAAAATGTCTTAAGGTGCCAATGATTTGTCTGGATGCCATGACTGATTGCTACTCCTGCGGTTCCTTTTCAGTTTGGCATAGTTTGTGTCATCATTCACCTCATTACCCACAAACAAGTCTGATTCATGCAGGCATCAGTAAAAAATTTATCGTTACAAAATTAAGCTTGAAGAACATAAGAACCTGCACTAACTTTTGGGCCCATTGTAACAGCAACAGCATCTGCTAGAATGTCAACACCTTGGAGCATGAGGCCACGCACTTCTGGGCCAAAACGAACGTCTTTAGCATAATGTCTGTTGAGCTGAGAGTTCAGCTGTCTTATGGCTGTGGCTCGAAGAGCGAGAGGCAACCTGAACATCTGGAAGTGCAAATAACAAAACGTGAATAAAGATCAAGCATTTCAAATGTCATGAATATATGTTATTGAGTTGAATAATTACATAAAAAGGCGTCGTTTAAATAAAATATTTTCTCAAAATTTCAAACAAATAACTTTCTGCAGCAAGGTGGGTCAATCCCAATTTAATGGCAGATTCCTACCCAATTCTGAAGCAAGGTGGATCAATCCTAATTTTCTTGAAATTCTCGTGCTATATTGTTGAGGCATTTGACCCACCTCTACACCAGTCATATTGTGAAGTTATAGTAAATATTTAGTTCGATTTTGCCCCCAAATTACTCATCCAGCAGGGTTCATTTAGGTTCACTGAGTGTCTACATGTCTTTGGCCCATGTCGAAAGAGGAAGAGGCCACCACCAAATAGAGTCCGGCCAGTCATTCTTTTTCAATAGGTTATGATATCAACACACCACTATTGCGGTAGAAAGTAGTTTAGATTGGAATGTGGCAATAAGGTTTAGGACGGCTTCGAAGCAGTGAGTGAAAATCAAGTAAACTGCCAAGGTTCGAGTCATGGTAACGATCCCATTGCTTTAGAAAGATGTGGGTTGCAGTTCGATACCCATAAGTTACAGTGAAATAGTCGCAGGAGTTTCGATACTTGACAATATCGATACTAGATACTCCTGCGACGATTTCACTGGATCGGATATCGAACTGCAGCCAAATTTGATTCATTACAGCATAATTTAACAGAATCTGCCGGCCGGATGGTTTGATCAATACGTTTACAGTGAATTTTTCAATACGGTACATTGTGATAGGTAAAAGTTGAAAGGCATGTAATTACATCAGCAAAACTGCATTGAAACAAACTAACTTAGCCACACATAATAATTTATTTATGAGCCTGATAGGCATGGAGCGTGAGAGAAGCACACTCTAGGATTACGAATTTATAGAAAATTGGATGAGTATGGTCACGTACCTTGGAGTTTTAAAGCGAAATCTGAACAGAAACAGCAGGAAGATTATGGAGTTTCAAAGCCGATGAAGATGAAATTTCGTGTTTGATAAAATTCCCTGTTTTGTGAAATTTGATAAAAATCAAAAAGAGTTACATCAGCAGTTCAGCAATCAGCACATGTTCAAGAATTGGAAAGTAGTGCCCGCACTCGCACTCTCGCACTGGTGGAAGGAACATGTTCACCTGAAAGTCGATTTTAATATGAAATATGAATGATAATCCTCATCAATTATTGCAAAAAACTCAAATAAATAAGTGAATATTCATCTGAATATATTTCTTGAAATGCATCGATTCGGAATTCTCTAGAACCCAATATGAACCTTACAGTAAAAAATCATTGTTCAAATATTTGACTAATTTTTTTACTGTTTTACTGAATTTTAGTGGATAAATTTCTGTTCCTATTACCTCATTTGCTATCGAATGACATTATTATTTGTTATATTTTTCTTTGTCAAGTTGCTGAATGGAGTCGATTCATAAGAATCATCGATTCTATGTGGCATTGATATGATAGGTGCCTCTTCAAGGTTTGCATTCTGCGTTCTGCCAGTCTGCCACAGAATTTTTGTTAGTATTTATGCATGCGCTAGTTTTTCAAAATGGGTGATAACGTTATTCCTAATGATGGAAAAATGAACCAAAATTGTGTTCAAAGTAGTTCTGGCACTCAAGTACCCTCGAAAAATGCGCAGGAAGAAGACTTATCACAGGTCAGTAAGTTCAATTTCATAATGTCGTTTTGTTTTTGAGGTTAAGTTTTGTATTTTTAGTATTTAGTATTTTTAGTGTTGGGAGATAATTGAAACTCTTATTTATTTATAGTGTGTTTTTCAATAGAAGGAGCTGCATTGCCAATAAATTTCAAAACCACACTAAACTTAGAGTACATAGAAACATTTATAAAGTTACAAATTCTCTCAGAATTCAGCTAACCATGCTTTGCATAAAATAATGTTCTGTGAGCCTATTCAACAGAAACTCCTATGATTATGCTTTTGAGATACTTGATACTTCATTATAATTTTAACATTCAAAACTTGTGCATACTAAGCAATTTCAATCCCCAGGTTATGTGAAAGTATAGATATCTGTCGCTAGTAAGAATAATTTAATACAGTAGCCTAGTTATCTTTTGAGAAATTGGAAGTTACGAATTAGAGTTGGAATGATGCTTATGTGCCCTAACTTATTTACCTGAATTTTCACTAACAAAGGCCTGCCTCTACTAAGTTGAAGACAAGGATTGGACCAAACGATCCGTTGTCGTTGATGCAGGTCAACAATGTCTTACATAGAGAAATGTTTTTTCGCTCGAGTTGTAGTCAATCACTTGATTATTAACGAGCGACATTGTTGACCTAAGAAAACGGACCGGTCGTGTTGTCAGAACGTGGAACAGAGAGTTTACTTCTAGGGCTATCAAATTGATATAATTTTAGCAGAAGTGCACCAATATTTTCACAGAGACTTCAATGATGTGTTTGTTCACAAGTAATTCTTTAATAAATAAATGAATAATAATAATTGATTCTCGATCCTATTAATTTCTTTACTGATTCAATATCGATTTAAATTAACCAGTCAGACTAGCGGAACAAGTTATAACATGGCTTCAAATTTTCACTTTTATTTTTGGTTCTTACCATTTCAGCAAGGAATGAAGATTATCATGGAGATTATTAAAGTTTCTAATAGTCTACCAATGGGTACGCAAAGGGAGTTCCTGTCCACGTTCCCAGAGTTTGTCTCATCAATGGCCAAAGAGGGAGATTTCATTTTGTCTGTGTAAGTTTCAATTTTGAAAATGCTGGTTGTTTATTCATAATTGTCCAACTACTTAATCATTATTTGTGATATTTCCTCATTTGATGAACTTCTTAATTTTTAAAGTAGTCTTGTAAAGAGGGAGAAACTCCATCATTGAACGATTTTTACGAGAGCCGAAATAGATCGGTTATTTTGAGCATGTAGCCTACAATTATTTTCAATCATAAAATGTTGAAATTTTTCAAAAACGTTATATTATAATTAAATCGTTTTAAAGTTTGAATTATAATATGAATTCTTATGCACCATTGTAGGAATGTTCATTGAACTTATAACAATGGTGGAATTAATCCCATAGATATTACAATAACATTAACTGGATATATGCGGTAATAACTATGAATTCTTAATTTTAATTCTATTGTATTGAAAACTTCTGATTCTGATATAGGGTATGAGGAGTAGGAATAAGATGGAGAACTATGTGAAGAGGAGTGAGTGAGGGTAACTAGCATTTGGAAGTAATTTATTCTAATGAATTATCCCTCACCACCACCCTTGTTGCTCGTTGTTGGGTGTATGGTGGAGCCCCTTGCAGCTTTCTTTATGGAGATTGAGAGGGAGAGAATGATAGAGAAAGAGAGAGTGAATGGTATAGGAGAAGAGTGAGATAATGACAATTGAAAATAAGTTATGTACTTCACCAATTCTTGCTTCTATGGAGACTTGAGCTAGACTGACTACTGAGGGAGAGGAATGCCTCGTTGGTGAGAGGGTTGGTTATATAAAGTAATCTCTAAACTAAGAACGGTTGCAGCAGGTTACCAGTTACTGGTCTTCTGAGAGCAGTGTTACTCTGCTTGTTATGTAAATTTTGTAGAAAATGGAAAATTTCAATTTTTTACATTAAAAATTCATTAAATAACAGCATGCCTTAAATTTGCAAATAACGCCTTCAAAGCGAGGTCATAATTATGTGATACTCCATTATAGGTTTGACGAAAGTTCTTTAAACCGGGCATTAGTGACACAAGGTATTGAAGTTGAATGAAACAACGAAAACCCGGAAAAAATATATGAAAAATTGATTTTAAAAATAACAGGTAAATTGATTTGGTTGCCAATGTTGTGAACTCAATGGAGGGATATGGCTTAGCAAAAAAAGTGAAATAAGATTGATTTGTCATCAGTATCCAATTATACTATTTGAATAGACAAAGACACAATGAATGTCAAAGAAGCAACAGAGCTGTGTAATGCTATGAAAGTGAAAAACTAAATAACTTACTGATGCTTCTCCATTGATAAATTTGCGATTGCAAATCTGGGATCAAAATTTAAGTAGAACTTAGTTGCCAAATGAAAATTCATTGCATATTATGTACTACATTAAATGCATTACCTATTATTCATATTTTTATTTATTTAGGTTGTCAAGTGCTATTCGTAATGAAGGTGTCGCTGGAAACATCGTCAGAAGGGATCTTGAAGAAAAGCATGATATGATTGTTGATACAAACGATATTATTTTGGAAAGAGTGGTAAGCTAATGTTTCCATTGGATTTTATGATTGTATTAAATTCGATAATATATCTCTTTATCATTTGCCATACTGTTACGGGTTCTATGTCTAAAATAACGCTGGCAACACTTAAATTTATCACTTGCACTTTATTTACACATATAATCCACAACTCACACTGTTCAGTAATTTCTTACAGAAAAATAAGCAATTAAAAACAGATAAATCGATATTGTTCAATTGATAAAGAGATTTCAATGAACTGTACAAAAATCAATCACTAAAAGTTAAAAGGCCGATCTAATATTAAATAATAACTGTACAATAAACTGTCCAATAATATAAAAAAAAACGTCGAAAAAGAACAATTAACTTACTATTCATTATGTATACACTTGCTGTGCAGCACTGACCTTTTTTGAGCCGTAGCGAACGCGTTTCGAACTATGTCGTTCTTCTTCGGCGCTTGGTTGCAGACAGTCTGCAACCAAGCGCCGAAGAAGAACGACATAGTTCGAAACGCATCCGCCGCAACTCAAAAAAGGTCAGTACTGCACAGCAAGTGTATACATATGAATAGTTCTACTGCAGTTCACGAAAAATGAATATCTACAACAATAATTAACTTACGTAGCACTAGTCCATAATACAATAAAAACTATTTAGTAGTTCACTGGTATGAATTAAATAGGAAAAAGAATTATCACTATAGTCACTAAGAAAGAATTATCACTATATAGGCACAATATATAGAACTGTCACTACTTGTTTATCACGACGAATTTCTAACAAGACTGAACTAATTTACAAAAGTCTCCCTCTATTTATATAATTTTCCATAATTGAGATATCTCTCGATTTTTCTATTAACTTCTAAGTAAACAGATAAGGAAACTCGCACTTTCCACAATATTCGATAAGATTCCATTATTCTCTAATCAAACAACTAGAACATTCTGTAAAGCTCCAAGTGAACACCATAAAAGTGTCAAAAGAATAGTAATTAATTGCTTAAAAGTAAACATTTACATAGCAGATAACACCGAGAACCACTGTTCCTTCTTATCTCTATTTTCATTCTCACTACAATACTTTCTTCAATAGGCACTTCAATTAATAATTCATTTCAATTTCAATTTTTATTCACGTATCATACACATCATACGTATCATATAACATTATGCACTTCAAAAACATAAAAAAATGAATAATAGAACCCGCATAGACTATATCGTCTGTGAGCGGGAGCAGTTCTTAAAGTTATCTGTTGTGTAACTAGATGATACATAATTAGTAATAAAACACATAAGTTACATGTTATTGAACATTGATTACAAGAAAATTCATGACTATAACTAAAGATTCATTAGCCTGAATGCTCAAACCACAGATCTCGGCCACTTTACTAAATATTTATCACTCTCCAGAACATCCGGCATCGGATTGCTTCTATGCACCACCACACGACCGCTGCAATGACCGAGGCCAGCACTCGCGATTTAAAAATATGAAACATAGAAGAAAAAAAACAAAGATTCACCCGGGAGGGAGTCAGAACTTCAAATATAAGGTGATCTTATCAAGGCCTCCGCACCCAGTCATCCAACATGCATTAACCTATTGAGGTTAACCCTGCACTTAAATGCGGCAGTGACTCGGCCTGCCCCAGCTTGTAGATTCCTATACAGCCACTGGGAAATGTAATATGAACTATGCCTTTGTAGACTGATACTAATTGTAGGATTATGTAAGCGTGACATGTTTTGAAGTCTGGTTAGATGATTGTTTTGAATTTCTCTAAAAGAAGTGACATTATTAAATATGAAGATTAGTAATGTTTTTATAAAAATCTGTCTGATATTCAAAACTGAAAGATATTAAAGAGTAAATTGGTGGGAAAACGATGTTTTTTGTAATATTGTTTTTATAATCAACCTCTGTGCGACCAATAATGACTGATAATGACAGATATGTGAATGATAATAATTTTTTCTTGTGGTTGAAATTTACAGAGATTTCAAGTAAGGCCTAAGTTAATACAAACATTTTCATAGAGACAAGAACTGACGAAATATAGATTTCCTAGTGCTCTTCTTTTTTTGTACGATGTAAGAGAAGACATTGTGAAACGATGTACAACTGAAAATGCGACAGGTCATGCAGAAAAGCAATATGTACAACTTAGTATGGCATAGAGTTAGACAACATAATTATTTTTGATGCCTTTAATGCTATAATTTTTAATGCTAATTTTTAATGCCCTTTTAATGTTATAATTTTTGGATTTATTGCCTGTAGGGGCTTGATTTATTGGAAAATGTATAATGTTTTTATTGATTGTGTTATTCGAATATTAACAGGACTGCAATTTGGATGAAATTCAGGGTATAAAACGGAATCCAGATCCAGTTCTTTCGAAAATTGCTGCTGCAAAAATGATTCATAATAAGAATTCACCGAACGTTCAGGCAAATGTACCAAATTTGGTGAGTTGATTATATTCATTCTTTCATCAATAACTTGCACACAAATATTTTAGTGATGCTCTGTATTTAAAAATATAACCAGTTTTTATTAACAGTTCAGTTTCAAAGAAGTCTCATTAATTATTTGATCCATGTGTCTTTTGATATCTTAGCTGTACTGCTTCAGAAATTTGGTTTTAGGATTTATGGCCTGTAAAATTATTTTATATTTGGCAGTTCTATCTTGAAACTCCTTTGATGAGGGACCACTGCGAAAAGTATGTAATAATACATTCGGATTGGCCTTTACAAGTGGCTTGGCTAATAATGTTTTCTGCATAGAAATTTAGTTCAAACTAACTTAGGCTATATATTTCAATTATTGATTGGTTCGGAACCCACCTAAAACTGTAGGTCCATCTCATCAATCACCATCATCCAACTCATTACCCACGCACAGGTCTCAGACCTATGTGGGCTTCATCCTCAAAAAAAAAAAAAAAAAAAAAAAAAAACTGCATTCATTGAATAGGTAATACGTAAGATTTGTTGTTCCAGGTATCAACACCATGGAAAGAAAAAAGTAAAGATAGATCAATGGTGCGTTTAATCAACACAAGAATAACTCACAGACCACAGATCAAGTTTAAAGATAAAATTGATAACAGGAACATCCCTTTCGAGCCCAGAATTACAGAGAAACCGAATTCATTGAAACCTCTTGCGATTTTGGTTGAGAATGATGAAGAGCATGGGGAGAGGTAAGTTTGAAAATTGCTTATTTAGTAATTTTATAATATCTAACGTAGTTGCACAAACGCACAACTTCAACAATACAGAAAATGTAATGAATAAGAATTGAGTCGAACTTTAATAAATTAATTTGATTTTCCTGCCATTTATTTACAAAGCGTTCTCTTGTAAAGGATATATAATTTCATATTTGCTCGTACTTTTACTTAATTACTCGTAATTTTGATATGTGCCTACATTATAAAAAAACAAATGCACATTTTCTTATTCTTACAATGGGTTTTATTGAGTTTTGGAAAAAGAAAATTATGCTATCACACTCTGTACAATGAAAAGCAACATGTTCTGATAATGGTAATGTTGTCGTCTACATTCTAATGAGACTCGATTTTATAGTGAGCCTTCATCATGAATTATGCAACCTCAGTTGCGGTGGCAATTTCTTCCTGGATGTTGACTCATTAATGACACTTTATTGTATAGTGAACTTTCATCATGAATTGTGCAACCTTAGTTGCGTTGGCAATTTCTTCCTGGATATTGATTCATTAATAACACTTTATTGTATAGTGAACTTTCATCATGAATTGTGCAACCTCAGTTGCGTTGGCAATTTCTTCCTGGATGTTTACTTCAAAACTTGTGGGGCCTTGTAAACATAAACACGGAATATCAAAAGAGATTCATAGCAAAAATCTCAATGAATCAAATCGGGAGAGCGAGTCTCCTTTTCACTGTTTAAATTTATTGATTGATTTTAATTTTTTTCTAAATGTCTGGCAGCGTATTTTGCCTCTAAAGTAGACATGTTGTTGATATTATTTTTGAAATAACTCACGCTTTTTTTTCTTTATCAGTTTCAGTCATCCGTATGAATATGAGCTCGATCTTTTCAAACCAACAGAAGAACAATTATCACACAGAGAACCAATAGCTTACAGGAAGTTGGATGAAGTGCCATTTGCTCTCGTTAATGATGACAAGTCATTGGAAGAAATGATGAACCATTTGAAAAGTCAGAAGGAAATTGCTGTTGATGTTGAGGTTAGTTTTAAAAATATTGTTCGATCCTTCTAATGTTTCCTCCTTCAATATAAATATTATATTTCTTTACAAATAGAATAGGCCTACTAGTAAATACATCAAATGTATAGCATTTGACCAAATTTCTTGATCTGTAAAGTAAAATTTACAGAGGAAGAAAACATTTCTCAAAATTGACAATTATTAAAAGATTCTAAAAAATTGAGAATAAAATTAAAGGAATATTTGGTTGGTTTATCTCTTTGTGCTCCGTAAAATAGTTCGACAATTATTGAATTCATACGTTTTTTCAGATTTTCAAATTGAAAATTCATTTTTTAGTTTTAAGCGACTTTATGGTACTGTTCGAATGTACTTTGTACATGAATTTTATGAATAATGATTAGTTCAATTCAATTTTTTCAACCTACAAATGCCACCCCTGAGAAAAATTGTGCGAGGTCGATTCTTCCTTTACAAAGAACATAGTTTGTAATCACTTTATTAAAAAAACAGTAGATTAAATGAATTTTGATTTTTTCATAAGATAGTGAAGTTTTTTATTAATTAAAATAGCAGCAGTAATTTTGAAAAAATCATGATACGTTTGCATGTTATTCATTTGAATTCAACTTGCTCTAACATTATAATGTTTATTAACAACTGAAGAGGAACTCTAGAACTTCCAAATATCGCAATCCGCTATACAGCAAAACGAATTTATATGGTATATTCTTTTAAAGCTACCTTTTATTAATGATTGCTTTTCTGGAATGAAGTTTTTATAGCAATTAGTTTTTAGATTTCGTTATTCAAAAGCTCTACTTCTTTTATTGTCTCAAGTGCTAATAAAAGTCACGCTATAGAACTCAAATGTTCTATAGGTATTCAGTTTTAGAGCAGTATTTTACTCCAATTTTAAGATGTTGAATAATCTGATTTTAAAGATGTTTCACAGTGTTCCAATCTAAAGTATCAGAATTATTCTTTCTAAACGTGTTTTAAATTATTGATGTATAAATCTTTCAACAGGACAGTTACAAAATGTGAGGCTTATTGAAAACTACTATTATAGGTGCAGTATATTGAGTAATTACTACAATCTGCTATTGAACCTTTGAATTGAATTCAAAGGTTAGTGTTCAATAAAGAAAATACTAATGAATTATGATGTTTGCTCTGTTTAGCACCACTCGTATAGAACATTTCAAGGAATTACGTGTTTAATCCAAATATCTTCAAGGGAAAGAGATTTCATTGTTGATGCCTTGGAACTTAGAGATAGGCTGCATGTTCTGAATGAAATTTTCACCAACCCTAAAATTGTCAAGGTCAGTATATCATTTGGCGAAATAATTGAAGTTTTAAGTAAAGATTAATATATTATTTGAGTATAAAAGGTATTGTACAATGACTAATAATTAGTTGAAATAATTATATTACTAGAATTATTGATTAGTCAAGTTGTAGTTCAAATTATCTTGATCTATAAATGAGCAATTTTGTCAGCACAATTGCAGCCCTAAATTACCAGAACAACAACATGAATTCAAGTTATAAAAACGGCCTGCAAATCTGAGTTATATTGGGCCACGTGCACTCCATGACCTAGCAGCCTACGAGAATGTGGCATAAGTAAAACGTCTTGAACTAGCCAAAGTCAAGCCTAACCTCAAACATGATTTCAAACCCAACAAGCATAAATAACCATGGGTGAAGATTAAGATAATGTTCCGGGTTCTATAGCTAAAATAAGGCTGGCAACACTAAAGTTCACACTTGCACTTTATTTACACAAATTAATCTATTTACACTAATTGCAAGTTTAATCGATAAGATGAAATCAGATCAATAAATTCCAAGTTAATACTGATTTTCGGTAATCATGTACAAGAATTAATAAATAATTAATTATAGGCCGATCGATAATAAAAAAACAAAAGTCCAATAAACTGTACAATAGTGTAGAAAGAAATTCTAAAAAGAACAGCTAAACACTTACAAAACACAGTCCGATACGATATTTGACAATCCCAAATAATATCACTTGAAATGTGTAAGCACAACGTATTTAAACTGTCAATAAGCCGCACGGATGGTAAACACTTCTCTTTGCATGTTACACTGAAATTGAGCGCTGTTTATTCCAACGGCACTGGATTGTAATCTGTCACTGTCACACGAGCATGTAGATCAAACAACAAATTAAACTCGAGAGAGTGCAAGAGTGCGAGGGACGCAGATATGACAGATAGAAGTGAGGAAGACATTGAAGAGGAGTGAGGAAACGAAGAGTCAAATTACAGCTGCTCAATCGAAAGTCCTAGTCACGTACATCGGCCAATGACAGCAAAACAATAAACTATTGTTTACGTCCAGTCTGTGTTCACAACAATAATTTATCGCATGTAAATCTACAGTTACTGTTAATTAATTATTACTACGCCAATATCCTCTATATTCATATTTCACTTTTTCGTGTTTTTTTTTTTTTTAATAATGCAGGATCAATTAGAATAGAATGACTGCCTTTATTTTTTGCCTAGGAGGGCGAAGTTAGAGTGCAGCGCTCTCTTACACTTGACCCTCCCTTAATTAGCATAACGAGCGCGATCTAACAGCAGGCAGAAGAGCTTCACGTTCAATTCACATCGATAATTGATAGCCGAGTGCCGTAGCAGGTATCTGTTCAATAAGAGATAAGCTACGAAACTCCTGGGCCATCTTTGTAACGGTGACCGATTAGATTGGCCAGCAAAAAAGACTGTTCTCTGCTGTGAAATCACTTCCCGGTGGTTCGGAACCCACCTAAAACTGTGGGTCCAACTCATCAATCGCCTTCATCCAATTCATTACCCACGCACAGGTCTCAGACCTATGTGGGCGTCTTCCTCCCAAAAAAAACCTCTATCACATATGGCTCATCGTGAGAAGAAACGTTGACAGGCTAGAAATCGAGTTATATAAAAGTAAATTAGATATAGTTTTCATTTGTTCAAATTTACAGTGAATTACAATGCAATGATGTAAAAATTGAATGCAACGATTAATTTGATTTTTATGAACCGATGTGCTATAATAAAAAATGAAGCTATGATAGAAAATAATCTAAAGAGGTATTTACCTTGGCTGAGAATGGGTACCAATTGAAAAAAAATCTTGACTTTCAAGTTGAGAGAATCTCCAAGTGAGGTTCATACATACGAAATTCAATTGAAGTGTAGGTGAGTTTACTAGCTGACAAGACAGCGAGTAGCAACACTATAAAAGCCGACCCAGCCGTATGTATGTAGTGTAAATTCTTATGTTAATGTAAGTTAGTGTTATTTAATGTAAATTATTGGTATTAAGCTATCAGGAGTCAGACCTTTGTTGGGGTAGCTGGGTTGGTTTTAGTGGTTTGGTCGCTAGCTTGTTACTCTGTGAACTTGCTCTGTTTTAGAGGCATTTCAGAGACACGAGACACTTGAGGAACGTTCATAAATACAGACCTAAGTGGAATGTTTCTCTGGCTAATATGACTGTACAACATTAATAATTTTATATTATTGCATTTTGATTTGACATTGCATAGGTATTACATGGAGCAGACGCTGACATACAATGGCTTCAACGTGACTTGTGTGTTTACATCGTGAACATGTTTGATACCCATCAGGCTGCGCAGGTCCTCAATTTTTATCGACTCAGTCTTGCTCATCTATTGAAGGTTTTTTGCAATATTGATTCAAATAAAACATATCAGCTGTATGACTGGAGGACAAGGTACGCTCTTTGTGTTATAATTTTTTTTCATTTTACAATATTTAAATTTTGCAGCATGTTGAGACAAAGCATCTAGATAAATATCTATTTTTTTTAGCCTGTAGTAAGTACTAAGGCACGTTATGTATGAACGTACATTGATGCTTTCTTAACTCAAGGGGACTTGAGATGCCGTTTGAATTATTTTCAATTCTCCTTTAAGTTGAGTAAGTATCAGTGGTTTCATAAATGGGGCTTAAGAATTGTTGATGTGTCGTAGGGTAATAAAAATGTCTTAGACTTTTTTCTATTTTACAAGAGTCCAGTATCACGTCACTTAATCTGCGATTCTATTTACATTTAGCCTCAGACAGTGCTGTTTCGATCACCTATCTATGTATAATAATATATGCCAATGAGTGTCTTACATTTGCAAATGCAAGATTTATTAATTTCAAGTGGAAAATTACTAGCCATTGAATATTTGTATATATAATCATTGCTGAATGAATAATTAGACGAAATTGTCACAACCACATTTATTAAAAAATATAGCGAAACTAGTTTCGGTTGTTATACCATTATCAATCACAATCACACTCAGATTGTGAGATAACTTAGTTTGTTTGAGATTGATAATGGTATAACAACCGAAACTAGTTTCTTAATATTTTTAATAAATGTGGTTGTCACGATTTTGTCTTATTATTCATTATGGATACCTTCCACAATATCACCTTCGCCACTACAAAGAAAGTCACTGAATATTAATACATAATCATTGCTATTTGCGATATAAAGTGATATAAGATTTGAATGTGATGACGATAGGGAAATATAATATTTGAAAATAAGTATCAAAGTTAGTTTATGCTCCTCAAAATTGATCAAACATCTGTTGGAGACATCTTATTTCAAGACTTTTATACTCATATTTTCAATTTTGTAGGCCTCTGTCAGACGATGCCTTGAAATATGCAAGAGAAGACACGCATTACCTTCTTTATATTTACGACATTCTGCGGAATCAATTGTTAGAGAAATGTAAAACCAACACTAATCTACTGGAAAGCGTTATTTACAGAAGTACACAGATATGTAAGAGGGTAAGTTTCTAACTTCTATTTTTCTTCATAGTGCTAGGTTCTAGATTTTAAAATTGTTTATATTCATGTGCTTGAACACTGTTATCAAAAATGATTCAGATACTAGACTTAGATACAGGTTTAGTGACAACTATTGTGCAGTAGCCACGATATTTCGGACCTCTAAAACCCGGATCTCCGCATAATCCAGACCGGTTTTTGTGGTATTTTCCGACTTTACTATGGTTTTTTACTTTAAAATTGTAGTTATTGACGTAAAAAGTAGTTTTAAAAAGTGTTTATTGTGTAAATATGTGTGTCCAACATTGTTTGTACAACATAAAAGTGATTTTCTTTAATTATACAATTTATTTCACTGTTTTTTAGTCATTCTCTGGTTAATTCGGATTTTCAGTAATCCGGATCGGCTCCGGTCCCAGTTAGTCCGAATTATGGAGGTTCTACTCGAATTATGGAGGTTAATACTAGAATATTGTATAGAGATGAAATTGTTCTATTGAAAATGTGATTAGTGAATCCGTGAAACCGGTCCAGTAATCAAATAATACATGGAATTAACAACTATTAACCTTGTTTACTTTTGAATAGAGATGCTTGGAAACTGTTGAACAACTCTTTCCAAAATTAAGAATTATTATTTTGATTGTCATTTATTCTGTATTGACAGATTATCTGTAGGCCTATTTGAGCTGCCACGACAGCTCTGGCTATCTGCTTTGTTATCAATATCCTAATAATTGTTGTTAGGAATCAACAAGATATGTACTTTCTACCATTTGGAGAGTTGAATCTTTCCATTAATGTTCTTTACAATAATAAATAAAATTCTCCAATACGGTCATAACCCAAGCACTATTAAAAATTACAAAAATGGATTGCCAAATCAATTCTCATTAATACTAGATTGTAGAATACTATTTTTATGTTTTTACTAGTTTTATGTTTTTGGAAACTGTTATCCAAACAATACTTCCTAAAAGGGTTGAAATATTGGTAATTTTGAACAAAAAAAAACTTCATTGATAATTTCAGTTTAAACTGTTTCCTTGTTTATAGATATCAGGCTATATTTTTGCATTTTTGGTCATCCGTACGTTATCTAATCCCTATTGAAGATTGACACTTTCAATGCGATTACAATTTTTTGTATTATCATGTTCACTGTATTCACTTTCTATTTTTTAATTCTAGAAATATTGGAAAACAATACTGAATGATGAGAGTCATATGGATCTCTACAGGAAAAGTAGGAAGCTGTACGATAATCGTCAAATGTACGCCCTTCAACGTCTCTACATGTGGCGAGATAAAATCGCCAGAGAAGAGGATGAAAGCTACGCGTAATACATTTTTCAATTAATACGTTTATAATAAATTATTTCTGTACCTTGATTATTCCAATTCTTGTAGTTGATGAGTTTTATCCTACTACTGCATATAGTATCAATATCAATCAAAATCTATTTCATTTATTTGAGTTCTGAGGATGTAACTTCATTAGTTTGTTGTAAGGTTGTTGTATCACATTAATCTTTATAGCTCCGAGTACCAATACAAGTGTAGATTATGCAGATAGATCAGCATTGTGATTAGAATATTTTATTTTACAGTAGTACAGGATATATGAAACCCTTTAAAACCTATATATTATATAAAATGTAATAAAAACTATAAATTATCTCACGGTAGAGAATAATAAGTCTAATTAGGAAGCTTTTTTAAATTTGAAAATTTATGAAATGATTTATATTTACTTTTATTTGATCTACTTCTTTTCTATTGTCATTATGAATACATTCTCTGCATAAGTGTGTTGACCATTTTTCCAGTGCAAATTCTCATTGGATTTAGTTGTAAATTACAATGCAGTTATATTTTAGATTGTAATAGATAATGATAACAACAGCATTGCAACAATTAATTCGCTTTAACTCGGAGTGCGTGTTTTCTTCTCTATCCATCGTTTAAAATATCGCTCATTCAGGTCGTAGAATCACATTAAATTGGCATAATCCCATGCTTGGAAGCCATAAATATTACAGGAACTCATTACATAACAGCATGTGAATATTTAACTTTAGTATTAGAAATAATAATAATAAGCGTATGGCTTTTAATGGTGGGGAGACCCTTACGGGTAGTTCCACCTCGCCGTTTGATGATAAATTACTTACTTTTGGAAGCCTCATAAAATATTTGAACTTCCTGTCACTGAAACTATTTTCTTAGTAACAAAAACTTTCTATAAGGTTGAATTATTTGCCTTTTTGATTATATGCCGTTTTTTCAAAAATTTTAGATGACTATTTCAGATGATTTTTTCAACTAATAATAATAATAATAAGCGTATGGCTTTTAATGGTGGGGAGACCCTCACCAATTATTTGTGAGTTCCACCTCGCCGTTTGTGCCATGTTAAGGGGAACTATTTTAGGTGGGGTTTTCAACTTATTCTCTATTTTCTCAGGTATGTTCTTCCCAATCATATGTTACTTCAAATATCCGAATCTCTCCCAAGAGAAATGCAGGGAATCTTGGCTTGCTGCAATCCTGTACCGCCTCTAGTTCGACAAAACTTGTTGATGATTCATAAAATACTTTTAGAAGCAAGAGAACAGTCGCTTGTGAAGGTAATATTAAGAAATACAATACAATTAATTTTGTCGTCTTTTTTACTGCACTATAATTTGAGTTACTTTCAAGATTTTACGTTTACTAAGAAATATTTGTGAGTTTCAAATTATAATGCTTGCTAACAAATCTTACAATTTGTAGTCGATTAATTCCCATGATTATTCAATCAATCTCTCGCTTTATCACTTGCTTGATAGTGTGATTAGTTCTGATTGTAGATGCCTTTTTCAATGTTACATTTTGTTTCTACCTGTAGATAACTGTTTGATGGTTTTAGACATGACTGTTTTCATCTATAAAGGCTTGTAAAATATTGTAGTAGTTTGTATTTTTAATTTTACACTATTTGACTGAATAATTGAGAATACAAAAAATTTCACTTCAACTGTCAACCATTTTAGGAAAACGAACTTTGCATCAATATCTCAAATATTGTATCATTTTCCTTTAATAGATTTATCAAAAAATATCTATTGTTATAGTAATTATTACCAGCGAAAAATCGAATTGGAGAGTTCTACTCTTGATAATGCTACATTTAGTAATTGTGAGTTGTTACATTGTCAAATAATGTTCATCTATTTAATGAAATTTTTCTTTGTAATTGCCATTAATAGTCATATTTTACTTATCTCAAGTACAGAAGTTGGTATCTCAAAGTCGCAACTCCAGTTTATTGGGCTTTGTCAGTATCTTCACATGAATATGAAATATATTATGTTATTTCCTTGTGAAGATGACCTCGTTGTCCTCTATTAAATTTGGAATAATCATTTGCAGTTTTTGTTTTTAAAACTATATTTTTTAGTAATTATCGACTTTTTATTCTATATTTCGATTTAACATAAATATCTACATTTCTCATGATATTTTGAACATCTGTTTTTTTTTAATTATCACCCATTACAAAAAAGGTCATTCAAGATCCAATCTACTAAGTTTGTGATATGCAATAAAAAGAGTTTCTATATTTTTTTTCAGAAACACATAGAAACGGAAGCTCAGAGGCAGTCTATTGAGCAAGCACCAAACTGGAAGCCTGTTAATGTTGATAGTAAACTGTATTGTCCGCACGATCTATCTTACAGCGATGAGCTGCCTGAAAACTTGCCCACTGTGTTGCAAGGTGGCTTGAAAATAGATCTTGTAAATGGGCTTTCTACAAAATGTGGTATAAATTTGTTCCAGAATGAAGAGGTAAGAGTGTTGTGCACTCTCAAATCTCGAATATTATTTTTTTTTACAAAATTTTGCTAAAAATAACGATGTGAGCAGTAGAATTCAGTTTGTTTTTATTGTATTAAACCTTGATTAAGGTTCAAATTATCATAATTTTGGATAGGGTCGAATTGCGCATGTGGTCAAGAAATTACTAAGCGGATTATTCCTAACCTAGCCTCTGGAGTAACACCATATGAATTCTGAGAACGACCGTGCGCAGTTGGACCACACCCCATAATTTCATACTTGAAGAAACATTTGACTTCCAATTTAATAATTTATATTGAATTTATTGTCATTTGATTCTCCCAAACGTATTAGATAAAATTAATTATGGATCAAAAAGATAAATTACCGCTATTATGCATCATTAAGATTTACGACTTTGTAATGATTATGTTCATAAGAAGAAATAAACAAACTAGAGGTGGGCTTAACCAGTATTTCCAAGTAACTGTTACAACGGTTACTGTTACTTTCTTGTACTGCATAAAAATACTGATTACAAAGTAACGGTTACACTGACAAATGTTGTACTGATCCAAGATTAATAATACCTTGGTACTGATCTACTGAAGTATGCCGTTTCTCCTAAGAACCCTATAGGACAGAGTCACTGCAGTCGCATACCACAATTAGGCTAACACTAGATTACACCAGGCAGATAAATTTGATTAAAAAATAACCAATAATTAACAGCTGAGGGCTCTAAACATTAATTTGTAAGTGTCCCTGATTTTTGACATTGTTGAGCCTGGTCAACCACTCAGCTGGTGTAATTCAGCCTTGATTGTGGTCTGCGACCATGACTGCAGTGGCTGTATATAATAAGGCTCAAAGGTAAATATACCAACGTTCAAAATAAAATACTGTTTTTGTGGTTATGATCACGTATATTTGGCACTAAGCTTACCACTTATTAACGTCTAAGTTCCAGTAGATCAGTCAGTACGGTACTGTATAATGTATGTGCTACATAAATGAGTACTGATCTACTGAATAAGAATAAGAAATACTTTTCAATCTTCCGTAATCTAGTCAGTATCAGGGTATCGCTTTCATCGTGTAAAAATACTGAAAACTGAATAGTACGTAGTACTGAACTGTTGATACTGTAATCAGTATTTTCCGCGCTCGGTAACGGTTACATATCACGACAACAAGTAACTGTTACAAAATACTGATTACCCAGATACCGACCCACCTCTAAAACAAACTTTCCCACCCGGACTGAGCTTGCCAAGTGTCCTCCCTCATGAGGTCATAATTTTTGAACCAACCTCCTATAGAAAAATTTGCACCTTTTTTTTACCTAAAAACCTTTGTCATTTATTTGATTTTTTTTATTTTAACAAAAAATAAACAATATGGAACTATAATTCTTTCGGGCGGCTAAATAAATATTATGCTCAGTCGTTTGGCAATACATAATTCTAGGGTTCAAGGGTATCGTATATTTATTGGTTCATTATATAGATTTCATCTGCACCATTGTTGTCAAATAATGCATCCTCAATTTGCAAGGGATTTTTGCAATTATTTTTGTAGCAATAATACATTTCATCCGTATGCTTTTCAGGAGGTTGAAGAAATGAATCATGAAATCGTTAGAAAGAATTTGAGATTTGTCAGTCCATACCAACGTTATAAGAAAGTGATTTCTGATGAACTTGAAAATGAAGAAGCACAACTGAAATCTTTGGAAAAAGATAGTGAAACAAATAGAAGTGTAAGTATTCACAAAACATCAACTTCGATATTCCTATTCGTTTATATTAATATTATGGTGAAAAATAAAACAAATTAAATTTAACTGATTAATTTTTCAAAAAAAATATATTAATAAATTATAAAGCGTCGAATTGCAGTGTAAAATTTCAATCAAGGCAACATAAGGTTGTCTGTGGTAAAACATTGAATGAAGGGCGTGAAGAACCTTGACATTACAGAACTCTGGTTATCTCAATTAAACTTGAAGTGATGCTTGGTAATTTTCTTCTACTATTTTGTACATAGTTTCTAATTATTTGTAGAAAAAGAAAATATCAACTACTTAATGTGATAGAATGTAGAAAGCTCAATATAAGAGGGAAACTATACGTAAAAATATATAATATCAATACTAAAATACGTGCCCACAACTGTTTTGTGCACAAAACTTCTACTGAAGAATCCAAATCTTATGTTAGGTCCAAGTTTTACTGAAAATTCCCCTCTGAAGCACAATTACCGATCCTTTCCAATTGAAAAATAATAATAATAATTTGAAAGTTCACTTTAATCCAAAGTTTATATTAAGCCAAATCTTACTGAATAGTTGCACTTCCCCACTCGTTTTAGTTTCTCTCACTCTTCCGTATCACTTTGTCATCTTCCCCTAATTTTGCAGAGTTAGAAGCTTCTTTATGTTGTTTTTCTATTATGCAGCAAAAAACATTTTTTCAATTTACAAGGATTTACTTATCAACTTCGGTAGCTTTGTTGCTGTATTTTTGAACTGCATGTTCGGTAAATGAAGATTTGCTTAAGGATTGAATTGAATTTACAGGATATTGACAAGAGCCGACTGAGTGAAACCACTCCAAAGGAAGTTGAAATAAATAATACCGTAAGTTTGAAAAGTACATAATCAAATTTTCCACCAAATCGCTATTTACTCTTAGTTACTGTTATTGAAGAACTTGGAACCTATGACATACCATTAATATATTCGAATCATTTCTATGGCGCAAAGAAAGAATGATAAACAACGAACGTCCTTTTATCAAATACAGTAGATCATTCATTATCTTGCAGTTACAGCAAAAGATTATTACATTATTACTTGAGTGCTTCGTAATTTCTCTTTTGAATATACTAGAATGCATTAAGAAACTGCTTTCGTGAATAAGATGAAAATTGGATCTTATCTATTCCAATAAAATGTTCTAACTGTTTGAAATCAAATCTGAAAAATATAAAATCATTTTACTTTTTTCAAGAATGCTGAAATGAAGAGTAGACTCTTAGTAGAAGTCATGTCGAATACAAACCAATATTTTAAATCTTTTCAAAGCCACACAAGATTTATGTAAAAGACTAGAAATTGAATGGAATCCTCTTAGACGAAAAATTGTTTGTTTCTCAACATTACTGATTTGCATCCAAGAAGAATCATTTCTTGCAAAGTATTTTCACATAGTATTTTGACCATTGAAACTTTCTGGATGGGCATTCATTTTCGAAATTATTATTAAATTTGAAACAATTATTTTGATGTATGGTTTGGCTAATCAGTTCTGCAATCGTCTTCAACTATGATTTGCAGGTGACTGAAAAACTTTCGGATAAAGATATTGATGCGTTTGAAGCGTCTCGAAGGCAAGAAGGAAAACGGAAACGAGACGAATCTCCACCCGATTCCAATGTATGTTCATATTTTAAAGAATCCTCTTGTTTTTAATTAAAATCCCTATTTCCATAAATTATAGGCCGTACACCGTGATGAATTTTATATTGTGATATTACGTTTCATAAGGCCGGCCATTCACTATCAGGTACGCATGATCAGCTCACCTGATCAGGTGTACCTGATACCTGATGAGCACACACACTCTTCATGTATACCCTGTCAAGTTTGTCAGTTCAACATGGATTCTACAGAAGATGATCTGCTTCTCTCCTTATTTTGTGTAGTTTTTGTAAAACATAAAAACAGATGGAATAAACGCAAACAATGGTGTAAGGAATGGTTGCGGAGGAGAAATAAATTTACCCATAAATATTGATTATTTAATATTCTTGGATTTCTTGTTCCATAACGATCTGCGTTGTTAATATTAACTTTTCATTGTAAATTTAACGACTTGCAGTTAGTTTTAATTTGTGAATACATAATAATTGTACTCACACTTGGCCGAACGTTTTCGAGTTTATGGAAACTCATCTTCAAGGCATCCTAGATCGGCGATGTTGGTTATAAGAATTGTGGTTTTTGTATAAAATTGTGGTTTTTGTATAAAATTGTGTTTTATTATACAAAAACCACAATTCTCCTAACCAACAAACCAACATCTCTGATCTAGGATGCCTTGAAGATGAGTTTCCATAACTCGAAAACGTTCGGCCAAGTGTGAGTACAATTATTATACATATTCACAACTTAAAACTGACTGCAAGTCATTAAATTAGGGAAGTGATAGCCATGAGCCATAGCAGGTATCTGTTCAGAGATTAGCTGCGTTCTCCTTGGCACTCTTTGTAAGGGTGACCAAAAAGATTGACCTGCAAAAAATACACTGTTTTCTGCAGTAAAATCACTTCCCGGTGGTTCGGTACCCACCTAAAACTGTAGGTCCAGCTCATCAATCCCAATCATCCAACTCATTACCCACGCACAGGTCTCAGATCTATGTGGGCCTCATCCTCCAAAAAAATTACAATTAACAGTTAATATTTTAAATATTGATTAATTAGTTTCAAGTGATATATCTGTCCTTTTAACGTAATAATTGTTATCAGGAGGCACAAGGCTACAAAGGTTTTAAACATTTCCCTTCTGACCGACCTAATGCAAATTTTTACAACAGAAAAGTACACCACTGATCGACAGTCACCAACAACCCAAACACGCTCTAATCAAAATTAAATAATGTTTATCAGCATAAATAATATTTATGAACATAAAGTTTAAAAAGTTTTAAACTATCAAAATTTGAACTATTCTCGCCAAAAAGACAGTAGAACTGAGACCTGATCAGGTTTCTGCCACACACACATCAAGTCTGCTCGAACTGATCGAATATTCATCAGTTGTCAGGTCGCTTTCAGGTCGCCTGAAAGGCTAGTTATTCTCGCCACACACTATCATGTACACCTGATCGGGTAACTGATCATGCGTACCTGATCAGGTGTACCTGATAGTGAATGGCCGGCCTAAGAGCGAAGATTATATATTATCCAAATGAATTGCTGATGATTTAATGTCAGGTGTAGAATCATTTCCTGTTACGCACATAAAATAATGAAGAAATTTTCATCCAATAATGATTGTAAAAGCGCAAGATAATAAAGAAATAATAATTAATATAATTCAACTTAATTATAAATACAGTACATTCTCTATAATCCGGCCGTGCGCCAGTACGGCACATCCAGTAATCCGGCACTGTGCGGGCGCCGGCGATCGGGTCAGTGCCCTTTGTTTTCATGTCTCTGCAGGCGGTTTTACTATCATTTTCAATTGGTAATCTTACTGTATCCATTTTATTGTTACTTTTATAATTTCATAATTGTACAGTACTGTTGTATTGTAGAGTACAGTACTGAACTGTTCTACTTTTACTTGTTTAAAAAAAAATTCGACTTACATTTGTATGTGTTTAGAACATTTTTACCCATACATCCACTAATCCGGCAATTTCGGTAATCCGACAACACCAATACCGGATAGTGCCGGATTAGCGAGATTGCACTGTACCGTACATAAGTTGTAAAAAAATTAGAGAACTTAGCATTTGTTTTCTTTCACTGATAGTGTTAAAATAATAATATATTGTTAACACACAAAATTAAATTAGTGTGCCTTGCACAACTGTTTCTTGTCACTTTTATTTGGAAATGCAACAACCTGACAAATGATTGCGTTTTTGAGGATGAAGCCCACATAGGTCTGAGACCTCTGTGCGTGGGTAATGAGTTGGATGATGGTGAATGATGCGTTGGACCTACAGATTTAGGTGGGTTCCGAACCACCAAAACGGCCACTTGACCAATTGCTAAGATATTGTTGTTCTGCATTGGGCATAATTCTTCTTTTTTATTCAATTGGTGCAGTGTATTACGAAAGGATGGAATGGAACTTTGTCGCGATTTCATTAAATTAATAAATTGTTTATAGACTATTTCAGTAGAACATTCCTTGCTATCCTGTTAGAGTACTTTTAAATATAAAAATCATGCTGAGTACTGTTAATACAACATTTACTGTAATAGAAAGTATTTATTGCATATATTATTTTAACCAATCTTTCTTTTTTCAGAGTAAACAAACAGAAGGCCAAACACCTAATGTTGAATGTAATAAGAAAAAGAAGAAGAGGATTGACCATGTTTTGCCGTCAACAAATCAGGTTAGTATTGTTTATATTACATTATACGTTCATCATTACTAATGGAAAATTAGTGAATTTTGAATAATTGGATGAAACTGAGATTTGTTATATCCTATGAAGTATAAGAGATCTATCTACATCTATGATCCTTCAAAAATTGTAAAACTTTCAGTAAAGGTGATTTTTTAAAATAATTTCAATTGAACTCTTGGGTGCACGTTCTCCTCTTGATGAAATAATATTTTCTTTTTAGTACCGAAGGTGATATTGTGGCAGGTATCCATAATAAATAATAAGACAAAATTGTCACAACCACCTTTATTAAAAATATTGAGATACTAGTTTCGGTTATTATACCATTATCAATCTCAAACTTGTTTGCAAACTCTGTTTGAGATTGATAATGTGGTTGTGACAGTTTCGTCTTATTATTCATGATGAAATAACAATTGTTGGGATAAAATCAATTATTATTAAACAAATTATAACCAGAAATCATGTTTTTCTTCTGAAGATTATAAAGTAATAAACATGAATACAGAATGATTACAATGAGTGAGTACAATAACAATGATCTATCGCAGATGATTTTATTATGGATGATTCCCACTTGAGTCTGGAGACTTGCGGGTGGGTAATGAGGTGAATGTTGAGAACTTGACGTTCCATTAAGCATTACCAACACAAGAATTTGCTAAGCACCTATTCAAATCATCTTTAGTTACTCGAGTAACCTATAGATATCAAATATTTCTATTCAACGTAACCAACTACGAAAAATGTATATGTGTTGAGGCATTTTTGTCTTAATTATTCTCGTATATATTAGGTATTTATTTGTAATGTGAATGAATATCATTGCCACCTAAACTGCTTTTAATTTGATATTAAGTGTGTTTAATAATTATTGATTTATTCTTTTAGCAGACCACACCGAAACACAATAAACAAATAACGCCGCATTCAATTGTTTTGGAGCAGCCGAGTGAAGATAATGCAGTCATTCCAAACTTATTAGGAGATTCAGCTGAGAATGGAAATGATGAGAAGGCAAAAAATAAAAGTGAAACTGATAAAAGAAAGTCCAAAGAACGGAGAGAGCATGATGCTGAAATAGCCGAGCCGAAGAAAGCTAAACGAGATGAAACATTCCAGCCGTATAATTACGAAGCGTTTGATTTCACAAAGTTTCAAACACAGGAGAAACAAAAGAAGAATCCGAAGCATCAGACACAACAAACCAAGTCCGCAAGGGTAATAGTTATTATTATATCCAGTATTGCATTTTATTAGCCAGCATAAACTCATAACGTCCTGCTTATATATGGTCATGTACAGTATTATTGTACTGGGTGGGGCAGGGAAATTGAAGATAAATTAAAAAATAACCAAAAATGTTGGAACAAAACTTTATAGTGGGATCAACATTTTACATCTGAAAGTTCATTTTAATAATAATCTTACTCGGTTAGCTTGAATAGCTAGTGATAAAGTGACGGGTTGTTGTGCAATCAGCTGTGAAGGCATAATTGGGTGTTATTTCTTCGAGGACAATCGTTGTTACCATCATTTCTGAGCGGTTTGTAAACATGCTTAAACAATTTCTTGAGCCACAACAATATGATTTGGGACAAGTGTGGCTTCAGCAGGATGGTGCAAGAAATTCTATGGCTGTTATCAGGAAAATGTTCCCCGAGCGATTGATTTCCCGGTACGGTGACATTCCATGGCCCATGCGCTCACCGGATTCAACTCCGTTAGATTACTTTTTATGGGGCAGGAGTTAGTTGTATTTTTTTTTCTATTTATTAAGTTAAGTTATAATTCTTTTTTTTCTGTATTTTCTTGTGCATAATGTTGAGGAATAAAATTGAATTGAACTTTTTATGGGGCTACCTCAAGAGTGAAGTATTTAAACATCGGCCCAGGACCACCCTAGATCCTTGAAGGATGCAATTCGCCTTGAAGTTGGCCGCAGTCCACTACAAATGCTTTGAGCGTTATGCAGAACTTCAGAACCAGACTACAGCAGTGTATTGACAATGAGGGCCATCAATTCCACGATTTGCCGTTTAGAACTGAGTAAAATTATTATTAAAATAAACTTCCAGATGTAACCAGTTGATCCCAATAAAAATTTTTGTTCTAGCATTTTTAATTTACCTTCAAAATTAGGGATATTTCCCTGCCCCACCCTATATCATAAATTTCGTGATCCTTATAGCTCTCTCCATTAAACTCCAAATTACTTCATTTATTTACGTCTCCGTAATAAAGTGGGTTTAAAAATAATATCAGCTGACTATGCCTAATCAAAACCATTTCATAATGAAGGTATTATAACATGGTAGTCACTTTTCGATACAGGCTCTAAAGCTCTAGACCAATCAGAACTCAGCGTTTCTCTCATTCAGTGTTGAAATGAACATTATCAATCCTATTTAAACGGTTTGAAATTTAATTCAGTTTGAACTACTTGATTCAAAACCCACAACCGACTTCAGGGTCTCTAAGTTTTGCTAGTTTGAGTGAGTTACACAAGTAATTGGTAGGTAAAAGTAATTGGCAGTCGTAGATAATTTGTGCATACGATTGCATTCAACTTTTAAGACACTTGTGAGATATTTAGAAGACTCGCTTCGTTCGTGTTGGTGCTTCAACTTACTTCTGACGTGTGGCTTAGAGGTATAATACAATCTTTGCATAAACTATTATCATTTAAGGTAATATTTTCTCATAAAATCCCAAGTTATTAATCCCAGTTATTCAGTTGAATTTTCCCAAAGGTTTTTTTTTATTGCAGATGATGCTCACATGAGTCAGGAGACTTGTGCGTGGGTAATGAGGTGAATGAGAAACATCCATGGCTGAATGAGATTCGAACCCAAGGCTGCAGAAAACGAAGCCAGCCATAGCCCTATCTTATCACAGACAAGTGCTTTAACTAACTGTATTACTGTTGAAACTATATCATTTTATTATAAAAATGAAATTTTGCGCCCGGGCCTTACAATCCGCCCTTCTTCTTTGTGATTTCAATAGCTGGATGCTGGAATTGCATTTTATTCAATATTTAATTTCTCCGTTTCAATGATGTATTATTACTTTCCAGGGAAGAAGAACGCCATGGCTGGGGAAGAAAATGAAGAAAGCTGGTCTGTGATTTTGTACTTTTTTAAATGTGCGAGATAACATACTGTTTATTATTAGTTCGTATTACTGTAAACAGATGAAAACTATCTGTTAGTAGTACTGAAGAGAAGAACATTAAGTTGAATATGAGATTATAAGTTAATCAGTGTTTGTAAATTTTACAATCCTATGTATAAAATAAAGTTTTTCAGATAATCTGACCAGTTATTTTCCTTGTAATAAAAATTCTCTTTTCTACAAGGTTAGCAAATAACCTTTTCTCTATTGTATGAGGAAATTAATTTTTTTATTGTTGTAATATTATGACGTTGTGTTATGAGCATTGGAGAATTTATTTCTTGTGAAATGAACGAATTGCTTACGGAAGTTCAAAGTTTTTCTTTTTTGCCTTGCTTCTAAAACCTCGGAATTGTCCGTTCAGTTCACATTTAAACGTTTTATGTGCAATTATTGGCTAAGAAATTGAAATGAATGAAAGGAACTCACCTATTCTAATTTTCTAATCTACTGTTTTGACGGTAAATTATGTTTTTCAAACTTGAACGATATTCAATTCATAATATGCAGAAGCGTCATCAGTAATTATTAGATCTTTACTTTAATAAAAAAGTTTCAAGTCGCTTAACTTAGCTGGCTCAGGTCTGGAGTAAGACTTACTAGGTCGGAACTGAATGATTTCAGAACCACTGTATTGACTCAACTACTGCTTTCAGGCAGCAGGGACCGGCAGGTTTAACGTGTCCTTTGAAACACGGGAGTGGCCTCAGGAAAAATCTTTCGGTCAAACTGAGGATCGCTCTTACTTGTCTTTGATGAAGCAACCCGAAAACTGACAAAAAGGGACATAGTTCATAACAAACTCAAACTTCCATCCATAGTTTTCATTAACTACAAGTACAAGAATTTAAATTTTAATTATGAATCAGCACGTCACATGTAATTCTTGAAATCCAGAATTGACTTTTAATGTACAGAAAACACGAAAGAAAACACTGAATTTTTCATAATTTATCGCATTTTATAAGAATTCAAGACTATTCCAACTAATAACAATGTAAAAAATCAGTTCATGAACCAATATAATATGTTGATCTGAATTGAAAAAACAAACAAAGATCATCAATGATATTCATCCTAGTTCAAAATTATCCGCAATTATTAGTTTCTAAATGAATGGCTGTGATGATCAACATTCTAGTAACAATAGGAATGCAAATGTCTACAAATATATTACACAACACTCAATGTACGCATTTTTCATACTTCTAGTTTGGCTAGGATATCGGACTCTCTGAATAGATGGTATTCCTTATTTTCTTCCAACTCAACTTTAGTTCCACCATACTCTGGTAACAGAACTTGGTCTCCAACTTTGATCTGGGTGGGAATAAATTCTCCTTTCTGAAACAGACAATTTGATAGGTTGATTTAGAATACGATAAGTAACTTTTATGATGACTTAAGTTATGAATAACAACTGATTATTTATGCATTATTGCATAAATAACTAATTAGGGTTTCAGAAACCGGACATTAATTATCATAGTTTTTTTTTTTTTTTTTGGTGATTCTAAAGCAAAATGAGTAAAATTCAGTTTTCTTGCATTCAAATAAATGTACGTTATTATGTAGGCCTACAACAGAAATTAAAAAAAAAACATGATAATGAGTTTCGCAAATGTTTGGTGTACAAAAAATTAATTCATTGTTATCTTCAGAAGTACCTTTCTGTTTCGTAAGTTTTCTTACCATTTCTATTCAGTCAAAGCCTGCTTCAGAATATTATCTTTAAATGTTTCGATTGAATTGAAATCATCTTTATTCATCAAAAAATGTACAAATACATTTGAATAGTGTCAAATTACACAAGAATTAATAAAGTCACAACACATAATAATAGATTAATAAGTAAAGTGTCTGTTTATCCCTTTCCGTGAAATAGACCTTCATGCTTAAGTAGGATTATTTTCATGGTAAGCTCTACGCCAATTTCGAGGAATGCGTATCTGCTGAAATGTTGCAAAGCGAACAGTATATAATCGATCTTATTTTCAACAGTTATGATAAGTTGAAAGTTTTCTTATTATTCAGCATTTTTTCACACCAGATCAATTATTATAGTAGCACAGTCTTACCTAAATTTCTGAAGTAGTGGTCATGAAATGAGGTGAATTATAAAACTTCTTGTCAGAAATTCACAGAACTTACAATAAAAATTCTTGGATAGCCTACTAAAACCATGGTATATTATGTGTTTGAGCAAGTTATCACCAGTATAAAATGCTTGATTTCTTACAGTATTTCGTGCTCCTGGTCCTACAGCAACTACGCTGCCGTGAAGTACTTTTCCCTGTGATTTCTCTGGAATTAGAATGCCTCCTTTAGACTTTGTAACTGCCTCTGCACGTAGAACCAACACTCGATCAAACATAGGAATCAATTTCCTAATAGCTTGCTTAGCAAAGGCCTGAAATAAAGAGCAACATCTGATTTTAATAATGAATCCACATCCACCATGTAATGTCACAGAACATTTTCCAGTTGATAATCAATCTTATTTTATTTTCTACACGACAAAAGAAAATTCACTTAAGTGAAAGTACCGCACAAGTTTTAATTTTTATAAGTTGGGTTCTACAACTCTCAAGCAGTTATGTCCTCCATCGATCCATGTGCATGTAGATCAGTCCCATGCATTGACCGGTTGATAGTAACATTATTAACAATACATATTTTGATTTCAACACAAAAATAGAATTACAGGAAACATGAAGTTAGCTTACCATTATTATAGATTTGTCTTAAAAGGAAATTTCAATTCAAAATAATTATTTTTTTATCAAGAAATATTTTAACCTGAGCAATGAGCACAACGTGAACAAGAATCAACCTATCGACTGAAAGTGAAACAAACGAAATTCCGAATGGAAGCATGGAGCAACGGAACGGTACAGTACGAAACATATGATTTTCTCTGCATTGTAGAAATAAATAATCTATGTGATTCGATTGGAAAAGTCAGGAGTAGAGTGAACAATTAAATTTTTTTCTTGTTATAGAATATCTTATTTGAAAAAAAATTCATTTTCACGATTTTTTTCAATAATTTTTGATTGGCCACTCTACTGAAAAGGAACAGACATGGATTTCGAGTTTAGGGAACAGCTCAGCTGAGCAGAGCAGCACTTTTTTGCAGATAAAAATTGAACTGATTGAAGTTGAAGATTGAAGCCATGTCTGCGTGATAAGCAAAAGGGTTGTTCTGTCGGCTGGTACCCTCTACCATCATTCAAAATGTAAGTTTTATTATTCTTTGTTTATCTAAGCTTATCACCATTATTTCAACTACTTTTGAATATCATTTTTTCATGTATAAAAACAGTAAACCTATTCCAAATCATATATATATATATATATAGGCCTATATATAAAAATATTTGTTCTATGTAAATTATTATTATTATTGTTGTTGTTTTCATATCTTTCAACTTCGATGCAAAACTTGGATTGGATAGTGGTAATTGATACACAATGTTATTTACCATCAATTAACTTGTAGAACCTCAATTATTTTTTAATGTTAGCTAGTTCATAGTGATTTTCAAGTTTAAAGCTAACCTAAAATTCTGATACTGTACCTATTAATTTTTGTACAGTGTTGTAGTCCGGTCATTTCACTATCCATTAATTGTCCAGTAAAACTGATGATGATCCTCCATAGAATGAATTCTCTTGCCAAAATTCAAGCCTAATTACAGCTCTGTTGACTATTTGTAGGTCTGTGCCAAGATCCACAAAGTGGAATGACACTGGTTTACTATATGGCTGTCATAAAATTACAGATGCTCGATTGATTGTAGCCTGATATACTTTGAAGTTCTAATTGCGTGTTTTCTTTCACAACAAATATTGTTTTGAAATGTTTCAATTAGAAGTTATTTATTATTGTTAAGGTTAATCTTATTATTCGTTAGTGAGAGTATTATCGATGATTTTATCATTAGACTGCATGAAAGTATTACTCTGCATGTGTTGGTTTTCATTCTATAAAAGAATTATTTTTCTAATTCTAGTTTCAGAAATTTGATAAATTTGAGTTCTAATACTTGGAGTTTAGGCCAATCTAACATTTTTTTTGTTCTTTGCTCATTTGATTTTTGTCTGCTGGATGTTGTTTGATGTTACGAGAAATCGTATTTTCAAATTATTTGAAAATTTAAACATCAATTAATTATAAATGTCTAGATTTACAAGGTTACTAAGTTATTTACTCATCAACCATTTGAGGAAATACGTTCATCAATTTTATTACTGTATAAATGCAAGAATCTGCCAGACGGGACTCTATAGATTAGTTCAAACCAAGATAAATTAATAGCTTTGTTTTTTTCATTTGCTACCACATTAGGTAGGTACTTATTTAATAAGTAGGCCTAAAATATGTAGATATTTATTACATAACTATGTTTGAAATGGTGATGTCAACCGAATCTTGTTGGATGATTGCTTGGATTTCTTGTTCCATAACGATCTGCGTTGTTAATACCGTATTAACTTTTTATGTTGAATTCAACGACTTGCAGACAATTCTAATTAACGTGCTTAACGTTTGGCCGAAGTGAGTAGAATTGACTGCAAGTTGTTGAATTTATCATAAAAAGTTTGAATAATTGCTGTTGCTCTTTTTTTCAAAGTGACGAAATGAAGTTTGTCCAAAGGATCAATTTGCATCAATATAAGGAAACTCCTTTTGATGGATGTAATATTTCGTCCACTAACAGGAAAAATAACTAAACTATACTTCATGTTATTACAAATCAATAAATTTGACTAGTAGCAGAGTAATCAACATTTTTGTGCAAATAGTCTCGATATCACTAAGGAGCCACTATGGGCTTTTTCTCTTGTGTTTCCACGCATGCGTAGAGAGCCCATAGTGTTCCCATTATAATATCGTTACAGTGTGCTCATTTTTCAAGCTATTCGTAAAATTTAGAATGATTCAAACTTGTAAGCTAAATCCAACTAAAAATTGGTGTTCAGGAATCCTTATTTTCTCTCTACTGTCATTGTTCTTGAAAGTAAGGGTTTGTCAAAGGTATAGGTGGCTGCAAAAATGTTGATTAATTTTAGTTATGTTGATAAATCTAGTCTTTCTGAACTGACACCACCATTGAACCCGGTACCATTAATAAAAAGAATTTTAGAAAGTAATAACACCGAACTCAATTTCAGTATTGAGGTCAAATCAGCCACTATTCACAATAGTCCAGTTTACTATTTTCAAGAAGAAAAAATGGATTGAAATATTAAATTGTAATGTTTAGGTTTAGAATAATTTAACTGTAGATGTTGCAAAAATTGATTGCTGGTATAAATTTTATGTTGAAAAATGAATATGTCAAGAGCTGGAAATTAATTTACTCTGTTGAGCTGCAGGCAGTATTGAAACCTTGTTCTATATATTATGCTGACTAGACTAAACTTGTTTGTATAAGTTCTAAGCTTAGTTGCACACTGGCCACATGTACTGGAGGTAATGGCCAGTTAATTTCCTGGATGTTGTTTTCAAAATTTGTATTATTTGTTTTTCTTGGTTGGAAATAGAATTCATTATTCAGCATATGGTATTACTGGTGCATTTTCAATTAAATCAATGTGTGGATTGGTTATCTCAGGTCTGTATTTTTGAACCTACCATTAGGTTTCCTCAGCTTGAGAGAGGATGGAATATTTTTTAAGCCTCCCTTGAGTTAAGGAAGGCTCAAGATAGGTTTAAAAGTACGAAGTCATATTCATTTTTTGTTAGTACATATGAGCTTTTATTCAAGTTGATAAAGTATTTAAATCTTCAGCTCACAATACTTACCGTACTTCAAATAGTGGTCCGTCAATGCTATAATTTTTGTGTAGGCCTAAGCTAATAGTAAATAGAGAATATTTGAACAATATGAATTGAAGTATAGTTATTCAGGATTTCTTATGTAGATTTCTTCATCAAATTTGTGTATGATTAACATATACAATGACGTTTTTGATATGTAGGAATAATTCACTATGTTTTTAAATAATTTAAATATTCATGAGAATTAGTAATCTCAACCATTTTTCAAGAGTAAAATGCTTAATGCAAATAACTGAGGGAAAAAATGTGAAATGGAGAAACCTTTTACATTAATTTTTACTACTGTTGGAATTCCAAGAAGCCCTGAAAATGCTTCTGAGAAAAAAGAATTTTCCACTCAATCTTTACCAGAATAGAAATTCAATCAGTGAAAGTTCCATACTACGCCATTCTCTGCATCGGAGAATTCAAAGCAAAATTTTACTTTTTCGAAGATATTTCATCACCAAAAGTAAGTTTGGTTTTATACTGTAAAGTAAATCCATATTCACTTATATGCTTATTAAATCCCGTATAGTAGGCCTATTTGACTTGAATTATCTTTCATAGCCATGAAACTGTGTATTAGTATTATATGTATATTAGTGTAATTGTTTATTGATAGGCATCGGAAGGTTATATATTGCTGTATTGATATTTTCCTCCCTGAATTTGTGATTCAATTTGTCTATAGAAGCATTCATTTGTTCATTCCATAACTTATTGTTACAAATTATAATTATCCAAAGGTCATTTCTGTATAGTAATCATGCTTTTTTATTAAGCATTTAGCATTCATCTAATAATTCTTTCTCAAAATCTTATAGGTAGAAGCAATTTAAACAAAACTATTAGAGTTCTCAACTTTCTAAAATTTCTGACTTCTGCATTGCTTTTTGCTGAGTTCACAAGTTATTTAATTATCTAGATAGTTGTACTGAACCTTTTAGTCAATTATATGTCAGAATAATTCAATATTTTCCCAACCAACCTTGAATAAACTTTGTAATTTCATCATTTATATTTCAACGTTACTGTACTTTGGAGTCTCCGGTTCCGAACAATTCCTCGTTCTAGAATTCTGTTTAAAAAGTGCAATTATAGAAGGATAGCATCTAGCAAACAAGTGGTTCATTAAAGCCTCCTAGAGGTCTGTGCTTTGTGCGGTTTTGTGCAGTGCTTTCATAACGCCCTGCTTCATTGATCTCGTCTGACTGTGTTGTAATGAAGTAGAAATGCATTGCTCCGCTTTTCATTATTCTTGGCAATGATTCTAATTTGGGATTGATGTAGCTCTGATGAGGACAGAGCAACCGTAATTTTTTAGAACTATATTTTTTAATAGCTCCATGAAGAAAATAATAACGAAGGGTGAAGGAAAATTTATTATTTTTTTTAATTCAGGATTTAATTAGTAATAGGCTAATATGTAGCCTAATAAGGTTTCATTACTATCTATAAACTTGATTGTTATAATTAGGTTAATAAATAGTAATGAAAATTATATGGTTAAATCAACATTCAAGTTTACCATATTTATAAAATCAAATGTTAGATTATGGTTTATTTTCTCAAATTGTCATCATGACAAATAGAATCACATATTGTGTTGAATCATTCGCTAATTTGTTATTGTGCTGTTTATATTTAAAAATGAAAAAGGTAATTGAGTTCTGGAGTGAAAATCAACATAGTCAACATTTTTTAACATAGTTAACATTTTTTACCTCATTCATATCATTTACTATTCGACGAAATACTATTAATCTCTAAATAGTAGTATAGAGAGAAAATAGTATTGTGGTCAACTTAATTTTATTCTTAATCTAAAAATATTTGTGATTGTGAATAATAATTATTGTGCTTCAAGGTGAAGTTTCAAGTGAAACAGCGACCTAACCTGAAATTTTGATCCTACTTTCAAATTTTGTGAAAAACAGTTTTGGGCAATAGCCTGTTGTATTCACATTGACTGTATTTTAGTTAAATAAATAAATAAACTATAGATTTGTTTCAGTGAAAAAAAATTGAGTGGAATTAAATTTTGATTGAAAGATGGATTGAATGCTGATTGAGTTGTGAGTTTCCTTTATTCTTGATGAAAATAGGCAGGATTTAATGTTCAAACTTGAACTTCAATGTTTAAGCTAAATATTTAAGATTACAATTTCCCTACTGCTTCTCATGTCTGTAATTCAATAGGAAGTTTGGGCAAAACGACGTTAAAGATAACGCTAATGCTAACCTGAACACTTTGTGCATCTGCCCGCTCTAGATGCTTGTAGCGGAAGCTGAAACATGGAGTGGTCAGGTTAGCATTAGCGTTATCGTTAACGTAGTTTTAGGATTTTGCCCAAACTCTCGAATCAATTTCAAAATCACGTTTCATCTAAAGTAAGCCATACTTATGGCAAAGCCTGGGATCATCACTTAGCCATGGCTTCGTATTTTTTACTCCTCTACAGCTCTGGTCATTTAGTTATATCAGTCTGGTAAATTTAGTTATATCAGCTTTGTTTTCTCTTTCTTTTGTCCATTTTGACAAAATATTCTTTTAATAGTAGTTGCGCTATATTATCTCTCCTGGCAAACTGCCTTTACCCAGATAACGTTAGGATCTCAAACAAGCGCGTGCGCGCCTATAAAACAAACACACACATACACTAACACACAGTTTAATAATAAAATGGCTTGCCTGCTAAAGGTGCTGAAATTTATCTATTGTTCTTGGCAAAGACAATAGCTTGCAACTCTATAAAAAGTGCTCTTTAGTTTCAGCCAATATGTTTGTGTTGCCTCCCTTGACTGTCTTTATAAACTACTAATATTACATGCTTCTACTGCTCAACTTGGGTTAAGCAAAGGAAAGCTTGGCTAATCCAGGTTGGACGTAGTACAGCCATGTGTAATTTGGGGAAAAATATTCTCAACATTTAAATCACAGTAATCCTACTGTTTAAGTATAGGATGCAATTCAGTCTGAAGTTGAGCACTCTATTTTTATAAAATATATTTTTTATACAATCAATTAATTTTTTGGGTTAACTTTAATTAAGTGCTTTTATATTTGTGCTCCATGTCATTAGAGCATAGCCATGAAATAGTGATTAAGACTATAATTTTAAAATATTAAAACAATCCTTGTGATTCTGCATGTTATTACATGTTATGTTAGTTATATTCTTGTGTGACTTGACCCGATTCATCTATTGCTATTTTTTTCAACTGCTAGACTTATAAAGGGAAGACGATTAAAGAGTTAAAAGAAATAGTTTTACGTGTCATGGAGCTAGGTTTCTCGCTTCTTCAAAGTACAAAGTTTTTTTACAAATGTACTGTATTGTTCCATGGTTGTGGGTACCCAAAGTTAAGTATTATATTACTGATGTTGAAATGTAATTTGTTTTTAAGTTCCTAATAGTTTTTCTTTTGTGGATGGATAAGGCAAAATAAACATGTTACCTTTTCAATTATTTCAAGAAGTGTTAGTAAAGTGTGTTTTGGTTGGTCAAAAATTTAGTTCCAATTGCGTATCTTCTTTGCCATTCAGTGTTATGTATGTCTTTGTCACTGTCCTCTCAACTCAATTGGTGGAATTTTTGACAAAATCTGAATTCTCCTGAGAGAACCACAGTGCTTATTTGTAAGCACTATTTCTCGCAGTCCTAACTTGAGTGATAGGAGTTTTATTGGTCTATTTTCATCAGTTTTAGTTGCTTTTGCATTTTTTCCGCTCGTTTTGAGTTGTGTGCTGTGCACCTACAATTTTCCATTGTTTGACCTGTCAATATCCCTAAGTCTCAAGCACAGTTACCGTAATTGTTTACAACACATCACAGCTCGAATAGAAATCATGAGTTCTAGGCACATTGGATTGGGGTAGATGACAAGTTTAATTCTCATAAGGATTCTTATAAAACTCTGAGTGGGTTGGCAACGTCTCAACTTTCTGCGCCTTTGTTATCAGAATAATTCTGTTAACTTAGCTTGACCGTTTTATATTTGGTAGTTTTAGAATACATTTCATCAGAGAGTGATCAGAGCCTAGTTTAATATCAATGTAAAATAAGTAGTCAGCTCTTGACTACCATGAGTGAAGCAAGAACAATAAAACCGAGAACATTGTGATTTGGAAATTTTTTACATGTCATTTTTATAGCATATTAGTCGAATGAGACTGAACATTTTTACAACTTCTTCCAGTCCGAAATTGTCAAAGCTATCAGCATATTGTCAAAATCTCTACTAGATTCATAATTTGTTTCAATTGCTAATGACAATATTTAACTTATCCTTTGATGATATACCTAGATGTTTCTTCATTTAAAGATGATTCTCAAGAAACTTGTAATTGATTTCTTTTTTAAGATCGAATTATGGGAAACAAAGTAAATTTTAGTTTCCTTAATAACTTTAATCTCCATCAAAAATAAAGAGACATCGATTGCAATAATTTCAGAATAATACTTCATAAGTAGGTTTTTGGTGATTGTCAGCTCGATATTGAAATTCCAAAATATGGTTCATTTCCGGATTATATAATCAAAGGGTAAGGAGTAAGAAATAAAGGATAAAATATTTTCATTAGCAATTGAAACACTATGAATCTAGTAAAGATTTTGACAATATAGCTAGATAGCTTTGACAATTGTACTCGATTACAGAATTTAAGGAGACTAAATAATATAGACGTTATTATCCATGCATTTTTTCGGAATGCAGTCTTGATTGATTTTTTTTTTTTTTTTTTTAATTTATATATACGACCATACTGTATAGTAATTGAGACTATTAGATTTAGTAATACTGACATGTCACCAATCATATGAATGAAACTCAAAAATTTGATGTAATGTGACAATGAATGAATAAATAAAAAAATTTCAGACTGGAAAGAGGCTGTAAAAACGTTCAGTCTCATTCGACTAATATGCTATAAAATGGCATATTAATCTCAACAAATTTCCATATCACAATGTTCTCGGTTTTATTGTTCTTGCTTCACTCATGGTAGTCAAGTGCTGAGTACTTATCTTACATTGATATTAAACTAGGCTTTGATCACTCTAACTACTTGTTTAAATAAAAGCTCCAACTTTAATCCTAGGCATTATCCTGGGCCGCTTAGCGCAGTTGGTTGGGGCGTCGCAACTTCATCTTGCGGTCGTGGGTTCGATCCCCACTCCTCCGTCTGGCATCTGTGTCTAATCATTCACCTCATTACCCACGCACAAGTCTCGGACTCATATGAGCAAGAGAAAAATTATCCATGCTACAAAAAAGAAGATTGTGATTTAGCTCGCGGGCATCAATGAGAAGCACCAACATGCTGATTTTGCTAGGAAGAAATTCAAAACCACAGTCATTATCCACGGTATTTTTTAATCATGGCTTGAAACATCATCATAGCTTCTATGTTTCTTGATGCTGTTTTATTTTTTATGTTATCTGACTGCCGGTTATGTGTGAAACTAGCCTATTTGAACAAAATTCAGATGAAGACGTCGATGAATGCTCCCTTTTGCTTGATATTGACTGACTAATTTTTCTGATTATGAAGTACAGTATTATTGATTTGTTTCATACATTGTTAGCATTTCAATGAAGTAGTGTGGAATGTTATTCATTATTTGTCCCATATATATTGGTCATCCATGATAGATGAAACCTTATGACATCTTCTAATTTGGAAGCATTATTCGTTCCGTAAAATGTTGACATTTCAGTTAAGACTGAAGTTGGCAGCGCGTTGACACAGTTTGCGAAGGAGCGGCGAATGAATGGCAGCTGTGAGTTGGGTTGGGGCGCAGAGGCAGAGCGCAGTGCAGTTGAATCTCATTGTTTGTATTGATGGTGTATCCAATGCTTCTCCCAATCACTCTCTGTCAGTCTATCTCTCTTGTGCGCTTTAATATGATTCTCCAGGAATAACTTGAAGCTGTTTGCAACAGTTTCCAGAGAGTAGTATTGTAGAACAACACACTTACGGGAGCGCGCGCGCACTCGTTTCCATTCGAGGAAATTGAAAAGAGTAGCAAGGGTGGGAGGGGCGGAGCGGAGCGATTGGCGAATGGCTATGTGGATGTGGATGTGTTGCTTCATTGTACATATTTCATTTATCGATGTAGTCTCAACGCGGATTTGGCGAATTTCATTCTCAGCTTCGGTCTGTTGCCACCTCTTGTGTCTCGTGTTGCACTGCTGTCTCTCTTCTCTGTTATGTCTTTAAGTTGTGGTATGTCGAGTTTTTCGGACTTCTGGTCCTGTTTCAAAGTTATTTGCACTTTCAATGTTGTAAAATCTTTGTAAATATTTACGGTATTGCAAAGGCTTTGCTCTTCCGGTGTTCTTTGTACAATAGTATTATTTTGTAAAGATTTAAGTTAATTTTACTCGAACTGATTTTATCCTTGGGAAATGATGCTTGGTGATGTAGTTGTTGTTGTTGATTGTCTTTTCAGAGCTGTAGAAAATTTTGTTTCATCGGGGCACAATAACTTGGGGCCTACTACTTCACTTTTCTGTGTGTGTATTGTACTTGAAACTGGCATGATAGGCCTAGAGTTTTGTCCTTAGTTATGTCGGTGTCGCCCATCAATGTGAATTTATTTACTCATTCATGCATTAATCCAAATGGAAATTGGAAGGAAACAATTGGAGTTTAGGCCAAATCTGTTCTTTTGACGTAATATCTATATGTATCAGTTTTTATACTATGGCTTTTCTAATGCTCAAAGTTCTTTTTATGTTTGAAATTATGAGAATATGAGAAATGAAATAATTATTATGTTAATTACTGTGTTAGAAATTCTTCTATTATTTCCCTAATTAGCTAGATTCAACAATAGTTGAGAAGGGCTTTCAATTTTTCATTCTATTACACATCATACTGCATTACAAAAATAATATGTTGATAGCTTAAAATTAATTAATATAATGCTGTGATGTTTTCCATGACGAAATACTTGTCTTATTTTTTTATTTATTTTTTTTTCTCACCAAAGTCATTACAACTGACAATATACATTTAAGAAAATACAATAAAATATAAAATTTCTAACACATTAACAAAATACAAACACATAAATATAATAATATTAATAATAATCTAATATCAAAACTGAATCTGTATTTCTATTAAAATATTATTTTCACTCACTTATACTGGAGATACTTGAGGGATTTATTACACTTCTGAAGAGAAGTTTCGTCAGCCTCTGGCTGATGAGGCTTCGAGGCTAACGAAGCTTCTCTTCAGAAGTGCAATTCATCCCTCCAGCATCTCCAGTATAAATGAGTGAAAATAATATTTTAATAGAAATACAGTGTCAGTTTTGATATTAGATAATATAAAGCATAAAATTGTTCAATTACAGTATATTAATTCTATTTCAAGCTTTAAGCATTAGCCAATATACTGTAAGTTCAGCCATAAGTACTTGCTGTGGAGATTAAAATTATTGTAAGATAATAATTGAACATACTTGAAAAACTATGTCTTAAATAAAAATGCTCTACTATTAGTCATAATATACAACTGATAAAACTCAATGAGGAAATATTAAATTAATTAACTGACTGTTTAATTATTTAATTTTATTTTTGTTTGTATAAAATTAAATAAAAATGAAAATTTTGTATGATGTAAAATTGTTACAACGTTTTTTGGGAAACTCAATGTAAATGATATTCTAAGAGAGGGCCACTTTGACCATGGAAAAATGTTGTATTATGTAAAATTTGTAACGACGTTTTCTAGTAAACCCAATGGAAATTATTTTTTGAACCCATACATTATAAATACATGTATATTTCAGAAGAGGATGTTTCAGAAGGAACTAATCATACTTCAGGAACTGATTATACAGCACAAAAGAAGAAAAAAGTATATAAACAAGGGTCTAGAAATAGATTTGATGAACGATTCCAGCTATCCTTTCTAATTAAAACATTCTGGAACCGATTGGTTGAGTTACTATGTAAAATGAGCGTAAAATCAAATCCAACAAAACATAATTTTGTAACTTTTGGTATCCTAGATAATTGGCGGAAATTAGTCATTCATTTTTTAGGTTTTAAGTCGGCTAAGGCCGGCCGCACACCAGATCAGGCACGGCGCGGCATGACGTTTTGCCTTGCCTCGCCTCGCCGCGCCGTGCACGATGAAATAAGAGCACCATCGGCACGGCACGGCACGGCATGGCAAGGCGCCTTTATTTTTAAAAGGACTCATCTAATTTATTCCAAATCAAAGGTAATCTTTACTGCGCTCCTTGCAAACTATATGGGGGAAAGTTTCCTTGGCGAAGTGAATAGCCACGAGCCATGCTAGTCAGATGAGATAAGTTAATTACCCCTTTCTGTGAGGGTGGCCGATTCGGTGACCGATTTGGAACAGTTCGGAAACTGTTCTATGCTGTAAATACTCTTCCAGGTGGTTCGAATCCCACCTAAAACTGTTGGTCCAACTCATCAGTCATCATCATCATCATCATCCAGCTAGAGTGGTGATTAGTCACGTGGTGTTTTTGCGATCGAGATGTTGAGTCACGAGAGCTCAAGACTGCGCTTGGATGGACCGTGCTTTGATGACTTTCTGTTATAAGCTCTATTATCACTCACCCGGTGGTTCGGAACCCGCCTAAAATAGTAAGTTAGGTCCAACATGTTTCTCATAACATTTCTCAAACGAAGAGGTGGAACTACCCGTAATGGTCTCCCCAACATTAAAAGTAATAGCCTACGCTTATTATTATCATCATCATCATCATCATCAACTCATTACCCATGCACAGGTCTCAGCCCTATGTGGGCTTCATTGTTTTAAAATAAAACCGCGATAGTTTTAATGATTGGAAAATTCGAATCTAATTGAATACCTTGATTAAAGTATTGAACATGGAGAATGCTTGAAAAAATATTTAGGTCAGAAGAATATTTCTCTATGAACTGATTTTGAAGTAAGTTGAGCAGTATGAAGCAGAAGGTGAGTACGGAATTTGAGAAGTGACGACCTAGTATTCAAATATGAACTAGATTATTCAAAAACATTAAAAATAAAATAAATTGAAATAATTATCTACTAGAAACCCTCTTCGCTGATTATGTAGGCTAATTGAAAGGTAAATAAATGTGAACTTCATTTTGAAACACCGTAGGCTAAAGCACAGACATCTATTATTGTTTTTGTTGTTTCTGTAATCTGTGGCTAAAGGTAGCTTTTACGATTTTTATTTCTGTAGTGTAGTGTCGCGTAGGACAAGATTTTCTATATTGGACTAAGCAAACATGATTTTTATCGTAATTTTTTGTGTTCTATGGCTCTATTGCCGATCTGATTCAAGGTGAAATTTGGTGTAAATTATTCAAGGTGTAAATGAGAGTTGCAGTTTAATCATCCTGGCTTGCCATTTCACTTGTCACACAACAACTAGACAATACTAGAACGACTATCACTAGGACCAAAGACAATTACATTATATGCTATGACTCAACCACTGCTACACGTGGTGGCGATCCCCGCGCATGCGCAGACCGATTTGCCTGATGCGTTTTGCCCGAAAGACGAAAATTGACACGGCAGGACAAAGCGCCTTGCGGCGCTGCTTCGCCGTGCCTTGCCGTGCTCGATGCAGTGTGCGGCACCTCCATTCAAACCAATACAAACCATGTCGCACAAGGCGCCTTAAGGCAAAACGTCGCGCCGCGCCGCGCCGTGCCCGATTTGGTGTGCGGCCGGCCTAACTGCTAATTGTTTGATAATCAGCTAAACTATTGAAACAAAACTAGTAAATAACTTAATTATGAATAAAGAGTCAATTTCAATTGACTTGATAGCTAGCAAAAATAGAAGTCCATAAGTCTGTAAAATAGAAGTCTGTATGGTCCCTTTCAGCATAAAATTCTTGTGGGGTTTGATTCTATGAAGTTCGGTTGTTTTCTTGCTTCTTGACTCTTATGTATGCCATTTATTGTTTAAAATCAAATTCTCTACAAGTTTTATCTTGAAGGGTTTATTATTTGATCACATATTTCAAAGGAATTGCATGCCTAAATTTTTTCTAAAGCCTCTTCCCCAGCGTTAATAAAAAGTTAAATTGTCATTTATTGGTCAGAAGACAGAGTTTTCAAATGATTAGAAAAGCTTTCCTTATTGAGTCATATACAGTATTAAAAATACCTAATTGAATGTAGGTAGGTTCCCTCACAGAGAAGATATTTGTATTTATCGTCTGCTACTATCGTGCTTTTCCCTACTTTTCGTATTTAGTATATATACTAATATGTACACATGGTATAGGTATATATGAGTACAAATATTGTAGTACATGGTACATTAGATACCAATGCTTAAACTTGAACTAAGAAATAATTTCATACTATTAGCTCAAGATATTTTCAAAATATCTAGTTAATTCCGAATTTCATCTAAATGATCTGGATTTTTCCATTTTTCAGATAATAATAATAATAATAATCTAGAATAAGTTTTGTTAGCAGCTCCTGGGTGTACTTCTCAATACCTTTTTAGAAGACTACTAAACTCTCTCATGTAAATGAGAACTCCCTCATTTACTTTTTACAGTCCAGGGATAAAATAGAAGGAAAAATAACTTTAAAAAGGTCCAAATTGCCACTTTTCTGAATGTGTAAAGGAAGGAAATAACTTCAGTTTTGTTTCATCATTGGAATTTTATTTTTATAATCCGAACGTAAAATTATCAACTTGGAAAAATGTCAACTTGTAATGATGTGTAAAGATTCCTTGAATAGATAGGTCTGGCCAAATAGGAGATGCTCGAAATATGCTTGCTGAATAGGGAACTAATTCATTCAGATTCGGTTTTTATTGGCACGTTGTTTCACATAGTTGCTGTTTCTCTTCCACAAAAATAAACTTTGTATCTCAGTAGATTCATTCAGATGATACGAGTACTAGATTCATATTATTCACCTAACATACATGTAATAGTATTTTCAAGTGAAATTTGAAGGCAATCACTTTTATTATGGATTTATTATACCACACCAGACAACATTCTAAATTCCAACATCAAGGGTTGTCTATTTGATCGTTTTGGATCTCGTAGAATATTTTAAATGTAATTTGAAAATGTAAAATAGGTAGGTCAAGTATATTCTATTGATTCTGTTACGGGTTCTATATCTAAAATAATGCTGGCAACACTTTAAATTAACACTTGCACTTTATTCACACAAATTACTTACAACTCGCACTAATCAGTTATATCACACAAAAAATCAATCTGGAACAGATAAATCGATAAACGTTCAGCTAATAATGAATTTGCTTTATTGCTGTTCCAAAATTAATTACTAACTGTTAAAAGCCGATTAAATATTTAATAAATAATTGTTCAATAGGCTGTTCAATAATTCAGAAAGAAACGTCTAAAGCATAACAGTTGAAACACTTATGACGCACTTACGAGTCACTGTATAAACTGTTAAAGAAGCCTGAATAATATGTCACAATATACTGTATATCACATTAGCACGTTAAACGTTTGTATAACACAGTCTGTAGTAAAGCACACTGGAAATACGGGTTGTATGAACGCAAACGCTCACACTGCCACTTTTTATGTCAACGAATTTTGAGCAATGAATGAACTACTGTTTACAAGAGCTTCCACTTTATATAAGTTTTTGGCATTCCAGTACTAGTTCATTAATTTTCTATAACAATCTATTTACACAGATAATGCCATTCAGGAACTCTCTAGATGATTTCAAGGCGAGGGGAAAACAGGGGGAGTAAAAAAACTTGACTGCTTATCGCTAACTGGAAGACATTATTGACACAGCACGTAAAGAGACCGCATTTTTTTCTGGCATTTCATAGTTTGTATCAAATAAATAAATAACAATAATTCTATAAATGTAGATAGGAAAGCAGAATTCATCAGCTATTGCAGTGTTCTTGTCTCAGAAATGCATTGAGAATCATATTTACAATTTTCTAGTAACCTAACTTATTTTGCTCTTTCCTGTTTCTAACGGGACTTGCACAGTGAAGCATTCAATAATCGATGGTAACCGCCATGAAATAATGGAACACATTCTGTGGAATGTTTCTTCAATCTCTGTCATTCACCATGCTCTACTGTGCAAGCACCGTAACTCAATTACTCTTCAATAAAAAGTTGTCAAGCTTCAAGCAAATGATCTATTTAATATCAAATCAACGAGATACTTTCATTATTCCATAAATTCATTTGTTCCATACATTTTAATACAAGAAAATAAAAAATGATAGACTACTATTAAAATATGGAATTTTTTTGTCCATCACGGACTGCAATGTTTTTACAGCAACTTTTTATAGCATTAGCGACTTTCAGACATTAATTAACATGATACTATTAGTATGACATTGAGTTGTGTTATTGTGCATTGGACTTGTATTATTGTAAAATGTTCATTTTCTATCTTTTTATTGGAGTGAACATGAAACATACAATACTGAATTACGATTTCTTCAATAATTATTTTAATTCTTAGTTTGGTACAGTAAAATATTTACAGTATGGTAATCATCATTTAATGGACCACTAAATGTTGTAAAAATCTTTAGGACTAAATTATGAAGAAGATATTAGAGGTTAGAAAGTGATGGCAGGCCTTATCAAACAAGTTTCAGTTAATGCAGCTATTATGCAATCCGAGTAAGTTTTGACCACGAGCTCTAGACCAATGAGAATACAACAGTCATCAGCTGATCGGAAAATTTTGAAATCAAAATTCAGTTTTGATTTCATTTCAATCCCACAAACGTCAACAAGCAATAATTCTAGGTTATGTTAGTTTAGGTAAGCTATCTTATTGATTGTTCAATAAACGTCATCTGTTCAATTAAACGTTATTATTGAGATAACATATTGTATGCAACGATAGTATTTTGCCTTTAAGTCACTCATGAGATGTTTAGAACACTCTCTCTGTTCGTGTCCTAATATATATCTTATTCGTGGCCTAAAGGCAGACATAATACAATCGTTGCATAAACTATTCAGAAGTAGAAAACGTTTTTAAAAATTAATTAGACGTAGTCTTCTGCATTAAAGCAAATAATGAAACAATACTTATATATTTCAAGAAAAAATATTCATACTGATTGTACTTCTAATTTGTATTCAATGTAATAATACTAATGAGAAGACTTCTTTCGTTATGTACACGTAGCATACCACACAATGGAATAGCATATCTTATTAGAGCTTGCTCTGTAGTTGTGGCACGGCGAATGACACTGCTGTTTACCGTTATATCATCTTTATCAAAACAACGAAATATTTTGCTCAGTCTTGGAAGAACATTTTAATTACCTATGTTTTTTTTCACACTGTTTCATGGGCACAAACCTGTGCTTCAATAATTGTAAGCCCGGTCCTGATGAATAATGAGCAGTCTAAAAGTTAGACATAACTATACAAACTCAATTAAAAACAAAATGATAAAAATAAGTTAAGATTAAAATGATCATCAAAATGATAATAATTCAGTGACCAGAATGTGTTTGTAAATGAAAATATGAAATTTATTGAATTGCAAACAGGAGAAAGATGTTTTAGTTGACCAGTCAAACTATAAACTAATCGATAGTTGATGTTGTTCAAAATAGTTCAAATCAACTATTTTTTTCTAACTGAAATTGACATTTAAATAGTTTTAGCATTAGCAATTTGTAGTTGCTGCATGTCAAACATCTAGGAATTTGATAGTTTCCTGCATAAAATTACGCTTTTGTTTTCTAATTCAAAGTACAATCTGTACTGTAGACTATGAGTTGTTCTCATGTGAATACAAGACTGATTCATTGAAAACATTCCCAGAAATATCTAGAAACCAATTTTTTGTATGTATTTCTAGATCATTTGAAAAAATCATATTTGATTCATGATAAAGTTCATGTCAATATTGAAATTAGTGTAGGTTACAGTAATTTAAAACATTGAGACATGATGTTCTCTCTTCAAAATTTAGACCAATAATAAATAAGCTTTTCATTTTGTTTCATAAAACTTAATGAACAAATTTGTTCTTATATTACGAAAGATATATGTGTAGGTACTTTAGGGTGATGTAAGTACTGAATAAAGAGTAAAAAAATTATTGCATGACTGCATCATAGGAATGTAATGAATGTTTTCGGCTTTCTTCTATCGGAGTATAAAAACTCTGAAAATTATGTTGCAAGCTTTGTGTTTTTTCAGTGATTTATTCTATTGTATTCTTTTAATCCTCAGTCAATAAGCCATCAGCCTACACGTTGGAAATGTTATACAGAATTGTACCTGGAGTTATATTTATTATGAAACGTTCAGAAGAACATTTTCACAATTTGTAATGCCGCAACAGATACTACGCACTACAATCGTCAAGCACACACAAAAATACACACGCAATAGAACCTTAATGATTGCTAAACTTTGAATCAATGAATAATGGACCTGTGACAATATTATTCGTTGTTTCAGCTTAGTATGTGTTGATTAGATTTGATTCATTGTTGTTAACCGCATTTCTATATTTGATGTAGATTTATCAATGTTTGCATCTTGAGTTGTATGTCTTTTTGAACTGTGTGAGTATATTCAAGTCTTGATGTACTTTTTACTACAATTATTGGAAATCTCAATGATTGTTTAGTTGATAATATCATTCGAATATTTATTATTGTAGCTCAACGAACGTAGATTTAGTGCAATATTGTGTAAATTACAAAAGTTATTCAAGTCTATATTCTCTCGCTAAACACCAATATTTTATTAGTGTAGCAAGTGGACAAACTAGAAAAATAAACGATCAAGATTTCTGCCTTGATAAGTGTATGATCATAGTCACTTCAAAATTATTTGAGATTCAATTCCTGCATAGATCCTCATGCCAAAATTTGAAAAGAAAATGTCAGATTTTGAATGATTTGTAATTTATGTAATCTAATGCGGTTAGCGTCTTAGCGAGAGATTACACTTTCCACAGCTTCTAGCTTCTAGATATTTTTTTTGTAATATCTGCTCTACATGTAATCAACTGAAACATTACTTGGTTTTCAGAATATTCTGTAAAGGAGAATTATATGTAATGGTGAGAGGAATAGTAAGATGAATCATACTATTTTATTGGAATCAGCTGATAAAAAATATTTTAATTATTGATGTCAACTCTGTGTTTATGGTCATAAACCTACATACCCTAGCTGGATTGCAAGTATTCTTCCAATGTTTATGCACTTTTCATGAAATTAATTCTTGAAGAATCGTTATTATATGTCTGCTTTTTAAATTGAAAATTAACTGCATTATCAGCAGTCATTAGGTATGTACATACTGTTATCAATGTTTTTTATGTATGCATCAATATTATTGTTCACAGTTGATACAAACAACCATCGGTATTAAGTTAACAACATGTTTATAAAGTTCATCCACAAAATTAACTATCTAATTAATTATCTATTTTTCTAATATTTGATTCAGCATTGCTATCAGACCTTCAAACCATTACTAATATTAAATATTTTCCTGGACAGAATATTCTACAAACATCAGTGATGTTCCAGTTGATTACATGTAGAACAGTTATTTGCTAATTCTAGCTGAGTTGGGATGTTTCACAAGATCAGAGCTCCTTCATTAATGAAACACAGGATTCTATTTTCTAGCTTATATGGCCGCTCATTTGTCTAAATTATTGCATGTCACAATCAAATGATTTTTTTTATTTTTTCATACTATAAATTACGCTGTAGACTTCTGCCATTCTAGATATTTGCACCAATATAAAATAGCTATAGAAATCGATTGATGCTGCCATAACAATAAGTTCTTCGAAAAATTTTCTAGCATAGGCTAAGTTACCCCTATTAATTACCCCTATTTAATACGTAAACCATACCTGGTGCTGGCAGAGTTTTTTTTTTTTATATGAAGCTTTTATATATTTATACCACTTCTATACCCTCCTGTTTTTGATGTCTTCAATATTTAAAAAAAACGAGAAACGCAATTTAAAAATTGCAAAATCCATAGTAGTAGCAGTAATTTTTCTATTGGTTTGATACAAATTATGTTATAAATAATTGTTAGAAGCTTTGGAAAGTGAGTCAGTAGAGTAGCAGGAAGAACTGAGCAGCACATTGGTGTATTGTGCTGATGAGGTGTGGTATCTGTTGTGTGCACACAGGCGTTTGTGGGACAGAGAGGGACGCGGCGGCAGTGGAGAGGGCGTGAGTGTACGTGAGGTGAGATGAACAATGCAGCATCAGCAGCAGCAACAGCAGCAGGCGGGTGCGGGTGGCAGCGATGCGCATGATATGGCGCGGCGCAGGTGGCGCATGCTGGCTCGTGCGCTGCACCGCAGCCGACAGGACAACGTCGACATGATATCGGTGCGCAGGATCAGCAGTTTTGGACTGCTCACGCTAAAGCCGCTCAGTCAGCGGCCGGATGATGACGATGACACCTGGTTCGAATACAGCGCTGATGTCGATGGCCAACAGTTTGTGGTTTTCGTCAGACACCTGGTCCAGGAAATCACCGCTGTCGACCTGATGGGCTTCAACAACACTGGCAACGTCTGCGTCTGGCCGTCAGAAGAGGTGCTCGCCTACTATGTGCTCTGCAATCGCGAATTGTTCCATGGAAAGATGGTTCTGGAACTGGGCGGAGGAATGACTTGTTTGGCTGGATTGCTGATTGCCAAGTTCACACACGCGTCCTTCATACGTTTGACTGATGGCAACACGGCGTCTGTTGAGAATGTCTCCCGCATTGTGAAGCGCAATGACTTGCAGGATTCGCCACGCGTCGAGTGCTGCACTTTGGAGTGGGGCCAGAAGACTGCCAACCAATGCCAACAACCGCTGTTCGATGTGGTGCTGGCTGCCGACTGCCTTTTCTTCGATGATGCCCGCAAAGATCTTGTGGCAACTATGAGTGCAGCCATCAAGGATGACGGAGAGGCGCTTGTCACGGCACCCAGACGTGGCACCACTCTCCAGAAGTTCATTGTCGAGGCTGAAAAGTCGGGCTTTGCTTGCAGTATACTCCAATACTACAACCACCAGGTCTGGCAGCGGCACCTTCAGCTAAGAACCGATAGCCCTGATTATGATGAAGATATTCACTATCCTCTTCTCATACATCTAATTAAAAAACAGCCCAATTAAAATATTGCCTGTTCCATTGTTGTTATTGTTATATTCGAATCACTTTAAAAAGACGTACCAGTCTATTTATTCTTATAAGGATTATTCATCTATTTATCTATAATAATTGTTAACTGTTGAAATGCAGTATTACTAATTAAAAGAATTATACTCCAATTGAAACAGTCGTTATAACAAATCAAATATCTAGTGTACTGTTTGTTATTTATTATACTACACTTATTAATATTCTAGTGGTCTTTGACAAAGGTGGTCTTAACTAGTGCCAACTTCAGCTGTCATGTTTCAGCTGTGCTAGGAGTAAATTTGGTATAAGCTCGATATAATCGATGATAGATTAATATAATTAACTATAACTTGATGTTGTTTTTTACTCCACGAATGTTGTCGTTGATTAATAATTTAATATTGTCAAACTCATCGTTTTCCAATTTATCCCACCGCAACAGTAGCAGGATGAAGTATTCTTGAGATACTACAATCTATAATGCAAACCTCAAAATACTATAAACAAATACAAAAAATAATTTTGATCTTTGAAACTTCGTTTGGTTTGAATAATTTTCATTCAAACTTGAGTAGTATACAACTTCAAATAGATTGGAATAATTAAGGCTATTCATATCAATTTTATTAAGCTTAAGATAAAAAAAAAAACAATAAAAATAACGAAAACGTGTGATGATGACGGGAAGATCTGTGTCAAGTTGAAATTGATAATATACAATGGATAGGTTTTGAGTCAATAAACATTATGTAGTACTGTCTCTGGTATCTGAATCAATTTTTCAAAGAATGATTAGAGGATAATTTGTAGAGGAAGTTTTTGGAAAAAATAATATAATTTCCAGGAAAACGCTTTTGGAAATTTTTAAAATGTAGAAGGAAATTTCTGTATACTAGATAACCATAAAGCACGTAGATACAAGGCTACGTATTGTGTGATAAAATTTATCAAATGAAATGAATTTAATAGAATTACAGCCATTATGGGGACCAGAAAGAGATTTAGAACTGTTATTATCCATCTTTTAGATTTTAGCAAGTAAAATAAAAGTTACTGTAATTTATTTTCTATTATAGTAAAAAATATAGTCCCTTTTTAACAGTTCACATACCTCTACATATCCCAACAATTTTTGTCTGGAACATATCTATTGGAATTACTTCATCCATCTGCTACTGTCAGATTTGTTTAGGAATAGTGTAACTTTCATATTTTGATATTATTAAGGATTTAGATTATTAATAAAGCTCTCGATATTTCACTAAATGGGATTCAAAATATTTATTGAATTGTCATTTTAAATTATTGTATGAATGACTTCCCCACTCTTTGACCTTACCATCGTTTGACAATAATGTTGTTATGAGTAGCAGACATAAATGATGTCCTGAACTACTATATAGATTTTTAAAAAGAGAGTGATGCGATTGAACTTTTCTGAGTGTTTATTGCAAATCAAATTTTTGTTTTGATTCCTAGTATGACTACCCTTTAAGCTAGAATCCAGAATCAGAATTCCCACATTCCTTATTTAGAATCTCTTATCATTACATACATCATCATTAATCATAACATTTTCTTCAATACTCATTCAAATCAAACAAACAAATTATTTTTAAGTTGATTCATCTTCTGTACTTTTGTTGAAGTATTCTCTTATTAATACTTTTGCATGAGTGATTTCTATGTACTTTGCCCTTTAAATTTTATCAATATCTGAGGTAAGCAAGGGATTGTTCTACATTTATAATTTAAAATATTAAATTTATACTTGTCTTTTTCTGTGTTCTATAGAATATTATGAAATAGTGCCAAATTGAATTCCTTTTTGACCTAGTTTGTAAGTTAAATTAGACGATCTTGTGATTATGAATTTGAATAAATGTATTTAGACTCTTTGCAATGTGGCTACAAAGAATAGTTTGTCAAAGTGACGTGTTGATTGCCAAGTTGTTTGTAAAAATGGCCCTATGGTAATAATTTTCAATTATTCGAATAAATTTGTATAAACTCTTAATATTATTGAAAATTTACCTAAAATTCGAATGAAAAGTTGGCTTTCATTTCTGTTGAATGGAAAAATAGATTTTTAAATTGAATACATTTATAATCTACTGGCTTTAATATTTTTTGGAAAACTTGGAATAAATGTGAAAGTTCTAATTATAATTGAAAAAATGTTTTGGAAATTGATGTATCCGAAAGCAAGTATTGTAAAATTAATCTTGAATCCAACTTATATTTTAGACAATTATGTGATATTATCCACGCTAATATTTTTAGCCTGGGTAAATTCTAGAGGTAAACTTTTGTACTGTAATTAAAATACAGTATTCATTAATCAGAATAATATGTTTCTGCCCTAGTCTTTAGTCTATTGAAATTCAAGCTTCAGTGCTAGAAATGATTCTTTCCATATGGATTGTTATTTGTAAATGTGTAGTCAGTATTAATTCATAATTCCAGTGTAATTATTATTCAATTCCAGACCTTGTATAGTTCACCCACTAATCGAAAGGCTCTAATCTCTTCATTAATCATTAATAATTTCGTAACGAATTCAGAAATTGAAACAATTATTTCACAAAATATCATTTAAGCATGGTTGTGATCTGATCGAGCAACTGAAAAATATAATGCACATTTTATTATCACTAATCTGAGTTTTAATTGTCTAATCAAGTTATTTTTATAAATATTTTTGATTCTTGATCAATTTCTGAACACATTCTCAGGTAATTCAAATGTAATTTAAATTTTAAAAAGTCGATATTCCTCATTTAAGTCTTCCAAATGACTGAACATTCATTGCTTAATGCTTTGGTAGAGTTTCCCCAGCCACTAGATGAAATTCTCATTTTTAAATATTTGTTTGCCATTCGGTGGAAGATTATTCGTTATGACATGAAAACCTTAGTCTCAAATAGCACATTTCTCTAGTTTCGAGTTTTAACTTTTGCAACTCAGGGGTTGGAAAAAGTGAAATTTTGCTCCCTTCCAAACAAGTTTATATAAAGAAGCTAGCAAAAAATTAAGCTGTTTGAAATTATTATGCAGGGTGTTCAGGAGGAATGTGTCATAATGCGCAAAATTATTCCTCTCATTGAAATAAAACATCTTATAAACATAGGTCGGGAAACGCTTCGCTGCAGAAGTAAAGATCACCCCAAAGTTCATAAAATCGGGGTTTAAAGCAATCGTGCAAAATCAGTGTGTTTCCACATGTGTGTTTTGATCAAATAAACCCCTGATTTCTGAACTTTGAATAAATCTTAGGATTTTAGGTGATTCAACATTATATTTTCAGAATTGAGTTCTCTACAAGAATTCATTGAAAAATATTATTTCAATAGAAAATAATCAAGAAAGTCTACTGTAAACTTGCAAAGCCCCTGTTTTACAGCCATTTCTGCATAATTTTTGGATTCAATATTACGGTAATTAGAGACTTGCATAATGTGTTTTCTTTTATTTTTCTGACCCTTTTACATGACGTCTATTAAATTCACCCACCAAATGGAGACCCTAGAGATCAAACCTAGGCCCTGGGTAAGATTATGGGACTAGCTGCCAACTTCAGCCATCTTTATTTCTGTAAGGAAGCTTTCCGGGCCTATATTTATATGATGTTTTCTCTATTTCAATGAAATAAGTTTGAGCAGTATTAAATAGCTTTATTTGTTGCATGCTTCTTTATATAAACTTGTTTGGAAGAGAGCAAAATGTCACTTTTTTCCAAAACCTGAGTTACAACATTTAAAACACGATACTAGAGAAATGTGCTATTTGAGACAATTTGGCTATTTATTTTCTGAACGCAGAATTTCTGAGCTTATAAACTTTTTTCATGCTAAGTTCACATGAACCTTTTCTTTATTTTGGTGAGGGTAATGAGTTGCCGCAGTTTGGCAGATTCCTTTTGAAACACTCTCTATAAACCCACGATGATTTTAAGACAAAATTATATGGAAAACCATAGAGCACAACAAACTTATGATTATGAAAGCTCTTAAACTTGGATTTTGATGAAAGATAATGTATTTAAAATAATAAAATAAAGACAGCATTTTATGTGTTTTTTCTCCAATATCTAATTCATTTTCAAATTATCATCATAAATCTCTTCAAAATCATAACATACTCGATCCTTTATATGTCGTCAGGATAAACTGCCTCATAAGTTACCATGTTTACAGTATTCTTTGCTACTTTTGTGGCTTTAAAATCGTATTATGATTATATTAATTAATGTATTTTTGATAGATAAATTGTTTATTTTTATAAGTTTTACTATAAACGCATGCCCTTGCGTATTGAATATTCTAGTCTTATGGTAAACCACTAGTCAGTAATAAAATAATAATCTATTGCATTAGTGAATATTGAACGTATGAAAAGATGGTGAAATTAAATTTTAGTATCCGGGATCAATTGAAGGTATGTATTAAGTCATGCATCATTATCAATTTAATATATTATATTGGTCTGAATATGTAAGCTGTTAGCTGAATATGTAAGCGGCTAATGGTTTTATTTTTTGTAAATGTGATTTAAATCAAGTCATTATTTCAATTTTCAATTGCACAACATTATCCTATAAAAAATTTTTTTCCTTCTTTGAGGATACAATATAACATAAATATAATAATAAAATAAATGTCTGAATAAAGTATATAGTACGGTATTTTTTCATTATTATAAATGTACTGCTGCACTTATCCATTTAATTAAAAAAACATTAATGATTATTCATTCAAGAATTCTTAGATGTATTAATAAATCATTTTTCAAATTAATGTGTCTATCAAGTACAGTACAACTATAAAATAATCTGTTATATCGTTTTTTGTAATCCAATTTACCTACAATATATAAGTTTTTTTTACAGTATAGCATTATTATCGGTCTGGGAATTGACAGTAATTCACTCATTTAAAGTTAATAAAAGGTAATTTACACAAATTCATTTCTATAGAAAACATTTAATGTGCCAAAATTAATCTTGATTTATCAAATAAAATGAGAACAATTTGAAGTGTGTATTGGATTATTGTCTAGTCTAGTCTAGTGTAAGCCGTCCACTTATTTTATTTTTCATTAACAATATTGTGATAACAGTAGGCCTACAAAGGTGAATGAATATCGTAATGTCCTATGAAAAGAATTGAATGACATCTTTATATTGCTTCCATTTTATTACAGAAAATTATTCATTGGCTTCCCGACTTGAAAGTCACGCTTAAATTATCATCTTCCATGCTTGTTAATGTCGATTTTTTATAATTGGTTTTTCCTGGCATGTGAAAGGTGATCAGGATTTTCAGGGATATTGAAGTATGTTTTATACTAATTTGGAATATTGTAAACTAAAGTAGCGATTATGAAATTAGGCGGTTTTGACAAAAAAAGTGCAAAATTCTCAACAGCATTGTGTGATAAGTGCTGTCGATTTGTGCTCTGCTGGTGAATTTTGAACTATTGTTTTCAAGTGTCCAATTCCAATCGAATCTCAATTCTAGTCATCTATAAAATGATCGATACTTTTAACAATATTTACTGTAGTTTTCATATAATTTGGCAGCAGTATGTTGGGTTCAGATGTAGCATGTCCCATCTGCTACACGCTGCCAAGTTATATGAATACTACAGTAACTCGCTGTAATTCCAATTACTTGGTTTTCCTATCTCAGTTCGTAATTATACCTTCAATTATTCAGCATGATTTATAAAACATCTATATTTTATATCTCAGAATGTTAGTGAAAGTTCTTCCAGATACTTTATTATAAACGATCTTCCAATTGAAAGCAAAGCACAAGTGAATGAGTGAGTGGATTAACTATTCAGAGGTAGAGCTGTATTTGAGCTACACGAGGTAGAGATTGCTTTTAGTATTAAAGTATTAAATCCAGTTACTATAAAATGCATTACGGGACAGAATTTAATTTACCCTACGCCTTAAATTGCAACCCCTTATAACATCACATTGTTTAAGAAATTTAATCATTATTCATCAATTCATGGAATAAAACCATTTGTTCATGTGCGACATAACTGCTAGGTATTTTAGTTCCAAAATTGTTATTAATGTTTTTAGACCATTATTCGTTTCATATTATTATGTAATTGGTATGTGTGGTTATTATTAGTAGGTAATTTTCAAGAAGTATTAAAGATTTTAACAGTAAATGAAATTGAAATGTGTTCTCTAAATGTCAGTTATTTATAATAGATGTTACAGAATTATATCGTAATAATATGATATCTATTTATGGTATTGTACGAAGTCTAGTTGTCAATTATTATAAAAGAAATATTTTTGTGTGTAAACAAGGTATATAGCTAGTATTCGGTATGTTTTAATGTGTTGTTATCTACATGTTTATTGTTTTGTTTCATAGAAAATTTCCTTAGGTGTTTCTTTTTGTGCTTTCCTGTTTAAAATACCTAGGTAATTTATTATCTATTTCTGTTACATGAAATTTATCTTAATTGAAACTAATAAATGGTGTGTTAGTACAGAAAATCTCCTCTTGAAAACATAACATTTCATGAAACTGATAGCATATTTGTTAGTACATTAAATAATTGATCATTCTCAAGAGGTAATGAATAAAAAACCATTTCAACAAGATCGGAAAAAATTATCTAGCTTTTCATCCAGCCAATACAATAATATTTTTGGCAACATTAGTAGCTCCAATAGTGTGACAAAATCAAATCTTAGCCTGTCATTGAAGTTTTTTAAAGCATAGGCTACTGTAGTGTAGATTATGAAAAACTAGTTTGAATTATAGGGTAATCCTATCGACGTAGGAATAAAAGAAGAAATTGTAGTTGAGGGACCAGTTTTAGTAATTAGATACTTGTTAATAATCAATAACTTATTAGAAAAGTTATTAGCATTAACAAAAGAGATGACAAAAGCTGCAATTAATGTCATTTAAATGATGAAAAATATTAAATTTAAAGACTTTTGGCTTGATTTTTTTTTCAATTTTGTATCTGTTTCGATCACAATAATTTTTTTCTCACTATTCCGAGAAAAGGAAGGCGAAGACTTTTCTAAATGAATAGTTAAAAAATGAAAATATAGATTAAATTTTAATTCTGAAAAAATTATTTTCGTCAGTCATGGTTAGTTCTATTCACAGTGACAATAAAGCCAGAGTGCTTGCATAGTGTAGCATTTAATACTGGAGTAAATCCACCATTGCATAATCAAACACATGCGATGGATTGGTATTCACGCTGTTTCAGTATTGGACATGCTGTGGAAGACAGGTGGTGAATGGTGAAGATCGGAGCAGCATGCATATTACCATTCGATAGCATGTATTTGATTTTAAGATGGTGATTATTCCCACGTCTTGAATGCTTCACTATGTATAAGCACCCTTATTAGTTCTATTATCTTTACAACAGAGTTTCTCTTCATTGTCTTTCAAGTTCGATCGATTAGGGACTGGAAATTTTATTCAAAAAATTAAAAGTATTGGAAATACGTCTTCAGTGAAGGTAGGAAGTTATTATATTTTTTCTCTAAATATTTAATTCCAATATTCAATTATTTCTATCTTCTTTCTTGGATCCTCAACAGGGGAATTCCCTGAGCGATATCGCTCCAAATGATTGGAAATTGTGCAAAAGCTTTAAAATTCAAGTCTGGGAAAGACAGTTGTTTGGAAAGAATCCAACCAGCTGTTATTGGTCACATTGCATTGAGTGTTGTTATTAATCAATGGATGTTTTATTTCGAGAAGCAGGCCTTTCAAGCCAAAAGTCTATGAATTCCTTGACCAATTTGAAGAATGAAAGCTCAAATCTACGAAAAGTTTAGCTACTGCTCTTAGCTGACTTTTTCATATAATGGAAATTCAGCATATACATAAATCATTACTGATTGTATTTTTCAATAATTCACAAAGATATAATTAAAACATTTAATTTTGTATCTGATACATTTTTAATTATTATGAATTAAACATAATATTTAACAGTATATTATGAATTTTGGATTTAGTATGTAGGCCTATTTATTTGTAAAAAATAAATTACAATCTCAATTTTATTGGAAGATTATTTTTTTGGCCATTAGAACCTTATCTAGAAATAAGAAACGGTTTTAGAAACTAGACTTTTTGTCTGTAATATTTATTTCATTGTTAGTTCAATTGTTATCTCAATAAACTATAAATGTTGATTTATTGTTATTATTCCAATACCGTTACCTACATTTTTCTCAAAAGCTCAATCATTTCAATTTTTTATGTAAGCGGTATATTCTTATTAATTTTTTAATCGTGAATTACAAAAAAGAAACAAAACTATTAATAAGATATATGAAAAATGTAACTGTTCTCTTAGTTATTACTAATTGAAATAAAATGCACGTGTAACTTACTAGTTTATTGAATTTGAAATTATGCTCTGTTCCATGAGGTATCGAGTAAAATATAAATTAATTAGAAAATTTTAACACATATACATGAATACAAGTTAACATACATGCTTTTTATAAAAATGATTACAAATCATTCTGGATGATTCGTCCAAATACTAGTCTAAACTGTTTTTTCCTCACATTTTATATATATTGAAAGAGCTAGGCAGATAACGACAAAGTTGTAGCAAATCACATCGGTCTACTAGGCAGATTGTGCACCTCACACCATGAAGGCTATAGGCACTTTATTTTTACATGTTGAAAACTCTCTTAATTGAATGGTTTGGCTAGTGTAATGAGTGTAATTACCAGGTACACAGAGTATAACATTATTTCAGCACATGATTTATGACATTACTGCATCTCTGGACACCTTCCAGGGTTGATAACAAACCGCAGTCTTGATGAAACTTGAAACCTTATCAATGCTTAATTTATTTTTAACATTTTAACAGAATTTGTTTAACCATTGTTTGTCAACTTTTATGCTCAGTTTTGGTGACAGTCATTCATCTTGGTTAGTTTTCACGTTAAATATCTTGAATAGAAACTACTATGTACTAATTGAATCCAGTTATTAAAATCCAATTTCTTATTAATTCTCCAACAAAGCTTAGGTTCTTATATGCAAGACTTCAATAAATATTATTGAAAGGTTCGTTGTTGGCACAAAATAGTGGGTTTTAATAGAATTCTTTGATAGTATCTTATGGTTTTCTTCAAGGTCACATCTTGTGATCTCGGACTTTCCAAGTGATAATAAAACAATGAACATTAAACAATCCAAATATAAATCAGTAATTGTTGGATCACCAAGAACATTCATATTTTCCCAAGCCCAAGAGTATTTAAGTTTCAGTTATGATTTACATATTTTTGTAATGATTTAATAGTCAATAAAATGCTCATAGTATGTACTGTAGTATTCATATAACTTGGCAGCGTGTAGCAGATGGGACAGCATACATCTGAACCCAGCGTACTGCTGCCAAGTTATATGAAAACTACAGTAACCATCTTGAACTAGGCTTTGCTAGGTTTTCTAAAACTTCATTTAGTTTTCTCTTTTAAGTGTTTCAAGCTAGTTACTATTGTATTGGATAGGGTCGAATTGCGCATGTGTTCAAGAAATTACTAAGCGGATTACTCCTAACCTAACCTAACCTAGCCTCTGGGGTAGCACCATATGAATTTTGAGAACGACCGTGCGCAGTTCAACCGCACCCATTGTATTAAACCCTCCTGCATCTTCTTGTTCTTATATTGTTGTTATATGAGTTGCATCTGAGATCTGTAGCCTCTTAAGCCCTAGCTATGGCTTCAATCATCTTAATAAATTAACTCAATGGTTTTCATTAAGGGCCATAAAACCACGTTATTAGAAGTAGGTTTGAACGAGGCTGGGCTGTGTGATGTGAAGAGCGAATCTGAATCCAAATAAGTTTTTTAAGAATAAAAGTAAATAAAGTCTATTATGAGCATGATACTTAGCAGCTATGAAATAAATACATGGTTTAATCTTTAATCCAAGGCTAGTGTAAATATTGTAATGTGACGCCTCTTGCATATGTTGATACAAACACGTTTGGCAGCAACATGATAAAAGACGATCTGGGCACGTTCAACTTGTTCACAGCGTTCGCATTTCTCAATTTTTCGAAAAACAATTGAGTTTACAATATTCTGGATTCGACTTTTAACCCCATTGAATCAAATTGAAACTCAAATTAGAGATGATCATTTAGGTTGATGTGAACGGCTTGGGAGCTGTGAATGAAATGAACGTTTTGGGATGGATCTTTTGTTATTTTGATTATTAAATTTTGTCAATTTATTAAATTGGTAAATTGGAGTGTACAGTAGTTTAGTTTCTTTGGTGGGATATACATTTTTGAATTCACACATCACATTTTTGACTTTATGAAATTTCTATAATTCTTGGTAACTAAAAATGTATTTAATCATCCTTTAATAGCTCTGATAATATTTCTCCAATATATAATATTTTACAGTAATTATTTCGTTTTGCCATCTATTCCTTGTGTAATACTGATCAACTAAACTGGTGAAGTTGAGTTAATTTTTCCTAGTCTGCATTTACATGATGTTGTGACTGATGCAGGCACTACATGTCATCTATGGGAAACAATTAGTGTAAAATAACTAAAATTTGGCACTGAAATACATTTAAGACACTAACAAGTAATAGCTTGGCAGGATACCAGGAGAGCTTTATACTGTATTGGCAGCTCATTCAAATAAGCAAACAAAAACAACAACAACAACAACAAAAAACTAGATGAATTTCATTTTCCATCGAAGGCTGCAGCAGCGGTAATCAAATTTCTCTAAATTTAGTTTCTCTGTAGAGATTTGAAGCTATATTCGTGTTTTAGCCATATCAACTGAATGCTTGCTATTTGTTTTGTTTAGAAGAAAAAAATTGTGTTGTATTTCTTCAAAGTTTTCTCTTGTTCGAATAAATTGTTTTCAAAAACCTTCATTTAACGATTTTTATGTTCTACCCCCCCCCCCTTTATCTTCATCATTTCCCTTCAGTATTTCTCTCTGTGAAATTCACATCTAAAGATACAGAATATGCCTCCTGCTGAAAAAAGTTAATGTGGATAGCCATTCCCTTCTTATTGGTAGCACTGTAAATTATATTTTTACTAACAGTACTCGTGGCTCGAGCAAAGCAGTACAGTAACTGAAATCAATATTGATTGGACATAACTGTGTCATACAACTAATATCTCTCGTAACAATAATTTATTATACAGGTTATTAGGTAGGTGAGTCATAATGAGTCATGGTTGAATAAAACAATCTAATATTAAAACTGACACTGTATTTCACTTTTAAATAATGTTTTACTCACATATATTGGAGATGCTTGAGGAATGCATTTCACTTCTGAAAAGAAGCTTCGTCAGCCTCTCGAGGCTTCTTTTCAGAAGTGAAATGCATTCCTCAAGCATCTCCAATATATGTGAGTAAAACATTATTTAAAAGTGAAATACAGTGTCAGTTTTAATATTAGATTGTTCTTTAAGTATTTCGTCATGGAAAACATCACAGAGGTTGAATAAAAGTTGAGAAGTAATAAGAAAGGAAAATTATTAACAATCCAACAATTATGTGACTTTATTGGTGTACTATATGTATTGAAACTACTGCTCTTGAACTGTTATTATCTTTTAAGGACAAAACACCCCATATTTCTCACTTATATAGCTATATTATTAATAATTTTGCACCCTTTGTGATATGTGCGCTAAAATACTGCACAAGTTTTGTACAGCATTGTTTTATTTCATTCAGATTATCAATAAATATTTATGTATTAACATAGACGAACCATCAAGTACTATCAAGACTTACTATCCCTGATCAATGGTATTAATCTGGTTTGGGTATGAAGTTGTTGGTTATATTTTTGTTTATAAATGGCGATGATGTTTTCAATTTTGATAAATATAAATTTGTTAATGTTACAGGGCTGACTACTGGGTATCTCAAGCTAGAAAATTCTGTGATTTTTGCAAATGCTGGATAGCTGACAATAAGCCGGTGAGTTTGGAAAAAATAACAATATTCAGAAATTTATAAAAATACTATTACTGTCCTGTTTCGAGTATATTTGGGCAGCAACATATTTTCAAATAGCTTGAAATTTGTATCTTCATTTGTTATTCACTGTAAACAAGACCTTTAATTAATATTAAACTTTCTATTGCAATAACTTTTGTCAAAACAGTTAAATTGTCTTAACGTTTTCAGTGCTTGAGTTTTTCGGATTTGTTTTATCAACCTAATTTTACAAACAAGACTTGAACTGTGATAGCCGCGAGCCGTAGCAGGTATCTGTTCAATCAGATAGAGATAAGCTGCGTTCTCGTAGGTCGTGTTTGTAACGGTGACCGATTAGATTGGCCAGCAGAAAAGACATTGTTCTCTGCTGTAAAATCACTTCCCGGTGGTTCGGAACCCACCTAAAACTGTAGGTCCAACTCATCAATCATTATCATCCAACTCATTACCCACGCACAGGTCTCAGACCTATGTGGGCTTCATCCTCGGAAAAAAACTGTTGGATCAAATAAAATTGTTACGTTATTATCGATGATACCACTATAAGAAATGTTCTACTCTTATCTTTATTTTAGTACATTTTTATAAATAAATGTATTAACCCAACTCAACAAAATATGAATTAAATCTTTGTTATCTAAAATCTATCTCTCATGCAATAACGATGTCTTTATGATATTTGTATCACTTTCATATTTTATGTAGGCTTCTAAATGTTCTACAAGAATAACTTTTAGTGAACACTTTGAAATGTAGATTTTCTGTAATATTCTGTCTTATTATTATTTCCAGAGCATCCAGTCTCATGAAAATGGAAAAAGACATAAAGAAGCAGTGGCTCAGAGAATAAGTCAAATGACAAAGCAGAGTGTGAAGGAGAAAAATGAGTCACTAAAGATTGACGAAGAAATGAAGAAAATGGAAGAGGTAATTTTTTTATTTATCTACTGTTTTACAAGTAATTTAAATGTAGTAATCATCATCATTCTTTCTATTATCAAGAAGTTGAATCATGGTAATGAAATTTGACATAATTCCTGTTAATGAAATGTCTCGTTTCTTAGGAGAATTATTAATAAAAGTTTAAATGATATTGTTTGCAATAGATTCACTTTCATTGGATTCTTCTCATAGATGCATAATTTTATGTACCTACTATTGAAGTCCAGTTCAAGTTATGATTTACGTTTAATAATTAGCTATCGTAATCATTAATTAATAATCGTGTGAGGATTATGTTCTAGTAATAATTATTATATATGATTAATAATGCTTAATACTAGATTAAGTACAATTATTTACATCTGTAAAGCACGCGAAGGGTTAATTGTCCTCTCTCCTCTTCTGAAGTGTAGACGCAATGTTTTTTGCACATGTTTTGTTTGGATAAAAAAGAATTTAGTTCTGCATTTGATAAAAGCCAGGCATCACACATGCTATCTATCATAAAGACGAACTAAATACAGTGCATTTTTCCAGTTACTTCTACATGAATATAACATCCTAATTCTCATTGTTTCAGGCTGCAATGAAAGCTTACCTAAAAGATGTAGAATCAAATCCAGACTACACTTCACAAGTTATAAAAGAAACAGTTAGTGAAGCTAGAAAAATGAAGGAAACAAAGAAAGACGAGGAACCTCCTATTGTAACACCCCCTGAAATTACTACAAAGAAACATACCAAGGAAAATGTGTCCAACAAAAAAGTTAAAGAAACAAATGAAAAAGAAACGGAATGGTATGAAGCTCAATCGGATGAAGGATACACGTATTATTGGAATTATAACACTGGAGGTAATTATTCTATATTATTATAGTTTAATATGCGAATCTGTCATTAATCTATCTCAAACTATTTGTTGAGTTTCAAATATTAAATCATTTTAAATGAAACAAATTAAAGTTTTCATGAGGCTACACTTAAATTGATCAATAAGCAGGAGAAAATAGTTGGGAGTAGGTAGGTGAGATTGGTCTCAGTACATTCCACTAGTTATAACATTTTAGTAAACAGTACATCAGACTAGTGCACGTGAATTAAAAAAAAAATTGAACTATTCTTTCATCGTAAAATGGGACGTTTTAGAGAAAATTCAACATTTTATCCTCAACAATTATTATTCAATTTAATTGTAAAACAATTCAATCATTGTGCATTATACAGTTGCTTATTTTACCTTATTGGCCATTATGCAGTTATTTATATATATATTAATAATATGTGTAATATGTCTGGTGAACTGGGTTAAATTCCATTCAAAAAACAATTGAAAAAATATTTAGTTGATAAAGCTTTTTATAGTGTACAAGAGTTCCTTTCACATCAAAATTAAGCCTCGCCTCAACTAATTGATATAGTAATTATGGTATCTAGTGTATAATTGTTGATCCGACTTGTCTTACACTCCTTAACTGGAGTCTCCAAGACGTAATCTACAAAAAAATCCAATATTTTGATCAATGCCCAGGCATCCCTGGATAGATCGCATCATAATAAGAATTACATAAAAATTTATTCATACTCTAACTTTTGATAACAATTAAAACTTGAGCCGAACTTGACTGAGATGGCAATGTCACTGACAGGCTGTTAAGATAAAACTCCGCTGTATAATAATTTCATACAAAGTTACTAAAATTGTATAAAACTGGTGGAATTCCAAGAGACCACACTCACCTTCCTAACCCCACCACTGCTCAAGTCCTTTTCTTCAAATTCATCATTTTTTTCTAAATAGGTAAGTGCAGCTTAATATAAAAATTGGTGATTCTTGATTGTTATTTTCATTTTACCTGTAGAGGATTCATGAAAATCTCTTGTCATTTTTCATAATTTCTACTTCTCCTTCTGTTCGTCATTAATGTGTTTGTTAAAGTTCTTTCACTAGAAAAATGAAGCTAGAAGTCAGTGAAATATGAAAATAGCTGATAGATGATAAATACTGATGTATCTGTTAAGCGTTTTTTGTATTTAATCAAAATAACATGATTGACTTCTCCAAAAGGTCAAAAAACTGAAATAAATAGGAAATGAAGACAAGTGTGAGTAAATAATATTGCTGAATGAAGCAATTCACTATTCTCTAGTTCAGTAATTACCATGACTATGATGAATATTTAGGAAACTGGTTCCATTTTTGTAATGTGTACCCAAAACAAACCATCGTTTAATGCTACAATAATTGCATATCTTTTTTCCACTAATACAATAATGAGCGATTGTTTTAAAAACTTTTATAATGTTGATACTTCAAAAATTAAATAATCAATAAGTGCAAATTCTGCTCTTTTATTGTGAGCCAATCAATCAGGAGTGATCGCCTTTCCTCTTATCAAGTTGAAAAAATTTAGATCAAGAAATGAAACCAAAGTGTTATTTTGTGATGAATAATTACCGTATTATGTTTATTTTGTTCAATAGAATCTATATGGGAAGCTCCGCCTGAAGGATATGTATCAATTGAAGAACAAACAAAAGCTTCAAAAGAAGTTGAAAACGAGGGAACTAATAAAATTACAAGTGAAAGTGTAAAGAAAAAAGAACCTAGTGAAAAAGAACAACCAAAGATAAATAAGAGAAAAATTGAAGAAAAAGAAGAAGATTTAGCGCCACTGGATGTTGGCATGGGACCTTCTTGTAAGCCAGATCCTTATGGGAAGTGGAAGACTGTTGAAACAAGGTAAACTATGAAGTTTCAATTGCAATCTTTGTTTTATTTGTTATATCTTTCTAGTACTCTACATCAGGGTTTCCCAAACTTTTTCTGACCATCGCCCAATTTCGAGATTCATAATTTTTTTCGCCCGTCCAGATTTCAAAAAACGCACAAGTCTTAAAATTGCAAACACATTAAAATATCTAAATATAAGTTGAGAAATGAGGATTTTTACAGACATTTTTCTCTTAATAGGTGCATCATGTTTATTGCTGCTTTCAATGTAGGTTCCTATACATAAAAACATCAATTATTGTTCCTGCCCTGTCCGCTGTTCATTTGTCTGAATTCGCATGGTTGGAAACCTAGGCTGGCTGTATATTTCACGGTAATTTCTCATAAGTTGACTAAAATTTAATGTTCAATAATTCTCTGATAATTAAATATAGCAAAAGTAACTGGCATTAAATTTTATTGGTAAAATAACATGGAAAATAAAATAGTAATTTTTATAGCCTGTAACTGAAATATTGCTGTAATTCTAAATTCATCCTAGAATATTCAAACAATTGTTTACAAATACATTTTTGCAGGACCCTCAGAACATTTTCTGAGCTGTAGGAACTATGCTATATGTACCGAGCAGCTGTAGTTTGACATTATTTGCTCTATTATCACATAACATGTCATATAAATACAGTATGTAAGACTAGGGCAGTATCAACTCGTTTTTAATCCTCCTTAACTGAAGTTTGACTTGTTCAAACTACTTGTTCTCTTGACTTACCCACTTTCCTGGAACCGGCTACCTGTGTTTTGTATGCAGACGACGCTAAAGAGCAGTACTCAGCTCGATTTGGAAATTCAATGCAGAAATGTTCTTGATAAATTATAGACACTTGGCTACCCGCTAATATGTTAAGTTTGAATTATAAAAAAACAAAAGAAATTTCATTTAGATCAACTCAAGACGCAATTTTCAATATAAGAGACCACTATAGAGTCCATAAAGGATATAAAAGTACTCGGCATAATGTTAGATTCTGAGATCTCCTGGAAATCTCATCTTGAGTATTTGAAGAATAGACTAAATTCAGCAGTTTTTGCACTCAGAAATTTAAAATCACTTCTTGACATAGGATCTCTTCGAGGTGTATATTTTGCGCTTTTTCACTCCATAAATATGAAATTTTGACACATGGAATAGCCTTCTGGGGCAACTAAAGTCGAGTGATAGAAATATTTAGATTACAGAAGTGGGCATTGAGAGTGATGGTGGGAGAGTCTATCTGAACAAGTTGCCGACCAATTTTTAAGCAGTTACAAATTCTTCCTCTTCCGAGTCTATAATATTCTTGAAACCATATGTTTCATAAATGAACATAAATTCAACACCGGAGAGCTGTTTCATAATTATGGAAATAGATTCAGACGAAACCTAAGAGATGACAAACATCATACAGCTTTGTATGAACTTGGAGTAAAGAGTTCGGGTATTCGGTTGTATAATTTGTTACCATAACGGCTCAAGGAAATGAGGGGTGAACAATTCAGAGCTCAGCTTAAGAAAGAGCTCCTGCATGTTTGTGCATATTCGAGTGAAGAATTTAGGGCACATTGTGAGTTGCAAAACAACAGATCAATAAGTTGGGTTTTATATATTATGAAAACTTAAAATTTCACAATTCCAAATACCCCTTTTATGGGAGGTCAATGGAAGCTATGAGAAAATAAATAAATAAATTATTATCGTAGGTAAAGCTTCTTGACTCATTCTTGGTTTCTTGGCAGTTTTATGAATTTACCTCGCGCTTATCGGCACTCTACTAATGACTTTTGACTACTACTTTGCTGTGAGATGTTCTCACATACTTCGTCATAATATCAAGAATGACTAGTAGCTCTTATACATCCGCTTGGAACGCTGTGCGGGGTACATAAACAAAAGAAAGTGTGTCTCCGCACACCGCCTAGAATGAGTTGACAGATCCTATGTGAAATATTCTTACGATAGGTCGCTTGGAGTGCAAATTAATTTTAAAAAGTGAGGATCCAGAATAGTGATGCTTTTTCGCTTATTTAAAAAGTAAATTTTTGTTGTAAATTTAACGACTTGCAGTCAGTTTTATATTGTGAATATATAATAAATGTACTCACTTTCGGCCATCTCGAGGAATTATATATTTGCAATAGAAAACTGACTGCAAGTCGTTCAATTTATAACAAAAAAGTTAATACAGTATTAACAACGCAGATCATTATGGAACAAGAAATCCAAGAATTTAAAAAGTAAGTTATGACAAGTGAATACAACTAACCTTATTGATGCCTATCCAATCATATTCAAAATACTGAGAAATCATTGGAATTTGAGTGCAGTGCAAATGACCCCGTACTATCTCTTCAATAAATTATTAGTCTGTATAAATAAATTACGATCATGATATTCCCAAGATAAGAATATAGAATAAGTCAATAATTAACATGTAAACATGAATTTTTGGGGGTTTTATAAGTAGCCCAATGTAAGATCGCTTCTCATCTGCTGAGTTTTAAATTTTTAATTCAGTTAAATAAACTCGATTACATACATTTTTTATTTAATGCACTTATCTCTCCATTTCAGGATTCAAGAGCCCATCGATTATCAACTTCCACAACAGGACTTTGTTGAGATTAAAGTTCCAACCATTACCGAACCAGAAATTAAGTTTAAAGAAAAGAAAATAACAAGTATAGACGATGCGGCTGGCCCAACTACATTCAAAAAACGAAAGTTCGGTGCAAGGGGGAATGCTAGACAAAGGTTTGATGACGACTGAATATATGGGAAGCAAGTTGTCGAAGTTTCCAGTTGACTAGCATGAACTAACTCTGTGATTGTTATAGACCGGCCGCCAATTGGTAAAAGGCCCCAAACCCACATGCAATATCGGTTAGTTGCATCAGTTGCAAAAGCCTCTTGTATTACGAGTGTAAATACTATACTTGCAACTGTACGACCTGTACACGGTACAAAACTGATGCAACTAACCGATTGCATGTGGGTTTGGGTGGGACCTAATGATGGCAAAAATTGTTTCCGCTTGCGACAAAAGTTTCGGACAAACATTCCAAATTCATTCATTGTTTATTCAGTTTTTTCTCTTCACTGTGTCCTGAAACTCGTTTCGACACTGCTGTCGTCTAACGATGGTATGAAATTTTTGTTTCAATTGGATAACTGTGGAAAAAGGCAATTAAAGATCTACTTCAATATAATTTGTGATAGCAATAATTATTGACAATTATTATCAATCATAAAACGTCGTTGGCAGAATGCTCATAATTTTAATTGCAATTAAATAATCATAAGCTAAACTGAATTAGTCTAATTGTTAGATTAGTTATGCAATCACAGTTCAGTATTTGATTAAAATTCTCATACTAGTTTGAAATCATTGTCACCAAAACGTTTAAATAAATTTTTCAAGGAAATTCCAATTTTCGTCCCTATTGTAAACAAATGGCCTTGTTTAATAGTTGGGAAAGTAATTAAATAAATGAAAGACATCTCATTAATAAATAAATGTATTTTTCCTACAGCTGCTCATAAAGTAGTTCTTTACGTACTGAAAACTAATTGTAAAATAACTCTTTACTGCTCCGCAAGCGGTAAAGTACTTTACGCTCGCCAGCTGTTTTCTTTACGCTTCTGTTTTGATTTTGATGACTTCTCATTGGTGGATCATGGAATCCGTTAAATTCACATAACCTCAAAAAAGTCGAACGCTAACCAAATCCGCGCACGGTCTGTGATGTTACAAACTACAAACTTTTATTGTGTTGGAATCCAGAACTGCAGTTGTAGGAAAAGTATTGTATGTATTTCGCGCGGGAAGCTTCTTTATCGCTCTCGCAAAATTACTGCGCTCCGCGGTGCGTCGCGCAGTAAATGTCTTGGCTCGAGCGATAAAGTCGCGCTTCACGCTCTTAATACATAAATAACTATATCCATCATATGGCATCAAGACACGTTGAAAGTGAGTTGTAAGATCAGGAGAACCAGTGGCTTAAATGACCGCCGCATTTTCCAACTCATGAACATTCCACGGGTTAAATAATTTGAATAACATCATTTAAAACTAGAGGATATATTTTACATTTACAATAAGAATTTATTCAGTAGACTGCAATGCAATGTAAAATTATCTACTCTATTCATACTGCAAAATTCAATGTAATGGATGTCAGCTCCGTATTATGTATTTCATTACCTATATTTTGTATTCTAGTTCATATGCATACAGTAAGCGCTATTTTAGTGTCAGTACCTGAAACTTATTTTAAGTGTAGAATAATTTATCCATAATTTTTTGAACTCTAATTTATTTTGGCTGTTCTTTCTCTATTAGGAGTTGAATTCATTTATGAAACGTCCCAACAATTTAATAGAGTGCATGAATAGAATTCTCATTTTTATTACTATTTTCTGTCTATTTCGCTGTCATTATTGCAGTAACGATCATTGCACAGTCTACTCCAGATAAGTGTGTAGTGATTCATAGTTATGGCCTAAGGAAGCGGCACACGCTATTGGTTGAAAATTTCAGGTGACCAGACGCAAGACATTTTCAACCAACAGCGTGGTTTTATATGCAAACTAAGCTGAAATAGACTGTAGTTCGCATGTCTCAAAAATTACTGTCGTAATCAACAAATAAGTCTGAATTGTGTTTACATTATGTTTTCTCTTGATGAGAAATTGTAGAATATCTTTCTCACGTTCTATGTGAATGCGTAGTTTTTAAAAATTTATTGTATTTGTTTATTGAATAAACTGATTTTTTTATTAATTTATTATAAATGTATTCCATTTTTTTTCTTGAAAATACATTTATCGACTAATTAATTTCAACTAAGTGTTCCATAAGTTGCATAGATCTTTTCTGTTCCATAAGTTGCAATCATTACACATCTGTGTTCACAATGTGCTCGTATGATGATGGCTTTGTTGAGAGTTGAAATTGCGCTTGAAATGATAAATCTCAAAAGCATAAATATAAATTATGTTAAAGGCGCCAGATCAGTGAAAGATGTGCTGCACTGTGATGAAATAGCTTTTAAAAACGAACCAATGGTTTTCAATGAACGCCCGGCCACCAAAAGTTGTGTACTTTGTTGCGCTTTGCCAGTGACCGGGCGTTTAATGAAAATCATTGGTTCAATTTTAAAAGCTGTCGAAGCATAACGCAGCACTGGCTGGACGCCCTAACAATAGCAAGAAGATACAGCATATATTCAACTCTTTCCGACTCAAATATTCCAATATGAAACGGTTTCTTTCGGTTACTTTTAGATGTAACTTTTGAGTCTCGTCAAAACGGAGACACTCAATAGAGAGTTTGAGCAAACCTTCACTTAAAATGACGCTAATTCAAACTTTACCACTCTATGCCTCCGCTTGCTTTTAAAAGCAAGATGCTCTAAAATTAAAGTTAAAATTAGTGTCATCATTAGCGTATTTCTGCTCTAACTCTATTGTTTTAAGGATTTCTACCAATCTAGATCTCATTGGAGAGACTAGTATAGTTATATTATGGTTCTAGCTTGATGGTAGCTGTTGGAATTTACTTGTAGACAGACAAGCTATCTGCCTGTCATCAGTCTATTTCAGCTAGCTAATAGAAGTGACTAGAGCTGTCTCGGAAACTCAGCCAAACTCGATCTGGGTTTGTAGTATAGACTTGATCCACAAACCCACATACAATCGGTTAGTTGCATCAGTTGCAGATACTAATTCTATACTTGCTACTGTGGCAGTGCTTGCTTGTGTAGGATTTGCGGGTTTGGGCCTAAGCTGACAATGTTCTAATTAGTGTCTACGTCAAGAAAGCCTACTTCTACGTCAAGAAAATTTAGAACTTAAAAGTTAATGTAGAAGGAATAATGATGATAATAACAGAAGAAATTTAGAAGTTAGATTTCTGAATGCCGGTTTAGTTAGTAGCCTATAAGGTTGTGCATCTGAATTTATACCATCAAAGTTTCTTGGGTTGGCAACTATCAAGCTCTATCAAAAAGTCGACTATTTCATCACCATGAGAATTGTATTTCAACTTTTTTTATATGGGCTTCAAATGTAGCCTTGAGCCGTAGCAGGTATCTGTTCAATCAGAAATAAGCTACGAACCCCTAGGCCCTCTTTAAGGGTAACCGATTGGATTGGTCAGCAAAAAAGACAGATCTCTGCTGTAAAATCACTTCCCGGGGGTTCGGAACCCACCTAAAACTGTAGGTCCAACTCATCAATCACCATCATCCAATTCATTATCCACGCACAGGTCTCAGACCTATGTGGGCTTCATCCTCAAAAAAAAAATTTCACTAGTTTTTTAATAAGTACTATCCTTGAAGTTGAAATAATTTGTACTTTTAGTTTTCCAAGAAAGCCCATATGAGCTTCTTGTCTTCTGAAAAATAGGGTTTGACGAACCCTTTTTCCAATACAATAGATTTGGTTCATTATATGAAGATAATGATGAGTGCATTACTGTTTTGAAAAATTAGAATCTATCCAGTTAGAGTACAGTTACGTTTGTACATTTCTTTTTGGAATTTTAAAAGGTTGTTGAATCGCTGACAAATCCTCAAATTTCAGAAGTATCGGTTTTAAAAAGTAAGACGCTTCAATTCATAATAATCATAGTATTATTTATAATACAAAAGTTCTTGAGCTCAAACATATTTCCATTCCTTATTGGTTACTGTATTGTGATCGCTATTTGTATCTCATCAAGAATGATTCATGGAACTCCTGAATTTTAGCAACAACAGATCTCAGTTTGCTTTTTGGTAGTAGAGCTGACATCCTGAAATAGATGAAAAAATATCCATTTATTGTTTCAATCTTCATGAAGTAAAAAAGGTAGAAATACTAAATTTATAATATTACACTGATGACTGTAAAAAGTAGATTCAATTTAAAAAAATGAATAAAAAACATTTCTGGCTGAATTCTTTGCCTGTCAGAGGTATGGTACTGATTTGATTGCTAAATCACTAGCCTGTATTACAGGACATGTTATGTTACGTTCTGTTACAGACTATTATATATAGAGCAAGGCCAGGATTGAGTGTTGAAAGTAAAGTTATAACCAAAACAAACAAAGACTCCCAATTTTTCTACTGCAATCTTAAGAGCCGGTTTGGATTTAATTCTAAGTATTTAAAGTGAGAGTAGTAATGTTTTGGCAAGCCTCAGAACTCTGAAACTAAATCATCCTACTTCTTAATACTGTAAAATAATAGAATCAACGTGAAATAGAATCCATGTTCATTATATTTGGTAATTGTTGTTGGCAGCAATATCAAGTACGCAATCTCACCATTTCAATAAAATCCAACTTAATTGAAGCTAATTTACACAAACTTCGCCCTGTAATCTATTTCTGAAACTTATTAAGCTAATCAAAATGATTTCAGTTGCCCTCATATTTATACTTGCCTGAAAAAATAACTTCCTGTTCTTTGGCCAAAAATTAAACCTGGAGCAACACAAATCCCTGTACTTCTCAGTAATCTAGTCGTATACATCTCTGAAGGACAAATATTTTTACTTTCCGCTTCCTTCACAGCCTTTGGTGGCACTTCCATCTGTAATAATTATTCAATAGCACAATGAAATTGAAATAATAAATTTCATTTAAAATTTGTCTAATTTGACTTGTTTTATTCATCTTAATATTACATTTGAAATACCATCACAATCAACCAACCAAGTAGGCTATAGCCTACTATCTTTTTTTTTAAATGAAGTATTCAGGTTCAAGTATCTTTTACCCAAAAGATAGAAGAATTAAGTTGACTCTTCGCCAAAGGTTTGAAAACTGAATCTTTTTTGTAACATTGGAACATAACAATGTAAAATTGGATTTGTTCATGACAATTAACATTGACAATTCATGTGTGCGAATCCAGGATGAAGTTAAGTTCTGTTGAATGTAGGCTATTGGTAAATGATGAGCATCTATAATGAGTATGTATGTGTTTCCGACACATATTTATATAGTGGGAACCAAAAAATTCAGAACTTCAATACTTTAGATTTAAGACTTTAATTTATTTTCTGAAATGTTGATTTTTTAAATTTATTGTGAATAAACTCCTCTGGTAGTGCTGTACTCACAACCAGAGAAATTATTATTATGATTGTTGTGGTTATCCATTTTTCGTGAACTGCAGTAGAACTATTCATATGTATTATCTTGCTGTGCAGAACTGACCTTTTTGAGTCGCGGCGGACGCGTTTCGAACTATGTTGTTCTTCTTCGGCGCTTGGTTGCAGACTGACTAGTTTTCTGGTATGTAAGGTCTGGTGGTTGTAGGAAGGTAGTGGGAGGAGTGGATGTGGTGGGGGAAGTGGGTGTGGTGGAGGTGTTTTTAGGAGGGATTTGTGATGATGTTGAAGAGGGTATGAGATTTGAAATTAAGTTGGTCATTGAGTATGAATTGAGGATGTGAAATGGAATGTTTGTAAATTTCGAATTGTTCAAGAGTATTGAGTTTTTTACTTTTGGGGGCAATGTGAAGGATGTGGAGGTTTTGATCAATGTTGGTGAATGAATGATTTTTTGTGATTGGATGTTCAGCATAATTTGATTTTGTCTGTGGTTGGGTGAGGGCTTTTATGTGTTCTTTGAATCTGGTTGTGAAAGATCTGCCAGTTTGTCCAATATAGAAGCTGTCACATTCGTTGCATGTCAGTTTGTAAGTGCCAGAATTATTATGAATGTTGGTGATGGTGGTGGTGTAGTTGGTGGTGAGTTTTCTTAAGGTGTTGTTGGTTTTGAATGCGACTGTGTAGTTGAGCTTTCTGAAGGTATTTGCTATTGTTTGTGTTGTATGATTGATGTATGTTAATATGATGTATTTGGAGTCTGGTAGGGGTTGTGTGGATTTTTGTTGTATGTGAATGATTCTATGGAGTTTTTTGTCAATGATGGATGGGTTGTATCCGTTTTTTGAGGCTATGTATTTGATGGTATTGAGTTCAGTTTGGTAGTCAGTGGAGTTCATGGGTATGTTGATGAGTCTGTGAATCATGAAGTTGAGAGCTGCATGTTTGTGTTGGGTTGGATGGTTGGAGTGATTATGAATTATCATGTCTGTGGAGGTAGGTTTCCTGAAAATTTTGAATGTATGGTGATGATTTGTTTTGGTGATTGTGAGGTCAAGAAAGTTTGAATTTCAGTTTCCAAGGTGAATGTGAGATTGGGGTGGATTTTGTTGATGTAGGTGAGAAATGTGTGAACTTGTCTGGTGTTACCTTTGTACAGTACAATGATGTCATCTACATATCTGTGCCAATAAATGATTTTTTCTGAATGTGGATTGTTAATGAGGATGTGGGTTTTTTCAATGTTGTGGATGAAGATTTCGGCTAGGATAGAAGAGATGGGAGATCCCATTGGGAGACCTGTGGGTTGTGTATAGAATTTATTATTGTGGGTGAAATAGTTTTGTTTTGTGATGGTGTTGGTGAGTGACATAATTTCATTAATGTGAGCAGGAGGTGTGTTGTTGTCAATTAGCATGTTTTTGAGGTAGAGGAGTGTTTCATCAATAGGTATGATTGTGTAGAGATTTTTATGTCAAATGAGGCGAGTGTTGAGTTGTGTGGAATGTGTATATCTTTTATTTTTTGAACTAAGTGTAAATTGTTTTTGATGGATGAGTGATGGGTGATTGTTTTTGATGGATGAGTGAATGTTATGTTTTTTCTAATGATTGTATCAAGGTGTTTAGCTATTTTGTGAGCTGGAGCAGGTGTATGATTGAACTTAATTTCAAATCTCATACCCTCTTCAACATCATCACAAATCCCTCCTAAAAACACCTCCACCACACCCACTTCCCCCACCACATCCACTCCTCCCACTACCTTCCTACAACCACCAGACCTTACATACCAGAAAACTAGTCAGTCTGCAACCAAGCGCCGAAGAAGAACAACATAGTTCGAAACGCGTCCGCCGCGACTCAAAAAGGTCAGTTCTGCACAGCAAGATAATACATATGAATAGTATTATGAGATATAAAACCACCAAATGAATTGTGATTATTTGTATTTTACAGTATTAAAACTGAGCTGTTTTGTAAGTACCATGTACCGTATTGTTGAGTGAAGATAGAGAGCTCTTGGCTCTTGATGATGATGATAATAATTCAGGGTCTAGGACACTGAGTATAAAATGTTAGAAAAGGCCTACAAGCAACACGAACAATGAAATACTTAGCGTCTTCCTCCAAGGGAATTTTATTGTCATTAATAATAATAATTAAAAAAAAAAAATATGCTGACATTCGGACAATAAATACATGAATAAAAGAGTTCCAATTCTTAAATTTAATTATTTTTCATGAACTTTTTCAACGGGTTTTACCTTTGCAAAAATGAATGGGGCACCTTCCGGTTTGGATGATGAAATTCCTTTGATTCTTTTGAAAGCGTCTGTGATGAATTGAACTTTGGAAATATGTGATGACATAATTTGACTTTTTTCACGTGCGAATAGTTCATAAGATGGTTCTCCAAGGCGTGGAGGGTTCACTAAACAGTCGACGTAAATCTGAAAGAAAATAAATAATTATCTCATTTTACGACAAGAGCATTAATATAGATTTTATTCTTAGAAATGGAAAATCTTCTTAGTTTATGAAAAAATGTATGGTATTATGGATATTTAATAAACATCATTTGTTCGATGTTCTGATTATATAAACCACTTATCTGGGGTTCGCTATAAAATTGTTGTAATTTTTATCAAGAAAAACGGAGACTTGTTCATTTGAAGTAGCGGCAGTAAAGCACTTGAGCACTGCACGGTAGTAATCATGAGTACGGTACTTTCAAGATATTAATGTAAGCTGTAAAAGTAGCATATTATGTGGTATTGTAGCCTACTTAAAATTCAGTAGTAAGTAGGTGGAGGTTACTCACAAATTTTCATCGAAACTTTCTTTAAGTCTGCCAAACCACGTGATCCCAAACTAGTACTTCATAGTAATTATTAGATATTCCGCATTCCTCAAATTCAGTTTCAGTAAGCAGATATTTTTTTAGATAATTCTTGCTTGGTTTTTGCTTATTTATTAGATTTTTTGTTATGCTTATTTATTAGATTAATAAATTATAAATGGGAAGTTATACCACAGTCAAAACCTCCAAGAGTTGTAACAAAATGGAGTGAAGAGAGAAAAGCTGAATTCGCACAAAAAATGAAAAGCTGATGGGCAAACAAGAAGAACAAGTCCAAAAAATGAACCATCTTTACTCAGCGTCTTCCACTTTGGGAGTTTTACGTCTAATAATAATAATAAATGAAGACAGCCAAGGGCGAATCCAGACATTTTTCGGGGGAGATATCAACTGAGAAAAAAGTTGGTCAACTGACGATATTTTTATGTTGAGTATCAAAGAATATATATTACCTGGCCTGCAACGTTTGGACACGTGTTCGAAGACAACAATTTGTATATAACATATCTTTCTTCGGTATCAACATTCAATAACTCTAAACAGCCTCCTCTCGCTCCACACTCGCCTAAATATCCTACAAAAACAATAATTTTCAATTTTTTTAATAGAACTAATTGAATAGATGATTAAATCAAAATAATTTGAAAATACTTAGAATACTTGTGCAAGAAGCAACAGATAATACGTTTTTACATTTCTCTTCTCCGCAATTGCGAAAAAGTCGTATTAAATGAGAGATTAATAACATTTATATTAATTTAATTACTCTTTCACGTTTGAATCAGGTTTACAACAATAGGTAGGTAATAATAAACAACACCTGTTAAAGAAATTAAGAGTAGATTCTTAATTAATATGCTAAATAATTTATAAATAGTTTGCTGAAAAATATTTTCATTCATGATGTGATTATTTGTATTTATCTCATATATATTTATATCTCGTATATATTTCGTATTCATTTGTATTGAAACCTCAGTTCATGGCCCTTATTCAAATAGGAATTCTTCTTTTCCTGGGGTAAATTTACAAAGAATTTTCGTTACTCATTAGATTTCTAAAGTAAATTCTTCAAAGTTAGAAACCTGTATCTGTTTTTATTAGCTACCAAGTGAGAGGTCAGCTATGACAGTTTGACTGTAGAGACTGACTTTTCATTCAATTCGTCTGCTGGTAAAATTTCCACTTTTATCATATCAGTGAATAAAATTCTATGACAAATGATTGTTCAAATATTAATTAACAAGACATTGGTACGGTATTAATAAGAACCGTACGCACGGCACTGGTAAAGGTAAGTCACCTTTTGATGAAGACATGACAGAAGCCATTTGCAACCCATTGTACGGCGAGCCCAGATCACTTAGAACTTTCTTAAATGAGACAAATTCCTTTTCATCTGTGTAGATATTATTCTGATAAACCTGAAACAGAACGTGATAAAGTTTTTAAATAAGTATATTTTTAATAAACAATCACACTCTTCATTCCATTCTACTTTTGAAAACAATTATGTTACCTTCTTGTCAGTGTATGGAAATTAAAATATAGGTACTGATTTACAAAGTGTTGTCACTTTCAATACATGTATTATTATTAATAATGCTGCAGATTTTTATTGGATCTTTTTGTGTTAACCATTAAGAAATAAAATAAGTATGATTTTAATCGTAATTTAATTTGTGAAAATCGGTCAAGCTGTTAGCTAGACTAGCTCAGCAAATCATTTCCTATAGATAGAAGCTCACAGAAGAAAAATTTATTTAAACGAGATAAATAATTATTTTTAAAATGTGATCATAAAATTGCATTACAATCAGTCTGTAATTGTGATAAGCTACGTTTTCCTTGAACAAAATATTTTTAGAAACATATTATAAAAATGAGTTAGTGTGAAAAAGTGATGGTTCAGTGCAAAAAATTTGTTCTATCATCATTTTTTTCCATGGTTTTTAATTAAGAAACAATTAAAAGCTTAAATCTGTGATGTTTCCCATGACGAAATACTTAATGAACAATCTAATATCAAAACACACTGTATTTCTATTTAATATATGATTTTCAATTACTTATACTGGAGATACTGGAGGGATACATTTCACTTCTAAAGAGAAGCTTCATCAGCCTGGAGGGATGCAGCCTGCCGGCTGAAGACGCTTCTCTTTAGAAGTGAAATGCATCCCTCCAGTATAAGTATTGTTACGGGTTCTAATGGCTAAAATAAAGCTGGCAACACTAAATTCACACTTGCACTTTATTTACACAAATTAGTCTATTTACACACACTAATTGTAAGTTCAATTAATAAAGAAAAACATATCAACAAATGACAAGCTAATACTTATGTTCAATAATTGTTTACAAGAATTAATGAATAATTAATTACAGACTGATCAATGATAAAAGAAACAAGAGTCCAATAAACTGTACAATAATGTAGAAAGAAATGATAAAAAGAGCAACTAATCACTTACAAAACACAGTTCAATTCGTTATTTGACAGTCCCAAATAATATCACTTAACACAATGTCTTTAAACTATTAGTAAGCTGCACAAACAGTAAACACTTGTCTCTGCACTTGACACTGGAATCAAGCACTGCTTAATCCACTGGCACGAGACCTGTAACACAATCTTTTTTTTTTTTTGTAGATTACGTCTTGGAGACTCCAGTTAAGGAGTATAAGACAAGTCAGATCAACAATATTATACACTAGATACCATTATTACTTCCAATTAGTTGAGGTGAGGCTTAATTTTGATGTGAAAGGAACTCTTGTACACTATAAAAAGCTTTATCAACTAAATATTTCTTCAATTGTTTTTTAAATATTTCTATATTTTCAAGACTCTTCAAAAACTGCGGTAGCTTGTTGTAGAATTTCCTACCAATATAACTAGGTTTTTGTTTGAATAAGCTACTATTGTGACTCACCAAGTGATAATCTCCTCGGCGTCTTGTATTATAATCATGTACATCAAGATTTTGGTTAATATCATTCGTTTTTACATATAAAGTAGCTTCATACACATATAAGCAGGGTACAGTTAGGAGACCAAGTCTCTTGAACAACGGCCTACATGAATCTAATCTATTTACTCTTTCTATACACCTAACCGCTTTCTTTTGGATCTTAAACACCCTATCAAGATTTTGTTTTGATGAATTACCCCATACTAAGATAGCATACCTAATATGTGACAGTAAGAGCCCATGGTAAGCTGTAAAAAGTAACTTTTTGTCATTCAATCTAGCAAGCTGTCGCAGGACAAATACCCCAGATGAAATTTTACTACATATTTTCTCAATGTATGGAGTCCAGGTCAATCGTCTATCCAACGTAACTCCTAGAAATGCAATTTTTTCTTCCTGGTCTAATTGATTATCGTTTACAAAGACGTTTATAGCCCTATCTTCATTTAAATTATGTTTGTTTTTGAATTGAAGGTATTGGCATTTTTTACTATTTATAGTTAATTTCAACTGATTTAAAAATTGGACAATAGACTGCACACCTATATGGGCACTTATTTCTAAATTATCTAGAATGGAATTGCTGAAAATAAGTGATGTATCATCAGCAAATAAGAGGGCTCTACCACTAATTAATTCTTTAGGTAAACGGTTGACGTATAACAAAAAAAGCAATGGACCTAGTATTGACCCCTGAGGCACTCCAGCTTGCACCTCTAATTTATTAGATTTATTCTTTACTATACTATTACCAACTACTGTAGTTAGTTCTACACATTGTTTTCTCCCAATAAGATATGATTCAAACCATTTCAGTTCAACCCCATTTACACCTACATTTTGCAGTATTTCCAATAAAGTTCTATGATTAACACAATCAAATGCCTTTGACAGATCTAAGAAGATTGCAGTAGCTTTATCACCTGAATCTATTATATCTATTAGTTTTTCAACTAGAGAAACTATGGCTGTTTTTGTTGATCTCCCTTTCTGGAAGCCATGCTGTTCATCACAGATAAAGTTAGCTTCTTGAAGGTGCAGAAGTAACCTATTAAGAACTACTCTTTCAAAAATTTTACTTATTACATTTAAAATACTAATAGGCCTATAGTTTTCTACCTTTTCTCTATCACCACTTTTGAAGATTGGCAAGATCTTCCCCTCTTTTAAATTATCTGGAAAAACACCTTGTTCTAATGAATGATTGATCAGATGAATCAAAGGGTCTAACAATTGATCTTTACATTCTTTCAGAATTTTACTGGATACCCCATCCATTCCTACAGTTTTTTTATTATTTAAACTATCAATGATATTTGACAACTCGTCTTGGCATACTGGGTGGAATTTTAATTCGTTCTGAATCCCCTCAGTATTCCTCATGTTTGCATCACTAATACCTGTATTAAGAGATTTTTGAAGATCCTTAGCAACCAGTTGATAATATCTGTTAAAGAAATTACAAATGTCTACACTATCATCAATATATTTGTTATTTTCGTTAATTATTCTGGGGACACTAGTATAAGCATCTACATGAGCTACTTGCCTATTTTTGTTTATTACATCCCACACTGCTGTGTTAAAGTACACACTATTATTCAAAATTTCAGCTGTTTTCTTACATTTCGCTCTTTTCACTTCTTTTGTATAATTTTTCTTTAGAGCTTTGTAATTATCTTCACTTAACATATTTCTAGATAGTTTTAATTCATCATATGCATCTTTAACGCTATTTCTTTCTGCAAGGATATCATCAGTTATCCACTCTTCAATTTTGTCTAATTTGTTTTTTACAGGGACTTTTATAACTGGACAACTCATAGTAATATGAAACCTTAAAATATTAATGAAACTATCATATTTGTTATTCAAACTATTGCTATTGTAAACCCTACTCCAGTTTTCTTGTAGCAGATTCTGCTTCTAACAATCGATATTCCCCTGTTCACATTGTTGAATTTCTTTCATTACTCTACTCTTTTTAATTGATTTATAACCTTGCAACCCCACCTCTAAGATTTGATAGTCATGATCAGATAGTTCCGAGCCGCCTAGTCTTGTTTTAGAGTAATCTATATTAGTAAGGATGTTATCAATTATTGTTTGTGATGTTCTTGTGACTCTGGTATATTCATGAACTTTTATTTCCAAGTTATTCATGTATATAATATCCCTTAAATCTTCTGTCATTTTATTCTGTGTTGCAAAGTCTGTATTGAAATCTCCCGCTACAATAACGTTTGTAAAACGAGTAGTAGTAATCTCTAAAAGCCTATTGAATAGTTCACAAAAATTGTTCCATTCCCCATTTGGTGACCTGTAAATACCTAACACCGCTACTTCCAAATTATTGTCGATTTTTACTCTCAAACCAGTAACTTCTAAATCCATTTCCACAGCAAATTTCTCTACATATTCTAAATTAAATGTTTGCATATTCTTAGCATTTTTAGTGAAGATAGCTACTCCCCCACTTCGATGAGATGTCCTGCAATACGACGTTTTCAATGAATAGTTTGGAATATTAAGTTGTGACAATTCATCTTCTTTTAAACCATGCTCTGTGAAAATAGCTATATCAGGAGCCTCTTCTTTAAAAAATACTTCGATTCTATCTATTTTGTTACGAATGTATTGAATATTCTGATGGAACACAGTGAGTACCGGTACTTCCCTATCATCCCTTATTACTTTATCGTTGCTTTTGCATATTGAAGTAGATTTACTTAATCTCTTAGAATCTTGAGAGCCTATCAGATTGCTACAAGAGTTCCTTCCACTAATGCTATCCTGATTTTTTGATCGATTAACGTCTTTTAATACAATTGAAGATATGAATTTATCATCTAAAACTAGTTTCCCTTCCCGGTTTTGAGCCACTTTACTAAAAAAGGTTCGTTAGATGATTGTTTAGGAGAATTATTGACAGTAGATTGCAAGCGACTTTCAATCAGCTCTGCCAGCCTATTACAAAATATTACTTTGCCAGATTGATTTAGATGTAGACCATGATTAGTGAAGTTTTGTTTTTTCAGCCTTTCATTTAGAAAACAAATCCCCAACTGCTTAGAATTCTTATTTTTTAGGCTGTTGATTGTATTATGAATTGATTTATTTGTTGACTTAATGGCTTCATTTAGCTCTGGCCTATCAAACCTATACGGAATTGTACTTATTATTACATTAGTTTTTTGGCTGAGTGGCACAATCTCTTTAATTTTTTCATTTATTTCAGGAAGATGTTTTAGATTAGGTTCATTTATATTGTTTGAGCCACCCAGTACTATTAGAAAATCGTTTTTTCCAAAATCTTTAGTTTGTTCCTGTGCTGACTCTACGATAGCGTTTATAGGGGCATTTGGTTTGAAAAAGCTCTGAACTTCATACTTATTTTTTAATCTTTTATTTAGTAGGTCACTACAGTCTCGTCCATGACTGGATGTCAAGAGCAGTACTCTACCTTTCCTATCGTTATTTGCCCTTACTTTAGTTTTGGTTGCTGTTTGCAAAACCTGACTATACGTTTTTGTTTGACCATTTCTATTTATTTTTTCCCCATTTGATTTAGGTTCTACTTTTTTTGTATTGATCAGAGGTTCAGATCTTACATTAGCCAAGTTTATTTTTGATTTTAATATTTCGATTTCCTCAGACATAGACCTACATTGACTCGTGAGATTTAGTATTTCAGTTTTATGGTCTTCCTGCTGCAATTTTACAATAACTTCCAGAGATTTTATGTGATCCACTAACCCTATTCGTTCTTCCTCAGAATTTTTTAATGATGATTCTAATTTTGTTTTCAATTTGGTGTGATCACTCAATAGTTTAGCAACCTTTTCTTCTACATCTACAGTAGCTTTAAGAGCTGTTGGAGATTTTTTTGTTAATAATTGCTGAGATCGCGTAGCTACCTGAGTTTTAGTTAAACAATTAGATTTAGATGCCTTGTTTGGACTCATTTTCCTAGTTAAAAATTGTTTTCAATTTATTTTAGTTAAATGTTTAATGAAATATTACTTAATTTATTACAATTGTCAACTTGAGACTATTTAATTACAAGAAAATTTATCAATATCGGTACACCTAACCTCGAAAATAGAATTTGACTTTTTATTTAAATACTTTAACTTATATTAGACACGTTAATGATGTAAATTATTAATATATTATAAGTACTAAATATAATAAACAAAAATACTACTTATCCGTTCGAATTAATATGCTATTCTTCAAAATTCGCAGAGCCTGTTCTGACAACGTATGCACAGTACCACTGCTACCTCGATCTGACACGCAAGCTTTAAGACTAACTAGCTTGTTCACGTGAATTTCTTTATAGTTTATATAGCTGTTATAGTTGTATAATTCCAAGAATTGGCGGCTTCTCGATACTTCAAGAATGCCGTGGAAGGTCACAGAATATAGAAAAACACGACCTCGATTGTTCAGGAAGTTTGTAGAAATCTCGAGAAATACAATTGAGTGCAAGGGACATAGATATAAAGAATAGGAGTGAGAAAGACATCTAATGAGAGAGAACAAGAGGAATTGGATTTCAAATCACGTTTGTCCATGAAAACAATGGAACGATGTAAATAGAACAAGCGCACAAATAACTGCTTTGTTTGCTTTCGTAACAGTATTATATTTAATATATAATGATATATTAAATAGAATTACAGTGTCAGTTTTCATATTAGATTAAAAGCTACAAAAAATCAACCTCAAATCACAATTCACTTCAAAATAGAATCATGAAAATAACTAGGCATTTATCTTAATCATAAAAGAATATTTTTTGTTATTTTAACAAAAAATCTATGATCTTTATTGATTTTCAAACTTTATTAAATACATTCAAGAGTTACGTATGTAATGACAGCAATACTTTCTACTTTTTCCTTGTTTGCAAAATAAATTGTTGTCATTTATTGAAAATAAACTCACCTCATCAGCTACGATGAATAGTTTCTCACTATAAGCAAATTTTATAATCTCTTCAATATTCTTTTGAGAAAGTATCTGACCTGCAAGAAACTTGAAATAAATTTAGTTATTGCCAATATCGAAAAGCAATCAAAATTTCAAAATTATAATTCATTTTCACATAATTTCCTATGATTAGAAAATCGCACTCACAGTGACTCTGCTGACTGCTTATGCTTGTCTAGTTATCAAGGGTTAGTTTTTAGGTTAGTGTTCAAGTCTGTCTGGGACTGGGAAATCATTCTTTTAATCCTTCTTATCAAATTTTATAAATGCATAATATATATTGTAGGCCTACAAATCTATTAAATCAACATTATACAAGGCCAAATGGGCCTCAATGACATAAATATCAATCTCAATTAATAGTAAAATTAAATTGCTATCTGTCAGCACAGATTACAGATTGTCTGTGCTGTGAGTCTACAAGATACATTGTCATTGATGCACGTGTATTATGTTGGTGTTATTACAACGAATGAAAGCAGAAATGGTTGAGTTGAGACGAGAATTTTGAATGGATGCAGAAAAAACAGATTTTTGTCTCCTTAGCTCTTGTCTGTGATATCAATAGTATCTTTCATTAGAAACTTATGATTGTTTCAAAATTATTATATATACATTATACAACTCCTAATTTTCCTGAATAAATAAGATTTTATTTTGGTACCCACCTGTAGGATTGCCTGGATTATTTATTAGTATTACTCGAGGATGGCAGAACGCTTTGGATTCCTCAACAGCCCTTTTCAGCTCTTCGATGTCAATTGACCAGCCATTATCATTATCATATTTCAAGTAGTAATTTATCTGAAAAAGTGGGAAAATTGATCTTGAACAAATAAAAAAGTGATATCAAACAATGAGATTCGACCTCTTAGAAAATTTGATAATTTAGGAATAAATAGTAGAATGTTATGCTGAATAATGATAGACTGTCAAGTACAGTACGAATAAATAGTAACTATACTGTGTAAGTTTTAACTGTGGATAGATAAAAAACTTTATTAAGAAATTTACTTAACTTATACACTAAAATAATTGTTTTCATTATTTCTGAAAAAAAAATTAAAGGTTTCTCAAAAATTAAAAAGTTTGTTAAAAATTGAACAGAAATTGCTGATAATGCCCACATGAGTCTGTAGACTTGTGCGTGGGTAATGAGGTGAATGGGTGAATGAAGAAAAACATCCCTGGCTGAATGAGATTCCAACCCAGGGCTTCAGGAAGCGAAGCTAGCCAGTCTTATTTAATCACAACCAAGCCCATCCTCAACTGTTGAGAAAGGAAATTGGAAAGCATGACCCACTCTAGAGAATTGAAAATACTTTTGAAACTTCAAATTTCCCCTAAAAATATTGACTGAAAGTCTTTAGTGCTAATATAAAAGTTAATATTGACATCTTAATTTGAAATATGGATCAAGATATTCAAATTTTATTCAATTTAATTATATTATAATTCTAAATTCTAATAATAACCTGTGTTACCAGTATTGGATCCTACAGGTTCAGAAAATCAATTTGCAATGAAAAATTAAGAACGTAAACTAAGAAAAAATACTTTTTCATGGGGAAATAGACTCTCGCATTTCTATGTGGGACAATTTTTTCACTGTGTTGTAAGAGAGACAGTAATATAATTTGAGCGGGGCATGTTGCCTGGAATCACATACCTGTATGTGATGCTAGCAATATCAAGTAGTATTGAATTAGCCTATTTAATAATAATGCCATCGTTATTCATGTATTAATAATTCATATTTACTCATGTATTAACAATTCATATTTACTCATGTATTAATAATTCATATTTCGTCAAGATGTACATGACTCAGCATTAGCATTTTTTTACGATACATGATTGTAATTCAGCAAGAGCTCTAAAATAGTATAATAGTAAAATGTAATATGACATTTTACCGGTTTCATCTGCTGGTGTGCGATTGCCCAGGAATACTGTGGAGGTCCTGGGATGGGTGTCAACACTCCTGATGGCTTAGCATTATTTATTACTGCAAAGGGTTGGATAATATGCTGAAAAAGTTAAAGAACTATTACTTGTATCAATTAGGTACTGTACTATTTTTCTGCAGTAGCACTTGGTAAAGGGTACCGTTCCTCACATTTTTCCAATTATCTGTTTTATAAATGTGAACACAAATAATTCAGCTCATACAACACGCTACCTAGAAATGTAGTTATGAGACATTCTTGAGATATTGGTTGTAAAAATGTTCATTTTTATGTTTTTCATTGAGATATTTATTTATAGAGTATTGGGATTGAAACTTACAATTAGATATGTGTACAATTAGGCTACATAACTTACTTTTTAATATTTCTTCAACTTTCAATCTTACTTAAGCTGTCCATGAATAATAAAGTCTAAATTATGTGCGTCAAGTTTAGCATCTATAGTAAGTAAATTCGTATGGCTTTCCGTGGTGGGGAGACCCTTACGGGTAGATCCACCTCGCCGTTTTTTTTTAACGACTGCTTTTTTTATATGCAACCGGGACCGACGGCTTAACGTGTCCTCCGAAACACGGGAGTGGCTCGAGAAAAATATCTTGTACTAAACTGGGATCGAACCCAGGACCTTTGGCCTATCAGACCAGCGATAAGCCAACTCGGCTACGCCGACTCCTGTAAGCATATATATTAAGTGCAGTATTCATTAAAGTATTACAAACCTTTTTTAAAAATAATGACAATAGAATGTAAATAGCACAAATAAAATATAAACTGCACAAAAATTATATTAATTTCAAAACGTTTTTTTTTTTTTTTTTTTGGTAATGTATTGTTAGCATATCCATTTTATATAGATTGAAACTGTGAATGGAATTATTGAAGTCATTTGAATTATAATAGGATGAGTATGAAGGATCAAAAAGAAACAAATTGAGTATGAAAATTGTTGAAGCATCATTTTGCTTATTATATCGTAACCTCATACTCTTTTCACTCAACCGCGTGACTGTGCGCATTTGATTTCTTAAAAAAACTGTACTATATAATAAGTTTCATTTCTTCATGGCAACGACTTTATTCATTAATTTAAAAACTAAAATGTCAAGCATCTATAGTTTTCTTTCGGAGGATGATGCCCACATAGGTATGAGACCTGTGCGTGGGTAATGAATTGGATGATGGTGATTGATGAGTTGGACCTACAGTTTTAGGGCCCATGGGCTCTTACTGTCACATATTAGGTATGCTATCTTAGAATGGGGTAATTCATCAAAACAAAACCTTGATAGGGTGTTTAAGATCCTAACGAAAGCGGTTAGGTGTATAGAAAGAGTAAATAGATTAGATTCATGTAGGCCGTTGTTCAAGAGACTTGGTCTCCTAACTGTACCCTGCTTATATGTGTATGAAGCTACTTTTTCTGTAAAAACGAATGATATTAACTAATATAATACAGCATTGACATTTATTGAAGCTCCAGATACCGTACTTATTAATAGGTACTTATACAGCAGGTACTTACCTTGAGAAGATAATAAGAACCAGAACCAATGTAAATATTTTCATAATTACATGGGTGGCCATCGCGTTTCTCGATGAATTCTGCTATATGCCTCCTTATCACTCTCATTCCAAAAGTTTCCGAATAAGATCCTTCAAATATCAGATATTCAACAATTTCGTATAATAAAAAACAATCACAGATGAAAATTTAAAAACCTTAACAATAAATTGAGTCTTTGATGTGTTTAAGAAAATATTAAATGTATTTATCTGTAGAGCCTGTATTTAATGATTTGGATTGAGTCACTTGAATTCCAATTTAATTCCTAGTTATGTCCAGCAGTAAGTAGTTCTTCACAAATCTTTTTATCATAATCAAGTCTGGAACATTTTTTGTTGTAAGCAAAGAGAATTTATGTTCAAGCTCAAGAAGGAACACATAAATCTTATACGCTATGTTTTATTCAATCTTTTTTGTATCAGAGTCTGAAGGGACGCTACATCATACAGGCAACTAAATAAGGCCCATAATTGTGACAGTTTTTGATGCAAGGAGATGTTTCAAAACAAGATGGACTGAAAATGTTTCCTAAAAATGGTAAAACATATTTTTTAAAGTCATCTTTTCTGATTTTATATTGTAAAACTTTTGGAATATATTATATAATGAAAAGTTTCAAAATTGAAAACATGATTCTTTGAAAAAGTAAACAGTAGCCTAGCTAAGTTAAATATATCATTTGCTATACAGAAATGCAAAACTGTATCAGATTGAAAAGATATTACTGAAAACATCGTCTAGTCGGAATACAGTTGTGTGGATGAGTTGAAGTAATAATTGTAATATAAACTTAATAAAACAATTTTTGAATGGGAATTAACTCACGTTATGGCGTGACGGCGGTTTCGCTCTGTTGTCTAGAGCATCGTCAGACGACCCACAGTACACTGTACACTGTGGGTCGTCTGACGATGCTCTAGACAACAGAGCGAAACGGCCGTCACGCCATAACGTGAGTTAATTTCCATTCAAAAGTTGTTTTATTAAGTTTATATGACATATTAGTGGAAACAAGATGGATCTTCAACATCATAATAATTGTACCTATAGGTAGCCTATTGAAAGTTCAAAGGAAAATCATCCTTAAGAACATTTAACATTTAAATAAAGACAAATGGTGTGAAAGTATATGTGATAGAATGATTATTAATTAATTATTACTACTATTCACTATTACTATTTTGGGCATCATCAGCAATAAAAAAAATAATTTATCAGTCAACAGTAAATTCAGATCTTGATTTATAGTCTAATATTAAAACTGACACTGTATTTCACTTTTAAATAATGTTTTACTCACATATATTTGAGATGCTTGAGGAATGCATTTCACTTCTTTTCAGCATTCCTCAAGCATCTCAAATATAAGTGAGTAAAACATTATTTAAAAGTGAAATACAGTGTCAGTTTTAATATTAGATTGTTCATTAAGTATTTCGTCATGGAAAACATCACAGATTGATTTATAGCATTTGAAAATTTGTATTGCAAACATGCAATTACCTCACCTAAACTTCTCCCAGGACAATAGTCAAGTATTTCTTCAACGCGTGATTTGACATCTGAAGGAAATAATGGGTCGTTCCTCAACGAAGGTAAGTTTGCCAAAGCCATGACCTGAGAACAATAATTAAGAATAGAGTTATGGAGATTTAAACATTTTAAAACACAATCAATGACAATATTTTCAATTCGGGAATTAGGTAGCATTTTCTCTAACCGATTCCAGTTGCAACTATCCAGCCAAAATATATATCAAATATTGTAGAGCATCGGTTATCCGAACCCCGATTAACTAACCCCACTTATACTAACATGACCGAGGTGCAGTAATGAGAAGCGAAACTTTATGTTTCGTTAACGTCAACAACGGAGCACTAACTGCAGTGCTTTTCTATTCACCAATAAATTGGAATAATGTGAATAGAAACATATTTTTGAGATTGAGTTACACACAGCACAGTGTGGTACTTCGCCACCAGTGTGTTGACTAAATGCCTTTTTCCACAACTTTTCCCAAGGCGGAGTCCGTGTTATCTGAGTTTTTCATTACCCGAGGTACCCTCCGCCTATTAACTGTAGCCTACAGTACAACGACTATACTGTTAAATTATTATTGCATCGTTATTTTTTGCTAACATTAATGTACTAGATTAATTAATTATAGCCCTGTGCATGTGAAGTGTCATAGATTGTACCAAATGGGTTGCGCCATTTTTTAAACATCCGTTTCTGTTCAACAAATTATTATTTCATTCCTGGATCAACAAAATGCTAAATTATTATTCAGTTTTTTTTCTTTGTAGTGGTGAAGGTGATATTATGGAAGGTATCCATAATGAATAATTAGACAAAATTGTCACAACCACATTTATTAAAAAAATTTGATTAACTAGTTTCGGTTGTTATACCATTATCAATCTCAATCAAACTAAAACTAAAGTACAGAGCAGCTTAATATATTACTGAACATGGAATAATACTATTGGCTAAGAAAGAAAAAGGCTGACCTTCATCCAATTGTCAGCCAATCACAACCTTCAATGAAGGTCAGCCTCTTTCTCGCTTAGCCAATAGTATCATTCCATGTTTAGTATATATTAAGCTTCTCTGTACTTTAGTTTTAGTTTGATTGAGATCGATAATGGTATAACAACCAAATCTAGTTTCTCAATATTTTTTAATAAATTTGGTTGTGACAATTTCGTCTAATTATTCATTATTATTCAGTTCACTTGATCATTGAAAAAACCTTTGGCATGGGATAGATGACTTTAAATAGTTTCATAATGCTTGTCTAGGGCTTGAGAAATTAGGAAAGGAAATTTACCTGTCTAGCAAATGTGATTGGTCCATGATCTGGGTCTTGTGCTATGCCAATGTCAGCCCTTATAATCTCTTCGAAATCATATTTCTGAGTCCCCTGAAAAAATTATATGAAAGTAATTGTAAGAGTGCTGATAACTAGTTATTTTCCACATTCCATGTCGAAGGCGAAGTCAAAATTATTGTTTTCAAAACAAGTTTCATAAATACACTCAATTTTTAAAAATTCTATTCTCTATTTCACTACTGTGTTGAGGATGATTATGATAGAATTATAAATAGAGTACTTATGTTGGAATATTAATCAATATATTATTTGGCCTACTTAGATGACATGTATGATCCAGTATTTCTGTGTTTTTAAAATTTGGTCAATGTAAGAATGTGAAAAATAGCATTGCATACATTTTCCAGTTGGAAAGATGTAAGGCATTCTACTTAATCTACTATTACAAGGGGTGCCCACAGGGGGGGGCTATGACGCAGACTGCGTCATTGAAATTCTTGGGGGGGGGTTCCAAAAAACGTTTTGCGGGGGGGGGGTCGTAAAGTTGATTGAAACCGTGTTTAACGTGACAACATTAAAAAATATACTAAGAAGTCACCAGATAGAATGTCAATTAATGAAAATATATTTATAATTATTATTATTATACAATTGAATATGAATTAGCTAAAATAATAATGTTTAGGATTTGTGCAGGAACTTGTGCAGATGTACTTGAGTCTATTTCTAACGAAGAAATAATTGAAAGGTTTTCTGTTTCCTCATCCCAAAAACTTCTATGTGGGGTTTAGAGAGATAGATTTAACAATAGATTTTAGAGGGAAGTGATAGCCGCGAGCCGTAGCAGGTATCTGTTCAATCAGATAGATAAGCTGCGTTCTCGTAGGTCCTGTTTGTAACGGTGACCGATTAGATTGGCCAGCAAAAAAGACAATGTTTTCTGCTGAAAATCACTTCCCGGTGGTTCGGAACCCACCTAAAACTGTAGGTCCAACTCATCAATCACCATCATCCAACTCATTACCCACGCACAGGTCTCAGACCCATGTGGGCTTCATCCTCAAAAAAAAAAAAAAAAAAAAAAAAAAAACAGAAGGTGCCTAGCTAACTTGTAGATGGTCACAGTCTACAAATTTAAAATGTTTGTCTTCAATCTGTTGATGTTTTTCATGTATTTTACGATAACTACTTACTAATAAGTAAGAACTGCTTTTGAAAAACTTACTAAATACTAAAAATTCAGTAATTTTTCATAACTATGTCTTTATTTTGTTTTTGAAAGACACTTCTTTCGATTGTGTGTTGTAAATAACTATACATGAAATGTGTGCCTTTTATGTACTTCATCCATACATAAATTCTCCCAAGATACTACACTAAGTAAATAACCTGTTGTTTAACTACTGTCCAATAAATGTCTTAGTATTTTGAATTTTTGTCTTTTACAAATGAAGTTATTAACTCATTGTTTTCACTTCCTTTAAATGAACAACTTTTTAGAATTATTTAACCTTAATGTAATTGGGACACCGAACATAAACTTATAGGTATTTCATTTTTATTGAACATTGTGTATTTGTAATAATATTTTATTGTTTAAAAACCATTTAGGTTCAAATTCTTATTTAGCTATTTTGCAATTAAGTTCATTGAGCAGAAGTTCATATATTCATTTCATTGATATTTCTTTTTTACCTTTACAAAAAAATGTTAGCTATGTAAAGAATCTCAAGAAATATACGGTACATACATTTTGTATATTATCGACTGGGTTTGAATTTTTTCAATAGTTTTATAAATCTTCTTTTAGTTTTAGAAAGAATACGGGGGGCTCTTTTCGCATTTTTGGTGGGGGGGCCTAATTTATAGGGGGAGGGGGGATTGGTGCTAACTTTAGGGGGGGGTGCGTCATGAGGCTTAGGGGGGGTGGGCACCCCTGTCAAAACTGACACTGTATTTCAGTAAAAGTGAGTGTAAATCACATTTAATTGAAATACAGTGTTAGTTTTGATATTAGATCGAATTTCTTATCAATTACTATGTATTTCAGTAAAAGTGAGTGTAAATCACATATTTAATTGGAATACAGTGTTAGTTTTGATATTAGATAGAATCTCTTATCAATCACTTCCCGGTGGTTCGGAACCCACCTAAAACTGTAGGTCCAACTCAACAATCTCCATCATCCAATTCATTACCCATGCAAAGGTCTCAGACCTATGTGGGCTTCATCCTCCAAAAAAATACATTGTTAGTTTTGATATTAGATAGAATTTCTTATCAACTACATAAAATATTTGGCACCGACTTCAAAAGATTACTTGTATGAAATTTAAAATTTTCTCAGTTTAAAGTAAATACTTTATTTTAAACTTTTTAGTACGTGAGTATTTAATCATTTCACTGAAGTCGGTTTCTTTTTTTGTTTTAAAATATGTTTTTTAGTATGTGCCGTGAAAATGGTATTAGACTTAAATGGGAAAAATGTGAAGTACTGAAATCTGAAATTACTTATTTAGGGTTTAAAATTGACAAATATTGCATACATAAAACTGATGATAAGATTGCAGTTGTTAAGAATGCAAAACGTCCTACAAATGTATCAGAGTTGAAATCTTTTCTAGGGTTTGTTACATATTACTCAAGGTTTATACAGGGCATGGCTAATTCTCTCTCACCTTTATACAACTTACTCAGGAAAAATGTTGTTTTTTCGTGGTCACAAGAGTGTGAAACTGCATTTCAAACAATTAAGAAAGATATTGAAACAAAACTTACTCTTGCGGATTTTGATGTCACTAAACCTATAATTGTTGCTACTGATGCTAGTAAATATGCTATTGGTGCGGTTCTTTCATGTTTAGATGAAAAAGGTGTGGAAAGGCCCATAATTTTTGCTAGTAGATGTCTCACTGCAGCTGAGCGAAATTATTCCCAGATAGACAAGGAAGCATTGTCAATTTATTGGGGAGTTAAGAAATTTTTCAATTACTTGTTTGGTCGTCATTTTACTTTACTGACTGACCACAAACCATTACAAAGCATCTTAAATGCTCATGCTGCTACTCCATCCATCAGTGCTACACGTTTATTACATTATTCATTATTTTTACAAGGTTTTGATTACACCATACAATACCGTAAGACCACTGAACATATGAATGCTGATTTTTGCTCAAGATTTCCTATGGAAATGGTTAATGACAATACTATTGATGAGGTTCAAATTGTACAAATGAATCAAATTAATATTTTACCGGTTACAAGGGAACAAATAGCTCATGAAACTAGAAAAGATCCAGATATGTGTAAATTACTTCGACAAATTTTAGGTACTGAAAATGGTGAAAATACAAACAATATTGCTGAATATTCAGTTGAACAAGGTTGTATTATGAAAGGCTTACGAGTTATGATTCCAAAATCTTTACAATCTAAAGTACTTGAGGAACTACACCAAGGACACTTAGGAATTGTAAAAATGAAAGGCCTTGCACGAAGTTATGTCTATTGGCCAAATATTGATTCTGATATTGAGCTTGTTACAAAGAATTGTATACATTGTGTGCGTCATTCTAGACAACAGTCTAATGTGAATTTACATCCATGGCAATTTCCTTCAGGACCATGGCAAAGATTACATATAGATTTTGCTAATCCTTCTCCAGGATTATGGCTGTTAATAATTGTTGATAGTTACAGTAAGTGGGTTGAAACTTACATAATGAAAACTCTTTCAAGCAAAGAAACAGTTGAAAATTTGCGTGAATGTTTTGCTAGATTTGGTTTACCAGTTACACTAGTATCAGATAATGGTACTCAGTTTACCTCTAGTGAATTTCAAACCTTTTGTACTAATAATGGTATAAAGCATATTACCAGTGCTCCTTTCTTTCCTGCATCCAATGGTCAGGCAGAACGTTTTGTACAAACTGTGAAGTCAGGATTAATTAAATGTTGCGAAGGTATGATTGTAAATTCTACTTTACGGTTCAAATTAAATAATTTTTTAATGAACTACAGAAAAGCACCACATGCTACTACTGGTGAAAGTCCATGTAATTTACTCATGAAAAGAAATATTCGAACTAGACTATAGATTTGATGCTACCCAATATTACTGACAAAGTGTTAGATACTCAAAGAAAGGAAATGCAAAAACAGACAATTAAAGATAAATGTTTCAATATCAATGATAGAGTTATGTACCGAATTTACAATAATAAGGGTAAATGGAATACAGGTATTGTAGCTGATAAAATTGGTTCTTCTATGTACAATATCATTACTGATGATAATCTTTCTTAGGAGACATGCTAATCAAATGAAGGATTGTAAAATTAATTTAAAGGATTTTTCAACTGATATACCTAATGTTCATTATGATACTGATGTAATTGTGCCTAAATCAACAGTACTTTCTGAACAATCGAAAGCTATTACAAGCAATGATGTTGATGATTCTACTTTCTTTTCTAATTCTTTCAAGAATGTTTTACATTCGTCAACGCCAGTTTCTACAAAATTACCGATTGTGACAGATACTATTTACCATACGCCACAGGCTAGACCTGTTAGGTTCAGAAAACCTCCTGAAAGGTATTCACCCTAGGTTTCATTACGGGGGGAGGTGTCATATATCCTTGTACAACATGAATTTTAGTTTTATTTTATGCAGTTGGCAAGACTGTGCCACACCAGAGAGACAACGCCTACTGTACTATGTCTCTATTGTCGATTGAATTTTCATGATGTAATGAGTTTACTTACGCTATTCGTTCTTTTAATAAAATGTATTTCATCAATTACAATGAGTTTGTTATTACTTCTACCACCTACGTTACAGAATTGAATACTATAAAATACATAGCACAACAGAATGGTTACAAACACACACTAATAGACAAACTACTGCACAGAATATCAACAAAACCAATCACTCACACCAGCAACAAACAGAATGACAACCCCCATACATTCATCACACTTACCTACCTCAACAAAAAAAACTCATAAAATAGCAGCTTCATTCAGGAAACTCATAAAATAGCTTACAGAACAAATAATTCACTCAAAAAACACCTGCATTTTCAAACAACATCTCAAAACAAGTACAACAGATCTGGAATTTACAAATTGAAATGTGATGACTGCAACAAGTTCTATATAGGACAAACTGGCAGGACATTCACCACTAGATTCAAAGAACACACAAGAGCCATCTCACACCCAAACACACATTCCACTTTTGCTGAACACATCATTTCAACAGGCCACAGTTATACAGACATTGACACTAATTTAGACACACTACACTTCACTCACAAAAGCCATAAAATCAATGTTTTAGAACAATATGAGATTTACAAACATGCAAAGCAGGAACCTGACAACATTTAAAATGATCAACTTAACTTCTTCTCACACACTCTATTTGACAAAATAATCCCAATTTCAAACCTCCCGCCTACTCATCCCCCCACCCCAGCACCATTCCAACATTGCCTCAGGGGTCAATACTAGGTCCATTGCTTTTTTTGTTATATGTCAACCGTTTACCTAAAGAATTAATTAGTGGTAGAGCCCTCTTATTTGCTGATGATACATCACTCATTTTCAGCAATTCCATTCTAGATAATTTAGAAATAAGTGCCCATATAGGTGTGCAGTCCATTGTCCAATTCTTAAACCAGTTGAAATTAACTATAAATAGTAAAAAATGCCAATACCTTCAATTCAAAAACAAACATAATTTAAATGAAGATAGGGCTATAAACGTGTTTGTAAACGATAATCAATTAGACCAGGAAGAAAAAATTGCATTTCTAGGAGTTACGTTGGATAGACGATTGACCTGGACTCCATACATTGAGAAAATATGTAGTAAAATTTCATCTGGGGTATTTGTCCTGCGACAGCTCGCTAGATTGAATGACAAAAAGTTACTTTTTACAGCTTACCATGGGCTCTTACTGTCACATATTAGGTATGCTATCTTAGTATGGGGTAATTCATCAAAACAAAATCTTGATAGGGTGTTTAAGATCCAAAAGAAAGCGGTTAGGTGTATAGAAAGAGTAAATAGATTAGATTCATGTAGGCCGTTGTTCAAGAGACTTGGTCTCCTAACTGTACCCTGCTTATATGTGTATGAAGCTACTTTATATGTAAAAACGAATGATATTAACCAAAATCTTGATGTACATGATTATAATACAAGAAGCCGAGGAGATTATCACTTGGTGAGTCACAATAGTAGCCTATTCAAACAAAAACCTAGTTATATTGGTAGGAAATTCTACAACAAGCTACCGCAGTTTTTGAAGAGTCTTGAAAATATAGAAATATTTAAAAATCAATTGAAGAAATATTTAGTTGATAAAGCTTTTTATAGTGTACAAGAGTTCCTTTCACATCAAAATTAAGCCTCACCTCAACTAATTGAAGTAATTATGGTATCTAGTGTATAATATTGTTGATCTGACTTGTCTTATACTCCTTAACTGGAGTCTCCAAGACGTAATCTACAAAAAAAAAAAAAAAAAAAAAAAAAAAACATACATAACCCTCAAACTCATACCTTAAGTCAGTGTACTGTGGGTTGTCTGACGATGCTCTAGACAACAGAGCGAAATGGCCGTCACGCCATAACGTGAGTTAATTTCCATTTAAAAGTGGTTTTTTAAAGTTTATATTACATATTAGTGGAAACAAGATGGATCTTCAACATCATAAATAAAATTACTTCCAATTCAATGACGAATATACTACAGCCATCCTGCCGACCTCCCTATGTGATCACCCATTTCTAGCATAATGGTCGAAATGTGTCTCCAACACTAAGAGAAAATCCAAATATTAAAAAATAATTTAATTTCTGTGGAATAATTTAATATAAGAGTCCTTCACCAAAATTTTTGATTGCCGGCCGCCACTGCAGTGCTCAGTGAGTAAAATATTTTAATTTTCTACTCAAATATTTGACTTCATAGTCGTGCAATTATTCATAAAGTCAAATACTGTAATTATTATTAGTAATACGCGCAGTTCGTCATGTATACCAAATTTCAAGATTTCAAAACCAGTAAATGTTACCAGTGTCATTTTTTGGAGGATGAAGCCCACATAGGTCTGAGACCTGTGTGTGGGTAATGAGTTGAATGATGATGATGATGATGATTGATGAGCTGGACCTACAGTTTTAGAATAGAATGACTTTTTTATTTGTTGACGTGGCGAAGTTTGGACAGTTATGTCCAATCTACCACTTAACCAGTTTTCGGTGGGTTCAGAACCACCGGGAAGTGATTTTACAGCAGAGAACAGTGTCTTTTTTGCTGGCCGATCTAATCGGTCACCCTTACAAAGAGTGCCCAGTAGAACGCAGCTTATCCCTATCTGATTGAACAGATACCTGCTTCGGCTCACGGCTATCACTTCCCTGTCGTCTGGTCTATTAAAATTCAAAGATGTTGAAGAATTTGAATAGACCAATCAGACTCCACCAGTAACATTTACCAGTAAATGAGAAGGCTCCCATAAACTCAACCAATAATCTACTTTTCAACCTGATTTTACAAATTGTTTGGGGGGGGCTTGAAAACGCTTTTGGCACAAAATGGGCAATCAAGAAGTGGAAGGGCGACGACTGTATTACTAGTAACAATACTATTTGATCTAAAACTGTTATTTTTCTAAGAAAAATTTTGAAAATCCAAAAATATATAGTTTTAAAAAGTACAATAATTATTATAGTTATTGTCGATTAGGACAATATTGTCGATTTGAGAGTGTTAATATGGTAACATCAGCTGATGAACCGGGTCCACTTTGATTCGGTCTCCTGTAAACAAAAACAGTCCCAGTAATACCAACTAGAACCACATGATAATCAAGTTGGCATTGCTACCAGTTACCGGCTTTCATAATCAGCTGACTGCCTCCATTTTCTTCAACGTCATCCTTAAACCTCAAACCTTCATCAGTTGATGTCTAGCACTGATAGAGAGAAGAGCTGTTTTGTGCTCCAGTAGATTTTTCAACACACATCACTGGAATGTTACCTTAAATTTGCTATTTAAACAGTGCCTACTGATTAAATACTGAAGTGCTCAAATGATTTAGTGATGAATAAATGGAAAATCAATTCTGGATATCTTTCACAAGGTAAGCAGTTTCATATCAATTTTTGCAATTTAGTCTATTTTAAGACACCCTTAAATACCATAGTTTCTTAATTGCATAGCTTTGCTCCATTATTTTGAAGTGAGAAATAACTAAAATGAAATGGCTAAAATTTAACCTAAAAAGTTCATCATCACTAACTCTTTGGAATCTGTCTAGTCATTTTCAGTTACCAACTCTAATTCAATAACTATGTTTCAATACTCGGGTAGGGTAAACTCTACTAGTTTTCCCCTTTATTAACTTATTTCAAAGCCAAGCTAAGAAACTATTTAATAACTACAGTTTTTAATATAAAAACCAAGAAAGAATTGTTATTCATTTTTAGGTAGACTTCTCGCTATTCATTATTATACATTGACCTTGACTACGGTACCAATTTATTTTATAGATCATTAGAATTTATAAATTTTATTGGGACATTCTCAGTGAACATGCATTTTCTCATTTTGTTAGTTTTAATCTACCAATGCTGCGTGATTTCAAATTTCTCATGAATTTATTTTTATTATTGCTTCTATTTTCCCTTGGACATTATTTTCCAGACAGTGTGCTTCAAAAGTCAATCTTAAAACCATCCATCAATTGAAACGTCCTTCAAAAATCAAAAGCAGAGAATTTAAATTGTTTTTGACTGAAAAAAGAAATAATTCATTGTTTGAAAAATAAGTTCAGAACTGGTCGTCGCCTACATTATAATTATTATAAATTGATAGTGATATTATATAATCAAATTAAAATTAGTTATCACACTAGTAGCCTCTTAGTGGAATTTCAATGAGCTTTTATATCATGATGATCATCCAAGTAACTAGTAACTATATTGATAAACCTCTTATTAGAACTTGTATGCATACTGGGCTAATTTAATTTTATGATTTCAAGAAATGTTTCTTACAAGCCAGCAGCTACCGTACTGATTTGAACCATGATCTACCAATAATTGATTCAAACTATTCCAATCCTTATAGATAATTAATACATATTCTTTTCAATGAGAAAATGTTTTTCAGTCTCATTTAATTATTATCTTTAATCTCTGTCCTTTTGCTCAAACTCCACTTACTCACTACTCAAATATATACACATCCCACTTGCAATTTGACATGTTCAGTGACTATAGATAGGCCTACTGTACTAATCCAACATTTTCTCAAAATTATGTTGCTGCAACCCAAATTGACCAATTTCTTTGATTATTTCACAATTATTTTTAGGATATTATAAAATTGGGTTCCACTATTTGACGTCGTTTCAGGCATTGCTGAATATAGTTAGCAAGATTATTAACTTGAAGCTAGTTTGTAAAATATTTTTTCAAGTTTGGTTTCTCAGTCGTTTAGTAAATTATTCAGTAGCTATTGATTCATTAGCGGCCCTAAGGCTTGTTTCACACACACCCGGCAGTTGGGTAACTGGTGTTGTTTGCCCAGCTGTACGAACATTGCATTATATGGGACTATGTAATCATACCGGATAAACAATAATGGTTACCTAACTGCTGGGTATGTGTGAAACAAGCCTTAGGGCCTCTAATGAATCAATAGCTTTTGAATGATTTTCTAAACGACTAAGAAACCAGGCATGAACCATATATTAAATTGATCATGATGTTATTTCCATGCCAGTGAATCGAAATGACTCATTCCAAATTCAATTCCATTGGATCACCAATTAATTCTAATATATACTAATGATAGTCTTATTGGGATTGAATAGGAAATTTTAATTCATTCCAAGTATCCTCCAACATTATTCTCAAGGGCAGAGATTGTTCATTGATATACTTGATGAATGAAGTGGCTGTTTTACCCTATCAAAATTTCAATATAATTATTGTTGGAGCCGTATTGATACTGGTTTAATTTGTATGGCTTTCCATTTTTAAGAACAAGCATTTCTGAGTTTTCAACTATATCCAGCAAAACATATGATGCAGTATCAGTATATTAGGACACATTGTTTAATGCTCAAGATACTTGATCTTAATCAACATCATCACTTCAAACACATTCTATAGTCAATTGAATATTGCCAGCACATATCAATTTCCAATCAACTTTACAAACTTTTATCAATGTAACACCACCACATATTTTTATATAATTGAAGCAATCAACACACCTCCAAATTTGTAATAGCTTAACTGAACTATTTTTTTTAACAGGATGACTGATCAGTTCAACCTACTTTAAGAAGGAGATATGAAAAGACTCAACTTCACGGTAACCTCTTCAGTAGGTCAAGATGGTGGAGTACAAACTGGCCAGGACGTGAAACTGGAGATTTGGTATTATGTATCTTGCTTTTATAGTCAGTTAGGTTAGAAGTTTCCCACCATTCTCCTGCATATGCTAGGAGGTTTACAGTTGTTAGTCAAGTACCACACTCTTCAACCATGCTCTTGGATTGTGCCACAAAGTCATATTTGTGGCTTCGATGGCAGGGTCTGCATCTGAGAGTCCATGTCTCTCTTGTAGAGTTCATGACCGCAGTTGTCAGATAACGCTGCTATACGTCCGTCTTATGATGGAGTGGTACTGTTTATTGTAGCTGGTGGGATGTGTTATGAGGCTAACAATCGTGAATGGAGATTTGTTGGGTTGTAGGGCATTTGCAGTTGTTAATCATGTATCACACTTTCTATCCGGGCTCTTGATTTGTGCCATGACATAATCTTATCGCGCTTGATGGTTTTTTGGCTGGGTTCAGTGGCTCTCACGGATGCTTCGAGAGTCTCTCTCCTCGCTAAGGCCTTGTGACTACTTGTTAGTTCCACAAGGAGAACAGGGTGCACTGCTCAGTCGCCACAACCATTTTATTATGGTGTGGTACATTTCATTGCAGCTGGTGGGTTGATATAAGGCTAACAAATGTAAATAGGGATTTGCTGTTAGATCCCTGTCAGGATTCTCATGTCACATTCATTGTGCATGGACTGTGTTACCCTGTGATCAAGAGATGTCGGTTGCCAGGTGAAAACCCTGGAGTAATGATGTCTCCGACATATGTTGAGTGCAGGTGTTAGCACCTTTATGTTTGGTAATTGTGATAAGAGATTAGATTAGACATTGATTATGCAAAAATTGTGGGAGTGGCTCTCACTTTAGCTTCGGCTACTGGCTTTGTGCTTAGAGCTTATGCCATATTTACTGTTGCCAGTGAAAATGCCATAAGCTCCAACACACTGAGAATAGAGTTCACTAAATCAAATCATTTATATATCCTCCTCAACAAAAATAGAAACATAAAAATATAAAAAATACATCTGAATAATATAAAATAAAATTGCACTAAATCAACAAATATATAACTAGTTTATATGGTATTTATATACCAGTTTCAAAAGTACAAATCATGATTTGAAAGAATCAAAAAATTTTCTGGGGCTTTTATACACATGCTAGGAAGTGGAAATATGTGATACTACAGTATTTATCAATTGCTTAGAGGCGCTTGCCTACAGATGGTAGGAATGCAAATATTTGAAACTATTTATTGATAGATTATTGGCGCTTGCCTACAGACGTAGGGGTGCAAAAATATTTGATACTATTTATTGATAGACTATTGGCGCTTGCCTACAGACGTAGGAGTGCAAAAGTATTTGATACTATTTATTGATAGATTATTGGCGCTTGCCTACAGATGTAGGAGTGCAAAAATATTTGATACTATTTATTGAAATATTATTGGCGCTTGCCTACAGACGTAGGGGTGCAAAGATATTTGATACTATTTATTGATAGACTATTGGCGCTTGCCTACAGATGTAGGAGTGCAAAAATATTTGATACTATTTATTGAAATATTATTGGCGCTTGCCTACAGACGTAGGGGTGCAAAGATATTTGATACTATTTATTGATAGATTATTGGCGCTTGCCTACAGACATAGGGGTGCAAAAATATTTGATACTATTTGTTGATAGATTATTGGCGCTTGCCTATAGATGTAGGAGTGCAAAAATATTTGATACTATTTATTGATAGATTATTGGCGCTTGCCTACAGACATAGGGGTGCAAAAATATTTGATACTATTTATTGATAGATTATTGGCGCTTGCCTATAGATGTAGGAGTGCAAAAATATTTGATACTTTTTATTGATAGATTATTGGCACTTGCCTACAGATGTAGGAGTGCAAAATAATATATTATACTGTTTATTTATAGATTATTAGCGCTTGCCTACAGATGGTAGGAGTGCAAAAATATGTGATACCATATTTATTGATAGATTATTGGCTCTTGCCTATTCATGTACGGTGAATGTGATAAGAAATGAGATTAGACATTGATTATTCAAAATTTGGGGAAGTGGCTCTCACTTTAGCTTCAGCTACTGGCTTTGTGCTTAGAGTTTATGCCATTCTCTCTGGCAATGCTTTGGCAGTGAAAATGTCATAAGCTCTACCACACTGAGAATAGAGTTCACTTGGGTACATTCAAGCATGGAAGCAATAATTCAAGGGTAGTTTAAGGGTGCTGTCCTATACTTGCTAGGAAATGAAAATATGTGATACTATTTATTGATAGATTACTGGCGCTTGCCTACAGATGTAGGGGTGCAAAAATATTTGAAATCATTCATTGATAGATTATTGGCGCTTGCCTACTGATGTAGGGGTGCAAAAAATTTGATACTATTTATTGATAGATTATTGGCGCTTGCCTGCAGATGGTAGGAGTGCAAATATGTGATACTATCTATTGTTAAATAAGGAATTTTCCCCATTTAATCACTCTTGCTCAAGTCTGTTTCAGCTACACTGTGTTGTTGTCATCACCACTTCTTCTCGGGTATTCTTCTCAAACAGATTCAACTCCATTCGTGCTACAGTCTTTTTTTAAGCTTCATCTACTAGGTAATTAACTGTTTTTTCTTTTCTTGTAGAATCTATTCTAAATAACTGAAGAAATCACAATAGCCTTCATAGCTAAACAGATTCGGTTTCAGAGCAATTCAAATATCTAATCCAGTGCTGAGTTTCAAGCATTGCATTTTGAGATTTGTCCAGATATCTCAACGCAGTAATAATTGAATGTTTCCATGAGTGATGATTCTGAATCTCCATCAATAAATCAGATAATAAATCCAGCCAATCCGACTTAGCTTTTTTAAATGCTATCCAATTCTAAACTATTCTTGATTATTTGAATTAAAAATTAAATTATGTTGTTTTAAAACTATTTAGTGGACTTTATGCTTTGAAAATTTCTTTTATCTCTGATTGTTTTCTAGGCTAGTTTGCCAGCAGAAGTGTTCATCTAATTGCTATCAAAGAGGATGGAAACTCCAAAACTAAAACTGATAAGATATATAGTAGTACCGGTAGCTTACCTGAACAGAATTTTTGTTTGAAGCTTGGTATTTGATGATCCAGACAAACTGCTAGCTGTACAGTTACTTGAAAAAATATTATTGTTGAAAATGATAGAATAATATTCTTCAAAAGATTATATTGTTTTCATATTGATGCAGGAAATTTGATGAAAATTTCTGTAAACATGATTAGGCTACCAATACACAGTTTCAGTAGTTCGTTGGTATTATAAACCTTTTAATCAGAATTGAAATGCAATAATTTTTGTTTAATGTTGAAATAATAATTGTTTTTTGCTTTTCTACTGGTGGGGAAGGAATTATGCACAAATTCTGGAACGCAGATTTCAGGGTTATACCGGAACGTTTTTCTAAGTATGTCGGGAATTAAAAAAATATTTTTTAGCAACTTTTTATATTGTACTTGTAATTGGGCATGCATTTATGTTGTTACAATTCTTTGTTATATTGTGTTTTTCATGGCATTGATTTAAAAAACGTTATGTATTAATAATAGCAAAAAAATCATTTTCTATTTAAATTCAAACAATGAAAATATATATAGTTGATAAAGTTTCTATAGAGTACAAGTGACCTTTTCAGATTATTTCAAGTCTCAACTTTTGTAATTTTATCGATTGTGGCTATTGTAATTTGTGAATACTGTTTGTATTGACTAGTCTTAATACTTCAAGGCATGATTTTGAAGCACAGTTTGTACAATCCACTACTAGGTAGGGCATGCAGTTCTCTGTTACTTCGTTTATTTGTTTTATTGTGTATTTCTTGTCATTGATTTTACCAGACACTTTGTATCAATCATTGTTAAAAAATGTCAGCTCCCACTTCAAACAATTGAAGATATATCTAGTTGATAATGATTTATAATTGAAGTATAATTTCAAGTTTCAACTGCTGTAATTTTATCGATGGTGACTAATGTAATGTGAGAATACTGTTGGTATTGACTTGTCTTGTACTCCATGTGTGGAGTTTTCAAGGCTTAATCTTTAAAAAATTCAAATAATAATAAATAAAAATACAGGATGAAAAGGGCAGAAGAAGGAAGAAGCGAGAAAGGTGGGAGGTCTAGGCCACGGGCTTCTCCATCTTTCTTAGTATATTATATTGAATGATCAACATTTAATTTAATTTCCACTTTTAATAATATTTTATTGTTATATAGATAGGAAACATTGTTTTTTAAATGTTATGATTTATTCAAAATTATTTTCTCTTTTGTATGAATTTCATTTATAAAATCTTATACTGGGTTCTCTGCTGTACAAACCAATGGAGAATTTTGAGAGGCTCTTTTTGTCCATCTTGAATTACATCTGAAGTTCTGCTCTTCTGGTGTATTTTGATGATGTTCTCTTTTTGGTGTTTAGGGAGGGGGGTATTGTTTGCTGGAGGGGGGTATTGTTTGCGGTACTGGTTCTATTGTGTTGCTACGGTGTCAGTTTGTAGAATAGCTTTTGATGTCTATTTGTTGTATCAGAGGAGTACTGCAGAAAACCCAGCAAATGAGATTTATATTAAAATATATTCTTTTTAAAACAATTATTATTTATTAATAGAAAATGTGGTCAGGGGATACTGTTTGGTTGGCAGGACAGAGGTGATCTCTGGACGTACCCCAGGGATTGCCTCTCAACTCCAACACTACTTCCCTCCGTTAATGGGTTGTAGTTAGGAGCAGTATCCACCTCGCGTGGCCCACAAGGCCCCTCCCGGAAGGGGGGCAAGTCAACCTTACGTCCTCGAATGGTGTTGATGCCACACCTCGTGTGGGCTGGGAAACGTACGTCCTGGGTGCCCTCGGTTTGGTTCATCTCTTGACTGGAGGCAGTGTTGAGATGTCCCCTGACGGTGGGATCGTGGGATACCACAGTGACTGCGGCCGACAAGGCTCTGGCGATTGGCGAAGTTAGGGACACCCAAAGTTAGTAGACAGATCTATCTGCTACTAATCTTGGTGGTCTCTCACTACCGCTTTTCATGAATTTTTACTATTCTTCCTTTCTGTTCTCAATTCCCTTTTGGGGCCAAGTAATAGGTGTTGTTAATTTTAATTTTTTTATTTTCTCATGTAGGCATCTATTATTTTATCATCCTATACATTTTGTATATTATCGACTGGGTTTGAATTTTTTCAATAGTTTTATAAATCTTCTTTTAGTTTTAGAAAGAATACGGGGGGCTCTTTTCGCATTTTTGGGGGGGGGCCTAATTTATGGGGGGAGGGGGGATTGGTGCTAACTTTAGGGGGGGGGTGCGTCATGAGGCTTAGGGGGGGTGGGCACCCCTGACTATTACGGTCCAAAATTACAACACCTAACTTAAAATACTGGGAATTAATATTTAGTATTAACTTTTCATGTGAAATTTAACGACTTGCAGTCAAATATTCATTAAGAATAAGTATAACTTACTTAATCTGTAGGCCGAGCGCTTTCGAATCTGTGAGATCCATCTTCAGAGGATCTCACAGATTCGAAAGCGCTCGGCCTACAGATTAAGTAAGTTATACTTATTCTTAATGAATATTTGACTGCAAGTCGTTAAATTTCACATGAAAAGTTAATATTAACAAAGCAAGTCATGGAACAAGAAATCCAGGAATAATATTTAGTTCACACACATTTAAATTCCATCTGCGAGATCCCATGATAGTTTTTGAATAGGCTATATAAGTTTCAAATAATACAAGTTTTGTTTTAAAGTGACTTTTTCAAAAGCCAAAGCTAATAGTTGTACAATTAAAAGGAACTATTGCCGATTTTAATTTTGGGTAATTTATTATTGTTATACTGTACTCATTATTTTGTTAATCGTATAAAATAAATATACTATTTCGTTACAATACACTACAGCAGTTCTTCAGTTTACAATATAAGTTCATGACAAGTATTTTTCAAAGAAAAGCATAATTTGTTGAAAAAATTGATTCAAAAATAATGAATCTAATAATGATAGCCTATTTTAATAGTAACGAAAAATGAAGTAGGTCATGAAACCTTCCTAAGTAATAAGGTTTTAGTTTATAAAATTAAATTTAATGCATGATGATTATTGATTATTTAAATCTCAGATGAGGTATACCTCTTCTGAGGCTAAATCTTTCAGCACCATGCACAGCACTAAATGCTATAAAGTTTTTTTAAATATTAACGTTTGATCGCTATTATTAATCCAACGGTTTACCTTTCTAAGGCTATCCTCAGTTTCTGAAACAAATTTATTAATCCTTGCGACTGGAAACTCAGTTTTTAAGATAGCACGATTAATATTATTTAAACTTAAACATTTTGAACCCATTCTGTTGTTAAAATTGGTTAATGTCAGCAACTAACACGTGCCACTATGAGACCTAGTCATTCTATAAGGAATTGAAGTTGTATTTTATCTCTTATGTAAGTGATTGTAAAATATGAAGAATTCATTACAAATTAAATTGATAACTAGAGAGTTATCAAAAGTAACGAAAGGTCAGAAAGCTGAATATGCTTCAATCAAAAGCACTTCAGTGTTCCTACTCACTAACGATGAACATTTTATCACCGTTTTAATATCAAGGTCAATATCTATCACAACGAACAGTCTACACGTACAATTGATTGTCATTTATCATTTTTCAAGAAGATCAGTAAACTGTTTATCCGATTCTTATCATTGGAAGCTAGAGTATTTTTCAAATAATATAGTTAATCTGGATCATTCTTTATGAATTTAGTATTACTTTTCTGAAACAATTTTTCTCACTTGAACCTGACAATATCCCTTGATTTCTGGTTTGAATTTACGGTATATATAGACTTTTTATAGATTATGTCTTGGAAACTCCGGCTACGGAGTATAAGACAATCAATTCAATTAAATTTTCAATTTTCTCCGAACAATCCTGTCGTCCAGAGGAGTTTATTTTCATTTGATACATAATAATAAATTTTAACGATTTCTGTGTATAAATATTTCCAAATTGATTACTCATGAACACCCTACTATATAAATATGTGCTGGGGTGAAACAGTCTAGTAAATTTTTAATTTATGCAATCAGATCAATAATAATGCATGCAATATATTACCGGTACACTATAGTTATCATTATTTATTATTACTATACTAATAATTATATTACAATAATTACTTGAAGTTAGGCTTAATTTTGATCTGAAAGGAACTCTTTGTTTTGCCGGGTTGTCCTTTTTAATTGCCGATTCACGGCTACACCATCAATAAAATATTATTTTAAAATCAGCATTCGTTTTACTAAATCAAAATATTAAAATAAGTTCAATTTTTGCTCATGTTTTATCATGAAAGGATCTATAAGGCTAAATTATACAGTCTAAATTCGAAGTTTGAACTTGGCGGTTCAAAGGTTCATCTTATCAATAGTCGACTTTGCTGGACTTCGATGTGTCATATCGAGGACTCATTCATGTCGAGACATACACAATACACATGATAGTATCGATTAACGGTTCTAACCTAAATGCCGGCTCTCGTGTCGCGATTTCATCGAAAATACTTTTATGTTCGCAGACAGTTCTTTTTAGACTTTAAAATCAGATCAAAAACGGTAATATAATCCATCTTTTAATTATTAAGCTTGATTTTTTCTATAAATTGTAGAGTACCTACAATATAAACTCAACTCTGTACCGTAGCTATTTATTTGGTTCTTGATCTTTTCTAGATCAGTTTTAGACAAAATCATTCAATCCCCAACAATATTCATCAATTTAGTCTATAATATCCCGGAATCTTATCAATTTCGGGTTTGTAGAAAATTAAAATACAGACTGTCCGGGTCTGTCAAACTTGTATGCCAGTTTTTGGTTTGTGACATTTTTCTTGGTAATCTTCAACGTTCTTGTTTATTTTGGGTAATAGTTTATCACTGTTATCAATTTTATACGTTATTATGACATTTACAAGTTTAAAAAGCATTTTAAATAATTGTAACAAGCGTGATCTTATATCCCAGTACAGCAGGGGACTTAATAAAATTAAGTACCGTATCGTGCTTGAAATCATTCCTAATGTGATGAATTGGCATAAAGTACCTTTTCCTAATCTTGACATCCCCATTCTTTGAAACAAAGACATATTCCAATCGTTCTTTGGACTGTTTTGTTGCCTATACATAACCTCAAACAAGCTACAGTATTGACTGATCAAAGTTTACAGATTAGCCTTGTGGCAATACTTTCAATATTATTCTCTCTTCATACAACACATCAAGACGTAGAAGTTGCTGATACACAGTTTTCATAATGTTCAGTATCTATAGAATGGTTTCTTACATTTATTAAGTCGTTATAGGTCAGTGGGATAATATAATTCCTGAAAAGGGGACGAAGAAAAAAATGTTCAAATAATTCAAGAACTCCATCCAAACATTGTATACAGAATGTTGTTGTACGTCCGTTTAAATAAATCATTTCATAACATACGCCAATATTCCGTTTTATTCTCAGTTCACAACATAAAGATCACAAACTAAAATAATAATGAATGTTTGCTTTTTTCGTTCTTAAGATCACTTACACTTTGTCTTATGTTTTATTGAGAGTCATCTGTTCTCAGAGAACAGCTCCTCTTAATTAAACATATTTAGTTTTCTGGTGACATCATGGTTATGTCTTGCTTTACCAAGATAGAATAGCTGACCTACCTGACCTGTTCAAGAGAAGACTGAACATTTTAGTATCCAAGTTTTTTTGCCCTCTAAAAGGCAAAACTCAGAGGTTTGTGAAATAACCAATGATCCTCTATCTAGTATGCAATTATTTATATGCAATTTTATAATTTTTATAATAATTTTATATGCAATTCCTCCTCACAATTTGCTGATTATCTCAGACTCAGACTATTTACTTTTCCTATATTTCCCCATATACTTTCCTTATATATTTTCCGTATTAGAATGAAACTTTTATATAAGTTAATGAAAAGTTCTTATAAACATAAAACGGGGAAGTTAATAGTATTTTATTTCTTAACCCGTGTTTTGGAGAGCACATTAAGCAAGTTGGTCCCAGTTGCCTTAAAAAGTCACACCTGTGATTAGTGATGTAAAATACCCGGGTATTTGAAACTCGGGGTAAATACCCAAAATTCATAAATACCCGGGTATTTTGGGTATGTTTGAAATCGAGCATGATTAATTGATGTTAACCCCTGAATATGTTATTATTATCATTTTATGATATATTGAGTTAGTCTATAACAACTTATTAAGCATTTTTTCAATGAGTTAGCAATTTTTTTTTTTAATATTACCCAAAGTTTGTAAATAAACCGGATTTTTTCGTGTCTAAAACAGGCATCAAGAGAAGAAACAAGGTAAATAAGAGTAATTCTACTGGTGAGACTGTGACACAACACACAACAAAAGACTTGTGGGTTGGTAGTGTGGAGGGGGGGGGGAGGCAGGGGCAGGTCTGCAGTGATACAACCCTGGAATGCCCAAAACTGAAAATGTCCTATGATGTGAAATCAAGACAGCACCACATTAGAAAAATAGTGAACATACTTCTACTGTTATTAAGTTATGTTATGATTTTTATTTTAGAAAATGGATTTGAAGCAGGCCTAACCAACATGTAGGGATAATATCAATAAAAAAGAAGTAATAAAAATTTTCAATGTGGATAAATATGCAGGTATTATTCAGTGTTGCCTCAGCTCCAATCTGGATAAACCTATTTTGAAAAATTCCTTCTGTATTTTGGCCTAATTTTAATTTTAAAGCTTTGTCATAGAGTTTATGTTTGTTTAAGTTAGGTTTTGTATGAGTTTAATTATATTTTATTTCAGTAAGTTACTCAAGAAAAAGATCTTGAACAAAAATCTTTTTTAAAATTATTGAATCTTAACATCCTACAGGCTGAGTTTTTATTATTTCCTTGGGTTAGTTTACACATACTAGGTCAAATTTTCCTCTCTCTAAATAATAATTACTACTTCTATAAACTCTTTTTGTCATTTTCAATAAAATCCCCATAAAAACAAAGAAGATCATAAATACCCAGGACCATGGTATTTATGTTAATCATGCTCAGAAGTGAAATGCTAGTGGGGACCATATGAAAAATTGTTAAAAACATTCTATCATCTTTACAGGATAGTAATTGCAAAAAGACAACTCAATCTTCTCTAAATTAAAAAAAAAACTATAAATACCCAGTTTTTGGGTATTTACCCAGGCCTGGGGTAAATACCCAGGTATATACCCAGGCCTGGGGTAAATACCCAGGTATATACCCAAATTATAAATACCTACCCACTGGGTATCTACCCGGCCCACACCACTACCTGAGAACTCTGATACCAGACCTGAGCCTGCCAGGTCACCAGATATTATCATTATTATTACTTGTAAATTAGCTAGTTTTTATATATAATGGAATAAAACAAGGTAAGTTATACGACAGTAACTGCCGTAATGTTTAGCATATTCCACAAAATATGCAAAAAGGCCCAAAAGCACGTTTTTCCAAGTTTGGATTTAATTAACGTGGTTAATTGTACAATAAATCAATAGTTTTTTCAAACAAAAAAAGTAGAATATTTAATTCTGAAGAAAAAAGTGTTTGATAACCCAATTGTCAAAACTTCATAAAATTAGGATCTTAGTGAAGCAAATCACATAAAAATAGCAAACAGTGCAAAATCAGTGAGTTTTACCAGTAAAAGCCGATTTTATAAAATCTGAGCGTGTCTTGCTATATTGGGTCATTCAACATATTTTTTTCTAAATAAAATCTGCAAGTTTTGTCAAGAAAAACTAACTAATTTTTGTTTCTTATTTATTTTACATCTAAGTTGTGTGAATTTACTTGAAAAATGGGTTTTTTGGTTGTTTTATATAATTATTTTGTTGAATTTCTCAAAAATAAAAAAAAATACTGTAGCTCGGGCTTCTAACTTGTTTTATTCGATTATAAAGGCCAGATTACTTAATAAAGTGACCAATTTACAAGTAAAAAGATGGCAGTACAAATTTATAAATGTTAGTAAAAAGAAGGCAGTACAAATTTATAAATTTACAAGATAGCTCATAACTTCCATGAATTTCGGACCTTTATTTATGTGAACTTTTTCATTATTTTGATAAATAAAACTAGCTCAAGAAGTATTGTCTACACTATACAAATCACTCTATATTCATAACCACTTATTAAATCTAAGGTTTTATTATCCTAATTGCTTTGAAAATCAATATGTCTCATGTCTTGAACAAGGACTTTTTATCTGCTTTAAAAAATGAGAATGTAGGCCAATAGTGTTATTTAAACGATTGTAACTTAATTGCTACTTATTTAGATAGGGAACTATAACTTAGAGATGGGAAACATGTCAACTTACTTCCATTATTCAGCTAAACTTTTCTATAATTGATGAAATTTTTTGAACATGTACATTTTGTGTAGAACTTTTAAATTTTTGTTGTATTTGATATTTCTGGTGTTTTTTCTTTTTTTGATAATGTGGTGTCCGTGAATCTTTTATCATTGATCTTAAAATCGCATGAAGATGTATCTTCATATTATATTGCATTATCTTGAATCATGCATACCAGTATTAAATTGAATCATTTAATGATAAAATTATTTGAAAATACAATGTAGCCTAGTTTGAACGCTGCTTCATTTTGAATATTGTGTAATTTACACATATAGGTTGCATTAATGAGCTTTTATCCAATTTAATACATCATCATCATCATCATCATCATCATCATCAGCTATATTCTGCAATATAATTACCACAAATGTTATTGAAATTTTTAAATGTCTATTTCAAATTTGTTATATCCCAGACATATTTATTTAATGGTTAAACCAATAATGAGGATGTCATACCACCTCATGTAAAATAGAATTAAACATATTTTAGGTTTTAGAATGTTGGCTGTTATGCACTATCCATTTCTCTGAAGTTTAATATTTTTATGAACCTTTTTATTAAAGGTCTTGTAAATTTTCAAAATCTTCACTACAGCATCGATGGTAATTAATTGATTATTATACGGTTGGCTATAATTTATTGCAGATAAGCTGCGTTCTCGTAAGTCCTGTTCGTAACGGTGACCGATTAGATTGGCCAGCAAAAAAGACAATGTTCTCTGCTGAAAATCACTTCCCGGTGGTTCGGAACCCACCTAAAACTGTAGGTCCAACTCATCAATCACCATCATCCAATTCATTACCCACGCACAGGTCTCAGACCTCTGAAAAAATAAAAAAATGTTATGCAATGGTGTTTGAAAAGGATGTTAAAATAATTTTAGAATTATTCTGCTTTAATCTTTCAATGCTGTATTTAACGATAGACAAATTACTCTTTAACGCGTGTCATCTTCTATAATTTTAACTTAAAATGGGGTTTCTTTGCTTTTGACTATTATTAATTATTCAATCTTATTCTATCACAAACTCATCTTTTTTTGTTACTGTAGTTTTTCAGCATATAAAATTAATTGATTCTAATATTTGATTATATACCCTCGATTATAGATGTTATTATAAATATTGCATGAAATATTATTGTATATTAATAATTTTCAATAATTAATATATGCAACGTATTATTTTGTTGCAGATTCCAACATCAGTCCTTTGTTTGTACAATACATCTGTGACATATTGTTGTTTTCCAAACTCTAAATTTTTATCTATTTTTGGCAACAAATTTCCTTTAAAGTTCCCACTTGGAAGTTTATTTTCTCGTTATTTTCAAGCCCCCGTTTTATTTTTCAAAATTCCATCAATGGAAGGTGACAGCAAAACACCAGAAAGTGTCGATTCTAATCCTCTTGACAAGGCGGATATCTCAGATTCCACCCAAGAGCAATTAATTCCCAAATCAGAAATTCCCACTGAGAAATGTGCCGATACTCTTAGATTGGAGAGAAATAAGTATGATGATGTTGGAAAAGTGGCTATTGTACTTCGAAATAATTGGAAAGATATTGAGGAATCGCTTTTACTCAAAAAAACAACTGATAGAGTTCGAAAGAAGAAAAGTAAAAAGAAAGTGTTTGTTGAAGGTGAGGGGGAGGAAGAATTTTCAGATGACGAGTATTCACGTTTGAAAGTTAAATTGCCAAATAGAAATTATGTAGGGGTTGAAGAAGTGTCAAATAGTTGTAGGTCGGTGATTATACAGTGTTGTTCATCTTTTGAAACGTCCAATGTTGTGCTCAAAGTAACCTACTCGGATACCGAAGACGTCCCTGAGGAGATGGACAGTGAGGAAGTCAAAAATGAAAAGGTAAAATAAAAGACATTCGTTTTTGCTAATCTGCTGTAGTAGTAGAAGTAGAAGAGTTGACTTGAGTATTGGAAATATTGGTCAGTTGTACTGTTGGTCACTTACTGTGTCTAGTAATACTAATAATGTACTACTAATACTATACTAATTTACTAAATCTACTACTATGTTGTATTCTACCAATACTATACTCAAAACTACTAATACATAAAGATAAGCTGCAAACTCCTGGGCCCTCTTTGTAAGGGTGACTGATTAGATTAGCCAGCAAAAAAGACTGTTTTCTTCTGCAAAATCACTTCCCAGTGGTTCGTAATCCACCTAAAACTTAATGTCAAACCCATCAATCACCACCATCCAACTCATTACTCACGCACAGGCCAAAGACCTGTGTGGGCTTCATCCTCAAAAAAAAATTAAAAAAAAAAAATACTAGGCTATACTATAACCTACTAATATAATATATCATACCACAAATAATATACCATTCATATAGCAAAAGTAACGGAATCGCTGAGTGCAGAAAGAAAATGTTCGCATATTCAAAATTCTTCTTCTTTCAAAGGATTTTTTTTTTGTATTGCAGATTATTTCCGCATGAGCACGGGGTTTGAGCGTGAGTAATGAGGTGACACAAAAATGCCAGACCTAGATCGGGAATCGAATCTACCCCTATCGGGGTAGCAGGCAGTGCTGCTATGCCACTAGAACTTGCCGGCTGGGAAAACGTTTTGATGTAGGAACAATATTGGTGTAGTCAGTTATGACACTTTTCTCTGACGGAATGCTACTCCTGCGGTCACGGGTTCAATTCCTGGTCAGCCTGGCTTATTTTGTTCAATTCACCAAACTTTCGCTCAAGACTCAAACTCATGCATCATCTGCAATCACCTGTACTTGACATTAATGAACTTTGCCTTTTTTCATATACTACTGGTTAATTCTGTATATTACTAATATAAATAAGATGCTTTGAAGAAGTGACATATAAAAAGTTTTGTGAACAGTAGACCTCACTCGTCTAACACTCCCTTAAAAGGGGATGATAATTTCTAAATAACTTCAAGAATACTTTTCACTTTTCGTTTCTTAATGCATCATTGATGATAAAAATTGCGAAAATCAGTATTTGAAAAGTTCAACATTTTTGATACTCCTTAGAAATCCCTCCCTTATACCTAATAAAGGGTTACTACGCATTTTCAGCAGCTCTTAGTATTTACCTCTAATTATAAAAATTATCTATTAACAAAAAAGTTCAAACTCTATCCACCCCCACTTTTCCAGTGTAATTTGGTTTTTCTAATTTGCTCTTAGCTTAAAAGGGGATTATTTCCGAAATAATTTTGAATGAAAGTCTAGTATTCTTATACTTTAAGTCTAGTATGAAAGTATAGTATTCTTAATCTTATACTTAACTGATGAGAAAAAGAATTTCCCAACTGTCTGAATATTTAAGTTTTTTACATTTTCTCACCCCCTTGACAACCTTCCAATTAATATCTAGAGAGAAGTTCTGTGTCAATCTTCTTCTCAAGAAGTTACCTTTCACTTCAATCGAGAGAAAAAAAACAGAAATTATCCAGAAAATGGATTAAAAAATAAACTTTTTTGAAAAAGTAGATTTTCCCCCACCGCTAAATGGTCAATTTATCAAGAAGCTAGATATCATTTTATACAGCTCAAAATTTTGAATCTCTTAAAACCACCTGCTTCCAAATCAGACACTCCAATAATCGGGGGTAAATTTGGCCCTCTAAAAAAGATGAGGGGGGAATGTTTTTGAAAAAACCTTATACATACATCGCGTGGCCTAGAAATAAGTAACATTCATATAATCGGTCAACGCCTTAATCGTTTAACATACGGACAGAGGGAATGTTGAGCGGTCGAGTTGACCCGAGACCTCACTATGTTCGGTCAACTAGTGAATAAGTGAGTTCATAGTGAAAAGTGATATGTGGGGAAAGCTCCTCCTTTTGTCTGTTGGCTTTGAAAGTTCTTTGTTTAATAGCAGAAGATTATATCCTGCTAACGTTGTCAACCAGTTCCCTTCTTGATTCTCCTCTCTTTGATTTTCTTTCGTTTTATTTTCTCAGTTGGTCGGTTGCTCGCCAACTGTGGTCACGATGTGTCAAGCGATGGGCGCGTATTGAGCAGTTAGTTTATCTGACAGACGTTTTTCTTGTGCAGTCCGCATTGCGTGTGGCGTGACAGTCGCCCTACCGACCATCCACGTTGCGCCATATTGATCTCGCAAAACTTGGCGCCTCTAAATCCAAAACACATTTCATACAAACTTTGATTCCTTTTTGGGGGTCGCTGCTATTAGGTCGACCAACCGATTTGGCATTTGGATTGTCAGATGGCTATGAAAACTTGTGATTCTACTTTTAGGAAACGTTTTGTAGTCAAATTATTATGGAAAACTACATTAACTCTTATTTTTAGATTTTCATTCTGGAACGGTCCAACGTTTGATTTTCTATATCCACTTTTTTCAACTGATGAAGCCCAAGTGAGTAATTGGATGATGATGATGATGATGATGATGATGAGGATGATGTTATCGATGGTGGACCTACAGTTTTATGTGGGCTTCAAACCACCAGTTGAGTGATAGTAAGCATATAACGTCATGTTATTTTTTGCCGGTCACTCTTCCAATCACAGCCCCGAGCCGCTCTTGAAAAACTAGAAACCTTATCTACTTTAAAAAGTAGAACTTTTATTCTCACATGTTGCCACATATTAGCATTGACTTATAAAGTCAATTCGGTTAGTAGCGGTTTCAAAATGTATAAATTGACTTGGTAAAATTTCTGGTGGGTGATTATAAGTCATTCAATCTTTCTTGGTCTCTCGTGTGTAGTATTTAAACAGCCCCCACAAGACTGCAGCTAGTGTCTAGTTGACATCCTTCAAGTGAGTAGCTTATGAAAATAAATCTGCCACCAATCTAAAGTACGAGTGTACTCCTGAGTACTACTGACTACTGACCACTGAGTATTAGTGATCACAGTTACCTTATAAATAGAGAGGGCATAATTTCTACACTGGACATCTCAGGGACCGAAAAATTGATTCAATTACTCTATAAATGCAACAAAATCAATAAATTGAAGTGAAATTTTATTGAATTATCACTATGGCTATTATACCATTATACCTATAATTATTATGGTTATTGTACCTCCTCATGTTGCTATTGAAGCATTTTCTGTGTATGAGTGCAGTGATCATCATCATTATCATCATCCAAACCATTTAAATTTAGTGACGGGCAGCAAAACTCATGCACCCTATGCACATTTTTACAATGAGACATTTAGTACAATATAATATTTTGTTATAATATACTATAAATGTCTGTGACGTAAAATAATGTGGTTAGGGTTTAGAGTTTTCATGATCGTCAGTAAATTTAAATGGTTTGAATGGTGATGATGATAACTGAATTCAAACACAAAAAATCCTCCAATATCATTATGAAAACGTAAAATTGAAGTTCGATAAGTGGGGATAATTGTTTGCTTATTACTCTTAATGAAAAAATAATGTCGTGGTCTTATCTTGTACAATGAATGTCATTAATTTATTTCTTCATTTAAAAAAGTTAAACACTAAAAAATCCTCCAACATCATTATGAAAACGTAAAATTGAAGTTCGATTAGTGGGGATAATTGTTTGCTTATTACTCTTAATGAAAAAATAATGTTGTGGTCTTGTCTTGTACAATAAATCTCATTAATTTCTTTCTTCATTTAAATAAGTTAAACACTAAATTAGCGTGGTTGTATGTTAATTTATAATATGACTATTGTTCTTATTTCAATATTACCATTAATTTAGGCTCCTAATTTAGTACAATAATTGGAATTTTCCATGCTATAAAATAATTTTCGTATTTGTTATTGCTATCTATTTTTAAAATTGACTCCAATAACACCAATGGAATCCGATGTTGCAGAAAATGAAATAATAGAAAATTATGTTCACAACATTGGAGTGCAACTCTTTATTTGTCTCTTTCAATTGGCCTAAAATACTGGACTTGCAAGTAGAACAATAGGAAACCAACTCCACTCTTCCTCTGTCCACTACTAATCAGACCAAAACAAGATAGTTTTGTAGAGTTTTGGGATGAGGATTACAAAATCTATTTGGAATTCACCTTGGTTGTCTTCATCTCAATAACTGGCCTTTCCATTATTGGAATAAGTTTCATTCTCAGCCACCATCAGAACTTATGATATATCCTTTGGGACAAGAACACTCCAGATGACACAAACCGGAAACTTGATTGTTTTTTCATCACACTGAAGTGCTTCTGTTCATTCCGTCAACAGGGTGAGCGCTCCTTTTCTATTTTAGGTTAGTGGCCTGATTGAATCGAGGCTTGTTTGACGTAGCCGTCATTGTTCTTGTGAACCGATAATCAGAGGCTCTCTGTACCCATCATGCGACGCATCCTGTATGAGATTTGTAATGACAGTCCAATTCGACCTGGAGAATTTGATTGATAACATGGAAGTAACACATATTGCTATTAGCATAGCATTGACATTCAATTACACGAATAGATAGGGAAACAGTATTTCGATTTTCAGGATAATTATGAGCTTTTGTCTAGTCAGACAATTCTGTTCACAGATCAATAGAAACGAAATGAACATACGAAAACCCACACAAAGCTTTTATCGGAATAGCGATTGACCACAAATGACACATCAAGCTGTCAAATTTAATTCCTCAGTAGTAATCAGTAAACTGTGATTCAGTGAGGAAGGATTAATATGTTGTTTTTTTTTCAAGAAGATTTAAGAATTTCATTTCGACTGGCCCTCTAATTTTAAATTAATCTTTATTGTAGCAACTCCTGAGGTCGTCAGAAGCATTACTGATTATCATATAATATAAACTTAAAAAACACTTCTAAGTGGAAATTAACTCATGTTATGGCGTGACGGCCGTTTCGCTCTGTTGTCTAGAGCATCGTCAGACGACCCACAGTACACTCAGTAGTACTGTGGGTCGTCTGACGATGCTCTAGACAACAGAGCGAAACCGCCGTCACGCCATAACGTGAGTTAATTCCCATTCAAAAATTGTTTTATTAAGTTTATATTACAATTATTACTTCAACTCATCCACACAACTGTATTCCGACTAGACGATGTTTTCAGTAATATCTTTTCAATCTGATACAGTTTTGCATTTCTGTATAGCAAATGATATATTTAACTTAGCTAGGCTACTGTTTACTTTTTCAAAGAATCAAGATTCCTTTGGTAAGTTTTCCCGCATTATTGTGATAGATGTGGAAGAGAGGGCCTACAGTTCTAATTTCGTCCTTCATAAATGCAATTCATCTTCTCCATTCTATTTCGCCAAACACTGATCTTAACTTGGAACTGGTCTTCTCATTAATACTTTTGCCCTTTTACCCTGGTTTTGGCTCTTCCATTTCGCCCTGGTAATACCAATTTAATACAAGCCAACAATTTCAATTGGTTATACTTGAAATTCGCTTTTTTATTCACTTCACATTCAGCATTTCTCCAGTGATTCTCCACAACCTTGTCATCACTACCCGGTGGTTCGGACCCCACCTAAAATTGTACGTCCAACTCATCAATCACCATCATCCATGCACAGGTCTCAGACCTACGTGGGCTTCATCCTAAAAAAAAAAAACAAAACAAAAACATTACAGCAACTGCAAATAATTAAAAATTGTTGAATAAAAATTTAAAAATTTGTTTTTAATACTTTATACGTTTTAGTTGGAGCTTAGTATTAGTATTCAAGACTATTACTCTTCTTATTTCTCTGTAACTTACTGGAATATAATTTTTTCTGTTTGTCTTTTCTTTCTTCTCTTTATATTTTTCTGTTTACACATTCTTTCCCAGTCCTTTTCGAGTATCCTTAGTTGGGAAAATACAAATAGGGATAATTTATCTAGGGGCTTCAGGTCCTATTATTTCAGTTTATAGTTTTTTATGCATTTTTTCACTGCTCCATCATTTGCAGCTGCTGCGATTTAATCGCATATTCACATATTTTAATTATGAGGAAATAAGTGAAAACAAATAGTTTTTTACTTTATTGGGTTTATGCGATGTGAGTTTTTAAATTCACATAATTTATATTAATTATATTTCCCTGTGGTTCTAGTAAGTGTTTAGGAACGGGAAGAGGACACCGAACACTCCTTAGGACATCCTTCTCTAATTGTAATATTTCCGGTAAAAATTTTCCGGTGGTTTGGAAACCACCTAAAACTGTAGGTCCAACTCATCAATCACCATCATCCAATTCATTACCCACACACAGGTCTCAGACCTATGTGGGCTTCATCCTCCAAAAAAAAACTATTCTATAATTTTTAAATATCTCTGTTACTTAGGATCCTCATTGTTGTAATCGAATTTTTCTATCACATCATCGCACATTCACCAAAGTATAAGATTTATTTCAAATATTGTAGCAATGTTTATGTTCGATTTTTGCCTAAGCTTGGAGCATTCGAGAAGAAAGTTGGGTTGCACCGTTATGGTGAAATTATTTATTAGATTTCTGTCGCCGATATATTTATGTGAAAATCTTTCGAACAGGTCTCACAGCCACAGCCGGTAGCTTATACATGGACTGTGCCTTGTTATCTGTCTCATTCCCCCTGCTCATTACCTTAGCTTGATTTATGACTTGTTTCGACAATCCAAAAAGGCGGGCAGCACCGGCAGCTACCCTAAGCCGATATATTGAAACGAGTAGGGAGTTTTCCTCTCAATACTTATAGCTTGTAGCTTATCTTCCTTTATTCTGTGTTTTTGTCACATTTTGTTTTTTTTTACATTTCTGGTTCACTCACTCCTCCTTTCTTCCTCAACTTCTTTTTCTTCTTGATCAAACCCTGCTACATTCCAATTTTATAATTTACTTCTTTTCTCTTTTTGGTAACTTGAAATGATATTCTTTTATAACGACTAAATCTAATGATGTACAAAAAAATTACTTCCTGGATTTCTTGTTCCATGACGAACTGCGTTGTTAATATTAACTTTTTAAGTGAATTCAACGACTTGCAGTCAAATTTTTATTAAGAATAAGTAGTATTTTTACTTACTCTGTAGGCCGAACGTTTTCGAGTTGTTAAAACCCACCTTCAAGGCATCCTAGATATCGATGCTGGTTTGTTGGTTAGAAGAACTGTGGTTTTTGTACAATGTGGTCAAAAATGTTGTGCGATTATACAAAAACCACAGTTCTTCTACCCAACAAACCAACATCGATATCTAGGGTGCCTTGAAGATGGGTTTTAACAACTCGAAACATTCGGCCTACAGAGTAAGTAAAAATACTACTTATTCTTAATAAAAATTTGACTGCAAGTCGTTGAATTCACTTGAAAAGTAAATAATTACTGTAAAAACATTATATTCCAATAAGTGTCACTTTGTTAAAATTTCAAAGAGCTCTCATTCCCGCCTCTTTGTTCATCAACTTACCACCTTTAAACAGATTTCAGTTGTAAGCATCGTCTTGCGCGATAACTATCCGACTCACATCCCGACTTTTCTTTGCGACAGCTACTGACAAACATTTTCAATCTTCTCTAGAGGTTCGTCAAGGAGTTGGTAACTTTGGTAACTCTTCAAGGCGCGCCCCCGCTTGTTGAGATCTGCAATTCATTTCACTTGCACAATAAGTGCTGGAAGTTTCAACTCGACAATTTCAGGGACATCCACTTCTCACTTTATTAATCACTTCATTAAAAGTATTTTATATTGATTGGAAATTTAATGAATTAGTACAAGTAATTAGTTGCTGCCATTTGACATTTCCCATCCATGAAAAATCCCAATCCATTCATTGGTTAGGGTTTGGTGGTAGAGAGGACCTTTAGTTCTAACTCCGCCTTTAATTATTTCATTTTTTATTTATTTATTTGACATTGACAATAGTTTCAAGGCTTGAGTCTATTGAAACAAAATTTTATTTTAACAAAAGGAATAGAAGTTGGAAAATATCTTATTGCTAAAGAAAAAGAAAAAAGAAGAAAAAATTGTGATAATACTGTAATACAATTACGGCAAATAATCAATCAATCCATGAAACATTTTGTTTAGTTTCATAGTGTCACCTAGGTATTGAACTTTGGTATGCTGTTATGTTATTTACTCTTGATAGTCAAAGTCTTAAACATATATGAAATACAGTAATGTGCATTATTTAATGCATTAGTGATTAGAGGCTTATTACTATACTGAACCTTAGTTTGAAGTATGCCAGACATAATGCATTGAGTAGTATTCCACAGTCTTCAACATTTCTCTAGTAATTTAAAACGAAAATAGAACTATACATGGGACAAACATTTTTTTTGGAGGATGAAGCCCACGTAGGTCTGAGACCTGTGCATGGATGATGGTGATTGATGAGGTGGACGTACAATTTTAGGTGGGTTCCGAACCACCGGGTAGTGATTTTACAGCAGAGAACAGAATCTTTTTTGCTGGCCAATACAATCGGTCACCCTTACAAAGAGCGCCCAGGAGTTTCTCTGATTGAACATACCTGCTACGGCACTCAGCTACCACTTCCCGAGAATGAAATAGAAAATATGGAATGATGTGTAGCATATAAAATTAAATGAATTTGGTGCTTCGGAACAGAATGAAATATAGTTGGTTCGGAACCCACCCAAAACTTAAGGTTCATCCATAACATCATTATCATCCAATCATTACCCACGCACAAGTGAAACTCATTTGGGCATCTTAAGCACGAAATAATTATTATTCTTTGCACTTGAATCTTTTGACGTCCCTTGGAGAAGAAAGCTCAGATATGTAGTCAAATCGTTCCCATACAAGGATAATTTTTGAAGATGTTTTATCATAAATTAGTTGCTTGTTGGTTTAATCGATGTTTTTGATCACAGTTTGGTCAAGCGCCATAGATTTGACTTGGAATAGTGAGACTTGATTTTTTATCTAATGTTGAGCAGAATATTAAAAAAAAATGAACAATTGAAAAGAAAAAAATATTATTTAGAGAATATCTGAATGTTTATTTGCTCATAGAACGCTATAGCAATTCATCAGTAACGTTTTTGACCCTCTCCTAAAGTTGCTTTGGAATAGTGAGACTTGATTTTTTATCTAATGTTGAGCAGAATATTATAAGAAAAAATGAACAATTGAAAAGTAAAAAATATTATTTAGTGAATATGTGAATGTTTACTTGCTCAGAGAATGCAATAGCAATTCAGTAGGGTTTTTGACCCTCTCCTAAAGTTGCGTTCAAGACGATAGGAGATTTTTCTTAGTGCGTTTTTGACTTCCGTATCAAATTGCAACAATAAATTAGTGACACTGATGAGGATGGTCGTTACAGCCGGAAAGCTAAGCATTCCTTCCCTTTTTATTTTATCTTTATCTTTCTCTATTTCATTTTATCTTCCTCTGTTCCCTAATCCTGTATCCCAATCCACAGAAGAATCACGAGTTTCATCCCCACATTCGTATATGTCTTTTATCGCCTACTTTTCCCAAAGTGTTTCCCCGAGCCGGGTTCTCGTAGAATCTGTTTAGTTCGCCTTCTACCGTATTGCAGATATGTTGTGGCGTGATTATTGTAAGTGCATGCGATTTCCTAAACAATTCACAAGTGCCAAGTAAAGCTCCCTTTGCCGATTATTGGTCGTGAGCATGGATTGCATGCACAAAGCTACTTGAATCTACGATTCACAACACAATCACTGAAGTTTGTTGTAATTAGCTCATCAAAAACAACCGCTAAAGCTCATTCGTGCTGGTAATTGGGACTCGCAAACCGGTGCAGCATAGGTGGTGCATGCTTGTGTCTGCTCTTAATGATTGATCTTTTGATGTTCTTATCCATTAAAATTGTTTGGCAACCCTTCAGATTGAAATTCACTGAAAAGTAACGGAATATTCACATACAAGTATCATACCCAAAAATCAATATAATTAATGTTCAAATTATTAATGAATGAATTCAATGTAATTTGATCTTTTGATGTTCTTATCCATTAAAATTGTTTGGCAACCCTTCAGATTGAAATTCACTGAACACTAACGGAATATTCATACACAAGCATCATACCCAAAAATCAATCGAATTAATGTTCAAATTATTATTAGTGAATGAATTCAATGTAATTCTGTTGTAATAGATATTCACATTGATTATGATATTTAGGTGCTACCCAACGTGTGCATATGCCTTTAAGAGATCTGTGTGTCAACAATAATTGAGAAAATTATCCCAAAAAAAGGTTTATCACCTCCACATATCTCTTCTACCTGATTCTTCTCATTATGTTATTATTTCGTTTTGTGGATTCTATTGTTATTTATTAATAAATGAGTCAGCTCAAAATATCTAAAAGTGTTTATGAAATCTTTATTGTTCATCTTCTAAAATAAAATTTCTAACAATCAATAAATAGGAAATACGGTGATCAATAACAAAATACTGTTCATAGTTTTGTATTGATATGCACAAAGCATAGTATGCATTTACTATGACACGTTTCGTTTATGTTGAATAAAGGCACCACTAGATCAGGGAAAATTCCAGTAGAATATTGTTTGGAAAAATATGGAAGAACTGATTTTCTTTATATGTATCCTGTTCACACTATTGATTATAAATAATATCATACGGGTCATACGAGATTTTTAATCCTGTATTATTATCTATTTTTTCTGATCCCACATGAATCTGAGACTTGTCCGCGGGTAATGAGGTGAATAATGACACAAAATAAATGTGACTCAAATATATATATAACAAAACTTGTAAATATACAAATTATGTAGTGTACATTTGTTGCAGTAAATACAAATAAAATACCCTAAAAGGCTGAGCCTCTGTATTAAGCTATTAGATCAGGTATTAGCTCAATACGTATTACCAAAAAATAATAATTCATATCATAAAAATATCAGTGGAAAAAGAAAGAAAAAGAAAAATTCAAACTATAATGAAAGTTTAAAGTGATAACAGGAAGCTTTAAGTACACCGAAAGTATTGGTTTTAGATAACCTAAATCAAAATCATTTACAAAATCTATTAATAATTAAAATGAAAACAAAATAAATACATAAATGCATAAAAGAGAAAAGAATTTAGAAATTTCTGAGAGGATGCAATGAAAAACCAATGGAAATTTTTTTGTGCACATTTAATTATCCAAAAAATGATCTTATTGAAGTAGAATTTGATACAATCCATTGATCTATACTATCATGAAATGTTTTGTTTAAATTACTTGATAATGATTAGGTATCCTATTAACAAGCTTGGATGACATACAGATACAGCCTCCTAACAAATATTTAAATTTGTATCTGGCGTTTCAAATATTATGGATGAAGGTCGGAGATTATAAGGTGATTCATGCTGCCTGAAAAAAAATCTGTTGTGGCTGGCCTCTTCTATTAGGTGAAAAAGTCATGAAAAAACTTTTCTTTATGTTGTAAGATTTAAAACCACTTGAGGCTAAAGTACTGAAATACTCATTTGCAACATTTGAATCCTTATTTAAATGAATATTCAAATCACCGGAAAAACTACATTAGAATTATTTCTCAAGTCAATGAGCCTTTCATTCAAACTATTTACAAAAGTATCAACATTTGATGACGATGATCTATAAACTGCGATAAAAGTAATGATGTTATCAACTCCCTGTATCTGTATGATCATGAAGATAGAATTGGACTCTTGCTATTTCATAGCTCAACTTCTCAACTAAGAGATCGTCTTTGTAAAACACACAGATTCCATCGCATTTATTCAGCCTACCGAGTCTGTTTAGCACTGAGTATCCCCTCAAATTGAAATTGAAATTATCACTGTCAACCACCCATGTCTCACTTATAGTATTATTATATGAAAATCTATATTGAAAATACTTATAATTTATATGAAAGCTCATCAAAATTCTTGTTCAGGCTTCTAATATTAAGGTATTCGTGTTTTTCTTATTGTATACAAGGTGTATGCTTCAAGATTGAATTGTGTGGGCTTTTTATGGTCGCCAAAGACAGGCAATATGATGAAGAAGGGAACCAGGTGACAAAAAATGAAGCAGGAGATGGATGAGTAAAATCTTACTCCACTGCCTATTAGATTATGCGCCAGCTCCCACATGCTACTTCTATCAATCAAATGCACGTTAAACGCCTTTCTTCTTTAACCGACTTCCAAACAGAGGAGGGGAATTGAAAAAAATATTTCATTTTTTAGTTTTCCCATGAAAAGAAAGCAAGAAAGGAAACATTGATCAAACTACGAAGTGATGGCCACTCCAATTCTCCTCTATGGTAGTTGTTGGAGCCAGGGTTGATTGAAAGCCCTTCAAAAGCACTAGGAGGTGTAAGTTCGCTAGTATAATAGCCAATAAAGTCTAGGCAATTACCTTGAGTCCCAACGAGACCGTTGATGGCGTATGTTTCCGTAATTTCTGCCCGTGAAGGAGTATCCGATGCTGGATGCGGTACACTTTGTGGATTCAATAATCCCGAAAGGTAATGACGATAATTAACTAAAGTTCACGCGGTATTGCGCAATACGAGAAGAAGCACACGCGTGAGCCGGCGGGTAGGTAAGAAGCATGGATTAACCCGAGCTGTACCGAGACAAGAATGCAACTAACTGAAACGTGTCAATGAACAGGGGAATTGCAAGTGTCCGCAATGAGTACCAACATTACCGATGGTGGCGCTAAATTTAAATAATCGAACTGTTTATAGCTGTTTATAATTCATTACCAGTAAACGATAATTGGCGTTTACATACTCCCCCCGACAGGAGCAGGAACCGGCACTGGTTGATCAGACAGAGGACGCAGGCGATTGACGGCGCGCATATACGTTCCATGAGCAGTGCGAACATTCACAACTCTTGTAATTCCGTCTGGGCCGGGAAACACGGCGGTGATAACTCCAACAGGCCATTGTAGCGGTGAAACGTTCATGTCTTTAATCAATACCAACTCACCAATCTGAAGAGAGCGGCTGGGTCTGTTCCATTTAGTCCGGGTGGATAGTAATTGCAAGTATTCGGCTGACCAGCGCTTCCAAAAACATTGGGAGAGTTGCTGGATTCGTTTCCATCTCCGTTGAGGCGTGACATCCAAATCGACAGGCTTCTCAGGAAGAGCAATTAGCGGAGATCCGATAAGGAAGTGACCTGGTGTTAGTACTTGGACTGTTTCTAGCGGATCGTCGGATAATTCTGTCAGTGGCCTACTGTTCATTATCGCTTCAATACGACAAAAGAGAGTAGCATATTCTTCAAAGGTATAAACTTCTTCTTTTACTGTTCTTTTGAGTAAGTTTTTAGCAGATTTAACGGCTGCCTCCCACAAACCTCCAAAATTCGGTGCCAATGGTGGATTGAATCGCCATTCTACAGACTGCGCAGCTAGACGGTTTGCAATTTCGGTCTGAGAAGAGAGAATGAACTGGGTAGCTTCTTGCAACTGTCGATCAGCACCACGGAAATTGCGTCCATTATCCGAATAAACCTGGGAAGGAAGGCCGCGCCGAGCAACAAATCGCTGAAAGCTGGCAAGAAATCCGTCGGTGGTGAGCTCTGACACAAATTCGAGGTGAACTGCCTTAGTAGCGAAACAAACAAACAGAGCTAAATATCCTTTCAAGCGTGTTTGCGACCGTAGTGACGAAGGCTTGTAGAGGAATGGGCCGGCAAAGTCTGTTCCCACAACAGAGAATGGGCGGCTAGGTGTCACTCGTGATTCCGGTAGTGGTGCCATCGGAGGTTGAACTGTTACCGAGCTGAACCGTGTGCAGGTGAGACATGAGCGTACAACTGAACGAACAAGCGATCGTGCTGATAGGATCCAAAACTGGGCTGAGACGCTAGCTTGAGTGAGGCGAGGGCCTGAGTGTAGAGTGCGGAGATGCGCGTTCTTAACAACGAGCACCGAAAGGTGACTGCGCTTAGGTAGCAGTATAGGACGTTTTATTGCATCAGGTAATGACGAAAATACAAGTCTCCCTTCAACTCGCATAATTCCTGAGATGTCAGTGACTGGATTAAGCTTAACTAGAGATTTAAGCTTATTTTCATTGAAGTGTTGCTTCTGTACAATATTTACACAGATAAGGAGCGATGCACGCAATTTGTCGACCGTCTGGCAAGTAGAACTATTAGACCGGTAGGCATCTTGATATTCCTTCAATAAGGGTTGTGCGAAACTTTGATCGCGGCGACAGGCGGATATAAACTGTAGAACGTAGCTGAATACGCGCGTTAGTCGGGGCAGACTGGAAAATCTCTCCATACAAACAGCTAACTGATTAGATTCGTTGTCGACTGTGGTGGCCAATACGTTAGTAACGGTTGGTTTCAGTTCAGACGACGGAGTAGCAGGTTGGTAGTTGGTGACCGGGAAATCTGTAACAGGCACTTGAAAAGCAATAGGTCCGTGCCACCATTGCTCATTGCATAGTAGCTCATTGGGGCGTAAGCCACGGGAGGCGACGTCGGCACCGTTGTCTGCGGTAGAAACGTGATTCCACTGCTCGATAGTACTGTTCTCTAAAATTTGTGACACTCTATTAGCCACAAAAATCTTTAACCTGTGCAAGGGGGTGTGTAACCAGTCAAGGACGATTTTAGCGTCACTGTATAGTAGAATTCTTTCAAATTTGATTGACTCAAATGACTCACTGAATGATGAAACCAACTTTGATAATAATAGCGCGCCGTTTAGCTCGAGTCTTGGAATAGTAGCATTATTAGCGGGCGATACTCGGCTTTTTGCAGTGACTAGTTTCATAGAGACGGCAGCATTGGGAAAAGTTTCATGTACGTATAATACACCAGCGTATCCTGCCTCTGAGGCGTCGCAAAATCCGATTAGACACTTTACTGAGTCTGTAGAAGTAAGTAGGCGAGGAATGCGAATCTGTGATAGTGATAACAATTCTTCTGTGAAACTGAGCCATTGACTTTCGTGATCTGACGAGAGATTAGCGTCCCACTGTTTGTAGGTCATCCAAATCTTTTGCATAAACGCCTTTAATTTGAATATTACTGGGCATAGCCATCCGACAGGATCAAATAGGCGTGCAATGTGCGCTAAAACATTTCTTACTTTAGTTGGGCCTGTGAAAGGGGTAACTGAATAAGTGAACAGGTCCTGGTCAGGTATGAACTTAATTCCAAGCACCTTCAGTGCGACCGAATTGTCGAATAAACAATCAGTATTTTCTAAATATTCACTTGGTAAATGTCGTAATAATTCCGGATGATTAGAAGCCCACTTTCTAAGTTCGAATTGCCCTTTTGCTAGCAATTTTATGAGCTGGGTGACGAGCTGGTACGCATCTTCTAAGCTGTTAGCTCCTGTTAAAAGGTCGTCAACGTACGTATGGGATGAGAGCGCGTGTGAGGCGAGTGGGAATGCGTTTCCTTCATCGATTACTAATTGCTTAAGAGCTCGTTGTGCCAGGAAAGCGGATGGGCGTAATCCGTACGTAACCGTCATCAATTCAAATTCCATAACTGGAGAATCCGAATGTGGTCTATACCAAATGTGTTGGGCATGTCTGTCTTCAGGTCTGATAAGAATTTGTCTGTACATTTGACGGCAGTCCGCTATTATAATGTACTTGTGCGTCCGAAAGGAATTTATAACTAGCGAAACATCCTTTTGTAATTTTGGGCCTGATAATAGTCGATCATTAAGCGATGTCTTTGTACAATCTGGACTACTCCCGTTAAACACTACTCGAATTTTTCCACTCTTATCTCCATGTTTAAATACAACATGATGAGGTATCACATATTCAGATGACCGTTTGGCAAGTTCCATGTGTTTGAGTTCCAAATATTCCTGCATAAAATCGTGATATTTTACACATATTGTTTCGTCAGACTGAATTTTTCTTTCCATATTCAAATGCATTTTATAAGACTGACTTCTATTAGAGGCGATTGCCGACATGGATTGCGAAAATGGAAGAGCGACTACATATCTACCGTCCTTGGTCCTGGTTGTAGTATCACTAAATAGCTGTTCGCATAAATTATCCTCAGGAGACAGATAATTACCGTTAGGAATTTCTTCTTCACGCCAGAACTGTTGTAGTGTATTGTTCAACTGAACATTGTTATTTTCTACATCACATTGCGTAGTGAATACATGAGTAGAACTTGAAAAATTAGCAGGTAACGGTCCTAAAATGACGTAACCGTAGATGGTATTGAGTGCTGATAAATTGTGCGAATGCGATTTTATTATGGTATTTTCACTGCAAATGATCTGAAATAAAATGTCCAATCCGATAAGACAGTCAACTTTAGCTGGTTGGAAAAACATACTGTCCGCTAATGGCAGCGTAACGAATTCAGAATAACAATTAGGGTGCACCGTCTGTGCAGGCAGCTGAGAAGGTAACGTGTCGATAACGAGCGCTTGAGTAGATATTAGTTTAGAATTGTCAGTAGGCGAGGCTAGAGATAAATGAACGACACCGTCCACGGGCGAGGCCACAGAATTGATTCCTGTTAACTGAATATTTGAAGGCTGACGTTTCAATCCTAATTTTATAACCGTTTCTGGACTGATGAACGTACGCTGGCTAGCGGAATCTAAAAACGCACGAATCTTTATAGTTTGGCCATACTGACTTATCACTGGTAAGCATAAAGTACCGATAATACAGTTTATTCCATCATCAGCCATGGAATGACCGGTAAACACTTCTCGAATTAAACGCTTATTCACACTTGGATCTTTTTCTGTACTGTCACTAGGAGGAGCGTTACGTTTATAAGGCTTATAATGCGGTAATCCGTTTATGGTCGAGTTTTGATACCTTATTTTATCAAATTCGTATAACTGGTTAGCGGGTTCTTGACAATAAAAATAAAGCACACTGATAGTAGGATTAAATGTTAAACAGGTAGACTTAATCGATGATCCGAGAGTGGGCACTGACTCCTCTACTCAATCATTATTCTGACGGGATTCTAGTCTCATCGATTCGTGACCGGTAGATAGGTTTCTGAACGATTCACTTCTCTTATTGCGCTCAGAGTGTGGAGGCGAACTGTTTCGCGGCGATGCGAGTGTTGATTCTTTGTCGGAATTTCGATCTTTAGCTACGCTCATTACTAATTTGCGGTTGCGATAGATCCGGTGTTGGTGATGCTCATTTGGACTACTGGAATCGGAAGAGGATGAACTGTGTGACCCGGAACGCGGACGTGCGATGGGCGAGTTGTCCGTAACGGTAGGGTTCGACATACTGAAGCGAGCGGTATTATCGACCTGGGTACACAACAGAGAATTGTGTCGCTGTGAACCACAATGCATACAACACTTTTGAGATTGACAGTTCTGTGCTAAATGCGAGCCTAAACATACAAAACATTTTTTATTGTCTCTGGTGAATCGATATCGTTCTGCAACAGTCATCTGTTTAAATTCGTAACATTTATTAATTCGATGCGGTTGATCGCACAATAAACAAACTCTGGAAACGAAGGAACGGGTAGTCGTTTGTACCGGGAAGGCGGAGGCTAACGTACGTCTGGAACTTGGCGGCGATTTTCTACTAGCGTTCTCAATAGATGGACTGTTAAGAGCTGAAATATTACTAGCGGCGGCCACATCGATGGATCGTTCACAGGCGTTAACAAATTCCATGAATTGTTCTACAGTAGGTATAGCATTATCAAGTACGGTACTTTCGAACTGAGTGCGCCAATAGTCTGGTAGGGCGCGACTGGCTAACTGGAATAGTAAGTAATTTTCGAGATTTATGTCCGGTAATGATCTGAGCGCACTTATACCTGACGTAAATGTTGCATGATGTTTCTGTAATACATCCTTGGCTGATCCGTGTGGAATGAAATTAAACATTTTAGCATAACTGTGATTAGCGGCGGCACGAACATTATCAAATCTTTTACACAATAGATTATACGCTACTGCATAATTTTCCTCCGTTAATGGCAATGAATCAAATAACGATAAAGCGAAACCCGAGACATGGGTCTTCAAAATGTGAAATTTTTGAACATTAGTGTAATTATCAGACTTGTGCACTCCGGATTCGTATAAGGATTTAAATTTCATCCAGTTCTCTTGCTCACCTGAAAAGGTAGGTAGTTCAACTGCAGCTAGTTTGAATGCGGACTGGGAAGCAGGCGAACTTTTAGGAGTAATCTGCCTAAGAATTTTTGCACATGTACTACTGATTTCACTGAATAATTTAGCATGCTCACTGTTTAGATTTGAGTCCAAAGCCTTAATGTTATACGCCGAAAGTGTAGACTGTAATGATTGAGTATATTGAAACACTGATTGAGGCAAATCATATCCGTTTTTGGTAATTTCTTCTAAATTCAATAATAAATCTTCTGCTAATTTAACTAAGAGGTTATCACTGTTTGTAGTATTGTCACTGGTTGTAGCATTCATACTTTTACTTACGGGAGTTTTCATTACGGAGTCTGGATTCATCTTGAGTGTTTGCTTAGGCAGACGACAAAATTGCGAAAATGAATTCGATGATATAGCCACTGACGCAACCTGTTAGCGAAACTTGGAACTATGTTGCTACGCAAGGTGGGTGGTCCATACGCACTTATTTGTGGCACAATATGGCTACTGGAATAATTATTCTCGTAATAAAACAGGTTCGCTTAGGTTGGTGACATGTTTTTCTAGGAAACGCTGCTTGTTGATCGGATACTCGACTTGATACACTCTGCGTCAAGATAGGAATGCTCACTACTTTCAAACTACACGCTCGTGATACACACTGTTAGATACGTAAGCCACACCCTGATACGCAACCACTTTTACGACGTAAAAAACTTCAAATTTCACTCAAAATTTTGCTAAAATTCATATCCCAAACCGGAGGACCACTTTGTTGGAGCCAGGGTTGATTGAAAGCCCTTCAAAAGCACTAGGAGGTGTAAGTTCGCTAGTATAATAGCCAATAAAGTCTAGGCAATTACCTTGAGTCCCAACGAGACCGTTGATGGCGTATGTTTCCGTAATTTCTGCCCGTGAAGGAGTATCCGATGCTGGATGCGGTACACTTTGTGGATTCAATAATCCCGAAAGGTAATGACGATAATTAACTAAAGTTCACGCGGTATTGCGCAATACGAGAAGAAGCACACGCGTGAGCCGGCGGGTAGGTAAGAAGCATGAATTAACCCGAGCTGTACCGAGACAAGAATGCAACTAACTGAAACGTGTCAATGAACAGGGGAATTGCAAGTGTCCGCAATGAGTACCAACATTACCGATGGTGGCGCTAAATTTAAATAATCGAACTGTTTATAGCTGTTTATAATTCATTACCAGTAAACGATAATTGGCGTTTACAGTAGTGAATCGTGGGTCACCACTAAACCACAAGAAAGGAGAGTGCAGGCGGCAGAGATGCGATTCTTGCGTCGAGTGAAGGGTTGTGATCGAAGGGATCTCATAAGAAATGACGATATTTGGGCCGAAATGGATGTCTATTACCTAAATGAAAAAGTTGTTCAGTACCGGCAATATTGGAAGTAGCATGTTAAAAGAATGCCAGAAGAAAGAATTACACTTCAAACTCTTTTGTATAAGCCACAGGGAAAAAGAGCTGTTGGAAGACCATTAAAGAGATGGCAATAAGGCTTCATTTTGTATTATCTTGTAGCACAGATTCAAAAAATATATAGGCTATTGTGAGTCGGAACAGGCAACTGCCTAATCCTTGGAAGCAAGAAGAAGAAAAAGAAGTTTTCCCATGATTAAACTAAGACAATTCCTATTCCTAGTTTTGGAGAAAAGTTGTTTATTCTACTCATGGCCAAGAGTGAGAAAGAATTCCTGTTGGGGGGGGGGAACTACAAACGGGATCTAGTTTTACAATAATTGAGCGTCCTCTTCTATTTATCAGGCTCCCTGAAAGATATTCAAATTATAAAATTGAAGAGGCAAACTAGTCATCCCTGTATTACTATCATCATAATAAACTTAAATAGGTTCCCTTGGGTAGTAAGTAATAATAGCTTGTTGTCTAGTAATAAGTACTTGTCAAACTCGAGTTCCTAGTTTACTTGATCGATGTTTCTAACTAATTAGCCAGCTATGAATAATGTTCCCGAGAACTTCAATTATTTCAGTATCTAATGATTTCAGAGTTTTAGCACGTGATTTCTGCTCTGCTGCTGTTCTGCAGAACGAAAAATAGGATAGCCATAAGAAAGAAACTTTTCTCGTCCTTTGAAAACTTTCCTATGGATAACTTCATCGAGAGTTTGTTTTGTAAAAGTTAATAAGTCGATTCCATCATCTCTGACAGTGTTTTCATCTTTGCTTGAGTACTCTACTCGTTCAAGAAAAGGCTTATTTCTTTGTGCTTTGAAAACTGGTCGGCTCTGCATCGTGGCAATATTTTTCGTGGAAAAATATTAGCTTCGAAAAAGTTTTGTTCGTTGAATCTGTAAAATTTCAAACTCAATCGTTAACATTTTTTCTCTCATAGAAAATTCTGCTTCATCCTTCATTCTGTGTAAAGATTATTCAACATTTTAACGCGCCCAGAAAGATTTCCTTATTGATTTTGATGCTTATAAGTAGAACCTGAATGTTTGGCAAAACGCCTTGATTTTAGACATAATGTCTAACTATTTTTATAGTTATTGGATGTTTTTGCCTTTTCTATTTTAATGTTATGGGTTCTATCTCTAAAATATTGCTGGAACCACTTTAAATTAACACTCCCACTTTATTTTCACCAATTACTTACAACACGCACTAATCAGTTATGTCACACAAAAGAAATCAATCAGAAACGAATAAATTGAAAGATTAGTAGAAAACTTGAGTTAAAAAAGATCACTGGCCAGAATATAAAACTCTCAACTTGAAACAATTGAAGATTTGCCTAAGCATACTAAATGAAAATTATAAAGGTCTGTTGAAGACAGACCCGGATCTTGAAATCTTGACTCAACGGAAGAGTAATATCAAAAGGAAGTTTGTCACCTGGATAGTAGTTTTGGTTTCAAGTCCGGTCCATAATAATTATTTTATATTTGTCGAATTCTCTCATGAACCAAGGTGTCGAGGTTACATTAATATTTTGGATGGCAATCTACACCTGAACCAGGAAAACCTGTTGATACAAAAAAACAAAAGGATAAATTGGGAAATAACAATTTCACAATAATAATTACAGAAGTAACAAAATACATAGAATAATTGTAGTTAATAAACTTGAATTACTGTACCTGTATTTGAGGACAAGAGACATTTAAATAAATAAAGAAGACGTATTAATAACAAATCATGGCTGTAAACAAATTCATATTCTTATTGAAAAATAATATTTATGGCATCATGGTGCTAATTATAACATATTATTATGATACCAAAAAAACAGCAAAACAATTCAAATCATCTTTTAGAAGCCAGTGCAAAGCTGCAAAAAACAGGACGCAGCAGGTTAGTTTTTGAACCAAGCAAAACCTAGGGCAGTCTGGTAACATGACCAACAAAGGACAGTTACAGTTAAAATTAAAAGATTGACTAAAAACGTTAAAAGGAGATTTAGGTAAATTAAAATATTATGAAAAATACCTAAAGTAAAAAATAAAATATTATAGTTTGAAATAATAAAATTAATGTTGAAGTGTGTGAAACCGAAGGCTCACTGAATGAATTGGTGTGACCAACTGCACCACATTTAACTAAAACAATGTACCAATGCTACACTTTTCGAGATTATTTTATAAAATTCTATGTACACAGATAAGAGTTTAATTAGAGCATTCTGGATGGATTACAAGGCGAGGGGTGAACAGGGAGAGTAAACAAAACATACCAATTATTACTTCAGCTGAAGTAATTATTGACACAACTGATTCCTGGCATAACAATAAGTTGCCTGCTTTTGCCTAAAACGCTGATTTAAAAGGAAAACCAAACAACATAAAAAAACGTGTGCGTAAAAACTAATTATAGGAATAAAAATGATAATATAATAGTGAAATTACATTCAACCAATCACCTTAAGTTTAAGTTTCGTTGGAAGTTCTATGATTCAAAAAAAGTGTCGAGCTTGCTCTAAAACAAAGGTTTTCATGAACTATGACATAAAACTCATTAACTGCATTAAAAAGTATTTTTCTGACATTTATGTAGTTAAATCATAAGATGTTGAATGTAATACTCTATTCTATGTGATTCTGACAAATCTAACAACGTTGTCAATATTGGCAATAAAAAACTTAAACCTGTGCATTTTTATGAGAGTTGTACCTTTTTTAAGTTTATGATCAATAAATAATCTTTCAGGTTTTTGAATAATCTAATATTATTGAAGCTTGGCTCAAGTCAGTTGAACTAATCAGCTCATAACTTACAAACGCTAATAATGAAAATGCAGATTTAACGAATAGATTATGTTATTAATTATCAGTAAGTCTTAAGTAGATAACAGATTTAAAAATGAACAGTAAACTGCTCGAAGTTGAAATGCTTGTAATGAATGACGATGGAAATAGTGGTTGTTGGTAACGCCGTTACCCTCCAAAGTATAATACCTCAGGCCTCAGGGTTTACTTGTATCAGGTAGTAGCTACATTGCACAGTATAAATTGCCACCCGCGAAACGGCCCTAGTAATGGCCATCAGATCATTTTTATTACAGGCTGAATTATTCTTTCTTATGCTGTATTGCTCTTGAATTTCTCTCTAGAAAAACCTCACTTAAGAGGAATCCTAGAATAAATTTCATTCTCTCTCATCAATACAGACAAAAATGTTTTACAAATAAAGGTTTAAATACCTGCGTTTTGGTATCCAGTAATTATTGTATTTACTACCGATTTCAACCCTCGTATGTGGTCATCATCAGGTGGTTGTGGACGTTATTATCTCATCGCCGAATACAATAATTATTGGATAACAAAACGCAGGTATTTAAACCTTTATTTATATTAACTTGTATCCGGAGGCCGAAGAATTCAATATGAAAAAGGTTTTCAATAAAACCATTCCATAGAGAAATACTAGTATAGTCCATTTATAAAAAGCCTCAATAAACAATCCATTCATGTAGAAAAAATGAATTAATAAGACGTTTAGAAGATTCTAATATTTTAACCTAATCATATCGCAATATTTATAATTGTTCACAATCGGACATTGTTACTCTCTCAGGGTATGAGTTTTTCTTTTCAGATGATTATTTTTTATTTCCACAATTTATTTCTTCCTACACGATTCACGCTTAATGAGAGGAAAAACATTTGAAGTTTTAATCACGAAAAATCCGATTGGGTTGATCTTCTTGTCAATTTTCTTCTTGTATATTGAGGAGCTTCAATTACATATTGAATGGGATGAGCATATTTTTCTTTTTCATCATTAAAATTAAAATTTCTCATAACTATCATGGTTTGTTTAAGATCTTAGTAATAGTTTCATGTGAGGCAGCTTTCAATGCTTTCTGAACTAAATTTTTTATTTAAATTATTCACATCTGAATCACTTGCTCTCTATTTAGTGTTGGTTTATTTATAAGTAATTATTTGCTATAATCTTGACACTCAAACTTTTTCTGCACACAGTTATGAAACGATCATTGTCAATTAATGCATTACAGTAATTCAATCACATCATTTTGAGAATGCAAAATAATAATTATTACTTACGGTATGTGTGATTCCAAAGCTAATCGAAAATTCAAGCCAGTATTACCAAGGAAGTACAGTTGTTAGTATATTTTGTTAGCATTTGCCAAAATTAATAAGGTACCGCACTGTAAGGTACTTCGATGCAATATTTTTTCATTTGAAGTTTTAAGCTTTGTAAAGGGTCAGGGAGTGATTTGGCTTAAATAACGTTCTTATAGCATCCTGTAAGTTCAATAAGCTTCATGTAAGTTTTTAGATGTGACTGTAAAATAAAAATGTATCAAGGCGCACAATGCAACCCGCAACACAATCCGCATGGAAAGGATTGCAAGGACGTGATAACCAAGGTCACGACTGATATTTATGTGAGAATTCTTTGCCATCCCCAATTTAAGGCGCAATACATGGCAACGCGGCGAACAGTGGAAGTTGGAATTGGCGATAATGTCTGTCAACATTGATGGAGGTGATGAATAGTGGTGGAGTGCGGGTGCACGCTCTCACAGGCTGTCAGTAGTATGCAATGATTTAGCTCGTGTGGTGACATTACGTCATCAATCCACAGTCCTCACTACTATCATTACCTCCAGCTGTTACCCTCCTAGTTGCGGTAGGTCCATAACAAGTGAGTTTATTATTGGGAAACCGCTACCGAACATTACTAATACGAAATCTAGTCACCAGTATGCTGGTTTCAAACTGACGACTGCCTTGGTTTTGACGACTGCCTTGAACGTTACTTTGGAGGATCTTTGAAAAACTATTTTTTCCATTCGCGATTCCCTTAATCAAGTCAGTTCTGCTGGTCATATTCGTAGAGCGAGTACAAGAAGTATAGAGTGGGATTGAATTTTTCTGTAACTTTGTTTTGATTAGATCGAGTTAGCTTCAGCCATTTATTTTGAATTTTAACTTATTTAATCTTCATATTCAATAAAAAAAGGAATATTATAAAGTGTTTTAGTTTCCATTTATAGTAAACATTCAAATTATTAGTATTTTAGTGAAAAAGAATCATTCAATTTTTTGGAGGTAAAGTTTTTGTGAATATACATTTTTAGTGAAAATTAACATCAATGCTTTGAGCAATACACAAAATTTGTGAAGAGAACAGTTTTGGACTTGCATCTTGCATCTTTACATTCATTGTAATTCTGTTTATAAATAAATAAAGCTCTTTCGTATAGCACTGAACTCTAAAGGCAGTTCAAAACAAATGTAATACTGTTAATACAGATTTTTCAGCAATTTATTTTATACCTTTAAGAATTTTACACTCCCGTTAACGTAAAACTTGAAAACGAAGTTCAAATTTTCTTATAAAGAGGATTTAACTGTTTTAATAATTCCATTTCATTTTTTCAATGGTAGACTAGTTGTTATTATACTTTACAACGGTTATTATATTTCTTCGCACAATGCGATCTATATTCTAGCTAGAAAATATATAGAACTTTCATTTGAAGACTTCTTTAATAGTTTTTTGTTTTTGTTCCTGATACACATTACAATTTATACTTGAATAATATTATTATATTGATGAACTTTTAAGCATAGTTGACTCAACTCTACAATGTAATATTTAGTGGAGGAGACCTGTAAAATAAGTTTAGTATAATGGGAGATGAACAATAATTTCTTAGAACAAAAGTTATATTGTTATTATCCATAATAATGCCTAGTTACCACGTATTATTTCTGAAACTATATTAGAAAAACTCATCATTAGATACTATTTGATCTTCTGTTTCACATAGTTCTGAAACAAAAACCGTATGTCATTATTTAGATGCTGCTCCTGAATACGTAAACATTTCGACGAACAAGAAAATTTCCAATTTGATATCTTTATAACTCCGATAAGTTTGACAGTTCAGTGTTTGATATGTTGGAAAGTGAGGGAGGTTGGTTGATTACATAAAGAAAAGTTTGTCGATCAGTGATGTTTGAAAAGAACGCGTGTCGTCCGAACAAGCCGCAGTAGTTTCCTGGTAGAGTAGGCAACACGCTTCAATTAAGCGCGCTGGTCCCTTCTGACAGGCGAGTCGAGTCGTCGAGAGCTCGAGCTGGCCAATAATCCCTGCGCACGGCGGCCTCTGTCAACACGTATTCCGACTCGTTCGTCTGAACGTGCTGTGTACGCAACCTACCCCTCGCCCCTTCCACACGAAAAGCACCAACAACCTGCCTGCACTGCCCTCAACGCACCTAGCTCTGCAAATTCGAAGCAGAAAGAACGTCATAAACGTTTCAGAATGAAGCCAACATTTTCCAACTCCATATTGATCTTCCATATCGAAACATACACACCAGGACTGGTTTTTTGTTTGCTTTCCATTCGATTCATCCCATTAAAACTTTGCCGAATTTGGATTACGGCGTCGAATTTTTGCCGCCGTAACAGAGAAAGCCCAGATGATGATGTATCGAGTGCCAGCCTCGCTCCATAGGGCCAACTGTATTATCATCCAAAGTGGACTGTCCGTTCATTTTGATAGCAAGTGAAAAACTTTTCCAATAAGCATTGACCATTGACCGACAATTCCATTCTGAACTTTAATAAACTATCACTAGATTTTATTTAGAATTACAAGTCGTATGGAACAGACATTAAATTTCTAATTAAAGTATTTATTTTGAATCGCTCAGTAGGAAATTTAACACAAAACAAATCAACTTTTGAAACAATTTAAACATTAAACTCTGAAAAAGCACGACTGATACCAATAGCTTGACTTTTAACGTCAAAATAACTAACATTTTTATGGTGATGCCTACTTGAGTCTGAGACTTTTGAATAGGTACGGTAGTAGACTGAATAATTACACAAAATATGCCGTGCTAAACAGGAATCAAATTCGTGACAGGAGTAGTAGCTTTCACTTTCATCAGAGGTAACGTCTTGACCGATTGCACCACTGCGGTTGGCATATTAGAACAGTAACATATCAACAAAATTTACCTTCAAATCTCAATCCACAGATGATAATTTCACTACAAATGAGGATTTTGTTCAACAGAAAATGTGTCATTTATTTTACTGCTGATGAAAATAAATTCTTTTATTAATTTAATCCAATGCTACCTGAGAATTATGCGTTGTGTCTGGTGTGACTGCTCATAATATATTTTGTAGAATACATATCCCCAGGAATTGAATATTTGAATAATATTATTAATAATAATAATATCAACACGTATAAGGGATTTTGCTGTTTCCAGGGCTTTATAGCAATTTAGTATTTACTTCATCCATTTTATTTTCCATTCAGAGTAGAATCAATTCACATTTGCACAATGCCTGTAGATACATCCATTAAAACATTATGTTGTATGCTCAGCCTGAGGGATTCTGTTCCCAAACAAAATCATTAAGTTTTTTCGCAAATGAAGTTTTGATTAAAAAAAAATCAAAATCATTTATTTATCCTTTTCACAAAACAAAAACATAAGAATATATATGAAATACATCTGAATATACAATTTAAATATAAAAAGCACTAAATTAAAAATATAATAAGGAAGGTCCCTGCAAATTCAAATTTAATTCTGCATTTGCTCAAGCAACTAATTAAGAACACTAATTAATCTGTTTCGACTGCGTTCTAATGAGGTCGAATTTATCAGATACAATTCGTTCATTTTTATTTTTTATTATGAACCGGGAACGTTGGCGTGAGCTTCAATAGCGTTCAGAAACAAGGAAAAAACTAAAAATAACTTTCTAAAGTTATGAGGGAGAAGAGGATTTTGAACAGACAGCAAAACGGCCTGTGTTTTTTATATCAAGGATTCAAGTGAACAAATTGGTTATGCAAGCTGCATCCTTTCCGACCAAACCAGCGACGGGCTGTCACGCTCCGAGCATGAAGTTCTTTGCATGGTGCCCGAATTTTTGCCGCATTATGGATATTTAGGGAATAAAGCATTTTCTTGCGAAACGTATACTCGCATGACAGCTGTCAAATACCATTTCAGCATTGAAACAAGTGAGCTCGTAACAAGTAAAGGTGAATGTTGATATTTTTTATTCGCATAGAACTGTATCAGATATGTATAGCACCACTCTTTTCCCACTTAACAGTTATATTATTCTTTCTAAGCAAGTGGACCTAGTTTAACCATTCTCTGCTTCTATGCCCTGCTATTTTCCTGGGACTTCAATCGACAGCAACACTCAGTAACAAAGTTAACAGATCAGTTATTAAAACTCTTGACATACACTATATAAGTTACTAATTTAATAGATACTTATCCATTGAGATATCCATTGATATTGATCCATTGATATTAAGTTCATTAATAACTTATTTAAGATTAGAGAACTAGGGTCCGTATTTAGGAATGTTCCTTCAGTGTATCTTTACTCGAGGGCCTCTTGAAATGCTTTTAGAAATTCAATAAATTTCAAGAGTCCCTCGAGTCAAGGAAAGTTCATAATATATTCGGCCCTAGTTGTATTCCACTCACTTTGGGTTGGATATAAAATCTTAATGGACATTTTAATGGATTTAACAATTATAGAGGCTCATTATACAGTCGAACATCTAGATATATTTCTTCAGATACGCAATCTACAAGTTTTACCACTATATGTTTTAATGAATTATTATGGACAGTCTTTATTGAGGTTTGATATTTAAATTGACGATCCTCTGTTGTGCCAGCCCTATTTGCAAGCAAAATTATAAAGAAGTGAAATAAAAAATAGAGTTTACTACTTATGAAAAATGAGGTTGGCTCGTTTCTCTGCCCGCCAATATAATTTTTCATTTCATCCTGCCCTGAAAGGTTTTCCCATGTCTGCACTAGATTTTAGTAGCTTGTGTATACTTTTGATCACAGAGCATAGAATAGAAGAGTTTATTTTTTCTCTATTGTCTCATTATTGCACTCAATTAAAACTTTGATTTCAAGACTTATTACACCCACATAGTGAAATCATCAACATTGTCAGTGATGTTAGTGATATCAATTAATTGATTTTAATGGTTATTAGGGTCCATGACTGCTTCATTGCTATCTGTTTCATGGTGGCTCTAGCAGCACGGTTGGTTGGAGCACTTGTCTGTGATAAGATATGAGGCTCTGGCTGGCTTTGTTTCCTGCAGCCTTGGGTTCGAATCTCATCCGGCCATGGATGTTACAAATCGTTCACCCATTCACCTCATTACCCGCACAAGTCTCCGGACTCATGTGGACATCATCTGCAATAAAAAGAATAAATAAAAAAATAAAAAACTTCACAAAGTTGAAATTGAAATTGTAATGTAATCAAGCAGATCTTCTAATCAGCTTAACCGGTTGAAAGATTTGTGCTACAAAAAAAATAAAAATAATGTAGATTTTTACTTTTATGTGGAGGTGTGGAGCTCCATAAAACAAACTAAACAAGGGTGAGAGTTTGTCAATACCACGTTTGTATTGGAACACAGGGTTCGTGGCTTTTCTTGCCTTATTTTCAACATTTTAATCAGTAGCAAGTTTGAAAATGTGTAAAGCTACAAAACCGGTTCTAAGATGCAGTAAATGTGGAATTGTCAAATTCTCATCCTTTATTAGATTTATGAAATGTATTTGCTTGAAGCAGGCGACTATAACTATTGAAGTTTGAGTGTGAAATAAAGGAAATCTTTATAAAACAAATAGAGTTCTTGCACACTTTTGAGGGTAATTTGCAGCGGCGATAAATTGAAGAGTACAACAGCGAATAAAATAGAAAGTGACTTTTATTATAAGGAAGTCTGTATTAGGGGTAAATTAATAAGGAAAGACAGAAGTAATTGTGGGTCTGTCGACAGCCCAAAAGGGGGGGGGTGTTGGTATAAGGGCTCGAGAGGGGTTCGGGATTTGCATGCGAACTTGCCATGCATTAGTGGTTATCACCGGCCGACTATAAATACCTGACCGCTTGTCTAAGGTGCCTTATCACAACACTTCCTTTTCCTCACTACCAGCTAATCCCCTCTCCCACTCCTTTGCTGGCCCTCGCATGTCTATCAACCTACCCACCACCCCTCCTGCCCTAAGACCAACCTCCTACACTTTCCCCTAGTTTGACCTACCTAATAAGTCAGATCGAACCCGACTGAAGGGTTCACATCAAGCCATAAATCAGTTTTAACGAGCAATCAGAAATCAAATTCTGATGATTATGTCTCAACTGAAATCCCTCACCTATCTACTCTATAGCATGAACTTTGAATCCATTCATTCATCCTCTTGGAGCAAAGGATGAATTAATTTATCCTCTTGGAGTATATCATGAATTCATTCATCCTCTAAGAACTTTGTATGGCTTGATCGAGAATTAAAGTTTCTAACTTCTACCAATCCCTCTATGCATAAATGCTCATGATTTCTGATATTCTCCTGTGATACGAGAAAGTTTTAGAGCATAATCAACTCTACTGATGAATTTGAATTCGTTCATACCAATAGCAAAACACAGCACAACTTAGTTCAATGTGACAGTAAATTTGTATGAGGTCATAGATTATGAATTACTATTAAAAACTAAAATTGACTATTCCAATTGCAAAACCCCAGCCTCCTTAGTAAGTATTGATGAACAAACCCGACTGTTGTTCGTTAATATTAATTTCGATTATTCTTTTACGTTCCTTTGTTGATGAAATATAATGTTATAAAATATCAAGACTGCTCTAGACTGCTCTATTATAGAAAATGATTCCCATGTTAATTCCACAAATAAATTGTAGAATATTTCCCTAAGACAGGTGTGATCCTTGTCCTTATATGGATTGAGAGTAACATTAAAACTGCATTATCTATTCGCAATGTTTTTTCTTCCACTTCGTATATTTCTTACTACATTCTCATTAGCAGCTCTCACTGACCAATTCATACAAGAAGAGAAAATTTCTTCACCAGTGCAGCTGGAATTGAAGTTTTAAGTTGACCATTTAGTTGGTTTAATCATTAATTTGAGTATGTGCTTGAATGGTGGAGAGACCCTAACGCTGCAGATTCAAAACATGCAAAAAATGATAACCCAATTTTTAAAATTTTCAATCAACGGATTCAAAAAGTAAATAACTTAATTATCTTATAAGATTGATAATTATAAAATTCGCAAAATGTTACATAATTATTCTGATTGAGGCGTTACAAACCAAAGAATCTTAATTGACGTCAACAAAGAAGGTGAACGACAGAATCCAATCAGCCCGAATTAACAGATGATTCTCGAAAGAAAGTTCCCTAGGGAGTAGATTGACATGTTAATAATGGTCTTTGTGGAATTGTACTGATAGGACGTTGTGGCTAAAGTTGGTTGGTTGGCTGAGGAGAATGAAAATGGATTGAAGACGAATTATAGTGCACCTGCCAATCTGCATTTGGCCAACAGAGGGACACGTCCGGTGGTTCCAAACGATTGAGCACAATCCATTGTGGCGAAGGCGGGTGCACACGTGACCGTTGAGTTAAGCAAGAGCTGCCGGTGTGATCGCGACCTTTTCGGTCACACTGTACCCTGCATAGGGCGAAGAGTGCCTTTTTGCGACGATGGTTCTCACTTGAGCACGGCTGAACATACCCATCTCCAACTGCTCCTCCCCTTTCTCAACTGGCTGAAACTTTCAAAACCAGACATTATCTGATAAGGAATAGTGGAGAGAATAAGCTTGATAGGGACAATTTTGTGCACTGCTCAATAATTTTGATTTTCTTGTGTCCAGTGTTGAACTTGGAATGAATAACATATTAGCGAGTTTTTTTGAGGACAATTTTGATTCTAACTCAATTAGTTTTATTTTATTCTATTCAAAATACAATTCGAAAGATTTACTCTGTCCTATTCAAAAGAACTTATAGCTGATTCTACTTTTTAGACTGTTCTACCTTTTCCGTTTATAGACCAACTGTAAGGATTTATTCTTCTATTTTATTTTATCTACAATCCGATTCAGAAGGATTGCTGTTGAGACAATGTTGATAAGGACGATCGCTCTTGTTTGAGTCTGAATAGCAGAAAGGAAATAATTTTGCCCTTGAGTTATTCATCCAGGGATTGTTGATATGTTGAACCAGGGATCTTCATAATTTTTCTGTTATGTCTTGTAATTTCCAATGATAACTGGTAATAGAAGGAGGCTTTAGAGAAACAAAATAGTTCTTCCTTCTATCATGAAGTATTTCCTCTTGGTTGTAGCCACTTCTTGAATTCGTAGGCTTTTGAATTTCTCTTAAAAAATCTCAATGTTCTTTTTTGTGTACATAAAAAATTGCTGGAGCTCTTTTCTGTAGTGTATGACTTTTAAAATAATTATAGTCTTGATTTGATCTTGCGTTGGATTTTAATAAATTTATTAGCGTAATTACTTAACACGAAGTTATTAACTAAACTCCAATAATCCTCTTAGTCACTCAATAAAAAACAAACTTACATTATGTTCAATATCAATTTGTTTTCCTATTGGTTACTCCTAATTATTAACCCTTCAAGAATCAGTTGCTCGACTTATTAGGAAAATTGAAGTAGTCTAGTTTGTTAGGAGCCAGTGGAGCTAGAGCTAAAGCTAGAACAATATTGCCATTCTTTTAATCACATAGAAGTGATAAACTCACCACTCAATTACTTTCTTCGCGGATAAATCTCATTGCAGAAGGCAGCATGTTTTTATTGAGTGGATCAGTCGAGCTGAACGAGATTGAAAGCCGTAATATATAAGTGTTCTAAAGATCTAAAGGACGGTGGCCATCTTATTTACTGAGAAAATAGTTGACTAGCGTGTTGACACATGACAGCTATTCAATCGATTGCTCCTGGGTTCTCTGGCGCTACTGGCCTATATGTACAGTATATGGATAATTCCAGGGCTCTATCCTCTATCAAATTAATAATTTAGTTAAATGAAAGCTACCAAATAAATAATTTAATACATTGGTATTATAAGTATGAAAAACATAAATATTTATGTTTCTAAATCTTAAATAAATATTTATCGGAAGCGGTTGATTAATGATATAGGAGATACATTTATGTGCTCACTAGCAGTATAATTCTGTTTTTTTTATAAATTATCGTTTAAATTTATTGGTTCATGTTGTGAAAAAGTTTTGATTTATACAATTGTTCGTATTATGTATAAATAACGACCCGCTTACATCTCAAAATCTTGTTTTTTAAGGAATTCATCCTTTATCGGCTGAAAGTTTTCTTCTTCTTTTCTTCTTCTTTTTTCTATTTCTTTAAATGCAATCTGCATCCGGGGCAGCGATCATCATAGCCATCTTTTTATCTGTTGAAACTCTGAACAGCTTCTCCAAAGTTTTGTCGTCTAGTAAGTTTGTATATAAGTTTTACAAAGATGAAAAAACACTAAAATTTCCAGATAAAAAAGATCGAATGGCAGCCCACCGTAACTGAGAAGTTAATTTGTGCAAAAGTAGGGATAAACATGTTCTAAGTTTGGCCAGAATATTCTTCTTTCCTCGAAATATTCCTTGGAGTATTTCCTAGAGCAAGGGTACAAAAGTTACTAATAACAGAAGCAAGGTTTATAGTAGGCAATACTCAGCTCAAACCAATTTCAAGAAGAAAGAATGACAGATCTTGTAATGCTTAGTTATCTTGATTTTGAATAAAAATATTTGAAGTTGTCACAACCACATTTATTGAAAACCGTGAGATACTAGTTTCGAGTGTTACACCATTGTCAATCTCAAATAAACTAAAACTATAGTACAGATTAGCTTAATATATACTAAACACAGAATGATACTATTGGATTAGGGTGAAAGTGGCTCGCATAAGCTGACCTTCATTGAAGGTCTGTGATTGGCTGAAGGCCCTAACAAGCCACGCTCACTACCAGAGGAGCTACCAGATTGCTCCTGGGAGGTGGGAGGAGTAAATAATCTTGATTTATAAATTAATAAATTTTGCACGATATTTTGACCAATAAAGTTTATTGAGCTGCGATTATTGCTAATTGAAAACTTTCACTGATACAATGCCTTGTGGACGTGAAATACCGCCCACTATTGCAATTTTTGTGTTGAACGTCAATTTGTGTGAGAACATCCATCTTCTATTCAACTTTTCACTAAGTATTAATAAGCTATATTCCATTTAGAGGAATCTCTTCTTAGTTTAAATATTAAAAACTTGAAACATTTTCAATGAAGACTATGGTTAAAAGCTGTTTTTGGTTTTTGACCAGTTTCTAGGATATATATTTCCATAAGGATTGTTCATTTAGGAGAAAGAGTAGGAATCTTTCTTTTTTGTAAGACTGAATGAAAAATTAATTGTAACTCATTCAAAATGCATTTGGCGTTCCAAAAACGAATGCGTTTGGTAAGGAATTCAGACTATCAATGTGCTCCATATGGAGGAGACAAAGGGTTAAAAGGAGATTCGAGACATTTGAAAAATATCAGAATTTCATGTGTGGGGTGAAGATACAATAGAAGTCTCCGACTGGCGCCAATAATTTTCTTTGAATAAATCCATTGTTCATTCTTCATCATTTTGTATTTGGGATAATTCAATTGCCAATACCCCAAAAAGCTATTGATATCTGATATCACATAAATCATGTCTTCTCGAGTTACTGTGATTCTACGAATAGAAAGCACTGTTGGTGTGGAATTGCATTAAAATTTAACTATTTATTGAATTTATTGGAATATACTAGTACCGTATACAACGTGTAATCTAACTACTGTATTAGAATCCAATAAATCATTCATCTGATCCAAGTTATCATTCTAAATTTGGTATAATTTCATAACTTAGTCAAGGGCTATTGATTGGAATAGTACTGGACGGTTGAGCTCATCAATATAAGCTGTCGAATTCATCAATATAATTCCTATTCAAATGTGTATTTTGACAAAAGAAAAATCAAATCTTCATCGAAAAATTACAAATATACTGTAGTATTCATATAACTTGGCAGCGTGTAGAAGATGGGAAGACTTGCTACATCTGAACTCAACTGCTGCCAAGTTATATGAAAACTACAGTACATTAGTATGATCTTTTACATAATATACATTTTTTTTTTTTTTTTTTTTTTTGAGGATGAAGCCCACATAGGTCTGAGACCTGTGCGTGGGTAATGAGTTGGATGATGGTGATTTATGAGTTGGACCTACAGTTTTAGGTGGGTTCCGAACCACCGGGAAGTGATTTTCAGCAGAGAACAGTGTCTTTTTTGCTGGCCAATCTAATCGGTCACCGTTACAAACAGGACCTACGAGAACGCAGCTTATCTATCTGATTGAACAGATACCTGCTACGGCTCGCGGCTATCACTTCCCTGTATGCTATCTGCGGCTATCACATCAGTATGATCTTTTTATAAATGGGTTTTGGTTGAGTGTATTAAAGAAAACAGTAGAGTATTATTAGTAAAAAAACAGTGGTCAATATATTCACTGCACAATATAAACCTCTTGAAAATGTTTATCTCTTTCAATTTCCATGATTTTGGTACCAACTCATATACGCAGTAAAAACTTGGACAAATTTGAAAAAATAGACAAGTTTGAAATCGAATGATCTACAATAGGTTCTGATAGGTATTTAGACTACGTAACTACTTAAACCAAAAAATAATTTTTCCAGTCTCACAATATCACGCTTGCAAAACATGATACATCCGTCAAGAAAATATTACTCTCCTAGGAAGAGTGTCTTGTACACCGTCATTTCATATGATTAATCGTTTCTGGATCATGTCGATGTCCTCATCTTTCATGTGCTGTCATCACAATGGCACAAAATTTGTCTCCACGTGCGCCATACGTGAAACCCTTTTTCATTTCCTTCACAGTGCCTAGTAATTCAATTCGTAACAACACCCCAAACTGCCCGGAAATGTTATATATCAAAAAATTACTAATTTTATCATATAATTGGTTGATTTCAATGAACCATTCCAGGGTTTTATGTTCAATTTATAATTGAATAGTTAGATTTCTTAATTTAGTTTTTGTCAGTGGCTCTGCAATTGGGCATGTTTGTCTTGATCCAATCTAAATTCCTTTTTTAATCAATTTTTTTCTATTCGGTCAATCTATTTATCTGGTCATCGAATCAGATTACTGCGATACTTCACCTATTTTCTTCTCAATATCAGATTCCTCAATGCTGTTAAAACTGCTTTGGAGCATTGAAGAAGATGTAAATATCAGATAACCGATTGATCTGATTAGTTGTAACATGACTTATAAGTCATCATACATGACTTCAAATTTCATTTACCATCAATCAATCAATCAATCAAAAGAGATTCTTACTTATTAGCGGAAATTTTGTATTGCTCAGTGCTTTACAAGGGTTTACAATCTAAGTCGTATGTTATAACTCAAGTCTTTCAACAACTGTTCACCGCAAACATAAAGTAACCTTTTTTTTTTTTTTTTTTTTTCCAAGTAGGACGGTAGAATGCCTTTACGCACCATCAGACTAGCACATGCCAGTCCGGTGTGTGGGACTACATCCCTCAACTCATTTGTGCAGCCATTAACACAGTTGCACACATGAAGAGAGGTTACTACCCACTAAACTACCTAGTGTTGCCCAGAAAGTCTGACAGGTACGCCTCAGAGGCATTGCTTCTGCCAGGCTCAATGGTATGCGCCATCTGGAGTGCAGATACGCTTGCTTCTCCTCCCACCCACCAGTTTCTTGTGGATCTTGGCAGAGCCTTAATCTCACCTTCCACTGGGGGTTCCTCTCCTCTGTTGCCCGTGGACATCCTATCTTTATCCTATCTATGTCCTATCCTAATATACATCCTTTTGCACATTGCTTACATCCTGTTTGTGTGTTTGTTACGCCTATTTATGGGACTCACGCTAACTATTTAAGTTTATTTAATCTACGTTTTATGTGATGTTGTCCATGGGCATCTTTGCTGCATCCTGTCCTATGTGCATCCTATTCCATCCTATCTTATTTTCCTACCTACTTATTTGATTCAGTTACTTCCTTAGCTATTTACAGTGAGAGACTACTACTAATTACTTCCTTGACACTAAACTTAACTACCTAGTCTACCCTAGTCTACCTAGTCTGAGAAATGGCTACTAACCTATGTGCAGCCCTATGTCCTATGTGCATCCTATCCTATTTGTCCTATCTACTTATTTGTGAGTAATCTAATTCCTTAGCTATTTACAGTCAGAAACTACTCCTTGATACTAAACTCAGCTACCTAGTCTATCCTAGTCTACCTAGTCTATCCTAGTCTACCTAGTCTAAAAATGGCTACTAACACTACCTCCTAACTACTGGGCTATTAACTGATGATCTTAATATTATGCTCTATATGATAATGTTATAGCTAGCTATTTTTACATTATTTACGTTGGTCTCTGGGTCCAGCAGTTGGAACCGCCCCCTACTTGGTTCAGAGGTACCCCCTCCTGCTGGGATCCACAGAGCTCACATTTCTCCTACTACAATTCTCTGAAGTATTTGTTCTTCCTCTAGCTTTTGCTCCAGTATGAGGTGAATCACTTTGCTGTACTCCTGCCATCGTTGGTGACTGGCCAGCATGTCGCCTACTATGCTGCCTGGGTTGAATCCAGTGGGGTGTCCTAGATGCACCTGGCGCACTTCCCCCCATCGGTTGCAGTGGAAAACAGTGTGCTCTGCAGTGTCCTCCTCTCCACAGTACATGCATGTAGGTGTGCGTCTCCTTCCCATGCGATGCAGGTAGGACTCAAAGCACCCATGTCCACTGAGAAACTGTGTGAGGATGTGGTCCAGCTCTCCATGTTTTCTTGTGCACCATGGCTTGAGCTCTGGGATAAGCAGGTGCGTCCAGCGACCATTGCCAGATGCGTCCCATTGCTGCTGCCACTCCTGCCAGAGAAGCTCAGATGCAGTTTCTCTGTCTGTCCCTTCGTGTACCCTGGTGCGTTCCTTGGCCCTTAGTTCCAAGGGTGGTGTTCCTGCTAGCACCATTGCTGCATCATAGGATATGGTGCGGTATGCAGCCACTATCCTCAGTGCTAGCTGTCTCCCAACCTTGGCCAAGGCAGTTCGGACTTTGGCAAACCTCAGAGTTTTGGACCATACTGGTGCAGCATACAGTATGACAGAGCCCACCACTGAGCTGATCAGCCTGCGCTTGCTTGTTTGGGGCCCATGTGTTCTGAGCATGACCCTGGAGATGGCTGTAGTCAGCTTCCCAGCCCTTTCAGCTGTCTTTTGGATGTGGTTGATGAAAGTGCGGTTTTTATCAAGCCATACACCCAGGTACTTGATACTATCACTTGGGTGCACCTCTGTTCCACATACCTGGAACTTGACCTCCTCCAGCTTCCTTCTTCCAGCCATGACTATGGCTTCACACTTCTGAGGTGCTATCTGCAGTCCTTGCCTCTGTATCCATTCCTCAATCATAAGGGCACTTTCATTACCTCGCTCGACTAGTTGTTGAGTAGTTGATGCCGTGATAACTAGTGCCAGGTCATCAGCATATGCAATGGGTGTGACACCATCAGGGTAGTTGAGTCGCAGAACTCCATCGTATGCCACATTCCACAGTGTTGGTCCAAGTACCGACCCCTGTGGAACTCCACATGTGACCTCCTTCTCTTCACCATTACTGAGGATCACTTTCCTTGATTGGAGGTAGCTCTGTAGGATTTTCCGCAAGTAGGGTGAGACTCCTGCTTCCTCTAGCCTGTCCAGGATGATACCCCAGGGTAGACTGTTGAAGGCATTCTTTACGTCAAAGAGGAGTACAGCTGGGATCCTCCTTGTCCTTCTTGTCCCTGTAGCAGCTGCTTCCACTAGAGTCACCACCTGTTGGAGTGCACTGATGGTTGACTTGCCCTTCCTGAAGCCATGTTGCTGTTGGCTTAGTACATTGTGCTCCTCAAGCTCAGCTTGTAGTCTTGGGAGAAGGAGGCGCTCCATCATTTTCCCTCCTGTGTCCAGGAGACACAGTGGCCGAAATGAGCCGGGCTGTCCCTTGGGGATCAAGACAACATGTGCCCTCTTCCAGATTTGTGGGTATACCCCATGGAGAAGGATGCCATTGTACACATGGAGAAGCACTTCAGGGCACTTTTTTGCGGCCACAGTAAGCACCTCTGCTGGGATGCCATCCGGTCCGGGAGCCTTCCGTGGGGTGAGTGCATCTGCTGCAGTCAGGAGCTCCTGTGTTTCAAATTCCGGCACAAATTGCACTTCAATATTGGTGTATTCTGGCAGCTGCTGGTCTGGGAACAAACTATCAATTGCTGTCTGTTGGATTGCTGCTGTGGGTGCATGGTGACTTTTCAGTTTCTTTGTTGCAATTTTGTAGGCCTGCCCCCATGGATTATCATCAAGCTCTTCACAAAGCCGCAACCAAAGTTCCTTCTTGCGTAGAGCTATTGCAGCACGGAGCATCCTGCGAGTCTCTTGTTGCTCTTGTCTCAGCAGTAGGAGCTCCTCTTCTCCAAGTCTCCGCCTTCCTCTGGTGAGCCTTCTTCGAACAGCATTGCACTGGCGTCTGATATCTGCAATTTCATCAGTCCACCAGTACACTTGTTGATGTCGGTGTCTTCCTCTGTTACCAAGGAAGTCCTGACAGACACTTCTGCAACTTTCTACCAGCAGTTCTGGGCAAGCATTTGGAAGCTCCTGTAGTTTTTGCTGTAGTGTGTTTTCGAATTGATCTGAGGCCTTGTACCTCCATCCCTGGACTGCGTGTGGGCTGATTGGTTGAGGCTGGACTGCTGCTGCAAAATGTATAAATTGGTGTATAAAGTATACACCAATTTATATATGTATAAAGTATAAGTATATGTATATATAAGTGTATATGTATAAAGTAACCTGAGATTGGCTAAGGTGTCCGGTCGTAAAACATGGTATCTGACGTTTCTTGGGAAATCACTGTATTCCTCTCATCCCATGCTATTGATTCGTGAACAACTTGGTGGGAAATTATATTTTAATGAAAAAAAAAAAAAAAAAAACGTTGCTATCAAAATACGGTAAGACACAGTTTATTGTATACAACTTGAACATTCAGAAGCTATTTCCCACAATTTCACATTTTGTTGTTAAATTTAAAATAGTTTTTTCAAATGAAATAATTTCCTGATTATTAAAAGAGGAATGATTGATTAAAGGAATGCTCCCTTATGTCCATGATGAGGTGCCGTGATATTACTGTTCCTGTTTCAGTGGTGTAAGAAGTGTTCTATAGCTGTGATATTTCAGTGTTGTACTCAAAGTGTGTAGCCTTATCACTTTTATAATTTTTTTCATTGATGCTCAGGTTGATTGATGGTGGAAAAATGTGCTTTTATCGTCAAAAGCGACGCCAAATTGAAAATTGAGATCTGCCAATATGGTCTGCGGTATTGCGGTTTGAAACGCTGACCACTACAATAGTCTATTGAAGGAATAGCGCTTGGAACGCATTTACCATGTGGCATCCATCTGCGTTCCTGGCTTCTCACAATTAGCTCGAAAATAGCCACTGACTTGTAGAGCCTAACTGGATCCACTCAGGTCCCTTGTCAACCAACATTTCCAATAGCCAATCAATAATCGATACACAATAATGGGTTTCCGTCCCGTACTTGATCACACACGCACGCACAAACGCACACACATCAAGCATCAGCAAGTTTCATGTCTGCATCCGTTGTCACACATACTTTCCTTCTCTAAACTTCAATAGACGTTCTCTCACCAGCCAACACGACCTATCGAAATTAATATTTTGGACAATAGACAATTGATTGAATCTTCAAAAAATGCGTCTGACGTACCCATAGAATCACGTGAAATGAAAAGAAACGTGGTATAGAGCTGTAAAAAATTATTCAAGATTCTTCATATGATCTCGGTTGAGTTTAATAAATAATCCTTTTATTTGTAAAAGTGATTTGTAGGAGTAAAGTGACCCTCCCCCGCGATTGGAATCCAGTTTTGGTGCTTTCCAGAGCAGAAGAGAAGTTCTGAAAGTTGTATAAAAATACTAAATTTGACTACAGACTTATAAACTGACAATGAATAGATTTGTGGAAATGGAATACTAAAATTTATCTAAGATAATACATATGCACTAGAGTACTAGAAATATGCTTTTGTTTATTTTTATGATATTGAATTCCAGAATAATAAATGTGTACCCAATGAGTGAAATAGAATATCCAGGAGATGCAATTAGAGGAGGAGATAGATAAATTGATTTTCTGTTCGCACTTAATATAAAAGTGGTGTGGGTGAAGTTGGGTCATATGAGCCACCCCTTCCCCTTCTCTCAAGAGATCTCTCGAGAGAGATTGGTAGAAGTGAGAATAGAAGGACATAGATAGATAAATTGCCTTCATTAGCAGACGGAGTTAGAACTCCATTGAACTGAACCCTCCTTGAGAAAGAGGTAAATAGGAAAACGTTGATGGTTTAGTAGATAGAGAAAACAAGGAATCGATTTCCGGCTAATGGTTCAGTTTGATAGCAATGGTGAAGAGGCGCAGTAGATATATGCCAATGGATTTCGGGGGAGCTGTTGGTGACGTGAATCTGAGGAAGGCCTGAGGGTGTTAAAAACGCAGGTCTGCAGCCTGACAGCATTAATTAAGGACAGACGGCCGGCCGAACGTCGTAGTAGTTGTACGGTGATAGTAATTGAATCCCCCTCTGCAAATCGCAGAATCGATCGCTGCAGCCAATCCATCTAATCGAGGCGTTGTGAATTAATGAATAAGGCATGGGTGGCTCCATCCTCCATCCTCCATTCTCCATTCTAGACAAGCAGCCTTGCTAACAGCAGATTGTGACAGGACACTGAGCTCAGACAGCCATTCATGACCGTGTCCACACTCAGAATCAGCCGAGTATGTCGGCAAAGTTGGAATTTTCCAATCTACTCTATTACCTAGCCAGTAAGCAATCTGTCTAATGCACTAATCGACTACTAACTTATTAGTTACTGGTAATTAGTTATTACTTATCAGTTATTACTAATATTATTAGTTATAATTAGTTTATCACAGAATATTATTAATTTATTTAATGTTATTAGTTTATCGCAGAATAGTATTAATTTGTTCTACTTTCTTCTACTCCAATCATTGTTTTTTCTGTTTGCTCTTCTTCTCCTTTTGCTCCTGCTTCTCATTTGAAATAAGACGGAAATCAATCTGTATATTTATATGCATTTATGAATTTTTGTCTAAATTTTATTGTTTGTATAAATTTATGAGGAAATAAATCTTCAATCAATCACTCTCCTTCCTCCTGCTCCTCTTCCTCCTTAACCTTCAACTACTACTCATCCTTACTACTACTGCTCCTCCTCCTATCCTCTTTCTCCTCCTAAAATGTAATTTATTCTCAATTAAAATTGACTGCAAATCGTTGAATTTACCATAAAAAGTTAAACTTAATTAATGTTCCAACTTCTTTTATGTTTTCGGTTATTTTAAAGACAATAATCTTCAATATTGCTCATTAAGCTCCCCACATTGTAACAATGAATGTGTCAGTCTTTATTCAATTGCGAATTATCTCCACATTTTAAAATTAAACAATATACTGCAATCTAGAATCTATGGTGCTTATTGAATAATAAGACGAAATTGTCACAACCACATTTATTAAAAAATATTGAGAAACTAGTTTCAGTTGTTATACCATTATCAATCTCAATCAATCTGAGTTTGATTGAATCTCAATATTATTCTTAAAATATTGAGAAACTAGTGTCGGTTGTTATACCATTATCAAATGGTATAATGGTTTAATTATAATTTTAATTAAATTTAATTTTATCGTTGATAATGGTTTAACAACCGAAACTAGTTTCTCAATATTTTTTAATAAATGTGGTTGTGACAATTTCGTCTTATTATTCAATAAGCACCATAGATTCTAGATTGCAGTATATTGTTCAATTTTAAAATGTGGAGATAATTCGCAATTGAATAAAGACTGACACATTCATTGTTACAATGTGGGGAGCTTATTGAGCAATATTGAAGAAACTCAGTTTGATTGAGATTGATAATGGTATAACAACCGAAAATAGTTTCTCAATATTTTAAGAATAATATTGAGATTCAATCAAACTCAGATTGATTGAGATTGATAATGGTATAACAACTGAAACTAGTTTCTCAATATTTTTTAATAAATGTGGTTGTGACAATTTCGTCTTATTCATTATGGATACCTTTCACAATATCACCTTCGCCACTACAAAGAAATTATGGTGCTTATCATTGTTACAAAATTCAACCATTACCAAACTTACATCGTAATAAATATACACGAATAAAAGATCTTAGACTGAATCACTCTATCCTTCTCATATTTCATCTGGCTTCTCTTATCCTCTTTAACCCAACTACCTCGGCTTTCCATTCCTCTCGACTGCACGCACACGCGCCCACACGCGCACATATCGTGTGATTATTTTCCCTCTTCTCTTCCTACGACGATTATATTTCACGTTATCTGGTCTTCATTTTCCCTCATGCGCCTCTCGAATCCCTAATACCTTTTTCAATCGAGTATCATTCAGTGCTAGCGATCTTCTAAATCTGCTCCAAGAGATTTGCAATCGATATCGAATTCTACGTTCTGCGTAGTTGAATCGAGCTCCAATTCAATTCAGACTAGCATTAGTATCATCTAGTTTCATCAGCTATTTTGAATTCTTTTAAGTCTTATGAGGTGTGTTTTATTTTATTTATTATTTTAATTTTTTTTATTTAATTTTTTTTATTTAATTTAAGTAGCTTACAAGTCGCCCCGGAGAAAAATATGGTTCCGTATTTTATTATTTTACCTATAGGCCTTCTGATAGAATGAAACTCTAACCATCATAATCGGTCTTCAGATTCTCATTTTGAGTATGATAATTAATAGCTTTTTAGTTCCATGCTCATCCTAATTTGATATCTAACTTGTAGTACTAGTTAGGCTAGTTCTCCAGGCTTGAATACTAGACAGGATTGTAGTCTTGTTCTCTCAAAATGCATTCAAAGAAAATTGGCACGTATATAAAATAAATTAATTAAAAGAGCTGATTGTTAAATAATTAAGTTGTATGGGGTTAATGAATGCTTTTACTCAGTTCCTTTCTATTAAAAAAAAATGTCTTCACCTTTCTACTCGTGAACCATGAGTTCAATGGGAAGTGATAGCCGTGAACCGTAGCAGGTATCTGTTCAATCAGATAGAGATAAGCTGCGTTCTCCTGGGTCCACTTTGTTACGGTGACCGATTAGATTGGCCAGCAAAAAAGACACTGTTCTCTGCTGTAAAATCACTTCCCGGTGGTTCGGAACCCACCTAAAACTATATGTCCAACTCTTTACCCACGCACAGGCCTCAGACCTATGTGGGCTTCATCCACAAAAAAAAAAAAAAAATGTAAGTGAGCAAGGTTCTAAATTACTCAATTGGCTCTAATGCTGACTGAATGCAGTTTAGTTCTAGAATATCGAATGGCTTCCCTCACCTTACAAACTACCAACTGAGACTTATTATTTTCAATGTACTAGTAGTTCTGTGAACAGTAGACCTCACTCGCTCAACACTCACACATAAGGGGATGACATTTTCGAAAAAAAGTTGAGCGTTTTCAACTCGATTTTAATTCCTTAATCTTTTATTGAGGACAGAAACTGTAAAAATCAATATTTGAAAAGACCAAAGTTTATGACGCCGCCTAGAAATCACCCCTCGTTTGAGAGACAGTGAGAAAAATGAAGGGTTCTCATGCATTTTTAGCAGCTTTCAATATCAATAAATCTCCAATAATAAAAAACAGAAATTATTCATCAAATAAATGATGAATTTGTTTATTTACTTTTTCTCATCCATCTTCCATTCCCGATTTTCACCAATTAAAATTTTGTTGTTTTTTCACCTGTGATGATCAACATAATATCACTATCATCATTATAGGCTTACGATCTGGTTTTTCTTTGCAGCTATACATTATATTTTTTATCATAATATTTTCTGACCTAAAAAATATTTTGGAACATCGAAAGGTTACATTTCAAATTAGGAAAGAAGTTAGTCCTAGGGCTCTTCCAGCTGAGCGAGTGAGGTCTACTGTTCACAGAACTACTAGTTATATGGAACAATAAACAGGGCACCTTACTTTAAATATCTAGGGGAAGTTATCTCGGCAAAATATTTGCAAGATAGAATACAGAAAGCTCGTAAAAACTTAGAAATGGTGCAATATATCTATAATAAAAAAATGTTTAACTCTTCATACAAAAGTTAGATATTTCAATACCAGCAATGTTATATGCCAGCGAGAACCTATCCCTGAACAGGAAAATGTATATCGAAAATCTATAGAAGGAAGAAAGAAAAATAGTTAGGAAAATCCTTGGACCACGGTGAACCGAAACAGATATAGATTACAGAGAACGCCTAAATTTGAAGAATATTCTAATATACAGACAGATATGAGGAAAAGATGCCTTAGATTTTATGGTCACATCATGAGGCTTCCAGACCATAAACTAACAAGAAGAATATTGTATACTATGTAGCGTCACTTGTAAATGGAAGAGAATACAAACTTTAAAAATAACTAATACTGGTCAAAATAACCAACAAAGAAATTTACAATAGAAAAAAACTTCAGAATAAGACTTAATAAATGGGAATTTATACCAGAGACTAAACTTCCAAGAGTTGGAACAAAATGGAACGAAGAGAGAAAAGCTGATCTCGCACAAAAAATGAAAAGCTGGTGGACAAACAAGAAGAACAAGTCCAAAAAATGAACCATCTTTACACAGAGTATTCCACTTTGGGAATAATAATAATCATAATGTGTGTATAATTCCTTGTTTTGTTAACAGGCAGTTAGGCTGTTAATAGGCAATCTGTCTGTCAATGTAGGTAGACAGTAGTTGTTAAAGGATCGTAATTTTTCAAATACAATATTTCAATCAGAATTTAAATTTTACGTTCTCTTATTCTTGGATGAATGCCACAATGTTTCCAATGGGCTAGTACGGTTGGAGTATTGCTGGGAAAACCAAGCTGGGAATTATTCCTGAACACGGAATGGCGTAATACTACGGCCGTAGCGTCTGGAACGATTGCTTGCCTACCAGAGTCAGCTGTCGCCCTGTGACTGACTGACTGCCCGCAGTGCCGCGTCTGTGCTCCCAGTCACGAAGGTCTCTCTCATTGACACCAACCCCACCTTTGCCTCCCGCTAAAATATTAATTGATGCCGTACTCAAAGTTTCCTGTCCCGGGGACTTGGCCAATAAATATCGCCGAATAATTCAGTCAGTAGCGTGCCACGTTTTACTATATTATTTGACGTCGGATCTCGCATTTTCTTTTGCTGGTGTCATATTTCATGTCAATATTACACGCTTTTCGTGTTTTCAAACTTGTCAAGCTATCCTGAATAAGTTTGAACTTTCTGTGTTTTCGCTATCAATTCACTTTGCAACAGAATTTGTTGGAAGCATTTAATTTGTACTTGAATCGAACTCACTTTTGTCGGGGTAAATTTGGACATAAACAGCGTGCTTCTACCATTGTCACCCATAAAGTTGTGGGCTATTATCATTGTTGTATACTTCGACAAACATTTTTATATAGTGCTAGGGAAATATAATAAAATAAATATAATATATTTCGAGTAAATATTCAAAATTCAAATTTATTAAAAAATCATGAATGCACAGTTTTGTCACAATTCCGAAATATAAAATAACGGTCACAAAAAGTGCAGAATAAATCTTAAACTAAAATTTATTTGTTTGGAAACTGGACTCCTACTTAGAAAGTCTCATTATAGTTCACTTATAATTTGAAAACATAAGAATGTAGAAAAATTTTGAACGAAACAAGAAGATTACACATGATCGAAATATACATCATAGATATACTTCAATGACAGCATAAAAATAAAACTAGAAAAATAATCCATTTAAATTACTTTTTTTTAAAAAAGACAAGGAAAGGACACATTATCGAAATGTACATCATGTACAAAATATGTAAGAAATATGTTGCAATGCTCCTTATGAATAAGAGAGATTAACATATGGATATAAATTGCTCTAATTATATTGTTCATTGGGATTGATCATCCAATGGAATCACAAATACTATGTGTCTAAATGCAGAATTACATCTGTCATATTTGTCACATCTCCTTTTTTTATCACTATCTTATAGCCGCTAACCGAAAGTGAAGGAAGGCACTGCGTATGCATTCCATCAAACACATCTGCAATGCGTGAAGCCTAATCTACTCCACGGAAAATGGCATCTCAACGTCTCTTTTTACTTACTTTTTCATCATGCATGTTTTAACTTTTCTTGTCAATTGCAATTGCTACCAATCAACATGCAATAATCATTAAACCGTAGATTAACTAGAAAGAAGCAAAAAAGGCAAGCTTCTTTGAGCCAACATGATATAATGCAACTTCATTGCTGTAAAATCTATTTTTAGTACCGATAAAACTAGCGTCTTATTTTGTAGTGTTTTTTCATAAACATGAACAAATCGTAGTTTTCTTATAATGGATGTAAGTTTTATTGCTAATTGCAAGATATTGCAATGTGTCTCGTCAAATGGATCGATCATTCCTGTCATGATAGCACAAATTATATCATTCGAATATAATTTTATCGTGCATCGGCTGTTAACGTTTTTCGTTTCACGATCATGAATGTGATTACCTAGGTAACCTTTGTAAGGTAGCCACGAGCCGTTGCAGGTTTAGTTTGATTAGATACTAAAGAAAAAAATAATACGTAGTTTCTTCAGATACAACTGACATTTTTGTTTAAACCCCTCTGCTGTGGTACCATAATGGCGGTGCTTATTTGTTCTATGCATATTTTCGAAATGAACTCCAAGTACCGTACCATATTTTATATAAATGCATTCGAATTAGGACATATGAGACAATCTTTTAACATTGCTATGTATGGTTCTTTGGAAAGTTTTTCAATATTTCCCATGCATTTTTATATTGTCAAAGATGAGCTACGGCTTCAGCTTGAGGTCTATTTTAAGTGTCCCTGTTCAAGCTGCTTATTCACTAGAGTGTTGTATTTTTATCGAAAGTACAGTTTTGTATGCGAAATCTTGTTTTGTTATGAAATTCGATTCTAGATCCGTATTCATTTTTAACAGTGTTGAGAATCAATTTTTTCTTCTGGTGTTGTTCTTTGGTATGTTACTGTGTAGAACAAGAACTACTGCCTTCTGTGTGTGTGATGAGCTTTTGCTTCCTAAAAAAATATGTTATTAGTTTTTTTTTATTACTGTACATCCCCTCCAACTTTGTTTATGTGTAAGTATTTTTGTCATCTTTTTTTGGAGGTTGAAACCCACATAGGTCTGAGACCTGTGCGTGGGTAATGAATTGGATGATAGTGATTGATGAGTTGGACCTTCAGTTTTAGGTGGGTTCCGAACCACCGGGAAGTGATTTTACAGCAAAGAATAGATTATCCAATTTAACAGTATTCAATTTATATTAATCCTATATATTTTCATTATAATTAAGTCATGGTTTAAATAGTAGTTGTAAAGGGATGTTAGGTGTGTATATTCAAGTTATCTGTTCAAACAGCTTATATGGATTAAACAGTCGTTATTTTTATTCATGCAAAACGAATAACTGTAGTTTGAAGGAATTAATTCGCCTTATGAAATCAGTTGAATTATTCAAGTGGGCACTGGAATGAACTAGCCGACTCGCTTAGCTTGAAGACACACAGAAAGAGCAGCAGAGACGTTTTCGTCCGAGCGAGCAAGCTCGTTCCAAGCCGGAATGGGGAAAAATCTGTATGAAACGAATCTGTATGTGAACTCTGGCATAATGAACCCTCTTGAAGAATTCTTTTCAGTTGTTCGTACATTTTTCATGCTTTTCCCCTTGAAGAATGAAAGAAATGGCTGGCGCAGTCTCATTCGTATTAAAGGAGAGCAAATGTACCTTATGAATCCTTACTTATGCCGCCTGCAAAGCATAGATTGAAATTCTGTAGGCCCCCTATTCAATTACACAATGGACGTATTACTTATTCAATGAATATTGTTTGGCTGTACTCACTTCTTGCGTAATATATTTAGATTTTAAGATATGAATATGTATGTAGTTTAGTTTCATCTTCAAATTTAATATGTTAGCATGCCAAAATAAAACCTTCAAATCACCCAATGTTTTTCCAACGTTTAGGGTCGGACGACATGGATTAGATTATATTAGATTAGATTTGCTGCCTTTATTTTTCCTGGGATTGCCTTTATTTTTCGGGAGGGCGAAGTTAAGGCGTAGCCGGCCCTCTCTTCCACTTGACCCTCATAGATGTAAAATCCTCATCTATATTCAGAACGACAGATCATCAACAATTTTTCAAATCAAATGAAATTCTTTATTGCCAAAATCCTGTTAATAACAATTAATCAACATAATTTGCACATTTTGTCATTGGCGCCATTAGCCAAGCAATGCTTGTTCGCTAACGACGAGTTCTGTATTATACTAAATTTACATACAGTATATAAAAGGATTTTATTCCTTTTCCACTACTCAAATTTTCACCGGAATGTTCAAATTTTTATTTTATTAAATTCAATAATTTAATAAAAATAAGCATTTTTATTATTGTTTTATAATAGTTATAATTGAACGAATTTGTACATAGATATTAAAACTTCTAATCATACTGTATTATGAATAGTATGCTTTGACCCATTTGAATACTTTTTATCAACTATGACTATTGAGACTACGATACTATTTTGTGTTGTTTTGAGATACTGTTTTATAGTTACGATTGTGTTAGCGTTAGTCAAGAAATGGTGTTACGATTGCGTCATGGTCATGGCCAACCTTTAGCCAAAAGGCCGGAGCATACAACTTGGCAACATTGTTGTGTCATCAGGTATTTGGTAAACAGCACTGACTACAGATGTTGTCAGAACTATTATATCGTATAGTCATTTTTTGTCGGTGCGATTGCAACGTTGTCGTATTGACGTGACTATTCCAGCCCTTTCGCTACAATTCGGCCATGATTTGAGTGTTTTAGCATCAACCTATGACTAGTAAAATGCGTCTAAAGGAATAAGAAATGCATTTTTGATCTCCTTTAATTATGATTACGGCTTATCCATATAGTCTGACCCTTTACTGGAGAGCCAGTATTTAGGTTCTCTAAAATGATTATTTTTCTTCTCCAAGTGATTGATTTCGCACAAAAGTAACTGAATCTCTTTTAAGAGAGATGATAATACTTGAAAATGAATTATGAGTATTAACTAGCTCTTTTTAAATCGTACTGAGTCAAGTTGGCTTAGAGCTAATAAAGGGGGAGAAAGCTTACGGATTTTTCATTCATACAAATACTTTAATAAACCATTTTCAAATTATGGGTGTAAAGGACTTGCATTGGGAGTATCTCATACCAAATATCTCTCATAGCTAAAAGCTGATGCATTTTTACCATTGCAGTAGCACCAGATGCAGTTTGCATTGTGACAACAAATTAGGTAGCAATCTGATAACTAAATTAGAATTTGATCTAATGGGATTCAAACTAATTCAATTCTACCAGGATTTATTGATGTTGAAAATTACTAGAAAGCACGTCTTTTCTATTATCGTTGTATAATGGGGGGAATTAAATTGGATTCATTTGAGTCTCGGCTGGGGCTGCCATCGTAGTGAATAGTGTAGGGGCAAGACTGGTTGGGGATTAACAGATCAGACTGTACCCAAGGGGGCAAGTACCCCCCCCCCCACCCGTTTACCACTTGCATTCACCTGAGTGTGCTACGCCAGCGCGCACGCACGCACCCACACACACAATCGGTGTTCGCTCGAGTGGGCCCCAGTCTGGGGCTTGTTGATTTTTGATCGAAATTACACAGCCGCTCAAACATTCACCTCGAGCAAATTTTGTAGCTCACATGGGGTTTCCAGCCATTCCGCCAGACGTTATTGTTCAGCAAAGCCTAAAAACGAAAATCTCACAGTAACGACGCAATTTCGTTTATAATAAAGTTCTGTTCCAAGCGAAACTGCTTGTGGATTTATGATTATATAAAAAAACTAGACTTTTTCAAATCTGGAATTTTTTTGAAAACGGATTCCTTTGAAATTTTTGGATTGGTAGCTCCTTTCAAATTAGTTATAAAATCGATAAATTGAATCTTATCGAAATTTTGCATGGCTTGTCCTTGAATACTATATAATATTGCTTGTCCGAAGCTAATGAATGGAACTAATAATGTTGGAGATACCCGCTCTAAACGACAGGAATACTTCAAGTTAATGTTTACTTTCTATAAATTATTAGGTCCGGCGTAAATGAAAATGAAACGTAGGTTTTTAGTGTCATAACGTAGTATGATTTTTTAAAGTACTGTGACGAAACGGCTTATTTGAAGCCAATTATCCAACAAAATTTGCTCAGAAGTCGATCGAAAACGACTTTCCTAGACCCAAGTTCAAAAAATCTTGATCAAGTAAAAAATCGGCTTATTGAAAGCCATAATATGCTCTGACTCACCTGAGTGTATATATTTTCTCATAATTTCATCCATTTATCATATTATTCATTGTTTGAAACACTTTATTTGTTGTTAGTAGAGGCTAGGAAAACATAACCTCATTTCCACTGTTGTGAAAAATATCATCTGACCAACTATCTATCGATGTCAGATATCGATACTTCAAATATCGTCGGCAGACGACAGATAAACAAATGTAAATCCCTATTATTTAAAATAAATTTAAGGATAGAAATCCACCAGAGCCATTCACCGGAGCTATTATAAGTCTGATTATAACAATCTTAAGAATTTCATATGTGTAAATCTTTGAAAGACAGGAGTAGACCTGTATCCCATATATGTCGACTTACGTATATCATTCTACCCATACGAGCGGCAAGATTTCAAATTGATTGTGTTATCAGTCTTCACATACGGTCGGATTTTCATTCTCTCATTATACAACTTATCCTTTCACATAGTCTATTCTATAGTTAGCAGGACAAATTAAATTTCATCTCAAGCTTGTTGGTTCACCTGAGAAGTCCTCCTGACGTAATTTGTTTTCACTTTTCAACAAATAGGAGAGCTTTATTTTATAACTTTTTGGATCTGTTTCCGTTCTCTTGGGAGAAGGAGGAAGTGATGAATTTTCTAGGAGACAATTTTTTTTCTCTTCTCTGGCCGAGTCTCCTAGGGCAGACATCCTCAATGTCTTGATGTTATTTGTTTAATTGTTTTAATTGTTAAATGTAACAAAGTACCTGCAGTTCCCTAGAAATGTAACGTAGCACCTGAGTCTTTAAATTTTGAATCTTAAATTAAATTCGAAACCAGTGAAAGCACAGTCAAACGACGAAAACATAAAGTATCCTGCATTGATGACCACATCGCCATATTCATGAAGGGGCATCAATAATCCAGAAGTTCATCTGTAACCATCCTGTGAGTAGACAGCCCTTTTCATAAATATTGAGCTCAATATAGGATCATGCGCATCGAATAAGTGATTTAAAAGGCAATATAGTGAAAAGTGAAATCACCAAAAATATATTCTGATCGACGCATCATTTATGCACATGTGCAAATTTTTGTAGAAAATTCTCTACCATACTTTGATTTTCCACGCGAGCAACCCTGAGATCCATGCTCTGGATTTCATTTTCTAAATACTTTCATTACATTTATTATCGAAAACAAAGTTCAAATTATAAGAACTAAAGACTTTAAAATCCGTATTCTATTATCTGGTCTTATTGTAGCGTTGACCATACTGTTCATGGTGAACTAGGCTACAAGTTTAATGTACAGAGATTTCCTAGCCTTAGTTTTGTTAATAAACCCAGCAATAATTCTGATCAAATTTCAACTTATTATTTAAATCCCATACTTGGCCGACTCTCAAGGTATAGCTGTAAGTGGAACAGAGATTCCCTAGATTTTCCTTCGACCAGTCCAGCCTGGGACAAGTAAGTTCACTGATATTATTGCATGGTCGTAACATACGGCAGGAGTCTACCAGAACGTCCAGATACAGCGGAGTGAGGATCTTATCCTCCAAATTTATATTTTTTTATGTATAAGAATTGTTGGTTTGAGAGTACTAAGGCGGTGTATGTGGTTTATTAATGCCAGGTGTGCCGGAAAAGTGTTTGGAGGTTTTATTAGTGAAGAGCGTCTAGGCCTTCTGATCTGCACCCCGACACGTAAATTGTCATAATTCAAAGATTATGTCAATTATTGGCGAAAAATCACATACCTCGACCTCACCTCAGAAGATAACCTTAAACAACGTGTCACCCCAACGTGCACCTAAAAAAATAACCTTATAGTACATAAATTAATATGTGTCAATAACATAGGAACTATGGTGAAATCGAGACTAAATCATTTCTGTTTTTTTACAAAACGCTTCCCTGAGTCACAGCACCAAATCTGCGTTTCTATTTGCAGCGGGGCTTGAAATGCAGTTGAATCTAGCAGAAATGTTGAATCTTCCTAAATCACAGTCATTGTTTTAGACTTTTGTCAGATCCAAATCTACCAGTAAGTAAAGATAGTTCAGGTTGATTATTCTTTCTTTTAAAACTATAGATCTGAAATCCATAGAGGAACTCAAGTCACTGGGGAAGTCAGATTTCAGACTGTCAGGCTCAACATCAATAGGCCTATAGTAAAAATACACAATAAGCGCACATTCGTTTACTCTCCAAAAACTGGAGAACTACAATTCCAAACTCGAACTACTGGGATATTTATAAAGTTAATGAAGTTCAAATGCTTATGTATGGTCAATTACTTGAAAAAGGTTCTGGATTATTTTATCAATGTAATGATGGTCATAGGTTAAAACTTTCCCAAATACAAATTTGATATAGAAGATATTTTCAGCATGATTGTAGTCCACCGCACTTTATTACCATAAACTACTATTTATCTTTAATTTAAAAAATATTGTGCTGAAATAATGTGTATATTTCACATTAGATTAATCTTTTAAATTTGCTAACAAGAATAGATCATAAATATATATGTTTTAAATTATATGACTATCTGGTAGACCTAAGAAACTCATGAACAATCCGTGATAACTTTTTCAAAAGAATCCATTTACAATCCAGTCAGCAGCTCTCCGTAAAGTATCTAAACGCTCGCCAGGGAAAAGTTAGTAGCGTAATTAATTCCTCAACAGCTTATTAAAGACAAAATTGCTTCTGCCGATCCGCTTCAATACTGGCTAACTGCGAAAAGTTTGAAAACGATAATTAACGGGTATTATAGCTCTAGTTTGATGAAAGGAGTACTGAAAAAAAGGAGAAAAGTTCCAAAGTTTCACATCACTCAGTTTTAATTAAGGGAATTTGATAACTATCCTAAGTAATCAGCTTTTAGACTCCATTCATTTGAAAGAAGTTTAATTATTATGATTATTCTGTAACACAAGCTGTACAGAGTCACTTACACTTGAAAAAGTTTGGAAAAGACATTTAATTTTCAGAAGGAATTGTTCAATGAGCTGTATAATAGGGGCATTTATGTATCTTATATATTCGATTATATTTTTTTCATAAACAGAACAATTCTCATAATACTAGGGTCCATAAGCTCAAAGAAAAAGGTTTGTAAAATTTTATTGATAATAAAAGGTAAAATAATTAATAAAAAATTGAAAATAAAACAATTTTGATTGATAAAAAATGTATTGATTAGAAAAATTACAACAATTATAAACCACTACCCTTTTCTCTTCGGTCTACACATCTAGGTTGAGAACGGCGAGGAACAATTGCAACGTTCTTGAAATTGAAACAAAAATTGAATAGAAACATGAAACAATTATTTTTCAGAGGATGTTTCTGTCGCATTCATTAACCTGTGGCCAATGAGTAGAACAATGTCCTAGACGTAAAATAAATAAAATTATGGCGGTGCAAGGGTTAATAAATGACGATAAGAATGGTGCCCAGAGTGGTAACTTGGAGCCTTATTATACAGAGCCACTTTAGTCGCCGATTTGAGCGACTTTTATGGCTAAATTACACCAGCTGAGCGAGCTCATCAATGTCAACGTACAGTATACGAAGTCATACACGTCTTCAGAGCCCTGGGCTCAGAAACAGATGATTTTTTAATCAAATATAACCGACAGGTGTAATTTAGCCATTGAAGTAGCGCGCGACGGCGACTAAAATGGCTCTTTCCAATAAGGCTCTTAGATCTTGACAAGACTTATTTCCACTAATAAGGATCGTCGAGACGTTTCCAAGAAATGAAAATCAATCATTCTTTGTCCATTTTGGAGATAATATGGTGCAATCCCAACAACCATTATCACTTTACCCGAGCAACTTCAATTCAAACATTCAAACATCTTCAATTGTTGTTCAACAGGCGGGGAAACGCTTCCTTGACATCATCGATAAAATCAATCAATCATATTCATTCTTTCAACTTTCCAACAATTAAACTGCTTTACTGTTAGCGACCATACCGGGAACCTTTTGGCCCTGCAGTATTAATTTGACTATACTTTTTGGACATCATACCAAGCGTTTATCTCTGATAAGACTATTACTCCTGTGGTCATGGTTCAATTCCCGTTCAGCCTGGAAAATTTTGAGTAATATTTTATTTTATTTATCTTTCTTTTGTACATGGACGTATAAAGCCTCCATAAATAATAATAAGCGTATGGATTTCATTGGTGGAGAGACCCTTACGGGTAGTTCCACCTCGCTGTTTGAGCCATGTTATGTTTATTTAATGATGTTTATTTATTTATTGAATACATACACATTCACAACAAATGGAGGCTTACAGCTTAACGCCAAAACAATCCTCATTTACCTAAAAGACTGGTCTATACAATTTAGAAAATATAAAGAAGAAACAAAAAGATTCCAACAACATATGCTAAACGTAATGAAAAAGTACTAAAAAGTTAGAAAATGCAGTTATAAGGAAAATAAAGGTATTCATATGTAGAAACTTGCTGTGCAGAACTGATCTACAATACCCCCCAAAATCACACAAAACCAAACCCAATCATCATTTAAAGGTCAGTTCTGCACGGCAAGTCTCTACATATGAATTTATACTGCAGTTAACGAGAGTGGGTATTCACAACAGTAAAATATAAGACAAGAAAAAATAGGAGATATTATAGTATAGTCTGCAAAAAATAGAAATATTTAAAATTGAAGAGCTTGTACACATTTCACACAGAATTTTGGCAATGGGTCACTAAATGGATCAAGAATCGGAATCAACCCATTATATAAACGCAATGTTCTTTGAAGAGCATGGTGGACCTTATAATTTAGGTGGGTTCCGAACCACTGGGTGAGTGATAATAGAGCTTATAACAAGTCATTAAAGCACGGTCACCCATCCAGGCGCAGCCTTGAGTGCTCGTGACTGAACATCACGATTGCATAAACACCACGCTTACCGCGTGACCAGTAATCATTGAGTAATCATTCATCTCATTACGCTCGCATGTGGGAATCATCAGAAAAAATCAATAATCAATAGTCAGTAATTGATGGGACAACAATGAAGAACACAATGCGATCTATGCTATGCTGCCCTGCTCATGCTGTAGCATTTTGTATGTGGCTACGTTATTTGACTGGTTTTCTTGTATAGCTGCGTGGAGCGATTCATTTGCAAGTCGGTGAACTGGAAGTCGACGTCCAATGATAACCCCTTCCCCAATGTATAGTGTGCCGTAATTTTCGGCAATAATGGAGCCCGACCTATCGTTGTGGGGGGGGGGGGGGGGGGGTTCGATCTTCGACGGTGTTATGTTTTGTTCGCAAGAATGTTGGTCGGCCCTATTAAAACGTGATAGAGGCGATTGGCGGCGACGGCGACAT